>OU611885.1:12857500-14285000 GCA_914767815.1 Eupsilia transversa
CTAGAATAAAATTATTAATTACATCACAGTAGGTAATCAGAATTGCAAAACAATTGAGGAGCTTGTGGCTAGGTAATAACAGCTGAACAAGAAAGCATGTTAAGCCGTTGGTCCCGGCTGTCATTCATGGATCTTAGACAGTCTTTGAAAATCTTACCAAGGGGTATCATATTAAGTACCCAGTTACTGGATTATGGAGGCAGTTCCTCCATGTAAAATACTGGTATTCGGCTGCATCCAGTAAAACAAGCCGACCCCAACATAGTTGAAAAAAGGCTACGCAGATTGATTGAGTAGGTAAAAAGAATTAAAATAAATAAATAATAATCTAATATAAAAATAAAAATAAAACTATAAATGAATCAATGACACATAGTTAATTGTAAAAAGGAAATAGTAAAAAAATATGGAATAGGAATAGTCTCAAAACATTTTAACAAGCCTTTGAGTTAGGGACTACTTACACTTATTCAGCTCTATTCAGCGTTTGCCCATAGAAAACGCGCGAAACGCGTACGCGTTCTTTCAGCTATCCGCAGCTGAAAGGACGCGTACGCGTCTCACGCAAAATCCTAGTTTTGTATGGGCAAACGCTGAATAGAGCTGAATAAGTGTGAGTAGTCCCTTAAGGAAGTTGTTATGGCTTCTATATAAGGTACCAACCAACCAGTAGAATAGTAGTTCTGAAATGGTTTTATTGGTGGTCCACAAATTATTTTGTAGTTAAGTGCCATGTGACCACCCTCAGGACTGGTACTGAGACTGGTCACAACTCACAAGTGCTAATAAGTATTGTGAAACCAGTAATCTAGATTGTGTGAATTTAATTGACCCCTCTCCTGGTGTGACATCACATATTTTGGAATTTTAAATTAAACCTTATAATAAATTGATTGAATTGGTAATATTTTAAGTTTAGAGTTCCATGAAGATTATGACTTGCCCCCCCTTACTGCACAATGTCACACTTTGTTAACCCCCTCCCTTAACATGTGACATAATTTATGGATGGCCCCACAGTTCAGTAGACAGTAAATGCATACATATACCATAACACCTGCCTCATAACTATGTATGATTGGTGTACCTTGTTAGCCATTTAAAAAAATACTCCTGGCAAAATATTTATGTGGGAATTTCTAAGCATTTATTAATAAATTCATAAAGAAACTTTCTGGGTATATTATTCATGCAGTATTTTTATGTCCGTTTCATGTTCTTTCTTTCTTTAAATTTCTGTCGTAGTTGGGTTTTAGTTTTTATATTATTTTTTTATTTGAATTATTTTGCGTTTATAATATATTATATTTTATCATGGCATAATGAAAAAAATAAAATGTAATGTCACATAGCCTTATAACCAGCGGACGATCAATAACATTTGTCAAATTATGATGAGTAGTTTAGAAGTTATGGGGGAACAGATGAACATACATACCGGTCAAAATTATAACCCGCCTTTTTGCTTCGCCGTAGTCGCCGAAGATTTTTATATCTAGCCTGGCATACCTACCACCCGCTTTTTTTTTTTACACCCACATTTCGCAACTTATGTGTAAGTCCCATGCAATAGGGGGCGAGCCTGTTGCCATCAACCGGGCACAAATCCAGACTCCGGGTCGCTAACGAGCAATTCCAGATGGAAAACCCATTACTATTTATTGATTTTGAATCGATATTGACGTCATATATAAGATCGTAGAGTGAAATCATTGCCTGCATTGTAATCATAATGCGATAAGAATTTAAAATTGACTCTGTTTGTTGTCTAAATGGACGCGCCTCAGTCAGACATCCTTCTAAGGCGCCTGTAATGTAAAGTTACAAAGTTGAGTATTCATCAGTGAGTGAGGAGAACCGAACATTACAGAGCGCAACCTGTAATGATACAATTTGAGCAATACATTAGTGAGGGATGTTAAAATATTTTTATCCAACTTGTAACATCAATGCGCACCACTCTCATTGATCACTCACACTACGTATTGTAACGTTGCAGGGCACCTTTAGACCAAATCAAATCATTTATTACTTTGCAAACATGGGTAATTAGTACACAGTGTTTTATTAGACCATGCCCCAACTTACAAAGTGCTGAAGTATATAACATAAAATCACGCTTGTTTTCCCCGTAGGCGAAATGTGAGTGTACTACAAGTACCTCCTAGTACAACCACATTTCGCCAGCCCTAGTTCTTTGCAGTTCAGTGTCTTTATGCTGTACTTTTATTTCAGATCCTCGGCCAAATCCACGCGGATTATGACGCCTGCAGTATGAAAGTGTACCCGCCTGACAGCCAGGAATGTGGTGCCATGACGTTTGGGCCCCTATCGCCGAACACCCACATCGGGGGCGTCACCCTGAAACCGTACATCATGAAAGTGCATTACAACTCCTTTGATATAAACACCACGGTCCTGAATATTATGTTCAGTAATATTAAATGGAAAAGTAAGTTTTATGGAGATTATTTGAAAATATTATTATGGTGATATGACTCAAAAAAGACGCTGACTCTCGATTCCATTGTATATGAGAAAAGTCAACGGTAGAGGAGCCTTAGTGTCCAGGACCAATTTAACGCGTCAAACCCTTTAAAAAAAAAACAATAAGGCGCCAAACAGACAAGCAGCACTTTGCTGTCGACGGATCTAACTTCAGCTGTCGACACAGCCAACTTCAGCTGTCGACAGAGCCAACTTCAGCTGTCGACAGAGGCAACTGCTACTGTCGACAAAAGTAACTGCTGCAGTATTCGACATGCCCACTGCTGCCGATCATGTCGACAGCATTCGAACGCCATGAACGCTCGGTCTATTTAAAGTCGATTGACAAGGCAGCGCGTTGCAGTTGCCTCTGTCGACAGCTAAAGTTGGCTCTGTCCACAGCAAAGTGCTACTCGCCTGTACTTTGACTAAGCTAGATGGACTCGACATTTCCTATCTCTGACTACCCATGAGCAAAAATGGCGAAACAAGCTCAGGGGTCAACGTCACCCGACGGCTGGCACGCATAAAGTTAGTTTGTTAGTTTGTCTCCTCTGCTCTAAAAACGGTGTTAAGCCGGGTCTGCTGCGCCATTATGGATGTTTTAAAAACATCAAACACGAATCAATCAGGCATCCGCAAATCAAACACGAAGCGATTTGATTGGTTCGTGTTTGATGTTTTTAAAACATCCAAACATGGCGCAGCAAACCCGACTTTAGATAACCGGCATGTCCTAGAACAAAAAAATCGAGGACGTGACGTCCACAAATCCGCACCCTAATTGCACACACGAAAAATCAGAATCTGTTTAATTTTGACATTTCAACAACATTAATTGCCGTATTTACGTTGCTGAGCAGTCAATTTTTCGAACATATGAAGCAATGGATTAGCAGTATCCTTCAAAATGATTGAGAGGGGTGGGATTTTGACATGAATTACGAGTCACAGAGAGTAGTATTATGAGTCTCGTAGCTTCCGTTCCTAGTTTCCTATCAGTTTATTAAGCTGACAATGAAAATTCAACAAGGTAGAATAAAGCAAGTGTTTTCTTAGAAAGATAATTATAAAATGTATTAATCACACTGCATTACGTTATGCTTCTTGCATACCGACATGCAACAATGATGGCTACGTAGTTTACTCGTCCATTGGGTTTTTTCTATGAAAAATTCCTCGCACTCGCAATTGGTACATTTATGTTGTCCCCCCACTGCTGGGAAAAGGTCTCCCCCATACTTCTCCAGTCCTCCTTATGTCGTGCCTTCTGGCCTATCGGATAGGAACGAGCCTATCACGCCAGCGTTTTTTAGGCCTGCCCCGGCGACGACGCCCGTCATCAGGTACCTACCCACCCACTGTGTGACGATACTGGCCCATCTGCTTTCATGCATCCGCCCAGCGTGACCCGCCCAGTCCCATTTGAGCCTCGCAGACTTATCGCAAACATCGGCTTATCTTTATAAAATTAAAATTCAAAATGGTTATTGCTCAACACAGTACATAATCATATCTTTCTAGATGTCAAGTTAATGCGCCATCCACTGTGTTGCACTAATTCAGGCACGCATAATTATCATTAAAATTATACCTTCCGCGCTGTTTTTTTAATTTGTAATGCCTTTGTTAATTATTGTTTCCGAGCGTTATATATAGAACAATAATAAATCGTATTAAACAATACAATATTCAATAACGGTAGCTTATCTTTCGAGATGACATCATCGTCATGTGTCCTATTTAGAGTTTATTTCTGTAGGTACCTACGTCAATTTTTTTCTTAAGTGTTTTGATTGGGTTTTCCTGTTATGAAATGCATTGCATAGTTACCTACTAGAGGGTTAAAATTGTACCTGGCTTATATGCACTTTCTAAAGGACATTTTGCAGTGTTTGTGAACAGGCCACTTAATTGTGCAGGTGTCTGTGTTGCGGGAAACATGTTGCTGACAATTTTCATACAGTTTCGAGTTGCTGCTAGCAATAGAAACACACAATGATGTTGCTGCAACAATCATAAAGCCTCGTGCAGACTGGCGCAACGCAACCACAATTTCAGAGAAAACTCCACGGTAGAACAATTACCGGTGTCGAGCCGCGCCGTCGCGTTGCGCCACTCTGCACGAGACTTAATTCAACTTTTGTTTACTATGAATGTGGTTTTATAATCATCGGTACGATTCTTGAGGGCTGACCTTCACCTGCGCAAAAGTGAGTTTTGGGTCCCTTTACGTATTTTGTCATAAGTGTACGATGCGCAAAGCGATCCCCTCTTTTCCGCCGAGCGCTCAAGAACCGTGCGGGTTCGGGTATACGGGAAAACAGGCATTTTATACATTAACATATTGTTGTTTTTCCCTTACAGCCATGAGATTCCGCTTCCAAGACAAGTACAGAGACATAAAGAATCACTGCAGAGACATAAAAATGTCTAACGAGATTACTATCAACGAAGACTCGGTTCTCTACTACGACTGCTACTGGTCGAAAACTGACGAGAAAGATGGACAGAGTCACATTCTGGACTTCGAGGCGACCGCTGAAGACCAAACTGTGAATAGGGGACAGTATTACTTTAATATACCATCGGCTGAAATGTTAAGTAAGTAAACTGTGTTTTAAGGGACTACTCACACTTATTCAGCTCTATTCAGCGTTTGCCCATAGAAAACAAAGATTTTGTATGAGACTCGTACGCGTCCTTTCAGCTGCGGATAAGCGAGGACGCGTATGGATGTCTATCGATGCCATCGATCGTTGATAGAATCGAGTAGTCGACGTTGATTGTCAGTAATAATGTGGTAACAACTGACGATTGATGTTAACTGATGCATTCTATCAATGGTCGATGGCATCGATAGGCATCCATACGCGTAATAATATATCGCTATATATATACAATAATATCGCTTTATTGTTTAAGCTAGCGTTAAGCTAGCGTTATTATTGGTTAGTTTTACGGACATCGCTCATCTCTGGTGGAAAGGCAGTCTAAGAGTGTACCATACTTTTAATGTTAATATATTTAAAATTTCACAATACAACAAAACCCAATACTTTATAATGGTAAGATTAGCTTTATTAGCAACTAGATCAACGAAGTGTACGCATTATTGAATAAATTGTTACGAGTATGCTACACAACAAGGCTGCTGGTAGATACCTACGTATGTCTTTAATGACCCACATAAAGTTGACCATGTATAAATCAGGGATGTAACGGATATCCGTATCCGCATCCGCAACTGCGGACCATCCGCATTAATATTGATATCCGCAAAATCCGCTTTCTCGACTTTTAAAAGCTCCGCGTCCTCAAAATTGGGGTTGTGAGTATGTGACCCCTACGTTATTCGCGGAAATAGTGAATTTTGAAAAACTCGCCGAGCTTTATGGGCGGGCTGGAGTGTGAGTTACGCGTTCCTGAACTTGTAGTGTGCCTGTACTATGAGAGACGATCGGCTATTTTTGGTACGACTTCCACACCCTCATTTGCTTCCTCAATAAGGAATTTTCCAATATCCGTATCCTCATCCGCATCCCCAAACTCGATTATCTCGATATCCTCATCCGCATCCCCAAACCCGATTATCTCGATATCCTCATCCGCATCCCCAAACCCGATTATCTCGATATCCTCATCCGCATCCCCAAACCCGATTATCTCGATATCCTCATCCGCATCCCCAAACCCGATTATCTCGATATCCTCATCCGCATCCTCAAATCCGATTATCTCAGTATCCTCATCCGTTATACGACATCCCTTACAACTCTGGTATAAATCAGCCACTCCTCTACCTCTACCTCTTTCCCTGACCATGATTGTTAATCAAACCCACTATTTTCCAGGTCAATCAACAACCGAAGATAAATGGAAGCCGTTTATATACATAGAAATATTCCCGATGATCATGCGGTTACATATAATGCCACCTCCACGACAGCTGAAAATTCGCGCGTACCTGATTCAGGTTGTGACTCCTGCCGGCAGAGGTCCTAGAGAGGTTATGTCGACGACCAGGCTTCTAAAGAACAATACCGATGAAGTGACGTACGACTACAACTTTGTGGGGTCGAATGGTTCCTTCAGCTTCGTGGTCACCCCCTTACACACGAGGTGCGCCGCGAAGGGAGGCATTGGCTGTAAATCTGTGGAAAGTCCCAGGATTATGATAAGTGAGTATTTTGCTTCTGCCCGGAAGGTACTACCGGGATAAAAATTATGTCCTAACCCAGGCCATGGTCGGTGTGCTAAATATGATCGAAATCTTGCGTGAAAAGGTAACAAATAGACAGTTACTTTTGCATTTATTATATTAGTATGGATTGAATGAATGAAAGGCGACTAACAAAAGGTATTTACAAGGCAGATGTGAGTCGAAACGCCGCGAGGGGACGCCGTTGGAGGCCTTATTGGGCTTACCTTATTGGTGATGTTCTTCAGAAAGGTCAGTTGCGTAGTACTCAAAACCGGCGTGCGTGTATGACTAGATGTATGAACTTAAACGAGGCAAAAGGAGTATGTAAAGATCGTAGCAGGTGGCGTTCTGTAGTTTCTGACTACCCCCATGGGAAGAGTTTATGTATGTAACTATGTATGTATCTATTATACATTGTAACAGACAATCAATTTGCACGTAAGACCTAGGCCAAATATTTTTTGACATTCGAATAGCTCATGACCTAAAAAAAGGTGCCATAAAGAATGAACTAAAAAATATTATTTTTTAAATCGGTTTAAAGCTAGTGGATTGATAATGCAACAGGAAGACAGCCTTGGGATTCTCAAAGTAATTAACGAAATCTGTTCTACACGCCTCTGCCTGCCTCGTTGGTGAATTCGGGCGAGATGGTATGTTCGTGTAACTTTTTGTCAAAAAGGCTAGCTAGGCATATGATGTAAGTTACATAATGTAATCGAGAGATCTTAAATAATTAAAAGAGAAAGTAAAAATGCCAAAAGTATAAAATAGTAGTAACGTAGGTTGTGCAGAATAATCTTATTACATAGATATTTACCGAAATTCCATATAAAAATAAGGTATTTACCGAAATTCGATATAAAAATACCGTCTTTAAAAATTCTGGAAAGCGGCGGAATAACTAGTTTAGTATTGCAATAATAAAAAACTGTTTTTATTATGTACATAGGTATCTCTCACCCATATTATCTTTCGGACAGTCCTATAATTATAACTACGTCATAAGTAGGTATTATCAATACATGTTCGGAAATCCTGAAAGATCACAAACAACATTATCGTGAAATCGTTACGGTCAACCACATGTCAGTACTAGTAGTACTGGAACTGCGAAAACCGCTCTAACTGCTTCGACATAAAGGCGCTGCCAAAGTCAAATTGTTACCATAGACGTGCTGTCCACTTTAACCTCTCCGACTTTGATAAGGTAACAGGAAAATAAAAATACAAAACATGGTCTTATCGAATTTGTTTTTTACTAACGACGACGTAGGCACTATCTATTGTACTAACTTTTGACCTTAAGATTAATACTTTAGCGTTTTAGTATTAGGTACTTAATAATAACTGAGTTAGCGCTGAATAACATTAATTTCACGCAAATCGTTCACACTTCCAAATACTATTAAAATGATTTACATCACGCCTGTAATCCTCGAAAGGTAGGTAGAGGTGACCTATAATTAGTTACACGCATATTTCGCCGGGTTGGCGAATTGTTAATTAATCAAATTCCTGATAAGTTAGTCACCTTATCTGGCAGAAATAAATCCTAATCCTTTTCCTAATCCGGAAATTTTAAACAGGCATTAACTTATGTTGGTTAAATGTCTAAAAATTCGTGGTTCGAAAAGCACGTTAACACTTCCACACCACACCAATCTTCTTGGTAAGACTGGTTGTCAGACTTTCGAGTATTATCAAATCATTTTACCCAATAACCGGGTTGTAGGTAGAGGTCAGATAGGCAGTCGCTCCATCTAAAATACTGGTATTTAGCTGCATCCAGTTGGGAAAAGGCTAGGCAGATTATGTTGGTAAAATAATAGCCGTTTTATCCTGTCCACCCTGTATAGCCTCAAGATAGCCGTTTCAAATGACGTCACTCACTAATAACTTGTCTTTAATAGCATCACAAGACAATGCAGCTGCCCATATAAGTTTGGGCAACTTCATTGTTTCAAATTACAAAGAAGTCATGAAGACGTTTATGCAAAAATTAAATGGAATTTGATTTATTATCAATCATACATATTTTAATATAAAATTATTTTCTGCATAATAAGATTAGCGTAGGTACCTACATTAAAGAGTGATTAAAAAAAAGATGAAACTGTAACAAAATGTCCCTTATTGTCTTAAGGGTCCGTGCTCGAAATCGACTGATTTTGATCAATTTTGTTCATTCTTTGTGAGAAAGGGAAACATAATTTAAACAAAATTATTTTTGATTTGAAAAGTAGAGTTCTTTGTCTTGCATGTGGCGGAAAGGGATTTTTCAAATAAACTAAGTATTCATGGAAAATCACTAATCTTCGCAACAAGTTTTCCGAAAAATGACGCGAGACTGACGTTTGACCGTTTGGTTACAAGATACTACTTTTGATTTTGAAAATTAAAAAATATTTTCAACATCATTATATGGTCTACTTGCATGTGGCGGAATCACTTTTTTCAACTCCCATACAAAATATAGCAGAAAAAAAATGATAAAATAACGTAATTTCCTAAAAACTTGTTGACAAATAAGTATTTTTTTCTAATACTTAGAAACACTTTTAAGAAATTTTAAAAATTACATATTAAACTTAAGATAACCATATAATAGAATAACATTTTTATTTTATAAATAAACAATAACTTCATTTCGTAAATAAATGGCAAAGTGAACTATATTATCGACCGCGCAAAAACGATCCCGTCAGTAGCGACCGGGCCTTCCCAGCGTGAGGACGTATCACTTTGTATCGCAGGCGCGCACGTGTTCTACGTAAACATATTCCAGAAATTGTACGCCGTCTACCACTTTTTGATCCGTATAAGTTTTATTCTTTTTGATTCATTTTATTTTCAGTACTTTGGTTGTTTTTGAACAACATTAAAATTTTGCATGCCTTTATCTTATCTTCTATCTATATATGTACCTATATAAAAATGAATCCCTATTTCCTTGGTCAGGGCATCACGCATGAACGGCTGGACCAATTTCGCTAATTCTTTTTTTGTTGTGTTTGTTATAGTAAGGAGAAGGTTCTTAGGATAGGTAGGTGAAGGTAGGGTAGGTAGGTAGGTAAGCAAGGAGGTAGGTATGTATGTAGGTAAAGTAGGTATGTAGGTAGGGTAGGTAAGTAGGTAGGTATGTATGTAGGTAGGTATGTATGTAGGTAGGTATGTATGTAGGTAGGTGTAAGTAGGTATATAGGTAGGTGGGTAGGTGCGCCGTAGTACTTAGTACTACCCGTGCGCAGCCGGGGCGGGCAGCTAGTATATATATATATAAAAATGAATCCCTATTTCCTTGGTCACGGCATTACGCGTGAACGGCTGGACCAATTTCGCAAATTATTTTTTTGTTGTTTGTTTGTAAGGAGAAGGTTCTTAGGATAGGTAGGTAGGTATGCAAGTAGTTAGGTAAGTAGGTAGGGTAGGTAGGTAGATAGGTAGGAAGGTACGTAGTTAGGGAAGGTAGGTAGGTAGGTAAATAGGTAGGTGCGCCGTAAATAAATACTTAGTGCTACCCGTGCGAAGCCAGGGTGGGCAGCTAGTATTTATACAGGGTGGCCGGACGGTTGACGTCCAAAAAGAAAATTTAGTTCCCTCGTATCGTGAGGTATCCGAATCACCCCCATGTATGTTCCGCGATTTTTGATAGTGTTCGAGTTATGATTTTTTTTCTGAATTTTTGAGAATTTTTGGATTTGACCAATTTTACGAGATTTTTTTTTTTGCAACTGAATCTTCATGGGTACTATTTTTATGCATAAAATAATCAGCTTCGTAGCTGTGATGAAAGTAATGAAAATGTTGGTCTGAAGTGAAAAATTTACGTTTGAATTTTTTAATTTAAATTTTAAATTTTAGATTGAACTACTAGGATTTTTGATCAAAAGTTGGAAATTTCAGTCATAATTTACCGAACGTAAATTTTTCACCTTCTTTATGCGCGTTGAGGGCAAAAACTTATGGGTTCGAAGTGGTTAGCAAGTGAAGTATTTTTTGGAATGAAGTTCTTTAAAGTTACTGAAGTCAAAATGAAGATCCAAGATGGCGGCTGCGAACATTTTAAAATTTTGCGTCTAGGGTGTTATTTTCATAGTTTTCAATGGTGTCAAAGCCGATAGTAGGGTTAAAATGAAAATCCAAGATGGCGGCTGCAAAAATGTTCAAATATTTTGGTAGAGGAAAATCTTTTGCGCCCTTGTCACCGACATGCTTATATTATCAGTATCATGTGGCTATGAGTATGACGTGTTGCGCTTGTCGTTGCTCGGAGTGCCGATATTATGCCATGACTGCATATTATTTTTAATGGTTTTCAGAAAAAAAATGTTTGAGTAATCAAACATTTTTGTGATTGAGTTCAACACTGCATATAACCAATCAAATCACTACGGCTTCGTATCAAGAACATGTTAGCTTTTAGTTTCGATCAGCGCTAGAAGTGCATAAAGAAGTATTTAATTTTGCGAGTACATTCTTATTTTCAAATGCTATTAATTTTAGGATGTCGATGACAATTTGCTGCTAATAATTTAGTATTAAATGGAACAAAAACTAAGTGCATAAAATTTTCTTTACCAAATGTAAAAAGTAATGATTGTGAGATATTATTGAATCAAGAGAAACTAGAATTCGTCGATAAAACCGTTTTCCTGGGGATCACGCTCGACTCAAGGCTACAATGGGGTCCTCATTTAACATCTCTTGCAGGACGGCTAAGTTCAGCAGCATATGCTGTCAGAAAAATCCGTCAATTTACTGATGTAGATACCGCGAGACTGGTCTATTTTAGTTACTTTCATAGTATCATGTCTTACGGTATTTTACTGTGGGGACGAGCTGCAGACATCGAGTCTATTTTTATTCTGCAGAAAAGAGCGATCAGAGCCATATATCATCTCCGCAGGCGCGATTCTCTAAGGGAACTGTTTAAAGATATTAACATCATGACGGTACCTTGTCAATATATCTATGAAAACATCATGTATGTAAGAAAAAATGTACATCTTTTTAGTAAAAGAGGTGATAGACATAACTATAGTACAAGAAATAGGGACCTATTAGTTCAACCAGGTTTCAGACTGGCTAAAGTGGACTCATCTTTCATGGGGTACTGTTTAAAATGTTATAATAAAATTCCTCCCCACATACTTCAACTGAATGAGACGAAATTCAAAACATGTATAAAACGCACACTATGCAGACAGGCATATTATAAGTTGGGGGATTACATCACTGATAAAAATGCTTGGGCCAATGCTAGTCCTGCTCCACAACCACAACTAATTGATTAACATTTGGAAAGTCTGTTGGAGCTGCTGAAGATTGTAAGAACATCTTTGCATTGTATAAACTCAATTTCCTTTGCATTATATAATTGCATAGCACATGTGTGAGTACTATGTACTATAGAGCTTCCATTTACCGGATAATTTTATGTCTTTCATTGACTTGAATGTGCCCTGGCGGCTGTGAGTATGTCATGCTCGCTAAGATGTCTCGCTGATGGTGGCGTGTGTGTTGGATCATTTAGCTCCCTTCAAAATGGTTGAGCTGAATGGTGCTAATCCATGCGTCATGTTCGTGAACGGGCGCCGTCAGTTGGGGCTGGTCATCTCTTAGCTGCCATGGTTTATTTTTAATTTTTGAATTGTTTATATCTTCGGACGCTTTTTATCATGCACGTCTTTCTACATTGTTCTCACATGTATACTTAAGTAATTTCAACATGAATGATGTAACCAATTTTTGTAACAATTTTTTGATTTAAAAGAGTGTCCGTGGAGTTTCTTGCCCGTTCTTCTCCATAGGTACCTACTACGCTTTGGAATGGGCAACTAGCTTCATTTTTCTGACTGACCGACTCCTTGACAATTCAAAAGTGCCTGTAAATGGTTTAATTGAAATAAATGCTTTGAGTTTGAGTTTGAGTTTGAGTTTGACAATGGAACAGCTGAAAAGGCAGTAATTACTGGTGATGTTGACTTCTCATGTCAATTTGATCTTGGCATGGTAATTATCACGTTTGTCTTACATAAATAAATAATGCATTTATAATATAACTCGCTCCGTACCATGGCCTGGACCAGGGCCGGACGCGAGAGATCTCCACCGCCGATGGCCTCCACGAGGACACGGCGGTACTCTGCCCAAGCCGGGCAGACCTCCACCGTATGCTCCACCGTGTCCTCCGGGCGATCCACACAATGGTGACACCCGGGCGCTTCCTCCCGCCTTATCCGGAACAGGAACCTCCCGAAACAACCGTGTCCGGTGAGGACCTGTGTCAGGCGGAAGGTGAGGACGCCGTGGCGCCTCTCTAGCCACTCCTCAAAGAGGGGACTTATCGCCGCAATTGTGGCGTGCCCAGCACTGGGTTGCGTCAATCGCACTCTCCATGTCGCCATGAGATCCCGCCGAAGCTCTGTCCGCTGTGCCACGACTTCTCGCGGCAGCTACTTGACCCCCTTAAGGGATGAATTTCGAAAAATGCTCCCTTGTGCCTTGCCTACATTATAAAGGGAACCTCTGTGCAAAATTTCAGCTTCCTAGGTCCAAGGGTTTAGGCTGGGCGTTGATGAGTCAGTCAGTCAGGACTTTTCTTTTTATTAATATAGATAGATAGTATAGGATAGGATACTTTTCGGGGATAAAAAGTACCCAGTGTGGTGCCCAGAATATTAAAGAATAATTATACCAAGTTTCATCGTAATCGAACCGGTAGTTTTTGCGTGATGCCTGAACAAACAGACAGACAGACAATTTTTTTTTTAAATTACATTTTTGGGTTCGGTGTCGGTCTAGTAACACCCCCTGCCATTAATTTTCACTTCTACAGATTTATTTAAGACTTTTCAATTTGCTTGTACTATTTAAATTTATCTTGTCCATCGTTGATATCGGTGAAAAAAAACTTTTAATTAAGTACTTATTTATCGATACTAGTCGTATTTATGTAAAACGCTTATCTCAATGGTAATGAATGTCTAAATGTACCTAAATGCAACTTACACCAAATTGTAGCATTTTTATGTTGATTGTTATAAATATACTAAATGAATATACACAAACATTCCAGACTCATTTCTTAACCGTACCTACATCACTTAAAAAATATTATCTATAGGATCAAAACTGTTTAATCGATCACTACGCTCGAACTTTAGGCGTGTGTGCGTGAACGGTGCACACAAACATAGCATCGCAATGAATATGCCTAAACTCTGTCGAGTGAATTTTGTGCACGGACTCTTAACCATACTTTCATATTATAAATGTGAAAGTAACTCTGTTTGACAGTCTGTCTGTTACCTTTTTACGCCTAAACCACTGAATTGATCGTTATGAAATTTGACATGTGTGTAGCCGACCTGGCGAAGGACACAGGCTGACCAACTCGCGGGCAATAGCTATAGTACTCGCATTATGAACTGGATCGTCGGGCCATAAATGTCAGTAACAATAAGAATTTGCAACGCCTCTATAAGTGCGAGCGAGACAGGCTTATGATTCATGGCCCGACGACTCAGTTCATAACGCGGCCACTATGGTGAAATATACTATTAGTTAGTAAAAGTACCCTATAGTATAGGTGTTCCTTTTTGGTTTTTGTCAGCCGTAAACAGAGCGGTCACCAGCAAGGTGTAAAAGCTGGCTTATTTCTACTCGTCGATGACAAAGGCAGGGTTATGTTTTTTTCACGCGTATTTTTCTGATCAAAATAAAGAATTTGAGGATTCGATTCCAAAAATATAACACAAAAATATTGCTTATGAACTATGTTTTGAACTAAGTTCAAAATCAAAGTTGATTTTAAGAAAAAAAGCTGCGGCGCGCGATGTAACTGGGTAGACGATATTTAAATGTTCAAAAAATATCTCGTAAATATGAAGTGTCATTTGCCGAAAAAGGAAAAGATCCCCACATGCCCCAACTTTTGTCATGCTCTCTGTGCTATAAAAACTGTACACATTACAATAAGACTTTTGCGAGGCAAATGCTAATGCTGTCGAAGTGGCCAAATTCTGATCGGAGCTTATATGAAACATGGGAATCTGTACACGCGCATGGCAGCGCGGCGGCGCACTGGCGGGCCCGCCGCCATTGTCGGATGACAGCAATAAAATTATGTGCGCGTGTCTCTAATATTTTCTTAATAAATATTTTATTAGAATCTCGTCTTGCATCTTCGTCCGTTCATTCGTCTCACCAACAGAATCATTGATACGACGAAGAAGTCCACATGAGAAGGCCTTAAATATCTCGGCAACGTGACACTTTAGGGACTACTCACACTTATTCAGCTTCATTCAGCATGAGTAGTCCCTTAGGGCACATATTACGAGACATTTTTTGTTTGTTTTCATATAGTTAATTAAAACGGTACAACACCAATTACATTAATTAACATAGAAACATAAAAAATATTAATATTGACAATTTTTATATAATTTAATTAAGACTAACATGGAACAGTGGAATCCTGTGGAATCGTGGGCAATGCTAGCTTCCAAAAAAGCGTTCAACCTAATTTGATACGCTTAGCCATCATTAGGTGACCTTATATTGACACTGCAATATATCCCTCTTTCCAGGCAGTGAACCCCAAACTCTGAACATCTGCATAGCGAGTGTCACAGCACTGATTGTGGCGACGCTCTTCGCGTATTACATCGTCCTACGTGTGATTAGGCGGTATTGTTGCCACGACGAAAACAGAGACGCGGAAATAGGTAAGTTTTACCACATTTTATTAAGTTTAACAGAAGGTTTAGTAGTAGATGACTTACCTTTTTGTGTTAGAAAAATTTATGAAAGGTGGATAATACCAGTCTATATGGTTCCACTGCAGGGCAAAGGTATCTCGAGTATGGATCATCACGCTTGCATCAGTGTTGCCAACCCGTACGATAATTATTATGGGGGCGTACAATAATTTGGCCAATAGTACGATGTACGGTAATGAATGTCTAAAATACGAAAATGAAATTACCTGAAGAAAAAAAAAATACTTTCCATTAACAAAACGTATTTGGCAAACTAGATTAAAAACAGAAAAAAAAACAAAAATGTCATTCGTGCGACTGATTGTTTGAATCCATTGGTTTCACCTGCGCGTAAACTTACGTAGTCGTCATTTTACAAAAATATTATGATGCTATAACTTTACACTTAATTATTAACTAAAAAACAACTATAATTTCCAGCCAGGATGATACCAACACCGCCGAAAATCCTGGTAGCATACTCATCCGCCAATCGACTGCATGCCGAATGCGTCGCATCATTCGTTACCTACTTGCGATCAGAATACGGCTTCATCGTAATGTTCGACGGTGACATATCTGCAACCTCGCACGGAGACCCTTACATCTGGGCAGAGGAAGCCTTCAGGTTAGCCACACATATCATTTACATCGTTGGACCAGCCGAAGAAGCAAACCTTTGCAATAACATTTACGACAAACCAATAATCAGCGCTCACAAAAATATTGACAACCTAATTCTGTCGTTCGTCAAAGCTAGCAGAGCCCTTAAATGCTCAAAAGACGTCATAAACGTCTTGTTCGAACATTCCGATGGCCAGATTCCGGTTGAAACTCGACTCGCGAAAACGTTTACCCTACTCACGGACTGGCAAAAACTCATATCATATCTATCTAAAGATTTGCTCCCCAAAATACATATTCAGCGTTCGGAAAAAGGTAGGTGCTTTTACGATGACTTGAAAAGGGCTAAGAAACTGCTAGGCGCGAGAAATGACGAAGTGATCGTGCAATTCGAGCAGAATAAGAATTTTGAGAAGAAGATATTGTTGTAAGTTGGTATTGTACAGGTTTTTGGGCACAGTTTAGAGCGCGTTTGGAGTTGTTCAGTGGGGGGATTTTTCTAACGTGTTTAAAGCCCCGTATTTATTGGAAACAGTGTATCGCAACAATTATGCAACATTGTTGCCAGCAACATTTGATGTTGCGAGATCAAAACAGAACAATAGCATGTTGCTATCAATATTGTTTCACGTAATACAAAAACATGTAGCACGGGGCAATATAATAAATGTATCCATAATATTATGTAAGATATTTGCCGCCGTGATGAGGGTACAATTCAAATGTTGTTAAAATCCTGGGCTTTAATAAAGCTCCGCCCACCGACTCCCGCGCATACAGTTAGCAACTGTCACGCTGATTTGTCACATAATTTTGAATGTGGAAACTTCAGTCTATAGTTGTTTACTGTGTTTGTTTGTACACGTATTGGATGTTTGGTATTGTTACGTCGGACTAAATAATAATATGCATAGGTATCTGATGACAAGTCCATGTTATTTCAATGTTTTGTAGCTATAAAAGTTGTAATAGTCATAAGATCATCATTTACATACGAGTCCACGTCACCACTAAAGTCCAATGACAAGGCGCTAGTGTCTATGGCATTGCATCAAATTGCATTTAAAAAAATGTACTTAGTTCAACAATTTTCCGCCGGACTTCAGTGGTGGCGCGGACTCTACTGTCATAGTTCTAGTTTATAAAAAAAAATTGAATTTAACATTATATTGCTTGACTTTTTTAGTTCACTAAAATTAGGAGAAGAATAATGTTAAATCCATCTCCATATTATTATTTAGTCTACAATTTATACTCAAATATTTTACGATTGAAAGTTCAGAAAATGTTATTTTCTATGTTACATATTTTAAGGCAAATATAAATTGAATTTGATAATATATTTATCTGTGTAAAAATGATATGAAAATAATGAAAAAAAATGTTTATGAAGAGCGTATACGTGGCTCAAGGAGGAATTATAAAAAAAGATTAGATTTATATTCCAAAACCGTACTTTAATGTTAGATACACGATTCAGTTGCGGATAAAAGCGTCACCTTAGATGTATGTCTGTCTCTTTCTCGCACACAGATTGTAAATAACGCTCTCTCTTTCGCAACGAAATTGTTCTAACATTTAATACGATGCAATAGGCCTACTCGTGCATTTCTCTCGAGTTTGAAAGAAGTTCAAAATTTAGGAGCGAACCTTAGGGCCCGAATACACGTACCACAACCACACCACATCGCAGCAACAAAATATGGGCAAGCAGTGGTTACGTGTAAATAGTGTCGCTGCAGATTCTTGCAGTTGCGTTGCGTCTAGAGTACATTTCGATATGGTTACGTTGTCGTTAGTATTTGCAATGTGGTTACGTTGTGTTGTGACTGCGACATCGCCTTGATGTGGTCAGTATCGCCTACACGGTTGGTTTTGACGGCCAAATGTGGTCCGTGTGAATAGACTATTCATTTTCGCGCAAATTAGCGCCTATCCACGTGGTGTCGTTGTGGTAAATGAGTCGGGCCCTTATATCAAAAGGTACACAGTACCTGGCTGTGAAAATGCCGCATCCAGTTTTAGAAAAAGTTCGGCTTTGTAGAGCGTCGTCTTTGTCACTCATATCTGTGCCTCTTTCTAAAGTTAGATGTTTTATAATAACACACCAGTACCACAGATGAATACACTCAGATGGTTCACTCCGCATTTTAGGTATGAAGCTACAAGTACGCGGCAGACTCGTCTTGTCGGGCCAATTCAGGGATTCGTAACATAGAAGATATAAGAGTTACGCGATAGAATGAGAGACAACTTCTAGGATAATGTAACTGTAGGTTATTAGCGCTGTGCGACCTGAATTGCACTTTATTGTGTCGTGGCAAGAGTCGCTTTTTATTTAAGTAAATGATTTTGCGGAGTGAACTATCTGTATTCAACCGTGCCAGTACTGTATCTTATAGCGAGATTCAAAGACCGCACTTTGACTTTGCTTTGCTAAGTAACTTTAGTGAGATTATAGAATATGAACCTTATTCCTTTATAGGTAATATTTGTATAAGTAAATGTGAGCAAGCGTTTCTTAAGAATATTAATTAATATTATACGACTAAAGTTCATATTAGACGCTTACTTTGCAAATTAAAGTCAATGTGCATTCTATGAATTTTGCGTAGTGTTCGAAGGAAAACAAAAGAAAGTTTAATACCAAAGATAAAGCAGATCTTCTTTCAAATTCGAAATAACGAACTATTGTTTTGGGCACCCTGTATAGGTGTACCTCCGGATTCATGAATATTTTTATGGTTATTTATAATTGTTGTCTTTCCCAGTACAATGCATATCTTATAGCTTTTAGTAATAGGTATTTTTATATTACATTTTTTACTTTTATTTTTTTAAAGGCATTATTCACTTTTTGAACGTCGCATTCTATCCCACCTGAAAAATCGGTTCAAACTTTTTTTATGATGTATTTGATGTACACTCCCCTTGTGACCTGGCTTGAAAAATATTATGTAGTTACTTATTTAGTATGTATATTATTTGCAAAAGAAATTGTACGTTTTTACTTGATAAGCAAGTTTTTAGCAAGGTGGTGCATATCTCCGCCCTGTACATAATAAAATGTCCGAATACCTACACATTTTTCCTGCGCATATTTACAAAAAATGTGGCTTTACCACTGTTCTAGTTTGTAAAATATATTGTTTTCTATTGTAAATATATATTATGTCGAGTAAAATAATTGGCGTTCAAAAAGTCGAAATATTATACTAACATATTTTTTAAATATTTTAGATTTTCTGTTGTAAACTCTTCAATTGCATATCTTTTAAGTATCAATGGCGAATTAAAAAAAAAACATTTATTAGTATGTAATACTAAAAACTTTGTGTAAAATCTTTTCTTACTGAATTTTCCAGATTTATGATCTTTAAATTTGGTGTGCCATACGACTACACTAAAACTGTGTATGGTTTCTTTGTGTAAGATGTTAGTGTTTGACCACAAAGCGGCTTTACACTGCACTAAATAACTAGAGTGGTATAACGTGAGATATAACCTTTTATACAGTATGTTAACTAACAGAGGGCGTTCTCGTTAACCCGCAATAGTATAGCGTCCATACATGCCAGAAAAAATATTAAAATCGAAAAAAAAAAAACTTTTTTTATTTTTTTATCATAAAATATTCACGAAAAATATTAATTTCATACGTAAAACTAACACTCTGTACACGCGTACTTGTCGCACTTGTCTTTCCAAGCTGAAAAACAAGTGAGCGTGTACAGAGTGTTACATTAATATGTGTGAAATTAATATTTTTCGTGAATATTTTATGATAAAAAAATAAAAAAAGTTTTTTTTTTTTCGATTTTAATATTTTTTCTGGCATGTATGGACGCTATACTATTGCGGGTTAACGAGAACGCCCTCTGTTAGTTAACATACTGTATATTGAACTGAATAAGCTATAAGTATACAGGCGCACAACTATCGCATAAAAAAATCTATGGTCATTTATAATGGCCGTATATTATACAGGAGGTGGCAGTGATCAACCAATATTTACGTCTCATCCTGTACGTCTATGAAATGACCACTTTTCCATTTCTCTTGTGTCTTAAAAGTATCACATTGATACATAGTTTTATTGCTCTTTGCATTTTCTAAAAGCTTGCAAAAATTATAATAAATGGCTCATATCCATTGGCACCTATTTCATATCTATTCAAAAGACTTGCAGATATGCAACCTATTTTATTATAACATTATACTTTGGAAACCCGGTTTTGGGTACCTTTATGTGATATCAAATTTGTAACATTCTTAACACATATTTACGCTGCTATTTCTAATAGTTTCATGTTTTTGGTGGAGGTCTTCCCAGTGTATACAACAGTACAGTCCGCGAGGTATAAGCTGAGCTTTGCGTTTGTGTGAGTGCACTTAGATAGTGTAGGCGTAATGTCGGCCTTTGCTTCTGTGCTGCTGTGAGTCCTTTGCTTGGTTTAAACCGGTTTACTTCGCCGCGCACCTTCCACTTTTGGTAATCACTCACACAAATGCAAAGCTTAGCTTAGACCTCGCGGACTGTAAATTTTTACATGTCAGAAAAAATCTTGCATTGTTCTGTTTTAGACTAATGCAAGCATTTTATATGATCTTACGAGGACATGCATTTATTTTACATTGCCAGCTTTGCTTAATATTGCTAGCATAAAAAAATTGTTATTGATATTATAAACTAGCAACTCTAGTTATTTAGTGTCAAATTTGTACCTTTTTATATAACTGTTTCCTCGTTGATCTCATTGGTAAAAACTGTTGGAGTGTGTTCTATCTTGATACAGGACCTTTCAATTATTAAGCTCAAAATATTATACCTTGTGATGTATTTTTATAAATAAAGTCATACATAACCTGAATTTTGTGGTAGTTTTATTCAAATATTCGTCGAGTTTACCGCCGATCTTAATTCTGAGAGAATTTGACTTATGAAGAAATGGCGAGAATACCTACATACTAATAATAGTAAGTACCTATGTTCCAAACAAAAAAATGCAGTGTTAAATATTTCATGGGAATTGAAAATCAGAGGGTCAATTCCCGCACGGGTCGATCCATCAGGTTAAGCTGCGCTTGCCGGGGTTGGTCCGTGGATGGGTGACCATCTTTACATACCGAGACTCCTCCGTGCTTCGGAAAGCACGTTAAGCCGTTGGTCCCGGCTGTCATTCGTGGATCTTTGACAGTCGTTACGAGTCCTCAGAAGCCCGAAAGTCTGACAACCAGTCTTACCAAGGGATATCGTATTACCCAGTTACTGGGTTGTGGAGGTCAGATAGGCAGTCGCTCCATGTAAAATACTGGTATTCAGCTGCATCCGGTTAGACTGGAAGCCGACCCCAACATGATTGGGAAAAGGCTAGGCAGAATGATGATGAGGGTCAATTCCCGAAATGTTTATATAAGAAAATTCCAATGTCATAATATATACAATTAATTTATCACTTGAATGTGAACGTTTTTGAAGTACGAGAATTGAAGAAGTAATGAATAAGAAAACAAAAGCTATATCATTATCATTTTGGTTTATTTATCACGACGCGGGTACACCAAAACACCAATATGGAATGTTGTACATCTATACAACTATAGTCTTTTAGATATTATTGCATATACATAAACTGAGCAATTTTAAAGGAGAGAATACATTTGTGATGAGATAATTACATGCCATAAAAAATATTTTTAAAAATTTAATCAAAAGTGAAAGTTAACTAATAATAAAATTAATTTAAAAAAAAACAATTTACATAACCTGGCGGGTATGTTTCGTACGGTATTGTATGGGCGTCACAAAAATATTAGTTATCGTAATATGGGTCAAATCAAATGTTGTGAATGCGGCCGCTTCAGTACAAATAATATAATTCTTCGGTATAAATTCTAACAACTTTATAACGCCCATACAAAATCTTCTACAATTAATAACAACAACAAAACTATAAAATACTAATGACTAATTAGTTTACAGCGAAACAAACATGATTATGCGAGTTCACTAGTCTATCCCTTATTTTTGATACACAAAATAATTCGTAGATATTTTAAAAATGCGTCAGGTGACGCATTTGATTTGTAGTTTCATAACTGACCCGTAATAATAAAGGCTCTCTCTATAGGTCGCGTAGAACTAGTTGGCCGCGCCTTAGGTATGTGAGCGGTGGGACCCAGGCGGGGCGCTTTGTTCTCATTACTCAGTGCGGCGCACTTAGTATGGTGACCTGCCGGGGTTGCGGGAAAGTCCGAAAGGGATACCGTGGCCCCTGGCAACACAGGCAACTGAAGGAACACGGGTGGGTTTTAGTCAGTAAGAGTCTGACACGCCCTCCCGCTCCGCCCAGAGCGGGAGAAGTTATTTGATGATTTCCCACCCAAAAAAAAAAAAAAGTATGGTGACAACCCGCCCCCTCACCTCCTCCCTCACCTAAGGCGCGGCCAACTAGTTCCGCGCGCACTATAAACATTCTGCAGGTAATTGCGTGAAAACAATCGCATTCAAACAATTTCTTCTGCTGCGGACAGGGAGGTTGTATCATCCCGTTCAATTTCCGCCGCCTCTTTGGCGACCACCACTTCCTCGCGTCCCAGGCGCTCTCACAGACACACTCCGAAGCAGCCATGTTCGGAGAGCACCTGTGTGAGCCGGAAAGTAAAGGCCCTCTACTCCTTTATAACGGGTCTATTGTGGCTTGATCTTATCCAGCCTGTCCCGTGTTGCCCTTCCCTAGCGACGTCCTAAGCTGAGGTCCGTACCCCCCAGGGGTGTCCTTAGAGTGTAGTCGCTTAGTTTATAGGTTGAATATGTATGACCTGGCTGGAGGCCTTCATTTATTATAGCATTATAAGGCAAGGATAGCCCGATTAAGCAACCGACAACGTCCTAGGTCGACCAGCGAGATGTCATTCACAAAATAAAAGCTGCTATTGCGGCGTGCCCTCCTGCACACCTACACGTCCACGTCGGCTCGAAAGGTCCTTTTCGAGTTTACGTGCACCTATGTCTCTTTACGTAATAAATGCTAAAAATGCGTCATCTAACAAATCTTTTGGGTTTATCTAAATTAGTATTGACACAATGGGTGATTACTTGCGTACTATGATTAGATCAGATCGTAATCATGCATGTTATTACCCGACAAAGTCAAAGAGAGCTCAATAATTGTACCTAATGTTGGCTGCCAAAAGAACTATTTTGTGTTTCATAATAAGTACAGTATCTATATACAACTACATAATCCGTATATCTATAAAACCATCACACAGTAATAAAAATTGGCAAATAAGTAAGACCGAAGTAGCATCACAAAATGAAAATAATATATTATTTTAGTCAAGTTTTTGAACTTTGGTTATTTAAAACTAAATACATTTTTATTGTATATTATTATAGTAAGTTGTAATAAGTACAGTTAGTTACAGATTGCTGTTCAATTAATTATAGGGATTGAAATGTTTCGCAAAGTGATTCAAACAATGGATAGCCTTTCACGCATTTGGCAGTTAGTTCTGAGACTATAGGGCTTAGGGCCTGTTTCTAGGAAGAAAATTATCTAGCTAAATAGTCAAGCGGCCGTTAACTGCTGCGATTGGTTGAATTATTAATCCACAGCCAACCACAGCAGTTTACGCGCGCTTAAAAATTTGTCACATTATTTTTTTTGCGATACTTTGTCATCCAAGAAACTGGCCTGCCATAAGTAAATGATAATGCCATTAGCTTTACTGTTTTCTTTCATAAAACCCAACGTATAAAAGGCAAGAAATAAATCAAAAAGGGTAGGAAAATTGTAAAGCATTTAGAAAATCCCCCAATCTTACCTCACGTAATATTTATTAACAAAACCCCTACAATTTCAATTCATATAAATTCTAACTAAAATTTATTTATAAACAGACATGATTACAACCACAATATCGTCAAAATTCCTCTATACAATGTCTTTAATAATGTTATATACGATTTTAGACTCTAAACATATGTGATTAGAATCTAAAATTACAGTAGCAAATAATACTTGGATTAAAGCAAAACGCTTGTTTAATATTTCAGTTTGACTATTTTTATAGACGTTTATGCCTGAAGATAAAGTAACAGTGGATTAAATTCAACAGGTTCCATGTAAAACAATTCAACAGGTTCCATGTAAAAAGTGGGGCCCGTAGCTAAGTAATAACAGCTGCACGGGTGGATCCATCAGGTTAGTATGCGCTTGCCGCCGTCGGTTTGTGGACCATCTTTACTTTACATACCGAGATTCCTCCGTGCCTCGGAAAGCACGTTAAGCCGTTGGTCCCGGCTGTCATTCCTGGATCTTTGACAGTCGTTACGAGTCGTCAGAAGCCCGAAAGTCTGACAACCAGTCTTACCAAGGAGTATTGTATTACCCAGTGACTGGGTTGTGGAAGTCAGATAGGCAGTCGCTCCATGTAAAATACTGGTATTCAGCTGCATCCGGTTAAACTGGAAGCCGAGCCCAACATAGTTGGGAACAGGCTATGCAGATTGATTTTTGTTACCTTTAATCCACTATTACTTGATCTATGGACTTCGAAGCCTACTTAAATCTATTGCAAGAACATTAAAGAGGAGTTCGTCACTAAACAGTCCAAGTCCCACACGATAACACATTCACTGATAAATACCTGCCACACTACCAATGTCTTCTTGCGTTCAAACAGTCACGCAAGTGTGGCACTACCCTAATACCTGCAGCTATTGAAGTACTTGTGTAGACGATTTCATGTACTGTAAGTAAAAACATACGTTTTGGTTAGTAGGTACTGCTGTGAACATTGAAATGAATGGTAATCTGTATGTACACTCGCAGAAAGAAAGGGTTTAAACAAAAAAATCCATTCCCTCATGAAGGCATGTCACCATTTCAAACTAGCATACAAATGACGGTTGAGAATCAGCACTTTTCGAACGTCAAAATTACATAAGACAGTCTCCCAAAACGCCCACCCTTCACCGCTTCTTAGTTTAGCTGGGAAGAAGAAGTGGCGCAACAAACTCCCCAGTCCCCAGCAGCACAGCTGTCTGATCAGTTAGAAAAAAAGAATTGATTCTATACACTACTCAATAAAGTTACATACTTTGTGTACGGTCCAAGTATACCGAAGGTAGCTTAACCTTTTCATTTCATGACTGTAGGCACAATAAGGTTTGCTAAGACTGCGGTGGCCGCCACATAGCGTCCGTAATTTACCGTCACTGAAACGTCATTTATAAAAGTAATTTGGTGTTTCGCTAGAGATCGTTTTTGATACGTAAAGTCAAGCCCCACCGCCATCATTTTCAAGATGGCCGTCACTGCGGCCGATATGTGGCGCCCACCGTGGTCGTAGGAGATCGAAGCTTTACGGCCACGTTAAATGTAATCAGAAAATTCTCAGCTCTGTGATTCCCACAGCCTAGTGGAGCCAGTATCAGTGTCTTTTGCATATTTTTTTTCTATTATGGATGTGTAGGATAGTAGGATACGAATCATTTGGTATAAAGAGTTCGAAACTTGTTAAATCGGTATATTTCAATTCTTCATAGTTAGAAAAGCCATAGTAATCATTATGGCTCTTCTCCATAAATGTAGGTAAGTAGTAAGTATAGTAAAAAAAAATGTGTATAGAAAAACGAATTTTATTATATTTTCAGTTTTATAAGTGGGTACAATATAATAAGTATTAAATGTAGATTATTACAATTGTTGGATAACTAGTAATAAACTAAATAATATAAAAATCGATTATTCGATCCAACCCAGCTCTTCGAGGAAGGCCAGCAACGCCTTGATGTTCTTGACAAACTTGCTTAGTATAACAACAATATATCGTACTACGCAGAAAATAGGTTATTAGATTACCAGCTGGGTAAACGCCAATAACGCAACGGTTATGGAGCTGAGTGAAAAGTGGGAGATCGTGAGTTCGATCCCCATCCGATGTAATATTGACGTAAACCCATTCCTAGCACAAGTACATTCAGCTTAGTTCAAAAGGTAAAATAATTTAGAATTTCGTTCATTAGTCCACCAAGCACGCTCCTAACACGATTTTTATCTTCGTATTTTATTGGCTGTCACTGCCCGTCAAAGTCCCTCGCCTCTTCTTATTGGATGGCAGTTTAAGAATGAAGAATCTATACAGAAGCGAAATTGTCACAATAAACAACCCATACTAAGGGCGAATTTTACCAATAAAAACTGAACGCGATCAGCACATAAACCACGCTTAAGAGCTGTCAGTGTCTTTATTTCTTTGTAATATTGACACTGACAGCTCTTGAACTCGGTTTAGATGTGCTGATCGCGTTCAGTTTCATTGGTGAAATCAGCCATAAGAGGTGTAACTGGATATTTCCCATTCAGTGCAGTTACATGGTCGTTACCATATCTTGTTCTTCGAAGAAGACTTTACGATAACGCTATAGTTATTGAAGCATATATTATAATATTCGTGCTACTGTATAGCGCCACCCGTAGCGGCATTGTATAATTCTATGTCTTTTTCATACTGCTCCTTTGCTTTAGCAGCTTTTTCTTCCCAGTTAGATTTGTCCATTTTCTTCCAAATTTCTCCCATTCTTCGTGCTCCCTCCGTGACTTTAATGCCAGGATTCTCAGCCTTAAATTGTTCTTTAGAACTGTGTATCCACATCATGTAAGCAGTCATAGGACGCCTGGGCTTGTCCGATTTAAATATTTTCCTGCTGGCAAAAAGATTGGAATTATTTTTTAGATTGATGCGTAATTTCTTCGGTTCACTTAATATTGTCAGGCGCACTATAAATTAATACTGTTATAGCATTTAAAGGCCGTTACATCGAAAACTAACAATATGAATGATTGTTGAAAGAATTATTACGCGACGTAACGTCGTTTCTCCGATCCTTCTATCCTTCTTTGAAAATAATCATAACTGGTTAAAAAAGAAAACCCTCTCTCAAGAAACTTTTTTGAATTCATGGACACAGTTCAAGCGCAGCCAAAAAGGGTGTGACCTGTGCAGGGTGAAACGTAATACCTAGCTAAACGTTTGCTCAGCGCGTACACTACTTTAAACTATAACTTTCTGCTTTTTAACATAATTCAAAAAGGAGGTTATTTTTGTTCGTCTAGGTACGTTTTTTTTTTAATTTCTTCGTTATATTTCCGTCTATAATTAATTGTGGACCGATTTTGAAAATTATTTTTTCATTTGGTAGAGGAAGCTTGCGCGGTGGTAAAAAGTTACCTGAAAAATTCACGACTGAATTTTTCCACATATCCAGAACGTACCATTTAGCTGGCGGGGGGACGTAGACGACGACACTTGACTCTAACAGAAAAAAAATAGCACTTGAAAGCTTAATATTTCGCAAACGGATCCTTCAATCCAAAAATGATTTGAAACGACCTTTCCAAACATACCCCACACCATGGGATATATATATATATATCCCCACTTTACGTGTAGGAGAGGTAATATAAAAAAAAAAACATGATTTTATTTTACCACTTTGTCGGCGTAATTAATATGTATACTCATGCCAAATTACAGCTTTCTAGTACTATCAGTCTCTGCGCTAAGCCAGGGTCAGACAGGCGGACATGGCGAAACTATAAGGGTTGCGTGTTGACTACGGAACCCTAAAAAACATCCGTCTTCCAAAAAAAAAACACTACAAAGTAAAAAATAACTTGGAGTCGGTGGCACTTCCGAAAAAGTTATTTTTCGCTTTGTATTCTTTGTTTTCCAAAAAACCCGTTTGTTTTTTTTTTAAGTTTTTCAAATAGATACGTACCAAAGTTTTCAGTTCAGTTTCATCAACAATAGATGGTTACAGAAGGTCAGCTCCATAAAACCTACGCACGAATACAGCGAGCGCACACACATACACGTTTCACACAGTTTAGTTTGCCATAAGTCCGCGCATCAATGGTTGGAGCCGGCCTACTGCAATGTCGAACTCGTCATTTTATCACTTTTCTAAATTGGAACATCACCAAAGGTCCCAGTAAAGACACAGTGCCGGCGGCATAACCTTCGCCGAACCGCGGTCGCCCGACGGCTTATAATAAGCCTTGCCGGGCAAAGCAAAATCTAAGGCAAAAGCGGCACGTGCCGCTGGTACTGTGTGTGTGAGTAGCCTTAAGATTTAAATTATCTTACTGTCACATAAACAATAAATAGACCTTGTCGTTTTATGACGTGCAAGTGAAAATTGCGAGGTCGAGTATACCTATCTATTTTGTGGTTTTAATTCCCTTAATAACCGCGGGGGATTTCTTACCACGCACTGGATTTTCAACTCACTGCTTAGCGCCGAGAGTTGAAAATCCAGCAGCGTATTTTTTTGCCCGCTTGGGAAGCGCTCTGTTGAATTCTCAATGCTCGGTTCAAGACAGAGGGTTGAAAATCCAATGCGCGATAAAAAAAATAACATGTTAAAAAATAACCCGTGCTCCCTGGGCATAAAAGGAAGACATTATACTCACATTATCTCCAAGCTACTGTCACTGTTCTTGGTAGCCTGCTCCCCTTCGCTAGAGTTAGATCCACCGGATTCTGATCGCTGGCTGCGACTTCTGTGGGTCTTCTTCTTGTCTTCAGAAGGTACTTCTGTGGACGTCGCCTCTTCCGACTGTCGCTGCCAGTCCGGGATCGAAGGTGGGTCCGGACGGGTTTTTAGAGCAGGGAATTGGTTCCTGGAAAATATTTTTTTGTATGTATTTTAAAACATAACACACGCCGGAAGGATAGTGACGTATGTAGGTACACCCACTTATCGTAACTTGTTTAAATATCATGTAATAGGGGGCGAGCCTATTGCCATCAACGAGGCACTAATTCAGACTGGGCTGCTACTGCGAAATATATCGACGAAGAGGGAAGAATAGAATTCGGAACCACCCTCAAAAAGCATTCAGACAATTTTAAGTCCAGCTTTCTTCACTCTTGTGTAGTCACAAGTGAAATAATGTATCACAATCAGTCACATAAAAGGCAATTTTGAACGCAAAATTTACTAGAAAATAGAATTTATTCTAGTCGCCCTTTCCAAAAGGTAATTTCGTATGGAGAAGAATGGGCAAGAAACTCCATAATTAAGACTTATTGTACCTATAACAAAGATCAGGTTCCTATGTTTACTTTTATCGCTTTCTATATTATACAAACAACTCTTATAAAATGTGGAGACGACAATACAACAATAAATGAAAACACTGGCAATATTAATGCATAGGAGTATTTAGGAACTATCAAATAAATCCTAACATTGAAATTAAAAAAGTGTTTTTTTCTAACATCTATTTAATAAAATTATTAAATGCGTTCATTCACTGACAGACAACGCACAGCCTAATCAGCTAGGTATAGAAGCATTAAATTTTGCGCAAGAATTCCTTATCAAATCATCCCCTAAACGGGTTAAATACGGGATGAGAGTTTGTATGAAAGTACGTCATTATTTCTGATGGGAAATCCCATCGCGCGCATGGCTTGTCTTGTGTGGTTGTGTGGCAGGTATTTATCAGTGAATGTGTATATGGGACTTTGGACTGTTTAGTGACGTAACTCAGTAACTCCTTAATTGATTTAAGTAGGTTTCGAAGTCCATAGATCAAGTAATAGTGGATTAAAGTAAACAAAAATCAATCTGCCTAGTTTTCCCAACTATGTTGGGGTCGGCTTCCAGTCTAATCGCGACTTCCTATCTGCCCTCCACAACCCAGTAACTGGGTAATACGATAGCCCTTCGAAAAAGAAAATCCTTTTAAGGACATCTTACCTATTCAACATAATCGCCTTTACAGACGCGACTTCTGACTTGATGTTATCAAGCTGCGACCGCAGCACGCTCTGGTGTGCGTTCGTCGTCATCTCGCTGCGTAGCGACGTAAAGTTGGCGTTGAGGATGTCGACACTCTTGCGCAGCTCGTCAATGCATTCTGCTGTTGTTTTGCGCTTCGGTTGTTCCACGAATAATAGGTGTCTTATGTAGTTCTGTGGGTAATAGTTAGAGTTAGGCCTCGTCCAGGGTGAATGCGTGGTGACAATACTTGAACTTTTAAGCGTATTCAGTAACTGAAGTAACTTAACAGTTCAAAGCAAAGAAATTAGTGTAATTTGCAAAAATAATGAATGGTAAAATAGTAGAATTTGAATAAATAACAAATAACTGACCAAGTGTGTTTCGGGCCACGCACAATTAAGGGTTCCGTAGTTGGGATGAATTTATCCCAAAAACAAATTTAATATTGTAGTTGAAAAACAATGTTTTCCAATACATCGATATACGTCACGGTTAATTCTCCAACTGCATATGTAAGTTTGTAATGGCAATTTTTTATTTGTAAGTATTTGATAAAACTACAAATTTATTGTTTATTTGCGAGTGCCAAAATATGTCGCATAAATGACTGTATTTTTTTATTGCGTTGACTTGAATTTTTAGGGCACCAAGGGACCGTAAACATACGTATTTGATATTAATTTCAACTTGATACCTCCGTTCCTGAGAAAAACGGTATTTACAGACTGACAGACAGACGGACGGACGGACAGACGGACAACGAAGTGATGATTCTATAAGGGTTCCGCTTTTTTCCTTTTGAGGTATGGGACCCTAAAAATGTGGTTTTTCTATTGTCTTAAGCAAATCATTATTTTGCTAGTCTTTTAATATAGGTAATACGACAAAATAACGCTTTAAGTTTTCAATTTACTTATCAACGGTATAAATAGTTTCAGTTCATTGACTTAACAAATAAGCATTCCTCATTGTTAAGTTTTGAAGTGTTAGTTATAAAATTAAATTAATACTATGCATTTACATTGTAACGTTCATTTAATTTCGGTAATTATTTTTTCATCTAACTCCTTTTTTTTGGTCAGAAACTAGTATCCCTTAACACTTTCAATGCCCAGCACCCAGCATATGGGTCGAAAATATTTCGTTGGTGTGCCCACAACCCGTATCCGACTCGTCGCTATACGAAGCTATAGATGACTTCTGTTCATGCCCAAGACCCGACTAGCGGGACCAAATCTAAGTATGCTCTTAGGGTTGTCGAAAATAAACTGTGTGAAAGATATTTTTGTAAACAGAGTATCACACACGCCATCTATTGAGATATAAGCGAACTAAGATTAACCGTACTACTAATTCTGTGAAGATATTATGGCGATGACGATTTAATTATTATAGTCATATTAATACTGAATATGATTAAAAGTTCAAGTATAGGGCAGTGACGGGCGTGATGAGGTGGCTTAGCCACAAATGGCTACAGTGCATAAAGAGTTTTTTTGCGAGTCGTAAAGGCTCGACACGTTTCCATAGGGTAAAACAATGGATGGTCACACCCTGGACGAGGCTTTATAAAAAGAAGCAAGGTACGTTGTGGAGACGACGGCGCAGGACCTTCTTACGTAGCTATTCGAAATAAAATCAGTTTAAATGAAATAGACGGCCGCTGTTCTTCCGACGGCCATTTGCTATCGAGGGCACGGCAAATTAGGTATAGTTACCGTTAGTTAGTCGTGGCCAAAATTGGAACTAACGCCGCTATCTTATTTTTTCAATACATTTTAATACAATATTACACAATTTTTTTCCAACAGCGCCCTCTGTTAACGTCATTCGAGCACCAAAAGGTCCTTGTAGCAGTGTAATCGAAAATGCGTCATTTTCGACACGACCACGATATCCTGTCGAATGGCTGTGAATAGCTATGCTAGAAGTGCACAGGTGTCTTAACTAAATTGGGGGCACGACATGCTTTGTCGCACCGCACATACTCCTGACTTGGGGCCAAAAATAGTAAGCGGGGAGAGGTGACGCAATGGAACGCTGCTGCGGCCCGCGCAGCCAGCGATTGAGTTTACATTTACAATATTTTACGTGTAAGTTGAGTGATTTCGTGAAAAGGGACGGAAGTGTGTAACAGGAAGCCGGTGAAGCGCACGCTATTTGATTTGACCAATGAGCGCGCGCGGTCCTAGAGTTGGCCGTCAGATTGTACCAATCAACCCATTTTCCGAGAGGTTGTAAACAAGATGACGATGATGATGAATATTGTTTATATCATAATTATACATACACATTAGCCAAGATGTCAGATGTTACACATCATAATTATGAGACTACTGTAAGGCTTGTTCGTTTTTTTTACAGATCCTTGTCATATCGCTGCACGACAGTTTATTAAATTTTGTTGGTGCCACTTTTTGAGATGATAAAAACTGATAATAGAATAAATAATTAACAATAATTTCCTAATATAACATTTATCTAACATAGTCTTATTATCAATAAACCTATACAGATAAGAGAAACGCAAAATTAAGATTATTGTAGTGTTTGAATGAAATAAAAAGTTTATTCTGCCATTATTCTTTACTTGACCTCAGTGTTACATAATTTTATAGTTGTAAAATTATGTAATAACATAGAAAACTTGTTTCTTGCATTCTAAGGCTTTTTATTTTTTGAACATCCATATAAATGCGTATGTGGAAAAAGTTCTGTTTAATAAACTTTATTATCCAACAGATACTACTAGGCAAATATATAAAAGATCCTCCTCTTCCTGAAGACGACCCTCTTTTTCAGTATCATAAAATAGTTTTGTAAGCATAAAATTATACCATTGACAACCACTTACTTTATAAAACCAGTAGGCTCCATACATGAAGCCTCCATACACCATTAACGGCAGCACATTGTCCCTAAACCAGGATCTCCGCGACTGATGGAAGAACATGAGTTCCGAAGTCATTGATGGCACATCCAGCATTTCAGTGCATTTTCCTATGGCTTTCTGTATCTCGGGATCAGTCAGACCCTTGCCTCGTAGAAAGCGTTCCTTGCTTTCTATGGTGCATCGCTGCACACTTGGGTTTGTTAAGAACTTGACTGCAGTTGTTACCTGTATAAAAATATGGTGTTTTTTATTTGGTTCTTCGTCTGAATTGGAAGAACTTTTATTGTGACACAACCTTTGGGTAAACTGTATTATAGTTTTATTTTATTTTTAAAGGTGACAGGATTTTTTTGTGATGGGTTTGATTCCCAACAATGCTTGTACATATTATTATTATTTTAAGACTGTTTGCTCTTAAATTATGTACTTAAATATTATCTTGGAAATAAAATTATAATAAAGTATGTTAGATATGCGTATAAGCAGTATTAATAACAAAAACACACAATAACAATCTGTCATTTTGTCTATTCTTCCGTTTCTATGGAAGGTCATGCTGTGTGCTGCACAACAGAAAAACCAATATTTATTTTAATTGGCAGATACATAGGTGGATCCCTAGAGATGTTCATAGGCCTTATTATCCGTAAAAAGGCAAGGGAGATAGGTACTAGTGTCCAACAGTCAACTATTAAGTTCGAAATATAGGATTTTTATTTAATTTTGAACTTTATAACTAAGTATTTAGTAGCTAGTTTTAAACTAGAACATTCTTCGCAATCTTATGAGCCAAAACCTGACCCATATTCAGTAATTAACTATTTGATAGCGTGATAAATTGCTTGGTAAACTAATTTGGTAGGTTAATGAGATAATATATTATCTTTATGCGAAAATCTACAAAATGCGCCTTCTTTGTTTTATATGTCTTATTCGCACCTGAGAAGGTGAATGGATACAAAAAAAACAAAGACCAACAATTTAATAAGTAGAGTTATCAAGCGGTGCGAAGGTCGATTCACGATTTAACGTAATCAAATACGAAGTCATGTTATATAGAACATTAGATCAACGAAACTAGAATACTAATGAGTGATTCTGCATAACCATTTAAACAATTTAAATGCAAAAATATCCAAGAAATTACCAAATTCTCTCGAATCTCTCCTCCCGCACTCGCCAACGCCTCTGAAGCCATTTTCACTTAGTTTTGTGAAGTTGCACCAATACCTAAATCACAAATATAATCAAAACTAGTTTTTATTGTTTGCACAGTACAAAATTAAGAAAATATTAATTAAAATCCGTAATAACGAAGACGATAAAATTAATCAATTTTCATTGACATTACATGACATTTGAATTGTTCTTTTTTCTGTGTTGTGCACCTGCACCACAGACTAAAAATATGCAATGACGAACAAACGAATTCGTCCATAAAATCGTAATGTTTTTCCGCATTTCTAGACTTTTGATAAATGAAATATAAATAAATACGCAATTAATTTATTACGAAATCATCATCATCATTGATGAAATGTGATGCACTTGTGCAAGTTGTCCAACTAGAATACCATCTTCTGTACATCATAGCTATCAGAGAAGACAGTAGTCGTTGTGGACCTGAAAATAATCGAAATCTTTTCTAAACAAAACTTAATACTTCACTGTCGGACCTTCACAGATAACAAATTGACAAGTGACAACTACCAAATTCAAATGTTGCAGGCGTACAGCTTTCATAATATTTTAAGCATTCTGATAGTTATGTTGCTTTTGTTGCACTCGTAGAAATGAAATCTTGCTGTCTCTCTTGATAACGATTGATTTTAATCACACACAATGCATGGTTGATTAGTGATTGTCATTCTCATTTTAAACATTTCATTTTTGTTTGCAATACATTTTTGGGAGTTCTAATGCGTTAATCGTGGAAAATGAGTGACTTTGCTAATGCCACTGAGGCCGCGTCCCTAGCTGTGCAATTCGATCAGGCAAGACAAACAGATAAAGCTGTAGAATGCTACCGAACAGCGGCAAGGTTGTTGGACAGGGTTCGAGATCATTTTCCTGCAGAAAAACAGGAAGATGTAAGGAACAAAGTGCAGGAATACCTAGAAAGAGCCACTTTCTTGACAGAGCAGCAAGGTACGATACTTTTTTATGTTTATATTTGCTGGTTTAACATAGAAGTACTTAGTGCTTGTTTTTTTCTATAAGTCCATTATGACTCATAGAGTCTTAAAGTGTGCACTGTACACAGTAGGCATTCAGTTGAGTGTGTATGATGATGATGAATTGATGATATCATCATTGATTTAGTCCAATCCAGTTTGAGCTCTACTTATGACTGTTCTTTTGACAGCTACAATACTTATTATTGTTTGAAGGAAAACAAATAACACTGTTTTTGTTACGAGAAAGTAATGCGGAAATACCTAGTAACAATGCAGTACTTTGTGTAATTTTTTAAATTACAGATACATTTTATTTTACTCACACATTGTTAGCGCAATTATGTAAAAACGTCATTCTCAGACTTTTAATAGAATTAAAATATCAAATATTTTAGGAGACAAAGTTTTTTAGATAACTAGATACCCATTTAAGTAAAACATTTCCCATTAGCAAGTCAAATTTTATTAATTTTATGTACAGGCAGAGCACAACAGGCAGAGAGCGAGCGAGCCATGCAACAATGCTACTTCCTCATGCAACAAGCACTAGATGCTGATGAAGCACATCTCAAAGATAATGCACTACAATTGTATACACAGGCTGTTGAATTGGCTGTTTCTGTTGTGAGTATATTCTTCTTTATAGATCTACTAGTGACCCGCCCCTGGGAGTCTACTCTCTAAGTCCATCAATGAAGATATGGGCTCGTCCGAAACTACTCGATCCATCAAAACAAGTGAGAAATAAAAAAATTATAACAGGGAAAACACATTGAGTGTCACAACTGTCAAATTGTGTTGTCATAATTTTTTAGTTTGAGCTCCAATCTAATCATAAGTCTGTATATATGGAGTAGTAAACACCCATAATGGGCTGAAACTGCGGATTTCCTGCTTAGGGAGTAGACCTCCTGCTTTGCACGGTTTTTTCGACTTGCAAGACAACATGGTTGGAAAGAGGCTAGGCAGATGATGATCAGTGATGTTAGCTGTCAGTGTTTTAAACTTTTAACTAAGTATATTACTGGTCATTTTATTTTTGCAGAAAGCAAGTGATCCTGAAATAAAAGCAAAAATAAAAGGTTTAGCTGAACAGGCTCTTGACAGGGCTGAGGAGTTGAAAGGTATTAAGAGGATTGGATCTCTTTCTATTAGTGAACCAAAGAAGCCAGGTATTTTTTTTTTTTCTATATCCATAATTATTTTAAGGGAATAAGGCTTTTTTTTTTCTATTTTTTTACTATAATTTATGTAATTTATACAATATGATCATTTAGGCCCTTACGTATTACCAAACCTCAATCAAGTAAGTCTTGATTGAGGTTTATATATTATAATAAAACTACTTTAGAAAACCATTTGATTGGTTGAATCTGTATTGTTGGTCTATTAGGGTCGCAAACGCTACTGCTGGGCATGAGGTGTTATTGGGTTTTTCCATCTGCAATGTCTCAGTAGCAGTCCGGAGTCTGGAATTGTGTCCGGTTGATATCAAAAGGCTCGCCCCCTATTAGATGGGGCTTAAACATAACTGGCGAATTTTGGGCGTACTATAGGTAAACCTCTGGCTAACCCTTCGGGGAATACAGGCGTGATGTTATGTTTGTTTTTGTTGATTGGTTCAAAATGCTTGAGCCTTGACTCAGGTTCTGTACCTACTATCACAACAGGTCAAATATTTATTACGCTTATTGTTTAAAGTGGGTTCCTGAAATGTAACTTTTAAAACTCAAAATATGCAGTTAGTACTGAATTAATTTCTCCAATTGCCCTTTTAGCTGTATCTCCAGTAAGGCCCGTACTGCAAAGAGATCAAAGCATCCACTTGAAAGTAAGTGGAAAGCAAGCCACATACTCCGAAGAAGAGAAAGAAGTTTTACGCACAACATCAAATATAAACAACAATTGCTTCCTCCCATTCATGGATGTGGATTTATCAGAGAGGTTTCAATATGCTATACCATTTGAAGATAGGGCTAGTGAGTTAAAGCTGTCTTCTAAGCAAGAGAAGGAGTTTGATTCCTGGGTGAGGCCGCATGAGATCTGTACGGACCCGAAGATGATTGTTGGAGATCATGTTGACTGTTTTAGTATTAAGCAAACTGTGAGTATTTTGAATGGAATTTACACTTTTTACATTAATTAGCAATATTTTCCATGTACTGGACCATACCTCCTGGTTACGCAACTATTGAATGTCAAAGTTCCAACTTTTACTGACTTTTTTTACGAAATCAAGTTTTAAATGTCATAACTTAACTTTAAATACTCCCACGACCCCTGTACCGTTAGCGTACCTCTACCGTTAATATAATAATACCGATTTACCACACGAAATTTTATACTTTCTCGCTAATGCACCGACCAGTTTGTCTCTGCATCACTCAAAGGTTGACTGGTAGAAAATGCCTATGACATTAAGTCCGCCTCTGTACATTTGTGTGCTTGAAGTATTAAATAAATAATAAAACTCACATGACAGGAAATATACACCAGATTTTTTACATGACCACATTAATTTTCAGATAGTATCAGACTGCTCATTCGTAGCATCTTTAGCAGTAAGTGCGCTGTACGAGAAGCGATTCAACAAGAAGATCATAACCTCTATTATTTATCCGAAGAACAAGAGCAAGTCGCCCGTTTACAACCCTTTTGGAAAATATATGGTCAAGTTACATCTGAACGGTGTGAGGAGAAAGGTAACTAAAAAACATACCTTCTTTCTGATTTACCGGCTTTTTGTTATTATAAAAGTATGTATAGATAGTGAAAACGGGCCCCACTCTTCTTCCTAAACGCGGTTACTGTACTGTAGGCGATTAGGAAGAAGAGTGGGCGCGTCTTCGTGGATGGCACTTACTATACCTGAACATCCGCAATCCAAATAGACGCAGATATATTTAGTAACCCATTGCGCTTAACTGTTCCTAAAGAGTTTAAAAAAAACCCCTGTAAGAAATCGGCATGTGTTTGAACGAGGCATCCTCAGGATGACGGTTGACTTGTCGCGAACCCGAACACGACATGTTGCCACGCCGAGCGCTGGACGCTGAATGAGCCACACCGCCCGACTACCTCACCAACTAACTTTGACCAAAAGCTTGGTTTAAAAAAAAAAAAAAAAAAGCTTTAACTTCTGAAACATATTTACTTTTGCCAAATTATTATAAGCTGGTTTATTAACTTAGCATAATCGGCCTATATTGAGCCCACAACTGAGTTTCAGGCCTAATTTCTACGAGAGGAAGTGGGCCGTAATCCACCACGCTGGCCCAGTGTGGCTGTCACATCTTCGACATCGTCGACATCTTTACTGTTTTGCTGGCTGTACTATACTCAATTTATTTTAGCATTACACAATTAACGGCTAAATAACGACAGTTATTGTATAATATTGTTGAAATGACTACACTTTAGAGTCTTTTTTTAAATGGTAATGGTAAATAGTAATCATTGCTTTGTGTTTATCGAGAAATAACGGAGTTTAATATACATTTATCTCGAAATAACGTAAGGGCCGAGTCACACCGGAATGGCAGCGGCCGGCAGCGACTAAACTAAACTAAATACTTTTAAACTTTATCTACATACTCAAAAGACCAGTAATGATTGAAAAGGTCGCGAGGCCACCAGCGGCCACCAGCGGCTGCCAGCGGCGACGCCGGAGGAAGCGAAACTGGTCTTTTAAGTATGTAGATAAAGTTTAAAGTTATTTCACACCGAAAGTGCTCGCCGCGTCGCTGCCTGCCGCTGCCATTCCGGTGTGACTCGGGCCTAAGGATATTAACCGTTATTTGTTAAAAGTAAAAAGAAAAAAAGTAAAGTAATGTAAGTTGTGTAAATGGAGTATAGAGTTCAAAAAAGTTCTAAAACCTCTTTTGTTTCAGATAATAATCGACGACAGACTGCCCTACAGTAGATACGGGCGCCTGCTATGTTCATATTCCAGCAACAAGAACGAGTTCTGGGTCTCTTTATTAGAGAAGGCGTATATGAAAGTGATGGGGGGATATGACTTTCCTGGCTCGAATAGTGTAAGTCCATTTTGTTATTTAACAGTTTGTGGGACAATCAACAATAAAACTTCTATGGTGTCTCGTTCAGAGTGCTTTAGTTGATTAATTTTAAAGGTGCTACTAGATTCGGTTCGATCTATCTTTATGAATCGCCTCGAAAAATAAGGTTGATGTATGAACGTTATCCGATTGCTATGTACTGTTAGGTAAATTACTTTTTAGGCGCAGGCACATTTAAATGGCGTCGGGTGCGGACATGGCACGGGTGGCTTCATATTTCATTCAAATTTCATAAAAAATGCATGGAAATAAAGCGCAGTTTAAGACACACGTCCGAGCAACGACATACCGTGTGTTCGATAGGACGCCGCCCGCCCGGCCAGGTCCGCGCCCGACGCCATTTATATGTGGCCTGCGCCTTAAAGAAATTGATGCACTACTGTCAAAGAATGACAGTTTTGATTTGAATAAACGGATTATTTAAGTTCATATTCAATTAGCTAAATAATTAATTTCCTTGTATTTACTGAACGGTCAATTTCATTAATCAACTGCAATATAGATGCACCTTTAATACCAAGAAATAAACTGTACTAGCTGCGCCCTGATGCTAACTAATATTATAAATGCGAAAGAGAGTTTGTTACGCTTTCACGCTTAAACGGCTGAACGGATTTGGGTGATATTTGGCACCTGGGTAAACCATGACATGGGTTAGGACATAGGATACTTTCTATCCCAATATTCCAACGGGATCGAGACTAATGCGGGTAAAACCGCAGGGTCCAGCTAGTAAGGTGAAAATAGAACATACAAATATAATTTTATCATTCACAGAATATAGATCTCCACGCTCTAACCGGTTGGATACCCGAACGTTCAGCCATTCGCAATGGAGAAGCAGACTTCAACGCAGACGCACTATACGAGAAGATTAGAACTAGGCTTGAGAGGGGAGACGTTTTAGTCACAGTAGCCACTGGACCCTTGTCTGATGAAGAAGCGGAACGCACAGGGCTCGTGGCTACGCATGCGTACGCTGTGCTCGACGTCAGACTGGCTAATGTAAGTATTTCTACATACACTAATAATATTAGTGAAAAAACTGATCTAAAATACCTAACTCATCTGATTTTTAACTAATCGATGATAAAAACACTTTTATTCATGAGGAACATCATTTTCTTTTTAGGGTTCCGTACGTCAATCGGAAAAAAGGAAAAACGGAACCCTTGTAGGATCACTTTATTGTCCGTCCGTGCGTCGTCCGTCTGTCTGTCTGTCAGTCAGTCAAGACCCTTTTTCTCAGGTACTTAATACCAAATACGTAGGTCTACGGGCCCTTGGTGCTCTAAAAAAAATCAAGCTTCTAAGTCAACGCAATAAAAAAATACAGCTAATTATGCGACATATTTAAAAATAAATCGAAACTGGCTTCTTCTGGATTTAGGATCATGAAATTACATAAAGTGCGGAGGTACCCAAGAGGGGATCTCTGGATTGAGATTCTGGTTTCTCACAATTCGGGGGGGGGGGGAGGGGGTGAAACCTTGACCCCAGACCCCCCCGCCTACGGCCCTGTCTTGGTATGTAGTAAAGATGGTTACCCATCCTCGGACCAACAGTGGCAAGTGTAGCTTAAACTGATCGTTCGACCCGTGCGGCTGTTATTACTTCTGGAGAATACGGGATTGATTTACGATGATATTTCTCTTCAGGGTGTAAAACTCCTAAAACTCAAGAACCCCTGGTCTCACCTGCGCTGGCGCGGCAACTACTCAGAGTTGGACCTCGCTCACTGGACGCCCACACTACGCGCGCTCCTACACTACGACCCTGACAGCGCGGCGCAGTACGACAACGGCGTATTCTGGATAGACTACGCCAGTATACTGAACTTCTTTGATGTCTTCTACTTGAATTGGAATCCGGAGATGTTTCAGTTTACGTATTGCATTCACCAGTAAGTTTTTGATTTTGAGTGATTTTGATATTTTTTTCCTTGATGAGCAAAACTTTAACTTGGGATATTTTGCGTTATAGTAACAAATTCAACCTTACATTCAAGGGATCACCAACTAGTTTTATTGAGAGTCCATTTTTTAAATAAGATGACTGTTTTGGTCCGTTTGGGAGATGATTACTAGCTTGTCATTCAATAGAGTAAATCTAATTTAAAGAGCACTTATCTTTAATCGAATCAATCTAATTTTCCAGGAAATGGGACGCCGGAACAGGCCCAGCGAAAGACGCGTACAACATCGGCGAGAACCCACAGTTCTCACTACACGTACAAGGAAAAGGCGCCGTGTGGTTACTGTTGACGAGGCATATCACTCAGATCGACGACTTTAGGGACAACAAGGAGTATATCACGCTGTTAGTGTACAAGAATGGGAGGAGGGTGTATTATCCTTGTAAGTACACATACATAAACTCACGCCTTTTTCCCATGGGGGTAGGCAGAAAATACAGAACGCCACCTGCTACGGTCCTTACAAACTCCTTTGCCTCGTTGACGGTCATACATCTGGTCATACACGCACGCCGGTTGTGAGTACTACGCATCTGACCTTTCTGAAGAACATCCCCAATAAGGTCACTATTATGTCCTCCTAGGGCGTCCCCTCGCGGCGTTTCCACACCTGCTTTGTAAATACCTTTTGTTAGTCGACTTTCATCCTTGTAAGTATTCGAGCTACTTTATTCTGCCAACCGACATGGTGTTGGGCCGTCAACGCAAAGCAATAACCCTGCACCCTAATTACATACTATCAATCATGATTTGAATCACTTTGAAGGATATTGCTTCGAATTTTTTGCTTACTTCTACGACTAAGGTTACTGCTATCTGGGTAGCCCAAGCAGAAGAAACATGTTACCTCTTTTAGGTTACCGTTTTAATACCGGTTACACACACACAAGCAAAACGCGCCCTTTGACCAATGCCGACGGCACGTGTAAGACAGAGGTGATTTTTATTTCGGTAACCGTTATTAATACTGGTTGTATTTAATTTAAGGTAACCTTTAAGCATACCTGTAAAAAATATAAATGTTGTAACCGAAAAATACCCGTATTGATAATACCTGATGCCTCTTCTACAAGTTTACATTTTGACTTGAAAGTGTCCTCAATACTAACATCAAAAATTATTTTCAGACGATCCTGAACCTTATAAGGACGGAATAAGGATCAACAGTCCGCACTACCTATGTGAGCTGTTAATCGGGGACGGTAGTGCCGATAGATATACGTTGGTCGTGTCTCAATATGAGAAGAGTAAAACGATATTCTATACGCTACGCGCGTACGCCACGTGTCCCTTCACGCTCAGCAAGCTTGAGCCCTATCCTTATAAGAAAACTGTAAGTGGGAATGATTAGTATTGTCCTTTTTTTTTTTCTGCCTAGCCTTTTCCCAATCATGTTGGGGTCGGCTTCCAGTCTGACCGGATGCAGCTGAATACCAGTATTTTACATGGAGCGACTGCCTATCTGACCTCCACAACCCAGTAACTGGGTAATACGATACCCCTTGGTAAGACTGGTTGTCAGACTTTCGGGCTTCTGACGACTCGTAACGACTGTCAAAGATCCACGAATGACAGCCGGGACCAACGGCTTAACGTGCTTTCCGAAGCACGGAGGAGTCTCGGTGTGTAAAGATGGTCACCCATCCACGGACTAACCCCGGCAAGCGCAGCTTAACCTGATGGATCGACCCGTGCGGCTGTTATTACTTAGCCACGAGCTCCTCTTCTATTAGTATTGTGCTTTGTGTGTATTTAATTATGTGGAATTGTGGCCGGCTCCGACTGACGTTGTAGGTCGTAAGTTAAAACCTTGGGGCTGCAGTCTCGATATACAGGCTGTCTCAAACGTAGTGGTCCAAATGCAAAAGAGGTAAAGCGAAGGGGTCCACCTATCATTAAAAAATTGGAATATTCTGAACAATCCAGAAAATTTCGCTATTAATATTTTCAAGAAATTTACACTTCCACTTGGATTTTTCGACCCTGTGAACATAATTTTCGACGTAACGAGTTCAAATCTGGCTGGAAGATGGCAAGGCATTTTCCAGCCAGATTTGAATTAAAAGTGTACAATTTACTTAACCGTTGAAGCTACAGGAAAATGGTCTTGGGAGACTGTCCCTTAACTTTTTGAGAAATTTTGATCTGCATTCACAGATTTGAAAAAAAAAATAGGTAGAAAATGGGCAGTTTTCACAAAAACTTTTGTTGATGCCAATCGATTCTGTTTCATATAAGGATCGAGGTACATTTTTTTCAAAATGTGTGAATGCAGATCCAAATTTCTCAAAAGTTAAGGACAGTCTCCTAAGACCATTTTCCTATAGCTACAACGGTTAAGGTAGCTGCCCTTGCTGCCCCATCTCAAAAATCCACCTTGTATAAATTAAGAAAACGTTTAGAATTACTTACATAAATTCCCTATTGCTACCGACTCGATTAAACACCGATAAAGCTCGTCTAAGCTGAAATGACCCGCCCACTATACTGCATTTACCGAAGTCTATGTATACTAAAACTGTCATTTCAGCTTAGATGAGCTCTACGACTCTTTTAGCTCACTGCTGCTAGAACGGAAATCAGAGGGGCAGTTCTTTTTAAGAACGTTCGCATTCGCATCTCATTCGCAATCTGTCAAAAATACAATCAATTTACCAACATTTTTGACAAGTTTGACAGATTGCAACTTGAATGTGTACGTGTTTTAAGTAAGAGAATTGGCCTTCTGGAAATACGACTATTCAAATAAATCCTAACATAAAACCTCCTTATAGCTTAAAGGTGAATGGACGGCCCGCACAGCAGGTGGCTGCGAGAATCACCGCGCTACATACCCAAACAACCCGAAGTTTATCATCACCGTACCTGATGCCAGGTCTCCTTGCAACATAGTAGTAGAACTGAAGGGACCTAAGCAGTATCAGATGGGAGTTGATGCGAGGGTCGAGGCTTTAGATGACCCTACTGTCACTGCGCCGTTTTTGAAGGAGACCTCGGGCCCTTACAGGTAAGAAATCATATATTCTTGGCAAGCATGCATCATCGTTTACGATGAACGATGTCGTAAACAAACGCGTTCGCGTCGCGTTAGGTACAAGTAGAGGTGTTTGTGAAGTATTCCACCATATAAAATTCTGCAACCCAGCAGCGTTGCTGTGTTCCGGCCCCAAAGGTATATGTAATGAGGGTTTTCTGAAATGACGTTCACTAGGTGGCAGCACTGAGACGTCAGGTCCGGGCTGAAATTAAAGATGAACGTCATCATATATTTTATATTCATTGTCAAAATGGAAGACCATTTGTCAAAATGGCGCCAACTGGTGGCTTGAATTTTCAGGTAAACACCCATTAAACGTTTCAGCTTTGCCTCTGGGCTGGATGGAACCACTTACCACTAGTAGGTATTATATATTGTATAGAATTTAAGGGGCCCAAGCCAGAAGAACCAGTCCCTGGTTGCGAGGTTCAAGGCGTTAGATGACCCTACTGTTACTGCGCTGGTTTAGAAGGAGTCTTCTGACCTTAGTTTTATAACAGTATAGGATGCTAGGCCACAACTTTTAGGGTTTTTAGAATAGTTTTGGACTCAACCAGTGGCTCTAATGATAGGGACATCGAACGAGGTCAGGAAATGACCTCTTTGTTATTAGTTTCGGTTAATTTCAATTAAATACCCAAATATTCAATAAAAGTCACGTAAAGAAAGCCATGCATACTCTCAATCACGAATTTCACCCTGAAATGAACGAAGAATTTTGTCACTGGGCTCCTCCTATTTGCACAAACAATGCGATGCATTTGCGATTCCGTTTAAAAAAAAAACAGCTGTGGTGGTTTAGGGACTACTCACACTTATTCAGCTCTATTCAGCGTTTGCTCATAGAAAAAGCGCGAAACGCGTACGCGTCCTTTCAGGTATCCGCAGCTAAAAGGACGCGTACGCGTCTCATACAAAATCGTAGTTTTCTATGGGCAACCGCTGAATAGAGCTGAATAAGTGTGAGTAGTCCCTTATTCTTTGTTTTTGTATTTTATATATATTTTTTTCATTCACAGGGCCGGTTTCGTAGTTCTAGAGTTACGCAACCTACCCGCGGGTCGTTACATACTAACGCCATCTACCTTCTATCCAGAACAAGAAGGTCCATTCTTCTTAGAACTTCGGTCCACATGCCCCATTACATGCGAGGGACGTAACTAGAGAGCGGTCGGCAGGAGGAAACAAGATGACTGCAGGTTTTAAATCGATTATATGTTTGTTGGGCTCAAAAATCGAATAATCGTGTAATTAAATTGATAAAGTATCGACTGCATTTAATTTAAATTAGGGGTTGTGTTAGCCCGAATCTCATGTCCCGAGTGGAAGTATGGTACAGTTCGATTCAAACTTGGCAACAATGGCGGCTCGGAAGTTAGCTACTCGCTGCGCAGTACCGCACCCCTCACCCCCGCTGACACATGACATTGTTACTGCGCAGCAACTCGCCTCATGTTCCGAGCCGCCATTAAGTTTGAATCGAACTGTACCTCGGGAGGCTAATGCCGTATGACATTTTAACTATTCCGCTTAACGACCATTCCGAGGTGGCCCGAGCAGTAATCCTATATTAGTGAGGTTGTCGGGCGGCACACAAGGAGGGGTCCTCATTGGCGGGCCACCGTGTTGCCTCCGTGGGCGAGGGGCGAAGCGGCGACACGTCATGTTCGGGTTCGCGATAAGTCAATCGTAATCCTGAGGATGCCTCGTTAAGAGGTGAAACACGTGTCGATTTCTTACAGGGTGTTTTATGACTTTTTAGGAATAGTTAAGCGGAATAGGTTACTAAATATATCAACGTCTATTGTATTTTATCTTAGCTTATGTAAGTACAGTGGTTTACTGCAGGTTCTTGGCAGCAGTTTCGCTTTGACAGTGCCTTTATTTCGTTAGCAGTACAACCCTTCTTGAGTTTTCCTAGTTCAAGTGTTAGTGTTTTGTTTGGTTAACAAAATTAAATTGTCTAATTATTGCCCTTTGGCGATTTATGTATCTATATAATTATCTTATATTGCTCGATTGTTGAGCCTAATATTAATAATAATTATCATTGTGATCAGATTTTAATGTGGTGTTCATAGCTACAATTAGTTTTTAATTAGTGACTAAAATGCTTTAGTAATGTTGCTTACCATAATGAAGTTTTATTAGTGTTAAAAGGCTTCGAAAGAAGCTTTAAAATATTGTTTACGGATAAGTCTCGCTCATGTAGTGTTTTTGTTAATTTTCAATACCGTGCCGTTATGTATTTAAAAAACGCAAAAATATTTTCTGAATTTTTTATCAATATAGTATAATTTTTAAAGCTTCGATTTGGTTGCACTTTTGAGGCCTTTGCGTTTTTATGTATGGATTAAAACGATTTTATTAATAAAATTATTATAGACAAAAAAAAAATTGAAATGTAAGAACGGGCGCACATTGTACAATAAAATAAATATTTATCATTCGAACAATTTATTCCAATATTATAGTCGCGTAAAGAAATAAATTGTGTCGAGACTTTTTAATGGAATATCCCTCAGTCCTATTTAGTGTTTTTCCGCAGACTCATGGGTATTCCGAAAGATTCCATTTGTGTCGCCCCAATTTCTTAAAGCGACATAATTCGTCCATTGGGAGTCGGGAAATGGTGTTTATAAAAGCTCGTTTTTTTTTTCGGAATTCTCTCTTTTTTAATCGGAATAAAATTGTATAATTGTTTTGTTTAGTTTTAATGAATTCAATTATGTGTTACTTTCATATTAATGACTCGATCGATGAGTTTTTTGATAATTCGGCTTTTGATATTGCGGGGGCTCGTGGGTAAATAATAACAGTCGCACGGTTCGATCGAAGGTTAACCAAAGCATGCCGCGGTCTGTCCGTGGATGGGTGACTATCCATTACATATCGAGATCCGTCCGTGCCTCGGAAAGCACGTTAAGCCATTAGTCCAGTCGTAGATCTTTGACAGTCGTAACGGGTAGTCAGAAGCCCAAAAAAGAAAGTGGGACAACCAGTCTTACCAAGGAGTACCGTGTTACTCAGTGACTGTGTTGTGGAGCTCAAATAGGCAGCCGCTCCATGTAAAATACTGGATTTCAGCTGCATTCTGTTAGACTGAAACCAAAATTGTTGGGAAAAGGTGTGGCAGATTGATTGATTTCAAATATCTTCCACTTTTATGTATAAGAAATTATAACGTAATCTCGGCGTAGGAGAAATATCTCTACAGTGTGACAAATATGTAGATCACTTGTGCAATTACTTATACAATTATTCTCAAAACACTGTATTTAAACTCAACATTTATTCCGGACTATGTATAAAAACAGTAATCTCTTCCAACACAGTCTTACAAAAGCGACTCATACCTGACTTTTTGTAGCAGCCAATCGTAATTTAATTTAAAACGTGTCTGAGCAAAGTTTGTAAAGCGAAAAACAAAAACACATCGTACTGTGGGCGACCGCGCTAACTGCTAATTGCGTTTATGTAAATGTATGCGGGTTTTTTTGTCGTGCAGTATGCGCCCGGTCTAATAAGGCGATAACGCGGCATATGTAATGCAATGTAATGTCATGCAAATGCATCTGGTATGTTTGTTGCGGGTAGGCGGGTTTATTATGTATTTTATGTGCATTTGATATGCTGGATATTATAGTATAATTTTTAGGGTTCTGTACCCGTAGGGTGCCAAACAGAACCCTATCACTAAGCCTCCGCTGTCCGTCTGTCTGTAATCGGGCCGTATCTAATATTTCACAAATTCTGTATTTCTATATTTTAACAATTAATAAAAATAAAATAAAGTTCAAAAATAAAGGGGTCCCTATAAGTACAAGAGACGTGTTTTTTTCGGCGTTTTTTGCTAAATATTGTGCGGTGGTACGGAACCTTTCCTCTGCGAGTCCGACTCGAACTTGGCCGGTTTTTTTAAATTAAATTGACAGTTACATTGATATTTTGGTTATATTTTTTTATGTCAAATAGTTTAGGCTCCGGAAACCCTTACAAATGTACTAACATGGCTTTTTGAATAAGCTATTAATTGTTAATTGCTTACCCATGTACTTTTAGAAAGAAGAAAAAACCATTATGTTTATTTATTTAAAGTAAGAGACAGTGTGAATTAATTAAAAACTAATCTTTGGCACTTCTAGATGCATTTGTATAGTATTGTTGTCATTTTTCGCATTTTAGTTATCCAAGACCAGACATAAATGTAGTTTTTTAGCATAAGAAATGAGCACATTTAATAACAAAAATAACATGTATTTTATTTATAATCCGATGTATTTATGTTTGTTAAAACCGGGTACCGAAAACCTTTATAAATTACGGTACAGGTATCGAAGATTTTTTATGAAATTTTGTTATTTCTACGATTAGTCGTAGAAGTAACCAAAATTCTTTACCGCTATCTGGGTAACTCAAGAAGAAGAAACATTTTACCTCTTTTAGGTTACCGTTTTAATACCGGTTACACACACAGGCGATGGCGCCCTTTGACTAATGCCGACGGCCGTATAAGATAGAGGTCATTTTAATTTAGGTAACCGGTATATTGGTTGTATTCAATTTAAGGTAACCATTAAAAATACCTGTAAAAAATATAAACTAAAATGTACACAGGACTAAACTAAAATGTATCTTCTGTCCTTTTCTTAATGAAATAGAAAGAAAAAGATTCACTGAACTTAAATTTAGTTTAGTTTGTGAACAAGGGAATCGGCACCATTGACAGGGTTGTTGGTTTAAATAAACAAGATGGCAGCACTAGTTCCATCTTTGACCACGCGCAAAAAGAACGTTGTAGCGTTGTTTGTACACATACTTCAACAAAGTATTTATTAATGTTAGTTAATAGACTTGTCTGATGACACGCCATAACAGCATTCCAGGCTAAAGCTTGTATTTTTGGCCTTCACATGTATGACAGTACCTAAATAAAAAAGACAAAACATAAGCATACTCGTATTTCAATTTGAGGTCCCACTTCAGGCCAACCCAGGCCCATGCTTGTTCGATTTAAGGCCTCACTCAATGCCGTATCCAGGCCAATGCTTGTTCACTTTTCTGCCGTCGCTTCCAAAGTTACGCATTTTGCACGTAATCACACATCTCGCTCTGCTGTGATAATTTAGTTCTTAAGGTCAAATCACAGTGTATTATAATAATGTTAAAAATCTATTTTCTTTTTATAGAATGTTAAATGAATAAAATATTTTGATAATTTGTTGTTTATTTTTAATTCTTCGTCCTACTGAGAAATCCCAGATCGAAAAACCCAATGAGATATCAAACCCAGGACCTCACGCTCAGTAGTACAGTTTATGACCACTAGACCAACGAGACAGTCAACTGGCGAAATGTGGCTATACACCTCAGCTTAACTCATAGAGAAATACAGACGTGATGCTATGGTGTAGAAAGTTAACCGCCTCTGTGGTCTAGTGCTTAGACCATCAGTCTCAGACCCAGAGGTCCCGGGTTCGATTCCCAGTGGGGGCAAAATTTTCTGCTCGGTTTGGTTGGTGGTAGGGCTTGTTTTAAGTCCGCCTGGCTAGCTACCACCATCTTATCTACGTCTGTTGCCATAACAACAATGTTAACAGCATTGTTATGTTCCGGCAGTTACAGGTAAGATAGCCAGTTCCTCTGTGGTTGAGGATTCCGGGTGAAGCTCGCTTTCACCACCGGCCTGATCATCACTTACCATCAGGTGAGATTCAGGACAAGAGCTTCCCCGTAGTGGTTAAAAAAATAAAGTCGAAGTTCTGAGTTTACAGCCTAAATAATTTGTATAATATCCATGCAAATTATCATCCCAAATCACGAAAGTACTATATAACTTTTATCCTATGTCAATATTCGCAGACCAGTGTCAACAAGCGGTTAGTAAAGAGCCTGTTAAGAGCTTATGACTAATTAAACGTGGCGTCACTTACCCCGTTTTATGTAAAGTTGAGATGGATTAGTATTCGGAATTGAGTGGATCCATGCCGATATTACCCGATATGTTTAGTTTGGGGCTTGATTTAAATTACGTGGACCGTTTCTTATTTTGAGTGTTTATTGTGAGCAAAACAAAAATAAAAAACAACCGACTTCCAAACAAAACGCTACAAAGTGAAAAATAACTTTAATTTCGAAGCAAAAAACGAAAATTCAAACGCCGACTTCCGAATTAAAACTTAAGTCGGCGTTTGAATTTTTGTTTTTTTCCTCCGAAATTAAAGGTATTTTTCACTTTGTAGTGTTCTTTTCAGTTGTGGTACCTACCCTACACAAATTCGAATACTTACCACGATCTGCTATGTAAATAACAGTGACACGAACTTATCATAACATCATCAAAAAGTACCCAAGCAAAGTTAATAAAATTTCAATAAAGGACCACCGCGGAAGCTCCCTCAACTTACCAATTAATATAAAAAGTTTTAAATCTGTCTACAGTTGTCGAAAATATCGATAGAAATACATTTAAAAAAATACATACGCTACGAACATCGCCACAACGCAGTCTGTTAAAAACATTCGTGAGGTGTCGTGGGACACCCGGTTGGCACGAAGTTACTTTCACTTTTGTACATTAGGCGAATGAGAGATTGAGACTGAAAAAAGTGTAACATTCTGACCGCTACGACACTTTTGTTACGTAGCAAATGTTACACTTTTTTCAGGCTAGCTGTCATTCGCCAAGTGTGCGATATAACGTGCGATAAGGCACTTCGTGCCAAAATTTCTTTTTTTTCTTACCATAAAGGTATTCACATGCTCCCTACAACATTCTATGTTGCCCTCAACATGTTTCCCGAATCAATAACACAAACGTAGGTATGTTTCTGAACTGTTGTTTGACTTTTGTTTCTTGTACCTACCATCGAACAACGGGCTTAATTGGAATTACTCAGTTAAAAAATTGCCTTCCCCAAAGAGGACAATTTCAAGATTTCCTATAAAGTCACTCCGACAGAATGACGTGAAGTGAACTCATTAATGTGTTTGTGATAGAATCGAACTGGGACAAAACGTAATATAAATGGTAAATCAAATACTCGTTAGTGTTGTCGGGATTGTTCGATTGTCGACCTAAAGTCCTTAAGATAGGAGCTTATTGTATACGTTGGTTTTCGTTCGGTTTGTTTGTGAATGGTGTTATGTATAAGCGGAAGCGATAAGCGTTTTTCTTTTGTTTTGTTTGGGTTTTATTATTTCATCAATGAAACTGATCGCGATCATCACATCTACACTGTCTTCAAGAGCTATCAGTGTCAATATTCCAAAGAAAATAATGATAGGTACTGACAGCTCTTTATCGTGGTTTATATACTGATCGCGTTCATATTCATTGGTGAAATTCACCCTTACAGTTTCTTCATTAAGGACAGGCCCTGCAAAATATCCTCCTTCAAAATCCCTACTGAATTTACTCCGCTTATCACAAACACTATACCCCAACGTAAATGTTTTATAAGGGTACGCTTCAAAATTTAATTTAGCTGCGTGTGTGCGATTTCTCATTGTTTTTGTAGGCCTAACGTCTGTGCTATGTGGTGCTGTGTGCGTCAAGGGTATGTTCTGATCATAGAAATAAGGGGAGGATGCGTGTTATCACTGCAAAAAAATAAACGTTATTTTGACCGATTGATTCAAGAGGGTAATTTTTGTAACGACTTATGGTACCTATCTATCTAGGTTAACGTTCAGAATATGCAGATAAGCGTCCCTAACGACTGCTACAATTATTGCGTAACTTTGATGTACCTATTTAACTTCGCTTGGATAGATGATCACGATTACTGGTGCATTAAAAAGCTGATTCAGATGACAAAATAAGGAGAATTGACGGAAAGGGAGGATCTAAACGTAGGAACTTACTCACTCAGCGGGTGGGTTGTATGACTGATGCTGATGGAATTGTAAAATGAAAAGTGACAAGAGTCGTGAACTCTAGTGATAGTTAATTGATTCAGGCGTGACTTGGCGGAAATCCATAAAAAAAATACAATAGACATTAAATATATTTAGTAACCTATTCCGCTTAATTATTCCTAAAGAATCATAAAAAAACTTGTAAGAAACCGACACGTGTTTCACTTCTGAACGAGGCATCCTCAGGATGACGATTGACTTGTCGCGAACCCGAACACGACGTGTTGCCACGCCAGGCACTGCGGTTAGGATTTCTTACAGAGTTTTGTTATGACTCTTTAGAAATAGTTAAGCGGAATAGGTTACTAAGGTAGGTATCTAGGTACGTCTATTATATTTTTTTTCGTGAATTCATGACTTATCTCCTAGAACCTATGTTGAGCGAATATGTTAGCTATCACTTTACCGTCTGGCAATGTGGCATTCATTTCTGGTGGGAAGGGTGGAGCCTAATTGTGTACTTATGGTCCTACGCATTTCAGACGAAGTCACCAAAATTTAGCTTGACAATCTAATAATGTTGATACTTTTAGCTTTGTGGAGACGTAAGGTTATGGCAATTTATTAGCAAGTTATTACGGTCTCCGCTAAAATTCTTCCGGATTTTTCATGGACTAACATTAGAGGTAAGTAATTAGATGGGTGCATGGCTCGAAAGATTTAAGCCTCGTATTTATTGAACACATATGTAAGTCATAAGTGTAAGTTACTAAACAAATTGCTTCCTGCAACACCAAATCCCTTATACCTACCTATGCCATGAATCGACTGATTATGAATAGTATTTAAAACGCGATGGCTTTTGGCTGAAAGGAAATGCCAATTGTTGCCCATTGGTTAGCTTTAGCTAAAGGTGGGCAGGAATGTGGTGTCAGCGTACCTGCTACAGTTTTGCGCATAAATGTTTAGATTTGTAAGCGGTATGTTAGTTCTCATTGTAAATAGAATGTATTTAGTTTTATCTGTATTAAGTGTTAGTACCTAGATTAAAGCCTTTCTGAGCATGTTCATACACCTCAACATTTGATTTAGCTGAGAACAATAGAGCGGTATCAGCGGTAGCATAAGACATTAGAATAGAATAGATACTCTTTATTATGTACACCATAAAAATTACAGACATAAACTTGGACATTTTACATAGGGTGACACAATGGGCGGTCTTATCGCTAAAAGCGATCTTTTACAGACAACCTTATGACACCATTTTGGAGTGACGCACTAAAAATAACCTAGGACCCAAAATGCTGCCTTGTGGAATTCCAAAACAACTATTATCTAGTTCAGAACTTGTATACCTACTGATCAATTTTTACACATTGCTGATGATCGCTAAGATAATCTGAAAATAGTTGTGCTACTCGTCTTATCCCAGGTGTTTCAATTCAAGCTTGTGCAAAAGTAAACTATATGAAATTGTGTCGAAGGCCTTGGCAAGGTCTAGAAAGATCCCAATTGTTTGCATAACATTATCTAGATTGGTAGTAACATAATTAGTCAATTTGTTTACTGCTTGGCTGGTTCATCTTTTGCGCCTAAAACCAAATTGACTATCTGAAAGTAGTTTGTTATCTTCCAGATATTTTATGAATCTATTGTTAAAGATTTTTTCTAAAATGAGAGGCCTGTTAACACTGAAATGGATCTGTAGTTATTCACACAGTTTTTGTCTCTAGTCTTGAATACAGGTGTCTGCAATCTAGCTGATTCTGGGATAATATTCATCCAACAAAGGTACCTACGATAATGTTAGGTATCTATAGGTACCTACAATTATTGATTATGTTGTAGGGTATGGGCATGTGATATCGAGTAAAAGATTTTTTGAGTTTAAAATAAGTATTTAATCTGATATTAATTTAAAATAAAAGTTGAATTCGATGAATGCGGAACTTAAAAAATACTAATTTTAACAAAAATACTGACAAAATCTAGTCCTGATTATTCCTCTGAAGGTTCATCGAATAATGTATGAAGAAGGGTTACTGACTGTTGAAATGTTGTTGCACTTGCGATGTTCCATTACTTACATTGCATTTGGCCATGTTTACAGCTGGTGTGATGAGAGTAGCCATGAGCTCTGCAGCAATCGTCCTTCTCAGGATCGATGCGGTTGCAGACCTGATCGCAGGGTTCGACACGGGCAGCCTCGACGGTGACCGTCACCATTGCGAAGGCAACCAGAAGAAGAATGAAGGTGGTCTTGATGGTAGTCATTGTTGTTGTAGTGTAGTAGAATACGAGAAACGTTTGCTAAGAGATGTGGATTTGTTGTGTGAACCTTAAGACTTTTCTCTCTGTATTTATACTTGAAAACGAGGAAAATTCTTAGGAAAATAGTTACCTACAAGCCATCTAGGGCTATTTTTACCTAAACAGAAGAAAAGGTTTGTTTATGCTGTCTATTAGATACATCTTACGAAATCAGTAGCAGGTAATTTTTGAGAATGATATAAAGGTAGTAGTCTAGTGGTCTAGTGGTCTAGTGGCCTATTCAAATACATCCCATATTAAGAAAATACATACCTATACCTATCAATTGACTGACTGCACTGGTCCACTCAAATCTGTGTGGTTGTTTCCTCAAAATAGCATTTCAGACACTAATCTACATGGTCCTCACATGAACTGACCAAGATTATGTCTGAACTTTAAAAGAGACTGATCCCTGAGTTTGTTTCGCCATTTCTTCTCAGGGGTAGTCTGATGGAAAATGTCGACTCCATCTAGCTATATTAAAAAAAAAAATACGTGTAAAAGTGATTCCGATAACCTAATTAAAGAATATACATATATTTTTTTCATTTTTATTATATTATTACTAGCTGCCCGCCCCGGCTTGGCACGGGTAGCACTAAGTACATATCTACGGCGTACCTACCTACCTACCTACCTACTCGCCCTACCTACCTACGTACATACCTACGTACCTACCTTACTCCCTACACACATACCTACCTACCTACGTACCTACCTACCTTCCTACATACCTACGTACCTGCCTACCTACATACATACATACCTAACTACCTATCCTATCTACAGCTTTTTCCATATTTTCTCACCGTTTAAACCGTTTTAAACCTTCGCTGGATTTCCCCAAATATTTCAAAACCCAAATTAGCCAAATCGGTCCAGCTGTTCTCTGTTCTCGATCATTCTCTTGCCCTTATCACAATTTATTAGGAGTCGGCGCAACATGTCTCTTTATTACAAGTTTTATATTAGCTTCCTTCATTCGTATGTGGTTCCAGTTACTACCATTGTCATCAATTTTTCCAGCACTTCCTGGCATCCGATTGAACTGACACTTGGCATACTTATATAACTACGATGACAACGCAAAACTATGATAACATGGAGCTGGTCTGATGGTGGAGCTCGAACATGGCCATAGAAATTCAAACAAGATACCACCATCGTGTTTTGACTCAAGTGCAACACTAGGTGGTGTCCAGGGTATGATCATGGAGCCGGAAGGTGATCACGGGGACTTCTCAAGTCTTCGTGTGGTTATTGGCTAACCTGGTGAAGAGGCGAGCAAGTCCTTCTTACTCTTAAAAGCCTCAAGCTTTTGAGAAAATATTAAAGTTCTACGTTTAGGAAAGTCTTATTTAGTACTTTTTAGTTGATTAAAAGCTTGTTCTTAAGATTTTTACCTACATTTTATTCTTCTATATTTCTCTATTAGTCGTCATCTCGGTAGCCATATCATCTTTCACAAGTCCACCCATCCTTTCTTTGATCTTCCTTTACTATTATAGCCATCCACATTTAAGTATATACTTACTCAAAACTTTCCTCACGACATTTTTCTCGTGCCTCCGCATCACATGCCCATATCGTGACAAACGATTTCAACACAATTAATGACTACACGGTGCCACCGACGATCTTATGACAAAGGTGGTCATTGTAACATAAACATAGACATTGCATAACATAAATAAATATGTTACTGAGAGACTCTTTATTAATATAAAGATTGTCTATAATTGCACCTCCCATTTCATTAGGTCAGCACCTAATCCAATTACTTTCCTCTATTACCTAATCATTGTCATAGGCACACGCAAGAAGGAAGAAAATAAACATTGGGTAGTCTGTGGTCAGTTCTCAAAAAGTGCAAATCAAAAAGAAAAATTGGTTTATTTGACAAAGAAATTTCAAACGAAAATCAATACGGTCTACACGGGACTTATGCTTATGTGGCGATATTTAGGTGTACCAATTAATGTGAAAACAATACCTGCGTCTGTGTATAAAACATAAAAGCTCCTACAAACAGGCGCGACGCTAGTTTAATAATACAATTTCTAAGGAAACTTCACGGTTGAGCAATTACCGGTGTCGCGCGACAAATCGTGCCAGTACGCACGAGCCTTGACCCGGAGAATACTCTCGTGATGTTAATACGCAGGGTTCCCGTTCTTCATCTACTCCTACCCCAGTAACTTTATATTCATCCCATTAGCTCATCAAATATGCTACACATACCTACAATGTACATACACAATGTATCTCGTATGAAATGAACTACATTTGGTTAGCTGCTCATTTGGATATCAAATGAGCAGCTAAACAATTATTGATGCCATTTTGGATATCAAATGAAAGGGCTTACTTTGCACATTTCGAAAATATGTAGGTATATTATAACCCCAAAATACTGTAAATTAAATAAAAGATAAATAAAAAATCCGGGAATCACACGTCGTACGGTCGTATAAATCGAATAGATTACGGGTGACTCCGGATTTTTTATTTGTCAGCCTGTGATGTCTTGTTTATACCTTTTTAGTTGGCTTTTTGTTGTTGTTCGTTTTTAATTTTTATAACTTTTTTAAATGTTAAATATAAGTCATAAGTCTACCTAAGTGGAGAACAGTTGCTAAACATTGTTTCCTGCAATATTTTGCGAAGTGCACATTCTGCGTCAAACCCGGACGGCCCGTTGAGAATTGAAATTTCGGGCATTCCTCGGACGATACTCTTCCCATGGTGCGTTGCGCGGGATGGTCCGCATCAGTCCGCAATATCACGCACCGTGGGAAGCGGCCTTTAGACGCATTGGATCGATGCTGAAAGGATACACCAATTATTGCCTATTTGTCTCTCTTTGGTTAGCCTACGAAGCCTAGAAGTCAAACCCGTAGTTAGGAAAGGCTAACTTCTAGCTGCATGGAAGCAAGTTTCCGTAGGGAAACGGATGTATACTTGCCCTGATGAAATGAGAAAACTATTGATTTTTACCCTGATTTTTGACGGAGGGCAACTTGCATAAAGACATGTAAGAAAAAACTGTGCGGTGGGGGGAACCCCGTCAGGAATGAAAATCCTTCTTACGTATGATTTGAAACAAAAACAAAATGTTTGCAGCCGCCATCTTGGATTTTTATTTTACTTCACTAAATACCGACTTTAGCACCCTCGAACACTATGAAACCGACACCCATGACGAAAAAAAAATTGGCGAAACGATATCTGACAGTTCGCAAACCGGTCTGAACTTTGTTCCAAAAACATACTTGATAGGTACCTACAACATAACAACAGCAAACGAATATCTCGTATTAAACATTATTTTGTTATTTTTGCCCCGATACTACCTATAACACAAAAACGCCCTGTAACTGTCATAACGGGCGTGAACCTGTTGTGCACGCCTGTCATAATCATAACAGTGTAATACATACATTTATATACCTACCTCGTATCATGAATATTAGACAGGCGCGTGTGTGGCTACTGTTGTGAATCTAGCTGATTCAGGGATAATAATATTCATCCAACAAAGGTATTTATATACCTATATAATACCTATAATGTGTGTTATAAATAATGTTTGATGATTGTAGTGTATGGGCATGTGATATGGATTAAAAGATTTTTGAGTTTAAAATAAGTATTTAATCGGATAATTTAAATGGTAGTATGTTGAATTCGATGAATGCGGAACTTAAACTTGTGATTGAATGACAACTTTTAACAAAAATACTGAGGAAATCTAATCTTGATTACCTCTAAATGTTCATCGAATAATGGATGTAAGAATGGGGAAAGGTAACTGTTGCACTTGCGATGTTCCATTAGTGACATTGCATTTGGCCACCTCTACAGGTACTCCAGCCGGAGTAGCCATGAGCTTTGCAGCACTCGTTCTTCTCAGGACCGCTGCGGCGTTCCTGGCAGACCTGGTCGCAAGGTCCGACATGGGCAGCCTCGACGGTGACCATCACCATAGCGAAGGCAACCAGCAGAAGAATGAAGGTGGTCTTTTTTGCAGCCATTGTAGTTGTTGTGTAGTAGAATACGAGAAACGTTCGCAAAGAGATGTGGATTTGTTGTGTGAAGCTTAAGACTTTTCTCTTTGTATTTATACTCGAAAACGAGGAAAATCCGTAGGGTAGGTACCTACAAGCCAGCTAAGGCTGTAATTTTATATGATAACAGGAAAATAGGTTGGTTGGCGGTCCATTAGATACATCAAACGTGTCTCTATCAGGTAATGTTTGGGAATAATATAGTACAGTGGTTAGGTTGCAGCCTTATTCATTCTAGGTGGGTTTACATACCTAGGTTATATCTACCTAGGTTTAAAACTATAAACACAAAAAATTATCAAAATATATATCTAATCTAAGATTCTTCATGTTTAATCTTTACCTATCACAACTTGTTATCATATTCATCATCATTCTTTTGCCCTTATTCCAATTAATTTGGGGTCGGCGCAACATGGCTGTTTCTTCCTTATTTCTCTATTTTAGTCGTTATCTCGTTACTCACCCCCTTTCTAGCCATATCATCTTTCACATAGTACATTCATAGTTTCTTTGGTATTTCCCTACTCTTATACACATTCGTACTCAAAACTTTCCTCACGACTTTTTCCTATTTCCTCCGCATCACATGCCGCTCCGCATCCGTATGGACATGACAAACGGTTTCCACACAATTTTTGACTCACCGGTGTCACTGATGATCTTAAGTTATAGGGTTATATCATAACACAAGTAGGTAATTTATTGAAAGACTCTTTATTAATTTTACTAAAACTACAACTTTTTACTTTTATTTTGATTTTTAATGCTTGTAATGTGTTTATTATTTAGAGGCGCCAGTAAAGTTATATGGAATGTCATTGCTGGTGAGTTTTAGCAACGCAGTTATTGGACCGCGGCAGTAATGTACTATTAAAGATTTATTCTGCAAACGGAACCCCCATTTTATTAGGTCAATACCTAATTATTGTCAAAGATACTCGCAAGAAGCAAGAAAAAAAACTGTTAGTAGCCTGTGGTTAGTTGTCAAGAAGTGTAAAGGATCGTGCATATTGTCATTCTAAGTAGTTTTAGTAATATAATGTTTAGTTTTATTCTAATTATAATATTGTATAATTCTTTTAAAGACTGTTCATCGTTGCTTAACTTTGAAAGACTCTTGCATTCTTCTATTATAAAAACTGAGAAGGACTGCGCAAGTATTGTATGTACCTCAATCAGGCTATTTTTTATAACGCAGTGAATTGTCGAGACTTACGTTTAAAAAAGTTTGTGGTAAAATATGCTTTTAAGGTCACTTTCATGATACCAAGTGAATTTGAGATTGCTTCCAATGTAGTATACACTGATTCAGTGTAGTCTATTCCAGACTAATTCCGGATAAGTACACGAATCAGAGTATTTCGAACGCATATCTTTATTCTAAGAAAATGTTCAAGCATTTCAGTTAAACTGAACCATCTTGCAATCAATTATTAATTTTAGTTGTCTGGAACTCTTCCTCTACGGATTTCCTTTGTTTTAATAGTGATATTTCTGACCAACTTCGCAATTTTTCGGACTTTATTATTCACATGTTCATATATGACTTCTTATTTTTACCGATATGTGTCTTAAAAGTATTTTTATTCCCGAGACCGAAAATATCAGTCTCGAGTCTCGAAAATATTAAAAAAATGTCGAAATTTTCGAAATTATCGAAACAGAGATTCCTGGATGTGATATCAAGTAAAAGATTGTTTAAGTTCAAATTATGTATTTAATCGGATAATTTACATTACATGTTGAATTCGATGAATGTGGAACTTAAACCTATGATCATGAATACAACTTTAAACAAATATACTGACGAAATCTAGTCTTGATTACCTCTAAATTTTCATCGAATAACGGATGTAGGAAGGGTTACTGTTGAAATATTGTTGCACTTGCGATGTTCCGTCAGTAACATTGCATGCCACCTCTACAGCTACTCCAGCCGGAGTGGCCATGAGCTCTGCAGCACTCGTTCTTCTCAGGATCGCTGCGGCGGCAGACCTGGTCGCAGGGTCCGACACGGATAGCGTCGACGGTGACCATCACCATTGCGCAGGCAACCAGCAGAAGAATGAAGGTGGTCTTTATAGCAGCCATTGTAGTTGTTGTGTAGTAGAATACGAGATTTCTTGTGTGAAGCTTTAGACTTTTCTCTCTATATTTATACTCGAAAACGAGGAAAATACTTGGGGCACGTATGTAAAAGTCAGCTGAGGTTCTGTTTTTGTAAGATAACAGGAAAGTAGGGTAGTAAAGGCTGTCTATTAGATATCTTACTGTAAAAGCTCGAACTGCGGGTAAATCCTAAGACTTCACATTAAAACAACCCGAACTGCTCAGTGATCATCATTCATTTCGAACTTTTACCACCATTCACTCGGTAATTAAGTTTTACCTCAGAGACGCAGTAAAAAAACGGTGAATCTAATGACCTTAAATAGTGGCAATTTTCATTCAAATCGCCATTCTCTATAAAGAAAAGTGGGAGGTACCACTTCCTTAAGGAAGACACCGTAAGTTCCAATATAATTATCTATAATAATAATTTACTCCTAGTTCTAGTAGTATAAAGTTTAGTTTTATACTAATTGACGAGTGACTCTATTTTTAAACAAGATAATATCTACATAACACATATGTTGAAAAACTGTTCATGTACAATTATAAAAAAAGGAGTAAGAATCATAGGGCGTAAAAAAAATCGTCCGCATCTCTGTTAACAGGAAAAGTGGCGAAGAGGCAACCAACCGCTTGGCGAGGTCTTGAAAAACCAAGTGGGCACTCATTCGTGGGACCCCAAAGGATTATGTAATTTATTTTAATGTAGCCGCGTCCTGACGCATCAGGTATTGATACGCCTTGCTTTTTTTTATTTAATCCCATCTTATAGACAAAAAAACCTATCTAGATATTCGTGATCCTACCTTTGTGGTGGAACGTAGGTACCTTATGAATGTGTTAGAACTCGAATAAAACAAAGGAACAATAATGTGTGCGATATTCGAGAGCCTGGCAATGTGGCCCTTATTACTGTTGGCAATATTTAGGTATACCAATAGATGTGTGTAAAAGTTAACGGAACTGGCAAAATGTAGGTTTTCCAAACAAAACAATACCTACATCTGTGCGTATTACATAACCCGGAGAATACTCTTGTGATTTTAATATGCAGAGTTCCCGTTCTTCATCCACCCCTACCCCAGTAACTTCATATTCATCCCATTAACTCATCAAATATGCTACACATACCTACAATGTACTATGCACAATGTATCTCGTATGAAATGAATTACATTTGGTTAGCTACTCATTTGCGCATCCGTGCGGGTGCACTCCTCACAATCACTGATCAAATATTAAATAGCGCATTATAAGGAGATGAGGTTTAAATATGGATAGTTCCCTCGTTGCTTCGAGTAACTGTTACTGTGCTAATAGTTGCTATCTCAGACCCTGCACGAAACGATGAAAAATAAATTCTCCAAATTGAGTGTCGCTGACTAAACGTAATCTATTTTTCGAATTTTTGTGTAAAATTATTAGGTTACAAAACAGTTAGTAGGTACCTAAGTTTAAAATTTAACATAACGTAGGTACATAAACAGAAAAAAAAATGTTTGAAATTAAAAACATTTAATAGGAGAATTTAAATTAGGTACATGCTGAATTTGATAGGCCGTTCATAAAAAACAAAGGTGTTTGTAGTGACGACCCAAGAATCTTGATTACCTCTGAATGTTGTTCGAATAGTGATTATTGAAGGGTTTCACATTATGATGCTGCATTTGCGAAGTTCCGTCAGTAGCATCGTATTTTTCCTGATGAACAACTGCGATAGCCGGAGTAGCCAAGAGATCTGCAGCACGCGTACTTCGCAGCATCGCTGCGGTGGCAAACCTTGTCGCAATGTCCGATTTGATGCCGTGCCTCGACGGTGACCATCACCATTGCAAAGGCAACCAGCAGAAGAATGAAGGTGGTCTTGATTGCAGCCATTGTAGTTGTTATGTAGTAGAATACGAGAAACGTTCACAAATAGATGTGGATTTGTTGTGTGAAGCTTTAAACATTTACCTCTGTATTTATACCCTTAATCAAACAGTAACCCGAATGATAACAGGATAATGCAAATCTGAATTGATTTATTTATATTTTACCATTAATAGAATTGATAAAAAACACTACGTGCAAAATAACTTAAAATTCGGAAGGCAAATAATGAAAATACAAAACCAAAGACATCGACTTCCGAAATTTAAGTATTTTTTCAAGTAGTGCTTATTATCAATTCTATTATTGGTAACATACGGTTATACATATAATTATGATTCATATTATAAGTATAAGCATTTATCGAGTTCAAATATATATAAATGAGGAAGGTTATGTTTAGCAGAAATATGAACTTATATAAAACACAATAATTTTATCATACTACAATCTTTTCCTTGCATTCATAAGAGCATAAATACATGATATATATATCATATTAGATGATCAGGTTTTTCCCGACCTATTTCAGTCAATACTCTTGTGATATTAATACGCAGGGTTACCGTTCTTCATCTACCCCTACCCCAGTAATTTCATATTCATCCCATTAGCTTATCAAATATGCTACAAATACCTACAATGTACTACATACACAATGTATCTCGTATAAAATGAATTACATTTGGTTAGCTGCTCATTTGCGCATCCGTGCGGGTGCACTCCTCACAATCACTGATCAAATATTCAATAGCTTAAGTCTGAGATATGACATGGGAACACTGATTGTAAGAACTTGACTCTTTCGAGCTATTTTAATTTTGAGGACTAGCCTCTGAAAATCTGGACGTGGACTGCGTCTAACAATGAGAAAATACATTATCAGGAGATGAGGTTTATATCCTTGGTTTCAATCGATCATTGTCTCTCCATAATGAGCGGCAAACTAACGAAAACCACGGAACAAGCTAAATACACTTTTCTATAAATACACCGAAAATCGACTTCATCTTTACACAACTACTTCAACCACAGCTCCCTCAATCACTAACAAAGCAACTGGCAATTTCAAGTACTTTAATCATTCCCTACATCCATAGACAAGGAATTGTTTTGAATCAAAGAGACACTTGAGTAAGACCGATAGAGGCTCGGATTTGTTGGAGCTCTCAACTGTCAATCCTATTTGATTTGTTAATCGTTATAATTGCACGGCTGAAGAACCCTTGTGTGGATCTATTGTTTTAGAAAGGATCCCTCCATTGACAACATAATGATGTTTTCAATAGGTTTCCTTGAAGAGGCCTGATCCAGTAAGTCTTGGAGGTTCTAAAGTGTTGGTTTATTTGATTTCCTTCAACTGGCGAAGTACTTTTCAATCTATTGGTGCCCTTCGGAGCTTTGTGATTGATTTAAACCGAGTTGGGGTTTCTTAAAGTGATTGTACAAAAAGATTATGTTGCTAACTTTGAATTTAAGAAGTTTCTTTCATGAGTGAGTTTATGTAGGTATGTATGTATAATTGTATATTTTGTTAATGTTTTAGAATAAGCGCGTACGAGAAACGTTCGCAAAGAGATGTAGATTTCTTGTGTGAAGCTTTAAACATTTCCCTCTGTATTTATACCCGAAATCGAACATGTAACCTGACTGAGAACAGGTTAATGTAAATCTGAAACTTTGCACGAGGATAATTTTCGTTTATTTGATTTATTTATAGTTTCTTAAAACGGTACAATACCAATTACATTAATTAATATGGAAACAATTTAAGTCGTCAATAGTTATATTGTTATATTTAATTTAAAACTAACATGGAACAGTGGATCCCCTAGCATACTTACTGTCTCACAGAACACCAGACTTATACGCATAATTTTACTCCAGTCATCCGCAAACACATCACATTCAGGGTTGGCTGTCAGAAGGGCATTTAGCATCTTTAAGGTACGAAAGACTGGGGATTTGGCTCTGACTATAGTTTTGCATGACAGTTGCGCAAACAGATTGGGTCAGCGACGGTTACCGTTACCTAATGGTTTCCAATGTATTTGTCGGGCAAAAATAATCGGCAGTAAAGGCCATGGATCTCTGGGCAGTCGACAGTTAGCTGATTACGACCAATTCTCATCTCCAACGAGTTAAAGCCTAACGTCCCTAAAGGATAGTTGTACCCTACTGTAGGGGAAGAAAGGGTGTATATGTATAACCTTCGGAAGGGACATCTAGGTTTTCCGTACCTTTTCTAGCATTAGTGTTTCGGTCGCGGTATAGGGGTGCAACACACATACACTAGACTCGAGTTTGCTTCGAACCAGATAGGTGTACAACAGACTAATAACATTTGGATTGCGAAAGTCACGAGCATTCCGCAAAACAAATCCCAAACGCCTGAAAGATTCCTTCGCAAGGGCAGAAACGTGATCTCTAAGAGTCAGACAGCGGTCAAAAGTCACTCCCAAGTCCTCCCTTTACCACCCAAACCATCGTCATAATGGATTGGTCGTAAACCTTTACCGTATGTCATGACGTAGCTCCTGCTTGCATAATTTATAGCTTATTTAAAGCTTGTTCATAATGTTCCACTTATAAATGGCGTCACTATCCCTTTGTAAGACTATGGCAATCCTCGTCCGTTCGAATTTGTGCGACTAGCTTAAGGTCATCAGCATCAGGCATTTGGCAAACTAAACGTTAGTTATAAGGTCATTGATCATGGCCAGGAACAGAGGCGGCCCTAACACGGATCCGTGACTTATGCCCGAGCGTGTATTGTAAACCTTGGACTCGAAGCATCCATGTCTTACAAACTGCTTGCGATCGCACCGATAGTCAGAAAAGAAGTTAATGGACGGTTAACCGGACGAGAAACAGATGGCCCCCAGCTTTGTCAAAAGCACATCGTTGTCAACTCTGTCGAATGCTTGACGGAAATCGAAATACAGAGCATCAACCTGCCCACGCATGTCAAAGCCACGGGATATGTAGTCTACGGGAATGAGTAAATTCAAATTTATGGAGCGACCCGGCCGAAAACTGTATTGGGGATCAGATGAGAACATATTTATTTGTAAATAAAAGCGTGAAGTATGCTCGAAAACCTTGGCAATGGATGGCAGGATAGCGATAGGTCTGTGTTCTTCTACTAATGTTTTATAACTGGTTTTTGGGATAGGAACGACTCGCGAAGTTTTCAATTGCTCAGGGTATACGCCGGCTGGAGGGCTAGGGTAAATACATGAAATCGAGAGGCTGCCTTTGTTATAAAGGTATTTTTGGTTATGGTAGTAAGGGCCCAGTGTTAATAGCAGAACCCCTAGTTGCAGCTTGAAGGTCGTGGCGTCAAACCCGAACCATACACGCTACCTTACTTGTGCACATTTTTAACACTGCTCTAAAAACGGTGAAGTAAAACCTCGTGAGGATACAAGTTACTGAATAATACAATATTTGACGAGCCTTATTAAAACCTTGCCTTATGCAAATCGGTTGAGGATCTTGTTTAGACGATCCTAGTTTCAGGATCAGGTCAAATGGTCAAATAAATGTACTGTCATGGATGAAAACCTTTAATACTTCAATTTGATAAACTAACAGTAACTACCTAACGAGATATTTTTCTTTCAGTTTTCTATTATACTCCTTAGCAAGTTTCACATTAAGTTCAATTATTCATTGGAATTCTTCTTTTCCACAAGTTAATTTGCAACAATCCACCTGAAAATACAACTGCAACTAATATAAAATAAAAGATTTTAAATAATAAATGTTTACCAATTCACTTAACCTATAAATAAATTCTAACCTCCACCAGGGCATCTATTTACTAGGTACTAATAATGAAATTGACTCAGTACTCGATTTATCCTCTTCCTTTTCCTGTAAATCGTGTTAGGCTAGACTGTGATTACGTGGACCTAGATCTTAGAACGAATGGCCCGTAAACCAAGGAGGTCGCAAGTCTTAGGAGGAATTAAACCCCACCGTCTGTCCCCCTTTGCATAAAACTTGGAAGACGGTGGGATGTTTCAAGGCACGGTCCCGTATGTGGCTTAGTTCTTTGTAGTTTTATAGGTAAATCTGTGGGGACATGGCCGTCTCCTAGATACGAGAAGTCAAAAGATGTGGGAGTTAAGACAGGTACATCTGTGTAAAATGTAGCAGCCTTCTTATACCAATATTATAAAAATTAAAAAAACGATATTAATAAAAATAAAAGTCCTGACTGACTGACTTATCAACGCCCAGCCCAAATCCTTGGACCTTGAAATTTTGCACAGAGGTTGCTGCTTTATAATGTAGACAAGAAATAAGGAAGGATTTTTCGAAATTCGTTTCCGTGAGATATTTTCCGACATCCACACGGGCGAAGCCGCGGGCAAAAGCTAGTATTACATAAATACGAAAGTAACCTTGTCTGTCTAACTGTTTTTCACATTTTTTGCCTTTTAAAAAGAGAGCAAATACGTTTATTTAGCTCAGGCTAAAAGGTATACAACATATTTTGCAAAATTAAAATTAAATAAAAAATATGTACTTAGGTATTCCGTTGTAAGAAAAAAATAGGAATGTGTGCCGCACGGCTGCGCTAAATAGGCCTATTTGGGCAAAAAATGCCAGACAACTAAATTGTCTGACGCATGTTTACAACTAACCTGACGGAACATAAAATGCGCACTCTCTTATAACCATACACCACAACCTTATATCTACAAATACTAACACAACTTAAATAAATAAGCTTTCTAACGTAATTTATTCTGTCGAAGGAACCCCAGTCGATCGACAGGGCGGTCCCGGCCGGTATTACCACAGTAAAAAACATGGGTTACAGGGTTACAACTCGGTTTATTACGACTGTTAACATTGCACGATCGAATCACATAATCTACGATGTAGCTGGCTGAATTGACTGTGTAACTTCTTTTTGTATAAGAAAAATATTGAGTTAGTTTTTTAGGTATATAAACTAAATAAATTATCTGTGCTTCAATATCTTGTGAAACTACAAAATAACATAACATCAGCCTGTATTCATGAAAGGGTTTGGTAGAGGTGTACCTTTAGTGCACCACATTTCGCCTTAAGTTCCATACGTAATAGGGGGCGAGCCTAGAGCCATCAACCGGGCACAAATACAGACTCCGGGCTGCTACTGAGAAATTCCAGATGGAAAAACCCAATAACAGTTTGCCCGACCCGGGAATCGAACCCAGGACCTCATGCTCAGCAGTAAGCGCTTGCGACCGATACACCAACGAGGCAGTTTTCTAGTGGTCGCAAGCTATTACGGTATTTATAGCTTAGCGCTCTAGCGTTTATTTTTGTCCAATGATAGTATTTTACGAACTTAGATTCATTTATGTCTGTATTTTTATGGTATACATAATAAAGAGTATTATATCTATATATTTAGATTACTAAGATGAGCTTAAAAGCTAGTGCATACTGGCAAGACTTGTCGCGCGACGCGACACCGGTATTTGTTCTATCGTGAAGTTTTCTTAGAAATTGTGTTGTTAAGGTCACGCGCGCCAGGCTGCACGAGGCGTATATATGTAGATAGTGCGGTAGTTAGGTAATATAACATCACCTACATCTATTTTCAGATAAGGTAGGCAAAATTACCTACCTACACCCACATTTCAGCAGCTATGTTCTCATTCTTTGTGAAGATGCATAATTTAGTACTTATTAGATGTTGCTAATTCATATGGTAAAAACCCGCATGTAAACAGGCCAATTAGTATTTACCTGTTACAGAATCACTGAATACCTAACACCTGTAAATAAAACAAACGTTAAAATCTAGGTCGTAAAATGAAAATCATTAAAAGCTTGCCCAAATCTTTCTCTAAACTAAAATGTTTGGGCGTCGAAAATTGATAGGCAACGTAAAATATCATATTCACGATACAGAGTGAAAGCGCCATCCATTTTATGTTTGCCAATATTTTAGGAAGCAGATATTTTGTATAAAAATATTAATTACTTAAAAGCCTTTAACATATGGGAAGTAATATGTTACACTCAAGATTTCGTTTTAGAAAATAACATAAAAATTTGTTGATGATTGATTGTTTATCAAGCAGGATAATTGAGAGGGTTTTTTGTCAAAATGTGGTAAGTATAGTACTGAGTATTATCAAAAAGGTATTTCGGGTTTGATTCAAACTAATCAGCTGTCCCGTACATTTGGGTCGATTTTTTTGGGATGTCTATATTAGTCCCGTGGAAAAAGTGGTTTAGTTTGATGGTCTGTACCTACCACACACTTAAACCAAACATTTCTGATACACACTGGCTGGATAGCTTTGGAAGAAAACTCGATGACCAGACCATGACGGTAGACTATAAACATACTACTTAATTAGGTACATATGTCGAAAACAGAGCGATGTACTAGTAAAACTTAAGAGAGTTATTTATGCCTAGCAGTGGGCAGTTTCAGGCTGATAACAAGAAGGAAATACACAAAATACTTGGTTGTATAATTTGTAAAAGAGAATATATCAATATGGATTCATCCGCTAGTAGTTTCGTATTGTTTATATAATATAAACACTAACTGGGCCCGCGTACCAACCCGCACTGGTCCCGCGTACCAACCCGCACTGGTCCCGCGTACCAACCCGCGCTGGTCCCGCGTACCAACCCGCGCTGGTCCCGCGTACCAACCCGCACTGGTCCCGCGTGGTGGATTATGGCCCACTTCTTCTCACAGACAGGAGGCCTCTCTCCCATCAGTGGGAATGCTGATCATGCTATAAACAAAATAACTGTAAGTAATTGCTCTAGATGTTATTTCCTAAATATCTTAAATCAATCAGATAAACAAAGAGTCGAGGTCCAGACGGACAACAAACATTCAAATAGTATTCGCTTCCTCACCCTTTTAGATCGATATCCTTAATTAAAATCGCCTCAATCTACAAATCCCTTCACAATTTAATTATACATAGTACGAAATCGAAATTTTTTGGGTTCCGTACCCATATGATTCCAACGGAACCGAGTTACTTAGTCTACATTGGTGCCGATTCCCTTGTTCACAAACTAAACTAAATTTAAGTTCAGTGCATCTTTTTCTTTGTATTTCAATATGAAGAGGACATAAGATAAATTTTAGTTTAGTCCTGTCAAATTATTCAGCGCCTGTCACCACTCCATACAATTTTAGACGTGATTATAAACTTTCCTACTAAAATTACGTCAATTTACGTCAGGCGCTTATTAATATGACAGCACTAAACTAACATTTATCTTCTGTCCTTTTCTTAATAAATAGAAAGAAAAAGATGCACTGAACTTAAATTTAGTTTAGTTTGTGAACAAGGGAATCGGCACCATTGCCTGTCTGGGTGCGACTGTCTGTCACACGGCTGGATCTATTAAACCTTGACGGTTATCAGTTGCAGAATCCGTGTTATTATTATCCACTATCATGGCAGACAATGTGAACTATAACATAAATAGCTTTGGTAAAAAAAAAAGCTATTACATAAATAGTTTTGGTATTACGAAACCTATAGTGCGCGAGTACGACTCGCACTTACCCTGTTTTTTCAACCAAATTCATTTCCCCAGTTCCTTTTTTCGGATTTAATTTCCTCAGTAGAGACTGTTTGTATTTTTTTACTCACCGAGCTGTCCAATTAATCAAGTTGCTAATTAATTTATAACATATTATGTAACAGAGGAATGGGGCTCATCCATCATTTCGCGGAACAAGTTGTAAAATATTGTCCCAATCCGCCGCGGAACGGAGTTCTGATTAGTTTTTAATTACTAAGTACGTACTTGTTTGCAGTGAGTCGGCGATCTGAGGAGTTGGTGACTGGCGATAAGGGGTAAATGTTTTAAACTCTTGGGTTGCTTGCTAACAAGCTCTTATTTCCTTGTTATTAATGAAATAATTACTTACCTCGTGTCCTGCTGTTACCTACTGAATTTTATGAGAATATTGAGAAGGATGTAATGGTTAGACTACCTGTCTCAGACTCAGAGGTCCCGGGTTCGATTCCCAGTGGGGGCTAAAGTTTCTGCTCGGTTTGGTTGGTGGTAGGGCTTGTTGAAAGTCCGCCTCACTAGCTACCACCATCATTACCTACGTCTGTCGCCATAACAACAATGTTAACAGCATTGTTCTGTTCCGGCAGTGAGAGGTAAGATAGCCAGTTCCTCTGTGGTTGAGGATTCCGGGTGAAGCTTGCTTTCACCACCGGCCTGATCATCACTTACCATCAGGTGAGATTCGGGCCAAGAGCTTCCCCGTTGTGGTAAGTTGAAAGAAAATCGTTTGGCTTGGTATGGGCATGTGATGAGGAGGAAGTAAAGAGACTAAAAGAGTGATGAATAGAAATGTTGATAGATGGAGAGGGATAGCAAGGCCTAAGAAAATGGAGGAATGATATGAAAGAGAAGGGAGTGAATGATAGCGTGAAGGTTGACAGGGTTAAACTCAAACTCAAAGCATTTATTTCAAATAAACCAATTACAGGCACTTTTGAATTGTCAAGCGGTCGGTCAGTCAGAAAGATGAAGCTAGTTGCCCATTCCAAAGCGTAGTATGTTCCTATGGAGAAGAACGGGCAAGAAACTCTACGGACACTCATTACAATAAAAAAAATTGTTACAAAAATTGGTTACATCATTCATGTTGAAATTACTTATACATTGAGAACCGACCCACAAAGAAGCATACACAGAGGAATTTTACAGGACATCCAGAGTTGATAGTTCTAAACACTAACAAACATTTTTACGACAATACATCTAAACAATAACTAACTTTCAAACTCAGGCTTAGTATTTCCTTCAAGACGTCTTTTAAGAGAGGTTATTGAACCGTACATCTAAATGAGACGGGTTCTCTTAAAGTTTTGAAGTATTGCTTTGAAATTATCGTATACGTGTGAACTATTAAGTTTGGTAGTTAACTATGTAAGGTATACGCAAAGGATTTGTTCTTCAAATAGTGGGAAGTAAATTTTCTCATACATTCAGAAATTAATTTTGATCGCTGTTGTATTATTGAAATCTGTAACCTTTATATAAACACTTGGAACAAGTTATTTACAAACAGTCTAACCGCACTAATTTAAAGTAAGTGGGTCAAAACGATAATAAATGTATTTACGAGTCATAAAACTTATCAGATATTGGTACCCACATCATCTGTTGGTCATAAAATGAGTGATAACAAAGCATAATTATACAGGTTGGCCAGGATATCGACGCGCAAACTGTTACCATGAATTCACCACATGATTCCAAACCCCGTGTAGAAAGAAGAATGGCAGGAATCCATGTAATCTGGGTATCGCACTTACATTTCACGTACATGCTCCGAGGTAACCCGCGAAATTCAAATTTTCTTGCGTTTTTTGCAATTTGCAGGTCAGTGTCAGTTTGTATGTTGATTAAAATATGATTTGCGACCGTAACAAATATGGCTTTATAGAATTATAATCATTAGAATCAGCAATACAACTCCTTAAGTTAGAATAATCCTAAAATGTCATGATGTCGTGAAATAGTCATTCAATAGGATTATATGGACTCAGAGAGTTGTATTGATGACTTTTATGACTATAATTCTATAAATAAATATCTGATACAGCCGCAAATCATCTTAGACCAACATAAAACCTGATACTGACCTGCAAATTGCAAAAAACGTAAGAAAATTTGAATTTCGCGGGCTACCTCGGAGCATCCACCTTAATTTGACCGAGTCCATCTTTTGAGAGTCTCAGTAAACTGGGGATGTGGTCACAGAGAGGAGGCATGTATCCCAGCAGTGGCATCATTATAGGCTGATTGTGCTTATGCTAGCCTTTTCCCAGTCATGTTGGGGTCGGTTTCCAGTCTAACCGGATGCAGCTGAATACCAGTATTTTACATGGAGCGACTGCCTATCTGACCTCCACAACCCAGTAACTGGGTTATACGATACCCCTTGGTAAGACTGGTTGTCAGACTTTCGGGCTTCTGACGACTCGTAACGACTGTCAAAGATCCACGAATGTCAGCCGGGACCAACGGCTTAACGTGCTTTCCGAAGCACGGAGGAGTCTCGGTATGTAAAGATGGTCACCCATCCACGGACCAACCCCGGCAAGCGCAGCTTAACCTGATGGATCAACCCGTGCGGCTGCTATTACTTAGCCAAGAGCTCCTCACACTCATCTCACAATTGCCTAGTTTAATTCATCACTAAGGTGCATCATACTGTTTGTAATATCACTGGCTTGAAAGGACCTTGATGTGCCGATTATAGCTCTTAAGTAATTACCGCCGTGATTGTATCAAAGCCCGAACTCCAGCGTGTTTAATTTATACAACTAGCGACACACCCCTGCTTCGCCCGGGTGCGTACTATTGATATGGCGATGTCAGAATTTCGAGATTTATGTGCTATACAACGTGTTTTTTTTTATATCCCATAACTCTAGGGTTATATTCCATAAGTAAAAATAATACAAAAAAACCTAGAATATGTGGTCCAAAAACGCATACCTAGTTTCGAAGATAACATAACACTATACTCTCGATTTGAGTAATTCATTTTCATTCAAATCAATCATTCATATTTAAAGGTAAGAAAATGCGACGTTGTCATATTTCACGTAGGTAAGGGTGTTTTACACGTGACTTTGTCGTATGATATTGTATGAAAAATGAAAAACAATGATAGTTGAAAAATAATTCTTAAGCCAGTTGATTCTTTGATATGGTCTCATTCATACCCAACAGTTATGGGATATAAAAAAAACACCTTGTATAATAAAAATAAATTGCTGTTCGTTAGTCTCGCTAATACTCGAGAACGGCTGAATCGATTTGGCAAATTTTGGTTTTGAAATATTTGTGGAAGTCCAGGGAAGGTTTAAATGGTGAGAAAATATGGAAAAATTGCTGTAAGTAAGGTAGGTAGGTAGGTAGGTAGGTAGGCAGGTATGTAGGATAAAAATAACTTTATTAAACACATAAATCTACTCAAATAAATTCTCTTAATAATGGTGAAAAGTGCATCAAAATCTATTTTGTGGTTTAGAAGAACTGCACGCACACAGACAGACACGAAAACCGATTTTGATTTATAGGTTCAAATTGGACCGTATAACTTATAGACATAACACGTAGTTACACAATGTTCCATTCAATCTTCGTAATAGCGATCAATACGAAGTCGGAACTAATTTCCCCAATCTGTTACACATTCCTTAATAAATATTAATAATTCATCCGCCAACAGTTTCCAACTACCCTTCACCTGATTAATATTGCCTTATTAGCATAGCACCAACCTAAATTGGAACGTACCGTTTTCAATTCTAAGTTCAATTTTGATTGGGGTTTTGCAGCTATTGTTTTCTCATTTCCTAGCCCATTGGTTAAACATCTGTATAGCGGTGGGACATCGCAATGTTTCTGGATACAATATTGGCAATCACATTAATGGATCTGCTGGTCACAGAGTAGATAGGCAGTAGGTTTATGTTGCGGTAGGAGATTGGACTACTGTTTTGGCTTGTATGTGACTTCTTAAAGCGGTCCCTCACAGGGAGCATTTGCCTGATGTAACAATCCAAGATTCTACTGTAACGGTTAGGGCTTTGCAAGTAGACTGCGCAGGCCGTCAACTGCTAGATAGTGTAGAGAGATCATTGAAACGAGCAGGATATTTTTATACATAATTATAAATAAAATACAATAGAGGCAGATATATTTAGTAACTTATTCCGCTAAGCTATTCCTGAAGAGTCATAAAATGCAGACGCGGACCCCGAGTATGAACGTCAGCGCAGCCTTCGTGCAACTACTTCAGCGTGACGTCATAAACATCACTACTGCAAGCTTTCGTGAGGCGATTCAGCCGGCCAGCACCCACGGCTTCAATGGGTATCCTGACCACATGCAGCGAACGCATTCCTGGTCACCACCCTCAGCCTCATCAGCAACCTTGGCACAGCACACTGCACTTTCGGCCGGTCCACAAGCAGAGCTCTTCAACCCTCTCCTGGTCGACACCGGCAGTCAGCCACAACCCGGCGCTGTACCACATCCGAGTCCGACCCACTGTGAACTATGCGGCACCCGGTTCCGACTCACGAACCTCACCTGGCACTGTGAAGCATCGCAAGATACAAGAATCAGCCCACTATCGACCTTCGGTCTCCGAGGGGAGTGATGTGGAGGCATCTACATCGCCACATGCGAACTACGCATCAAAGACCTGACGTCACAAATCCTGCATCGCGCTATATGAATTTACCGCGCGATTAACATAATATACAAGACTATCCGACATCAATCCTTGGGCAATTACCCGCCAGACACAACACCCGTCTGGCCTGAGGATCCTCCCTTTTCAATAGAGTATGAGGATAAGTAAACTTTACACCCTGTTCCTCATACCCCTAAAGATTTACCATTCCAATTTAAAAAGAGTGCAGCCATTGTATGTGGCGTGCTCACGAGTATCCAGCCCACAAAATCTACATGTTTTAGCAAAAAATGGGAAAACCAAAAATGTTGTTTACAGAAATGTTTTAACATAAGATATTCCAGTTTTATTTATATTACTTTACAGATTGGGATAGACGTTGTTCACCTTCCACAGGCAAATGTGTCATATTTTTTTAATAAGACTTTCACACAGTTTCATACTTCCGTTCATAACCTTTCCGTAACGCCTAGATAGACCATGTTCCCATAATTTCCGACCTCCACGCGGGCGAAGCCGCGGGCAAAAGCTAGTACTCTATAAATTAGGGCAAGCCAAAATTAAGTTTACCTGAAACATGTTCGTAATCCACTTATTTATACTTAGGAACCCCGAAACGTTTATTGAACAACTTAATATTATGTGGTAAGTACTAAGGGTGAGTTGTGGCGCTTGTAATGTGGATTTGACATATGATCATCAAATTAAATTCAATTTACTGTTTCTCATCAACTTCCTGCCCTTGTCCCATGTAAAGCCTCGTGCAGACTGGCGCGACGGGACGGCACAACACGACACACTCTGTCTATCATAAAATGGTATGTTATAGAGTTTCATTCCTACCAAAAGTATGGAAAAGGTTTTTTGTGATTTCTGACTTCTCTAGTACTCAAACCTCAGATGGCCTTTTTCTTGCAGACTGTACATTTTTTTCAAAATCTGTGAATGCAGATCAAACTGTCTTAAAAAGTTAAGGACAGTCTATTAAGATCCTTTTCCTGTAGCTAGCTGTAGGTTATGGTAGCTGACCTTACTGCCCCATCTCAAAAATCCACCTGTATATTATGTACAAGTATGAAACCAAAAAAATTAAGGGAAGAGCTGATTTGGCATTCAAAAATTCGTTCGCTCCGCTGTCAGTGGAAAAGTGCCCAAAGGCTGGCAGCATTGCCACGTTGGATGGCAAATTGGTTCAATTGGTCAGATTCATAATTGAACTTTCAAACATCTAAGTTTAAAAAAATCTCATTATGAATTTATCCCAAAAACCAACATAACATTGTAGTTGAAAAACATGTTCTCCCATGCATTTTGTATGGGAGAACATGTTTTTGCAACTGCAAATGTAAGTTGGTCGATAATTACTCGTTAACTAGTAGAGCCTACTTAGCTGTGATAGTTTTCCTTTTAATTTCGTTATATATACTACTGCTGTGATTTTTTCCACATATCCAGAACTTACCTTTTAGCTGGCAGGGGGGACACTTGACTCTAACTAAAAATTAGCACTTTAAAGCTTAATATTTCGCAAACGGATCCTTCAATCCAAAAATATTTTTGAACGACCTTTCCAACGATACCCCACAGAATGGGATAGACGAAAAAAAAAAACCACTTTACGTGTGTAATTTTTTTCATAATTTTATTTTACCACTATTCTTCTTTCTTCTTAATTCACGGATTCACCCCATCAGTCTGCGAAGGGCTGTCCCTTACACCCTGTATGTAATTATGGTAGTACGGTTGTAGACGGTATGCAAAATGTATGTTGTTATTTTGCAATTAGTCAAGTGTCCCGGAACGTAATTAAGAAAATTATGTGACCAGACAGTTAGGTAATTGTATTTGCATAATTTGATCATAACTCGTTCATACAAGTTCATCAATCTTATTTTTAACCCCCGACGGAAAAAGAGGGGTGTTATAAGTTTAACGTGTGTATCTGTGGATCTGTGTATCGGTCTGTTCCCTCGTAGCTTCCAAACGGCTGAACCGATTTTGATTATTATTTTTTTATTTGAAAGGTGTCTTGATCGAGAGTGTTCTTAGCTACAATTTAAGAAAATTGGTTCAGCCGTTTGAAGATTATCAGCTCTTTTCTAGTTGATGATTGGATGTGCACATCTTCCACAGGTCTGATCGATTCGAAATTTAGTATTCTGTTACTTCAATGATATTAGAAGAACATAGTAACCTTGAACCGATACTGCAGCATCACCTGGAATTGTGTCGGGGGTTATTAATTTTTTAAATTTTAACAAGTTGAGAGTGCACTAATACTATGTTCTCTCAAGAAACTCTTCAGTGCCAGATATGCGTGAGATATTCGATAGTGGATTGAAATCTTGTCAGCATAACTTAAACAATCACGACTGTCAATTTTATGCGCTTCATTTACCATTGTGAATGTCCTTCCTGTTAATTCTTCATATTCTCACGGTTTATCTTACAAACGTTTATTTAAATGAGCAGTATGACGACAGGTCTTTTTTGTTCTAATCACGAGGGTAGCGCCGACGCATCGTGCTGGAACTAACCTTGCTAATTATAATACTTCTAACAATGCTGTAACAAACAACTAGTGTACTTGTGCAAACAACTAGTTACCGATGTTATTTCTATGGTGGTGGGTAGATTGATAACTTGTTCAATAAATCAGTGTGTCGCTCGCCTTTCATTGACGCTGCATTGGCGACGAGTACGGGATTTTAAAACGTTTTTAGTGTTTTCATTAGGCGTGCAGTATCGACATTTTACTGTTAGTAAATTCTCATTGTTTATTGCAGCTTGTTAATTATTTGCAGAAGGCAAATAGCAACGTATTTATTTATTTTCGAGTGCAAGTTACGCTACGCTAGGAAGAGAAACAAATAATACACAGATACAAAAACCGTTCTCCTTTATTTTCTAAAAAACAATGACCAAATTGTTGGTCAACTAAGGAATCTGTCTGTATGTTTGTCCCTTCCTCAATCAAATCGAAATGACTGAACAATTTGGTCGACACTTGACTCGACCTATTTCCGACCGTTGCTTTTTACAACCGCGTTTGATATGCAACTAATGCACTCAGTGGTTCCTTTGAAAATGAGAGAAAATGGGAAAAAAAAATCGTTTCAAGTTATGGTGAGTTGTGAGTCGATGTGGGTCGTGTATGATGTTGGCAGGTCGTTGTGATATTTATTTATTATTTATTAAAACTTTATGCACAAGTATAAAAATACTTGTGCATTTGCCTACATTTGCCTGCCTTTGAGCATGCCTATTCTGGTCGTATATTTTTTATGATTCGTTAAGGACTGGGTTAATGTTGCTTGAGTTCTTGCCAAAAAGCATATCGAAGGCGAAAATTTCAAATGTCGTAAGGGACAATGGATTTAATGGTCCCATACGACATTTGAATTTCGAACACGTCGATATAGATTTACAAAAAGCAAAAAAATGCTATTACACCCAATGTAATAAGTATTCGCAGCATGTTTGATGTCGTCAACCCGGCTGCTCCAAATAATTTTATTCCGGCGGACGGGAGGTTCGACATTTTCGCATTACTCTGGTAATCTGTTTGTTGATTTATAAATTAATTTTTATTGTAAATATGTAATTTTTTGTGCCATCCGTAATTTAAATTGTTGGAGTTCATGGGAAAGATTTTATTAATTATTATTATATTGCTTTTTTATAATTTGGAGCCGCTGGGAATGAAATTATTTGGAGCTCCTGGGAATAAGCCGTCAACCCTACTTACATATACCTACATCGTATAGTAGTACCTATTATACTATGATTAGAGATTACAATCGTGTTTCAAGGTCAATCAGCAGATCCTAGCTCCAACACAACTTCAATTGATAATCACAGCTTTTGTAACATCAACCGTCTTGGAAATCTCTTTCAAGAATATTTTAAAGACTTAGTTCGTTAGCTTGCTTGTTGCATGGCCACTTTGAAACCTTCTAAAGAGTAACAGAGCATTCAGACGTAAAAGAATCGCCGTTTTTTAGGGTTCCGTACCCGCAGGGTGCCAAACGGAACCCTATTACTAAGCCTCCGCTGTCCGTCCGTCTGTCAGCGGGCTGTATCTCATGAACCGTAATAGGTAGACAGTTGAAATTTTGAATAATCAAAATAAATAATATTTGCATTGTCAATGAGTAGGTCAGTTAGTCAGAAAGATGTGAAAATGAAGCTAGAGAAATAAACGATGCTGATAATAATGTAAATATAAGTAGGCAAATACGTAACCAATTAGTTTGTAAATCGAGGTTTAAAGAAGAGTCAGTACCTATTGTTTTTGGTTTAGGCACAATCAATAAATAGCAGGCTATCAATAAAATGAATATTAAAGCTAGGTCTTAAAGTCTAAATACCTATTACAAAACAGGCATATTCTAGTATTAATTAGGTTACTAATTTAATAGAAGTTAATTAGGTATTAGGTTTTATTTTATTTTAATAAATAAAGTTTTTTTTTTTAAAGATATTTTTGGTATTTCCGTGACTGAGTGATTGATAAACAACGCAATAGGTACCTAACAGAAACGTGGAAGTTGGAAGGTTTGAGCCTGAATTTGAAAGAAGAAGAGTTCACATAAAAATTCCGAAAAAAAATATGTTTCTTGTATGAGGAGCTCCTCTTATTTTTAACTTTATTTTGGGATCCCTAAAAATATGTAATTTTAAATTCTGTACGCTAGTACGGAACCCTTCGTGTACGACTCCGACTCGCACTTGGCTGATTTTTTTACAGTTTATGTTCACACTTAAAAAAAGACAGGAAAAAAAGAATAGCACAAAGGTTGATTGAAAGATTCTTATTTCTAAAGAAATCTTTCTCTACTCATGGTTGTTTAGAGATATGAGGAATAGGGAGTAAAGTTCACTCATCCTCTATAAAAAAGGGAGGATTCTCCGACCAGACAGATGTTATGTCTGGCGCGTAACTGCCCGACGATTGATGTCGGGAAGTCTATGTTGATCGCGTGTTAAACTCTAATTGCGCATGCAGGATTTGTGTGACGTCAGGTCTTTGATACGTAGTTCGCATGTGGCGGTATAGATGCCGCCACAGTAATGTAAATTAAGTTAATTTCAAAATGACTAACACTATTGAAAAAGTCATAAAGCAAATTCAAATCGCAGCGCAAACTGAACTTTATGAGTGGGCTTATAATGTTATTTTTCCAAAAACTCATATTTGTTTATACAGTGTGATTCTTCATAATGTGCACATATCGAAATGAGGGATTCTATGCTTAATTTGACAAACGGAAAAAATATTTAAAAAAATCTATTTTTATTTTTTTATTTATTTTGTATTTTTTACCCCAATGTAAAAAAACGGTGTAACTTTTAAATGATCTATCGCGATGAAACAAACGACTCCATAATGATTGGTAGTAATTAAGTGTTCTTATAAAATGAAAATTGTGGGAAAAACCCGTCCCAATTAAACCCAAAAAACCCTCAATTGAAAATAAACAGGTATTTCGTCCAAAAATCTGTTTTTTTAATCAATTTTTACAATAATCGTAAAAAAAATCAATAAGACGAATTTTTTTTAATAAAAAAAAAATGTATTTAGATTTTTTTTTTTTTTTTTTTCCGTCTATAAAATTAAGCATAGATTCCCCCATTTCGATATGTGCACATTATGAAGAATCACACTGTATGTTTGGAAACTAAAATGCAAACGTGTTATACGTCCGTATTCACATGCTCACGAGTCCTTAACAGTCGTCCCCATAGAAATATATATTATATCTATGGTCGTGCTCAAATAAAATCACGTCGCCAATAAATTCCTCATACTGGATGTAAGTACTACTACCATGTATGAACAAAGCGTTACGGTTCAAGGAAACGTATAAGCATGACACGCAACTCGATACAAGCCTTTCTAGATTACCATCTAAACTAGCTGCTTTTCCGTTAAAATTCCATTTGGATGTAATAATGTCGTACAGAGTGAAAATTAAGGAAATTGGACGGAAGTGCGGAGTCATTCTCTAGGATTACTTTATTAAGGTTGAACTAGTCGCGGGCTCGAACTCACTGGTGGGCGAGGGCAAAAAGCGCGCTGTCTCACCTGGGATTGCGTCCGACAGAGATATTATCAGTGATGAGTAGTTAGAAGCTAGTCCACATGCACAGCGTCTAGTTCGCACGCACACAAACACCGTTCCGAACTATTTTAGTAAAACTAGCTCGTAAAAAATTACGAAAAGTCCTTTGGAAAATCGAATTTTATGAAAAAAAGCACTGCATAAATCAGATTCAAATAAAGTTAATTGAACTCTTCGATAATTCAGCTTTGTCGGTACGGATTTTGTTTTGGTGATTTTAACCTTCTTTTAGTACTTATTTACGTCCAAAGTTGCGTTAAAATTAGCTAGAAAAACGAATCTTGTTTGCTCATAACTTTTTAATGGCTTTTAATTTTACTATTCTGTTTACGTACAGACAATAGTTATTTGTTATGCAAGGCTGCAAAGTTGTTTTTTGGTGCGAATACTTGTATTGAATCCTGAGCGTTGCGAAGGTTTGCATTTTCAGTGGATCCAGCGGTATAGAAAATTATTGAATAGAAAGGTTCGAATTTTAAAAAGTCTCCACGCTAGCGGATAAAATGCACTTTTGCACTCAGATTTCGAATGACAAACAGAATCTTTCCGAGCTTGTGAGGTGAAAAATTAATAATAAGACCAAACGATATCATGTTAAACTTTTTATGTACAATGTCAAACAGTGGAGTAAAACCCCCCCGATATTTGTATGGAAAAAATATCAACTTGTTAATAAAGTTGTTCCCACGACTCCGACCGCTTTGACGATTTTGTAGTGGATAAACAGGTTGGTATGCTGTCCGCTATATTATATACAGTGTGATTCTTCATAATGTGCACATATCGAAATGAGGGATTCTATGCTTAATATGACAAACGGAAAAAATATTTAAAAAAATCTATTTTTATTTTTTTATTTGTTTTGTATTTTTTACCCCAATGTAAAAAAACGGTGTAACTTTTAAATGATCTATCGCGATGAAACAAACTCCATACCTAATGATTGGTAGTAATTAAGTGTTCTTATAAAATGAAAATTGTGGGAAAAACCCCTCCCAATTAAAACCAAAAAACCCTCAATTGAAAATAAACAGGTATTTCGTCCAAAAATCTCTTTTTTTAAATCATTTTTTACAATATTTGTAAAAAAATTGAATAAGACGAATTTTTTTAAATAAAAATTTTTTTTAAAAAAAATGTACTTATTTCGATTTATTTTTTTATTTTTTCCGTCGATAAAATTAAGCATAGATTCCCCCATTTCGATATGTGCACATTATGAAGAATCACACTGTATAGCTGCCCCGCGGTTTCACCCGCATATATCTCGATTCCGATAAATCGGGATAAAGTGTAGGTATTCTATGTCTCAACCCAAGTCATGGTCTACCCATGTGTGTGTGTTCATCCAAATTCGTTCAGCCGTCTTAGCGTGAAAGCGTATATGACATTAGTTAGGATATTGCGTTTAGTCCACTCTCGGCCCCTCGACCCCCAATAAAAAATGTGTCCATTGGCCCCCTAACTATAGTTTATTCTCGACCCTTGGGGATAGAGAGTGGATTTTAATTTCTAGCCAAGTTTTAGTTTCCTCTCGACCCCCAAAGTACAGTCTTCAGTCTACAGTTGCATACTATTTAACTAAAATACCCTCAATAGCTTTTCGGCCGCCAACGAAGTAGAAGCCTCCATTATTTGAGAACTTTTTATTATTTGACTATAACTATACAAGGTGTTTTTTTTATATCCCATAACTCTTGGGTAGGAATGAGACCATATCAAAAAATCAACTGGCTTAAGAATTATTCTTCAACTATATGTATATATTTTTTTCATTTTTCATACAAAAAAGTACGACAAAGTCACGATTATTAATGTAAAACACCCTTACCTACGTGAAATATGACAACGTCGCATTTTCTTACCTTTAAATATGAATGATTGGTTTGAATGAAAATGATTTACTCGTACTTATCAATGAAACTTGATACACACATCGAGAGTATAGTGTTATTTTATCTTCGAAACTATGCGTTTTTGGATCACATATTCTAGGGCATTTTGTATTATTTTTAGTTAAAGAATATAACCCTAGAGTTATGGGTTATAAAAAAAACACGTTTTAGATCTGAGAGAATATTGGCATTCGCAACTAGTAAAGCCAGGCAAATGATGTAGGATGGGTGCGGCTTCAAGTTGCATTTTTATTTTTTGTGTTGTGTTTTGAATACTAACATTCGTTTTAAGTATTTTGTTACAAACAAGTTTATGGACCTGGTCTGAAATAAAAGTTTAATAATAAAAATAATTAGTTTAGATTATGCAAAAATATATTAGTGAGCGTTTTGGGGGACTGTCTATGTAATTTGAATGTTCAGAAACTGCTGATTCTTAGCGTTATTTGAATAAATGACTTTTGATTTTGATATTGAGTTTAGTCTCATTGCAGGGAAAAAGGCATTCCTTTATCTTTTCCAAACACTTATATATTTTGGCGTTTGTGAGACAGTCTGTTCGGGAGAAGTTAATCGTCGTTTCACCATTTTCAGTTAAGTCAATATATTGTTTTTCTCAAACGTGCTTGCAAATTCGTGGATTAATTTTACAACCTTTCGTCGAGATAAATCGAAATTGCTGTACTGACAAGTGAATATGTGGCCGGTTATGTTACTAAGAAAATCCATATCTGTTCTGTTCAGCGGCCAAATAAATTAGGTACTATGTCAAATCATTTATGTCGTGTTATTTAAAAATAGAACGAACTTTTTCCTTAACACATCACAACCAAGGAGGTATAGACCGCGAGTTCTAAGCTGAGCTTTCATTTGTGTGAGTGATTACCAAAAGTGGAAGGTGCGTCGCGGCGTAACCAGAGAAACCGGTTAAAACCAAGCAACGGACGCATCGCGGCCACTCTAGCCGACGTCACACCTTCACGATCTATGTGCACTCATACAAATGCAAAGCTCAGCTGACACCTCGCGGACTGTACTTATCAAAGATTTTATTTAAATTTCGTTTGGGTTCGCAAATAGAGCTGTTTAAAGTAAAGAAGAAACAAATGAACATATTGGTGCGTGAAAAATTATCGTTGTAAAAATTAATTTACTCAGTTTGAATTTCCGTGCATTATTTGAGAAAATTACCTACATATAATCCTTGGCCGCAACCAGGGATTGATGGAATCATGTATGTGTGCCTCGGCCCGATCGTCCATCAATACCCGAGTTGCAGGCCGCGACAGTAATGTTCTATTTCTGTAAATGACTTTAAAGGGGATAAGGCTCACGTTTTTTATAGAACGTAAATAATACCCGCTCTGATTACCCCTATGGTAGTCGTAAATGCAGGCATGTAAGGTATGCTATTGAACTACCGCAGCGGAAGCCTTTGACGCTAAATGTCGTACGTTTGGTTGTCGCTTTATGTATCCGAGTTCCGAGCTAACTTCGTTTAACCTACAAATGTTTGGAGTGTGACTTGTGTGATGTTAGGTTGTATTCAGACTAGAAGCGTTTACCAACTATAAACAATTTAACTTCACCTAAGCGATACGATTGTGACGAAACGACTTTTAGAGAAAATAGCTTTTTGGTAAAGTCAGGGAAATTAATTGTTAAGCCAATTGACTACTAAAGGAGACGGAAAACGGTGGGCCAAAATGTAATACGTTGAGATATAATTATGACCTAAAAAAATGTCTTATTTTTTATCTTAGGATATCAAAAATTAGCTCAATTCTGATTATGGCAGCGGAGAATTATTAAGAGAAAGATAGTGTTCGTGAGATTATCGATTAATTGATTACACAAGTACAAAAAGAAAAACTACGCACTAGGTAGCGCTAGGTAGTTAACTACAAGTAATTAAATACACTATACAGGGTGGATTTTTGAGATGGGGCAGCATGATGGTATATATTTTTTTCTTTTCATTTATACTTAAATTTAATTGTTTTAATTTTTAATAAAACTACAGAACAATGGATTTGCAATTATGATAATTTATATATTTAAAAATAATTGTTTTCATGGTGTGTTCGTTTATAAATTATACATGTCATTTCGATACAATGTAAAAATTGTTAATGGAATTAAAAAATATGCAGCATGTGTTAAAAGTCGTTAATCCCTTGACTATTTCAGAAAAAATAAAAGTCCATTGTATCCCGCGTGAATCTGCGTTTCAACATAAGAATACAAAACCAATGCAATGCGCAATGTCATTGAGGTATTATTGTACTAGAGGAGCTACGCTAAACAAAAGACATGTTCCATTTTAACAAGAGTTTAAACCAAAGTTCGCTGCAGCGCTGAAACAATAATTAGTCGTCTAACGAAACAGTATAAATACTCAGCGCTAGAACGCTTAGTACAATAATACCTCAATGTGCAATGCAGCCTATCTCCACAAAATAGAGTCGCATTGAGTACAAAATCAAAAATTCCACAATTTCTCCTATTCAAAATCCTACTTTAAACCGGGCATTCAGTTCCCTTTTGATCGGTTCATTATCACCGTGTATTGAACAGTCGCCGGTCGCCACTTTACCATGGACGCTCGGATTTATGCGGATTTTATTGAAAGCTTTTGGTATATCCGTATTAAACGGTTACTAAACAGATGTGTTCTGACGTATTGACGTTCGTCTGATGTTCTGTGGTTTTAGGTAAGGAAAATATAAGAGAGATGAGTAAGTAGTAGTGGATCAGAGGGATTTCCGTTTGGTGGCAGTACGTAGGTATATGTAGTTGACCTCGTTATGTCTTGTTCATCCTAACGTTGAAGGTCATTTGCAAAACAACAAGCCCTGTTTGTCTATACATAAATAATTTCAACCTTTGTGAAGTTTTAATTTACTGGAAATTGTTGTCAAAAGTGGTAAAGCTTTAAGAGGTCGACTGTATAATCAATTTTGTTTTTGCGACCTAATGTCACTAGGTATACCTACCGATCATATTCATAGATAAATTCTGGAATCGTCACTCTTGTATGTTTAGCAAATAAAGAATGACGAAGCCCATTCTATAACTATGATCAGCTTTATAGGCAACATACAGAAATAGCGTCTATTTTTTTTAATGAAAAACACATTTCATTCATTCAAAATCCCAAATCACATCACCAAAACAATAAAAATAGAATAATATTTAAACGAATTGCTATTTCAGCGTGAATTTATCAATTGCCAAAATTGCTGCGCTCAATAAACAAAACAATCACAAAATTCGCGCGCAAAAATACAATGAAAATCTTCAAAAAACCAATTTTAATAATTGAATTAAAATCAATTGAGCGAACAAATTAATTGCAAATCGCTCCGTGTGAACGTTATAATTGCTTTTATAGAATCAATTTAGCTCCTTTGTGAGCAACGCATGGGTATTGCTGCAAACGATAATATTGCGAGATTTCCACAATATTCGTGTGGGATTTTTAATGGCTGTTTTGATGTTTATTTGTGTATGTGAGTATTGGGAATAATAATTCTGGGTTTTGTTGGAAAATGCTTGAGGGTTTCACTTTCACCTTTTTTTTTAAAACGTTGCCCCACACTAGGAATGTCTCCTGTATCGTGGGTGCGTTTTCAAACATTTAAACTGACATACACAAACAGCCAGACACGGAACAACAACATGTAGGTCATACAAATATTTGTTCCGTGCGGGAATCGAACCCGCGACACGCAGCGCAGCAGTCAATCGGTTAACCACTACGCCAAATCATTTAAAAACGGATTAAACGGATTTGTTTGACGGCACTCAAACAAATCCGTTTAATCCGTTTTTAAATGATTTGTGAATTCAGTGCCAAGTTGCTCTTAAAATATGCAAGCACAATAGGCAAGCTTAACAATCTTGTCTTGAGCTTTTTTTATATAGCTCAGTAGCAAGCCATCACTCTTGTAGTAGTACTAACCCACTGTTCTAGTGACATATCAAAACATCGAGATTTCTGTGCTATTGCGAAGTTAAATACACATAAAGCTTTTTCCAATGTCTAGTTTAGAAGATCTAAGCGATCACACAGATAGACAAGAAAAGCAACTTAGTAAATACTTCTAAGATTTCCATAATAATTACCTAAATTATTCTTATGCAATACATAAAATAAAAATAACGAATATACTACCTGTATACACAAACCTAATAAATGTATATTATTAGGTTTGTGTATACAGTTACAGGTATACTATATTTATTATTTTTATTTATAATATATGATTATATTATATAATAATACACCCAATAATATTGAATTGCTTGAATTGCTGCTTAGCCCTCTTCCTTTCTCCTAATTTAGCTGTACCGGTTAAGGTCCATATTAATCTTTTACTTTGTTATATCAACTATGTAATACATAATGGAATTCAAAAGTGAAAATTCATTTATTCAACCTACGCTGAGAATCAGCACTTTTAGAACGTGAAATTACATAAGACAGTCCCCCAAAACGCCCGCCCTTCACCACTTCCTAGTGCTTTAGCTGAAAAGAAGAAGTGGCGCAACAAACTCTCCAGCAGCACAGCTGAACAATTGATTCAATACACTAGTACGCAAAATCCTTTACCTTTCGCAACACACAACATACATTTAATTATTAGCCATATGTCAACTAGCACACGCCAATATAACAACCAAAAATATCGAGAACTCAAGCAGAAATAAAAACTAAAGGTAAACAAAACTTAACTAGATAAAAGCCTCCAGGCATAAAGGGCGTGCCCGCTTACATAGAGCAGTAAATGGAAGTCAGAATGCAATAAATAATTGAGTATTGTAGTTAGATACTGGATGCTACGGTTAGATTTATTAGCTGAGCCAAGTTGCTAGGTTAGGAATATTCTCGTGCCACGAGATAATCGCCGTGCGTGCAGACTTAGCACAAGGTCGCGACTTAAGACTAGAGCCTTCAGCTTAAGTCCCTAAGGCCATCAAGCAATAATTATCTGGATCAGTGAGTTGCTCCTTGAATATAGCCACACAACGCCATTTTCTTTATACCTAAAGAAAATAACGTTGGTTGGCTATACAGGCTGACTTTGAAAACATGCGACAAAATTTAAGGGGGTATTCTACCCATCAATATGAACAACTTTTACTACAGGACCAACTTGAATTTGCAAAAAAAAAACCACTTTCCTGTATAAAGGTATACCCGATAATATACCCAATTGGACCATTTTGCATAAGATTATTTTTTTCGAATTCTTATTTGGTCCCATAGTAAAAGTTGTTCATATTTCAGTTCATATTTTAGTTGTTTTATTTAGTTGTTAGTTGTTTGTGTTTATTTTTGAATTATTTAACCATAACGTGGAAGCTCTTGGCCTGAATCTCACCTGATGGTAAGTGATGATCAGGCTGAAGGTGGAAGCGAGCTTCACTCGGAATTCCCAACCACAGAGGAACTGGGTATCTTACCTCTAACTGCCGGAACACAACAATGCTGGTAACATTGTTGTTATGGCTACAGACTTAGATAAGATGGTGGTAGCTAGCCAGGCGGACTTAAAACAAGCCCTACCACCAACCAAACCGAGCAGAAAATACCCCCACTGGGAATCGAACCCGGTAACTCTGGGTCTGAGACAGGTGGTCTAACCACTAGACCATAGAGGCGGTTAAAACACAAATCTTTTATGCATTAACATCCTAAACCTAACAGAGTTACCTACATACCTGAGAGCATGAGATTTAAACATAACTGGCGAAATGTGGGTGTACTATAGGTACACCTCTGCCCAACCCTTCGGGGAAACAAGGCGTGATGTTGTGTATGTCTGTTTTCTTGATTCAAACACTTGATTCGGAGCAAATCAAACGTAGTCATTACATCAGTCTTCTGTTTTATGGCAACCTTTTAATAAAATAAATATACTTACATGCGGCGCCCAAACTTGGTTTTTGACAGTTCAGCAGAGTACCAAGCTCGAGATTTGCCAGCGAGGGGATGGAGCGCAGTTTTCGCAGTGTTCGACTAATCGACCGGATACGGAACATGATACTGCGTTCTAAGACGTAAATCGCTGACGTCACCCAAAACGTAGCCACGCTCAAATGGGCCGGACACGTTTTCCGCATGTCGGATGGATTGTGGGCTAAGACCACCACAACATGGGTTCCTGAAAACGTTCAACGGCATCGCGGTAGACCCAGGCGTAGATGGCGGGATGAACTTGACGCTTATAGGAGGGTTGGTCCATATTGGCTCAGGATCGAGTTGAGTGGAAGGAAGAAAGCATGCCTTTGCCCTGCAGTGGGACACTATAGGCTGATTATTATTTAATAAAGCAGATCACTATTCTAAGACCGATTGTATATAAGCGTGTCTTTGCACATGCTTTGGCTTATATTCCCGTCTCTATCTTCCACTTGTAGTTTGACAGTTGCGCAATGGTGACAGGAATAACATTTAGCCAAATGTACGTGCTAAGTATCGTTTATAGATGTCGGCCTTAGTACCATAACAAGACTTCTTTATCTTCAAACGACACACAGCCTTCAAACGTGCCTCAAAGATAAAAGAGGCTTCAAACAAGCGTATCTCATTGCTATTTCTTAAAGAATTTCTTTGGTATAAAGATCGGAATGTGACCTATCTTCGAACGTTGCAGAATATTCTTGGCGCGCAGAGATTGTTGTTTTTAAGAAAAGTAAGGTAAATAATGTCGGGTATAGCAACTACCTCTTGAATTACGTAATGGTGTCTCCCTCCCCTGTAAGACATAGTACAATGGCAACCCGTAGCAAACATAAGATAACTAAACTTTATTTATAATTTACAATCTAAAATGAAATCCTCTCTATTTAAACTGCAAACCGAACTTCCTGGAATAATAAAACGCTAATAATTCAAAGTAAACTCAGTAATGATCTTATTTGCCTCCGTTGGTGCTAAAGCAAACCTGAGCTAATTAATAGGCGGCCATAGTATTGACTTTTTAGTCGAGGCCTATTTAATGACGTTATGTTGTCATGCAGCTATGAAAAGCTCACATTTAGTTTGAAACGTTGCAGTCGGGTGTATTCATTTTTTTTTTTCAACATTTTTGGACTCTTCTCTGACCTTTATTTTAGTACATTACTTATTGGCGTCAAAAATCCGCAATTTTGATTTTATGAGAACAAAATCTAGCATATAAAACCATCCCCATAGCCAATAACGCTGAGTCTGCTGTTGAGGAGTCGGATAAAAAGGTGTAAATGAAAGGTGACGGCTAATAGGGGCGAAAACATTTTTCGCCGACTTCAATTAACTTTGGATAAGGGCATGAAGGAGAAGATGGCCCAGCACAGGGCCTTAGAATCTCAAAATCTAGTCTAGCAGTATTCAGTACAAGATTCTGCAACACCATCACTTACCACATCTACGCACCTTTCTTTCACACATCGCAAAACAAACAGTGGTAGATCGCGCAGTCAATTAGCTGTCAACCTTTCACAATACTGTCTACCCTATTCCTTCACCTTAAAGTTTAAAGTCTTGTGCCAAGGTATTGTCGCAAAGCGGTTTGTCAGCTTCTTATTAGACATTCCGTTTCGGGCCTTTGAGAGCTTCGGTAGGATCGTCGTAGGCCTAGTATCTGTTACGAGACGAACGTTACGGGCCATCAATAAATTCTTGAACGGATATTTGTAAGGAGCTTCAGGCATTGCATTGCAAGGTTAAGTTGGGTATAGATAATATTCAAGAATAAATTAATAACAACAGTTAAAGGAAAAAAAGGTAAAAAGGGTATTGCTTTTATAATAAATCGACGAATCCTTTATAAGACGTGAGTGATCGTTTGGCCTACAAGCTACAAATTGGCACCCTTGACAATTCACCAATACGAAATGCTTAGGCAACTCTAACAGATTTCTAAAGATATTGACGGACACGAAACTTGCCTCAAAAACCATAGACAATTAGTGTCTTATATTTAGATTTCAAAGCTTACACTCGTAAGCTTTCAAATCTAAATGCCTGCACAGAAACGAATGGTGAAAAGGGAGCTGTTGCGTAGTGATCTGCTAACGTGAGGCATTACTTGGCTTTAACATCGTCATCCATATATATATTCTTGAAACCGTTATGTTTGTCAGGAACAATCCTAAATTATTTCCGCGCAGAGCAGATCAATTTTCCAGAAACAGGCGTGACCAAACTCAACTATGTGTATAACCTCCCTGTAGGACTGCACTTATGCGCAAAAGTGTTTTTATATGCCTTTAATTGTATACAATAAGTGGCCTAAGAGTTGGAAGGAGCTTAATAAGGTGCACTTGAAAAGAAAACTGAAGACACTTTTAGTAATTATAGCATAGTACTATAACATTAACGAGTTCCTAGAGGAAAGATTTGTATTCACATAGTAGCTCTTTGATTTGATTATACATTTTTTGTGTTTGTTAATTACCTTTTTTTTTGTTAATTATTATTTGGATCTTTAAATGATTTTTTATTGTTGACATTATTACTGTTTAACAGTTTTAAAAACTTATTTTTATTTTAATGCACTGTTTGATTTTTGTTATTTTAAGTTTACCTATTTACCAATACCTATTATTATTATTCTTTAATTACATTTACACGTCACATCATGTGGCAAACATGCCTGTACCTAATAATGTTGTTACCATCAAGCATGCGTGGATTTTCTTGTGTGTATAACACATGTTATAGATAAGTGAGTACAGATGAGAGAGTGAGAAGCACAGATAAGATAATATAATAATTATTTGCTTAAGCAAATTATCCTATCTTGAAGTAAGTGAAAACGGGCATTACAGCTTCACACAGACACGAAAAGAAAAAGAAAATTTGAAACAAAATCTTTTAATCAAAAAACCTAAATCACATGCTGAATTTGAAATAAGTGGAACTTTACAATAATCAAAGACAATTTTGATGTTTTACAGTAAAAAGCAGGTGTTGATTACCTATGAATGTTCTTGGAATGATGGACACTGAAGGGTTTCACACAAGCTCCACTAAGGTACCGTTGCAGATGGGAAGTTCCGTCAGTTAGCGACAGTACATGCCACCATTACAGTAGCTCCAGCCGGCGTAGCCATGAGCTCTGCAGCACTCGTCCTTCTCAGGATCAATTCGGCTGCAGACCTGGTCACAAGGCCCGACACGGGTGGCAGCCTCGACGGTGACCATCACCATTGCGAAGGCAACCAGCAGAAGAATGAAGGTGGTCTTGATTGCAGCCATTGTAGTTGTTGTGTAGTAGAATACGAGAAACGTTCGCAAAGAGATGTGGATTTGTTGTGTGAAGCTTTAGACATTTTCCTGAATATTTATACTCAAGGTCTGACAAGATTTAATAGCGTAGGTAAAATAATATGTTACTGGTTTGAGCTGGTTTTTATACAATCAGGATCAGAAGAACAAGAAAAATCAAAACGTTAATGTTATATATTTTGTTTTTAACCCTAAACGACGGCTTTTATTCGCTGATTTGATTATTTTAATCAGTTGAGAGGCAAGTTAGTCAGATCAGAAGCCAGTCACTTTTATTTTTAACCGACTACCAAAACGGTACGACTACGGTAACGGTTTTACGTATGTCCATCGAAATAATCGACAGTTATGGACCGATTTTGAACATTCTTTTTTCATTTGGTAGAGGAAGCTGGTCCCATATTATTTTATTAACTTTGCTTTGGTAGTTTTTGAGTTAGCTTCAATAAGTGGATGATGTTATCATTTATGTTCCGTTCACTGCTATTTACAAACCAGATAGTGTTATTCTAATTTGTGTGGGGTAGCGACCACAACAAAAAAGTGAAAAATAAAAGCTTTTTACAAAAAAAAACAACCTGCCAAAAAAACAGTGTCTTTGGTTTAGAATTTCGTTTTTCGTTTTTTGCTACCTAGTTTCGCCATGTCCGTCTGTCTGTCTGTCCCCGGCTTAGCGCAGAGACTGTTAGTACTAGAAAGCTTTGGTATGAGTATACATACTAATGACGCCGACAAAGTGGTAAAATAAAATCATGAAAAAACTTTTTTAGGGTACCTCCCCTACATGTAAAGTGGGGATATCTTTTTTTTTTCGTCTATCCCATGGTGTGAGCTTTTTAAACCCATTTTTGGATTGAAGGATCCGTCTGCGAAATATTAAGCTTTAAAGTGCTAATTTTTGTTAGAGTCAAGTGTCCCCCCCCCCTGCCAGCTAAATGGTAAGTTCTGGATATGTGGAAAAATTCACAGAAGTAGTATATATAACAAAATTAAAAGGAAAACTATCACAGCTAAGTAGGCTCTACAAGTTACCGAGTAATTATCGACCAACTTACATTTGCAGTTGCAAAAACATGTTCTACCATACATTTTGTATGGGAGAACATGTTTTTCAACTGCAATGTTAAGTTTGTTCTTGGGATAAATTCATCCCAGCTACGGAACCCTTCATTTTGCGTGGTCCGACACGCACTTGGCCGGTTTTTTTTTTGTAATAATATTTTATACCGGTTTATCTGTTGAGATTGGTCAGCCTGGACAAATCGTATACTTATTACAGGTAGTTTTTTTTTAGTATTGTAGTGTTAAGAAAAAATACATTACTTTAAAAACAACTTTTATTTCTAAATCTTAATCTAAGGTACGTATTGTATTCATTATTTAAGTTATCCGTTTAAGCCCTTTTAGAATCTGTAAATACAAGAAATCAACGGAAAACACTTACAATGCAATACCATCTATCGAGGCAAAAAATAAAAATATGTACTTAATTAAGTATGGCACTTTGACATTTGTGATTTTTCATCTCGTTATTTTTGACATATAGTAAAATAGTGATTCCTCACAGTAAGAAACAAAGAACAGAGAGAATAGATAACTTTTCTTTCTTTTATACATATATTATTCATAAACACTGATTAAGTAGATAAAAGGCCGTACCGACCAACAGTTGCCGTTTAGGGTTGAATCAAAACGAACTTCCTCATTATGACCTTCAACTTATTTTGTCATCGCTTATTTAAATGGCGGTGTACTTAAGTTGTTTTTCTTATTCTGTCTGGCCAGCGAGGCCGACAGAACAAGAAAAAAACACAATACAGACAGAATAACTGCAAAATTATTTCAACTTGAGGTGGAAGATTCAGGGTAGCCCGCGAAATTCAATTTTTCATTACAATTTTTGTAGGTTGCATGTTGATATAAATATGATTCGCGGTCGTATCAGTTATTTTTTTATAGAATTATAATCATAAAAATCATCAATACAACTTTTTGAGTTCATATAATTTTTCTAGTTCATTGAATGACTTTATGTCATGAAATCATGACATTTGAGTATTTTTCTACCTGTTGTATTGCTGATGCTAATGATTATAATTCCGTAAAGCCATATTTATTGTCGCAAATCATATTTTAACTAACATACAACCTGACACTGACCTGCAAATTGCAAAAAACGTAAGAAAATTTGAATTTCGGGGGCTATCTCGGCGCATTCATTGTATGGAGATGGGTGGTCAAAATAACAATAATCGATAAGAGGTGTAAGTTTTTACTCTTATATTTGTGTTGGTAATTTTGATCGCACATTAATGAGTGTTGGTAAATAGGGGATTGTGATTAGGGCAGAAGGATGACCTCATTGAGCTCTAAAGTTGTTTCTTTTGACGAGACAGCAATAAGATATCCTGTATCATACGATAATGGCACGGTTCGGTCACTGATGAGCAATGGCTCTACGTTACATAGTTTTATTCGCACTCGGATGAGTATTTAGTTACCAACCGATAGTTGTTCTAATAGTGATTCTTTTCACGTCTCAATGATAGATAATAATTTCGAGGAATCAGCGTGCTTGGTTTTTATGTTCGTAGCGTAGGTATGTATGTTTTTTTTTTTTTTTGTGTATGTCCTTTTTTGGAAATTCTTTTTTTGTTTGATAGGGTGTCAAGGTGGTCACATATAAATTTTATTAACTTTTCTTAGCTTCATTTTTCCCACTTAGCCTATATGGACGATATTTTAACATATTCCTGTCACTGTTATTTACATAGCAGGTCGTGATATTCGAACTTGTAGGGGGTAGGTACCACAACTAAAAAGTGAAAAACAAAAACTTTTTACAAAAAAAACACTACAAAATGAAAAATAACTTTAATTTCGGAAGTCGGTGGCAAAAAACGAAAATTCAAAACCAAAGACACCGAAATTAAAGTTATTTTTCACTTTGTAGTGTTTTTTTTGGACGTCGGTTGTTTTTTTTTGTAAAAAGTTTTTATTTATAGCGTACTTGATTAAAAACATATACCTAATAGATGGCTTTTTTTACCGTCTCGAAAAAAAAATGGGTGTAATAGGTGAACGGAGTAGAAGCAAATGGCATGGATACAAAAAAAAAAAATTAAAATCGATATTTTTTATCAATTTTTTTTTCAAAACTTTTCTTTCTTTGTTCTATTGAAGCGGAGTGGATATTTTATGCAATTCCATTAGTTAATATTGGCACAGCTTCACTCCGCTCCTCTCCTCAGCGCTCCAGTGGACAGTCAGCCTTATCCATAACTAGTGTTTTCTTATTATTAACTGTATTTTTTTATAAACAAAAAAAAAGGCGAAAGTTCAACACTGCTTGACATTGCGTGCATTGACAAAAAGATTGCAGGTTGTTTAGTAGATAACACAAACGTTTCTACTCGTATCTTACAGACCTATTCCATTCATATACCAACAACTATACCACTGGTATTTGTGTCAACTCATAATGTACACTGACTGCCTCGTTGGTCTAGTGGTCGCGGTCCGAATGGTGTCGAGGGGCTGATGATAGAGCCGGATTGTGGCCAAACGAACACCTAATTCAAACATCAGATTTGTCAACTACTGTATCCCAAGATAGTATCCAGGGTCGGTGAATCATGTCAGTTATGGGCACTCCTCAAGTAAAGCAGATAGCCCCGTCGTATGTGGTTTCATTGAATATGTAATGACAAGACGTGCTTTATATTAGATGGTGTCCAGGGTCTGATGATGAAGCCGGAAGGTGGCCATAGAAACTCCTCAACCAAACAACATAACACCATCGTGTTTGGACTCGTTGGCTTTGATTTGACGAGTGTTATAGCCCAAGGTTGTATCCAAGGTCTGATGCTGGAGCTGGAAGGTGGGCACGGGCATACCTCAACCAATGTAGTTGTAGACCTCTTAGCGTCCCTATCCTGGTTGCGATTCGGTGATCTGTTTGGGGAACGCGAATCTGATAGGGGTGTACCTAGTGCTGTCCGTGGACAGCGGCATCGGCGGCATTTATGAGCTAATAGTCGAGTTTCATCAAACAATGTTTCGAATTCATCACGAGTGCGACCAGTCTAATAAAATAATTCCGCATCATGTTGCTGATTAAGATTTTCAAAATCTATTATGTGGCTTCTGGGTAATTTCACCAAACCAAAATTTTAAATACTTGCTGGGGATTAAAATAAAAACAACGATTTGGTGCAGTCATCCCAGGTGTAGTCTTTTAAATGTTACTGATATACTTGTGACATAGTGGTGATAGATCGATTAGAGCGTCGCACAATGATTATTGATATAGCGGTCCTGCATGACGAGAACCTCGTGAAAGTCAAAAAAGATAAGGAGATTAAGTATCTTGACCTGGCTCGCGACGTTGTCGTTTGTTTGATAATTAACTTTTTTTTTTTTAAATTATTATTTGGATCTTTATATTATTTTTATTGTTCACATGATTACTTTATACCAGTCTTAATAACTTATTTTAGTTTTAATGCACTGTTTGATTTTTGTTATTTTAAATTTATTACAATATTATTATTATTGCTCTTTAATTACATTTGCACGTCACATCATGTGGCAAACATTCATGTACCTACCTAATAATGTTGTTACCATCTTGCATGTATGTATCTACTTATGTATTTTCTTGCATGTATGACACATGTTTAAGCAAATAAACATTAGTGAAAACGGGCATTAATGCTTCACACAGACACGAAAAAGAAAAAAAAAGAAAATTTTAAACAAAATCTTTTAATCAAATAACCCAAATGACATGTTGAATTTTAAAGAAGTGAAACTACAATACTCAATGATAATTTTGATGTTTTACAATAAAAAGGAGGTGTAGATTACCTCTGAATATTCTTGGAATAATGGACATGGACATTGAAGGGTTTCACACAAGCGCGTCTAAGGTACCGTTGCTGTTGTCATCGGATGCCGCCCATGGACCTAAGCAGTACATTCCACCATTACAGTAGCTATAGCCGAGGTAGCCTGCAGGAGGAGAGACGAGGAGTTCTGCAGCAATGCTCCCTCTCAGCAATGGTCCTGCTGCAGGTGTGGTCACAGGCCTCGACACGGGTGTTAGCCTCGACGGTGACCATCACCATTGCGAAGGCAACCAGCAGAAGAATGAAGGTGGTCTTGATGGCAGCCATTGTAGTTGTTATGTAGTTGAATACAAGAAACGTTCGCAGAGATGTGGATTTGTTGTGTGAAGCTTTAGACATTTTCCTGCATATTTATACTCAAAATCTGACATTTAATAGCTTAGGTAATAATAGTTACTATTTGGGCTAGTTTAAGTATAAATAGAATACGAAGAACAAGGAAAAGCAAAATGCCAATCGTCGTAATTTAAACTACCTAAAAAAATTACGTCATTCTATTTATAACTAGCTGTGCCCGCGGCTCCGCCCGCATGGAATTCGGTGTGTCAGTAAGCGACTAATTCACCCCTAATTTCTCTCCGTCTCCCCTGGAGGCGGAACGTGAAGTAAAGTTGACGGATGGACACGCTAGAGGACTATAGTCAAGTTAAAATATTTTACAATTACCACTAAATAAAACTGCACTCCTCAAAAATCAATAGTTTTTTTCGCCCTTATTCAAAATTTTGACGTGACTTACACTTTTGTCTTTTTACGTCCTTTACTGTTCCTATCCAAGTCCTTGGCAAATATCATCCAAATCGGTCCTCCAGTCAACGTCTTTCGTGCGAATCCGCTGAGCGGTCAACCGTTCTTCGCACTGCGTGAACGTCTCCGACGTACAGGATAAAGAATGTCGATCACAGTCGCGGCTACGTTTAGAATCACGATCGTCACTAGTTTCGAGCGATCTCAAAGATTGCGTACGATGTCTTTGGGATTGTAACCGAGACTCGCGCTGGCTTGCCGTTTCAGCCGAAAACGTAGCGGCCTGCCTGGCTAGAGCACCACTGAGTCTCTCACCGCGGTCTTCCTCAGACTCCTGAGACCGTGCCCCAATTTTTTTTCGAATATCTTCCATGTACAGACTTTCGACCCTCTTCAGCTTTATTATATGTATAGATACATTCTAATGACATCCGCCGGTTGTTTGAGCAACGCCTAGTGTAGGTGTCCTTTATCGTCCTTTAGGCTGCCTGTCCATTGACGTGGAGCGGGCTAGTAATGCGGAGTGGAGTTGAGGACTGTGCGGAGCTAGGCGTCGCATGAACTCGACGAATAATTTGTGCTTTTTCCTCCTTGCTCGCTTACAACAAGTCTGTTTATTTCCTCGCAAATGTGTTGAAAAACGTCGTATGAAACGCGAGTGCGTTGATCATTACACTCTCGGCTACCTTATCGCGGTCGCCTGCGGCTCGCGCGGATAATACCGTCTCGAGTGTAATGACCAACACCGCACACTTGTATCATAATGTACTATTATACCATTCCCCCTCTAAAAAGCAATTTGCGCACTTTTAATCACTGTTTTGGTGTTTGAATTTAGAACACACCAATAATTATATTCGACCTCCATCTCAATGCTATACAACCTCCTTGGGAAAAAATATCGCTTCACAAGTCGACCATCCTTATAATAATAATATGAAAATTACTCTTAATGTTAGTAATTGTTCCAATTGTAATGGGTATTTTAATTAAGTAATTTAACCTTCCTTTTTTCTTAATTAAATCTATCTTTCTTTTTCTCGTAGTCTTGAATGAAACGGATTTATATCGAGGGCCATGAATCACTCGCGTCGCTCAGGATTATAAAACTTGATTGATTCAGTAAAAATATGAAATAATTGATGAAATATAGTATTATGTTCATCATATTTTATTAATTTATACAGTAGGCATAAAAAGGCATGAAGTCTCTTTGATGAGAATAAAAAAGCGCACATCCTCTGCTCGGGTGTAATAGTAGATAGTTCATACTCATAAAAAACTATTTTATTTACGATAACTAAACGGTAAATACCCCCCCCCCCCCCCGGTTTGCCTATGGTATTTTTTTTTTCGTTTTTTTTAAAATTTCTATTGTAATACAAATTCCATGCTGCCATGATAGTATCTGTGGCATTACCGCACTAGTGCGTTATCATAAAGTGAAAAGCACCCGTGTTTAACACATTGCCGTTTTAATGTTGGCAATAGGCTAACTGTTTCAGATACTTTTATAGAGGATTTATAGCATGGGTGTAGATAAAGGTATATTCCAACCACTCATCTGATCACATTGACCGAATGAACAGAATGAACTGTAAGGTACACTAATGTTTCACTAAAACACAGTTCACAAATTTTTTGTTGACAACCAACGTTTCGTATACTATTTACCCGACTACGGCGAAGCAAAAGGAGGGTTATGATTTTGACCGGTATGTATGTATGTATGTTCATTTGTTCCCTCATAACTTCAAAACTACTCATCATAGTTTGACTAATGGGGTATCGTTGGAAGCGTCTCGGTCGTCCGATGGTTATAGGCTATGTGACGTCACATTAAATTGAATATGGCGCCCTCTAGAGGACAAAAAGTCATGAACTAAAAAAAAAAGTTTTTTTAATGGGGTCGTGTTGGGTATCAAATGAAAGGGCTTAATTAGCACATTTCAAATATATATATATTATAACCCTAAAAAAAATTAAATAACAATAAAAGTACCTAATAGAAACTAAAACTCAACTACGGCAAAAGAAATGGGGTACCGTTGGAAGCGTCTCGGTAGTCCGATGGTTATAGGCTATGTGACGTCACATTAAATTGAATATGGCGCCATCTAAAGGACAAAAGTCAAGAACTAAAAATAAAAGTTTTTTTAATGGCGTCATATTGGGTATCAAATGAAAGGGCTTAATTAGCACATTTCAAAAATATATATATTATAACCCCAAAATAAATTAAATAAAAATAAAAGTAATAAAAACTAAAACCCAACTACGGCAAAAGTCAACTAAAAAGGTATAAACAAGTCTTCACAGACAGACAAATTAAAAATCCGGAGTCACACGTAATCTATTCGATTTATCCCCTAAACACGTGTGACTCCGGATTTTTAATTTGTCTGTCTGTGAAGACTTGTTTATACCTTTTTAGTTGACTTTTGCCGTAGTTGGGTTTTAGTTTTTATTATTATTTCACAAACAACTTATTCCGCAAATGTTTTATTTTATAAACACTCCCTTTACAATCATTTATTTAGCAAATGCTTCTCTTTACAAATGTTTCGCATTATTATGAATCATTTATACATTTTTCATGTAATAATAAATTCTTTACTGTTATCAAAAATCTAGTTTGAATTAATGAGGAATACTTGAAATATGAATTAGCTGGACATGATAAGGGAATAAATGAACATCCTTTAGATTTCGAAGCTTATGAGTTCCCTGATTTCTAAAGACATTGAGAAAATTGCCTCAAAAACCATAGACAATAGTGTCAAAAAATTTCATTCCGAAGCTTACGAGTTGCCTGCACTGAAACGAATGGTAAAACGGGAGTTGTTGCTTAGGGATCTGCTAACGTTAGGCGTTATTTGAAGTTAATTAGTGATAACGGGCATTAATACACACAGAAAAGAAAAAGAAAATAAAATAAATTAAATCTTTTAATCAAATAATCCAAATCACACTCTGAATTTTAAAGAAGTGGAACTTTACAATAATCAGTGATAATTTTGATGTTTTACAATAAAAATCGGGCAGCAGACATCGAAGGGTTTCACACAAGCTCCACTAAGGTAACGTTGCACTTGCGAAGTTCCGTCAGTTACAGTACATTTGTCCGCGACTACAGCTGCTGTAACCGGAGTAGCCATGAGCTTTGCAGCACTCGTCCTTCTCAGCAGGGAAGCGGCAGACCAGATCACAGGCCTCGACACGGGTGGCAGCCTCGACGGTGACCGTCACCATTGCGAAAGCAACCAGCAGAAGAATGAAGGTGGTCTTGATTGCAGCCATTGTAGTTGTTATGTAGTACAATACGAGAAACGTTCGCAAAGAGATGTGGAGTTGTTGTGTGAAGCCTTAGACATTTTCCTGCATATTTATACTCAATATCCGACAAAGGGTTTGGGCTTGTTTTTGTACAAACAAGATACGAAGTACAAAACTAAACGTTTAATGAGGAAAATGTTTTAACCCTAGATGGCTGCGATACGAATTTTATTCGCTGATTTGATTATTTTAATCCGATTTTGAAAAATCTTTTTTCATTTGCTAGAGGAAGCTGGTTCGAGCTGGTAAGAGTTCTTTTCAATAATACGTATTTTTCACACTTTGTTAATGTGGATGATGTTATAATTATGTTCCTTACACTGTTATTTACATAGCAGGTAGTGGTATTCTAATTTGTGGGGGTAGCTACCACAACAAAAAAAGTGAAAAAAAGAAAAGTCAGTTACAGTGCATTTGTCCGCGACTACAGCTGAAGTAACCAGAGTAGCCATGAGCTCTGCAGCACTCGTGGCTCTCAGCAGGGATGCGACAGACCTGATCACAGACCTCGACACGGGTGGCAGCCTCGACGGTGACCGTCACCATTGCGAAAGCAACCAGCAGAAGAATGAAGGTGGTCTTGATGGCAGCCATTGTAGTTGTTATGTAGTACAATACGAGAAACGTTCGCAAAGAGATGTGGATTTGTTGTGTGAAGTTTTAGACATTTCCTTCAATATTCATTAACAAGGTTAGTAACGTAGGTACTATGAAACCGGTTCGAGCTAGTTTTTGTACAAGCAGGATAACACGAACTGAGAATATTGAATGAGGAAAATTTTGTTTTTATACGGATTTTTATTCATTGATTTGATTATTTTAATCAGTTTAGAGGCCGGGGGGACATTCTTGTATACTACCGGGTTATCCAGATAGACCAGTATGAACAAATCTGTTACTATTACAGGTAGAAATTGTTTTTCCTTAGGTATTGTTCGAGAGTTAGGAAAAACTACGTTACTTACGTTAAGGTATTGTGGTAATTATTTAAGTGATCCGTTTAAGCACTTTTAGAATCTATAAATACAAGAAACGGAAGGAAAATACTTACTTTTATTATTAACGGAAAGTCAAAAACGGTAGTAACAACCATCTATTGAGGCCAGGATAAATAAAAATACCAACATAATTATGACACTTGTGACTTTACAACATAGTTATTATTTATGACATATAATAGAGTGATTCCACACAGTAAGATACAAAGAAAATAAAGAAAGAAAAAGTCGACCAGGAGGGGGTTGAAGAACTCTGCTTGTGGACCAGCCGAAGGTACAGTGTGCTGTGCCAAGGTTGCTGATGAGGCTGAGGGTGGTGACCAGGAATGCGCGTTCGCTGCATGATGGCGGTCAGGATACCCGTTGAAGCCGTGGATACTGGCTGGCTGTGTCACTCGCCTCACGAAAGTAGTTGCATGAAGGCTGCGCTGACGTTCATACTCGGGGTCACCAATTTAGAGGTTTGAGGAATAGGGTGTAAAATTCACTCATTCTCTATAGGAAAGGGAGGATCCTCCGACCAGACACGAAAAAGAAAAGAAAAAGAAAATTTGAAACAAACTCTTTTAATCAAAAAACCTAAATCACATGCTGAATTTTAAATAAGTGGAACTTTACAATAATCAATGACAATTTTGATGTTTTACAATAAAAAGCAGGTTTTGATTACCTCTGAATGTTCTTGGAATGATGGACATTGAAGGGTTTCACACAAGCTCCACTAAGGTACCGTTGCAGTTGCGAAGTTCCGTCAGTTAGCGACAGTACATGCCACCATTACAGTAGCTCCAGCCGGCGTAGCCATGAGCTCTGCAGCACTCGTCCTTCTCAGCATCGATGCGGCTGCAGACCTGGTCACAGGGCCCGACACGGGTGGCAGCCTCGACGATGACCATCACCATTGCGAAGGCAACCAGCAGGAGAATGAAGGTGGTCTTGATTGCAGCCATTGTAGTTGTTGTGTAGTAGAATACGAGAAACGTTCGCAAAGAGATGTGGAGTTGTTGTGTGAAGCGTTAGACATTTTCCTGCATATTTATACTCAATATCCGACAAAGGGCTTGGGCTTGTTTTTGTACAAACAAGATAAGAAGTACAAAACGAAACGTTTAATGAGGAAAATGTTTTAACCCTAGATGGCTGCGATACGAATTTTATTCGCTGATTTGATTATTTTAATCCGATTTTGAAAAATCTTTTTTCATTCGGTAGAGGAAGCTGGTCTTATATATTTTTCATTAACTTTGCTTTGGTAATTTAAGAGTTCTTTTCAATAATACGTATTTTTCACATTTTCTCGATGTGGATGATGTTATAATATTATGTTCCTTACACTGTTATTTACAAAGCAGGTAGTGGTATTCTAATTTGTGGGGGGTAGCTACCACAACAAAAAAGTGAAAAAGAAAAGCTTTTTACAAAAAAAAACAACAGGCCAACAAAAACACTAAAAAGTGAAAAATAACTTTAATTTCTAAAGTCGGTAGCACAAAACGATTGGTCATGGTCAGCCTGAACAAATCGTATACTATCACAGGTAGTATTTTATTTTATTCTTAGTATTCTAGTGTTAAGAAAAACTTCATTAGGTACCTACTTTTAAAAACAAGTTTTATTTTAATGTAAAATCTTACGTAAAGGTAGGTATTCTGGTCATTATTTAAGTTATCCGTTTAAGCACTTTTAGAATCTGTAATTACAAGGAATAACGGAAAAGACTTACTTTTATATTAAAGGAAAATCAAAAATGTACAATACCATCTCATCCATCGAGGCTGACATCAATAAAAATATGGACTTACTTAAGTAGGGCACTTTGACAATTTTCATCTAGTTATTTTTATCATAATGTAGTAAAAGAGTGATTCCTCACACTAAGAAACAAACATGAAAGAATAAGTATCTTTTCTCTATAATATTTTTTATACATTATATTATGAACCTGTTTTGGTATTCGTTTAAACAATGGTATCCGTTCGGAATAGAAAATAAATATAAGTTGAAACAAATACCAGTGGTATTAATTGTTGGTATTAGAACGGAATAAATCTTAGTCATAAACACTGAATAAGTCTGAGTCTCTTCTCATAATGTAGGTATGTTTATTAATAAATTAGTGAATTGTTTTTTTTCTCTTCTACTGTTACACGTTGTCTACATCTCTTTTATATACTATCCTATCGCAGGTATGCTGGAAGAGATTTCTTTAGAAATAAGCATTGCCTTTGTACATATTTTTCTGTTCCTTTCTTCTTGTCTGTTTGTATGTGTGTGCATAAATGGTTAAATTAAAAAAAATAAGTAGATAAAAGGTCCTACCGACTAACAGTTGCCGTTTAGGGTTGAACCAACAAACAATTTCCTGAATAAGACCTCCAACAGCTTATTTTGTCATCGGTTATTTATATATATCGACGCCCCCCGCGAATAATCCGGTAATCGTAAAAGTGTAAATGTTCAGGAAAAATAAAAAACCATTTTTACTTAATAACTCCATTAAACAACAAGTATCAGAGACTTTTTATATCGCATATCGAAGCTAATTTTTTCAGCTATCTGGTCATTTCAACAAAATTTAAGTAGTCCCAAGGGCTTCGTTATAATTTAGCTGGGTGCATTTTACTATATTAGTGTAGGTCAAGCTCTGGTCAGTAATGTCACTTACGATATTGTTCGTGTAAATTTATATTTTCGACGACAACAGTAAAATCTTGTTGCGATATTATTCGTGTAAATTTATATTTTCGACGACAACAGTAAAATCTTGTTGCGATATTATTCGTGTAAATTTATATTTTCGACGGCAACGGTAAAATCGTGTTGCGCTATTATTCGTGTAATTTGTTTTGTATACTGAACATTTGTAAAAAGCAATCCCATCCTCGTCGCCACTGATAAGTATGCGGACACAAGTGAAACAACGGGTAGCTGGTAGCACACTGAGTTTATTTGGCAAGCGACACTATTTATATAGGAGTGGATGCAACCACCCTCATATTTATTAATATTAATATACAACAATCCTCCCCATAGCTTGACAACATAAACATGATTGATTGATTGATGACTTCCTAGTAGAATTGTTTATAATCTACCCTAGGTACAGCTCGAAGTTTTCTCCCGTCACTCATTTGCCTTTCAGACCCCACAGGGGTCTGGCATGACCTTGCCTCCACGAGAGTGTCATCATGAGTCTCGTCTGTTGCCTCATGGAATTCTTCATCTTTTTCTTTTGATTTGTCAGTCGGTGTTTCTGTATCCACTGATTCATTGTTCCCCATACTCTCTCCCCACCTGTGTCTGTCTCTTTGTCGTCCTCTGGAAGTATTTGGTTAGGTGGTGAGGTTCCTTGTGGTGTGATGTCTTCGAATTCAATAGGGCAATCCCCTGTTCCGTGGGAAACTCTTGCTGTACCTTTGTATGCGATTAATTGATTTTTATGTTTTTTAACATTACATGACGTTATACAATCTTTAACAATATATACTACTTTTCCGAGCCTTTTAATTACTACACCTTTATTCCATGACCCTTGCTTTTTTATATTGTTTTTTTATACAATACATAGTCTCCAATTTTGAAACATTTGCTTGGCTTGTTGCTATTTGACACCTCAGACTGCAAACACTGTTTGTTTTCGACGTTTCGAGCGAGAGTGACAGAAGGAGTAGAGTCGATTAAATCTAATCGCGATCGTAGCTTATGACCGAACACCAACTGGGCAGACGAACAGCCCGTTGCCGAATGAATGGAATTCCGGTAATCAAATAAATACTTACATAATTTGTTATTTAATACCTTGGTATTGTTATTATTTAATATACAAGATTTAATTCCCTTCTTCACTACCTTTACGTAGCTTTCTGCCTGCCCGTTACTGGCCGGGTGAATAGCTGGTGAAGTCACATGCGATATTCCGTTCGATGTACAAAACATTTTCTCGGAAATCGCTGTGACTGCTGATCCGGTATCGACTTCAAACTTTAGTTTTATATTTTGTATCGAAACTATTATGGTCATAGGTTCGCCGCTATGTGAACATATTTTAGTCCTCCTACCGTCATCGTCAGTCTCGCTCGACCCGCCAGTTCCTACGAAATTTATTTTTTTGCACATTCTTCGTAGATGGCTATTGTATGGATGGGATGTATAGTTAGCAAACCGACACTGAGACGTTTTATGATTTTTATAACCGCACACGGAACACTTTTCTTTGTTAGCACTGGGTTTGGGTTCGTTTGTGGTCGCGATCTTGAACAGCGCCTCGGTTGACGGCGGCGCCTGCGCCGACGTCGATGCTGATGCTGCTCCCTTACGTGCACTGTGCACGCTCTCCGCCAAATCCACTGCTTTTGCCAGTGTCAACTCTTGAAGGTCACGCGTGAAAAGTTTGTCCTTCTCCGGTCCCGGCAGCATGCCCATAACAAAGCGGTCACGCAGCGCCTCTTCTACATTCAGGAATCCGCAATGTGTAGTGAGGCCACGAAGCCTCGCCGCCCATTGAGAAAATGTTTCTTCCAGACCTTGAGTAGCAGCATAGAAATTATACCGCTCACCAAACCCGCATTTTTTTGGTGTAAAATGCTTGTCAAGAAGCGTAAGAATGTCTTCGTATGGTGTCTGCGTCAGCTCTTTCGGTAAAGCCAAATCCGCCGCCAGTTTGTAAGTGCTGTCCGTGAGTGCACTCAGCAATATCGCCCGTCTTTTCACTGCCTTTGGATCCTTTACGTTGTCCACATCGTTCGCAATGAACCATTGTTCCATTCGTTGCTTATAGTTTTGCCATGTATGGATGTTATGGTCAAAACTCGACAAAATTCTAAAGTGAGACATTTTTTCAATCACTTTTCTAAGTCGCGGGTATGAAACTCGTCGCCACTGATCATCAATATAGAAAACGGTTGTGTAAGGAGCACTCGATATGAATGTAGCTGGAAATCGTTTTCATAATAAAACCCCGAATAAGCCTGTACTAGCACTTACTTAAATAAGGAAGAAAACTATATACCCGAATAATATCGTAACAATGTTTACTGTCAAATCATATTGATATTTTTTTTCGTAAAGATCTAAAACCATATTATTCGTTTAAAATACATTTTAATGAATTTTTATGGAATATACGCGTAGTTTTTCATATCTTCGTAAATAAAGATAGAAAAATTCTGAAAAAAAATTACATGGTGTAATTTAACTTCTAGATGCCGAAAAACGCATAACATGAAAAACCCCGTAATAGGTCATTACCGGATTATTCGCGGGGGACGTCGATATAATCATTTGAACTTATGGAAATACGTTGTCATCATAAATAGTAATATTAAGTTAGAATTAAATTACTTATTAGTCTATTAGGCTAGATTGTAATCAATTACTAAGAACTTTAGTTCTTATTAATAAGGAAAAAAAAAAAAAAAAAATGTAATCGATATCGGGTGTAAGTTGTTTTTCTTCTTTTATTTCTTACTAGATTTTGCCCGCAGCTTCGCCCGCGTGGTTGTGAAAACTCAGGGGAACTTACTTCCGGGATTAAAAGTACCCTACGTGTTAATTCAGGTTATATAACTATATGCTAAGGCGACTTTTCCTTTATATGACTTTTATGATATAGGTGATATACCAATTTTCAAGTAAATTAAACCACGCAGTAAAATCCTCGCCTGTAAAATGGTTACCCCTTTTCAACTTACGCGTTCCATTTTGTGAGGATATTTTACACCCATCTTAGATTTATGCAAAAGTAATGTGACCTTAACATTAAAAAACTAGACAAGTTTAAAATATTGTTTAAAAAAAAAAAACTAGCCATGTAAATAGGTTCCATAAAGCCATTATTTTACTTTTTTTTTATTGCTATCAATTTCTATTGATATAAAACATCGCACGCATCATAGTACGAAATATTATGAGAAAGGGCACTAAATAAGTGCCATTAACCACCGGGATGGTAAACTTCAAAAGTTAGTGCCAGCTTCACAGGTTAGTGTTAGTGTTAGTGTAACTCGAAGGGGGCAGATGGGAATAAACCCGTACAGGAAAAATAACTAGTGTAGGGCAAAAAAAAACAATTATTCATTTAAACGCCTAAATGATAATAATAACGAGAATTCAGCGTAATTGGTTAATTAAAAACATAATTTATATGCAAAATCGGAGTATAAATACCTCAAAAAATTACGTAATTTTGTTTAAAATGCATTCAAATTACATCAGCCGGTTTTTTGAGCCAGCGGATGCGGTAATGCGGATTGCGGAGTGGAGGTGCGGACTGTACGGAGCTAGGCCGAGTTCACGCGACGAATAATTTGTATTTTTTACCGCTTCCCCGCTCAGCCTCCCCGATCGGCTTCCCCGCTCTGCTTCCCCGCTCCGCTTCCTCGCTCCGCCTCCCCGATCCGCTTCCCCGCTCAGCTTCCCCGCTCCGCTTCCTCGCTCCGCTTCCTCGGTCTGCATCCCGGTTTTGTATGAATTTTTAAACTAGTCTGCAAATCCCTGAACAATAAAGCGGATCGGAGATTTTATGCAATTCCATTGGCACAGCTTCGCTCCGCTTCGCTCCGCTCCGCTCATCTCCGCTGCAGTGTACAGTCAGCCTTATCCATAACCAGTTTTTTTATCTTATTATTAATTGATTTTGTTTACAAACAAGTTCGACATTACTTGACATTGAGTGCATTGACATGGATAATGCAGGTTGTTTTTTTTTTTAGTAGATAACACAAACGTACCTACTCATATCTCAACCTACAGACCTATTCCATTCTTATACCAACAACTATACCACTGTTATTTGTGTCAACTCATAATGTACACTGACTGCCTCGTTGGTCTAGTGGTCGCAAGCTACTGCTGAGCTTGAGGTCTTGGGTTCGATTCCCAGGTCGGTCAAATTGTAATTGGGATTTTCTATCTGGAATTTCTCAGTAACAGCCCGAAGTCTGGATTTGTGCCCGGTTAATGGCAATAGGCTCGCCCCCTATTACGTTGACCATTGTCACGTCTATTGAATATGTTGGTCAGACACTTATAGTAAAGGCTCGTTCACACCGGCGCGACTTGTCGCGCGACGCGACACCGGCAATTGTTTAATCGTGAAGTTTTATTAGAAATTGTATTGTTAAAGTCGCGTCGCGCGACAAGTCGCGCCGGTGTGAACGAGCCTTAATGCGGATTCGACTTAATAAACACAGCTACTTCTAATATGTACAAGATCGGTAAGGTTAATATCTTGTAATTTTTAAAATAAGGCACGCATCTATCGATCTTCTCAAGTATAAACATCGCCCGTAAACACCGTTTTTGAGACTTGAATGCTGATTCTTTTTGCGTCGAGTAAAAATATTAGCCCATAGCATCGATGGGATTCTACTAGACCATAGTAAGCTGTAAGTAGAGCATCCGTATATAATGTGAATGAAAGTTTGCGTAAAGCGTATGCTAAGTTTTTTACATGAAATCTGAATATGTGCTTGCGGTTTGAATGAAAATGATTTACTTGTACTTATCAATGAAACTTACTGATACAACGAGAGTATAGTGTTATTTGTTATCTTCGAAACTATGCATTTTTGGAACACATTTTCTAGGACTTTTTTTTGTATTATTTACTTACCTTAGAGTTATGGGCTATCAAAAACAATAATTATGTTGAATAATGTCCATTACATATCGTAATTCTTCTGCTACTATCTATTCTGTGGTCGTACATTTAAACTTGGTATAGTATTTTCATCTGTGAATTATGTGTGAAGTGTAATTGGTTAGCAACTCCTATGCTGTGTTAGTTTCTGCACTTGTACTGTGAATTGTAGTCAACTAGTTGTAGTAATATTACAAGTTCTGCTTTTATCTTCTATGTATGTATGTTAATTAGTTCGTAAAACTTTGTTTAGCAATCTATCTTTTCTGTTCCGTGAAATAAGTGACTGCTAGCTGCTGAGTGTATACTTTTTTGTATCGAAAAACTAGTATGTAAGGATCATAGCAGATGGCGGTCTTCTAGCCCCTTCGCTATACGCGGTACACGTAGGTAGGTACTTGTCGGGTACTCACGGGTAATAACGAAATGAATTAAATGTTTCTGTGATAAATGTACAACTAAGTTCGTAGTACTTAGTTGTTATATGTATATGCATGATTTTCTTAAATTAAAACTCTTAAAAACACTCGTTTTTAGAAAGCCTGAGTAGGTACCTACTGTTCTTCGCTGTCATCATCAAAAGTGGTATGATTTACAAAAACTAACTTACCTCTTTATTATAATATTTGATTGTGTCGGCTATCTTTAAGCGACTGTTACGGTTGGTGTGAACGCGGCCTAAACTCCGAAAGCAGATATCAGACGCTTCACATCATACGTTTTATAATAATATTGTAATAATTTTACCTTTATACTTTAATAGTAATCATATCATTTGTATGTCACTATTGGCAAACCATAGCGCACTACCTAATTCTTAAGATCTTTATATGTAATTACCTATGTTTCACAAATAAATTATTCTATTCTATTCACTTTTAGTTTATATTTGTTTTTCTTTGAGTAAACCATTCACTCTAGTGCAGTTTCTGGTATATGTTAACCGCCGTCTTCCAATAATTATCCTAACTAATTTTATAAATGCGAAGGTTTGTTTGTTTGTTTGTTACGCTTTGGCACATGGGTAGACCATGACTTGGGTTAGGACAAAGTATACTTTTTATCTCGATATTCCCGCGGGATCGAGACTTATGCGAGCGAAACCGAGGGGCGCAACTAGTCAGAAAATAAAAATAAACCGGCCAAGTGCGTGTCAGACCACGCATAATGAAGGGTTCCGTAGCTGGGATGAATGTATCCCAAGAACAAACTTAACATTGCAGTTGAAAAACATGTTCTCCGACGAAATGTATGGGAGAACATGTTTTTGCAACTGCAAATGTAAGTTTGTCGATAATAACTCGTTAACTTGTAGAGCCTACTTTGCTGTGATAGTTTTCCTTTTAATTTCGTTATATATACTGCTGTGAATTTTTCCACATATCCAGAACCATATAGCTGGCAGGGGGGGGGGGGGACACTTGACTCTAACAGAAATTAGCAGTTTAAAGTTTAATATTTCGCAAACGGATACTTCGATCCAAAATTGGTTTTAACAAACTCACAATATTTTTGAACGACCTTTCCAAAGATACCACACCATTAGATAGACGAAAAAAAAAGATATCCCCACTTTACGTGTACACTAAAAAAAAAAAAAACATGATTTTATTTTAGCACTTTGTCGGCGTCATTACTATAATATGTATACTCATGCCAAATTACAGCTTTCTAGTACTAACAATCTCTGCGCTAAGCCGGGGACAAACAGACAGACAGACGGACATGGCGAAACTGTAAGGGTTCCTTGTTTACTACAGAACCCAAAAAAAGTAAATATAAGAAATCAAAACTGAATTCGTACCGAAGTAACACTGTTAACTTTTTTAAATTACAATTTGAAGTCGTCATTTCGTAAGTCGGCTCCAAAAATAATTAACAAATACTTACAATGAACATTCTTTCACTCAATGACGCCCAAGTCGCAGCCGTTCTCTCTTATTGCATTTAAAATCGTTCCATTTAAAATCTTTAATATTTAAATCGTTTAAACCGCTTCTTCCCTACTGCTCAACTAGATTGCTCAACTGCATAAAATTGAGCAGTGGGTAATACCAACAGCTCAACTGGTAATTGCTCAAAACACTGAGTTATGTTGCTTCTTTTAATTTGAAATTGAATTTTTAATGTAGTTAACTTGAACTATGGACATTTTGAAAATAGTATTTGAAGAAGAAAAACTTTGAAGATTAAGAATATGAATAAACAAAATCGAATAAATAAAAATAGAAACTCTTTATTGACCTGGCCTTTTGGAGAGAGGACCCATCAATACGCTATTAGAGACACAAAAGATTTTTTTAATAGAACCAATCATTATTTGAAATGGCAAAATCTGGCGAAATGTGGGCGTACTATAGGTACACCTCTGCCTAACCATTTGGGAAATACAGACGTGATGTTATATTATGATTATTTAAGCATGTTATGGATAACTATATGTTTAAATTAAACTAAAGTATTTTTTTGTAAAAAATGGTCAAATGGGCTGGTACCATCTAATCTGAAAGTCCATAGGGTTAGTAACAATTTTACTTATCCTCTACTGTTAATGATAATAACACATTTATTTCAGACATACAAAAACAAAGTCACAGAAATCACAAAGTGGCACCACACAGGAGTACCAGTTTATGCCAAACCCTGGACGCGACCGCCCGAAGTGTGTAGTCGCATCCAGTGTTGCCACACCAGCGAGTCCCAGCGGCCCACGAACACGCTCAGAAGGCTGTTCGAGCTGGCCCGCATGCGCTTCCAACGCTTCCGCATGTTGGCCCGCATGCGCTTCCAACGCTTCCGCATGTTGGCATGAAAACCATCCACGCTTCCATCCATCCATCCATCCTTTATTATTAATTTTTTTCTTGATTTCTTTTGTTGACACTTTTCTATATTATTTTCTTCTGTATAAAATGTACTGTCCTATTAAATATAAAATTCATACGTCTCATAAGACTATTTGTTCAACAGTAAACGATAACACAGTTACAAAAATAAAACCTTTGCACTAAACAATTAACTCAAAGTAATTAAATGCACTATTTATACTCATATGAAATACAAGTAGTGCATATAATTATTACAGTTCTATTAATAAATACAAAATCAATTCATTACTGTAAAACTAATATTAATTATATTATCGATTTCATATCGATTAAAATCAGTTTTCTATTTTTAGTCTATTTATGTCACTGGCATGATAGCTGAATGACATTGAGACTAGACAGTTGCCGACTGGGACTGCTCTTGTTTGCTCACTCGTTTCGTGTTTTCCGATGCGACTTGAAGTCATTGACGTTCATTCATATGATTTTTCAAACGTTTTCTACTAAATTAATAACTATTAGTGCAAAAGAACATTTTTTGCACTTCAGGAATCAGCTGATAGTTAAAAATTGTATTATAACCTCACTTAAACTTAATCTCATAGATCTCTGTTCTCAGATTGACAAAATCCGCAGAATTTTCAGTAAAAGGTTTTAACACCCAGGCCCAAGATTGTATGTAATCGTTTCAGTCGCCTTTTGGTTCCGCGATTATTGTTATTTCGGTTCGCTTTCGTTTTTCGATAGGAAAAGTTGAAATGTTTTTGATTAAGTTTTTAATTAATTAATGTTTTTAATCAACAAACCAAGTGAAAAACTTGGTTTGTTGACTGCACACCAAGTATCAAGTAGTAAACCAGGAACACACAAAAAAAACTTAGTTTTATTAACAACTACCATTTATCTGCTAACCCGGTACTAGACCTGCAAAGATTTTATCATCCGAACTTTTTAGGGTTCCGTAGTCAACAAGAAACCCTTATAGTTTCGCCATGTCCGTCTGTCTGTCTGTCCGCGGCTTAGCTCAGATATTATTAGTGCTACAGAGCTGTAATTTGGCATGAGTATACATATTAATTACGCCGACAAAGTGGTACAATAAAATCATGAATAATATTTTTTTTAGGGTACTTACCTCGCCTACACGTAAAGTGGGAATATTTTTTTTTTTCATCTAGGTATCCCATGGTATGGGGTATCTTTGGAAAGGTCGTTCAAAAATATTGATAGTTTGTAAATACCATTTTTGGTTGGTTTATTGGTTTTAAAGTGATAATTTTTGTTAGAGTGAAGTGTCCCCCCCCTCTGTCAACTAAATGGTAAGTTCTGGATATGTGGAAAAATTCACAGCATTAGTATAAATAACAAAATTAAAAGGAAAACTATCACAGCTAAGTAGGTTCTACAAGTTAACGAGTAATTATCGACCAAACTTACATTAATGTGCAGTTGCAAAAACATATTCTCCCATACATTTCGTCGGAGAACATGTTTTTCAACTACAACAATGTTAAGTTTGTTCTTGGGATAAATTCACAGGAACCTCGGAAATCCTTAATTATTTCCGCGCAGAGCAGATAAATTTCCCAGGAACAGGCATGGCCAAACCCAACTATGTGTATAACCTCCCTGTAGGACTGCACTTATGCGCAAAAGTGTTTTTCATATGCCTTTAATTGTATACAATAAGTGGCCTAAGAGTTGGAAGGAGCTTAATAATGTACACTTGAAAAGAAATCTGAAGACACATTTAGTAAATAAAGCATAGTACTATAACATTAACGAGTTCCTAGAGGAAAGTTTTCTATTGACATAGTAGCTCTTTGATTTGATTATACATTTTTTGTGTTTTTTAGTTAACTTTTAATTAATATGGGGATATTTATACTATTTTTTATTGTTGTCATGATTACTGTATGAGTCTTAATAACTTTTTTTTTAATGCACTGATTTATTTTTGTTCTTTTAAATGTATTACAATATTATTATTGCTTTCTAATTACATTTGCACATCACATCATGTGGCAGACGTGCCTGTACTTATTAATGTTGTTACCATCTTGCATGCATGTAGGTATTTTCTTCTATGTATGACACCATGTCTAAGAAAATTAATATTATCTTATCTTTTATTATCTTGAAGTTATTGAAAACGGGCATTACTGCTTCACACAGACACGAAAAAGAAAAAAAAAGAAAATTTAAAACAACATCTTTTAATCAAATAACCGAAATCAGACGCTGAATTTTAAAGAAGTGGAACTTTACAATAATCACTGATAATTTTGATCTTTTACAATGAAAAGCAGATCTTGATTACCTCTGAATGTTCTTGGAATGATGCACATTGAAGGGTTTCACAGAAGCTCCACTAAGGTACCGTTGCAGTTGGGAAGTTCCGTCAGTTAGCGGCAGTACATGCCACCATTACATTCGCTCCAGCCGGCGTAGCCATGAGCTCTGCAGCACTCGTCCTTCTCAGCATCGATGCGGCTGCAGACCTGGTCACAGGCCCCGACACGGCTGGCAGCCTCGACGGTGACCATCACCATTGCGAAGGCAACCAGCAGAAGAATGAGGGTGGTCTTGATTGCAGCCATTGTAGTTGTTGTGTAGTAGAATACGAGAAACGTTCGCAAAGAGATGTGGAGTTGTTGTGTGAAGCTTTAGACATTTCCCCTTCATATTTATACTACAAATCTAAGGTTAGTAACGTACTAGAAAACCGGTTCGAGCTAGTTTTTGTACAAGCAGGATAACACAGACATTTTCCTGCATATTTATACTCAAGATCTGACAAAGGGTTTCCACAAACAAGATAAGTTTATAAGAACATAACAAAACGTTTAATGTGGAAAATTTTGTTTTTAACCCTAGACGACTGCGATACGGTTTTTATTCGCTGATTTGATTATTTTAATCCGATTTTGAAAAATCTTTTTTCATTTGGTAGAGGAAGCTGGTCCTATATATTTTTTATTAACTTTGCTTTGGTGGTTTAAGAGTTCGTTTCAATATTACGTATTTTTCACACTTTGTCTATGTGGATGATGTTATAATTATGTTCCTTACACTGTTATTTACATAGCAGGTAGTGGTATTCTAATTCTAAAATATGGCTAATAATCAACTTCTGTAAACGGTATAATATTTTTATTGCAAAAAAATCAAAACAAGAACAATTTACTTACTTGATCTAAAATTGACAAAATATGTCAGTAAATCAAACAGAATCAGAAAATAAAAAATTTGCAAGATGAGTCACTTAAACTACTCTTAGCTATATCTTTGTAAAAATATTGGAATGAGGTGATTTTGGATAGCATTATATTATTATTACGTAAAAATATTAAAAAACAAATTTAATTTGATTAGGTTTGACTGTACTAAATTCAAGTTGTTAGTATTCGTTCGCACATTAAATGTAATTATTTAAAGAGTGGTATCCGTTCGGAATAGATAATAAATATAAGTTGAAACAAATAACAGTGGTATTAATTGTTGGTATTAGAACGGAATAAATCTTTGTAATGAAAACACTAAATAGGGAGATAAAAGGTCGTACCGACCAACAGTTGCCATTTAGGGTTGAACCAAAACAAACAAAGTTCCTCATTATGACCTCCAACTTATTTTGCCATCGGTTATTTATATTTTTATTTATTCAAGAAAAAGATGCTTACAAAATCATTTGAACTTATAGGTTGTCATCATAATAGTAATCGATATCAGGGCTAAGTTGTTTTTCTTCTGTGTTTATTTTTTACTAGAACTACGTTTAAAAGTATCCTATGTGTTAATTCAGGATATACCGGATGACTTTTTTTACTGTCTCGAACAAAAATGTGTATATTAGATGAACGGAACAGAAGCTTGTGGCATAGCTAGTTTTTTATTTTTTCCACAGCTTAGAAAAAAAATGATCTATCATCAAAAACGCTACAACTAAACTTTTCATAATAGGACTAAGCAAGAGAAATATTGAAAAAAATATATTAAACGATACAAAATATCGAATTTCAAATCATACGCAAGTCGCGTATGATTTAAATTTCGATTTTTTTTTTTTTAAAAATCCGAAAAAAAAAGAAACTGAATATGCCATTTGCTTCTACTCCGTTCATCTAATATACACATTTTTACCTTTTTTTACATTTTTTTTTTCATTGCCTGCGACATGTGTTGGAAAAGATTTTTTTGCGATTTCTGACTTTTCTAGTACTCAAAGCTTACTTCGTCCGATATAAGTTTTTGATCCTTATAAGAAACAGGATCGATTGGCATCAAAAAAAGTTTTTGTGAAAACGGCCCATTTTCTTGCTGACTGTACATGTGTGACTGCAGATCAAAATTTCTCAAAAAGTTAAGGACAGTCTCCTAAGACCATTTTCCTGTAGCTACAACGGTTAAGGCAGCTGCCCTTGCTGCCCCATCTCAAAAATCCACCCTGTATATCATAAGCGGACTTTTCCTTTATTTGACTTTTATGTTATAGGTGGTATACCAATTTTCAAGTTAATTAAACCACGCAGTAAAATCCTCTCCTGTAAAATTGTACTCGTCACCTTACGCGTTGAAAAGGGGTAACCATTTTGTGAAGATATTTTACACCCATCTTAGATTAATGCAAAAGTAATGTGACCTTAACTTTAAAGAACTAGACAAGTTTAAAATATTGTTTTAATATTTATTCTAGCCATGTTAAATAAAAGATCACATTTGCCATTATTTTACTTTTTGTGATTGCTATCAATTCCTATTGATATAAAACATCGCACGCATAGTAGTAATGAGAATCGACCACCTTACTACAATCTTCAATTATGAAGCAGGGCACTAAATAAGTGCCAGTGACCTCCGGGATGGTAAACAACCGCTTCCCCGCTCCGATTCCCCGCTCCACCTCCCCGATCCGCTTCTCCGCTCCGATTCCCCGCTCCGCCTCCCCGATCCGCTTCCCCAACCCGCTTCCCCGCTCCGCTTCCCCGCTCCGCTTCCCCGCTCCGCTTCCTCGCTCTGCTTCCCGGTTTTGTATGAATTTTTAAACTAATTGTGCTGATAAACAATGGAGCGGATCGGAGATTTTATGCAATTTCATTGGCACAGCTTCGCTACGCTCCTCTCATCTCCCCTGCAGTGGACAGTCAGCCTTATCCATAACCAGTTTTTTATCTTATTATTAACTGTTTTTGTTTACAAACAAGTTCGACATTACTTGACATTGCGTGCATTGCTATTGACATTGTAGGTTGTTTAGTAGATAACACAAACGTACCTACTCGTATCTCAACCTACAGACCTATTCCATTCTTATGCCAACACCTATACCACAGTTATTTGTGTCAACTCATAATGTACACTGACTGCCTCGTTGGTCTAGTGGACGCAAGCTACTGCTGAGCTTGATTTCTTGGGTTCTATTCCCAGGTCGGTCAAATTATTATTGGGATTTTCTATCTGGAATTTCTCAGTAGCAGCCCGGAGTCTGGATTTGTGCCCGGTTGATGGCAATAGGCTCATCGCCTATTACATGGGACTTAAACATAACTGGCGAAATGTGGGTGTACTGTGCTACTTATATATTTTATATCGAACAGACCTATTTAAAGTATTTCAAATGTTTTTTTTTGTTTAAGTTAATTTAAAAATAACGTTTAGGGCACACACCAAGACTCCTTCCTTGTCTTTGTGTGTGTGTGTGTTAGCACCAATACAAACGTAGGTAAAGTCAGATCAGTCAGTTTATATAACAGTATAACATAACATCACGCCTGCATTCCCCGAAGGGTTAGGCAGAGGTGTACCTATAGTACACCCACATTTCGCCAGCCTTTTTTCTTTTCCACAACGGGGAAGCTCTTGGCCTGAATCTCACCCGATGGTAAGTGATGATCAGGCCGAAGGTGAAAGCGAGCTTCACCCGGAATCCTCAACCACAGAGAAACTGGCTATCTTACCTCTAACTGCCGGAACACAACAATGCTGTTAACATTGTTGTTATGGCGACAGACTTAGATATGATGGTGGTAGCTAGCCAGGCGGACTTAAAACAAGCCCTACCACCACCAAACCGAGCAGAAAATTTTGCCCCCACTGGGAATCGAACCCAGGACCTCATGTTCAGCAGTAGCGCTTGCGACCACTGGACCTACGAGGCAGATAATTATTTTGTAAGACTTCATTGGACTTATATTCAAATCACAACTGTCATTCCTTGACAGTTATATGAAATTGGCTATAACACGACAGTGTGTCAAATAAATAAATAAGATAAGATAAGATTTTTATTTGCTTAAACATGTGTGGACATACATCAAAAGTGCATACAAGATGATAAAGTAAAATTAAGTGCAAAGATGACGTAACGTGCGAAGTAATTGGTATACGATAAAAAAAAAAAGAAGTTGTCATACTTAATTATTAATGGATTATTTAAATTATAGAGTAAATCAACATTATTATATAAGCGGCTTCAAATGAATCCCCGCGTGAGTTAAGCCCCGCCCCCTCGCTATATGCGGTACACGTAGGTAGGTACTTGTCGGGTACTCGCTGGTAATAACGAAATGAATTAAATGTTTCCGTGATAAATGTAAAACTAACTACCACTAATATGCATGATTTTCTTAAATTAAAACACTTAAAAACAATAGTTTTTAGATAACCTACTGTTCATCGCTGGCATCATCAAAAGTGGTATGATTTTCAAAAACTCTCAAATACCTCTTTATAATATTTGATTGTGGCGGCTGACTTTAAGCGACTGTTACGGTTGGTGTGAACACGGCCTAAACTCCTAAAGCAGATATCAGACGCTTCACTTTTTATTTATATTTGTTTTTCTTTGAGTAAACCATTCACTCTAGTGAAGCTTCTGATTTATCTGTTTAACCGCCGTCTTCCAATTATTATCCTAACTAATTTTATAAATGCGAAAGCGAGTTTGTTTGTTTATTTGTTACGGTTTCACGCTAAAATGGCTGAACGAACTTGGATGAAATTTGGCACATGGGTAGACCATGACTTGGGTTAGGACAAAGTATACTTTTTATAGCGATAATCCCTCTGGATCGAGACTTATGCGGATGAAACCGCGGGGCACAAAAAAAAGTAAATATAAGAAATTAAACTCCAATTAATTTTAAACTTCTCAAACTCCAATTAACTTTTTCAACGTTTCACTGAATTCGTACCGAAGTAACAATGTTAACTTTTTAAAATTACAATTAGAAGTCGTCATTTCGTAAGTTGGCTCCAAAAATAATTAAACAAATACTTACAATGAACATTCTTTCACTCAATGACGCCCAAGTCGCAGCCGTTCTCTCTTATTGCATTTAAAATCTTTCCATTTAAAATCTTTAATATTTAAATCGTTTAAACACTGAGTTATGTTGCTTCGTTTAATTTGAAATTGAATTTTTAATGTACGTTTTCTTGAATTGTGGACATTATGAATACAGTATTTGAAGAAGAAAAACTTTGCATAAGTATGGCAGTTGTATGGAGGTAAAAGGGGTCAAAGTTGGTAGGGTTGGGTCCACAATTATAATGCTGCCACTCTTATTAAAAGGTAATGCATATTTTTCAAGATATTAATAAAATTTGTTTCTAACCTCAAATCAGATAAAAAGCGAAAACGAAACATTAAACCAAATCTGTCACAGTATATTGTCCGTGGTGTAAAATGTCGTGCAAAATAGATGAAACGGAACGTAAAAAAAAAGGCGCCGGCTTTTGTTGCGTCATGTGTCCGTGCACCGGTTCATTCTTATCGTGGTAACCTTTAATTAAACTATTCTTCCAAATGTCTTAGTGTAAAAGACAAAGTTTATCTACATTCAATACCGAAAGCGATAATAGATATTTATGCAACTGCTGTATAATATAGCCGAGTGTGATAATAGTATCACATGAGTGTTTTAATACCTAACGGGACAATATTAAAGTTACAATATTATACAAATAAAATAAATATTTTTTGTTAGCAGGTTCATTGATCTAACGGGCACAGTAGGTAAATGAGCTTAATAAGTACTACACGAACAGCATTTCATAAATAGCCAAATTAGTTTCAGCGGCTCTTGCCGGGAACTTGCTTGGGAACCACGGAACTGATTTGGCAGTTTTTTGTTTTACAATGTTCGTTATAATCCAAATTAGGATTTTCTTGAATGAAAAATTGGAAGTTTCACTGAAAATTTTCAAATTCGTGTGAAGAGGAAAATGTCCTTTTTTCCATGGGATTTTGAATTTGGACAGGACAACGTCTGTCGCGTCGGTTGATAATTATATCAATAAGATTAATAGGGCGCTTCATGAGGCCTGACTCATAATAATTTAGTGTTCTTTATAACTTTGAAAACTAGGTTATTATATTTTGTAAAATATTAAGCTTCGATAAAATTAAGTTTCTAATAAAACATTCGAGAAAGAAACTTTGTTTAATATTTTATTTATTTATAGCTTTCAAATTAATTTGAAAATTAATTTCACATCATGAGGCCATACAATGTCTATCAATTTCTCAGTAACTATACTTGGTAAATTGTTATGCATCAGCATTTTAAACTTTTGGTCATTAATTAAATTCGACTGATTCGATTAATTAAACTGACAACTTGAGATGATAATTAATGATGAATTTGTTTTTTAAGACTTCGGTTTAAATTAAAATTAGTGGTAATTTACAATTTCTTAAGTTCGGGCAAATTAATTATACGCACTGTTAATAAGACGTGCAAATAACTAATATTAATTTAATTCATTATACATACCTATTGTGTTACGAATTTGCTTGATATTATAAAACTATTTATAAAATGTCATATTATAAACTAAATATAAATCTGTAGTAATAAAATACAAACACATAAAAAAACAGAAATAGCATCGCTACGTAATTGCTACGACGTAACTGATGACATTCCTACGCAGCCGTAGCACTCGTAGCGCTCGCTCGTAGCGACCCCCTACGAGATATGCGTCAATTAATTTATTCATTTTGTTTTGTTTGTACTCTTGCATTTCCTTGTATACGGAATAAGTGAACTAGTAGTTGACATTGACTGATATAATTTATTAATAAATGTACTTAAAAAGTGTTGTTAATAAAATAAAAAAATCTGGCACTTTTATAAATAAGTTAAGAGATGTTTATTAGTACTTATTGTGAATCCATACTGGAGGAACTAAAAATCACCAAGCGGTTATCTACAATATGCCAGGAGCGTGCCCTAAGGTTTTTCGGTCATATTATGCGTTCACCTAAGCATGGTCTGGAAAGGCTTATGATACTGGGCCGGGTGGAAGGGAAACGCGCTCAAGGCAGAGCACCGACAAGATGGTCAGACGCGATCAAGAGGGCTGTTGGAGGCAGCATTTACCAAGCGGTCCACAGAGCAGAAGACCGCATAGCTTGGAGACGCGTCGTATGTGGTCGCGATCCTCAGCATTGAGGGAACGACAGAGAAGAGAGATTGTGAAATTATTCTGTTGTCAACATGCACAACACAATCGCGTTGCTATTTGCTTAAAACGAATTTATATTATGGGAAACGATATCAATGCAATGTGTTCAGTTTAATAGTACATTTCTGTCGAGGCCAGCAACTCAAGCATTGATGGACGATCGTGAAAATGTGGGCTGAGGCGTAGCCGAGGCACACATACGTGAGGCCATCAATGCCTGGTTGCGGCCAAGGCTTGAATAGTGCTTTTCTCAAATAATGCGCGGAAATTCAAACAAAGTAAATTACTTAATTATAAATTCCAGAATCAATGACGGACAACGATAATTCTTCACGCGCCAATGTGTTCATTTGTTTCTTCTTTACTTTAAATCGAAATTTATATAAAATCTTTGATAAGTTACCTCCTTGGTTGTCATGTGTTGAAGTAAAAAGTTAGTTCCATTTTTAAATAACACGACAGATATGAGTTTTAATAGTAATTTATTTGGCCGCTAAACAGGACAGATATGGATGGATATGGTCATTTGTTTTTGATCAGTACAGCAATTTCGATTTATCTCGAAGAAGGTTGTCAAAATAATGGTCGAATTTCCAAGCATGTTTGAGAAAAAACAAATAATGAACTAGACTACAAAGGGTAGTCGTAGTAGTAGTATAGTAGTAGTAAGTCGGGGTAAGGCAATTGACTATCAACTTAAATTGCCTATAAATTCAAATCATAACTGTCATTTTTTGACAGTTGTATGTAACGGCTATAACACGACAAAGTGACGTAGGATGTCAATTTTCTTATCATTCAATTTTCATGGCTGTGTTTAAAGACAAATTCTCGAGTTTAGCTAACGAAACTGATAACGAACTTTTCACTTTAAATCATCAGTATAATTTCAGGTTTCCACAATAGTAATTTTGTGAGAATTTTATCAAAGTTGTTTCAGTTCTGCGTTATTAAGTTCTCAGTGGTTTTCAAAAAAATTTTATTTATGTTTCGTCTGTAATGGGTGAGACGCAGTTTTGGCCACAAACGCTTAAGGGGGATGCTCCAAGGTAGCCCGCGATATTAAAATCTTCTTACGTTTTTTGCAATTTGCAGGTCAGTGTCAGGTTGTATGTTGATTATAATATATTATGATCACACAACTTAAATAACACTATCTATCACTATCTATTAAGCCATCTTCTTGAGACACCTGGCAACAATACTTTCAGTTTTACTAGTAACAATGCTCAGGAGATTGACGCAGTAGTGACGCGGATCTCTCGCGGATCTCTATCTGTACGCGCTGCTGCGAATATCCCATCAATTATTATTATTATTGTTTCGTTTATTTATTTTGTATACTTATTTTATACATTTTTAAATATTTCTTAAAAGTTATATAAAAAAAATTGTACATACATTATTATTATTATTAAAACTTTATGCACAAGTAAAAAAAAAAAAATACTGTACAAAGGCGGACTTAATGCCTGAGGCATTTTCTACCAGTCAACCTTAGGGTGATGCAGAGACAAAACATGGCAGGTGCAACATAAGGGATAGCTAACTTGAAAAAGAATAAATACATAGATACATACATATAAACATATAAACAAAATAAACTTTGTCAGGAGAAATAACGATAGGTAGAGGAGAAAACAAATCCAGCAAATCAGCGCTGCAATGATTCTGCCAACTTCTTACGAATGTGTTCACGAGCCTTCACTTTGAAAGTTAACCGACTGGTTGCCATCCTGATGTTCAGAGGGAGCATTAAAACACGAGAAGTGGGCAATCAGAAAAGTTGTCAACTTGCAAGTAATTGTACCTCTACTACCAAATACATTGATGACACAACAAAATGACCTATCATCCTAAACTACATAGAAATAAAGTTAAAAATTGTTTGGCAAGTAGCTTCTTAAAACATTGCGTGAACGTCACACACACACAGTGGCATGACAAATCCCGAAGCAATTTCAGAAATATGCATTTACATTATTTGCCTGTTTATTTGTAATCTTAATTATAAAAACTATTTCGAGCTTAATTCCAGTTTAATTGTACGTGGCGATTAAGGTCAGTAAGCAGGGCGATTTCTAGTTTTAATTTAAAATAAAAAATGTAAGGCCATAATTTGTCGGATTGCAGCGCGGCACGCTTTTTAAAATCAACCCGAGCGAGTCTAAAGGCTACCGTCACGTACATGGTCAGTTCTGCTTTCAAATCCGTGTGAGCTAAAAAAAATAACAGTATCGAGTGTAGATCGGACCTCTAGATCGGTTTCTTACAACGCGATGAACGCAACGATAAGTAAAGTAGGAAGCGAACAGTAGGCCCCGCGAACTTTTTTTTTGCAACAATTGATATGCCACTATTTTGTCATGAGAAGATGGTCTAAGGTGTTCCATCAATCCCTACCTAGCAGTTAAAAGGGACTCTGGGTTCTAAAAGTGAGCAAAATCAAAATGAAATTTATTTATTGCATTTTGAGGAGCTATTCCGATCATCACGCCGAAAATCCTCATCAGGTTTTCACCTAATTTTTTAACCGACTTCCTAAAAAGGAGGAGGGGGCTATCAACTCGAATGATTTTTTTTTATTTTTTTATTGTTCGTTACCTCACAACTCCGTCATTTATGTACCGATTTGGAAAATTCTGTTTTTGTTTGAAAGGATATACTTCCCAGGTGGTCCTATTTTCATCAGGTCAGGATCTGGTCATGGGATCCTGGAGAAATCGAGAGAATTTTTCAAATATTATAGGCAAACCTATTTTTCACTTTGGAAGTCGGTAGTTTTTTTTGTAGAAAAGTTTTTTATGAGACCAACTTAAGACTACCTTTCAAATAATAAAATGACGATGGAAATCGGATCTCATAATGCGGAGACCTTAGTATGGATGACAGCAGCTAGCGAAGCGGTGACAAATTCTTAGTATAAGATCATTTAAAACGTTTATGTTTTTCACGGTGGAGAAACCATAAATAATTTTATAAAAAGTTTCCTTGAGCCAATGTATGCGTTTAGCTTTAAAATAATTGCACAGTGAAAGGAACAAAAGTACCAATAAATCTAATAAAAAATATGTATGAAGAGTATTGTTACAAGTAACTATTTAATATTATTACTGTTTCTAGCGACTTCGTCCGTATATGTATACAACTTTATTTGAGTTCTGTAACTGACTGACTCACCGACAAATGGGAATCCATTTGTCGTTTAGTCAGTCAGTTACCTCCATTTATTATTACATTAGACAAATTATGATTATCACCCTTTCGTTATTTCGATAAAAACGTATTATAAACTCAGTTATTTCACGATAAGTACAAAGCAATGTTATCTATTTACCATTTACATTAAAAATATAATTGTAAATTGCAGTCATTTCAATAATATTACTCAATAACTGTCGTTATTTAGCCGTTATTTTTCTAATGCTAAATTAAATGGAGGATAGATAATGAGTACCGTTTTGTGTAAAAATACTTTAACTACCCCCCTTAAACCCCTATTCTATGAACACAATGGAATTTATTATGAACAGCCATAATACCATGCTTGATTTGACACCATATGGAAATAAAAAACCGGCCATGTGCGTATCTGGCCACGCACTATGAAGGGTTCCGTAGCTGGGATGAATTTATCCCAAGAACAAACTTAACAGTGTAGTTGAAAAACATGTTTTCCCATACGAAATGTATAGGAGAACATGTTTTGCAACTGCAAATGTAAGTTGATCGATATTTACACGTTAACTAGTAGAGCCTACTTAGCTGTGATAGTTTTCCTTTTAATTTCGTTATATTTTTATTTTATTTTATTTAGTTATCATATATAAAAAGAACACAGGATTAAATAATAGATAGCAATAAAAAACCACTAAGGTTTAAACTTATGCTATCGTGACTCTATCTCATCATCAAACTATACAATTAATAAAATCTTTAGGTCATTAAGTGGTTACAATCATTCCTTTAAAATACTTAAGTAATATTGCCTAAGTTTACATTTTATATTTTTAGGTGTAATACATTTATTTATTTCTGAGGGTAGACTGTTTATAAGTCTCGGTATAATATAACCGGTAGTTCGCTCGCCATACGTATTGTTGGCGGGCTGTGTACGAAGCCTATTCTCAGAAACTGCCCGTGTGCGTACAGGATGCTCGATTTTATATTTTATTTTATATATTCTACTGCTGTGATTTTTTCCACATATCCAGAACTTACCATTTAGTTGGCAGGGGGGGGGGACGCTTGACTCTAACATAAATTTGCACTTTAAAGGTTAATATTTCTCAAACGGATCCTTGAATCCAAAAATGGTTTTCAAAAACTCACAATATTTTCTGAAAAACCTTTCTAACGATATCCCACACCATGGGATAGACGAAAAAGGAGGGACGGGACGTACCCTAATTTTTTTTTGCTTGATTTTATTGTACCACTTTGTCGGCGGAGTTAGTATGTATACTCATGCCAAATTACAGCTTTCTAGTACTAACAGTCTCTGAGCTAAGCCGGGGATAGACAGACAGACAGACGAACATGGCGAAACCCTAAGGGTTCCTTGTTGACTACGGAACCCTACAAAGGTCAAAATATTTTGTGAGCGTTCACTTATCTTCATATACGATTTAGGATTGCAATAGTAGGAACGCATATAGTGTCAGTTTAGCATCCTTCTGTAATAAGAAAGAACAGAAGATCCAGTTTAATCAAGGTTGCAAAATTCCCAACATTATCTTTTGTAGGATTCTATCTTTTTAAGTCAAATTAATAATGATTGATGCGCAGGTTGGTAGGTGTTATTCTGCAGATGAAATCAATTCTGCCTAGCCTTTTGCCAACTATATTGGGGTCGACTTCCAGTCTAAAATCAACATGGGCACTTATGAAACGTCAGAAGCAAGGTGCACGGTCCCAATTGGTCGTTTCCTATGGAGAATAGCCGGCAAGAAACTCCACGGTTACTCTTTTAAAAATAAATGGGTTTTACAATGTTTTCAAAAATGTACAGTTTGAACAGGTATGAGAGGACAGTGTAGGCCTTTCAACAAGATACTTAACAAAATAGAAAATAGTCTGCAGATCTAACCGGATGCAGCTATATTTGACCTCCACAATACAGTAACTGGGTAATACGATACCCCTTGGTAAGACTGGTAACATTAACGCACTGAGCTTCACAAATTCTTACTCGTTTTACGTATCGTAACTTCTGCGCTTACCTGTCTCGTGGCCTCCCCTTCTCAAATGATATGCCCCCATAAATAGAATATGTCAAATAAAGTAAACACGTTTCTGCTTCGTCTTATATCCATAAAATATGTAACTCGCATCTTCTTTTTTTTATATTTGTCGGGAATACGTCAGTGATTTGACTTATAGGCGCCAGCGCCGCCTAGCGGCGCTAAACAGAGTCTACAACATAAAGCTCGACCGGGGATAAGCGGAGTTGGTTGCTGGCGGTAAAAGCAGAGAATACGTTTAGAAACTGTCGCGCGTTCCGAATAGTTTGGTTGTGTTCCTACAATGTGTGAACTGCTAGTCTGATTAATTTGATCGTAAATTATAATTTGATTTGACCTGCAAACGGTTTTTCTATTTCGCAATAACCAACACTACCCATAGTACGCCCACAGTAGTTAAAATATGGCTGATATAATGAAGAGAGAACTACTCCCCTCCGTCGTCCTCCGTTCTTTTTTGTTGTGTTTTCCAATCGAATGTCTTTGTTGACTGCCTCATTGGTCTAGTGATCGCAAGCACTTCTGCTGAGCATAAGGTTCTGGTTTCGATTTCTGGGTCGAGCAAAGTATAATTGGGTTTTTTACATCTGAAATATATCTGCAGCCCGGAGTTTGGCTTTGTGCCCAGTTGTTGGCAATAGGCTCGCCCCCTATTACATGGGAGTTAAACATAACTGGTGAAATGTGGGTGTACTATATCTAACCCTTCGGGGAATACAGTTATTTTGTGTTTTTGTGTCAATTTCTACGTAAGAAATAGGATCCGCTTTACGTCTGGAGAATTGACAGCAGCAACTTCATGATCTTAAAGCCTCATTTACACGGTGCGATTTAATGGCCTGTGCTATACCTTAAGTTGAAGCAACAATAAAACTTGCACCTTCTAAACAGTGTTTAGATGGTTCAAGTAATTTGTTGCGTCAATTTTATTCTACGCCTCAGGACAATAAACTTGCATCATGTAAATGTGTCTTTAGTTTTATGCTCCGGATTCTATAGAACGCGTACTTATCTGGGATTTATGTGACAGTTTCAACAACTATCTAAAAATAGTCTTGTCTACTAAGGTAACAGCACCATTTATCGGCCCAACAAGAAACTTGTCGATAGCACAAAAAGGCCACTGAGTAGGGTAAACGTTTTTCGTATCAAATGGCCCCCAGCGGGCATGAGTCGACGTTGGCTTTTCGCACAGATTGTGCCATCAATGCGTGCTTGGACCCTATTATCTGTAAATAAGTGGAGTTTCCTGTCACCCGCGTATAATAATTAATGTTGCTATGATAGCAGATTTTTTATAAGTGTCTTGGGATGGTTAAATATTCTTGAATTTGGATATTAATTATGAATATGTTTATTTGGAATTTTAAATGTTTTGTTATACAACCGACAAGTTATAATAAAAATATATATATATATTTTTTTTTTTAATTAATTTATTGTTTGTGTCTCCCTTGTTTCGCAGATAGAAATTTCATAGAATTTCGTTTCGCAGCAAATGTTTCATATAATATTTGGTTCTTGTATTTTTATTTCGAATATTATTGATTTGACGAATATTTACTTGAATGAAACATATTTCACAGAAACAAAATTCAATTAATTAAAAAATCACATTTTTTTATTTAACAAACTTATCAAACAGTAGAATTATTTTCTAAAGAATATTGTTTGTTCGGTGTATTTTTCCATGGGGTTAAAAGTCCGGTTGGAGTGTACGTAACAGGGCACTGAGGAAAAAATACTTATTTTCGCATATCGTTTGTTTTCTCGATTCTATCGTATATCACATAAATATAAGGCTAATAGCATCATGTTGTTTTTTTTTCTCGGACCAGCCGTTTGTCTTAAAAATTATGTTGAAGGGATAGTACAAAGTGCAATATTACTGGACTAGGAGAATTTCGGATGCAAGAGCGAGCGAAGCGAGCTCGGGACTTGGGGCACCCCGACTCGGACAGGTTAGGTTCGAAGGAGATCACCACCGCCATCTCCTTCGAAGGTTCGAGGTTATTTTTTTATAAACCACCCAGAATTAGGAGCCCGTCGACTACGCCTTGTTATTCTTGCCATTCAGAAATAGGCGTTTCTAAGTAAAAAAAATATATTAACTAAACATTATGAGGATAAAGAATATTTGATTTGTTATTCTATGATATACGATAAGATAAGAAAATCTTTAGTGACATAATTAATGCAAACATTTTTATGAATTCCCTAGCTCCTGCGCTAGTGTACACTGTATTACAGGGGCTAGTATAACGAAACAAGAAATTTTATTTGTAACAAAAATCTATGATTTAAAATTGTTCAAAGTAAGTATTCTGCGTATTCATTATCTATTAAACTGTTGTCTATAAAACAACGTACAACCGTTTTTCTTGCTCCTATCGTTCATAATAATTAAATATTGAATACGAATAAATAAACACAAAAACTATATGGCAATTATATGACTCAAATATTTATCTTTGCAGGGAAAAGAGAATTTAAACAATACAATAATTTCTTTAAATAGTAAGTCCTCCTTTAGAGAATTTAATCAACAAACTGTAACGTATTACGTTATTTGTCACTCTTATTTTTAACAAAAACAATTATAAAGTTGAAAATGAATGCTACTTTTTACTTATTTTCTGCCGTTTGTGATGCCATTAGATAGCATTATGTTAATGCAATTACGTAATTTTGAAGTTTAAAAAATGGAAACCGTTTTTTGCTTATTTGCATATTTTTGATATTTCGCGCTTAGGTATACAACCTTTAAACATGTTATCCTCATCTCGAAATATTTCCTGTATCAACATTTATTATACTCTATAGCCCTATAATCCATATCCAGTCCACCATCGAAGCAGCGATCAAACCCAGCAACAACAAATTGTTCTCCTCCCCGCAAATACATCAAGTTGTACCATTTGATTCGGCCAATTTGTTTACAAGACAAATTACCTATTGTTTTCAGTCGAAGTTAAGAATTTAATGTAAGAACAGCCTGGATGTCAAGAGTTGTTGAATTTGATGGATTGGTTTAATTAAATTATTTGTGGAATTGAGGCTTCTTGACAAGTATCTTGAGTGGATTTTCGATCGGCTTTTATTAAGGCTCGTGGATACTGTGAAACAATTTCCGTGAATTTTTCATAGAGTCGCGATTTTTCCACCAGACTCGCATCCCCCCTGTTTGCGGGGAGCCTTTAGTTAGATACATGGCGTGTTGTTAGGAGATTCTTCTTTTTGGAAGACTGAACGGGTAACTAGGAATCTGCTTCCGGTTTTCACCCCCGACGGAAAAAGAGGGGTGATATAGGTTTAACGTGTGTATCTGTGTATCTGTCTGTTCCCTCGTAGCTCCCAAACGGCTGAACCGATTTTGATTATATTTTTTTGTTTGAAAGGTGTCTTGATCGAGAGTGCTGTTTGAAGATTATCAGCTCTTTTCTATTTGATGAATGGATGTACCGCATCTTCCACAGGTCTGATCGATTGAAAATTTAGTTTTCTGTTACTTCAATGATATTAGAAGAACATAGTAATCTTGAATTGATACTGCATCATCACCTGGAATTGTGGTGGTGGTTGTTGGAGGCGTTTTTTTTTTCTTTTTAGAGGTCTTTGTTTGTGTCGGGGTATTTTTAATTTTAACTTGTATTTCATAATGTCGTACCTGGGTATCGTGGCTCGAGCCTTGCACACTCTCTGAGGAGCTCAACGCTCTCCTGGACGTATTGTCCAACTGTGATGTGTTCGCGGAAGAATGGAAGACCTTGTCAGTATGGTTGGAGTACTGTGAGAGATGCGCGTAAATGACTGTCGTGTAGTTATTGTATAGAATTTGTCTTTAACTAATGTGTAATTGGTCTTGCCCGTTTTATGTTACGTAAATAAATAAACGAATGGTTGACAGACATCAACAAACAAATAAGTTGGTAAATTACAGACAAGCAGGAAAAATAATGAAAAAAATGATTAGTGTCACCGCCAATTCTTGGAAATACCAAACGATCACTGAAAATCATGTGATGGGATGAATAACACTTAGGCATAGGGGTAAGGAAAACACGTTTTCCTCACTAAATTCCTATGAGTGGTGCAAACAAAATAAATAAACAAACCATGTTTTACCTTCCTATTAGGAAAAGAACAGCTTTGGGACCGCCATGGCTCAATGTAATGGACGTTTTTAGGGTTCCGTACCTAAACGGTGCCAACGGGACCTGTCCACCCATACGTCCATTTATCGTAAATAAATGAACTTTGAATATGGGATCACTTTCGGGGGCTTTTTTTTTTGTTGTAGTTTTACCAATTGTTCCATGCAACGTATCAAATTAAAGACATTTTTTTTTTTAATGTTACGTTCTTTTTAGACTATCATAATTCTCATTATTCTACATAATGCTTATATGTATATTATGAAAATATTATCTTATTTGAAAATAAAAATTGATTTGTATTCTACCCGTAACAATAACACAAGAATGGCAGTCAATAAATGATAAAACTATAAAGTTTTGTCTCTTTTATTTAAGGCGCGATTCCATTAGGCAAGTTACTTGTATGCAAGTTGCAAATTGCATACAACTTGAACAAACCTGCATACAATCTACAACTTATGTGAGGTGGTTTGAACTTGTACATTTCATACATTACATTACATAATTATCTCAAAAACATGTTTCCAATGCAAGCAACTTGTACTCAAATGTGACGTCATACTTGCATGCAAAACTTGCCTAATGGAATCGCGGCTTTACACCATGTTGTATAAACAACACGGTGTAAATAAAAGAGACAAACTAGAGTTGCACCAGCCAACACGATAAAAAAAAAAGCGGCCAAGTGCGAGTCGGATTCGAAGAATTCCGTACCGCCGTAGAATATAAAACGCCGAAAAAAAGTTTCATAAAAGGAGCCACCTTTTAATTTAATTTAATTTTTATTATATTTTATAAGCTGCTGTACTAAGTGATATATGAGATATTAAACAAAAATAATAGTCCATGCTGTCTCACTATATACAGCATGTATCAGTAAGGTGTGGACATATTTAAGGGTGTGGTACACAGACCATCAAACTGAACAACTTTGTCCATGAGACCAACATCGTAATCGATAAAGTTCACACAAATGTTTTCGACTCGTCCCAAATGTTGGGATGGCTGATAATTTTTTCGCGGTCTGTATCACACCGTTAAGGGGGGTATAGGAGCTAAACGCAAGTTTTATAATGCCTAAAATTATATAATCCACTGCAGTAAACAAAGTGAGGAAAATATGTATTATTCGGCTAGATATAAATGCTAGTTGCTAGTTAGATAATGCGTTGGAAACATAATACAATGGAAAAAATCACGAAAATACATAAACAAATATATTTTAACGATTAAAAACCAGAATCCAAATCAGAATGATAAGTGCAATCATTCTGTTTTTTTTCAGATTATTCTACAAGTAACATACATACTATATTTAATTTTTAATTTAATTTAATATAATTAAGATTTATAAATAACAGAAAAATAAAACACAATAGATCTACATTAAAAAAAACAAGTAACGTAATAGTGTTTTAATGTTTTAGTCCAATCAATAGATTTTTTTGTAAATGGATAAATGTTTCATATTTTTCAATAAATTACCAGCGTTGTGTCATCGCGCTTCTCTTTATTTTCTATGCAGTCCGACAGTGACCGCGCTTTAGCTGTTATCAGCCTCTTAAATATGACCCCACCTTTCTGATACATGCTGTATACGACGTGGATCCTCACGCATTTCATATTATTATTATTTTTAATGAGAATTTATTGCGTACAACTTTGGCTTCAAATGATGTGGAACAGTTATATGAAACAGTCGGAGCTGTGCAATATAGCTGGTATATTAGTACAGTTATGAGTTTTGTCGGTGCTGCATTTGTTGTTATTATGTTTTTCGTTTCAGTTTTGTGATATTTATTTTTCTCAAACATACTTGGAAACTCGAGCATTATTTTGACAAGCTTTTTCGAGATAAATCGAAGTTGCTGTACTGGACCAATAGGTACAGTCATGCGAGCGCCCGGCCGGCAATGTTTCTATGGAAATCCATATCTGTCGTGTAGCGGCGAAATAAATTACATAAAAAAAATCTCTTTTTTTTCATTGATTCTGCAATTTATAACTAATTTACTTAGTCTGCATTTTCGCGCATTATTTGTGAAAAGTACTTTACCAGCCTTGACTGCAACCAGGCATTGATAGATGAATGTGAAAATGTGGGTCCAGGCGTAGCCGAGGCACACATACGTGAGTCGTAAATACTCTTCTTGCATGCCGCGATAGTAATGTACTATATCTCTTGGTTTATGAGTTAGTTTTACAAGCAGTATGTTGCAGTACGTAACATGTAAAACATAACATACACACTTCTGCCTAATCCTTCGGGGAATACAGGCGTTGCAGTATGTATCGTGTTTAAATTACAGACTAGAGAGCAGCCTAGGAGAGTCTCAGCAGTGCATTACGATAGGCTGACTTGATTGATTGACGTTTGATAGACGCGTATCGTTTCGCCCTTGAACCGATAGTCTGTTAGGTTAACTAACGAGTATAAATAAAATAGGTTATAATAACTTAATGTAGGTCGTTTGAACATCGCCTGCCAACACATTACATTAATTTACATTGCAATAAAGTTATTTTGCAATTAATTGCTTTGCTGATAATGAGAGCAAAACAACTTGCATAACTAAGGTGTTTATTACTTTAAAATTGCGTCACCTTTGATAAGTACGTGAGAGAGTTTTATATTGTGTAGGTATGTTCTATAGTGGTTTGTCCACATCTGTTATTATTTTCAGATAAGGTCATGGATAACCGCTGGCCCAGCACACACAAAGAGATAATTTTATTTAAAAAATAACTGATAATATTTGAAATCGCACCACAGCTTTCGTTGCTTGGCAAAATATGGGAGAAAATATTTCAATTTTAAAGACTTTGTCTAAGGCACGGAGGGATCTCGATATGTTATGAATGGCCACCCATCCACGGACCGACCTTGGCCAGCGTAGCTTAACCTTCGATCGACCCATGCGGCTGTTATTATTTAGCCACGAGACCTTTTTTTCCAAGATCCAAGGTCTATATTGATCTTTTATTGTGATATACCATCTATGTACTTAATGAATGCAATAAAGAATTGAGTACCTATCAATGTTCTGCTATTAGTTGGTGACATCATCCAGCCAGTCATATCACGCAGCATTATGTGGTACCTACCTATTTGTGCAGTTGAGTATTAGTAATTGCATAACTAATAACACTAATAAGTAACTACAATGCAATATAATATTCTCCTTGACTTTCCTGTTCGCATGATCTTATTGTCTCATATACTGCGCACAATTCGTCAATGCCGCAGACTTGCGGTTTGGGAATCCCGTGTCGTGACAACAAGTTCCGTGTTTGTGTTAGGTTTAGCATGCGGAGACATCAATCGTTTAAAGAAATCAGTGCATAAAACACTATATTATGTGACACACAAAAGCCTTGACTAAGTGGAAAATGATTAGCTGTCATGAGTAAGACATCAACCGCTAAGCCACGGAACTAATTGTTACCTACCTAGTGGATTCCTAAACATGCGGAATTGTCATTATTGCAGCCTTATACAACAATGTAGTATAGCATTTGTTCCCAAAGATTTCGAAGTTTTTTTTTTTTTTTTTAATAACACAATATCACGCCGAGAGGTTAGACACAGGTCTACCTATAGTGCACTCTCATTTCGCATGTTATGTTTTAGTTCTTTCAAATCAAATCAAAAGTCATTTATTCAAACTAGGCTGAGAATCAGCACTTTTCGAACGTCAAATTACATAAGACAGTCCCCCAAAACGCTCACCCTTCACCACTTCCTAGTGCTTTAGCTGGGAAGAAGAAGTGGCGCAACAAACTCCCCAGCAGCACAGCTGTCTGGCAGTTAGAATAATTGATTCTATACAATAGTACGCAAAATCATTTACCTTTCGCAACACAAAACATACATTTAATGATTAGCCATATGTCAGCTAGCACACGCCAATATACCAACCAAAAAACATCGAGAACTAATACTCAAGCAGAAATAAAAACTAAAGGTAAACCGAATACCTAATAATACGGGGCGACCCTATTGCCATCAACCGGGCACAAATCCAGTCTGTTTGTGGGAGCCTTTATTCTCAGGACAAGGTTTGTATAAAAGATTGTAGGTAGGGTAGGTAGGTATGTAGGTTAGGTACGCATTAGATAAGTAGGTACTTGGTGCTACCCGTGCGAAGCTGGCGCGTGTAGCTAGTTATATATTATATAAGTATGGTAGGTGCATTCATTAAAACACATATTTATGCAACATTTAAAACAGTCTAGATTTCTAGAAAATATACGCTCGCATTTCAAACCCAGCAGCCCATTTCCATCATCAACAATTTGCTCCAGATTGGCCCAGAATCACTCGCATTTTTCTATATACATCCGGAGAACAATGTAAAAAAGCTTGTAAAAATTCAGTCGTTTTTGTATTGTCCCATTGTTAAGCAGTATTATCTACGGATCAGGGCATACGGTCACACTGAATCTACACACAATCCATAAAATAAACAGGCGGCGAGGACGAACTACATTCATCACGGAGCGAGTTGCCTGCCTGTATATTTACCAAAAGGTTTCATTTTTACATATCGAATCGCAAACTTCAACATACATTGACGATTCTGGTCCTTACAAAAAATAAATGTCCTTCATTTCGCGGCAATGGATGCATATTTTAGTCCTACGTGTCGGTAAGTCAGGGGTGCGGAATCGTAGATAGTAGTTAAGTGGTTGAGCATCAGTAGGAAAATTGTAGCCAAGTCTTGAGCTGAACACCTTCGTCTTGGTCAACCTGTCGCGGGCTTAAGGTTTATTTTTTTCCTGTTTTATTTATTTGCGGGGAATTGTATTACTGGAGTTTGGAGGTAGGCAGATATCGGTCAGATTTGGTTACTGAGGAGTACTAACTTGAGAAAAATACGTACAAAGGCAATGCTTATTTCTAAAGAAATCTCTTCCAGCATACCTGCATTAGGAAAGTACATAAAAAGAGATGTAGACAACGTGTAACAGTAGAAGAGAAAACAAAATACATACAAAAAAAACCATTCACTAATTTAAGTATAAACATACTTTTTTTTTTTCTCTTCTCCTATATTTGGTAAAAATGACCTCCTAAAACGTAGTGTATTGTAATTTAAAATATATGAAGAACAGGTTTATGTGGGTTATGTGTTATATACATGTCTCATAAAAAGCGAGTGATTCAGTCATTACCTTCAAGCAAATCCTTGCTTGAAGGTTTAATAGTTGAATCACTCGTTTCTTCGCTTTGCTGGATCGATTCCCACACGGAACAAATTTGAGATGAGTAGGTATAATTTTATTTTTTCTGGTCAGTTTGTCAGTGTGTTAGATGAGCTCGTGGCTAAGTAATAATAGCCGCACAGGTCGATCCATTAGGTTAAGCTACGCTTGCCGGGGTTGGTCCGTGGATGGGTGACCATCTTTACATTTTTGGTTGGTCCCAGCTGGCATTCGTAATCTTTGACAGTCGTTACGATTCGTCAGAAGCCCGAAAGTCTGACAACCAGTCTTACCAAGGGGTATCGTATTACCCAGTTACTGGGTTGTGGAGGTTAGATAGGCAGTCGGTGGATGTAAAATACTGGTATTCAGCTGCATCCGGTTAGACTGGAAGCCGACCCCAACATAGTTGGGAAAAGGCTAGGCAGATTGATTGAGTTTGTCAGTGTGTTTGTTGAAGAACCACTACAATTAAGAAATGAGTTGTAAGTATCGCCAAAGTTTCTTGGGACGCAGTCAGACAGTTCGAGTAATGTGCGTGGAATGGTAAGCCATTCCTGTGACGCATCCTCAGCCTGAGGATATTATAAATGAGAAATTAACTCTATCTGTCTATTACTTTTTCATGCCTTAACGGTAGAACAAATGACAAAGGATCCTTTTTTCCCCGTTATTAAGTTCCTGTGGTATAATTTCAGACTTCCACGGGGGCGAAGCCGTGACCGAACCTACTGATTTTTAAATCTTAGTCTAGCTCGTTGGATAATATTCCTCCCGTGATTTTAAGCGGAAAGCCACTACAGAGAGTTTAAATACCTAGGGCATGTAGTCACGGAGTACTTATCTGACGATGCTGATATAGAGAGAGAGCTGAGGGCGTTGGCGGTTCGATGCAATATGCCCGCAGGTTTGCGCATTGTAGTTAGAATGTTAGTCCCGCTTTTCAAGGCATTGGCGCCGATTCCCTTGTTCACAAACTAAACTAAATTTAAGTTCAGTGCATCTTTTTCTTACTATTTCATTAAGAAAAGGACAGGAGATATATTTTAGTTTAGTCCTGTCAAATTAATCAGCGCCTGACGTAAATTGACGTAATTTTAGTAGGCAAGTTTTTAATGACGTCTAAACTTGTATGGAGTAGTGACAGATTTGACAGGACTAAACTAAAATGTATCTTCTGTCCTTTTCTTAATGAAATGGAAAGAAAAAGATGCACAGTTTGTGAACAAGGGAATCGGCACTATTGGCAAACTTCTACACGTGCAGATTGTGGGTGAACTATACGCAGAGAGCCTACAAAGTCCTGCGCGTACAGTATAATAATGGATTTAGGATGTTGATGGGGCTTTCGCGCTTCTGCAGCGCTTCGCGGATGTTCGTGGAAGCCCATATTGACGTTCATGCCATTATCAGGAAGAGGATAGCGTCAATAATGGATAGGTTGCGCTCTAAAAGCATCCTAAAAACATTATTAGACAAAATGGACAGTCTCTTTAGAAACCATTGAGTACGGAAGCACGTGTTAACGTGAGTTGGACAACGTCGTTACTAGTTTATTTTAGTTTGTAAAAGTTTACTAACATAGTTTTTATGTTATCGTTACTAATGCTATATGGATTGTGTGTACTTGTATGTGTAGTTCGAAATAAAGAACATATTATATTATTATATAAAGTGCTTTTCACATATTATAGCCTCATAATTTCTAAGAAAACTTCACGGTAGAACAATTACCGGTGTCGCGTCACGCCAGTGTGGACGAGGCTTATCTCGGGACCCTGGGGTCCGGGACCTTTGGAGGTGTACGAGGGGCCGAAGCAATTTATTACGCTCTATACTTACAGTATTAAACTATCAAGAGACTTTTCAATTAGTGTCCAGAACGAATAAAGACTATCATCCACCTAGATTACGTCTGTAATCGGAGCAATTTAATCAGGTCTAATCCCTGTGCCGTGGTTCGTTCGCGCTGTTATTTCATTTGTGCATAGCCTGTCTCCCGAGCTATATTAGTCGCGGAGCTATTGTGTAAATACAGAGTGATGTTTTAAACGTTGCTGTAGTATTAAATGAATTATGGATTGGATTTTGACTTATCTTTTTGCAATTTCTAAATTCAGACAAAAATAATTTTACCATTTTCACAAAAGGCAGTTTTAAAATAAAAAATTGTTTGCGTTTGGTAATAAATCCCGATGTTTTTTTTGAAAATTGATACAAACCTGTATTATTGTGACGTATAAAACTCTGTAGAGGTAGTCTGTATCTAAAATTACGACAGGAAGGAAGTATTGGCTTTACTTCCACAGATTTTTCTCACAAATGAAGCTACGTTTACGAATTACGTTAACAACCGTTTACGATTACAGGTTCAGTTTTCGTCCAGGGGTTCGATTCTACTAATTTGCAACGTTACACGTTCAATTATGTTTCAGCAACAGTTCGATTTCGATCGCCGTTCGATTGGTACCTAAAAAGTCATTCTACTATTTCATAAACAAACTGGAAACTAAACTTAAGCCGAATCGCAACTGAATCGTAACGGGAACTTATCAGCGGTAACCTGTGTTACCAACATGCCAAATAGTATGTTTCAATAATACCACAGAAAAAAAAGGTTGAATCTACAAATGTTACTAAATACGAATAAGTGTCACTAAAAGTATTTTCATGCAAAAAAATACCAAGACCGTATAAACTTTTGTCCTGTATTGTGTATTGTACAACATTTAATTAATAAAAACTCAGAAAAACGTTTCGTTTTATGTGCCTAGCCGGCCGAAGCTGTGAAACGAAACGTTCATGTAGAAAAAAAAGTTGAATCTACAAATGTTACTAAATACGATTATGTGTCATTACAAGTATTTTCATGCAAACAAATATCAAAACATCAATTGATCACACCATCTATTCACATCTATGAATGTGTCACACATCTATCTGAGATATAGAATCGGCTTCTAAAGCATCCAAAACCAATCAAAAGGAAGAGGACGGCTTTACTTTGGTTGTGGGCAAGAAATGCCTATCGCAGCGCAGCCACAACAAACACCGTACCACCCCTGTACCTATGCGAGGATTTTTGAGCTGCAGTACCTACTCAACATCCTCATGCATATTTCCCCCATAGTTGGATTCACAAACATAGAGAAAGAAGGAGCCAAGGTCTAATCAGTGTCGAACGAAGAGCGTTGCTGAAGTTGTCGTACAAATTTTAAGTCCTACATCCTCGAGGTTTCAGCGCTGCAAACGGCTGACGTCCTTAGCCCAGAATTTTTCCCGGAGGGAGCTGTTGTGTGTAGATATTACAGGGAAGCATGACCAAACCTAAGTGTTATGTGATAATAATTATGTTTTCGTGGTATATACGCAACTCGTCTGTGATTTATTTATGTAAAGGATCTTTTGTCACCTGAATTATGATCAAGCATTTCAAACAATAAAGATTTCAAATATGCTTTATTTTTTTTCAATATGAATCTTATAACTAAGTTAAGTACTATCCTTATACAATACATTATAGGAGTCACTAGTTTACATGATTAGTCGGCGTCATGTGTATTCAGTAGCCAGCTTAGGAATCGCCGGACCATTACACCTCTTGCCCAAAGTCTTCATGAATTTCACAGACGTTGTCCAGCACTTTGACCACAAACAATTTGAAATTTGTGTTGTGACGAGACTCCTACCGCTTAACCTCAGGGAGGAATTTGTTTTCGGAAGGATTTACAATCTTTTCAGACTTTGTCGATTTGTGTAGCCGGAACACGTTAATGAAGCTGCGTCGTTGGAACAGCAGGACGGTCCGGCTCACCACACTTCCTCTGTTTCTCCATCTTGATAAGCCTTGATGTTATTGTCAGTCAATTCACTTATAAATATCATTGGCAGTCAAATATCATTTTGTTTTTATTTAATTTCTTAATGTGTGTAGATACCCAATGTAAACAAACAATAAAATTATGACTTTAATTTGACGTGACAAAAGTCGTTGACAAATCAGCCATGCATTCCGTTGTAGCAAATACTAAGGAGAACTTATGTTAAATAATATCAAAATGCAGTTACGAAATTCATAATGCATTATTATTTGATAATTATGTTTATGAAATACATATAAAATGTTAGTCAAAACCTTTTATACGCTTATCAGTCATTTTTAATAAGAAGAACGTAGCATCGTTATTTAGAATGGATCGCTTCACGCGACGTATAATGGCAACATTCTTTTCCTTCGACTCGTGGTTTACCAGCGACTTGTAGTGAGAATACCATAATCTGGATAATGTCACCATTTTATAAGCGACATAGGAAGACGAGCGGCAATAACGAATGCGATTTGAACGACTGTAAACGGGAGAATTGGCCTCCTGGTGCATAATAAAACTACCTTTGTTTCCGTATCAATAGTGTCAGAACGAAGATTGACGGGCATGTGAGGACTGATCTCCTCAATCAAAGCTTTTACGCGGTCTTAGGAGAGTCGGTACGTCTTAACGAACTGACGATCCGTAAGGTCAAAGGCATTATAACATTCTCTTGTTGATAAATTTCTTGCTCTTACCCTTCCTAGGTCAACCTCATGGGCGAGTTCAACGAAATCCATAAACATCATTATTTTTATGAAAGAAAACGAAAGCAATTTTAAACCGATGCGGCAAAAGTTACACTTTACAAACTTATGTTCAACCGCGAATTTTGACAGATGAACCGCCGAAGTTTAGCTTTGTTTCGATTCAAACGAGTGTCAAAATAATAGTAGAATACGACTAAACGTCACGCTCATGTTCGATTTTGTTAGCAGAATAGCTTTTGAGATTGTCTCGATCGATCGTTGGCGTCAACTGAAATGTAACCGCAGTTGGATCGTTATTCATTAGTAGAATGAGAAAGCGTATAAAAGCCGCGATTCAGTTGCGATTCTATTGCGATTTTTTACCAATTTTGTTAGTAGAATCGGCCCCCAGAACTTAAAACCTCATACTGTATCTTCAGTTACTATAAAGTTCTTTGCTCTGTGCTCTGGTAATGATTCTAACCTTTAATATGCTTTGTGACACGAATAATAATATATTACTATTATATTAAGACTGCATATGCCAACCGTCTCACAATGTTGTATCTTAACTGTAAGATGTGTAATTAGTTTTGGTTCTGTCTACATAGCGCTTTCGATTCCACTTTTATATTACAAACCGTCGATCAACTTGGAGAGATTTTACTTTCGATCGATCGATGACATCGTTTACCATTGGCGACGGAAGCGTGAATCGGACTGCAGTTGTGTATATGCTAATTAAACTTTACAATGCATTAAACCAATCAATTGCCTACAGGATACCCTCCATAAATTAATGACACGCCCATTACGAAGCCAACATGAGCATAAACGTCAGTACACGTGTTTACCACAAATTAACTGTACTTACCTAGCAGAGAATTATTGCCGTCTAGACAGCCTCACCTGCTACATGGAAATGTACATAATGACAGATTGTCCATTACACAGCTCAATGGCCCCCTCGGGAATTGTTGGAGGCAAATGTTGGTAGATTGTCATGTAGTGATTTGTGTTTATTTGTGGCAATATTAGCGGAGGAGCTCGTGGCTAAGTAATAACAGCCGCACGGGTCGATCCATCAGGTTAAGCTGCACTTGCCGGGGTTGGTCCGTGGATGGGTGACCATCTTTACATACCGAGACTCCTCCGTGCTTCGGAAAGCACGTGAAGCCGTTGGTCCCGGCTGTCATTCGTGGATCTTTGACAGTCGTTACGAGTCGTCAGAAGCCCGAAAGTCTGACAACCAGTCTTATCTAGGGGTATCGTATTAGCCAGTTACTGGGTTTTGTAAAATATTGGTATTCAGCTGCATCCGGTTAGACTGGAAGCTAACAACAAGATAGTTTGGAAAAGGCCAAGAAGAATGTTTTTTTATTACGTCTATCTAATTATCTTTTAGTCCTGCACGATGACAGGTGAGAAAAAGTAAAACTATCGCTCGTCGCCATCTTTAACCAAGCCCAATAAGTCACCTGACCTGACTTTTAGGCTATTTGGGTAAACTTATCGTCTTACAAACTCAAACTCAACTCAAACTCAAAGCATTTATTTCAATTAAACCATTTACAGGCACTTTTGAATTGTCTAGGAGTCGGTCAGTCAGTTTTTTTTTTAACCACAACCGGGCAGCTCTTGGCCTGAATCTCACCTGATGGTAAGTGATGATCAGGCCGAAGGTGGAACCGAGCTTCACCCGGAATCCTCTACTACAGAGGAAGTGGCTATCTTACCTCTAACTGCCGGAACACAACAATGTTGGTAACATTGTTGTTATGGCGACAGACTTAGATAAGATGGTGGTAGCTGGCGGACTTAAAACAAGCCTTACCACCAACCAAACCGAGCAGAAATTTTTGCCCCCACTGGGAATCGAACCCGGGACCTCTGGGTCTGAGACAGGTGGTCTAACCATTAGACCACAGAGGCGGTTAAATATGAAGCTAGTTGCCCATTTCAAAGCGTAGTAGGTACCTATGGAGAAGAACGGGCAAGAAACTCCACGGACACTATACAGTTAGTGTTACTCAGTATTAGCGTCTCCAGAGACTGTAACTACTATTTATTAGCAAAAAAACTTGTAAAAAATTTAAAAACAAAATAAGGAAAATCTTATCAGTTAGGTATCTAGTAATGACCTTACAAAAACGTACAAAGATATAATGAATATTTCTGAGTAATGATAAGGAAAATAATTATATATTCAAATCTTTAATCGTTTGCTTATTTGACCTATAGCGACTGCGATAAGACGTGGAAAAAAGAGGGGCGGGGCACAAAGTCAGCACAAAGGACAGCGCAAGCGCATCGATTCTTTTAGTAGGTTAACAGTTCACGCGGGCTATGTGCTGATTTATTTATATTTAAGGAAATGCCAACGATTGACATATGTTTAAAAAAAAAAAAAAACATACACATTCTAAACAAGACTTCTATGCATTAAATTACCAGATTGTTATCACTTAATGACTGCCTCGTTGGTATAGTGGTCGAAAGAGCTAATATTGAGATAATATTTGAACCCAGATTGGGCAGTGTTATTCGGTTTTTCCATTAGGAACTTCTCAGTAGGTAACAGCCCGGAGTCATGGCAATAGGCTCGCTCCCGATTCTATGGGTCTTAAATATACCTGGCGAAAAGAACTGATGGCTGATGTTTAACAACAGGATTCTCTGTAGTATGACAAATGTAAAAAAAAAGTTATAAAACCAAAACTAAACTACGACAAAAACGCCAACCAAAAAGGTGTGAATAAGTGGGCATAAATCGAACAGATTTGTCTGTCTGTGATCCCTAACATTTGATACACAAAATGGCACCACTAAAAAAAAAACCTGGCTTTATGTCCTCCAGAGGGCGCCATGTTCAATTTAATAAACCAGCGGACGATCAAGACGCTTCCTACGATACCTCATTTCTCAAATTATGATTTGTAGTTTAGATGTTATGAGGGAACAGATGAACATACATACGAGTACATGCTGTTCAAAATCATAACCCTCCTTTTTGCTTCGCCGTAGTCGGGTAACTCGGTCGGTAAATAATTTAAAATTTGTTGTTTATGTCCCATGTAATGGGGGGATTATTGTATAGTAGGGCCCTATTGGGATATGCATGGGATTGAATAACCGACGAAATGTGCGTGATAGTTAATTGATTCAGGCGTGACTTGGCAGAAATCCATTATGAAATACAATAGACGTAGATAGACTCAGTAAACTATACTGCTTTACTCAAAACAGTTTACAAAAAAAAAAAAAATACTAAAAAGAAATAGCCAAAATAGTTTACTAAACATATCTACGTCTATTGTTTTTTTTTTTTAATGTGGGTGTACCTACTATGGGTGCAGGCGTGATAAGAATAAATAAAACCGTGATAAGCCAAATAAAAGACACGTCGTAACCTTTTGTCAGTCTCATTAATTTGAGTCAGTGTTCAAGCGAGATTAAAAAGACCAGAATTTTTAATTATTGGTTATCTGCTATAGCAAGAGAATGATCTGCAGGCTGTAAGGGACAGCCGTCCGCAGACTGATGGGATGAATTCAGTATATCATACTAAGATGCGGTACATTAAATTATTTCAGGAACGTTATGGGAATCCAATAAACCTGATTTGTATAATTACATCCCACTCAATGTATCATTATCGTGGCAAAACGCACGTAGCGAACGGCAGCGCACATAGAGTATTTCAATATCATTTGCTGTCATCAGTATCAGTATTTTACAGGGAGCGACTGCCTATGTGACCTCCACAACCCATTAACTGGGTAATACGATACCCCTTGGTAAGACTGATTGTCAGATTTTCGGGCTTCTGACGACCCGTAACGACTGTCAAAGTTCTACGAATGACAGCCGGGACCAACGGCTTAACGTGCTTTCCGAGGTACGGTCTCGATATGCAATGGATGTTCACCCATCCACGAATCGACCGCGGCTAGCGTAGCTTAACCTTCGATCGACTCGTGCGGCTTTTATCATTTACCTGAAATTCTATCTTACAACCGCGATTCCATCAATTCTTCCTATACCGTGGAAGACTCTATTTTTAGAAGAGAGAGTTAACATCCACTTCGCTCCCCAATTACGAATACAGCGTGTTCACAAATGGATTTGGTAAAATAACATCACAAATGAGATCGGGGTGCCGTTGTACGAGAATCAATTTTGTCGACAATAAGCCGGTATCGACTGGATACTCTGGGTAGCCGCACTGGGAATACGGGTGTATATGAAAATGAAATAAAATGTTCGATATTTTGAGTGATTTTTGTTATGTGGTCTGAAACTTTATTTGTATTTTTATTACGAGTGCTGGGAATGACGTGACGGTCGTAAATTGAGTGCTTTATTTTTTTATAGATATTATAAAGCATGCTATGATAATATTTTTGTAAGTATAAAAGTGAACAACAGCTATTAATCGCGTAAGTAAGTTTTTTTAATATTCGTAATAATAGAATACATAATCATTTATGAGCAGTAATGATTTGACCAATTCTGTCTTTTGACAACTGGTCGCAATAATGTATTTGGAATCTGTTAGACATTCGTGCATTATGTTACCGTTAGAGTACGGAATATGCGCATTAACTAGGTAATCTGCAAATTACCGGGAACGATCCGTTAAATTGAAATTTCAATGATAATCATCGAAGTTCAATGAGAAGAATCGTGTTACGGCCCCGCGCCGCCGCCGCCGTCGGGTGGCGCACGGCGGGACTTACTGTAGCCATGCCGTTGCGGCCAGCCTGTGCTCTTCGCGCCGTCAGGGCGACGAGTTTGAAAAAAGAAGACATCGCATGGTGGACGTATCGCCAAAACAGAATTATTTCGTATTAAATACTAGGCCTATTTAATGTACATTGTTTCCGAAAGAATTTACACAGCTGGAACACTGCGGTATGCTTAGATTGCAACTTTGATTGCAATTTTAAGTGTGTTACACAATTACCCCGCAGTTTCTTACTTTTGATTAAAGTGTCTGCAAAATTAATGTTTAATTTCGCTCAACTCTATTGCATATTTACCTGCATACACCACTGGTGTGGTGAATACCTAACTCTGCTCAACTTTCGAGACGAGCTCGACTCGCGCTCAATGCAAGCTCTTCTTAAATTCAAACAACTACGTAAACACTTGAATTGTTTATACGTTGCAAGTTGTGGATGTTTGCGGTGACGATGACGTCCATTACCTTTTGATATTATTACTGTTACAAGCGACGATAGCGGTGTAATTATGGTTATTTGGACGGGGTGCACTTTCAATGTCGCAATCATGAAGTACTGCTGTCTATGAAGTCAGACCTAACGTAGAAAATAGCAGGAAAAATATATGTGCCTCTTACTACGGTTTCATTGGGCGAATGTTGACGTTATTGTTACCGTAAGACGTGTTCTTATTCTTGGGTTATTTTTCGACATTAATAAATAAATAAGTAATTAAATAAAGAGAAAAAAAAATTGATTGATAAGAAGAAAACCAAGAATCATCAGAAGAAACATATTACAAGGGATGTTAAAACTATTAATTATTAATAATTTTTCACTTTATAGTGTTTTTTTTGGAACCGTTTTTTTTTGGAAAAATGTTTTTAGTTTTCACTTTTTGGCTGTAGTATACTAGTACCTACCTACGCCATATAAACTTGTATGTGTTCGTACCACTACTTGCAATGTACATAACAGTGACAGGAAGTTATTATAACATATAATTTATTGGTACTAAATTATTGACATACAATTATATTTATGACTGATATTGATACATGCATAATTCATTTTAATAATAATGAAGTTTTATTTTTATATTAATAATTGTTATTATTGTTGACATAATCTACTCATTATAATGTTTTTTATGAGTTGTATTGCAATATATGTAGGTAGCTAGCGACCTCGACAATGATCATATTGTAATAATTTCTTTATTTATTTTACTTCGATGGTAAGCGTAAACTTGATATGTAAGCGGGCACGCCCTTTATGCCTGGAGGCTTTTATCTAGATATTAAGTTCGGTGTACCTTTAGTTTTTATTTATGCTTGAGTATTATTAGTTCTCGATGTTTTTGGTTGGTATATTGGCGTGTGCTAGCTGACATATTGGCTTATCATTAAATGTATGTTTTGTGAAAGGTAAATGCTTTTGCGTACTATTGTATAGAATCAATTTTTCTAGCTAAACCGACAGCTGCTGGACAGTTTGTTGCGCCACTTCTTCTTTCTAGCTAAAGCACTATGAAGTGGTGAAGGGTGGGCGTTGTTTTGATTTTGATTTTATTATTTTATTTATTATCACTGTATTGTTTTACTATTGTCTTACTTGACTTATGACTTAAAGGAAAAATATAACAAAAACCTCACTTTATAAGCCTGGCTCGTAGAGGTTTTATAGGTTTTACACAGTTACCGTTAAAGACCTACTTGGCTCTGGTAAGCCGTTTGACGGGTTAACAAGTAAAAAAAATTGGCAATCATGTTTAAATAATGTATGAGGTGGAAAACAGCATGCACGGAATAAATTGTTGTATTGAGGATGATATCGTTTGAATAAATACGGTTTGCAAATAAATCCAGATAAAAAAAATACTGCTGAACATTGATAAAATACAATAGACGTAGACGTAGATATATTTATTAATTATGCCGCTTAACTTTTCCTAAAGAGTCATAACACGGCGTGTTACCACGCCGAGTGTTGGACGCTGAGCGCCAGCACTCAGCGTGGTAACACGTCGTGTTCGGGTTTGCAGCAAGTCAATCGTCATCCTGAGGATGCCTCGTTGAGAGGTGAAGCACGTGTTGATTTCTTACAAGGTTTTTCATGACTCTTTAGAAAAAGTTAAGCTGAATAGTTACTAAATATATCTACGTCTATTGTATTTTATAATGGATTTCCGCCAAGTAACGCCTGAATTAATTAACTATTAACGTACATTGGTTTTCAACTTGGTTTCTTCGGTCGGCAATAGCAGACATTTCCATTTGGAATGATCACATTCTTATCTCTAAAAACTCTCTCTCTTTCTCAATTTGTAAAAAAAAACTTCAAATATACTTATTTATTACAAGTTTTTGACATTGAGTGTCGCTGAGATGAGATTGCAACTTGAATTTTGATGTTTTTATGTACGAAAATTTGACCTTAAGCTTCCGTCGGCTACATGTTGCTGTTGCTTTGCCCTATTTACTAAAATAAAACATACGTACCAAATTAAAAAGATTTAACTCATGATTTTCAGGTAGTTTTTGATTTATAATTGATCCTTACCCAACAACTTTTTTGTAGTATCGTTTTCCGCTTAACAACTTTTAAAAGCGTGTATGCTTCTAAATAATATTCGTAGTTCGACTTGCGCATAGATTGATTTTTATTCAAGTGCATTTTTGTTGAAAAAAAAAAATAGGTAAGCATGTACAGTCAACGTCAAAATGGTGTTGTGCACGGACTGAAGACATGACAGAAATTATTTTAGCAACTATATGAAACTATAATTATAACTCTGTTATTGGCTTAAGAGATAATTGTCATCATCTCGCTGTCAATGTTCAGTGTATGCAGACTTTAAGATTCTAGTTACTTTGTCGCATCTGCATTGTGCTGTTCATTGATAGTGGGGTGAAATTTCACTTAAAATGTCATATTAATAATAAGCTGTTGAGTTTCCAATAAATAAATAAATAAATAAATAATAAATAAAAGGAAAGAGAAAATTAAAAAAAGAGAAAATTCTAGGCAGAATGTCTTTTTTTGTCGTTCTGTACTGTTTTCAAACCTACTTCTTGTGTTTTTAAGTTAATATAGTTTTTCAAATCACTTTGAGCAGTCTACTTGTCCCGATAATTTTGATGCTGACTGTACCTTAAGTTTATGTATCTTTGTTTTCCTGTTGACATCTTTATGCAATAGGTAAAAACCGGCTTCTTAATATGAGGAAACACGCGATTTCCAAAACGGTTCAAAAAACGTATTTATTTTCAAATTTTTTTTGAGAGGTCACGTCTGTCCACACGTGTCATTTATTATCGTTTGATATTATAAATAAATGAAAAGGTTTTTGACTTCGGTGACACTTTTGTTTTTTTTTTTCGAAAAACAACGCACGTTTTTTTTCAAACATGATCTACAGGGTTATTGATATAACACTAACAACCTCTTAAGGGGTCATTGTACTCATCATTATGAACAACTTTAAATATGAGAACATAACCGACATCACAAAAAAAAAAAAAACAGCTGATCCCTACATTTATGTTCGCATAGTTCGTCAAAATGTAGGGTTCAGCTGTTTTTATTTTTGTGATGTCGGGTATGTTCTCATATTAAAAGTTGTTAAATTATATTATTTTCATGTTAAATTTATTTTCATGTATATTCAGTTTATTCTCATGTTAAATTATAGCGTGACGGTTGACAGGAGAGAGTGGAAAAAGAAAACGTTTTGCGCTGACCACAAGGACACAAGGGCAGGAATATAATGATGATACTGTTTAACATTAAAATGAGGAGCTCGTGGCTAAGTAGTAACAGCCGCACGGGTCGATCCATCAGGTTAAGCTGCACTTGCCGGGGTTGGTCCGTGGATGGGTGACCATCCATTGCATATCGAGACCCCTCAGTACCTCGGAAAGCACGTTAAGCCGTTGGTCCCGGCTGTCATTCGTGGATCTTTGACAGTCGTTACGAGTCGTCAGAAGCCCGAAAGTCTGACAGCCAGTCTTACCAAGGGGTATCGTATTACCCAGTTACTGGGTTGTGGAGGTCAGATAGGCAGTCGCTCCATGTGAAATACTGGTATTCAGCTGCATCCGGTTAAATTGGAAGCCGACCCCAACATGATTGGGAAAAGGCTAGGCAGAATGACTGTTTAATATTAAAATCTAAAACATCTCCGGGGATAAATATTAAAGATTCACTGCACTATAGCCTCATAGAATCCCACATTATTTCACAGTTACAGCAGAATTCTACAGAATAAAATATAAAATTATCCCACGGGAAATCTCGAAGTATTGAAAAGAAAATGCTCAGTGAAAAATTTATAAACTTTCAATACTCGATGGATTGTTATTTAAAATGTGTTTAGAAAGTTTAGCTTTGAGTTTCTAGTTGTTGAGAAAATTCTCTTTTTGAAGCGAATAATATTGTGTTTTTGGTATTGAATTTTAATGTTGGTTTAAAACACGCAATTTGCTTACAAATTTTTGCGTGTTCAATAAAACGCTCATTCAGATGTTTAATGGGTCTGCCTTGGCGGTGTAGCGCATCCGGCGGATGTTTGCCGAAAACAGGGTCGATGACTTTTACGCAGTCATGAGAAAGTCGCAAGCGCAGGCCTCCTTTATGAACCGAATACAAAAATCAGACAATGGAATCCAATTCCAGCTAAAATAATACAACTTGTAGTTATATGTATAATAGATAATATTAAAAATAAATAATGAATAATGATAATTTGTAATCTGGTTTTTAATTTTATATTTATATGGGTGTATTCCTGTTATAAAAATGATTTGATTTGATTTTGATTATAATTCTAGTTTTAGTAAAGTTTTGCCGTTGAATTTAAAATACTTTGTTTCTTAAGATGTGCTAAAGTGCAATAATTGGTTTGAGCACACCTCATTGCAAAAGTCATTTTTTAATTAGGTACGAATAATTAAGGGCTCATTCACACTCGGTCCGTCAACGACGATTCGTCAAAAAAGACGATACGTAATGACGGATGAACGTTCACATTCCATACGGAATCGAGTTTTTTCACGATTCATCAAAATATCAGAATAGATGTTCACACTGAATTCGTGATTCAGACTTCAGTCTTGGACGTCGTCCCGACCGATCCGTCATAACGGTTCGTGATTTAAAACTGAAGGTTTTTGAAAAAAGACGAAACGTCATTTAAGACGTATCCGTCATTTTTCACGATTCCGTAATAGTGTGAACACGGGCAATTAAAATGTATAGCCGCCCATACAAATCAAAATAACGATTCGTGAAAAAAGGCGATTCGTGTTTTTTAACGAATCGTCTTTTTTCACGAAAAGTCTTTGACGGATTAGTGTGAATGAGCACTAAGTAAGACAAAGACAAAGATATTTTGGCTTTATGTCCAGGATACATACGCCGCTAAAAGCGTCAAACGAATATAAAACATATTAACATACACATAAAATATAACTTAAACTACTTAATATCCTACTTATATTACTAGTAGTTCTGCGAAGAGTAAACCTCGCGAGCACAAACTTTTTTGTAACAACTAAAGATTTTTAAAACGGAATATTATTTTTTTGTTTTCAAAAACAGCAACAGCAAGCAATATGAAAAGGCCCCCAATAAGGTAGAACGAGGATCTTGTAAAAGGCGCGGTTGAAAGAAAGAAAGAAAAGAAAGAATTTTTTTTTAATTACGTAAAACACTCATTTACAAATTAGCCAAAAGCCTTGTATTCAACCGTAAAAAAAAAAGACAAATTTTATCCATTGCTTGAGGCCCAGAGACCAAAGACAATTTACATAGCTTATTGCGTAATGTGTTCCGACACTCATCATTCTCCTGCCCTTATCCCAATTTTTTTTTTTAGTTCTTTATAGTCGTCATCTCGGTAGTCACCCCCTTTCTAGCCATATCATCTTTCACACAGTCTATCCATGGTTTCTTCGGTGTTCCCCTAGTCTTATAGCCATCGACATACTCAAAACTTTCCTCACGACATTTTCATTATTCGTCCGCATCACATGCCCATACCATGCCAAACGATTTCCCCACAACTTTCAGACTTCCTCTTATGTACATTTCTTATTCTATCCATTCGTGTAACACCACACATCCCTCTTAGCATTAAGCATTCTCATTTCAGCTGCATGCAATTGCCTTCATCCCTTTTGTGGCCCAACATTCTGACCCATACAAGACAGCGAAGTAAAAGTAATGTGTTCTGACATTAGCAAATGAATACTAACAAACAATCAAAACATACAAAATCATTGATTGCATTGCAGAGTGGAAAAATAACTACTAACTAAGGATATACGCAGGATACGGCACAGGACCAGTCGTTATGGTGACACTTAGGGGAGGTCTATGTCCTAGTGGACACTGCTATCTAATTGCGTAAAACGTTTTCGTAAACTATTCCGACTAATCTGTTTAATTTTGACAGTTCAACAACGTTCATTGCGTTATTTACGTTGTTGAGCAGATTTTTTTTCGAACTTATGAAGCAATGGATTAGCAATCTGTTTCAAACCGATCCAGATTGTGATAGATTGTGTATTACGCAATTAGGGTGAAGATTTGTTTCTTTCGACTTAATGATGATCATGAGGTACAAGCGTATTAAAAAAATTACCCACTCGAGATGTTTGGTAGCGATGCTGTACAAACGAAAATTCACGAATGTTCTTCAAACACTCCTGTGGTCCTGAAAATAATAATCCCCAGTCATAAACGAAACAGGAATAAACCTTTACCATTTAATTACTAGTTTTATACGTTTACGTTACGTTTCGGTAACGAGGCAATAACCCCGTGGTTGTAACCATGTATAGATTTATGAAACGGCCTGCGTACGTAGCAAATAGCTGGTTATCATTTTGTTTGTTAGTATATGAATATGCAAAAGTAGTAAATACGCGAATTCATATGTTTTTTGCCTTTTAGTAAATTTTACGCTTTGTCTGCTGTATTTTGCTTTTGTTCTCATTTCTGTAGGGCTCATTCACACTGGGTCCGTTAACGACGATTCGTAATGACGGATGAACGTTCACATTGCATACGGAATCGAGTTTTTTCACGATTCATCAAAATATCCGAATAGATGTTCACACTGAATTCGTGATTCAAACTTCAGTCTTGGACCGATCCGTCATAACGATTCGTGATTTAAAACTGAAGGTTTTTGAAAAAAGACGAAACGTCATTTAAGACGTATCCGTCATTTTTCACGATTCCGTAATAGTGTGAACACGGGCAATTAAAATGTATAGCCGCCCATACAAATCAAAATAAAAATTCGTGAAAAAAGACGATTCGTCAAAAAACACGAATCGTCTTTGACGGATTAGTGTGAATGAGCACTTACATGATTATTCTGTAAGTACACACATTTTGTTTTTTTAATTGTTTTCCTTCCTGCAGCGTGGAATAATATTATCATAATTTATTATGAGGAAAACAAAGGGTTCTGAAAAGTATATAAAGACCCGTAACGTGCATTTAAATTACAGAGTAGCTTTCCCTACTACAGCAAGCAGTCCTTCTTCGTGTAACGATCCAGTAAAGTACCAAAATCAAAATGAACTTCAATCTGTTCATCTTAGTCGCTGTCTTCATTGTCGCCGCGATGTTCATACCGAATCAAGTGTTGGCCTGCATTGCTAATGGCAACGGGTGTCAACCTGATGGCAGCCAAGGAAACTGCTGTTCCGGTTATTGTCACAAGGAACCTGGTTGGGCCGCTGGATACTGCAGATAAATCATCTATAATGGCAGTTTGACCTGACCGTAATACGCGCTTTGTCGTAGAGTTGCGGACACCAAACCATCTTACTAATATCAATCACAGTTTAAATTTTTGTTTTGTGAAAACCTTACTAAAATGTTTAATAAAATAATATAATTATTATTACTGGTATTTTTTATTTTGTATTCCTCCTCTCTGATTACAGATGCATTAATATCGTTTAAAGATTGTTAAATCCGTTCCGATCTGATGCGATGCGAGCCATTTGGTGGAAATCATCCTTAACGATTCTAATAGTGACATTAATTTTGGTTTTGAAATGATCGATGTGTAGCTTCTAAGTAAGATTGTCATCTACCCAGAGTCGCGAGATATTTTTCTTGAGTAGACCGCTTGACTATAACTCCGTTGATAGTAAGAGGTGTGAACTCCGGTACCGGTTTATTTTTCGCGTAAAAATCACAATGATGTTCTTAAAGTGTTAATGGTCATTATTATTATTTTCTTTATTACATTTATACACATACTAGCTTCCACCTGCGGCTTCGCCCGCGTTGTATGCCGATAAAAAGTATATAGTACTTATATACATATATCTTATGTCCTTCCCCAGGCTTCAAAGTATTCCCGAACCAAATTTCAACAAAATCGGTTCAGCCGTTTTCACGTGATGCGCAATCAAATAAACAGAGAAACAGATACACAGACAAAAAATCTAAAAACTGTTCGAACGTGTTTTTGAGCCAAATTGTTTTTCGAATATCTTCCATGTACAGTCTTTCGACCCTCTTCAGCTTTATTATAATGTATAGATGTATAGATAGATAAATTACTTTATTTTTTTAGCATACATTGTGTCCCACTGGTAGGCATATACCTCCCCTTTTTCCTTCCAAGCCTCTATTTTGTGCGATCTCTGGCCATGTGGGCCCCACATATATGATGAGATCGTCAAACGCATACACCCGGAGAGATGGGCAAGGACCGTCACTCACTGGACGCCTGAAGAAGGTCATCGAAGTCTTGGTAAATAACTTAAAAAAAAAACATTTAAAAAATATAAAAAAGTAGCCCACAGTAGTATCGGTGGTCAGGGCTCTAGAGAGACCTCCAAACGATACGCACCGTGTCTAGAAGTACCGCTTTCTGGATCAAGCTCTTGATCCAGCTGTATTGCATTTGCATTTGGGATATTTACCATGTTTTTAAAAATAAATTAATTTCGTTGTACATACTACTGCTGTGAATTTTTCCATATATCCAGAACTTACCGCTTAGCTGGCAGGGGGGCGGGGACACATGACTCTAACAAAAATTAGCACTTTAAAGCTTAATATTTCGCAAACGGATCTTTCAATCCAAAAATGATTTTTACAAACTAACAATATTTTTGAACGACCTTTCTATTGATACCCCACACCATGCGATAGACGAAAAAAAAAACCCACTTTACGTGTAGTGGGGGTACCCTAGAAATATTTTTTTCATGATTTTATTTTACCACTTTGGTGGCGTAGTTAATATATATACTCATACCTAATTACAGCTTTCTTGTACTAACAGTCTCTGCGCTAAGCCGGGGACAGACAGACAGACAGATAGACAGAGCGACATGGCGAAACTATAAGGGTTCCTTGTTTACTACGGAACCGTAAAAACATGGTAAATATCCCGTTTTTAATGACTTTCGTGGTACTCATATTAATTGTTGGAAAAAAGTTTGTGCTCGCGAGGATTAACTACTGTTCGCAGAACTACTAGTTATATGTGTAGACTGGTGTAGATACGTTAATGCGTATGGTCACCATCCCAACTCTTGGTAAACGAACTCGGTGGAAACTCAATCTCAAAGCATTTAATTACAGGCACTTTTCTTTGCCCATTCCAAAGCGTAGTAGGTACCTATGGAGAAGAACGGGCAAGAAACTCCACGGACACTCTTTTAAATTAAAATATGGTTACAAAATACTGGTACATGTTGAAATTATTATACACTAGCTTTCGCCCGCGGCTTCGCCCGCGGCTTCGCCCGCGGCTTCGCCCGCGTGGAGGTCGGAAATTGTCCTACAGGAAAGTACTTCCGGGGAAAAAAGTAGGTACTTTATCCAGGTTATAAATCATCAATTTGCAAATTTCATCCAAATCCGTTAGCCGTTTTTGTATAATTGAGTAACAAACATCCAAACACACAAACATACAAACTGTCACCTTTATAATATCAGTAAGATTACGTCATTATTAAGTTTTAAGTGGGTATATTACTGTAAAGTTTCATCAAAATCCGTTCAGTAGTTTTTGCGTAAAAGAATAACAAACGTCCATCCATCCATCCTCACAAACTTTCGCATTTATAATATTAGTAAGTAGGAGCACTCCCGAGGAGATATTTAGGACACTGGCAGCCTCATGGATGACCAAGGGCATTGAAGTCGGTAGTTGGAGGTTGACAAACCTCCGATTTGTCGACGACACAGTACTTTTTTGCCCCCACAGCTCTGGAACTACGGACTATGCTTCAAGACCTAAGCACGGCAAGCCTCAGGGTTGGACTCACGATGAATCGGTCTAAAACAAAAACCATAATCAACAGCACTAAGTGTAGTTTCGATGTAGATGGGCAGGAAACACATGTCGATGAGTACATCTACTTGGGCCACTTAGTTGCTTTCGAAAACAGGTAACAAAAGGAATTCTATCACTGCATCGAAAATGTCTAAAAAAGGTACTGGTCTCTGAAGACGGTAATGAAAGGCGATCTGCCGATCTCCTTGAAGCGAACCCTCATCGATATGTGTATTCTGCCTGTCCTAACCTACGGTACGCAGACCTGGTCACTTACCGAGTCGCAAAAGTTTCTTCTTGGGGTTTGCCAAAGAGCAATGGAACGAAGCATTCTAGGCGTAAAACGAACTAACAATTATCGAAACACTACGCTGCGCTCTAAAACGGGGATTCTTGATGTAGACAAAAAGGCTGCCAAGCTAAAATGGGATTGGGCGGGTCATGTAAGCCGCATGCATAGCGACCGCTGGGCAACAGTCTCCATACGGCGGGTGCCTGAGGATGGACGGCGCCGCCGAGGCCGGCCTAGGAAGAGGAGGCGAGACGACCTAGACGCAAACCGCAAGGGTTGGATCGAGGAGGCCCTGGAGAAAGATGCTTGGAAGTATTTGGGGAGGCCTTTGCTGAGCAATGGGACGGTGTAGGCTAATTGATAAATATAAAAATGTCGTGTCACGGTGCTTGTGGTCGCACTCCTCCGAAACGGCTCGACCGATTTTTACGAAAATTTTATGTTTATTTGGTAGGTATGACAATAGGTCGTAAAGAGGTAGGTATGCAGGTAGGGTAGGTAGATAAGTAGATAGGTAGGGTAGCGTAGGTGGATAGGTAGGGTACGGTAGGTGGATAGGTAGGTGTGCCGTAGATAAGCACTTAGTGCTACCAGTGCGAAATCGGGGCGGGAAGCTAGTATAAAAACTTTGCCCTAACGGTCGAACGTTAAATATACGTATATTTTTGCTCTCTGCTAAAATACCAAAATAATTTAAATCTGGTCTCAATTCGTAAATAAAACTGCAACAAGTGATTAAATATTCATCCAACAAGTGTAATTCTGTGGAAAAACTATTAAAAACTGTGAATTTGGAAAGATTTTTGATGTGAATCGTTTAAAATTTTAAATCTGGACTGGTCAAACGGTGAGTGAGTGATTAGACATTTTACGCACAGTGCACGCGACCGTCGCGGTTACGCGGAGCGCGTAAGTGTCATATCTGCGTGCGGTTACTTACAGTGACGTATGCGAGCGCTCGCGCCAAAGACTAATTAACGAAGACGGCGCATTACTTCCTACCTAATTTACATTGCCTCAGTGAGGACGACATATTTTAAACTTACAAATAGATATTTAAAATTTCTTTTACTCTTTCGTCCAGTATTGCCTCCGGAATTCATTTATTATAAATGTAAACAAACATTGTGAACGAGCAAAAGAGAAAAGTTTCGAGAGTATTACGCCACAATTCTGTACTACATCAATAATGCCCAATTTGCATAGAACCCCACCACGATCTGATGACCAGCCTACACCTCCGTTACCATCAGCAACTGAACAACAAGGTATATTAACTGAAACCGTCCATTCTAACTCGGTAAACGTATCTGTCCGATCAAAGCGTCCTCGTCTCGATGATTCTGCCGGAACTGACGAGAGTGACGGTGAAAACCAACTCGTCAACGCTGATCATAGTGTAAACAAACACCTAGTTGCCTCCATCTGCAAAGAAATAGAATCTACAATTTCGGTTCAGATGCAGCTATCCCTGAAAGATTACTTTAGTCAGGAGTTCCAAGATATAAAAGCGAGCCTACATTCGCTTCAAGAACTCGAGAAATCTGTGATATTTATGAGTGCTAAATTTGATGAAATGAGACAAGAATGTGAAACAAATAAGGCAGCACTAAAACAATTGACATCTGAAAATGAAGGACTGAAAACTACTGTATCTGATCTATCCACAAGACTAAATCTACTCGAACAATATGCACGTCAAGATAACGTCGAAATCAATGGGTTACCTGAAAACAGCGGGGAAAATCTCATCAGCACTGTAGTACAGCTGGGAAAGGTGGTGTCATGCAACATTCAAGAGCAAGATATCATGTCAATTACTCGTATCAAAAAGCTAGACTTGGATAGTAAGCGTCCCCGTTCAGTTGTTGTAAAATTGCGTAATCCGAGAATTCGCGACGAGGTTTTAGCATCAGTAGTGAAATTTAACAAGTCAGCCGAAAAAGATAAGAAATTAAACTCAAGCCTACTAGGCTACGGGGGTGCTAAGACCCCTGTTTTCGTCTCAGAGCACTTATCTCCTATGAACAAGGCAATCCATGCTGAGACTAGGAAAGTAGCTAGAGAAAAAGGTTACAAATATGTATGGGTTCGCGATGGTCGCATACTCGTCCGTAAAGAAGACGGCGCCCGTCCAAAACAGATAAAAAACCTACAAGCCATTGCACTTCTTTAAACGACAATATTAAGTAACATCTGATATGAAACCCTGAGGTATCTTTTCAAGTTCAATATTTATTACCAAAATTTCAGAGGCATGAGAACTAAACTTTCGGCAATAAACATGGCAGCTAGTATAACCCAGTACGACCTTATCGTAGCTACAGAAACCTGGCTCAATACAAATATAAACGACGGCGAGATCTTCAATAACCAATACCATATATATCGGAGAGACAGATGTTCCACTGCGCGGAAAGGCAAAGAGGGAGGAGGAGTATTAATAGCTGTATCAAAAGCGTTCAATTCCATGCGAGCTTGTCAATGGGAAACCTCCGCTGAAGATCTTTGGGTGAGCATCAAAATAAGAGAAGGTAAGAAGATAAACATTTGTGCCGCTTACCTACCCCCGCCAGTCACTCAGAACCACCTCGAATCATTACTAGACAACGCATCGAGGGTCAGCGAGACTACTGGCGACGACATGATAATTATCGGAGACTTTAACCTCGGTTTTATAGATTGGATCATAGACCATCAAACCTGTCACACGACTGTTACTAAACCTGTCAACTACAACAGTAACTTAGGCTATTGTCTGGTAGATTTTATGTCATTGAATTCTTTAGTCCAATTTAATCATGTTAAGAACTCAAAAAATAAAATCCTGGATTTAATTTTGACCAATATACAAAATGTAAGGGTTGAAAAGTCTTTGAATTGTTTGTCGAAAGTAGACGATCACCATCCTCCCCTAGATATAAATTGCGATATTTTTTTTTGCAATAATCTAAAACCTAAGAAGTCATTTAATTATAACTTTAGAAAGGCTGACTACGAATTAATAAACAACAAATTAAGTGAAGTTAACTGGAGTGACAAATTTCAGTCTCATTCTAATGTCGACTCAATGGTTGCCTCGTTGTATGAATGCTTGTTTAACATAATCGAAGAAACTGTTCCCAAAATTGGCCATATCACTCGTAACTTTCCTCCCTGGTATTCTAAAACCCTTGTCAGAATTCTCAACGAAAAAGAAAAAATTAGGAAATGGTATAAAAAGTATCGGAACCCCCGTGATGAAGTAGAGTATAGAATCCTTGACGACAGAGCGCGACCGCTTATAAAGGAATGCTTTAAAAAATATGTCCATACAATGGAAAATAATATTCGCTATAATCCAAAATCCTTCTGGTCATTTGTGAAGGCCAAAAAATCCAACTCCTCAACCATCCCATCAGAAATTAAGCTCAATGAGGCAACGGCTACCACCGGTGATGACATATGCAAGATCTTTGCTCAACATTTTTCTTCAACGCTTACTGCCTCTTCCACTAACAGCACGACACTACCCTCCATGTCGCAGACTCAAAAGTTTCCACAGACTTCACTAACGACGATGAAATTCACAGAAAGACAAGTCCTAAAAGCACTGTCTCGAGTTGATGTGACTAAGGGAGCTGGACCCGACGGTATACCACCCACTTTCATTAAAAGATGTGCTCGCTATTTGTCTCTTCCATTAACACTGATATTTAATAAGTCAATTGAAACTTCCCTGTTTCCCCTAGAATGGAAAAGGGCTAACGTAGTGCCAGTTTTTAAAAAGGGAGACAATACTGACGCGAGGAACTATCGCCCTATTTCGCTGCTATCCTTATTCTCAAAGATATTCGAGACCTTAGTCGTCCCTGTCTTAACTTCACATTTCAAAACACAAATTGCCCCACAGCAACATGGTTTCTGTTGTAACAAATCAACTGTCAGTAACCTATCATCATACCTCAACGATATCTCCAGTCATGTTGACGCGGGCCACCAAGTCGATGCATTGTACACTGACTTTAGCAGCGCGTTCGATAAAGTTGACCACCAAACATTACTTTTCAAATTAGAGGGATACGGTATTCATGAGAACCTTGTGAATTGGTTTAAATCATACCTAAGCGATCGGAAACTAAGAGTAGTGGTAAATGGCTTCCATTCGCCCGAATATCTCGCTACCTCTGGAGTGCCTCAAGGCTCTCACGCCGGACCGATACTCTTCATTGTGTTTATCAATGATATAATAAATCACATCAAATACAGCGAATGTTCCCTCTTTGCAGACGACCTTAAAATGTACCGACCAATCCAATCTCCAGCCGACGTCGCTCTACTTCAGTCTGATCTGGACTCCCTTCAGGATTGGTGCATTGCGAATAAGATGGTGCTCAACGTCAGTAAATGCCAGCACATCACATTTACCCGCAAAAAACATTTAGTGACATCGTCTTACTCACTTAATGGGACAGTGCTGCATAAGGTCGGTGTCATCCGGGATCTGGGAGTCTTACTCAGTAGTAACCTGTCGTTCACTCCTCATATCGATAACATGTTGACTAAGGCCGGCAAAATGGTCGGATTCATTAAAAGGATTGGGCATGACTTCAAAGGAACACATGCATTGAAAGTTCTTTTCAATTCCTTTGTGCGCAGTACTCTAGAATACGCTTCTCCAGTCTGGAGTCCGATATACAAAGTACACGTCAATCGTATCGAGCGCGTACAAAAACACTTTACCAGATACCTTGGGTACAAAGATCGCAGCTGTCCTTACAGAGCTGACTATTCACAGCGATTGTCCCACTTTGATTGGCATTCCCTTGAACAACGGCGCGTGTTGGCTGACGTCACGACTCTGTTCAAAATTCTCAATGGTCATATATCCTCGCCAGACCTTCTCGCTGAATTGAATCTGAGTGTCCCCCGTCAATGTCCAGTCAGAACAGTAAGAAAGCCCGAAATGTTTGCTGTCAAATCATCTCGCACAAATCTTGGACGATCAGCTCCATTAAACCGAATAATGAACATCACCAATAGGGTCATCTCGGTCAATCCTGAAATCGACATTTTCTGCGACAGTTTACATAATTTGAAACACAAATTGTTGGAAATTCATTTGTAGTCAACTTTGAAACCATATAAATTGTTTAATGTCTCGTTTATTATTTCTGTACTGTCATTATTTCGCAAACAAAGTTTAAAAATAATAATAATAATAAGTCTTAAGAACGTTAACGCTTGAAAATACCTATGTATTATATATATTTATGGAAATCTACAATGATAATGTTAGAAATTATAAATTTTATTATATGAAAATTATGTTAATAACAATGTTAGGAATTTTATTTTATCTTTATATTATTTTTAATCATGATGTTCAAATTATCTTTCGAATCATAAATTGTCAACATTATTTTGTTAATCGAAACCTAATTATATTTTAATTTATATTCTACTGTGAATGTTGTGGTCTCCTATAAGTGAAGGAGTACACCTACACAACACTTTATAATTATGCTGTTTCTGGTAATGTTTTGTGTATATCCTTTGTTGGAGATCCTTAAATAAATAAATAAATAAATAAAAACAAAAAAATATAAATTGCAATATTACTGTGAAGTTTCATGAAAATCCGTTCAGTAGTTTTTGCGTGAAAGAGTAACAAACATCCATTCATCCTCACAAACTTTCGCATTTATAATATTAGTAGGATAATATAAGTAATTAAAATAAAAACCAATTGCGTAACACACTATCAATCAAAATCTGAATGATTTTATGGATATTGCTAATCCATTGCTTCATTAATTATTATGTTCGAGAAATCTGTCAACAACGTAAATAACGCAATTAATTTTGTTGAACTGTCAAAATGAAACCCATTGCTATTGTAAGTGTGTTACGCAATTACCCCGTTGATATAGGACATGTAACACGTTCCTGTGGGATAATTTCCGACATTCACGATGTTAATTAAAGCATAAATTTGAATTTTAAAACTAACCGTTATTCTTAAACTAACAAAAAAAGAAAGACTTCTCATATCTAATTAAAATAAAAACTACTATAATATATTTCTACTTTAAATACTACCAAAAATTGTTATTAGACCATGGCGCGTCATTATCTGGCCCACCGCTCACCCCCACTTCATTCTTATCGTTGTAACTTTTAAACTATTCTTCCAAATGTCTTAGTGTAAAAGACAAAGTTTATCTACATTAAATACCGAAAGCGATGAAGTTATTAATTTTGATAAGAATTAACTAAATACTCCAAAATGTGCAATGTAAAAAAAGTCTCCATTTTAAATGTATTTATGGCTCACTATTTTAGCTATAATGGCTTCCACATAAAAGATAGATATATGCTGTCGCGGACTTTTATTTAGAACTATTTTAGACAAACAATCCCACGATACATTATCTTCGTATAACTCTAACGGTTTAGGCAGCGCACGCCAAGATAGCTCTCAGAGGGCAGAAATTTTTCCGACTTACTTCATACTTATCGTTATATTATGGCAAAATCAAACAAAATCATTATAAATTGTAGCCTATGTGTTATTCTGATGTATAAGCTAGATCACTGTAAAGTTTCATCAAAATCCGTTCAATAGTTTTTGCGTGAAAGAGTAACAAACATCCAAACATCCATCCATCCATCCATCCTCACAAACTTTCGCATTTATAATATTATATAGTAGGATAGTAGGACTAGTAGGATGTGAGAACGATGCAGAAAGTTAAAAGCGTCCGTAATAAAAAGATAAAAAAGCAACAATTCAGAAATTTAATTACAATAAGCTGAGAAGCTAAAAGATGACTAGTTCCTACTGACGGCCGGTCACGAACCTGACGCATGGATTAGCACCATTCAGCTAAACCATTTTGAAAGGAGCTAAATGATCCAACACACGCGGCACCATCAGCGAGACATTAGACAACGACGATAATGTGGTCGCCGAATAACCGCAAATTACACCAAACGAGGCTTCGTTTGGTGTAATCGCCACACAAAAAAAGTAGCCCACCGGTATCGGGTTCAGAGTCCAAGCTATCGGTGGTCAGGGCTCTAGAGAGACCTCCAAACGATACGCACCGTGTCTAGAAGGACCGCTTTCTGGATCAAGCTCTTGATCCAGCTGCATTTCATTTGCATTTGAGATATAAACCATGTTTTTAAAAACAAAAAACATGGTAAATGTCCCGTTAAATAACTTTTGTGGTACTGATATTAATTGTTGCAAAACAGTTTGTGTTCTCAGATCTACTAGTTATAATATGTATAGACTGGCGTAGATACGTTAATACGTATGGTCAATATGCCAACTGATGGTAGGCTGAGGCTGAAACTAGGCTGTGTATCAGCACTTTTCGAACGTCAAAATTTCATAAGACAGGATGCGGCGGTCAACAGAAAAACTATCATTTTTCGTCCATGTGCTTGCTCACATTAAAGGAACATTCTACATTAAAGATCACAAATTCTTTGAAACAGGACACACTCACATGGCATGTGATTCAATTCATTCGAAGATTGAATTGAAAAAAATATATATCTGTGTATACTCCTGACGGTTGGGCACAGGTAGTTCGATTAGCACGTACTAATCCTCGGCCTTACAATGTTAATACATTACTTCATGACAATTTTAAAGACTTTGGTATGTTAAACCAATACAAGGCTTCGAATGAAGGGCATAAAAATGTAAATATTATTTAAATTCATTAACTTGTATGAATTAAATTAAATTAAATTAAATTAACTTCATTAATTTTAAGAAATCACTGATTTGCGGCAACATTGTTTTTATTAATAATCATTTCCTCAACAATTTCACATTGGCAGATTGGCGAGTTGACTTCTGACCCGACGATATTATCATAATTATTATGAGGAAAACAAAGTTTTCTGAAAAGTATATAAAGACTTGTAACGTGCATTTAAATTACAGAGTAGCTTTCCCTACTACAGCAAGCAGTCCTTCTTCGTGTAACGATCCAGTAAAGTACCAAAATCAAAATGAACTTCAATCTGTTCATCTTAGTCGCTGTCTTCATTGTCGCCGCGATGTTCATACCGAATCAAGTGTTGGCCTGCATTGCTAATGGCAACGGGTGTCAACCTGATGGCAGCCAAGGAAACTGCTGTTCCGGTTATTGTCACAAGGAACCTGGTTGGGTCGCTGGATACTGCAGATAAATCATCTATAATGACAGTTTGACCTGACCGTAATACGCGCTTTGTCGTAGAGTTGCGGACACCAAACCATCTTACTAATATCAATCACAGTTTAAATTTTTGTTTTGTGAAAACCTTACTAAAATGTTTAATAAAATAATATTATAATTATTATTACTGGTATTTTTTTGTTTTGTATTCTTCCTCTCTGATTACAGATGCATTAATATCGTTTAAAGATTGTAAAATCGGTCCGCGATGCGAGCCATTTGGTGGAAATCATCCTTAACGATTCTAATAGTGACATTAATTTTGGTTTTGAAATGATCGATGTGTAGCTTCTAAGTAAGATTGTCATCAACCCAGAGAGAGTCGCGAGATATTTTTCTTGAGTAGACCGCTTGACTATAACTCCGTTGATAGTAAGAGTTACTCGTAAAAAATCACAATGATGTTTTTGAAGTGTTAATGGTCATTATTATTATGTTCTTTATTACATTTATACACATACTAGCTTCCACCCGCGGCTTCGCCCGCGTTGTATGCCGATAAAAAGTATATAGTACTTATATACATATATCTTATGTCCTTCCCCAGGGTTCAAAGTATTCCCGAATCAAATTTCATCAAAATCGGTTCAGCCGTTTTCACGTGATGCGCAATCAAATAAACAGAGAAACAGATACACAAAAAAAATCTAAAAACTGTTCGAACGTGTTTTTGAGCCAACTTTTTTTCGAATATCTTCCATGTACAGTCTTTCGACCCTCTTCAGCTTTATTATAATGTATAGATAGATAAATTACTTTTTTTTTTTGCATACATTGTGTCCTACTGGTAGGCATATACCTCCCCTTTTTCCTTCCAAGCCTCTATTTTGTGCGATCTCTGGCCATGTGGGCCCCACATATATGATGAGATCGTCAAACGCATACACCCGGAGAGATGGGCAAGGACCGTCACTCACTGGACGCCTGAAGAAGGTCATCGAAGTCTTGGTAAATAACTTAAAAAAAAAACATTTAAAAAATATAAAAAAGTAGCCCACAGTAGTATCGGTGGTCAGGGCTCTAGAGAGACCTCCAAACGATACGCACCGTGTCTAGAAGTACCGCTTTCTGGATCAAGCTCTTGATCCAGCTGCATTGCATTTGCATTTGGGATATTTACCATGTTTTTAAAAATAAATTAATTTCGTTATACATACTACTGCTGTGAATTTTTCCACATATCCCGAACATACCGTTTAGCTGGCAGGGGGGCGGGGACACATGACTAACAAAAATTAGCACTTTAAAGCTTAATATTTCGCAAACGGATCTTTCAATCCAAAAATGGTTTTTACAAACTCACAATATTTTTGAACGACCTTTCTATTGATACCCCACACCATGCGATAGACGAAAAAAAAAACCCACTTTACGTGTAGTGGGGGTACCCTAGAAATATTTTTTTCATGATTTTATTTTACCACTTTGGTGGCGTAGTTAATATATATACTCATACCTAATTACAGCTTTCTTGTACTAACAGTCTCTGCGCTAAGCCGGGGACAGACAGACAGACAGATAGACAGAGCGACATGGCGAAACTATAAGGGTTCCTTGTTTACTACGGAACCGTAAAAACATGGTAAATATCCCGTTTTTAATGACTTTCGTGGTACTCATATTAATTGTTGGAAAAAAGTTTGTGCTCGCGAGGATTAACTACTGTTCGCAGAACTACTAGTTATATGTATAGACTGGTGTAGATACGTTAATGCGCATGGTCACTATCCCAACTCTTGGTAAACGAGCTCGGTGGAAACTCAATCTCAAAGCATTTAATTACAGGCACTTTTGAATTTGTCAAAGGGGTCGGTCAGTCAGAAAGATGAAGCTAGTTGCCCGTTCCAAAGCGTAGTAGGTACCTATGGAGAAGAACGGGCAAGAAACTCCACGGACACTCTTTTAAATTAAAATATGGTTACAAAATATTGGTACATGTTGAAATTATTATACATGTGAGAACGATGTAGAAAGTTAAAAGCGTCCGTAATAAAAAGATAAAAAAGCAACAATTCAGAAATTTAATTACAATAAGCTGAGAAGCTAAAAGATGACTAGTTCCTACTGACGGCCGGTCACGAACCTGACGCATGGATTAGCACCATTCAGCTAAACCATTTTGAAGGGAGCTAAATGATCCAACACACGCGGCACCATCAGCGAGACATTAGACAACGACGATAATGTGGTCGCCGAATAACCGCAAATTACACCAAACGAGGCTTCGTTTGGTGTAATCGCCACAAAAAAAAGTAGCCCACCGGTATCGGGTACAGAGTCCAAGCTGTCGGTGGTCAGGGCTCTAGAGAGACCTCCAAACGATACGCACCGTGTCTAGAAGGACCGCTTTCTGGATCAAGCTCTTGATCCAGCTGCATTTCATTTGCATTTGAGATATAAACCATGTTTTTAAAAACAAAAAACATGGTAAATGTCCCGTTAAATAACTTTTGTGGTACTGATATTAATTGTTGCAAAACACTTTGTGTTCTCAGAACTACTAGTTATAATATGTATAGACTGGTGTAGATACGTTAATACGTATGGTCAATATGCCAACTGATGGTAGGCTGAGGCTGAAACTAGGCTGTGTATCAGCACTTTTCGAACGTCAAAATTACATAACACAGGATGCGGCGGTCAACAGAAAAACTATCGTTTTTCGTCCATGTGCTTGGTCACATTAAAGGAACATTCTACATTAAAGATCACAAATTCTTTGAAACAGGACACACTCACATGGAATGTGATTCAATTCATTCAAAGATTGAATTGAACATTTTCCTTATTCGTCCGCATCACATGCCCATACCATGCCAAACGATTTCCCCACAACTTTTCAGTCACCGGTGCCACTTTCGGACTTCCTCTTATGTACGTATATATTTCTTATTCTATCCATTCGTGTAACACCACACATCCTTCTTAGCATTAAGAATTCTCATTTCAGCTGCATGCAATTGCCTTCATCCCTTTTGTGGCCCAACATTCTGACCCATACAAGACAGCGAAGTTCTGACATTAGCAAATTAATACTAACAAACAATCAAAACATACAAAATCATTCATTGCATTGCAGAGTGGAAAAATAACTACTAACTAAGGATATACACTGGATACGGCACAGGACCAGTCGTTATGGTGACACTTGGGGGAGGTATATGTCCTAGTGGACACTGCTATCTAATTGCGTAAAACGTTTCCGACTAATCTGTTTAATTTTGACAGTTCAACAACGTTCATTGCGTTCTTTACGTTGTTGAGCAGATTTTTTTTCGAACTTATGAAGAAATGTATTAGTGTTTCAAACCGATCCAGATTGTGATAGATTGTGTATTACGCAATTAGGGTGAAGCTCTGTTTCTTTCGACTTAATGATGATCATGAGGTACAAGCGTATTAAAAAAATTACCCACTCGAGATGTTTGGTAGCGATGCTGTACAAACGAAAATTCACGAATGTTCTTCAAACACTCCTGAGGTCCTGAAAATAATAATCCCCAGTCATAAACTAAACAGGAATAAAGGCTCGTTCACACCGGCGCGACTTGTCGCGCCGGTGTGAACGAGCCGACACCGGCAATTGTTCAATCGTTAAGTTTTATTAGAAATTGTATTGTTAAAGTCGCGTCGCGCGACAAGTCGCGCCGGTGTGAACGAGCCTTAAACCTTTACCATTTAACTACTAGTTTTATACGTTTACGTTACGTTTCGGTAACGAGGCAATAACCCCGTGGTTGTAACCATGTATAGATTTATGAAACGGCCTGCGTACGTAGCAAATAGCTGGTTATCATTTTGTTTGTTAGTATATGAATATGCAAAAGTAGTAAATACGCGAATTCATATGTTTTTTGCCTTTTAGTAAATTTTACGCTTTGTCTGCTGTATTTTGCTTTTGTTCTCATTTCTGTAGGGCTCATTCACACTAGGTCCGTCAACGATGATTCGTAATGACGGATAAACGTTCACATTGCATACGGAATCGAGTTTTTTCACGATTCATCAAAATATCCGAATAGATGTTCACACTGAATTCGTGATTCAAACTTCAGTCTTGGACGTCGTCCCGACCGATCCGTCATAACGATTCGTGATTTAAAACTGAAGGTTTTTGAAAAAAGACGAAACGTCATTTAAGACGTATCCGTCATTTTTCACGTCAAAAAACACGAATCGTCTTTGATTGTGTAAGTACACACATTTTGTTTTTTTAATTGTTTTCCTTCCTGCAGCGTGGAATAATATTATCATAATTTATTATGAGGAAAACAAAGGGTTCTGAAAAGTATATAAAGACTCGTAACGTGCATTTAAATTACAGAGTAGCTTTCCCTACTACAGCAAGCAGTCCTTCTTCGTGTAACGATCCAGTAAAGTACCAAATTCAAAATGAACTTCAATCTGTTCATCTTAGTCGCTGTCTTCATTGTCGCCGCGATGTTCATACCGAATCAAGTGTTGGCCTGCATTGCTAATGGCAACGGGTGTCAACCTGATGGCAGCCAAGGAATTTGCTGTTCCGGTTATTGTCACAAGGAACCTGGTTGGGTCGCTGGATACTGCAGATAAATCATCCATAATAACAGTTTGACCTGACCGTAATACGCGCTTTGTCGTAGAGTTGCGGACACCAAACCATCTTACTAATATCAATCACAGTTTAAATTTTTGTTTTGTGAAAACCTTACTAAAATGTTAAATAAAATAATATATTATTAATATTTTTTTATTTTGTATTCCTCATCTCTGATTACAGATGCATTAATATCGTTTAAAGATTGTAAAGTCCGTTCTTCAAAAATCATCCTTAACGATTGTAATACTGACATTAATTTTGGTTTTGACATGATCGATATGTAGCTTCTAAGTAAGATTGTCATCATGTGAGAACGATGCAGAACGTTAAAAGCGTCCGTAATAAAAAGATAAAAAGCAACAATTCAAAAATTAAATTACACACGGGAAGCTAAAAGATGACTAGTTCCTACTGACGGCCGGTCACGAATCTGACGCATGGATTAGCACCATTCAGCTCAATCATTTTGAAGGGAGTTAAATGATCCAATACACGCGGCAGCATCAGCGAGACATTAGACAACGACGATAATATGGTCGCCGAATAACCGCAGATTACACCAAACGAAACCTCCCTACATCTACAACTATCTATTCAGATTTAATACCTCTACTTACCCGGCGACGCAATATAAGCGTGAAGTTGTGAGCGGAGCAGGATTGCAGGCAACAATGTGAAACCCGACCGACGCGGCGCTTTGTGACGATTGGAATTAAAACGCGGAACTTGATATTGTTGCGTCTGTAGGGCCAGGGGTACTCAAAGCCAATGTCTTAGGACAATATAATAACATGCATACCGAATCGTTTAGAGGGGCTCGTGGCTAAATCATAACAGTGTCGCTGTCGGTTCGTGGATGGGTGACCATCCATTACGTATCGAGACCCCTCCATGCCTCGGAGAGCACGTTAAGCCTTGGTCCCGGCTGTCAGTCATAGATCTTTGACAGTGTTACGGGTTATCAGAATCCTAACAATTCTGACAACCAGTCATACCCCCTGGTAAGACTGGTTGTCAGAATTTTGAAAATTCATATTATTTATGTTCAACTTTATTGTTTAATTTATTTGCCTTTTAATGCTATTTCATATCCGACGTGGGTAGAATACTGAAAAAAAAAACTGTCTGTCAGTTTGTTGCGGCTAATCTCCGAGACGGCTGAACTGATTTCAACGGGACTTCACTGGCTGGGTAGCTGATGTTATAAAGAGTAAATTCGTTTTTTTTTTTTAATTAGTGTCCACGCGGTTGATACCGCGGGCAGCAGCTAGTTTGTCAAACCCATACGATGTGAAACAATGGGAATATTTAGTTCCATTTCATTCGAGTTCAAACTAAAGGTAATCCAATTTAATATCTGTTGTAAAGAATAAACCATTTTTTTCTTCTAGAAAGTGACCTTCTGACGGACAACGCACTGTCTCAAACTTAACCCCTAAGCAGATTTAAAGGGTTGCAGTTTATATCCAAACTTAGGGCGAATTTCAACAAATAGACTGAACGCGATCAGCACTTCTACTCCGCGTTCAAGAGCTGTCAGTGTCAAAATTGTTATGAAATATTGACACTGACAGCTCTTGAAGTGTAGAAGTACTGATCGCGTTCAGTTTCTTTGGTAAAATCCGCAAGCAACGGCTATTATTCTTATAAAAGACGTCGTCGCCGTCCGTAAAGTTTACGACTCAAGTAATAAAAAGGTTGAAAACCTCTGCACACCGAGTCTGGATGCAATTTCAGAGGACATTTTGAAAATTTTAATGCAAATTCTTTAGAACGTCGATGTTTTGTATTGTATTGAAGTGAACGGAATTAAACCGAAGGAAAAGTGTGGAAAATTGAATTGTTTGTCGTAAAATGCAAAAGGGATTAAATATTTTTCAAAGCTCTTTTTTTGTTCACCACACTGTAGGGTTTTATTATTTTGTTTTTAATGAAATTGCTTTGTAAAAGGCGATTGGCTTGGCAAGGAGAAGAGGTTACTCGAGGGAATGAGCAGTGGCGACAAATAAGCCATCAAAAATCTATCGATACATGGGGTTTTTGATGGCCAATTTTCCCTTTGCCAATTTATGATAACCATAATATCTAAATACATAATTATAAGAAAATAGTAACGAAGAATATTTTTCCGTTTGTCTGTTTGTCTGGATACGGATTAGTTTGACATTTGGCACACATATAGTTTATGACCTCGAGAGAGCAGAGCTTGTGACTATAAAGCCACAAGGGTCGATGGAAAAGGTTAAGCTACGCTTGCCGGGGTTGGTCGGTGGATGAGTGACCGTCTTTGCATACCGAGACTCCTCCGTGCCTCGGAAAGCACGTTAAGTCGTAAGTCCCGGCTGTCATTCGTGGATCATTGACAGTCGTTATGAGTCGTCAGAAGCCCGAAAGTCTGAGAACCAGGCTTATCAAGGGGTATTGTATTACCCAGTCACTGGATTGTGGAGGTCAGATAGGCAGTCGCTCCATGTAAAATACTGGTATTCAGCTGCATCCGGTTATACTGTAAGCTGACTCCAACATAGTTGGGAAAAGGCTAGGCAGATGGACATCGTTTTATCCTGGATTAAAAAATAGGGTAGGTACTTTTATTAATCCCTGGGGATATATGTGGCATATTTTCCGACATTCACGCGTCGTGATCAAGTTTGTCATGAGCAAAAGCTAGTCTATCATCATTTTGATAAAACATACAAAATATAGGCGCTTATAGGCTATGTAATTGTTCACGCTAAAGACCAGATATAAATGATATCGCTGTCGCACTCGGTAGTGATACTGGTCCAATCCAGACCAGACCAGTATTGCTACCGAGCGCTGCAGCGATATGGCTAATATCTGAACAGGCCTTATACATTCGCGGCATTACCGCGCCTGACGCGAAGCTCCTAAATAATCATGTTTCGATTTCCTTTTCCCGACCGTTAGGGTGTGGACAGATGAGCGAGTTATCATTATTGAAGTTATTGAAATTATATAAGAAATTAACAGGAATAAAATTCGTCTCACTGGGATCCAGGGACCGAAACCGGTATGCACAATAAAACCGGTATTACAGATACTTTTAAAGGTTACCTTAAATTTAAAACAACCAGTATAAATACCGGCTACCTTTCTATAAAAATTAAAAACGCTAAATCTTTGATAAGTTACCTCCTTGGTAACGTGGTAATGTGTTGAAGTAAAAAGTTTTTTCATCTAATTTATTTGGCCGCCGCTACACAGGACACATATGGATTTTTATAGTAACTTTGCTGTCCGCATCGTCATTTGTTTTTGATCAGTACAGCAATTTCGATTAATCTCGTAGAAGGTTGTCAAAATAATGGTCGAAATTCCAAGCATGTTTGAGAAAATGAGCGATCTAAGCACAAGGACATAATATACTGATTCCTTATCAGTGTGAAAAGAAACGTTTGAGAGAATATTACATGCGGACAATAGTATTTTTATCAGTTTACAGTATAGTATAACACGTCCTACTAAAATATATGGACCCTCACTTCATACAGAAAACGAATAAGGTAAGGCATTCACCAGCGAAAATAGATTCATCATTATGACACGCTCGTCCTTTGATCGTTATAGAAATGCGCAATTGTGTTCATGCCCTTATGTCAGGAAAATGTTTGAAAGGTGCTATTGAATCTGAGGTCATGTTTCATGTATTTTTCTTCTTTTTAGCATTATCTATATACAGGATAAATAAAATAATAAGAATAAAAACCTATTTAAACCAAATGACATGGTTGTCACGACAACTTTAACCAATCCGAATGAAAACCCAGCATTCCACAAAAGCCTCTACTTTAAAGTTGAAATTAAAATTGTAGGTATACACGGTTAAATTTTAATGGTTGTTTTCCTCTTAAGAGGTCATTGTACTCATCATTAAGAACAACTTTTACTATGGGACCAAACCTGAAAAAAAAAATCAGCTGTTCCCTACATTTTGACGAGTTATGCGAACATAAATGTAGGGAACAGCTGATTTTATTTTTCACGATTTCAGGTTTGGTCCCATAGTAAAAGTTGTTCATAATGATGAGTACAATGACCTCTTAAGAGGAAAACAACCATTAAAATTTCACCGTGTATAATGACAAATACCTTATATATGTCAAGTAAGTATGTAAAGAAAAAAAAGAAAAATTAATTAAATATCGTAATTTGGGAGCAGTTAATAGACATTAAAGGCTCGTTCACACCGGCGCGACTTGTCGCGCGACGCGACTTTAACAATACAATTTCTAATAAAACTTCACGATTGAACAATTGCCGGTGTCGCGTCGCGCGACAAGTCGCGCCGGTGTGAACGAGCCTTTACATAGTTATGCCGTTAAGAGGTACCAGGAAAGCCACATGTGCAGAAGGAATTATTGCCAAACTTCCTTGTCATCAACGTAGTCTTTAATCTTGTAATAATAATTATGCTCTAAATGCTAAATTAATCAGCACCTGTCACTACTCCTTACAAGTTTAGACGTGATTAAAAACTAGCCTACTAAAATTACGTCAGGCGCTGTTAAATTTGACAGGACTAAACTAAAATTTATCTTCTGTCCTTTTCTTAATGAAATAGAAAGAAAAAGATGCACTGAACTTAAATTAAGTTTAGTTTGTGAATAAGGGAATCGGCACCAATATGATTCTATTTTTAAATTTCGGTACTGTGTTTATAAAATATGGATAAAGAATATTATGACTGCGGCAAGAGTAGTTTAACCTTCAATCGATCCGTGCGGCTGTTATCATTTAGCCACTGAATAAACAAATAGGTAGGTAGTTATTTAATCCAAAAATTAAAACAATGTTGTTGATAAGTGCACTAAGAAATGAAGGTCAATTAATAATCTTGGTTGAAGTTTGTATCCGCGCAGTCATCTGGGTCAGTAGGTACCAGTGAGTTACATAACACACAAACACCTTCCCAAATTCAATTTGCGCGTTGTATTAGGAAATTAATGATATTTCTTTTGATCAATACATGGGGGGAGGTTATAGGTACAGTATTTAGTCTATGTTTGAATTGATTATTGTCTGTGATTTTATACATTCTAAGTGTAATGACTTTTCTAATAAAAAATAAAATAATTTTATATTTTTAAATGTTTTTTTTATATAATTTTTTAACAAATATTTAAAATAAGAAAGAAAAATAAAATAAAATTAAAATAATAAATAATGCCAAATCAAACAATGTGACTTTTGTCGAGATATTTTTTATGTGATTATATTGTATATAAACCAATATTTATAAGATGTTGATTTTTATACGAAATATACGAATGATTTTTGTTTTTTTTTCAACATGTATTAATTAGTCTTATGTAGTGACTTATAGTGATACACGTCCACAAAGCAATTTATTACCGAAAGAGTCTTGTAAATGCTTTTTTTCTAAATTATTATATATTAAAACTTTTTAACTGACTGTACTAAACAGCTTCAATCATTTGATGCTGTCCGAATTGTCAGTAAAAAAGGATAAAATTAAAGTGTGTCAATTCGAACACTGTCCGAAAATATTGTGTCCGAATCGTCAGCAAGTCAATCAAACATGTTTTTATCATAATGTATTCGTTTTAATACCACACAAGTTTACTATTTTTATCCGCCTTCTGTAATTCATTTGTATCGTACTGATTTTTTTGCTTTTCAAAAGATTATTACAGAAGTTTTTTGTTACCTTTTATATGTATGTAACATCGTTTTAATTATAAACTGGGTCAAAATTAATACTGTTTAAGTCATTTTCCAGTTTAGTCATATTGACTCTAGTGTGCAGTTTTTTATACGGGAACATAATTATTTGTAATGATAGTAAAACAGCTTGATGTTCGGTAAGCGAAGAATGAGTAACCAATGTCTTGGATGTTTTTTTTAATTTTAGAATGTTATGATTAGAGATCGGATATTCGGATGCATATTTACCTAAAGTTGCGGTGTTGACTATTACGGAATGCACTTTTGTATTGATCGTAAAAATCTCGCGATTCTGGAATTGATTTTAGTACCTACCTTTTGTCTATAGAAATACTAGCTAATGTGGTAAAGTAGGTTACCAAACTGGTATAGCACATAGCTACAAACAGTTCGGTGCCTTGAATTTCGTAAAAAAATGTTTACAGTTTTTTTTTTTTTACCATATCGAAAGTAACCTTTATAAGAGGTGTAATAAGTGGTTTCTGGACATTTTTTGGAATTCCGACATTGATATTAAGAAAAAAAATAAAATTAAGAAGCCGCTTCCGTAATTAATTTGCCAAAAACTAACTATAGGTAAATATGCATCCGATTATCCGATCTCTGGTTATGATCTAAGCATGAGCCACTCCGATGCGTGGGGTGATAGTGAGCTGGTATTCTGTTAAAAGTCCATGAAATGAGCAAATATTCAGTTAATTATGTACATGGGTAGGATCGGTTTTCCCGGAAGCAATGTTAATGTTAATATCGCCAAACAGTATTATGTTTTAAAAAGATGATAATTATGTTTTTTAAGTTTGTGTCAAGCGATTCTAAAAATCTGTCCATATTTTGAAAAGGAGGCCTATAAATAGCCATGACTACCGTATCGGGAATAACTTTGATTATTAAGCAATTACTATCTTGGGAAGTTGGGATATAGGTTCTTCTTTAATTGTTCGTAAATTATTTTTGATCAATCATTCTGCCTAGCCTTTTCCCAATCATGTTGGGGTCGGCTTCCAGTCTAACCAGATGCAGCTGAATACCAGTATTTTACATGGAGCGACTGCCTATCTGACCTCCACAACCCAGTAACTGGGTAATACGATACCCCTTGGTAAGACTAGTTGTCAGACTTTCGGGCTTCTGACGACTCGTAACGACTGTCAAAGATCCACGAATGACAGCCGAAACCAACCGCTTAACGTGCTTTCCGAAGCACGGAGGAGTCTCGGTATGTAAAGATGGTCACCCATCCATGGACCAACCCCGGCAAGCGCAGCTTAACCTGATGGATCGACCCATGCGGCTGTTATTACTTAGCCACGAGCTCCTCCGTAAATTATTTTTGATATAAACTACTAATCCATCGTTTTGGTTGATATTTCTGTCAGTGTTATAAGAATAATAACCGTCAAGAGATGGTAAATTGAGTGTCTGTTTTGACAACCAACTTTCTGTTTGGACGTTTATATATCACAGCGATATTAAGACCCTTTCATTCTGCCTAGCCTTTTCCCAATCATGTTGGGGTCGGCTTCCAATCTAACCGGATGCAGCTGAATACCAGTCTTTTACATGGAGCGACTGCCTAGCGATAATAAGAAAAAGAACTTACACCCACTATCCAATGTTATTATTTCGACGCCATATCTCCATAACTTCAAATGATTTTGTTAGCATCTTTTTCCTCAATAAATAAAAAAATATAAATAACCAATTACAAAATAAGTTGAGATCATAATGAGAAAGTTTGTTTTGGTTTAACCCTAAACGGTAACTGTTGGTCGGTACGACCTTTTATCTAATTATTCAGTGTTTATGACTAAGATTTATTCCGTTCTAATACCAACAGCTAATACCACTGGTATTTGTTTCAAAATAAATTTATTTTCTATTCCAAACGGATACCACTCTTTAAATAATTACATTTAATGTGCGAACGAATACTAACATCTTAGATTTAGTAGGTAGAGTCAGCTCAAATTAAAATTGTTTTTTGATATACTCACATCACAATCATAATAATAATATAAAAACATATTGGGTTCGGGGTTGATAAAACTTTCGTGTTGTTCGTCTAGAGTGATGGATGTCAGACCACTTTTCTAAAAAGATGCGCGTCTTCTGTTTTTTTCCCGGCACAGCTTCTAGAAGCCTACCAAAGCAAAGTTAATAAAATAATATGGGACCAGCTTCCCCTACCAAATGAAAAAAGATTTTTCAAAATCGGATTAAAATAATCAAATCAGCGAATAAAATCCGTATCGCAGTCGTCTAGGGTTAAAAACAAAATTTTCCACATTAAACGTTTTGTTTTGTTCTTCTTATCTTGTTTGTACAAAAATAAGCTCAAATCAGTAACATTTATTATTACCTACGCTGTCAGATCTTGAGTATAAATATGCAAGAAAATGTCTATAGCTTCACACAACAAATCCACATCTCTTTGCGAACGTTTCTCGTATTCTACTACACAACAACTACAATGGCTGCAATCAAGACCACCTTCATTCTTCTGCTGGTTGCCTTCGCAATGGTGATGGTCACCGTCGAGGCTGCCACCACCCGTGTCTCGGCCTGTGACCACACCTGCAGCAGCACCGATAGTGTGAGGAACCAGTGCTGCAGAACTCATGGCTACCCCGGCTGGAGCAACTGTAATGGTGGCGCGTACTGTATTTCCAATTAGGCCAGTCGAGGCATCAAACCTTAGTGGAGCTTGTGTGAAACTCAATCAATGTCCATCATTCCAAGAACATTCAGAGGTAATCAACACCTGCTTTTTATTGTAAAACATCAAAATTATCATTGAGTATTGTAAAGTTCCACTTCTTTAAAATTCAGCATGTGATTTGGGTTATTTGATTAAAAGATTTTGTTTTAAATTTTCTTTTTTTTCCTTTTTCGTGTCTGTGTGAAGCAGTAATGCCCGTTTTCACTAACTTCAAGATAAGTGCATTAAAGTAATTAAAGATCATTAATAATATTGTAATCAATTTAAAATAACAAAAATCAAACAGTGCATTAAAACAAAAAAAAGTTATTAAGTCTGAATACAGTAATCATGTCAATAATAAAAAATAATGTAAAGATCCAAATAATAATTAACAAAAAAACAAAAGTTAATTATGAAACACCAAAAATGTATAATCAAACAACTACAGCACAGCACAGTAACAGCTACTATGTCAATACGAATCTTTCCTCTAGGAACTCGTTAATGTTATAGTACTATGCTTTATTTACTAAATGTGTCTTCAGTTTTCTTTTCAAGTGTACATTATTAAGCTCCTTCCAATTCTTAAGCCACTTATTGTCCTATACAATCATATGAAAAACACTTTTGCGCATAGGTAAGTGCAGTCCTACAGGGAGGTGATACACATGGTTGGGTTTGGTCACGCCTATTCCTGGAAAATGGTTCTGCTCTCCGCGGAAATACTTTAGGATTGTTCCTATCAAACATAACGGTTTCAAGAATATACAGAGTGGATTTTTGAGATGGGGCAGCAAGGGCAGCTACCTTAACCGTTGAAGCTACAGGAAAATGGTCTTAGGAGACTATCCTTAACTTTTTGAGGAATGTTGATCTGCATTCACAGATTTTGAAAAAAATGTGCAGTCAGCACGAAAATGGGCAATTTTTGTAAAAACTTTTTTTATGCCAGTTTCATATAAGGTTCAAAAAGCTCTATTGGACCAACTGAGGTTTGAGTACCAGAAAAGTCAGAAATCGCAAAACACTTTTCCCATACATTTTGTAGGCATTCCAACTGACTGACGAAAATAAACAAACAAATTTATGTCCTTTTTTATCAAAATCTGTGAATGCCTATCACAATTTCTCAAAAAGTTAAGGGTAGTCTCCTAAGACCATTTTCCTGTAGCTACCACGGTTAAGGTAGCTGCCCTTACTGCCCCATCTCAAAAGTCCATCCTGTATATGGATGGCAATAGCCAAGTAATGCCTCACGTTAGCAGATCCCTACGCAACAGCTCCCTATTCACCATTCGTTTCTGTGCAGGCAACTTGTAAGCTTTGAAATCTACATTTTTGGCACTAATTGTCTATGGTTTTTGAGGCAAGTTTCGTGTCTGTAAATATCTTTAGAAATCTCTTGCGAAGCAACCCGTTGCCTAAGCATTTCGTATTGGTGAATTAACAAGGGTGCCAATTTGTAGTATGTAGGCGTGTAGTCGATTACGTATGTACGTCGAATTAATATAAAAGCAATACCTCTTTTACCTTGTTTTCCTTTAACTGTTGTTATTAATTTATTCTGGAATATAATCTGTAACCACCTTACCCTTGCAATGCATTGAACAAGAACAAGAATTTATTGATGGCCCGTTCGTCTCGTAACAGATACTAGGCCTACGACGATCCTACCGAAGTTCTCAAAAACCCGAAACGGAATGTCTAATAAGAAGCTGACAAACCGCTTTGCAACAATACCTGGGCACAAGACTTTGAACTTTAAGGTGAAGGAATAGGGTAGACAGTGTTGTGAAAAATTGACTGCGCGATCTACCATTGTTTGTTTTGCGATGTGTGAAAGAAAGGTGCGTAGATGTGGTAGGTGATGGTGTTGCAGAATCTTGTACTGAATACTGCTAGGCTAGATTTTGAGATTCTAAGGACCAGTGGTGGGCCATCTTCTCCTTCATGCCCTTTTCCAATGTTAATTGAAGTCAGCGGAAAATGTTTTTGGCCCCTATTAGCCGTCACCTTTCATTTACAACTTTTTATCCGACTCCTCAACAGCAGACACAGCGTTATGGGCCATGGGGATGGTTACCTATAGGTTAAATTTTGTTCTTATAAAATCAAAATTGCGAATTTTAGACGCCAATAAGTAATGTTCACCATGAGCATGTGGGGTATCAAAATAAAGGTCATACGATTCCAAAAATATAACACACTAAAATGAGCGCTGAACCCTGAGACCCTCAGCCTCTCATGCCTCGTTGAGAGGTGAAACACGTGTCGATTTCTTACAGGGTTTTTTATGACTCTTTAGGAATAGTTGAGCATTCCGCTCAATTAAGGCTCGTTCACACCGGCGTGACTTGTCGCGCGACGCGACTTTAACAATACAATTTCTAATAAAACTTCACGATTGAACAATTGCCGGTGTCGCGTCGCGCGACAAGTCGCGCCGGTGTGAACGAGCCTTTATTCGTTACGGTTACTAAATATATCTACGTCTAATGTATTTTATCATGGATTTCCGTCAAGTCACGCCTGAATCAATTAACTAATTTTAAGGTTATCCTAATTCATTTAATTCAATGTGTGATCTAACAAACTAAAACCCGGAAAATGTATTAGTACGCCGGAATCGGCAGAATATTATGAACATTAAAAACTATGTAACATCTCTGCTGTGTGTCACAAGTAAATGAAGTATTACTAAATAAAAACGTTTAAAAAAAAATGTAAGCTTTTCATAGCTGCATGGCAACATATACCCATTAAATAGGCCTCGACTAAAAAGTCAATACTATGGCCGCCTATTAATTAGCTCAGGTTTGCTTTAGCACCAACGGAGGCAAATAAAATCATTACTGAGTTTACTTGGAATTATTAGCGTTGTATTATTCCCGAAAGTTCGATTTGCAGTTTAAATATTATAGATGTTTTAAAATGGGAACAATGGATTGTATTTTATATATAAAGTTTAGCTAACCTATGTTTGCTACGGGTTGCCATTGTAAAGTTTTGATTGAGTATTTAGTCAAAAATTAACCCCCTTTTACGAAAATTACGCGGGCAGAGTAGTATGAAGGGACAATAAAAGTTTATATGGAGGAGTGCAGAAACACAGTATTTTAATTATAATTTGCATTAGAAATAACTTAAATAAATTGAAAAAAACATTACACACACTCCTAAGCGTTTGACACAAGATGGCTACCTTAGAATAATGACATGGCAGCATGGAATTAGTATGTACTATATAACTTGAAATTTAAATAAATAGTCGAATTTCGACCACAGGGCGACCTCTTATATTTGTATATTGACCGTCATATATATGTATATTTATAATTTTAACCAACATTAAAATATAAGTAAAACAATTGTTTTAAACAAGCAATTTATGAACTAAAAAGCACTAAATAAAACTTACCTAAACAAAGAACTTTAATATTTTCAAGCTTAGCATTTTGACAGACGTAGACCTACATTCGAAAGTTTGTTAGGAAGTATGGATTTCTATGTGTATAGGTATTTCTTACCTTTTATGCTTAGACTGTTTTGACTGGAGGACCGATTTGGATGATATTTGCCATTGACATGATTTGGATTGTTACATAAAGGACGTAAAAATACTAAAGTGGTACTGTATCGTGTGATATACACATTATTACTCTATGTCGTTTATGCTGGGAAAAAGGCGTGATTTTATGTATGTATGTATGTGTGTGTGTGTGTGTGGTTTCCGTTAATAAAAATACTTTTTTTATAAAATAAAAATAAACATTACGACAACAACATGACTGCCTCCACCACACGTACAAGCAAGAAATTATTCGCCAGTTGTTTAAAGGCTCGTATACACTAGACCTTCCGTTCTATCGGCTCACTCCGTGCGCCTCGTCACTCTCGTTGGGGTCATCGCGAGTTGCATTCGTGCGCCCGGCTGTACAGGGGGCGCGCGTGCGCCGTGATTTGCAAGTTTAGTCTACTCACTGCACGCATACCTTTATGTTTTAAATCTCGCGATCCTAGTTTCGCTGCGCTAAATCCTTGAGACCTTCTTGTCCCAATAGTGGAATAGGGGCCGAACCAGAATTTTACTTCACTACGTAGGATTTTATGTAAGTAACAAAGAGTTGAGTTAAAAAGACGTGTTACAAATTGCTCTTAGAATTTTTATAAAAAACTAGGTCTAATGTTACTGTTTACTGTTGTTCTATATACCAAAGTGCAAAGATTAGAATAACCTAACTAGTGGTGAAAAGTGCAAAGCGATACATCAAACCAACAAAAGTGAAAATATTATTTAAAAAAATAACCTAAAAAACTGTGTCCCTGACCTACGACAACTCGCGCGAAGTCCGCTGAGGTGAGTCACCACGTAACGTACATAATTAGCGATGAACTCAACTATTGCACGAAATATCTTGATCATATATCCACAAAATGAATTGTGATGGATGTAAACACCCGATAGCTCGCGGAGAGTTGCTAAGATGTAGTACTTGCCAAAAACTCTACCACTACCGATGCATCAACATGACCTCATCGTATTATGTAGAAAATAAAAGTAAATTAATTTACTCATGGCGCTGCCCATCCTGTAAAAATACTACGAAAGAGATTAGAGATGACGACACACCTGTTAGGAGACAATCTCCACCGAAACTTGACGACACGGTAATGTCCATTGATGACCAAATTCAAGATGACCAAATTATACTGGGAGACTCAGAGAAATATGACACACCACTAAAAATATAGACTCAGCTACAAACAGATCATCAATTATATTACAGACAGCCGATTACATAAGACATTGACCAGACTTGGTATCGCTATTTGTTTTGGTGTGACTTAAGTTAATAATGTTGATAAATCTTGTTTTTAAATAAATAATGATTTTACCTAGTAATGCGAATCCATAAATTCTCCGGATAAAAAAGATCATGAATGTATTAGTTTTTATTTCGACTTCCTATTTTACTCATTAGTTTTACGTAAGTAATGTGACATGTCATTGGCATGGCATTCAAAGAGAATGTAAACAATAGGTATAACCTACTTGACTTACGCAAAATAAATAAAAATAAATAATAAATAAATTACGTATCCAATTATGAAAATATTATAATTGAATAATATTAGTAACAACTAATGATTATTAGTACATTGTGATAACAATCTGTTAAGGTGTTAAAAGTATGGCAAAACTTTTAGTTATACGAAAGGCAGAAATTTTTCGAGACCCTTGCCTGTTTCTTATCATTATTTGTTATCATCATTAAAAACTCTTTGGAAACAGAGCAAACTGCGCATCCCGAGCAGAATATGCTGGCGACCGAACGGCGAGCGTTCTATTTCTAGCATATTATATGCACGTCCTATTCGTTTTGTTTTAAGTACAGTCTTGAACTTTTATTATCAGTTTATTGTTATTGTATATTAATGGAAAGATTTCAATAATATATGTTTTGTTTGAATATAATTATTATTATAATACTAGGCCAATAATATTTTGCAATTTGGATTTAATTTAATTAACTATGTTTACATGTTACATAGATTATTATAAGTGAAGACTAAAATTGTGCCGACGCTTACGGCAAATAAAAATGTAGGTACCTATAATCTGATTCAGTTAAACTGTTTGCTTGTTTCTATAAACAAGTAAATATTGTAAAACCATCTTGTTTTAAATAAACAGTTGAAGAAATAACTAACGTGACGGCATTTTGCATAAAGATAAGGTAAAAACAAATTAAATCAAAATAAAAGTCATATAATCAAACTAGGCTGAGAATCAGCACTTTTCGGATGTGAAAACTACACAAGACAGTCTTCACCACTTTCTAGAGCTAGGAAAAAGTGGCGCAACAAACACCCCAGCAAAGTCTGGTCTGTATTGGTACCTATAGGTATTACATAACCGTAAACCAGTAGATTTATAATTAACATAAATTAGGTGCGTGTGAATCCGCGGGCAGAAACCAATATGTGGTAGAAAAAACATCCATTGCGTTTTTGACGCGATTGTAGGTACTACATGCGCCAATTTTTGTCGCGAATCTTTTAATGCGCGGTTTGCTACTGTGACTGCTGTGGTTTCTTGTATTCTTTCCACCGATTGTTTTTTTTTTTTTTTTTTGTAATTTCGTTTTCCTGAGTAATAATAACATTTTAATTGCGTTACATTAGTAAGTTGTTCATAACAAGCAAGACTTAGTTCGGCGGTGTATTAACTGTTCGATTCTACTGCCGTATTTACGTTGGTAGTCGTGGAGAGAAGACAGTAATGTTAACTGTTACTAATAATGTATTATTAATGCAATCATTCATAATACGGATTTCTTCGAGGAACCTACATGATTGATATTATAGGTAGTGACTCACCTCATTATTAGGGTGGAACTATAAACTACTTAATGTTGTTTTTTAATGTTACGTGTTTCAATATCTTGAATTTGCCCTGGCCTAGAGATGGGCAATGTGTTTCTGCCCGGCAGGAAAATTGGGAAAAAATTTTGGGCATAAATTTATAACTTTCCAATAAATGCCCAATCGCAGGGCATAAAAAAATGGGGTCGTTCAACGTGATTTAATATAGAAAAAAAAAAAAAAAAATGTCAATGATTGAACACATTTTTCTTTTAATAATAACATTGATTTACTTTTTCATGTGAAAATTAACAATAAAATGTTTATATCAAAAATAGTAAAATATGTGCAGTGTACTATGTGCGTGTGTGTATATGTTTTGATGAAATAAAACATAAGGAATAAACAAACAATGGATTTCAAACTCAGGATTCTAACACATTCAATCATCATGGATCACTCCCTTTTTTTGGGTGCGAAATCATCAAATAACTTCTCCCGCTCTGGGCGGAGCAGGAGGTTGAGTCAGACTCTTACTGACTAAAACCCACCCGTGTTCCTTCAGTGGCCTGTGTTGCCAGGGGCCACGGTATCCCTTTCGGAGTGTCACACAACCCCGGCAGGCATCGGCTCTAGCGGCCCCGCCATTCGTGCTGACTTCTCTTTGAGGCGCGCGTGGAACACAACGCGATGTCGAGCAGGGCCTGGTCCTTATCGGGGGCGAGCTACCCATTGCTCACCACCTGCAAGCCCGCGCCTACGGTGGCCGGGAATCAGCCAAGGTTTCCGACGCCCAGGGCGTCTCCAACGGCGGCTAGGGGCGTGAGGGCGCGAAATTTGCCTTTCCCTCAGGCCCTCCGCCTCCTCCTTTGCGAGAATTACTGTTTCGCAGAAGGAGGTGACGGCTCCCCATGCCCTCTCGTTCCGTACCATGGCCTGAATCAGGACCGGACGCGAAAGATCTCCACCGCCGATCGCCTCCACGAGGACACATTCAAATGGCATTCTTGTAAATTGGTAATGTCCTTGGGGTACACAATGTTTTATAATTCCTTAATCGAGCAATTGGTCTATTTGTTTGTGTACTTCTGGATTTTTAACGCTTGTTGTTATATTATGCTTAACGCATCAGGTACGGAGTCGCGATAAGCAGGAATGTTTCACTATTCTCGGAACTGAGTGATGGAATGACTGAATGTTACTAAGTCTAGCACGAATTAAATTGGAAATATGCGATAAAACTTTGTAATTTAAATCACTGGCACTATTTTCTTAACACGGATAGTTTCGATGTACAATGGATGTACTTACAGGAACACTGCAACTGCGACGGCAACACGAATTTTTTCGTAGCTGGGTAAGATCACCCAAGGTGAGTGTTAGATATTCGAGGTACAACCCGTTACACCAACACGGCACGTGAGGGCGTAATAAGACCAGCAGGATACAGCGGCACTGAGCGGAAAGACTCAGCGACAGGATCCCTTAAGCTGCCACCAATGTTACGCGGGGCCACATAATCAAGTGTTTAAAAAAAAAAACACTGAGTTACACAAATTGAAATAGTTTAATTAGCTTGACCGTGATATAATTTTGGCTACTTGAAACTGGCAGACACGATAATACGGAGATAATAAGATATAAGATGATTCAGGTTCTAAGATCGGGACGAGTCTGGCGTACCGCGGGAGCGGGGAGGCAGTGCTGCCTTTAGATGATGACATGACAGTACTTAATAAATCTAAGTAATCAATTATTATTATTGATTGTTAGTGGTTTTCCCTAGCATCGGGAAACTGTAAGAGAACGAATACTAACAACTTGAATTTAGTACAGTCAGCTAAGTCAAATATTTTTATGTGATCGTAATACCTATAATGCTATCCGAAATCACCGCATTCCAATATTTTTACAGAGGTATAACTAAGAGTGGTTTAAGTGAATCATCTTGCTAATGTTTTATACCTGTGAGAAAGGGAGAGTTTGATTTTCTGAGATATTTTGTAATTTTTAGATCAAGTAAGTAAATAGTTCTTGACCCGCAATAACGTAACGTAAGATTTAAAAATTAAAATAAAACTTGTTTTTAAACATCGATCACTAATAAAGAACTAGCTAGCTATACAATCAGCGACAAAAAATGTTCTCATCAAATGACCGCCCACAAGCATTTGGGTGCTGAGAGTGAGTGTGAAAAAAACAATTACGAGCACTGAGACATCGTTACCGTCGGAGCGTTCGGACGCTGCTAAATACAGTTCGATTCAAACTTAATGGCGGCTCGGAACAAGAGGCGAGTCGCTGCGCAATAACAATTTCATGTGTCAGCGGGGTGAGGGTTGGGGTACTGCGCAGCGAGTAGCTAACTTCCGAGCCGCCATTAAGTTTAAATCGAACTGTATTTAGCAGCGTCCGAACGCTCCGACGGTAACCATGTCTCAGTGCTCGTATTTTTTTTTTTAAACACGTATCTAGGATGCTAAAAAAGGATGGACTTTCATTAATATTATCATTATATTTGTTATCAGTGTATTGTAAATACTGATATTTCGTTTTAATTTAAGTCGTAATAAACATCAGGAGTTATAAAGCAACTAACAACAAGCTAAACTAAAATATATCTTCTGTCCTTTTCTTAATCAAATAGAAAGAAAAAGATGCACTGAACTTAAATTAAGTTTAGTTTGTGAACAAGGGAATCGGCACCAGTGTCTTTGGTTTAGAATTCTCGTTTTTTGCTACCGACTTTAGAAATTACAGTTATTTTTAATAAATAGAATACCACTACCTGCTATGTAAATAACAGTGTAAGGAACATATTATTATAACATCATCCACATAAACAAAGTATGAAAAATACGTATTATTGAAGCGAACTCAAAAGTTACCAAAGCAAAGTTGATAAAAATGCTAAACGCCGCCACATTCTAGATACTATCAATTCTTCCTCTTCTGCCGATATTTGGAAATTCCTTGGAACTCTTGGTATTGGTAAACCGCGACATTTAGACCTTCCTAATTCAATTGACTTGGACGATCTCAACCGTCATTTCTCAAATCAAATCAAATCAAATCAAATCATTTATTAAGTGTGTTTTTTGGTGAGGTTACATGGTCTTATAAAATACAAACATTGTGCTCAAAAAAAAAAAAAAAATTACCACCACTGTTTCGTCCATGGATTGTCTAACCAAACAACAAACTCTGTCCCTAATTTCTGGTCTAACGCGTCCCCATATTAATCCTTTCAGTTTCACTCCAGTTGAACCAGGAGAGATAATAAAAATCATCCTATCCATTAAATCAAAAGCGGTGGGATGTGACAATATCACCCGTGGTATGATCATTACTATTTTGGATCATCTCCTACCCGCGATTACCCACATTGTAAATTTTTCCCTGTTCACCGGCGTATTTCCTTCCTTGTGGCGCAAAGCCTATGTTCGTCCACTACCTAAGGTTTCTAATCCCTCTCTTCCTACCCACTTCCGTCCCATTTCTATCCTTCCCTTCCTATCCAAAGTGCTCGAGGCCTGCGTCCACAAACAATTCTCCAATTTTGTTCATCGTAACTCACTCATTAGCCCTCTTCAATCTGGGTTCAGGCCCGGGCATAGCACTGTCTCTGCCCTCCTTAAAGTGACTGGCGATATGAGAGCAGGACTGGAAGACACCAAAGTGACTGCACTAGTGTTGGTCGATTTCTCGAATGCCTTTAATACCGTCAGTCACGATATCCTGTTAGCCATTCTGTCCTATGTTATGGTCTCTCCCGATACTCTGGAATGGTTCTCCTCTTATCTTCAGGAACGTCAGCAGTCCATTCATGTTGGTGATTCTTCATCATGCTGGTGTGATCTGGAATCTGGCGTTCCACAAGGCGGTATTCTTTCTCCTCTTCTGTTTTCTATATTTATCAATCTTATAACTTCCGAGCTTCAGTGTGCGTATCATCTGTATGCCGATGACTTGCAGTTATACTGTCAAGGGAGGGTTGAAGAAATACCTGACGCGATCGAAAAATTAAATAGGGACTTAATAGCCATAAAAACCTGGTCTGATAGATTTGGCGTAGCAGTAAACCCTAATAAGTGTCAGGCGATCATCATCGGAAGTTCTCGGAGTATGAGCAAGGTGGATGGTACAACGTTGCCATCTGTACTCTTCAATGGTACGGTCGTCCCATTTAGTACTGATGTGAAGGACCTAGGCCTGCACATTGATAGTACTCTGAACTGGCCTACTCAAGTCACTAAGGTCAGCCAAAAGGTTACTGGAACGCTACGGGCTCTGTACCGACTGAAAAATTTATTACCAACAAGTACGAAGACAATGCTTGTGCAGACCTTAATTTTCCCTATCATCGATTATGGTGATGTGTGTTAGAATGACCTGAATGCAGATCTTCTCGACAAACTTGACCGTCTTCTGAATAACTGCATTCGATTCGTTTTCAATCTGCGTAAATATGATCATGTCTCTGCGCATCGGTCGCTTCTAAAGTGGTTGCCCATACGCCAGCGCAGAGAGCAAAGGGCGCTAACCACTTTGTTTTCATTTCTTGACTCTCCCTCTTGCCCTAGTTATCTAGCCCCCCACTTTCAGTACATTTGCGACAACCACAGTAAAAATCTACGGTCATCAAAAAATTGCGTTCTTCAATGTCCCACTCACCGCACAGACTTTATTCACTCTTCCTTCTTCGTTCAGTCTATCTCCCTGTGGAATGCGCTCCCCCTAGAAGTCAGGATGGCAACCAACCGATTATCCTTTAAAGTTAAAGTTCGCGAGCACATTCGTAAGAAGCTGGTAGTATCATCACAACGTTAATGTTTTCCCACTGTTTGTCATATTTGTTTTAGTATATTCGTATATTTGTATATATTTATTTGTGTTTATATCTATTTTTAATTAGGTATATATTATTTTATATTTATAGTATGTAATAGCTTTAAGTGTATATTTAATTTGAATTTTTTTTATTTTTTCCCTCAATTTTTCGTAAATGCACCTACCACTGTTTATTTATTTATTTATTTAATATTAGGCTCTTCAACAATGAGTACACTATTACTTTACAATTTGTACGTTGCAAACTTAAGTCTAAGCGCCTCATTACTTAAAGAAAAGCACAACATGCACTACATTATGCGCAGATAATAACACAATAAAGAATTAAAATCAAGTAATACATAGTTACTAAGAATACATAGTTACTAAGTTACACTAAGAAATAAATTATTAAAAACTAAAATGGTTACAATAGATTAATTACAATAAATTATAGATTAAATTAAATTATGTAAATTAGATTGAATTGTATAATTAATTACTATGATTAGGTTATTTAATTTTAGACTAGAGATACCCATTACATGGCAAGCGAGGCTTTTTTTAGAGTAGGTATTGATGAGTAAAAGAGGTCAATGTCCACTTCATGCTCCTTGTATGCAGCATACATTCTAGAAAGTGGACAGTATTGCCTGTTTGTCTCTGCATCACCCAAAGGTTGACTGGTAGAAAATGCCTATGGCATTAAGTCCGCCTCTGTACATTTCTGTGCTTGAAGTATTAAATAAATGAATAAAAAAATAAAAAAAAATGGGAAGATTTTTCAAAAACAGACTAAAATAATCAAATCAGCGAATAAAATTTGTATCGCAGTCGTCTAGGGTTAAGAACAAAATATTCCACATTAAACGTTTTGTTTTATTCTTCTTATCTTGTTTGTACAAATACAAGCCCAAATCAGTAACATATTATTACCTACGCTATTAAATCTTGTCAGATCTTGAGTATAAATATGCAGGAAAATGTCTATAGCTTCACACAACAAATCCAAATCTCTTTGCGAAGGTTTCTCGTATTCTACTGCACAACAACTACAATGGCTGCAATCAAGACCACCTTCATTCTTCTGCTGATTGCCTTCGCAATGGTGATGGTCATCGTCGAGGCTGACACCCGTATCAAGGCCTGTGACCGCACCTGCAGCGGCACCGTTGGTCAGAGGGACCAGTGCTGCAGAAATAATTTCCAACCCGGCTGGATCTACTGTGATGGTGGCGGCGCGTACTGTAGGTCCATCGTGGAACCTCCTAACAGAAATGGTACTATTATTGTACTAAACTTGTAGAATATACTCTGATGTCTCATATGCTTCATATAGCGTTTCCCACCATGATTATCCACAGTTGTTGTTTTTCGTGACATTATTAGTTTCATTTCATTCTCCAATTCCAAAATATAATTTATTTCTAAATACGAATATACTACTTATTCTGAAGTCGCTCATAATCTCAATTCCCCAATAACGAAATTAATTTCTAAATCTAAAAGTACTAACTGTATCAATAATTACTCTATCCTTACTAGTTCTACTAAATCAATTACTTACTCTCTAAAAAATGATGACTCTATCGTTACTAGATATCCGTATCGGGGCTTGTGACTCCACCTGCGGTGGCACCGATGCTCAGAGGGACCAGTGCTGCAGAGATAATGGCTACCCCGGCTGGAGCAAATGTAATGGTGGCGCGTACTGTTGGCCCGTATCGAAACCACCCAACAACAACGGTACTGTTATAAATTGTACTTGTAGAATACATGCTGACGTCTCTTATGCGTCGTATAACGTTTCCCACAGTTGTCATTTTTCGTGACATATAAGTTTCATTTAATTCTTCAATTCCTAAATCTTATTCTATTTTTAAATACGATGTACTACTAATTCTCTAGTCAGTTCCTTCACTAATAATCCCAATTCCCCAATAACGAAATTAATTTTTAAATCTAAAAGTACCTTCTAACTCTAAGAATAATGACTCTATCCTTACTAGTTTTACTAAATGAACTACTAATTCTAGAATAAATAATGAATCTATCGTTACTAGCTGCCCGAGTGAGGGTCTGTGACCGCACCTGCAGCGGCACCGTTGCTCAGAGGGACCAGTGCTGCAGAAATAATTTCTACCCCGGCTGGATCTACTGTGATGGTGGCGGCGCGTACTGTAGACCCATCTCGGAACCTCCTAACAGAAATGGTACTATTATTGTACTTGTAGAATATACTCTGATGTCTCATATGCTATATAGCGTTTCCCACCATTTCCCACAGTTGTTGTTTTTCGTGACATTATTAGTATCATTTCATTCTCCAATTCCAAAATCTAATTTATTTCTAAATACGAATATACTACTTATTCTGAAATCGCTCATAATCTCAAATCCCCAATAACGAAATTAATTTCTAAATCTAAAAGTACTAACTGTATCCTTACTAGTTCTACTAAATCAATTACTCACTCTCTAAAAAATGATGACTTTATCGTTACTAGATATCCGTGTCGGGGCTTGTGACTCCACCTGCGGTGGCACCGATGCTCAGAGGGACCAGTGCTGCAGAGATAATGGCTACCCCGGCTGGAGCAAATGTAATGGTGGCGCGTACTGTTGGCCCGTATCGAAACCTCCCAACAGCAACGGTACTGTTATAAATTGTACTTGTAGAATATATGCTGACGTCTCATAGGCGTCATATAACGTTTCCCACCATTTCCGACAGTTGTTGTTTTTTATGACATATTAGATTCATTTAATTCTTTCATTCCGAAATATTATTCTATTTCTAAATACGAATGTACAACTAATTCTGAAGTCGCTAATAATCCCAATTCCCCAATAACGAAATTAATTTCTAAATCCAAAAGTACTAACTGTATCAATAATTACTCCATCCTTACTAGTTCTACTAAATCAATTACTTACTCTCTAAAAAATGATGACTCTATCGTTACTAGATATCCGTGTCGGGGCTTGTGACTCCACCTGCGACGGCACCGATGCTCAGAGGGACCAGTGCTGCAGAGATAATGGCTACCGCGCCTGGAGCAAATGTAATAGTGGCGCGTACTGTTGGCCCATGCCGAATCCTCCCGAATCCACCAATCCTCCCAACAGCAACGGTACTGTTATAAATTGTACTTGTAGAATATATGCTGACGTCTCATAGGCGTCATATAACGTTTCCCACCATTTCCGACAGTTGTTGTTTTTTATGACATATTAGATTCATTTAATTCTTTCATTCCGAAATATTATTCTATTTCTAAATACGAATATACTACTAATTCTGAAGTCGTTAATAATCCCAATTCCCCAATAACGAAATTAATTTCTAAATATAAAAGTACTAACTCTAAAAATAATGACTCTATCCTTTCTAGTTCTACTAAATCAACTACTAATTCTAGAATAAATAATAAGTCTATCGTTACTAGCTCCCCGTATCAAGGCCTGTGACCGCACCTGCAGCGGCTCCGTTGCTCAGAGGGACCAGTGCTGCAGAAATAATTTCTACCCCGGCTGGATCTACTGTGATGGTGGCGGCGCGTACTGTAGACCCATCTCGGAACCTCCTAACAGAAATGGTACTATTATTGTACTTGTAGAATATACTCTGATGTCTCATATGCTATATAGCGTTTCCCACCATTTCCCACAGTTGTTGTTTTTCGTGACATTATTAGTATCATTTCATTCTCCAATTCCAAAATCTAATTTATTTCTAAATACGAATATACTACTTATTCTGAAATCGCTCATAATCTCAAATCCCCAATAACGAAATTAATTTCTAAATCTAAAAGTACTAACTGTATCCTTACTAGTTCTACTAAATCAATTACTCACTCTCTAAAAAATGATGACTTTATCGTTACTAGATATCCGTATCGGGGCTTGTGACTCCACTTGCGGTGGCAACGATGCTCAGAGGGACCAGTGCTGCAGAGATAATGGCTTCCCCGGCTGGAGCAAATGTAATGGTGGCGCGTACTGTTGGCCCGTATCGAAACCTCCCACCATCAACGGTACTGTTATAAATACTTATAGAATATATGCTGACGTTTCATAGGCGTCACATAACGTTCCCAACATTTCCCACAGTTGACGTTTTTCGTGACATATTAGTTTCATTTAATTCTTCAATACCTAAATCTAATTCTATTTCTAAATACAAATGTACTATGGATTCTGAAGTCGCTAATAATCTCAATTCCCCAATACCTACCTCTAAAAATAATGACCCTATCCTTACTAGTTCTACTAAATCAATTACTCACTCCCTTAAAAAATATATTTTTGCTAGGTACCCGTGTCGGGTCTTGTGACAACTTCTGCAGCCGCACCGATGCTCAGAAGGACCAGTGCTGCAGAGATTATGGCTACCCCGGCTGGAGCTACTGTGATGGTGGCATGTACTGTAGGCCCATGTCGAATCATCCAAACAGCAAAGTTACGTACGACGTACGTAACGTACATTAAGTACGTTACGTACGTACGTTAAGTTATTGTACTTGTAGATAATACACTGACGGCCAATGGTTCAATTCTCGGACGAAGATGTCCAAGGATGATGCAAGACGTAATGTTATGACTTAGATTTACAATGACCTTGTCAATTATTGTAATCCTTATTTTTATAAAACAATTAATGTCTCACTTATAGAAATGACTATAATTGTATAATACCATTTCCTATGTCCAATTTTAGATTAGTCCTAAGTTACTAAAGTTTCATTTAAGATGTTTTTCATGGCTACATAGGTTCTAGTGTGTAAACAAAACGAAGTTCAACGTTTCATCTCAGATTTCTCATCACTTTTAGTGCGAATTTCACCAATGAAACTGAACGCAATCAGCACATCTAAATCGAGTTCAAGAGCTGTCAGTGTCAATATTTCAAAGAAAATAATGACACAGACAGCTCTTAAACGTAGTTTATGTGATGATTGCGTTCAGTTTTTATTGGAGAAATTCGCCCTTAATCGTAATGATCAATGTTATTCTAAGTAAAGAGAATATAAACGCTTGTCGTCGGTGATATAAATCGGTCGAAAAATAACCCTAAGGGGGCGGATATAGAGGATGAAAGTTTGTATGGAAAACCTATCATTTCTTAAAGTAGAGCTATAAAAATTTAAATTTATGCTTTTGGTAACAAATAAAGAATCACGTATTTCACCGTTTTTCAAAAATCATCCCTTAAGAGGGTATAATGGGGGATGATTTTAAAATTCACATGTTATATTGACATTTTCCAGTGACTCTTTTCAAGAGATTTAAGCGTTTGAGAATATAGTCATAGTCCGTATCTTGAGGTTACATTTAGTGTTTATTTCATTAATATCAGTCCACCCGGTCAAAAGTTATTACAACTTGGCTTGAAACACATGGGAGGGATGGTGGTATTGATAGCCGGAGATTTTAGACAGACTCTGCCGGTAATAACTAGGGGATCACCGGCAGATGAAATAAATGCATGTCTAAAGCCGTCGATATTATGGGAGCATATAAAAAAGTTTTGTTTGACTACAATTATGCGAGTACAACTGCACAATGATATAGAATCGGGGCAACATGCGGCAGCACTTCTGAAAATTTGCGAAGACCGTTGGTAATAGTTGGTAACGGCATGATTACATTAATCCGAAAATTCTGTAATATTGTTCATATCAACAACGTGGATAGACGTTGTTTTTCAGATAATCTGAGCGATCTGCAAACTAATATGGAGAATAGAGGATGGTTGTGTGAAAGGGCAATTATGGCACCGGCGAACGAAACTGTGGGAAATATTAATAAAAACATTATGTCACATGTGGAAGGTGACGTTGTGGAGTATCTCTCGGTCATGTCATGGACACCGAACAAGTAACATCACCCTGTTGAATTTCTCAACTCTTTAGAGTTATCAGGAGTGCCTTCGCATAAGCTGAGCCTGAAAGTGGGTGTTCCAGTTCTGTTAATGCGTAATCTTGATGCGCCAAGATAATGTAATGACACACGGTTACAAATTACTCACCTGAGGCGGAATATTGTAAAAGCAATAATCATGTCAGGAATAGTTAAAAAAAAAATGTTAAGATTCCCCGTATTCCAATAATTCCGGCAGATTTACCTTTCCAATTTAAAAAGAGTGCAGCCATTGTATGTGGCGTGCTCACGAGTATCCAACCCACAAAATCTACATGTTTTAGCAAAAATGGGAAAACCAAAAATGTTGTTTACAGAAATGTTTTAACATAAGATATTCCAGTTTTATTCATATTACTTTACAGATTGGGATAGACATTGTTCACCTTCCACAGGCAAATGTGTCATATTTTTTTCATAAGACTTTCACACAGTTTCATACTTCCGGTCCATACTATCCACACTAATATTATACGTAGAAAGTTACTGACTGTCTCATGTCTGTAACCTTTCTGTAACGCCTAGATAGACCATGACATGGGTTATGGGATCTGGGATATATTTTTATCCCAGGTAGTACGTTCCCGTGGGATAATTTCCGACCTCCACGCGGGCGAAGCCGCGGGCAAAAGGTAGTTCCTTATGCCTAATTTTAGATTAGTCCTAAGTTACAAAAGTTTCATCCTAGTTGGTAACGAAAACGAAGTTCAACGTTTCATCTCAGATTTCTCATCACTCTTAGTGCGAATTTCACCAATGAAACTGAACGCAGTCCCTTAATCGTAATGATCAATCTTATCGGGGGGTTTGTTATAAATTGTAAGACAGCTCGAAGTAATAGAGAATATAAACGCTGACGCCTCATAAGCGTCTTATAACGTTTCCCACCATTTCCCACAGTTGTTATTTTTCGTGACATATTAGTTTCGGACAGTCATACTTTGAACTTCGTGGCGGACACATTAAAATCATATCGTGTAAAACCTACTAATTTCCATTAAAGTCTTTCAAAGTTAAAAATTGTATTTTTTTAAAAGGGACTTTGAACCTGCCCCGTAACTGTACCTTAGTGGAGCTTTTCGCATTTTTCCCTTTTTGTAATAAAACTTCAGTATGTATCGCATTTCTTCGTTAAATTCACTCATTTTGGTGGACAGAAAAACAACTGAAAAATGGCGGGTTTTTTTCCTTATAGTTTCGCCATGTCCGTTTGTCTGTCTATCTGTCTCCGGCTTAGCGCAGAGACTGTTAATACTAGAAAGCTGTAATTTGGCATAAGTATACATATTAATGACGCCGACAAAGTGGTAAAATAAAATCATGAATAATAAAAAAAAATAGGGTAGTTCCCCCTACACGTAAACTGGGGATATCTTTTTTTTTTCGTCTATACCATGGTGTGGGGTATCTTTGGAAAGGTCATTCAAAAATATTGTGAGTTTGTGAAAACCATTTTTGGATTGAAGAATCCGTTTGCGAAGTATTAAGCTTTAAAGTGCTAAATTTTGTTAGAGTCAAGTGTAGCTGGCAGGGGGGGGGTTCCTGCCAGCTAAATGGTAAGTTCTGGATATGTGGAAAATTTCACAGTAGTAGTATACATAACGAAATTAAAAGGAAAACTATCACAGCTAAGTAGACTCTATAAGTTAACGAGTATAATTATACACCAACTTACATTAAATTTGCAACGAAAGAACTTTTTCCCCGACCTATCTCCATAAGTTCAAATGATTCTTATTTTATCTGAATTGTGTTTTTTTTTATCTTGTCTGACCCCGTTGGCCAGACAGATTAAGAAAAATTACACAGAAGAAAAACAACTGATACCCGTTAGCGATTATTATTATGTTAACAACCTTTATGTCTTAATGAGAAAGTTTCTTTATTTTGATTTTGGTTCAACCCTAAACGGCAACTGTTGGTCGGTACGACCTTTTATCTCCCTATTCAGTGTTTTTATTACAAAGATTTATTCCGTTCTAATACCAACAACTAATACCAATGGTATTTGTTTCAACTCATATTTATTTTCTATTCCGAATTGCCACACTTAAGTAAGTACATAATTATTTTTATTTATCTCAGCCTCGATATTGTACGATTGTACATTTTTGACTTTCGTTTAATAATAAAAGTAAGTCTTTTCCGTTGAATTCTTGTAATAAGAGATTCTAAAAGTGCTTAAACGGATATTTTAAATAATGGCCGCAATACCTTAACGTAAGATTTAACATTAAAACAAAACTTGTTTTTAAAGAACAGAAGTTTTTCTTAACACTAGAATATTAAGAAAAACAAATCTACCTGTAATAGTACCTATACGATTTGTCCAGGCTGACCAATCTCAACAGATAACCCGGTGGTAGGTATAAAATATTTTTATAAATAAAAAAACAACCAACTTCCGACAAAAACACTACAAAGTGAACAATAACTTTAATTTCGGAAGTTAGTGTCTTAGGGTTTAGAAATTTAGATTTTAGCTACCGACTTTCGAAAATAAAGTTATTTTTCAGTTTGTATAGTTTTTTTTTTGGCCGGTTGTTTTTTTTGTAAGAAGCTTTTACTTTTCACCTTTTTTTTGTGGTAGCTAACCCACACAAATTAGAATTGTGCTGGATTTATTTGTACCTGCTATTTAAATAACAGTGTAAGGAACATTTATAATTATAACATCATCCACATAGAAAAAGTGAGAAAAATACGTAATATTGAAGCGACAAAAACTACCAAAGCAAAGTTAATAAAAAACCTATGGGACCAGTTTCCTCTACCAAATGAAAAAAGATTTTTCAAAATCGGATTAAAATAATCAAACCAGCGAATAAAATCCGTATCGCAGTCGCCTAGGGTTAAAAATAATTTTTTCCACTTTAAACGTTTTGTTTTGTTCTTCTTATCTGGTTTGTTCGTGTAATCTGGTAAGATTTTGAGTATAAATGTGCAGGAAAATGTCTAAAGGTTCACACAACAACTCCACATCTCTTTGCGAACGTTTCTAGTATTCTACTACACAACAACTACAATGGCTGCAATCAATACCACCTTCATTTTTCTGCTGGTTGCCTTCGCAATGGTGACGGTCACCGTCGAGGCTGACACGCGTGTCGGGGCCTGTGACCGCACCTGCAGCGGCACCGATGCTCAGAGGGACCAGTGCTGCAGAAATAATGGCTACCCCGGCTGGAGCCAATGTAATGGTGGCGCGTACTGTTGGCCCATGCCGAATCCTCCCAACAGCAACGGTAAAGTTATAAATTGTACTCTTAGAATATACGCTGACGTCTCCTATGCGTCATATAACGTTTCCCAACATTTCCCACAGTTGTTGTTTTTCGTGACATATTAGTTTCATTAAATTCTTCAATTCCTAAATCTAATTTATTTCTTAATACGAATGTACAACTAATTCTGAAGTCGCTAATAATCCCAATTCCCCAGTAACAAAATTAATTTCTAAATCTAAAAATTATGACTCTATCCTTACTAGTTCTACTAAATCAACTACATTAGTAGTCGATTTAGTAGAACTAGAACTAGAACTTATAAATTATCTAGAATAAATAATAAGTCTATCGTTACTAGCTACCCGTATCAAGGCCTGTGACCGCACCTGCAACGGCACCGTTGCTCAGAGGGACCAGTGCTGCAGAAATAATTTCCAACCCGGCTGGATCTACTGTGATGGTGGCGGCGCGTACTGTAGGCCCATCTCGGAACCTCCCGACAGAAATGGTACTATTATTGCACTTGTAGTATATACTCTGACGTCTCATATGCTTCATATAACGTTTCCCACAATTACCCACAGTTGTTGTTTTTCGTTTGTTAGTTTCATTTAATTCTCCAATTACTAAAACTAATTTATTTCTAAATACGAATATACTACTAATTCTGAAGTTGCTAATAATTCCAATTCCCCAATAACGAAATTATTTTCTAAATCTAAAACTACTCACTCTAAAAATTATGACTCGATCGTTACTAGATATTCGTGTCGGGGCCTGTGACCCCACCTGCGGTGGCACCGATGCTCAGAGGGACCAGTGCTGCAGAGATAATGGCTTTCCCGGCTGGAGCAAATGTAATGGTGGCGCGTACTGTTGGCCCGTATCGAAACCTCCCAACAGCAACGGTACTGTTATAAATACTTGTAGAATATATGCTGACGTTTCATAGGCGTCACATAACGTTCCCAAATTTCCCACAGTTTATGTTTTTCGTGACATATTAGTTTCATTTAATTCTTCAATTCCTAAATCTAATTATATTTCTAAATACGAATGTACTACTAATTCTGAAGTCGCTAATAATCCCAATTTACGAAATTAATTTATAAATCTAAAAGTACTAACTCTAAAAATAATGACTCCATCCTTACTAGTTCTACTAAATCAACTACTAATTCTAGAATAAATAATAAGTCTATCGTTACTAGCTCCCCGTATCAAGGCCTGTGACCGCACCTGCAGCGGCACCGTTGCTCAGAGGGACCAGTGCTGTAGAAATAATTTCTACCCCGGCTGGATCTACTGTGATGGTGGCGGCGCGTACTGTAGGCCCATCTCGGAACCTCCCAACAGAAATGGTACTATTATTGTACTTGTAGAATATACTCTGACGTCTCATATGCTTCATATAACGTTTCCCACCATTACCCACAGTTGTTGTTTTTCGTGATATTGTTAGTTTCATTTAATTCTCCAATTCCTAAATCTAATTTTTTTCTAATTTTTTTCTTTAAACCTAACCTAATACGAATATACTACTAATTCTGAAGTTGCTAATAATCCCAATTCCCCAATAACGAAATTATTTTCTAAATATAAAACTACTCACTCTAAAAATTATGACTCGATCGTTACTAGATATTCGTGTCGGGGCCTGTGACCCCACCTGCGGTGGCACCGATGCTCAGAGGGACCAGTGCTGCAGAGATAATGGCTACCCCGGCTGGAGCAGATGTAATGGTGGCGCGTACTGTTGGCCCATGCCGAAACCTCCCAACAGCAACGGTACTGTTATAAATACTTGTAGAATATATGGCTGACGTTTCATAGGCGTCACATAACTTTCCCAACATTTCCCACAGTTGATGTTTTTCGTGACATATTGGTTTCATTTAATTCTTCAATACCTAAATCTAATTCTATTTCTAAATACAAATGTACTACGGATTCTGAAGTCGCTAGTAATCCCAATACCCCAATAACTACCTCTAAAAAGAATGACCCTATCCTTACTAGTTCTACTAAATCAATTACTCACTCCCTAAAAAAATTTATTTTTACTAGGTACCCGTGTCGGGTCTTGTGACAACTTCTGCAGCCGCACCGATACTCAGAAGGACCAGTGCTGCAGAGATTATGGCTACCCCGGCTGGAGCTACTGTGATGGTGGCATGTACTGTAGGCCCATGTCGGATCATTCCGACAGCAAAGTTATAAATTGTACTTGTAGAGTATACACTGACGGCTTTATTCATCTGTTCAATCAGTAAATAATCAATTTACAGAATCCTCTGACGATGATGTCCAAGGATGATGCAAATGTTTGCCTACTCCACTAAGACGTAATGTTATGACTTAGTTTTACAATGATCTTATCAATTATTGTAATCCTAATTCTTTTAAAATAATTAATGTCTCACTTATATAAATGACTATAATTGTATAATACCATTTCCTATGTCTAATTTTAGATTAGTCCTAAGTTACTAAAGTTTCATTTAAAATGTTTCTCATGGCTACTTATATCTTCGTTGGTAACGAAAACGAAGTTCAACGTCTCATCTCAGATTTCTCATCACTCTTAGTGCGAATTTCACCAATGAAACTGAACGCGATCAGTACATCTAAATCGAGTTCAAGAGCTGTCAGTGTCAATATTTTAAAGAAAATAGTGTAGTTTATGTGCTGATCGCGTTCAGTTTTTATTGGTGAAACTCGCCTTTAACCGTAATGATCAATCTTATTCTAAGTATAGAGAATATAAACGCTGACGCATAGGCGTCATAGGCGTAATAATGTCACTATATGCCCCGCCCTTCTAGGGGGTGCACTGCTGGCGTTTCCACGCAAATCTGTTTTGGTGGATGTTTGGATTTTGGATTGTTTTTTGCCTTAGTAAATTCGTTGGTTTCGTACGCCCGCTTAAGTTTCCGAAGCAAGGTGTTACAAAAGTTGCGGTAACTCTTATATATGTCACAGCAAGTGTATCCTTGTCCTGATTTTGTTGAGTTTCACGATTTCGGATCCACCGTAGCAGACCGGGGGTGATCCATGACCTTAAAGTAGTAGACTTACCCTTTTTTTAATAGTCTTTGTATTGCTGTTTATAACAGTTTGAATTGTAGATATAAGGCAATCGGTAGCTTTGTTAATATCGGTTTCATCCGTGACCTTTTTAAAACTGCTAATATCGAGCTCACTTCTTATTGTGTTGTAATCAAGTTTAAGCCAGCTTTTTGGTTTGTTGTTTCTAGCTCTATGACGTAGGCATAAAACTATTGGTAGATGTCAGATGATCAGTGACATGAGTATTTATTATCATCATAGTGGCTGGCACAGATATTTTCAACAACACATGGGCCAGGCAATTTCATTTCCTTGTGGGATGGAGATGTCCTGGTAGAAATCCAAGGGATGCTGTCAAATTAAGAAAATCACCAGCATTTTTGTCTGTACTATTATTTTTATATCGATGTTTAAATCGCCAATAATAGCGATATTTTCATGCATTTTCATAATATTCACCAGACTTTCTAGGCTATCATAGAAACGGCTGAGATCGTTGTAAGATGGTGATCTATAAATAGCGACAATGGAGGTATCCCCTATGCTACACACTAAACAGTTTGCATCTAGAAACATCGGCTCAGAAACATCGCACAGAATATCGGATTTAGTGTAAATGATAACTCCATTTTTGGATTGGATTATTAATGGAAGCGTACGAAGTATAACCATCCAGCATTGGAACATGCCCGGTGCTCTTTAACCTGCATTCAGTTAGGACTATAACGTCAAATTGAAACTTCACCATAGTTAATTAAAACTGTTATGAATTGATCTAAATTCTTATTTACGCTGCGAATATTTATGTGTATTATTTTTAATTGATCAGTAGGATCCTGTATAATGTTTGAACACTGGTCAGGCAGGCATTCATAAATATTTGCCACACTCAGCTCATCAAGATCGCTTGATATAGCTTGTATGTTATTAACCATTGTTATAGAGTATTAGCTCACAAAGCAAGAAGTATTGGTTGCCCGTAAGCAAAGTTAAAAAATTCTATAGAAAATCCCAATAATAATTTGCCAGACCTGGGAATCAAACCCAAGACCTCAAGCTCAGCAGTAGTGCTTGCGACCACTAGACCAACGATGCAGTCAGTGTACATTATGAGTTGACACAAATACCAGTGGTATAGTTGTTGGTATAAGAATGGAATAGGTCTGTACGTTGAGATACGAGTAGGTACGTTTGTGTTATCTACTAAAAATAACCTACAATGTCAATGTCAATGAACGCAATGTCAAGTAATGTCGAACTTGTTTGTCAACAGGTAAAAAACTGAATAATGGTAAGGTTGACTGTCCACTGGAGCGGAGATGAGAGGAGCGGTGCGAAGCTGTGCCAATGGAATTGCATAAAATCCCCGCTCCGCTTCATTGGACAGGGATTTGCGAACGAGTTTAAAAATTCATACAAAACCGGGAAGCAGAGCGAGGAAGCGGAGCGGGGAAGCGGAAAACAACACAAATTATTCGTCACGTGAACTCGGCCCAGTCCGCACCTCCACTCCGCATTACTAGCTCGCTCCGCTGGCTCAAAAACCCGGCTGATGTCATTTGAAACAGAATGACGAATTTTTTGAGGTAATTTAAACTCCTAGGATGTTTAATGCAAACCGCATTAAATGTATGTTTTTAATTAATCAAGTACGCTGATTCCTCGTTAGTCGCGCATCACGTTCATCACTCGTTTCAGGAGACCTGTTAGTAGATGATCATTCGCACACCTACTGACAGGTCTCTGACACGCAGGAACTCAAGCGTGATTCTGTATCGGTAAACGTTTCCGATTCGCGAGACAATGCATGTCGCTCACGATCAGCGGACAGTCGCGCATCACGTTCCGCACTCGTCTCTAGAGACCTAGAAGCAGATGCGTAGATACGCTGAGAAATCAAGCGCAATTCTTTATCCGTGAACGTCTCCGACTCGCGAGATAATGCGTGACGTTCACGATCAGCGGTCAGTCGCGCATCACGTTCCCAACTTGTCTCTAGAGATCTCGAAGTCGATGTGTATATACGCTGAGAACTCAAGCGTTATTCTCTTTTCGTGAACGTCTCCGACTCGCGACTTGCAAGACGTTCACGATCAGCGGTCAGTCGTGCATCATATTCTTCACTGGTCTGTAGAAGCCTGGATGTAAATGCGTAAATACGCTGAGAACGCAGGCGTCCTTCGCGATCCGAAGAGGTTTCCACGGAGCGAGTTGCAGCGTGATGTTCTCGAACAGCATCAATTCTCTCCTGACGCTCTTCGGTAGATTCGTGGGATCTTATGATCCTCAATTTTTTAGCTCCTTTGGAACATTGAGAAAGATTTGACCTCCTTCTAGGCATGGTTATATTTTTATTGTGAAGATACCTGATCAAATAAAATCTAAGCGACTGCTCCCCTGCGTTACCGGGTAGGCTACCGTCTCACGAAGATAAATGGAAAAGGAAATTAAACACTCAAATAACATAAGCCCGGAGGCATATTTATTCGATAAAAATAAATGGGAGTTATGGCCAGTAGAGTCAAATTTTCAATGATATACCGTCGTCATCGAATATTAGTCCTAAACTGTTACCGCCTTCACCGCGTGGAGTTACTCCCAGCTTATGTTATTTTATAATTACACAGTACTATAATTAGTGATAGCTTTGATTTCCACATCAGTCAACGTATAAGTAAAGTATAAGTCAACAGGAAATGCCCATCAGACCGAAAAACTTTTGCTAAAACGTCATTCCTATATTTGTTATAGTGTAGCTGGGCTCTTGGAGTTCCACATCAGGTTTTCCAGATCTTCAAATTTATTCTCTCAGCAGAAAATGCTCATCACGTGGATTTTTTTTTGCTAGCGTACCATTTTTGTATGTATCTCGTGTATGTGTGTATGTGTGTATGTTTAGCTGGTCTGTTGCGGTTCTGGAGCCCAATTCTCGCGCATCTCGCATACGTTATTGTCGCTCGATTCGTGCTTTTCCCTCGTGAAAATCAAGACGAGCTATTCTCACCATATCGATTCGAGCATTTCTCGCAGGAAATCCATGCGACATGCCTTAGTTTACAAGCGACTTGCTTCGACTGGTGGGGACCAGTCGAACCCCCCCTGGGTTGGGGGTGTCAGTTTGTATGGACGAATTTTAATGCGTGGTCCGATTAACTCGAAACTAATTATTTATACTTAAAACCGAAAATAAAGAATAACGTGTATCGGGGTTTTTCGAAAATCTACCCCTAACGGGGTGAAAATGGGTAACCAAATTTACAGGAGAGGAATTTACTGCGTGGTTTAATTAATTTGAAATTAACAATAATACGGAGATGATGCAGGCAAGATCGAGACGAGACTGGCGTACTGCGGGAGCGGGGAGGCCGTGCCGCCCTTAGATGATGACATATCAATACTTAATAAATCTAAGTAATCAATTATTATTGATTTTTAATGGTTTTCCCTAGCATCAGGAAACTGTAACAGCCCCCCTTTAAAGTGAAGTTTATGTTTAAGTTAATGAAATATGAGTCAGCCGATTCGAAGAGCGAGTCCCGTGTTAACGAGAGAGTGAGTGAGTGTTGAGAGTTCAGTGTCATCTACCTCAGGGTCATTATTTTCAGTGGTTTTATTTTCATTAAGTTTCATTATTTTCTTGTGTATGCCAGTTTTATACAATTTAAAGATAAAAAAAAACATAATAGAATTTATAAATATAATTGTAATACCTGAATAGTATTTTTGTTATAAAACAATATGTGGTATAAATTGATGAATCAGTTCAGTGTTTGGCTTCTACCGAGAACGGACGTGAATCACTCGCGCGCTGCGCTCTATGTTTGAGTAATTCGCTGGCGCACCACAATAACACCGTTGTTGCCGCGTTGCGAAACCGGTTTATCAATATATCAATATATATCGCGCTCAGTTGTTAATAATAGTGTAAACAGTGCAATTCAATAATTGTGAAGGTGAAGTTTCTACTTAACAGTTTTCCTGGGGATCACGCTCGACTCAAGGCTGCAATGGGGTTCTCATTTAACATCTCTTGCAGGACGGCTAAGTTCAGCAGCATATGCTGTAAGAAAAATCCTTCAATTTACTCAAACTCAAATCATTTATCTATATCTATACTTATAATAAATCTGTAGAAGTGAAAATTCTGTACATTGAAAATATCAAAAAAATAAATGGCAGGGGCTGTTACTAGACCGGCACCGAACCCAAAAGTGTGATTAAAAATTTTTTTGTCTGTCTGTCTGTCTGTCTGTCTGTCTGTCTGTCTGTCTGTTTGTTCAAGTATCACGCAAAAACTACCGGTTCGATTACGATGAAACTTGGTATAATTATTCTTTAATATCCTGGGCACCACACTGGGTACTTTTTATCCCGGAAAAGTATCCTATCCTACGGTTGGGGGGTGTCAAAGTTTGTATGGAAGAATTTTAACGCGCTGTCCGATTAACTCGAAACTCAATATTTATACTTAAACCCAAAAATTAAGAATAACGTGTATCAGGATTTTTCGAAATTCAACCCCTAAGGGGGTAAAATAAGGGATGAAAGTTTGTATGAAAAATCTTATTCCTTGAGGTAATAAACACGAAACTTCGCACGAATAGTTATCTAAATAAATTATAAAGTTTGTAGTTTTTTGTTTTTCTAAATTATCCCCTTTTTTTTTTTTTTTCCTTTTTTTTTTTTTTTTGGGTGGGAAATCATCCAATGACTTCTCCCGCTCTGGGCGGAGCGTCGGAGTCATTGGATGATTTCCCACCCAAAAAAAAAAAAAAAGGAAAAAAAAAAAAAAAAAAGTGTCAGACTTTTACTGACTAAAACCCACCCGTGTTCCTTCCCTTGCCATGCCAGGGGCCACGGTTTCCCCTTAGGACTACCCGCAACCCCGGCGGGCAACGGTCCGAGCGGACCCCGTCAGTTTTGCTGACATCTCTTTGAGGCGCGCGTGGAACACGACGCGCCGTCGACCCGGGCCTGATCCTTATCGGGGGCGAGCTACCCATTGCTCACCGCCCGCAAGCCCGCGCCTACGGTGGCCGGGAATCCTCCAAGGAGTCCCGACGCCCAGGGCGTCTCCTACGGCGGCTAGGCGCGTGAGGGCGCGAACTTTGCCTCTCCCTCACGCGCTCCGCCTCCTCCTTCGTCTAAATTACCCCCTAAAGGGGGATTGGGGGGTGTCAGTGTTTGTATGGAAGAATTTTAACGCGCTGTCCGATTAACTCGAAACTCAATATTTATACTTAAAACCCATGGGGATGTATGGGGTAATTTCCGACACTCACGCGGGCGAAGCCGCGGGCAGCAGCTAGTTTCAAATAAACCAATTACAGGCACTTTTGAATTGTCAAGGGGTCGGTCAGTCAGAAAGATGAAGCTAGTTGCGCATTCTGTCCACACCTCCACGAACACTCTTTTAAATCAAAATATATGTTACAAAATATTTGTTACATTATTCATGTTGAAATGATGCATGTGAGAACAATGTAAAAAGACGTGCACGTTAAAAGCATCCGTAATAAAAATATAGAAACATTTCAAAAATTAAAATAAGCCGTGGCAGCTAAGAGATAAACAGTCCCTACTGACGGCGCCCATTCACGAACATGACGCGTGGATCAGCACCATTTTGAAGGGAACTTAACGATCCAACACACACGCCACCACTAGCGGGACATTTGAGTGAGCATGACACTCTCAGGCGCCAGGGCACATTCAAGTCAATGAAAGACGTACCCAGTAAATGGTAGCTTTATAGAAGGTATGTGGTCACAGTGCTCACACATGTGCTTTGCAATTATACAATATTAACAGATTGAATTTATACAATGCAAAGATAGTTTTTTCCAATCTTCAGCAGCTCCAACAATATTTTCGAATGCTAATCAACTAGTTTATGCGTCCTTGTGGAGCTGGACCAGCAGTGAGCCAAGCTTTTTTGTCAGCGATGTAATCCCCCAACTTATAATATGCTTGGCAGCATAGTGTGCGTTTAAACAAGATTTATATATTAATTCGAATATGTGGGGACGTATTTTATTTTAACATTTTAAACAGTAACCCATGAAGGATGAGTCAACTTTAGCCAGTCTGAAACCATGTTGAACTAATTGGTCCCTATTTCATTGGTCCCTATTTCGAGTACTATAATTGTGTCTTTCACCTCTTTTACTGAACAGATTAAGATTTTTCCTTGCGTACATGATGTTTTTATATATGTATATAAATTGACAAGGTACTTCAACAAGGTCATGATGTTAATACTTTTAAATAGTTCCCTTAGAGAATCGCGCCTGTGGAGGCCATGTATTGCTCAGATGGCTCTTTTCTGCAGAATAAGAATAGACTCGATATTTGCAGCACGCCCCATAGTGAAATACCGTAAGACATGATATTATGAAAGTAACTGAAATAGACTAGCCTCGCGGTATCTACATCAGTAACTAGCTTCATCTTTCTGACTGACCGACCCCTTGACAATTCAAAAGTGCCTGTAATTGGTTTATTTGAAATAAATGCTTTGAGTTTGAGTAAATTGACGGATTTTTCTTACAGCATATGCTGCTGAACTTAGCAGTCCTGAAAGAGATGTTAAATGAGGACCCCATTGCAGCCTTGAGTCGAGTGTGATCCCCAGGTAAACTGTTTCATCTACGAATTCTAGTTTCTCCTTATTCAATACTATATCACAATCATTACTTTTAACATTCGGTAAAGTAAATCTTATGCATTTAGTTTTTTCCCCATTGAATACTAAATTATTAGCAGTGAACCAATTTTGAACCAGCAGTAGGGCGTTATTTACGTCGTCAAGATTTGATGCATGTCTATTTATCTTAAAAATTAAAGAAGTATCGTCAGCAAATAACTTCATTTGTGGTTGTTTTTTTTAATAAATGGGGTAGCTCATTAATATATACTAAAAGAGGAAAGGACCCAATATCGAGCCTTGTAGAACACCCATTTTTACTTTTAGACCGAGTGAATTGATATCATTTATTTGAACTTGCTGTTGTCTATCATTTAAATAAGATTTTACTAAACTGAGCTCAAGTTCACCTAGTCCGTAATGCTGAAGTTTCAAGAGTAAGGTTTCTTTAGGAGTAATTCAACCGGGCAGCCTGGAACGTTCGCTTTTAATAAATCAATTGAGAAATCGGGTGAAGAATTTAAAGCTTCCGTCGTTTTAGATGGTATATTAGTAAAGAAATGAACAAAATGATTAAGGCCAAAAGTAGGAAGAAAAGGAACCAAAGTGTCAAAGTGCCATACTTAAGTAAGTACATATTTTAAGTATTGTACGTTTTTGACTTTCCTTTAATATAAAAGTAAGTCTTTTCCGTTGATTTCTTGTAATAAGAGATTCGAAAAGTGCTTAAACGGATAACTAACTTTAACTTGCAACCAGAAAGACTACATATCGCTCCAGGGTAGTTAACTTGCTACGATTCCTATTGGATGTTATCTGAAATCCGAAGAGTTCACCATTGCAAACGTTTACGACGAAATTAATGGCCAACCCTTGAAGTTAATGAAAATACCCTACGACGCTGAGAAACTGGCCACCGCAGCCACCCACGTCAATCTGAACTCTATTGATCTACAAGGACTACACAGCATCCAGGACCAAATTATGATCCAAAGTCCTGTTGAACACAGAGGACGTGCAGACCGACGCACTTTATCACACTACAATCCTATTCTATAGAGTACTATTGGGTGCAAGCGTACTCGTTATCATTGAATGATCCGGCGCTACCTGTGCAGAAAGGGGCAGCAACCACCAGCCGCAGCTCTGGAAAAGAAGGAAACTACTGACAAACGTCCGGCAACATTTTCACTTAACGTGCTAAAATAGACGTCGTTCTAAGACGGGAAGAATTACGTAATGCTGCCAGATGAAGGTCGCTGATGTTGCGTCCGTGCCGACCTTGCTAACATCGCGCTACCATGCGAAGATCGCTGATGTCACATCCGCGCCAACCTTGTTAGCACGTTGTTGCATCCGTGCTGACCTTGTCAATTCCTATAATGGCTGATGCACGAAATATATAAATCAATACATTGTAAGAACGATTATTCTACTGTCCTACCTCGACTAGAATCATAGTTCATAGGTTTAGTTCATAAGTTTAGTTATGATGATTCTACTGTCCAACCTCGACTAGAATCATCGTTTCTATATTTAGTTTTTAATATTAATTCAGTAATTAAACTTAGTTAAAATCATTTCGGTTTTCTTTCGATCCTCTGATCGCAGCAAACGTAATTTACGCGAAACAGTTTACATAAATCCTAAGAAATCAACAGATAAAATCAGTATTAACAAAAATCGGTAGCAAATTTTTTGATTTTGCGCTGCGAAGTGCGTGAGTCATCGTGGCACTGGCTTGCTGAGCGACGCCCCGAGTTCAACGACCAACCTAGTACACATTGTATCTTCAACGACAAAGCGATTGTAGCCCACTCGGTTGCGTACCATATGGAATCTATACCTTCACACAACGCTCATGACGTCAGAGACCGTGTTGCCGATGTGTATGTTTTCAAATCCAGACATTACAGTATAACAAAATGGAGTGTCCTACATGAAAGTATACCCCAGAAAATGTTGCGGTCGGGTATATTTTCAAATCCCTAACACGGGCGTATAGTATATTTTTATTGTATACCTAAACTCAACACTATAGAGCGTTGTGTGAAGGTATATTAATATTCCATATACGCCACTCGGTTATAGTTCGGGTGACGAAAATTTACGAAGGCGAGTGTGACACATAACTACAGCGTGCCGGTCGGCGCACAAGGTCTAAGGTCGTCTAAGGTCACTCATGCTACCGAATTAATTCTTGTTGACTACGCTTGTGATTCATAAACTCCTGTAGTGTTCGTATACACTGAAACTTAAAAATAATGATTGGTCATTCGCCTCCTAAAACTACATCATCGCCGTGACTACATAAGTCTGACCTAACTATAACCTTGAGCTCAGATAAAAATTATACGCTCCGTCTATGAATATTCTCAAAATAAAGGAAACGCCAGCGTGGTGAGGCTGTGGAACTCGAACGGATGGAAAATATGATGTTGGAAATATTATATTATATGTTTTCTGAGATGGTGTCGCAACAAACCCAACAAATTCTAAAAATTGATTCTGTACACACTGCTCTTGAGCGCTCCGTCTGACCTTCGGTTCAATTTCTGTCCGATAAATACGACGATGCCATGAAAGAATTGAGTCATATTAAGTCTGAGTGTTCTAATAATAAAAATATATATTATTAAAATATTAGAACTTAAAGTCGACCACCTGGAGAAAAATTTGAAATCTGCAACACTTAAGCTGAAAAATATACCCAAAATAAACCCTGAAACTCAACAAACGATCACGAACTCAGTTCAAAAATTAGGAGATATCATAAATCAGCCTGTGAAAAATAGTGAAATCAAAAAAATAATCCGCACAATGAGTCGAAAAGACTCAGTGGGCATCGTCCTCGTCAAATTCACTTCTCCATTCATCAAAGAACAGTTCCTGAAGTCGTCTAAAAACAATAAAGTGAATCAAACGAATCGCCTCAATACTACCCATCTGCAAGCTATGAGACTAGAAAATCCCATAATATATATGACTGTATCAGAAGCTCTCACTACCATGACAAAACGTCTCCACTTTCTCAGCAGTGAATTATTGATCAAATCCAGTACATACGAGCAATGTTGGATTGCAAATGGGAAAGTATATATGCGCCAAAAAGAAGGTATGCCCAGTCGTCTAATAAAAACTGAAGAGGACCTCGTCAAGTTACAGAAAGAAAAGTGACGAACAAACATGTTTCAGTTGCTTTCCTTTATTTTATTCAATATAATAAATCATTATCTATACTTATAATAAATCTGTAGAAGTGAAAATTCTGTACAGTGGCCAGCACATCAAGCTACCCAAACCTGTCAAACTTTCCCAATCAAACTTGAACCTAATGCTTTAGCGATAAAGTTTAAAATCTATTAAAGAAATTTGACAGATTTTAGTAGCTTGATGTGCTGGCCACTGTACATTGGAAATATCAAAAAAATAAATGGCAGGGGGTGTTACTAGACCGACACCGAACCCAAAAATGTGATTAAAAATTTTTTTGTCTGTCTGTCTGTCTGTCTGTTTGTTCAGGCATCACGCAAAAACTACCGGTTCGATTACGATGAAACTTGGTATAATTATTCTTTAATATCCTGCGCACCACACTGGGTACTTTTTATCCCGAAAAAGTATCCTATCCTACTATCTATATCAATACCTATTAATAAAAAGACAAGTCCTGACTGACTGACTCATCAACGCCCAGCCCAAACCCTTGGACCTAGAAAGCTGAAATTTTGCACACACCATCACACCAATAATGTGTACTGGACATTTCTGCAGTCGACTCTCAGGACTGGTTTCGACCGGTCACGACAGTTTTGTTAGTGTTTTGTTTTGGTTGTGTGTAGTGAAATAGTGGATTGTGGTTATAAAAACTGGGATAACATCATGCATTAGTAAGTTATAAACAGTTTTTAATTCGTAGAACATAAAAATGATAAAGATTTGGACAGAAATCGTGATTTTATCTAACACGCGTAGTCATTTTGCAGCCATTTTGTGCGACCCGAGTTAGGCCATAATCGCTCACAGCGCTGACATCAATATTTTGCGTTCCGATTTAGGCTGCGTTCCGAGTTACGATGTTATCGATTTGAGCGTGTTAACACCCGTTCTGAATAAGCGTTAGCGCGATAACGCCGACCCATGAAACGTCACAGATGACGTCATGACATGCGCCATCTTGCGATAACGCCAACCATGCCTTTTACTAATATCACCGTGATCTCTGTCAAAAATGTCAGTTGACTGAACTGTCATTTTTGGCAGCGCTGTTGTTTTGAGTCGCATCGTACTGTAACTAACGTGGCTTTTTCTAAATTGTACTTCTGGCTACCGTCGTCGCCACTTAACCAAAGAAGAAAAAGAAATTTCTGATGTTTATACAAAGAATTATGTAATGTTTAAACAACGTTGAGCGAGCACTGTAGGCGCGTTCACGAGCGTTCCGAATTGATGGCAGACCTCAGCTGTCATAATCGTAATATCTAAATCGGAACGCAAAATATTGATGTCAGCGCTGTGAGCGATAATGGCCTAACTCGGAATGCGGCCTAAAAGGCATCGCAAGATGGCGCATGTCATGACGTCATCTATGACGTTTCATGGGTCGGCGTTATCGTGCTAACGCTTATTCGGAACGGGTGTTAACACGCTCAAATCGATAACATCGTAACTTGGAACGCAGCCTTAGGCCCCTGCCCTCACGTTTCCACTTATTAAGATTACACTAATTATAGCAAACTGTCGTTATTACTTATATTGTTACATATCGCATTAATGTTATTAAGCATTTATTTGAAATATTATCGTAAGAAATTTGCGTATTAATGAAATGAAAATACAACCGCCTTTTAAAGGCGGCCACACCCTGGCATCCGCCATACATTTACTGCGTACATTTATGTACTGTTTTAAAAGCTGATTTATAGAATATTTTTGTATTGCAGCATTCCTTTTTATTGTTCTTATCGATTCGTAAATATCATCACATTGTAGAATGTTAATTTATATTTAAAATAAATGCAACCGAATTTAAACTGTGGCCCAAAGTTTGAGAGGATGTTTTTTGCCCTACGTTTTAAGTGTTTGTTTTGCTTATCTGATACTCGCTAAGTAAGCACTTATATCAGCCGAAACTCTGTCCGTGATAAAAATGTGAATCACACAATAAAATAAACACTTCTGCGAAGCTACTTCGCTTACAATGTTATCACAATCGAAGAGACTCTTTATTATGGGCTCGGCTAAATGACGTCATGTTCTTGTAAACATTGTGGAATGAAAAAAATGTGTGGGGAAGTGTATTTTTTTTATTGTTATTTAGTGTGTCTTTATAATATAGGTATAGATAAAAACATTTAGAAATACTTTTTTATTTTTTTTTACTATAATTAATCTCAGAGATTCTTATGTCTATTTCTCTGTACCTCCGTCCATTCACCATCATTTATCGGTTGTTTCCATTCACCCGGCGCACGCGCAATATTTGCAAATGAGTGACAAGAGTCAGGCAAACAGCTGTTGCTAGGCGCCACAGCTGACGCATCACTCGAATTGCAAGTGGGTTTCCATACATCACACACCGGTTGTTCTGTCTTTCTCGCACCCCCCGCTGTCGAAACGTCGCTCGTTATGCTCTTGTCAACGTCCTGCCCCACTATTTGTTTATTAGGTGCAAACAATACCGCTTTATCGCACTCATTCACAACATCACTTCTATCCCGCAACGGGGAAAAACGATCACATTCATGCTTATCAGGCCGAACAAACGTATTATTTATTTGGTCTGGAGAGGTCAGTGATATTGACGACATGTGCGGAAGACCCATATTGGGTCCGCTATCATAAGCAAAGCTAGCCGGCACACATGATGCACCTCTCCGGAGGTTAATGTTTCTATCATTCTCTGTCATTCTGCATAATAGTTTCATTTAGACTGCCTACAGTTACGCCGCAAATACCCCCGTCACTGTTAATTTTTAACAATTCCTGTTTTGTTTGTAACAGCTGATCTACAGTTACATACGGACTTTTAAACAGTATTATCTCGTTTTGTGAGATAACGATATCTTTTAAAAGTCTACTGACGTATTCATGATCAAAAGTAATTGGAGGTAGTTTGGTTAAATCATGAGCTACAAAAATAGGAATCTTCTCAGGGTCTACATTCTTAATAACTTCTATAATATCAAATAGGTCTTGTTTTGTGTGTTTGTTTTATTTGACGTATATCAGTAGACAAGGATTGAAACAGTAATGATTAAGCATTTTCGATGTCTTCTGTTGAGAAGGCCGAACGACATATCCTCACTAGGCTTTTTTTGGCAGTTTGTAATTTTGACTTTAAAGACATGTGTAAGGTTGAATTTGTTTTGATATAAATATGTTGACCAGCGAGTATCGGTGTATCGGCCGTCATATTTCAACTAGAATTTGTATAAACACAATTTGGGGATAGTTTTAAGATAACGTTTGCACGGGATTGGGTATCTAGTTCTTTATTAGTGATCGATGTTTTTAAAGTAATAAAGTTTTTCTTAACACTATGATACTAAGAAAGATAAATCTACCTGTAATAGTATCCGATTTGTCCAGGCTGACCAATCTCAACAAATAACCCGGTGGTATAAAATTATTGTACAAAAAAAAACTTCCGACTCGACTTACGAAAAAAGCACTACAAAGTGAACAATAAGTTTAATTTCGGAAGTTAGTGTCTTTGGTTTAGAATTCTCGTTTTTTGCTACCGACTTTAGAAATTAAAGTTATTTTTCACTTTGTAGTGTTTTTTTTTGGGTGGTTGTTTTTTTTGTAAAAAGCTTTTATTTTTCACTTTCTTGTTGTGGTAGCTACCTCACCCAAAAAGAATATCACCTGCTATGTAAATAACAGTTTAAGGAACTTAATTGTAACATCATCCACTTAGACCAAGTGTGAAAAATACGTACTCGTATTATTGAAGTGAACTCAAAACTACCAAAGCAAAATTAATAAAAAAAAACATGGGACCAGCTTTCTTTACCAAATGAAAAAAGATTTTTTTAAATCGGATTAAAATAATCAAATCAGCAAATAAAATTCGTATCGCAGTCTAGGGTTAAAAACAAGTTTTTCCACATTAAACGTTTTGTTTTGTTCTTCTTATCTTTTGTACAAAAACAAGCCCAAATCAGTAACATTTACCGAAGCAATTAAATCTTTTCAGATCTTGACACAAAACATCCAAATCTCTTTGCGAACGTTTCTCGTTGAACACAACAACTACAATGGCTGCAATCAAGACCCCCTTCATTTTTCTGCTGGTTGCCTTCGCAATGGTGATGGTCACCATCGAGGCTGACACCCGTATCAAGGCCTGTGACCTCACCTGCAGCGGCACCGTTGCTCAGAGGGACCAGTGCTGCAGAAATAATTTCCAACCCGGCTGGACCTACTGTAATGGTGGCGGCGCGTACTGTAGGACCATCGTGGAACCTTCCAACAGAAATGGTACTATTATTATACTTGTAGAATATACGCTGACGTCTCATATTATGCGTCATATAACGTTTCCTACCATTTCCCACAGTAATTGTTGTTTTTCGTGACGTATTAGTTTCATTTAATTCTTCAATTCCTAAATCTAATTTATTTCTGAATACACTAATTTCTAAATCTAAAAGTACTAACTCTAAAAATAATTACTCTATCCTTACTAGTTCTACTAAATCAATTACACACTCTCTAAAAAATTATGATTCTATCGTTACTAGATATTCGTATCGGGGCCTGTGACTCCACCTGCGGTGGCACCGATGCTGAGAGGGACCAGTGCTGCAGAGATAATGGCTACCCCGGCTGGAGCCAATGTAATGGTGGCGCGTACTGTTGGCCCGTATCGAAACCTCCCAACAACAACGGTACTGTTATAAATTGTACTTGTAGAATATATGCTGACGTCTCATAGGCGTCATATAACGTTTCCCAACATTTCCCACAGTTGTTGTTTTTCGTGACATATTAGTTTCATTTAATTCTTCAATTCCTAAATCTAATTTATTTCTGAATACACTAATTTCTAAATCTAAAAGTACTAACTCTAAAAACTTCTGCAGCCGCACCGATGCTGAGAGGGAACAGTGCTGCAGCGATTATGGCTATCCTGGCTGGAGCTGCTGTGATGGTGGCATGTACTGTAGGCCCATGTCGAATCATCCCAACAGTATTTTAAAAATTGTACTTGTAGAACATTATAATTATACTTAAGGCTTTTATACATCTCGTCGCATGACGTCTGTTCAATCAGTAAATAATCAATTTACAGAATCCTCGCACGAAGGTGTCCAAAGATGATGCAAATCTTTGCCCACTCCACTAAGACGTAATGTTATGACTTAATTTTACAATGACCTCGTCAATTATTGTAATCCTTATTCTTATAAAATTATTAATGTCTCACTTAAAGAAATGACTATAATTGTATAATACCATTTCCTATGTCTAATTTCAGATTAGTCCTAAGTTACTTATTTTGCCGTGCCTAATGACATAATAAAATTATTTAAATATTGGTATAATAACCAAAAAAACAGTGTGAGGTGGGAGGGATCGTTCTCTGATGTGTATCGGTTGGAATGCGGGGTGAGGCAGGGGGGATTGAGCTCACCTTGACTTTTCAATCTGTACATGAATCAGCTGATCGTTGAGCTCAGCAACACTAATATCGGTTGTCATATAGATGGAGTGTGTTTGAATAACATTAGTTATACTGACGATATGGTGTTGTTGAGCCCATCGATCGGTGCCTTCAGGCGACTGGTGTCAATCTGTGAAGCATACGCGGTAGCTCAAGGACTCAAGTATAACACGAAAAAGAGCGAAATAATAGTTTTAGAGCTGGTGCTGCAGGTTATGCAACTATACAAACAAAACAAATACAAATATTTTATTGGAACAATAACATGTTACAAATCTTGTGTACGTTAATACTGCGTTAGTTTAATAACTGTGTCGCAGTTATTAGCGCCCACCCCAGGAGCGAAAGCAAACTGAGTTCCATTATCACTTTAGTTATACTTTTTGGTAGAAACTAGACATAGACATTTAGTAATAGTAATAAAACTAGAACTAGACATTTATTAATAATATTAATGTGTGTGTGTGTGGGTGTGTGTGTGTGCGTGTGTGTGAGAGTGAATGAGAAGAAGAAGAGATATTAGTGTAATTTAAGTTTGTATGAGGCACTCTGTTTCCTCATAAGTCAGTTTTTGGAGCCATTTTTCAAGTTTTAGTTTACACTCCCGTAACGAGAGCGGATAGATATTTAATTTATCATTTATTTTGTTATAGATAACTGAGATATTGCTCTGCGGAGCGCCCTTAAATAGGGTGACCAGTTTTAAGTACTTGGGTCATTGGGTTACCGACGTTTTGAATGATAACAAGGACATTGACAGGGAACGTAGATCGCTGTCGGTACGCTGCAACATGCTGGCCCGCAGGTTGCGCGATGTACTGAGGCGGTCAAGATAACTTTGTTTAAGTCTTTTTGCTCGTCATTTTACACGTGCAGCCTGTGGACTAGTTATAGTTTACGTGCATATAGCGACCTACGTGTCCAGTACAATAACGCACTCAGGATACTGTTGAGGCTGCCATGGCGATGTAGCGCGTCGAGGATGTTTGCGGAAAGGCATATAGATGGTTTTGCGGCCATCATACGTAAAAGAAGCGCTTCTCTGCTTGCACGTCTTCGTGGCAGTACCAACACTATCTTATGTTTATTCGCAGATAGATGGGAGTCTCCAATGCTGCGACATTGGGTGAAACTCCACACTTAATAAAATTGTTTATTTTACTAACACTAGTTTTTTAAGAACATTGTTACTAACATTATGGGCGTAGCCTGAAATAAATGATATAATAATAATATCCTAGTTTGTAACCAAAACGAAGTTCAACGATTCATCTGAGATTTCTCATCACTCTTAGTGCGAATTTCACCAATGAAACTGAACGCGATCAGCAAATCTAAATCGAGTTCAAGAGCACAGTCACAGTTTTTATTGGTTAAATTCGCCCTTAATCGTAATGATCAATCTTATCGGGGGGGTTGTTATAAATTGTAAGACAGCTCGAAGTATAGAGAATATAAACGCAGACGCCTCATAAGCGTCTTATAACGTTTCCCACCATTTCCCACAGTTGTTATTTTTCGTGACATATATTAGCTTCGGACAGTCATACTTTGAACTTCGTGGCGGACACATTAAAATCATATCGTGTAAAGCCTACTAATTTCCATTAAAGTCTTTCAAGGTTAAAAATTGTATTTTTTTTTAAAGGGATTTTGAATCTGCCCAGTAACTGTAGGTACCTTAGTGGAGCTTGTGTAAAACCCTTCAATGTCCATCATTCCAAGAACATTCAGGGGTAATCAACACCGTCCTGCATTTCATTGTAAAATATCGAAATTATCATTGATTAATATAAAATTCCACTTCTTTAAAATCCAGCATGTGATTTAAGATTTTCTTTTATATTTTTTATCTTTTTGTGTCTGTGTGAAGCAGTAATGCCCGTTTTCACTAACTTCAAGATAATATAAGATAAGATAATATTTATTTGTTTAAACATGTGTCATGCCACATACAAGAAAATACATACATGCAAGATGGTAACAACATTATTAGGTACAGGCATGTTTACCACATGATGTGACGTTCAAATGTAATTAAAGATGAATAATATTGTAATAAATTTAAAATAACAAAAATCAAACAGTGCATTAAAACAAAAATAAGTTGTTAAGACTGGTATACTTACAGTTATTATGTCAACAATAAAAAAGAATATAAAGATTCAAATAATAATTAACAAAAAAAAAGTTAATTAACAAACACAAAAAATGTATAATCAAATCAAAGAGCTAACTATAATAATATTTTTATTAAAAAAAAAAAAAAAAAAATACAAGTTATAAAAATTAGTACAAATTTTGCTTAAATGTAAATTATATTCCTAAGACTTACGTGCCTGAACTAGGTAAATCCTGTGTCTCAGGCAAGAAGAGCTAAAATAGACTTATAAAAGAAATAAATAATCAAGAGGTTGACAATAGATCACTAATAATATGTTGAGTAGTTTAAATCCTAGTTTCTAAATTTGATAAATACTTAAAGTAATTTGGGTAAAATTTGTACATTATATTCATTTAAATACAGTTAGTAAATTCTCTGTATCTTCGTAAGACATACTTTGGAGAGCATCCTTAAGAGTTCTCTTACAATTTGCGTAGTTCAGGGAATAAATGTTTGCTTTCGAGTTTAGTCTATTATAGAGAAGAGGACCGAGGTACAGGTAAAATTTGGATACAAAAGCATGTTTTGTTGTATTTTGTGGACAAACTATATCTTTACGTCTTTTATTAGTATAATATATGCAGTGCTGTAAGGTAGAGCTGTGTGTTGTTTTAATACAATACCCATTATAAATAGCTGCCGAACTGTTAATACTTCACAAGATTTGTACAGGAGGTTAGTAGGAAAAAGGAAAGGGCGGAAAGTAGACACTTTGAGAATCGCCCTTTGAGCTCTCTCGATGGTTAGTAACATAGTTTTACCTGCTCCACCCCATGTGGTAATACAGTAAGTTAATATTGATTGACATAGAGCAAAGTAAACTTGTCTAACGACCTTTGGGTCAGCAATATGGCGTAACTTTTTAAAAACAAATATCAATTTGCGAATTCTATTATTTAAAGCTTGTATATTATGTTGTTTGAACGACAGTGTTTCATCTATTATAACCCCAAGGTATTTTGTTGTATTTGTCATTTTAATGTTGGGGCAAACACATTGGTTATCTATAGGAATTGTGCAATTATGAGCATAAAGTGTCAAGGTAGTGCCTGTTGATGTTTGCTTGCGCATTGAAAACTTAATGTAATTTGTCTTGTCAGCATTTAGTGTTAGTGAATTATGTTGAAGCCAATTATTAACAATATTGAATCCATGTTGCGCAAACTTGTAGACATTTTTTTCAGACTCAGCCGAAAATAGAAGGGCCGTATCGTCAGCATAAGAAACAATTTGGCCGTGATCTAGATTTAGGTTACAAAGATCGTTTATGTATACCAAAAATAGTGTAGGCCCTAAAATACTTCCTTGGGGAACTCCGAAGGACGTGTTTTTTTTAGAATCACTGAGAACATTACCAATCCTTACACATTGGGTACGGTCTTCTAGATAGCTCTTAAATAATTTCAGCTGAGTGCCTCTGATACCTATGGCTTCAAGCTTGTGCAACAGAATTGGAATAGAAACCGTATCAAAAGCTTTGGCGAGATCCAGGAAGATTCCTACTGTGTGGTTACCATTATCGAGTTCTTGTGCTAGATAGTCAGTCAGATGGTGTACGGCATCGTCTGTTGACATTTTAGGCCTAAATCCAAACTGCCGCTTAGATAAAATTGATTTATCCTCCAAGTATTTGTAAAGCCTTTTATTCAGTATTTTTTCTAATATTTTAGACATGCTGGGCAGCAAGGAAATAGTTCTATAATTTGTCACTTGATCTTTACTGCCTGATTTGTAAACAGGGACAACAACAGCTTTTTTTAGGCACTCGGGAAAAACACCTGCAGATAAACATTTTTGGAAGATATTAGTTAGTGGCGGTCCCAAAATGTGCCTGAACTGTTGGATAATTTTATTTGATATGTTATCCTAGCCAACTGCACAGTCGTCCTTCAAACTCATAATTATCGTTTCTACTTCAGTATCGTCAGTATCTTGCAACATAAAGGATGATAACATAGTGCTACATTTAATGGGTGTGCTTGTTAGATATTGTGATTGGCCCTGAACTTTTTCAGCCAAACATTTACCTACATTAACAAAGAAATTATTCGCATTGTTGGCAGATGCTAACGGTGATGAGTTTGCTTGTAATAAACCTGAAGATGACTGAGTGTTTTTAGAGTTATATGTTACACTTTTAATAAAATTCCAGATTTTTTTACTATCTGTACCAGCTTTTTCTAGTGCAGTTTTATCGTAGTTGTTTTTTACGTTTTTTAGAAGATTATTACAAAAATTACGATATCGTTTATAGGACTGTTGCAAAATTAAATTATCTGGATTAGATTTAGCTTTCACATGCAGTTTATCCCTATTTTTCATGCAGCGAATGAGTCCTGTCGTGATCCATGGTTTAATGTTGTAGTTTCTGTTATTTCGCCGAGACATGACCGTGTTCTTCTGAACTGCATGTTGTACATTTTTGATTAGGTACAACATACAAAACTGCGGATCAGCGGAATCGTAGACTGGGTCAAAGTCGATATTGCGTAAGTCATCTTCAAGTTTATTTACATTTAAACTAGAAATTGTCCGAGTGTCTACTTTAGGTAATTTACAATTTAAAATAAGTAGGGTAGCATTGTGATCGGTTATTGTTGAGTTAATTACAAGGGCAAGTGCAGGTAAATTTGACTTGAGCATAATATGGTCCAAACAGGAGCCACTTTGATGAGTAGGAAGAGTGTGAGCAGGAAGCAAACCATGGAAAGCGCACAAGTTAAGATATTCCTCAGCGGATGCTTCAGCACTTTCTGGAAGAATATTGATATTAATATCTCCAGTTATAATAGTATTTTTGAGCGACGACAGGTTCTGTAAGGTATTGTTTAGAGAGTCTAGAGAACTATGTCAATACAAATCTTTTCTGTAGGAACTCGTTATAGTACAGTGGGTAATAGCTGTTATCTGACCCACCCTGCCGTTAGCTGACCCACTAAGGGCGGATTCGACCAAACAAGAATAAATTTTATCCGCGGAATAAGATTTACTTCTGATAGTTTTCTTATGGAGAAACTGTAAAAAATTCAAAATTTATTCGGAAGCGAGAAAGGCCGATTTTTATTCCAATTCCGCGGATAAAATGTATTCCTATTTGGTCAAATCCGCCCTAAAAGTTAGACGAATTTGAACCTTTTGCAATTAGCAGTAGATAAGTGGAATTCGATACGTACGAGCTTATTGAACTAGAACGACTTGTTTAAGGTAGGCAAATATTATAAAATACAGTTATGCCAATTTGATCTTTAATACGTAACGTTAGGGTAGGTAAGCGTTTGAATACCGTTTTATCACATGATGGGCTTGTAAATTTCAAAAGTAGTTGTTAAGTCGATTTGGTCTAGTGGTCGCAACAGTTAACCAATGTCAGCATGGTTGTAAGTTCAAAACTATCCTTCCACTTTTGTAGCTATATGGTTTACAATTAAAAAAAAAAAAAAAAAACTGAATTATTTAATATTAAATAAAAATAGTTCATTTAAATACAAATAATAACAGAAATGAACAACAATAATGAAAATTATTACGATTTTATTCAATAATATAATAATTAATAATAATTAAAATATCCTATAAAGCAAGCGTGTCTATTCACCGCTAAAAGGAGCCCGTTCACCTTGGCTCCTGCTTTCCGGAATGTATCCCTGGAATGCGCCGACCGCCTTCAGCTCTTGGGAGTTGAAATTTATTCCGATCTTAACTTTGGGCGGTTCATTGAGTCCAAGGCCAAGATTGCTGCTAGAAAACTCGGCGTTTTGGCAAAGGTCCGGCGGTACTTCACACCGGGACAGCTTCTAATGTTATACAAAGCACAGGTCCGATCGTGTGTGGAGTACTGCTGCCACATATGGGCTGGAGCTGCAAAATGCCACCTGGCAGCTTTGGACTCAGTGGAAAGGCTTGCAAAGAGGCTAATTGGGGATCCAGATTTGGCTAAATCCAATCTACAAAGCCTTGAGCACAGGCGCAGGGTAGCCAGCCTTTCGGTATTTTACAGGATACATTTCGGAGAGTGTGCGCAGGAATTGCATGAATTGATTCCGCCATCCCCTTTCCACCATCGGACAAGCCGTCGTACGGCGGGTATCCACCCTTTCGTTGTCCAAACCTCTACGGTCCGGACTAAGCGTTTCGCCTCGTCGTTCATACCGCGTACATCGAGGGACTGGAACAATCTGCCTGCTGCGGTTTTTCCATCCGATTATAATTTGGGTGTCTTCAAGGCTAGACTGAATAGGCTCTTAATAAACGAGTGCGCCTCACCATCGACGATTGCATCACTGCTTACCATCAGGTGGGATCGCAGTCAAGCGCTAGTTTATAACCATAAAAAAAAAAAAAAAAAAAAATTACTTGTAATAATCAGGGTGTCTCAAACGTAGTGGTCACAGGCAAATGAGGTAAAGCGACAAATCCAAGTGGAAGTGTAAAATTTCTTTAAAATAATAATAGCGAAATTTTCTGTAGGTACTGTTCAGAATATCCCAGTTTTTAATTTTTTTAATGATAGGTGGACCTCTTCGGTTTACCTCATTAGCCTTTGGACCGTTTGAGACAACCTGTATATAAAGTTAAAACATATAAAAGAAGTTAGAATACTAAACTACATAGGATAAGGTTGAATTTTATTCATTTAAGTTCTTAACGCGACATAAAAACAGTGTCTTCGTTTCAATCGTTTCATAAAATACCCATTTTAATTTTTGAAGTAGGTAAGTAATCTGTTACATTTAAAGTAATGTAATGAAATATAAAATAATGAAATATATAATATTTCTATTTTATAACAATAATATCATCACATTAACTGTCATACATACTTTTAAAATATAAGTGAAATAGCACTAAATACTTTGATGTTTTACCTACTTTAATAAGTATTTTTAGTTTAAAATAATTATGGTTATGATCGTAAAAAGGACCTGCTTATTCAGATTGTATGAAACACTTTCTCATAAATTATGATAACAACAGTTTACTTAACACACACACTGATACGTAAGTATTGTTGATTGCGGGCGGTGTTGCTGTCTTAATAGCGAAGTGGAGCACCATCTCTTTCTATAATTTGTTGCAAGTGGCTTCGCATACCACACACCATGTTCCAGCAAGCATCACATCCTTTCATGAGTTCCCACGTTGAAGTCACAAGTTGCGCCAAATTTTCTTTTGTCCTGACTTCTGATGAATCCCAATTTAAAATCATTTGACCCCACAAGTTTTCTATTGGGTTTAAGTCAGGACTATATTGGGTTTTAGATGGCCAACTTATTGTTTTGACACCTTCTTGACTGGCTAGCCAATTTTGCTCCACAGCAGCTTTGTGTATAGCGCAATTCTTGCACGAAGTAAATATCCGTGTTTGGGTAAGAAACACGCACTGTCGGCAACATTACGTCACGTAATATTTCCAAATATTTGTGACTATTAAATCGGCCACCAACTTCTACAAGTTCACCAGGTCCCATGGGAGACAATCAGCCCCAATAACCCAGAGTTATTCTACCGCGGGTTCTGCACGGCAGTAAACAATTTTCATTATAACGTTCACCTTTCTTTCGCCATAAAATTTTTCGTCCATCCTTATCAGATTTGAAGGACTTCTCAACAGTAAAAATTAAAACAAAGTATACTGATGGTCGGGACCCCGACCCGTGATAGGGCAACGTAAAGTTGCCCATGCGTAAAACATTCTTTTCGTAAATCAATTCCTACTAATTTGAATGTTTGGCCCTGGGATTTGTTTATCGTTAGTGCGAAAGAAATTTTTACTGGAAATTGGAGCCTTTTGAAGGGTATAGGCAAATCAGTAGGGATCATGGGTATTCTTGGTTTATGAGCTAATTCACCAGCTGCAGGGCCGGTGATAATCTTTGCTACTATTAAATTATCTTTTAGCTCCTTTATAAGAAGTCTCGTGCCATTACACATGTTGGGGGGGCTTAAATTTCTGAGAATTGGGAACGCTCCAGCCTCGACTCTCGTGCACGTAACTCAGAGGTTCTCAGATTTTGTTGTGCAAGGCGTTGCGAACGTTCGACACTCGACTCTCGTGCGCGTACCTGAGAGTTTCTCTGATTTTGTTCAGCAAGGCGCGGTGAACGTTCAGGTGAAGATTCTCCCATACGACGTATTCTTGCTGCCCGTGCTTGAGAACTATGTTAAAAAGTTGAGACCTGACTGTCTTAGGCATTTTCAAATGTTTAAGAAAATGTTAATAGCGTGTAATATTCTAGCTCTGAAAAGAACTGTTGTTTAGCCCTGAAAAGAACTGTTGGTTAGCCCTGAAAAGAAGTGTTGGTTAGCCCTGAAAAGAACTGTTATTTAGCTCTGAGAAGAACTTTTGCGTAGGTGTAGTTTTAAGAACGAAATCTAAAAAAAAACGCTCGAAAATTATTAGACTTCGCGCACGACCGCTGCGTAGGGAGCCGACCTCGCGACTGAGCCGCGCGGGTACCTTACTCATAGATCTAAACTCCCCTCCCGCACGCGCACCCCCGCCTTTGTGACGCCCACTTCGCAACGGGCCGTGCAGCAGAAATCGTAATATTTTAATTTCGCCATAACTTCAAAACCAAACGTCCAATTTTAATCATTCAAATACCAAATATTATCTACATAAACTGTACTTAGTGATGAAATAATTTATTTTGATAAGGATTAATAGCATGAGTAAAATAAACGCGTTTAAATGTAGTCCAAAAAAAATTCAAGATTTTTAAATAAAAAAACGGTTGTTGTGCCTCACTCGACATAGATAGGTATATAGTGTGTCGCGGACTTTTTTGTAGATATTTATAAGATCTACAAATAAATATTTTATGGTTCTGTCTTTTATAGTTTAGGCAGCGTACGCAAAATAAGTAACTTTTCTGGTTGATTTTTTACACCTTGTGACCGAAAAACCCAAATATCTTACGGAACCCTATTTTTTTCCAAAATAAAATATAGCCTATGTTACTCGTGGATAATGTAGCTTTCGAATGGTGAAAGAATTTTTAAAATCGGTCCAGTCGTTTTTGAGCCTATTTATTACAACCAAACAAACAAAGTTTTCCTCTTTATAATATTATTATATATTATATATTATATTATATTATATATTATATTATATTATATATTATATTATATATTATATATTATATTATATTATAATATTATATAAGTGTAGAAGAATGTGTCCGTCTATAGTTCTTTACAATATTATTGCAAGAAATACCTACTTATTGATTGAATTCTAAATTGAAAACAAAATAATGTCGTCGACGCAGGATTTGAACTCGCATCAAGTTGTACAAGTGACTAAGAGGATATAGGTCAGACAAAATAAACAATATTATGAAAAATGGTATGTTTGAGTTGATCAAGTAAAATTTTTTCAACACAGTCATTATAGCTGATAAGCAAAATCAGAATTGTTATAATATATTCCGTACTTACTGGCGTCAAGTAGTTCATGCAGAAGAAAGTAATGTTGTTATTGTAACTGTTATCAAACTTAAGGGATAATGTTTACTTACATTGAAAGAGATGGATCACCTAGAAGATCCACACTATTAAAACAACGTAAGTGAGTAGGTAGCTACTTAAATCACAATATTAATTACAGCCGCTAAGTTGCTAAGTATTTGAAAACAATTAACACAATTAACTACCATTGGTCATGCTACGCGCTGATGGCGGGATTTTTTTCTACTTTTTCTTTTTTTTAATTATAATTATCTATCTAATGCTATCAAAACCAGCCAGATATAAACGTACAGCCAAAGAGATTCTACTACAACTTTGTGCCTGTAAAATACGAAAGATCTTTTTCCCCGACCTATCTCCATAACTTCAAATGATTCTTATATTGCCTGTATTGTGTTTTTTTTATCTTGTCTGACCCCGTTGGCCAGACGGAAAACAACTAATAACCATTAGCGATTATAACCTTTATATCTTAATGAGAAAGTTTCTTTGTTTTGGTTCACTTTCAACCCTAAACGGCTACTGTTAGTCGGTACGACCTTTTATCTACCTATTCAGTGTTTACTACAAAGATTTATTCCGTTCTAATACCAACAACTAATACCACTGGTATTTGTTTCAACTCATATTTATTTTCTATTCCGAAGTGCCATACTTAAATAAATAAATACTTACATATTTTTATTTATCTCAGCCTCGATAGATAGTATTGTAAATTTTTGACTTTCGTTTAATAATAAAAGTAAGTCTTTTCCGTTGATATCTTGTAATTAGAGATTCTAAAAGTGCTTAAACGGATTATTTAAATAATGGCCGTAAGATTTAACATTAAACTAAAACTTTTTTTTAAAGTACAAAAGTTTTTCTTAACACTAGAATATTAAGAAAAAAATCTACCTGTATACGATTTGTCCAGGCTGACCAATCTCAACAGATAACCCGGTGGTAGGAATAAAATATTATTATATATAAAAAAACAACCAACTTCCGACAAAAACACTACAAAGTGAACAATAACTTTAATTTCGAAAGTTAGTGAGAAAAATACATATTATTGAAGCGAATTCTAAAGTTACCAAAGCAAAGTTAATAAAAAATATAAGGGACCAGTTTCCTCTAATTTCGGAATAAAATAATCAAATCAGCGAATAAAATCCGTAAGATAAGATAAGATAATATTTATTTGCTTAAACATGCGTCATACATACAGGAAAATACATGCATGCAAGATGGTAACGGCATAATTAGGTACAGACATGTTTGCCACATGATGTGACGTGCAAATGTTAAAAAAAATACCATTAATTAAAACGCATCGCAACGTATCGCAGTCGTCTAGGGTTAAAACCATTTTTTCTATATTACACGTTTTGTTTTGTTCTTCTTATATTGTTTGTCGCCGGTGGTTAGATTTTGAGTATAAATATGCAGAACGTTTCTCGTATTCTACTAGATAAAATCTACAATGGCTGCAATCAAGACCACTTTCATTTTTCTGCTGTTTGCCTTTGCTATGGTGATGGTCACCGTCGAGGCTGACATCCGTGTCGGGGCCTGTGACTACACCTGCAACGGCACCGATGCTCAGAGGGACCAGTGCTGCAGAGATAATGGCTACCCCGGCTGGAGCAAATGTAATGATGGCGCGTACTGCAGGCCTGTGCTGGAACTTCCCAACAGCAACGGTAATGTTATTAGGCGTATTGTTATTTGTTTACCGAATGTCTTAGTGAGATTCAATCGATTATAGAGGTAGAGAAGAATAGTAAATTCTGAAGTTGCTAATAATTCCAATTCCCCAATAACGAAATTAATTTCTAAATCTAAAAGTACCTACTAACTCTAAAAATATTGACTCTATCCTTACTAGTTCTACTAAATCAACTACTAATTCTAGAATAAATAATGACTCTGTCGTTACTAGCTACTCGTATCAAGGCCTGTGACCGCACCTGCAGCGGCTCCGTTGCTCAGAGGGATCAGTGCTGCAGAAATAATTTCTACCCCGGCTGGATCTACTGTGATGGTGGCGGCGCGTACTGTAGGTTCATCTCGGAACCTACCGACAGCAATGGTACTATTATTATACTTGTAGAATATATGCTGACGTCTCATAGGCGTCATATGACGTTTCCCACCATTTCCCACAGTTGTTGTTTTTCGTGACACATTAGTTTCATTTAATTCTTTAATTCCTAAATTTAATTTATTTCTAAATACGAATATACTATTAATTCTGAAGTCGCTAATAATCCCAATTCCCCAATAACGAAATTAATTTCTAAATCTAAAAGTACTAACTCTAAAAATAATGACTCTATCCTTACATTGATAAAGTGTAATAATGTTCGGATCGCAGCGATAAAAGTAACTGTGAGTCATAGGTCACTGTGACACACACACACCAACCGCATCACAGACTGTGATGTGGTTAGACCACTACGTCGTCAGTAATTTATTTAGGCAACAATTTACTGTGCAGTCGACCTTGAGTACTCCGTTTAGTACTGATAGCGATCCCGGGACCATCAAGACTAGAAAACAAAATATCACTTTATTCTCCGTGAAAAATGTAGCAACAGCTATACAAATATGCAAAGGGGAAAATCACCTGGTCATGATGGTCTCAGTATCGAACATTTTAAATAAGCTGGTGTGCATCTGCCAAGAGTATTGAAGATGTTTTTCAATCTCTGCTTAAGTCACTCATACTTACCTGAGTCGATCAAATCAAAATCAAATCAAAATATTTTATTTCACATAAACCTACATGGGCACTTATGAAACGTCAGAATCTAGGTGCACGGTTCCAATTGGTCGTTTCCTATAATGGAGAAGAGCCGGCAAGAAACTCCACGGTTACTCTTTTAAAAATAAATGGGTTTTACAATGCTTTCAAAAATGTACAGTTTGAATAGGTATGAGAGGACAGTGTAGGCCTGTCAACAAGATACTTAACAAAATAGAAAATATTCTGCAAATCGACAGTCTGTTGCGCCTACAACGTTCTCACATTCACAAAATATAAAGGAATCTATATAAAGATTGAATAAAATAATAAAAACCTATTTTAACCAAATGGTTGTCACTACAACTTTAACCAATTCGAATGAAAACCCCGTATTCCACAAAAGTCTCTACTTTAAAGTTGAAATGAAAAAAGTTGATCATGCATACAATAGTGGTACCGATAGTTAAAAATAAGACAGGTGACTCGCCTGACAATACTAACTATCGGCCTATCTCGCTTGCAACTGTAACTGCCAAAGTACTTGACAGTGTGCTTAATGGCATTCTCGAGCAACATGAGGACTTACATGATGCTCAGTTTGGTTTTAGGTCAGGATTGTCCACTGAGAGTGCCATTCTGAGCTTGAAGCATACTGTCAGGTACTATACTAAGAGGAAGACATATGATAGGTATACGCGTGCTTACTTGACTTATCGAAAGCTTTTGACCTTGTTGTATGTGACCTACTGTGGGATAAGCTAGGAGGTGCGGGTGTGCCGGCTGATACCATCTCCCTACTCAGATACTGGTACTCAATCCAGAAAAATCAGGTGAGATGGGCCGGTACGTTGTCGGACGAATACAGGTCGGAATGAAGCGTCAGACAAGGTGGGTTGAGTTCACCTCTTTTTAACTTGTACGTCAACCAGCTACTTGTGGAACTCAGCAGCACTCATGTCGGATGCTATATCGATGGTACCTTTGTCAACAATATTAGTTATGCAGATGACATGGTTTTGCTGGGTCCCTCGATAAGTGCAGTGAGGAAACTACTTTGTATCTGGGACCTATACGTAGAAGCACATGGAGTAAAATACAATTCCAAAAAGAGCGAGCTGCTGATCTTCAAAGCAGGCAAACATCGACCTGCCCATGTACCTGCAGTATACCTCAATGGCGTTGCACTGAAGCTGGTTGACAAATTTAAATATCTGGGGCATATTGTGACGGGTGACCTCAAGGATGACAAGGATATAGAGCGCGAACGCAGGGCGTTGGCGGTGAGAAGCAACATACTTGCTCGCAGGTTCGCTCGATGTACAACTCAAGTAAAGATAACGCTCTTTAAAGCGAATTGTCAATCTTTTTACTCGAGTGGCCTGTGGGTGAGCTATGCGCGACGATCTTATGACACCCTGCGGGTTCAGTATAACAATGCTTTCAGAGTGTTGTCAAGGTTACCGTGGCGCTGCAGTGCCTCCGGGATGTTTGCAAAAGCCCACACGGATGGCTTCATGCCCATAATTCGCAAAAAGTCAGCTTCTTTGCTGCAGCGTCTGCGGGGTGCCCAGAATGGCATTCTGAAAGTCATTGCTGCTCGTTTTGACTGCCCCATTCAAAAACACTGGGTAAGGGTAGTTAATGGTGTTATATAGTAGTGTGCATAAAGATAAGTACTAACAATACTAACATAACTGTAAGCTAATATTGTTGCTAATATATACTAACACATATGGATTTAATTTATTTGAATTAAATTATTCTCTTCTATTCTATTCTTACTAGTTCTACTAAATCAATTACACACTCTCTAAAAAATTATGACTCTATCGTTACTAGATATTCGTGTCGGGGCCTGTGACCGCACCTGCGGTGGCACCGATGCTGAGAGGGACCAGTGCTGCAGAGATAATGGCTACCCCGGCTGGAGCAAATGTAATGGTGGCGCGTACTGTTGGCCCGTATCGAAACCTCCCTACAGCAACGGTACTGTTATAAATTTTACTTGTAGAATATATGCTGACGTCTCATATGCGTCATATAACGTTTCCCACCATTTCCCACAGTTCTTGTTTTTCGTGACATATTAGTTTCATTTAATTCTTCAATTCCTAAATCTAATTTATTTCTAAATACGAATGTTCTACTAAATCTGAAGTCGCTAATAATCCCAATTCCCCAATAACGAAATTAATTTCGAAATCTAAAAGACTCTACTAACTTTAAAAATAATAACTCTATCCTTACTAGTTCTACTAATTCTAGAATAAATAATAAGTCTATCGTTACTAGCTACCCGTATCAAGGCCTGTGACCGCACCTGCAGCGGCACCGTTGCTCAGAGGGACCAGTGCTGCAGAAATAATTTCCACCCCGGCTGGATCTACTGTGATGGTGGCGGCGCGTACTGTAGGTCCATCTCGGAACCTCCCAACAGAAATGGTACTATTATTGTACTTGTAGAATATACGCTGACGTCTCATATGCGTCATATAACGTTTGTTGTTTTTCGTGACATATTAGTTTAATTTAATTCTTTAATTCCTAAAATATCTAATTCTATTTCTAAATACGAATATACTACTAATTCTGAAGTCGTTAATAATCCCAATTCCCCAATAACAAATTAATGTCTAAATCTAAAAGTACTAACTCTAAAAATAATAACGCTATCCTTACTAGTTCTACTAAATCAATTACTTACTCTCTAAAAAATTATGACTCTATCATTACTAGATATCCGTATCGGGGCCTGTGACCCCACCTGCGGTGGCACCGATGCTCAGAGGGACCAGTGCTGCAGAGATAATGGCTACCCCGGCTGGAGCAAATGTAATGGTGGCGCGTACTGTTGGCCCGTATCGAAACCTCCCAACAGCAACGGTACTGTTATAAATACTTGTAGAATATATGCTGACGTCTCATAGGCGTCATATAACGTTTCCCACCATTTCCCACAGTTGTTGTTTTTCGTGACATATAAGTTTCATTTAATTCTTCAATTCCTAAATCTAATTTATTTCTAAATATGAATGTTCTACTAATTCTGAAGTCGCTAATAATCCCAATTCCCCAATAACGAAATTAATTTCTAAATCTAAAAGTACCTACTAACTCTAAATATAATAACTCTATCCTTACTAGTTCTACTAAGGGTAGATTCGACCAAACATGAATAAATTTTATACGCGGAATAAGCCTTCTCATCCGATTTTTTTTTTAATTTTTGACAGAGTCTCCATACGAAAACTGTCAGAGTAAATCTTATTCCGCGGATAAAATTTATTCTTGTTTGGTCGAATCTACCCTAAATCAACGATTGATTCTAGAATAAATAATGACTCAATCCTTACTAGCTCTATTAAATCCATTACTCTCTAAAAAATAATGACTCTATCGTTACTAGGTACCCGTGTCGCGACCTGTGACAACTTCTGCAGCCGCACCGATGCTCAGAAGGACCAGTGCTGCAGAGATTATGGCTACCCAGGCTGGAGCTACTGTGATGGTGGTGCGTACTGTAGGCCTAAGTCGGATCATCCCAATAGCAAAGTTATAAATTGTACTTGTAGAATATTATATACTTACGGCTTTTATACATCTCGTCGCATGACGTCTGTTCAATCAGTAAATAATCAATTTACAGAATCCTCGGACGACGATGTCCAAGGATGATGCAAATCTTTGCCTACTCCACTAAGACGTAATGTTATGACTTAATTTTACAATGACCTCGTCAATTATTGTAATCCTTATTCTTATAAAATTATTAATGTCTCACTTAAAGAAATGACTATTGTATAATACCATTTCCTATGTCTAATTTCAGATTAGTCCTAAGTTATTATAGTTTCATTTAAGATGTTTCATATGGCTACTTATATACTAGTTTGTAAACAAAACGAGGTTCAATGTTTCATCTCAGATTTCTCATCATTCTTAGTGCGAATTTCACCAATGAAACTGAACGCGATCAGCACATCTAAATCGAGTTCAAGAGCTGTCAGTGTCAATATTTCAAAGAAAATAATGACACTGACAGCTCTTAAACGTAGCTTATGTGCTGACCGCGTTCAGTTTATATTGGTGAAATTCGCCCTTAATCGTAATGATCAATCTTATCGGGGGGTTGTTATAAATTGTAAGACAGCTCGAAGTATAGAGAATATAAACGCAGACGCCTCATAAGCGTCTTATAACGATTCCCACCATTTCCCACAGTTGTTATTTTTCGTGACATATGAGTTTCGGACAGTCATACTTTGAACTTCGTGGCGGACACATTAAATCATATCCTGTAAAACCTACTAATTTCCATTAAAGTCTTTCAAAGTTAAAAATTTTTTTTTTTTTAAAGGGACTTTTAACCTGCCCCGTAACTGTACCTTAATGGAGCTTGTGTGAAACCCTTCAATGTCCATCATTCCAAGAACATTCAGAGGTAATCAATACCTTCTTTTTATTGTAAAATATCAAAATTATTGATTATTGTAAAGTTCCACTTCTTTAAAATTCAGCATGTGATTTAAGGTTTTCTTTTTATTCTTTTTGTGTCTGTGTGAATCAGTAATGCCCGTTTTCTCTTACTTCACGATAAGTTCAAAGTTAATTAACAAACAAAAAAAATGTATAATCAAATCAAAAAGCTACTATGTCAATACAAATATTTCCTCTAGGAACTCATTAATGTTATAGTACTATGCTTTATTTACTAAATGTACAGGGTGTTCAATAAATAGTGAGAATGAGTAAGACGCAATTATCTTTTATTATATGTTATTTTATTTTTCGACGTAGTCACCTTTCAGGTTTATACACTTTGTATATCTTTTCTCTAACCCTAAAATTCCCTTTCTAAAAAAATCTTCTTCCAGATCCCTTAAAAAATCATAGATAGAAATCACTAGGAGCAAGGTCCGGTGAATATGGAGGATGTTCCATCAATTCGAAGCCAGCTTCTTGAAAGGCAGCCATCGCAACTCTGGACTTGTGCGCAGGGGCGTTATCTTGGTGAAACAAAACAACTTTAGCGAGTTTGCCACGCCGTTTCTTGCGTATTTCCTCACGCAACTTTGTTACTTGTCCTGCGTACATAGTCCCCGTAATAGTGGCTCCATGATTAAGATATCCGATCATTACCACCCCTTGGCTGTCCCAGAAAAGAGAGCCCATGATCTTTCCGGCGGATGGAATCGCCTTAACCTGTGAAGTACTGTCGTCGCCCTCCGGGGTCGGTTTCCGCGCACTTTTGTTAAGTACCGGTGGCGCCTCCGGGCGACAGCGCCACCCGGCGGCGAAAAATATTAATTTTGCATAGAAGTAATGAAACTAAATCGACTAAAATTTTTTCCTACACTGGCAATAATATTGTTAAACCATAGACTTTAAAATAAACGAAAAATATCGACTGACAACACTACAAAAAAAAGTCAAAATGACGTTAGTGACGCTTTGTGATGGAAAATAATTATCGAGTTTTTTCTTGCATATTTAAATACAAAATAAGTGTTTTTGTGCCTAAATCGACGGGAAGTGGATGTATAATCATTTATAAGTAGTTATTACATCGTTGTAGATAATATTTTCACTAAATAACTTCATAATTTACTTATTTTTGGACCAACAAAGATTATGTAAGCAAACCATTAGTCAGGAATGTGAAAGTTGTTATATTTTGAGTTTTTCTGTGTGTAATCGCCGGTCAGTGGATAATATTCATTTATAAGTAGTTATACCATCATTTTACATAAGATTTGCGATATAAAACATCTTACAAAGTTATTTTTGGACCAAGAAAACTTACGTAAAATGCCGTGAGTACTATACTTGAAGTTCGTAATTTTTTGTGATTTTTATTTTCTGTTGTTTTCTGTTGAAAACGCTGTTATTAGATAACTTATCTATTCATACTGTAACCATCAAAATATCGCGTAAATTGATACAGTAGTTTTATTAGAAATCGACATAACACAAGACCTCATAACATCCTTTGTTTATAAATATACCTTTCGTCATACGAGTATTGTTTACATTTTAAAGTATAGTCTGTTTATTTAACAAGCTAAACCACTTAACGTTATGGGCCTTGAGTCGAAAGAAACAGAATGCGAGGAAATAAGATAAGCCGGTAATAAATCAGATAAGGGTCACGTGACTACTCGGGATTTGACGGATTGTTTACGTTATCGCGCGCAGGATGAAAAGGGTATTTCTTTGGAGTTGGAGATGACGGTCGCTTCCAAGTCATGGACTGTTGTTTCGTTTCCGGGTCATAATGGTGAAGCCATGTTTCGTCCATAGTTATGAATCGAGCCAAAAATCGGTCAGGATCTTGTTGTAACAAATCCAAACAGCTTTGTGAAATTCTCAGTCGAGTTTGTTTCTGCGCGTCAGAAAGCATTCTGGGCACCCAGCGCGCTGACACTTTTTTCATACCCAAATGGTCGTTTATAATATTATGGACACTTCCTATCGAAATCTTTACTTCTTCAGCTATAAAACGAACAGTAACACGACGATCCGCCAAGACAATATTTTCAACTTTTTTAATCATTTGTTCAGTCACTGCCGATATGGGGCGTCCCGTTCGTGGGTCGTCGTTAGTGGAAGTTCTTCCTCGCTTGAACTCAGCACACCAACGCGCAACCGTAAAATATGGAGGAGCATGAACCCCTAATGTTGCTCTCAAGTCTTGATTTACCTGCTCCGTAGTAAAATTTTTCAAGCAGAGATATTTTATTACCGCGCGAACTTCAATTTCATCCATTTTTAAGAACACGTTCCGAAACGACGCAAACAATAGACTTCTACTTTTAAAAAACAAAAGAGAATTAATTGCTTTTTTTATTATCATCTTAACTAATGTCTGGGCTATGCCTGCCAGTATTTATTTTTGTTCTTTCCAAAGAGAATGTATCGCATTCTCACTATTTATTGAACACCCCTCGTATTTTCAGTTTTCTTTTCAAGTGTACATTATTAAGCTCCTTCCAACTCTTAGGCCACTTATTGTATACGTCGCCGCGAAAGCGTTTACCTTTAAAGATCATCACATAATCTTATGTGTAACTATTTATTATAAGTTTATTGTTATTCTCAATGAACTGGCTAATCAACACTGTATATAGCATGCGATTATTGCTCTTGAACGTTCCAGGAACTTGCACCGTGTAAATGGGGCTTGAGGGTGTCGAAGAAATTGGAGGCAAGATATTAGATGGGCTGACTGCTGAAGATCGTGGGAATCTGCCAGATGCGGGAGACACGGGACCGGTCTTTGTAGCGATGTTTGGGCAAGGCCTCTGTCCAACACTCCAGCAGTGGACGTCTTTTGAATGAATTATTTCAGCTTTTTACAGGAAACGCATGGACCAAACAAATGCAAACGTCTACTGATCAGTACGTAACCCACATTTCGCCAGTTGTGGTTAAGTCCCATGTAAAAGGGGAAGAAGCTTTTGCCCTCAACCGGGCACAAATCCAGACTTTGGGCTGCTACCGAGAAACACCTAATGGAAAAAACCCTATAACTAGTTAAAAAAAAACACTCTTAGCATTGGATATTTGTTGCGGGTAGTCCTAAGGGGAAACCGTGGCCCCTGGCATGGCAAGGGAAGGAACACGGGTGGGTTTTAGTCAGTAAAAGTCTGACACGCCCTTCCGCTCCGCCCAGAGCGGGAGAAGTCATTGGATGATTTCCCACCCAAAAAAAAAAAAGCATTGGATTATTTATGAAATTTTTGTTTTTATGTATCAAAATAAGTATGAATTTGTTCTGCATATTGATGTTGTATCCAGACTGAGGGTGGATTCAACCAAATAGACGAAATAATAAACTATTTTATAATAATTGAAAAAGTTTATAATAAACTACCAGATTGTTTTAAAACTCTAAACTTTAGGACATTTAAAAGTAAATTATTCAATTATCTCATATGTAAGTGCTACTACACGACTAATGATTTTATGAATGAAAAGTTGACATAAATATTAGGAAATTATTAGGTATAATATTTTCTTGATAATATCTTTTAAACTTTATTAAATATTTTTGAAATTTCTATGGATGATAATATTTGATTAAATTGCAATTTGAATATTATTCCTAATTCATTTAATTGCATATTGAATTGAAATTGAATTTTAATTCAATGTGTAATCAGACAAACTAACCAAAACCCGGAAAATGTATTAGTACGCCGGGAACAGCAGAATATTATGTACTTTGAAAACTATATGTAACATCTCTGTGTAACAATATTCTCACAAGTAAATGGACAAGTAGGTACTATATAAAAACGTTTCAAACAAAATGTAAGCTTTTCATGGATGCATGGCAACGCCATTAAATAGGCCTCGATTAAAAAGTCAATACTATGGCTTTTTAGGGTTCCGTAGTAAACAAGGAACCCTTATAGTTTTGCCATGTCCGTCTATCAGCGCAGAGACTGTTAGTAGGTACTAGAAAGCTGTAATTTGGCATGAGTATACATACTAATGACGTCGACAAAGTGGTAAAATAAAATCAAGAAATATATGTTTTTTTAGGGTACCTTCCCTACATGTAAAGTGGGCATATCTTTTTTTTTCCGTCTATCCCATGGTGTGGGGTATCGTTCAAAAATATTGTGAGCTTGTTAAAACCATTTTTGGATGGTTTTCTATCCATTTGCATAACATTTTAAGACATAATATAACACAGCATACTTTTGTTTATCCTAACAATATTTACGCATAATATTATTTTCGCATATCAGCAAACTATTTTAAGCATAATTTCTCCAGTCATAATAGTGTATAAGCATAACATTCAAAAGCATAAATATATTTTCATTTATATTCTAGTAGTTTCTGGTACTCGCCGGCCGCTGCCGCAGCACCGCTCGCTACGCTCGCTGGGCTCGTGCGTAGGGGGTCACAGTTCTAACCTAACCTAACTTAAACCAACTAACATTACGCCTAGTAACATTGTGCGAATTAAAATTATGGCAAATTATACAACAAGATAATTATGACAATAAAAATGTATGCCAAAAAAAATTATGACAAACCAAAAAAACTTATGCCAAAATATTATGCGAAAAAAAGGGGTCCCTTTTTGGATTGAAGGATCCGTCTGCGAAATATTAAGCTTTAAAGTGCTAATTTTTGTCAGAGTCAAGTGTTTTATTTTTTTTTTGGGTGGGAAATCATCAAATAACTTCTCCCGCTCTGGGCGGAGCGGGAGGGCGTGTCAGACTCTTACTGACTAAAACCCACCCGTGTTCCTTCAGTTGCCTGTGTTGCCAGGGGCCACGGTATCCCTTTCGGACTTTCCCGCAACCCCGGCAGGCATCGGCCCTGGTGGGCCCCGCCATTGGTGCTGACATCTCTTTGAGGCGCGCGTGGAACACAACGCGCCGTCGACCCGGGCCTGGTCCTTATCGGGGGCGAGCTACCCATTGCTCACCGCCCGCAAGCCCGCGCCTACGGTGGCCGGGAATCCTCCAGGGAGTCCCGACGCCCAGGGCGTCTCCTACGGCGGCTAGGCGCGTGAGGGCGCGAACTTTGCCTCTCCCTCACGCGCTCCGCCTCCTCCTTTGCGAGCATTACTGCTTCGCAGAAGGAGGTGACGGCTCCCCATTCCCTCTCGCTCCGTACCATGGCCTGGACCAGGGCCGGACGCGAGAGATCTCCACCGCCGATGGCCTCCACGAGGACACGGCGGTGCTCTGCCCAAGCCGGGCAGACCTCCACCGTATGCTCCACCGTGTCCTCCGGGCGATCCACACAATGGTGACACCCGGGCGCTTCCTCCCGCCTTATCCGGAACAGGAACCTCCCGAAACAACCGTGTCCGGTGAGGACCTGTGTCAGGCGGAAGGTGAGGACGCTCTCTCGGCTCTAGCCACTCCTCAAAGAGGGGACTTATCGCCGCAATTGTGGCGTGCCCAGCACTGGGTTGCGACAATCGCACTCTCCATGTCGCCATGAGATCCCGCCGAAGCTCTGTCCGCTGTGCCACGACTTCTCGCGGCAGCGGCGCTTAAAAACATTTCAAAACATCGTTTACTATACCTATCGAAAAATGAAAGCGAACCGAAATAACAATAACCGCGGAACCAAATTTTCTACCTTAAAACATATAAATGCTATAACAAACAAAACCACAGTAGGTACAAAGTACACACAAAGGAAAGTACTGTCAATCCCCCGTCCTACTAACAATTTTGACATCAACAGCGCCTTCATCTCAATACAGTAGGGTCGGTTTTCGTAGTTCAAACGTTACCATTCACGTGGTTAATTGTACTCGTGGTGTGACCGCACGATTTCGCGTCTATAGGTGGTGGGTAGCTTGTTGGTGGAAGGCATATTGGTGGTTAGTGGGGGTAGCTTGTTGGTGGCTTGTTGGTGGTTTGCACGGTATATACCGAGGCTTCCTGTCAATCTTTTTACACATGCAGCCTGTGGACTAAGTACACGCAGCATACATACAGTGCTCTGCGAGTACAGTATAATAGTTCAGGGTACTGTTCTGGCTGCCGCGCCACTGTAGCGCTTCAGCGATGTTTGCGGTGAAGAAGGCGTGGATGGTTTTCATGCCATTATGCGGAAGCGTTATTCATCTCTTATGAAGCGCATGCGGGCCAGCTCGACCAGCCTTCTGAGCGTGTTCGTGGGCCGCTGGGACTCGCCGATGTGGCGGCACTGGATGCGACTACACTCTGCGGGTGGTCGTGCCCAGGGTTTGGTATAAACTGGTACTCGTGTGGTACCACTTTGTGATTTCTGTTGTTCTCGTTTTTTTGTCTGAAATAAACGTCTTATTATTATTAACACTAGAGGATAGATAAGTAAAATTGTCACAAACCCTATGAACTTTGTCTAAAATAAAGTATTCTATTCTATAAACCGATTCTAAATATTTATTGAAGTAATTTTTATTATACGTAAGTACATAAACTCAAGCCTTCTTTCCATGACCTTTCTGAAGAACATCACCAATAAAGTCACTATATGCCCTTCCCTTCTAGGGGGTGCACTGCCGGCGTTTCCACTCAAATCTACCTTGTAAATACCTTTTGTTAGTTTATTATATCGTGTTTCAAAGATTCACCGATGAGCAAGGTTCCTAGAATTTCCCAAAGTGAGTCGGCAGTGGGTGTAGGTACCCACTGCCGACTCACTTTGGGAAATTCTTCACCAGGTTACAAATTGATGTATGAAATCACGCGCAGTGTGGAAATTCCCCTCCAATGTCCAGTGTGGAGGGCCTTTTCCCAGAAATTTGTTGCCATTGACTCGTTGGTCTAGTGGTCGAGCGCTATATATACTGCTGAGCATAAGATCCTGGGTTCGATTCCCGGGTCGGGCGAAGTGTTATTAGGTTTTTCCACCTTGAATTTTCAGTAGACGCCCGGAGTATGGGTTTGGGCCCGGTTAATGACAATAAGCTCGCCCTTATTACATGGGACTTAAACATGACTTGTTAAATGCGACTGTTCTATAGGTACACCTCTTCCCCTACCCCCTTCAGGGAGTAAACGCGTGATTTTTTGTTAATGTTGTGTCTGTGTGTAGTTTCATTAAAAAAACCTTACGACAACAACAGGTACCTCCACCACACGTAAGCAAGATATTATTCGCCAGTTTAAAACAGAAGTAAACGGAAGCTTGAACTTTAAACGCGGCCATCAAAAGTGATTCAGCGAAACAAACATTTACTTTGATAATTCAAGAGGAAAATTAACAAAAATACTCTAGAAAGTGAATCAGGTTTTACAAAGGAGTATTTGTGTTCTTGTCAATTTTAATATGGTATCAAATAAAACGGAATGTATACGTTGTGCGCAACGACGGCAATTAAGAAAGGTAGGTATTTTAAGGGTTCCGTACCTAAAGAGTGCCAACGGGACCCTATTACTTAGGCTCCTCTGTCCGTCCGTTTGTCACAGGGCTGTATCTTTTGAAGCGTTACAGGTAGACACTTGAGATGTTCATAGAGTGTATATGAACATCTCATCTCAATCTCTCTATGGGTGCTATGACAACAAGTAACAATTAGCTGCCAACCTTTCACGACACTGTCTACCCTATTCCTTTAGCTTAAAGTTCAAAGTCTTGTGCCAAGGTATTGCTGCAAAGCGGTTTTTCAGCTTCTTATTAGACATTCCGTTTCGGGCGTTTGAAAGCTTCGGTAGGATATCTGTTACGAAACGAACGGGCCATCAATAAATTCATGAATGGATATTTGTGAGGAGCTTCATATTGTATTGCATTTGAGAGTTAAGTTGGTTATACTTGAAAAGTATTCAAGAACAAATTAAGAACAACAATGGAAAACAAATGAAAGGACACTAGGTAAAAAGGATATTGCTTATAATTATGTCATTCGAGGCTCAAGCGCAGGCCACATACATATAAATGGAGTCAGGCACGGATACGGCACGGGCGGCTTCCTATACCATTCAAATTTCATACAAAATGCATGGAAATAAAGCGCAATTTAGGACACACAGTATGTCGTTGCTCGGACGCGGTTACGTCCGCGGTCTCCGTGGTTCGCGCCCTGTCCTCGCCTGATGACATTTATAAGTGGCCTACGCCTTATAAGACGTGATCTGATCGTTTGGCCTCTATTCTACAATTGGGACCCCATAGCCTTAGACGATTCGTCAATACGGAATGCTTAGGCAACTCTAACTGGTTGCCTAACAACGGATTTCTAAAGATATTGATATACATTCGTGTATATCAATATCTTTCTCTAAAACCATAGACAATAATCAATTGTCAAAATTTTTGATTTCGAAGCTTACGAGTTGATAGTGGAACGGGAGTTGTTCTGCTAACGAAAGGCGTTATTTGAAGATAAGTAGTGAAAACGAGTATTAGTGCACCCAGAAACGAAAAAGAAAAGAAAATTACAAATTAAATTACTTAAATCTTTTAATCAAATAACCCAAATCACACATGCTGAATAATTATAACGAAGTGGAGATTTACAATAATCACTGATAATTTTGATGTTTTACAATAAAAAGCAGGTCTAGATTACCTATGAATATATTTGGAATGATGGACATTGAAGGGTTTCATACAAGCTCCACTAAGGTACCGTTGCACTTGCGAAGTTCCGTCAGTTACAGTACATTTGTCCTCGACTACAGCTGCTCAAGCCGGAGTAGCCATTAGCTCTGCAGCACTGGTCCCTCTGTTCATCGGTGCCGTTGCAGATGTAGTCACAGGCCCCGACACGGGTGTCAGCCTCGACGGTGACCATCAACATTGCGAAGGCAACCAGCAGAAGAATGAAGGTGGTCTTGTTTGCAGCCATTGTAGTTGTTGTGTAGTAGAATACGATAAACGTTCGCAAAGAGATGTGGATTTGTTGTGTGAAGCTTTAGACATTTCTCACCATATTTATACTCTAAATCTAACAAGATTAATCGCCTACTATGAAACCGGTTCGGGATAGTTTTTATAGAAACAGGAAAAGATAAACTCAAAATTTATAATGAGGAAAATTTTGTTTTAAACCTCGAGACCTCATAAGTTCTAAACCTCGTTAATATTATTTTTCTGCGATACGGATTTTTATTCCTTGATTGATTATTTTAATCAATGTAAAGGAAGTATAGGTCAGCATGGACAAATCTGATACTTTTACAGGTTGTTATTTTTTTCTTATTTTGAGATTCTAGAGTTAATAAAAACTATATTACTTTAGTTTTTTAATGTTAAGCGTTAAATCTTACGTTAATATGTTGTACTCATTATTGTGGTTATTATTTCCAGTTTGGAAGAAGAAAAAAAAAAAAGAAAATACGTTTATTTGGGGCAAACATGACGCAAAGAAAAAACAAATACACGGAAATAAAAAGTTGGGGGAAAATATGGGTCACATCCACGGAAAACGGCCATCGCTCAGCATAATGCTGCGACCCTATGCGAGATAGAGCCCCAGTGCTGGTTTTCAGCAACAGCCGGCATTGACTTGATGACGTCAATCGGTACAGCATATAATGAAATAATGCGACTTAAGAAATAAAACATATAATAAATACTACACTTAGTCCTAAATACGGTTTGACCAAGAGATAGATGTGATTTTGTTGGATTGAGTGTGATTTTTTAACGACTTTACTAAAGAAGAGGTTTTCATTTCGGTGGATTTTTTATCAGTTGACGATCAACGGGACCCTATAACTAAGGGTCCGCAGCGGAGTCTTAGTAATAGGGTCCCTTTGTCACCCTTTAGATACGAAACCCTAAAAACTGAAGTGTTAAACGACTTTTGTCGCCGACTGTACCTATTTCCGCTGTCGGTCCGTCCGTCTGTCACAGAGCTGTATCTTTTGAACCGTAATAGGTAGACACTTGAATTTTTATAGTGTGTCAAATATAATTGTGCGGCAAATACTATATAGCAGCTACAGCAAAAAATAAAATAAATATAAAAATGTATACATACAAGAACCACACAAGAATATACAAGAACAAAAATATGTAGTCACTTTTTTATTTTGTTTTTGTATTTGTGTTTCACGAACTGTGTCCAAATAAACGTTATTCTTTCTTTTAGTGTTTAAATATTTTACGGCGGTACGGAACCCTCCGTATGCTTTTTTTAATCTTAAATTATTTAACTAAATATTTACCAATCAGAACATAAATAAAAAAAAGCGACCAAACTCCGTACCATATAAGAGGTCATTGCCATTATTAAGATCGAATAAAAAATATCAAAAAAAACATGTTTCTTGTCTTAAATTTTTAACTTTTTTTAATTTTTATTATTTGTTTTTCACTCTCTGTGAAACTTTCGAGTGTCTACCTTTAACGATACAAAGCCCTGTGACAGACGGACGGACCGACATGCCACAAATGAACGATCGGAAGTCAAGTCTCGTAGCACGGACGATGTAGGCGTAACTCAAAAAACCGGCTGATGTCATTTGAATGCATTTACAGAATGACGGAATTTTTTGGAGTAATTTTAATTCCTATTGTTTGCATTTAATATGTTTTTAAGCACGCGGACTGCTTGTAACATTTAGATATTAAAATGAATCATTGTTTTTTTTTGTCCCACACAAGATATTTTTCCTGTACGTATCGTGGGTACGTTAACAAACACAAATCTAACATGAATAAAAAATCAAATCCCTAACTATGTACGTAGAGCCAATAGCTCAGTCAGTGACCTAACCGTGCCATCATCGCTTAATATGATTAAAATGATAATTTATTTCCGTAAATTCGTTGCAAAATACACGACAAAAAAAAAAAAATATATTTAAAACTCGAACTGAAACTCAAAGCATTTGTTTCAATTAAACCATATACAGGCATTTTTGAATTTTTAAAGAGTCGGTCAGTTAGACAGGCAGAAAGTTGAAGCCCATTCCAAAATGTGACAAGAAACTTCAAGGAGACTCTTTTAAATCAAGATATTACAAAATCCTGGGTAGGTACGGTATTTTTATTGCTTCTTTACGTGAAAATATTAAAAAAACAATACAAAATAATTCAAAATGAAAGTTTAAAGATAACTTATGAGATGGTCAATCTCAACCGACGGCGCCTGTTCACGTTGGGGTCATCAACCTACTGTTATGATTTCGAATGATTTTGTGGACATCTTTTTCCTCAATAAGTAACAAATTTAAATAACTTATGACGTATTTCGTCATCGGTTTTTTCAATTTCTAGTTCGATGTCAAATAACAAGGAAAAGTTTAGTTTTTGTTCCACCATAAACGGCAACCGTTGGTCGGTACGGGCTTTAAGGCTCGTACATACTGGCACGACTTGTCGCGCGACGCGACACCGCTAATTGTTCAACAGTGAAGTTTTCTTAGAAATTGTATTGTTAAAGTCATGTCGCGCTGTCGCGTCGCGCCTGTTTGCAGGAGCCTTTAATCTATTCAGCGGTTACGACTAACGAGTAGGTAATATTAAGAGAAAAGTTGTTTATTCTTTCTTTATTTTCTTTGTATCTTACTGTGAGGAATCACTCTATTATATGTCATAAATAATAACTATGTTGTAAAATCACAAGTGTCATAATTATGTTGGTATTTTTATTTATCCTGGCCTCAATACAATATGGTCTTTACTTTACATTTTTGACTTTCCGTTAATAATAAAAGTAAGTCTTTTACTTTGATTTCTTGTATTTATAGATTCTAAAAGTGTTTAAACGGATCACCTAAATAATTACCACAATACCTTAACGTAAGAATTAACGCTTTACATTAGAACAAAAACTTGTTTTGAAAGTAACGTAGTTTTTCCTAACTCTGGTACTAAAAGGAAAAAAAAATCTACCTGTAATAGTAACAGATTTGTTCATACTGGTCTATCTCAATAGATAACCCGGTAGTTTACAAGAATGTCCCCCCGGCCTCTAAACTGATTAAAATAATCAAATCAATGAATAAAAATCCGTATCGCAGAAAAATATAATAATCCTGGTAGTCTAGGGTTAAAACCAAAATTTTCCTCATTCAATATTTTGAGTTCGAGTTATCCTGCTTGTACAAAAACTAGCTCGAACCGGTTGCATAGTACGTTACTAACCTTGTTAGATGTGTAGTATAAATATGGAGGGAAATTTCTAAAGCTTCACACTACAAATCCACATCTCTTTGCGAACGTTTCTCGTATTCTACTACACAACAACTACAATGGCTGCAATCAAGACCACCTTCATTCTTCTGCTGGTTGCCTTCGCAATGGTGACGGTCACCGTCGAGGCTGCATCCCGTGTCGGGCCCTGTGACCAGGTCTGCAGCCGCATCCCTGCTGAGAGGCACGAGTGCTGCAGAGCTCATGGCTACTCTGGTTACTTCAGCTGTAGTCGTGGACAAATGTACTGTAACTGACGGAACTTCGCAAGCGCAACGGTACCTTAGTGGAGCTTGTGTGAAACCCTTCGATGTCTGCTGCCCGCTTTTTATTGTTAAACATCAAAATTATCAGTGATTATTGTGAAGTTCCACTTCTTTAGAATTCAGAGTGTTATTTGGATTATTTGATTAAAAGATTTATTTTTATTTTCTTTTTCGTTTCTGTGTGCATTAATGTCCGTTATCACTTATTAACTTCAAATAACGCCTAACGTTAGCAGATCCCTAAGCAACAACTCCCGTTTCACCATTCGTTTCAGTGCAGGCAACTCGTAAGCTTCGGAATCAAACTTTTTGACACTATAATAATTATAGTCTATGGTTTTTGAGGCAAGTTTCTCAATGTCTTTAAAAATTAGGCAACTCATAAGCTTTGAAATCTAAAGGACGATGTTTATTTATGCCCTAATCATGTCCAGCCAATTCATATTTTAAGTAAGTATTCTTCATTAATTCAAACTAGATTTTTGATAACAGTATAGTGTTAACCGAAGCATTTGTTTAAGATTGAATAAAAATAAATATTTTTGTAGAATCTATATCGAGAGTATAAGATTGCTTGTTAGTGCTTAAATCGGTTTAGAATGATGATTAGAATGATGATACTATGAGAAATTGAAAATTGGTAACAAATTTTGCTAACCACATATTTTTTATTCAAGATTAATAAACAGGCTTACTATACAACTTTAAGTAGGTAATCAGCTTTATATCTCATATCTTGAAATAAAAGCCATTACAAGACTATAAAATATTAATTCTAATTTCATATGATGCAAAATCCTGGTCCATTTGGAGGCTGAGCGTGTATGTCGCGACGATTCATGCGACACACCTGTTCTTCGAGTCGGCAGCTGGCTTCATATTTTCGGTCGCTATAGGACTGACACGTCTGCATATGCTGGTCCATAATATCGGTGTAACCGCTCCATAGTGCTTCAGCTACTGCGCTAGCCCCAGGCCATACCCTGATAATATTAAAATATTTTAGAAATTTGTATTATGACATACATGTAATAGTACATATTTCTGTTGAGGCCAGCAACTCAAGCATTGATGGACGATCGTGAAAATGTGGGCTGAGGCGGAGCCGAGGCACACATACGTGAGTCCAGCAATGCCTGGTTGCGGCCAGAGCTTGAATAGTGCTTTTCTCAAATAATGCGCGGAAATTAAAATAAAAGTAAATTAGTTATAAATTCCAGAATCATTGACGGACAGCGATAATTTTTGACGCACCATCGAAATTTAAATAAAATCTTTGATAAGTTACCTCCTTGGTTGTCATGTGTTGAAGTAAAGAGTTAGTTCCATTTTTAAATAACACGACAGATATGAGATTTCATAGTAATTTATTTGGCCGCTACACAGGACAGTTATGGATTTTCATAGTAACATTGCTGGCCGCATCGTCATTTGTTTTTGATCAGTACAGCAATTTCGATTTATCTCGAAGAAGGTTGTCAAAATAATGGTCGAATTTCCAAGCATGTTTGAGAAAACATCATTTTCTCAAAAACAAATGACGATGCAGCCAGCAATGTTACTATGAAAATCCATAATATCTGTCCTGTGTAGCGGCTAAATAAATTCGTATGAAAACTCATATCTGTCGTGTTATTTAAAAATAGAACTAACTTTGCATGAACAGCCTACCTGCTTATCATATTATTGTCGTCGACGACTTCGCCCCACATGCAAGCTTCGCCCCCCAGAATGTCGCTCTCCTTTGATTCAGGGACAAATCCTTTGACTATTTCTCGCGGATCCACTTCGTAGTATTTATACCAGTCTTCACCTCCAGCGATATGATCTAAGTACCACGAAGAAGAGTAAATGACTTTGTGACCGGCAACCAGGATCTGTAAAGCGATTTTCAAAACTGTAGTTCAAGTCTGTGACTGCCTCGTTGGTCGCTACTGCTGAGCATGAGGTCCTAGGTTCGATTCCCAAGTTCGACAAAGTTTTATAGAGTTTTTCTGTCTGAAATTTCTTAGTAGCAGCTCGGAGTCCGGATCTGTGCCCGGTTGATGGCAATAAGCTCGCCCCTTTTACAAGGGACTTAAACATAACTGGCAAAATGTGGGTGTACTACATAGATACACCTCTGCCCAACCCTTCGGGGAAACAAGGCGTGATGTTATGTAGTTCAAGTCAGAATCATCACAAAGGTTGATCTACTTACTAATATTTGAATTGGATTGGAATATTTAACAATTAATTTAACTCACATCCCGCATTCCCCAGGCTTCTATATCTTTCCACACTTGCACGATAGTGCCGCTTGGCAGAGATACACCCTCATCAAAGACTTCCTGCAATTAAATAAAATGGCTCAAACAAAAAGCAAGAAATAGAAGCGAAATTAAAATAACCATTACAATTTTTGTGCCCGGTTGATAGCAATAGGCTCGCCCTATTACATGGGACTCAAACATAACTGGCCAAATGTTGGTGTACTATAGGTACCTACACCTCTGCCCAACCTTTTGGGGACTTACAGGCGTAATGTTACGTTATTTATTAAATTATTTTTTCGTTCAATCTTAAAGTGCAAGAACGTTTTCTCCATGTATGTAGGTCTATCTTAATCGTTAATTGTCCAGGAAATCCCAACAACACTAACAAGATGACATACGTGACGATATTAAAGAACAGGCGTTAATATAGGGTAAGATAGGCAGTTAAGGATATTAGTAATCAAGAACACACTTACTTGCCACACGATAGGTTTCGACCTGTCACCTAGCAGTGGTATAACTTTGCTCATAAACAGTGAGTGTAGCTCGCTAGTGTGGGTCATATTATGCTCTGCCATAAATTTTGTAATAATCGGATTTGAGCTCCTGTAAAAATATTACATAATTATCTTTTTATTTATTTTTCCTCCCCTCTTCCCTTTTACTGGGTTAATACTACAATTAATATCAAAGCAACGTTGCACTTACCAGCAGTCCAAATCGACCTCGTCACCACCAACATGGAAATATTTTTCGGGGAATCGTTCCTGCACCTCACGGAACAAGCCACTAATAACTTCGTAAGTCATATCGTTTGTTGGGTCCATCGGCCCCAAGCCTATACTTTGGTCGAACCTGTAGCATGTTGTCAGGATACTCGGGTACGCAATTCCCCAGGAACTGGTGTGCCCTAGAATATTTTTTTGTTAGTGTTTTGGGTGATCATTACAATTAAATCATGCGCTCGTGGAGGATCTCTCGTGGATTCTCATGGGAGGAGTTCGTGGCTAAGTAATAACAGCCGCACGGGTCGATCCATCGGGTTAAGCTACGCTTGCCGGGGTTGGTCCGTGGATGGGTGACCATCGTTACATACCGAGACTCCTGCGTGCTTCGGAAAGCACGTTAAGCCGTTGATCCCGGCTGTCATTTGTGGATCTTTGACAGTCGTTACGAGTCGTCAGAAGCCCGAAAGTCTGACAACCATTCTTACCAAGGGGTATCGTATTACCCAGTTACTGGTTTGCTGAGGTCAGATAGGCAGTCGCTCCATGTAAAATACTGGTGTTCAGCTGCATCCGGTTAGACTGGAAGCCGACCCCAACATGGTTGGGAAAAGGCTAGGCAGAATGATTACAATTAAATCATCTCATATTTATTGACTTGAACCTGTGTACCGCAAAACCAAACAGACAGTTCTATATTTATTTCTTACCCTACAATTTATAAATGTATACTACAGGGTAATAAAGGGTAATAAGACCCACCTAAATCACAATTAATAGAGGTTTGCCTCAAATGTTATTTAAGGACCACTTAATACTTGAAAAATACGTGCATTAACAGTACCTGGCACGTCAAATTCGGGTAGGACGCGTATGCCTCTATCTCTCGCGTAGTTTACAAGCTGGTTAATGTCTCTTGCAGTGTATACCATTGTAGGGTCGTATGCAGCTTGACTGTTAATAAAATGAGGTGGAATTAGAGTGTAACCAGTGATAGTAATAAAAGTATGCAGTTACGTTACTATATTATTATTCGAAGCCACTCTCTTCCTGTGGTTATCGTTTAAGACGAACTGTGAGTGATTCTACGTACAGTTTAAAATATATAATTCAACTCATAATTATAGATAATGGTGAATCAATCTGATTCTCACCTCAACTGAGGAAACACCTCGCTCTGGTAAGGGAAACTCTGGTCATCGACAATGTGCCAATGTAGAACATTCATCTTGTTCATTTCCAAGGCGTCCAACGTTTTGAGTATAGTTGATACAGAGAGGTAATGTCTTGAGGTGTCAATAAGAAGTCCTCGGTGGGTGTATTTAGGGTAATCAACGATTTGTGTTGTGTTGATGAGCACGCTCTGTAAGTGAGGTTTATTTGATTAGAGTCTGATTTTGAGAACGAATGCTGGAAATATTCATATAAAAGAGTTCGACGATCGCGTATTTGCGTGACGAACGTGTTCGGTTAGAACCCGGGCTTACTTTGTATCCATCAGAGATATAGAACAATTGTGCGAAACTCTCGAGTCCTCTCAGAACGCCCCATACGGAGTCACTCTTGAGTGTCGACACCGTCGCGACATCAAGGCTGTCTGAAATCAAATACTTATTATTTACTAGCTTTTGACCGCGGTTTCACTCGTGAGGATGTCGGAAAATATCCCACGAGAACATCTAACCGAGATAAAAGATAAAAGTAAGTCCTATGTCCTAACCCAGGTCATGGGCTACCTGTGTGTCAAATTTTTACACGACTACGGCGAAGCAAAAAGGAGGGTTATGATTTTGACCGGTATGTATGTATGTATGTATGTATGTATGTATGTATGTTCATTTGTTCCCTCATAACTTCTAAACTACTCATCATAGATTGACTAATGGGGTATCGTTGGAAGCGTCTCGATCGTCCGATGGTTATAGGCTATGTGAAGTCACATTAAATTGAATACGGCGCCCTCTAGAGGACAAAAAGTCATGAACTAAAAAAAAAGTTTTTGTAATTGTGTCATGTTGGGTATCAAATGAAAGGGCTTAATTAGCACATTTCAAAAATATATATATTATAACCCCAAAATAAATTAAATTAAAATAAAAGTAATAAAAACTAAAACCCAACTACGGCAAAAGTCAACTAAAAAGGTATAAACAAGTCATCACAGACAGACAAATTAAAAATCCGGAGTCAACGTTAATTTGTCTGTCTGTGATGACTTGTTTATACCTTTTTAGTTGACTTTTGCCGTAGTTGGGTTTTAGTTTTTATATCGAAATCTGTTAAGCCGTATTAAACAAACAAATAAACAAACAAACTCATTTTCGCATTTATAATAATTATTAGATAGCTAAGATGTAATACAAACTTTTGACCTTTTATGTTGATATTACAAGGTTGATTTTTTTGTAACTGTTTAAATTTAGTAGATGATTTAGACTGCAGTATGATACCTATCCATGTTTTGATTGCGTCTGTGTATATTTAATTTGAAAAAAATAAAAGACAAAAAAATTATGTAGGTACTGTTTTAGAGTTTAACTCCCGCTTTTTAAAAGCTTTTATTTAACTTCACTTGTATGTAAGTCCTGGAATATTGCAATCAATATTTCACCCACTTCCACTGAAGCTATCGGGCTGAAATTTGGCATACGTGTTTGGTTCTCGTGACAATGCATGATTACATTATAAAAGTTAAAAATATAATATCTTCTTTGTTGTATGTATGTCCTGGAATATTGCAATCAATATTTCACCCACTGCCACTGAAGCTATCGGGCTGTTTGGCATACGTGTTTGGTTCTCGTGACAATGCATGATAAAAGCTTTTTATCTTTAAAAAAAAATTAAAAGCTTTTATGTAATGTTTTAGATATTAATTGCCGCTTTTGTTTACTATAATTTTTATGCTTGTATTTTATAATGAAATGTCTTAGAGATGCCATTTCTTGTCAACCAACAATATATTTACTCGTGTGGAAACAGATTTTTGGATACATTATTATAATTAAGTGGATGATGCTTTTACGTCAACCAACATACCTTTATACACTCACACCTTCCCCTGGGGGTAGGCAGAAACTATAGAACGCCAACAAACAACATATTATTATGTATTATTTATTATTGCAGATCGTCTAAATAAGAATTAGCTCAGGTGGACGTTAAAGATTAGCCAGTCACAAACTGTAATACCTACTGCCTGACTACCTTTTTTTTTTAATTCTTTATTTATTTAGGGGGTTTTTTCATAAATGAATATTTCACCCCCATTATTGAAAACAAAAATTTTACTTAATATATAACTTAAATAAACCTACAAAAACTAAGAAACAAGAAAACACTACTCTGACCTTAACTTTAAACCTACCATCACCATCCTTACCAGCATCTTGGCTGCATCAGACAATGGTGAAGCCAAAATACTATTAAAGAAACCTACATTGTAGTACCTATTATTAAACATAGATCGCCTCTGACGCTCAAGCCGACCACACTCCGCTAAAATGTGGTGCGTGTCTTCCAAAATTCCACACACTGTACAATTAGGTGATTCTACTTTGCGCATCATGTAAGCAAAACTATTGAGCGGAATATGACCAGATCGGAGCCTCAAAGCCATCACCAATTCTTGCCTGTGTATCCCACCCACATCGAACCACAAAGAACGACAAAGAGAGGGCTGAATAGTCCTGTACCAAATACCCTTCGTCAAGGACCTTTTGTCGAAATATTCTGACCAGGACTCAAGACACGAATGTCTTACTATAGGAATTAGTTCGGTATGAAAAGGTAAACAGGAATATTCATAACCATCGGATGCGGCTTCGTTTGCAAGACGGTCGACTACCTCATTACCCTCCAGTCCAGTGTGCGAAGGAATCCACTGCAGTACAACAGTTCGGTTTTTAGTTACGTTTTCATAAATACATTTTAAAATAGTGTAAGCTATTGGGAGGCCCCTAACAGATAAGGAACATTTAATCAAGTGTAGAAGGGCACTTTTAGAGTCGGTATAGATGACAAAACGATTCCCAGGTAAAGAATGAATATATGAGAGGGCCTCCGCGATGGCAATCAGTTCTAAATGCATTATAGAAACATTACAAGAAATTTTAAATTTCATAAATGTACCTGCTTGTATATCTAAAAATGCGGCGCCGGAATGATTATCTTTATGTAAAGAACCGTCTGTATAAATAGAATAAAATTCGTGATATTGTTCATAAAGTGAATTGCAACATAGGGATCTCAAATTTTGCTGGCAATAAAACTGTTTTGGTTTATCAATACTTCGTAAGTTAGGTCTTACTATATAAGATGAGTCCACATTGCTGACCCAAGTGTCCATGGAGAACATATCCATCTGATTATTGCAGTGAATAAGATGCTCTTTTAATAAATTATGAGTTAATATTAACAAAGGCTTTTTCTTGTGAATCCAATAAAGATTATTACAGAGTTCGTTTAAATTTTCAAGGATATTAATTATAGGGAATTTGTTAGACTTAGATTTCAAATAAAATTTACCAGCTAAAAATCGACGTCGCACAGACAAAGGGGGAAGCATTAATTCGGATTCCATCACATGAATCGGGGTACTTTTGATGAACCCACCAATCACACGCAAGCAAATATTTTGTAACCGATCAAGTTTAGATAAGTGAATGTCTGCACTATTATCAAATAGGAAACTGGCAAAGTCTATTCGACTACGAACAAGGGCGATGTATAGCCGTCGTAGGTGTATCGGATGGACACCCCACCCAGGGCCTACCAAGACTCTAAAAATGTTAATGAATTTAACAATTTTTTCACAAATCTCGTTAATGTGCTTTTTCCAACGAAGACATCTGTCAAGCCACATTCCTAAATATCTAACATTGTCCACGAGTTCCAATGGTAAACCGTTCAAGCGGACATCGATAGCAAGCCTACGGTAACCTCTACTGAATAAGCATATTTTACTTTTAGACGGAGAGATGTCCAAACCAACATTTAATAACAAAGAATTAATTAAGTCCAGAGCTGATTGAATCTTGGACTGGCCCTCTAATATCGTTGTACATTGTACATAAATTGCAAAGTCATCCGCATATTGGGAGATATTAACATATTTTTCCACACGTTTGCAAATTTCTAAGGTTATCACATTAAAAAGTAATGGTGATAGTGGATCACCCTGAGCTAGACCGCGACCTGAATATCTGCTAAGGTACCTATTACCTGTTTTAATTGTTAACACTCTTTTGTGAAGAAAGTTCCAAAGATATTTACAAATGTAGAATCCAACTTCTAGTTTATCTAAAATATGAATTAAAGTATTATTATCTAAATTATTATAAGCACTATTTATATCTAAAAAGCAACCTAATGTCGAAAAACCGTCGGAAAAACCTGTTTGTATAGTGGAGACCAGACAACTTAAACTATCTAGACAGGACCTACATCTGCGGAATCCTACTGTATTTACTGAGAATATATCATTTTTTTCAAAATACCATTCAAGTCTGCGGTACAGGATAAAGTGAAATATTTTACAAATACAAGATAATAAAGATATAGGTCTAAGGGAGGATACGTCACTGGGGTCACGTCCAGGTTTTGGGATGGGAATTATAAAAATATCGCGCCACTGTGAGGGTACAAAGCCATGGATTAAAAATAAATTATATAACGTTAACAAAATACGTTTGCCTACATCAGGTAAATGTTTAATCATAGAATATGATATGTCGTCGCATCCAGGAGATGTGTCCTTGGATTTAATACATTTATCGAGCTCCTGTATGGAGACCTCACACTCTAAGATAAGGTTTTCTTTGTGGATGGTTGGAGATGCTGGGGAAACATAATCTGGTGTAAGAGAATGTAACAAATCCTCAGCACTTTGGGAATCCACGTAACGTCTGGGTGTACGGTATCCTTTCTGCCATTTCATTTTACGCCACATGTCACTGGACGTAGTGGACTCGTCAACTGAAGAACAATAATTATGAAAATCTTCTCCTCTAGCCTGTCGGATCAATCTCTGAGATGTATTGATACGGTCTTTTAAAACATCTAAGTTTTGAGGAGTTGGATTACGCCTAAAAGCAGCTAAAGCTAGTCTACGCCGGGCTACAGCTTGCGAAAGACTAGTAGACCAGTAAGGTTTTGGAGAAAATGTTGAGGAAGGGTTTTGGGTAAATTTGTATAACGGAATGAATTTATCTGCAGCCTCGTTAAGAGTATCTAGAAATAAATCATAGGCTTCTTGAAGGTCACTTGGTAAAGTAAACGAGTGAAATTTTTTATTTATATATTTGGAATATGAAGCCCAATCAGCTTTGCGGAAATTTCGTTTTGTGACGGGGGGATGAGAATTATTAATCAATGTTGATATTTTAATTATTAAATGGTCGCTGCCTAAATTTTCGTTTAAAACAGCCCAGCTGCATTGAAGTGCAATATCCATGGATGCAAAAGAAATATCCGGGGAAGACTGTTGTGGAATTGAGTCAACTAATCGGATCCGTGTATATGTCCCATCATTCAATGATAGAAAGTTGCTTTCCATGAGTGCATCGTAGATATAAGTACCTCTTTGATTAGTTTTATAGGACCAACTGATATGATGGGCGTTAAAATCGCCTAAAATTAGGGTTCTGGATGGCCACAATGCAAAAATATAATCCCAGTCTTGCTGAGTTGTGGTGGTAGTAGAGGTACAATAGACGGACACAATGTTTTCTATAGGATGACAATTAAATAATTGGACACATATTATCTCAATACCTCTGTTGTGGAGAGTTATTCGTCTCCGTTGAGCCTGAGCCTGACTACCTAAACGGGTTACTCTCGTTTGGCAACGCTCCTGTTTAGCAACTCTACATATACATTAGTTATGTTTGTAGACAGAATAGAATAGAATAGAATACTCTTTTAGATATTACGTACCTGGGCACACGTTAAAGTACATTCAGAGTAAAAAGTTCTAGTGTGCTGAATTTATTTAATATTTGCTATGTTCAGTTCTAATTTTATATTTTCGACTTTTATTTTGTTTACTCGGTTGTTTTTAATAAAGTCACACATTAGATAGACACATTTGGAATGAATAAACAAAGTTTACCTATTGTATAGTTACTTATGTTGTTGATTTTGCTTTGCTTAGTTTTAATAACACAGAATAAAAATTATCAACAAAATAATAAATGATTAGAAAGCTACAAAGGATGTGACGAGCCGACCAAGACAATAAGACATTCGAGCTGGGTCATGAATGGAGTGTCCACTGACTTTTTTAAACTCACATTTCTCATCCATATCCAAGTGCGGGTAACTTTCGCATGGTGCTGAAAGGTTAATTTGTAGTTCTTCCAACGTTCCCTTGTAGTTGACATCAGTATCGATATCACTGAGATGATGCGTCAGCTTTTTTGAATATCTCTCCGCTATAAGATACGTGTTCTTCAATACATTAGTATAACGTTCTATTGCAGCTTGTAATACATCACACGTTTGTCCTTTTTCCTGTTAGAAATATACTTTTTTATACTTTTATGCCATCGCGGTAAATTCCTGTTTTTTAATTAAGTATCGAATAAATTTATTCAAATAAGAAAAATGCTTCTTATAACTTTTTGCCACCGAACCGGACCATCTGAAGGTCAACAAAAATGGCGCTAGATCCGTGCATCATCTAACAAAAACACTTTTATCCTGTTACGAGTATGATGGGGTTCGTAATGAAACAAGAGGAACTGACCAAACTGAACCTAAACTAGTAGTGTTAGGTTACCTACCTACATAGTTATCTCGGTGTTGGCGGGTACAGTTCGATTCAAACTTAATGGTGGCTCGGCAGTTAGCTACTTGCTGCGCAGTACCCCCGCTGACACATGAAATTTTTACTGCGCAGCGACTCGCCTCATGTTCCGAGCCGCCATTAAGTTTGAATCGTACTGTACAAAACTTCTCTTTTCTGATGTTAAATAATGCTGTGATGTACGAACTCCAAATCCCAAAAACTATATTTATTACAACTACAAGCCTAGTAACCACTAGTTAAGGGGGATGGTCCAAGGTACCCCCCAAAAATTCAAATTTTCTTACGTTTTTTGCAATTTGCAGATCAGTGTCAGGTTGTATGTTGATTACAATAATATGATTCGCAACCGTAACAAATACGGTTTTTCAGAATTATAATCATTAGAATCTGCATCCTTAAGTTAGAATAATCCTCAAATGTCATGATTTCATGAAATACTAGTCATTCAATGCTGTAGCTGTAGATTTTTATGATTATAATTCTGTAAATAAATATTTGATACGGCCGCGAATCTTATGTAGAACAATATTGACTCTGATACTGACCTGCAAATTGCAAAAAACGTAAGAAAATTTGATTTTGCGGGCTCCGTCCTTCTTGAAAAGGTTGGAACTAGTAAAATAAGGCTTAAAGGCTTTTTTTGAATAATATTATTATTCAAAAAAATAAACTAAACATTTTTGAAACTTACCGTAATAGTAAAAGTAGCCGGTATGTATTTAAAATAACTATCCGATTTTATTTGTTCATGTGGTCTTGGCCATATCGCCCCCTTTGTGGGCGGATATTGAGGCACAGGAATAACAATGTTTAAACTTGCCCCGAACAACAAGCAAAAGACATTTAAAAATAAAATGTGCGGCGGCATTTTTCCGGCAATATAAGGACGATGCCTCGTCAATGGTGCAGCGCGAACTGTTTTCTCATTTGGGTTTTTAGCATTATAAATGTATAAGGTCAATTATATCGTTATGACAATTTTATTGCATTGTATTTCTTTTTAGTGATTCAAGTTTTACCAATGTCGACGTTTAGGTTATGCACCTATCAATAATAGTGCACCAAAGTTTTACAAATATTTTTATTTTATTTTACTTGCATTGAATAAAAATATAATATACATAATCTGAGATGAATGAAAAAAGGGTTCCTCAATAAACAAGCTTACTAAATGTCTTACGAAAGAAATTCAACACTAAAACGACACCTCAACAAACAACTACCTTAGCCAACTAACGAGTGATACCAAAACAGGCTACTCACTATGGAAGGCTAGGAAGCACATGAAACGCCCGATCACACACAATCGCCGGTCAACAGTCGTATTTAGCTTTGAAATAGTGCCTAAAAGTCAGTTATCAATTGCTTACCATGATGAGAGAATTACTTATTTCATAAGTTAAAAGAATTAAAACATTTAAGGTTGACCGACCATTCTGATGTCAGAATGGCTGGTCAATCTCTGTAGAAAAGTAACTACGTGGAATTACTGTCATGGGCTAAAAATTGCTTATATATGCTTATTTCACAATTTATAACCCTAGACCCTGTCATTCCTGTAAGTCTTTCTTTAAGCTCGTTTCAAAGCCCGTGCGCCTGTTAAATATATGAGAGAAAAGTGACGTATGTTGAAAAATGCGTTTATATATCAAAAGGTATTATTAGATACTCGTTTCTTGGGGTGTGTGTGTGTGTGTGACTCATGTGTGAGTCACACACGGACTCGCACCCAAAGGGTTCCGTGCCACCTTACAATATTTAACGGCACCGTCGGTATAGTGGTTAAGCGATTGACTGCTGCACTGCGTGTCGCGTGTTCGATTCCCGCACGGAACAAATATTTGCATGACCTGTTTGTGTATGTGAGTTTAAATGTTTGTAAACTCACCCACAATACAGAATCAATTGAACTTAGTTACACGAAAAGGATCCAATCCACAACATGGTCAAAAATGAGTTAAGTGCACCAAACTGATGCTAAATATCAATACTATCGGCCAGTAAAAAAAGATCCAAGCAAAAACAACTGTTAAACACATTTTATGAACCTCAGAACCAACCAACTTGTATGGCAAGTTAAAAAAAAAACACTGGACAATCCAACATTCCTTCTTCATGACCAATGTATTACCAACCGAATGAGTAAAAGTTTATTTATTTATTAAAAACACTTACAACTATCATCACAGGCTTATTACCCAATACAATAGTGTAGTTATAATAGCTTTCAAAGATAACACATAGCTTACAATATTATTATAGACTTATTTTACAAAATGCGGTCCGTGTAAATTCACTGAATGTTTAAGTGCAATTGAAACGGTCTACCTGTTGTGACACCATATTGAATGTATGAAGGGCGCGCGTCAGCGGCGCGTGCTGCAGCAGGTTGGTGCGACCGGGCGGCACCCACAGCAGCGGCGGTCGCCTTCGTCGCTCCACGTACCCATCAGGTACATACAACCCAACCGTACGCAGTACGCCTGGGTTGTGTATTTTACCACGCATAACTTTAAATAAGTAAGTGGCGAGAGCTACTTCCCTTCTTACTTCCAGTTTATAATAGCCTACCATGCCCAGCACAACAAACAGCATTGTTCACAGCATTGTTGTGTTCCGGCAGTTAGAGGTAGGAGTAAGAACAAAATTTATCCTATAGGTAACCATCCCCATAGCCCATAACGCTGTGTCTGCTGTTAACGAGTCGGATAAAAAGGGGTAAATGAAAGGTGTCGGATAATAGGGGCGATAATATTTTCCGCCGACTTCAATTATGGATAAGGGCATGAAGGAGAAGCCCAGCACAGGTCCTCAGAATCTCAAAATCACACATCGCAAAACAAGCAGTGGTAGATCGCGCAGTCAATTAGCTGTCAACCTTTCACAACACTGTCTAACCTATTCCTTTACCTTAAAGTTTAAAGTCTTGTGCCAAGGTATTGCTGCAAAGCGGTTTCTCAGCTTCTTATTAGACATTCCTTTTCGGGCCTTTGAGAGCTTCGGTGGGATCGTCGTAGGCCTAGTATCTGTTACGAGAGGAACGTTCCAGGCCATCAATAAATTCGTGAACGGATATTTGTAAGGAGCTTCAGGCATTCCATTGCAAGGTGGTTATAGATAATATTCAATAATAAATTAATAACAACAGTATCCTATATAAAATATGAAATGATCTTTTGGCCTGCTTGCTACAAATTGGCCCTCTTGACAATTCACCAATACGAAATGCTTAGGCAACTCAAACGGGTTGCCTCGCAACGAACTAAAGATATTGACAGATACGAAACTTGCCTCAAAACCCATAGACAATTAGTTTAAAAAATTTAGATTTCAAAGCTTACGAGTTGCCTGCACAGAAACGAATGGTGAAAAGGGCGCTGTTGCGTAGTGATCTGCTAACGTGAGGCATTACTTGGCTTTAACATCGCCATCTATATAAATATTCTTGAAACCGTTATGTTTTTCAGGAAAAATCCTAAATTATTTCCGCGCAGAGCAGATCAATTTCCCAGAAACAGGCGTGACCAAATCCCAACTATGTGTATAACCTCCCTGTAGGACTGCACTTATGCGCAAAAGTGTATTTCATATGGCTCTAATTGTATACAATAAGTGGCCAAAGAGTTGGAAGGAGCTAAATAATGTACACTTGAAAAGAAAACTGAAGACACATTTAGTAAATATAGCATAGTTTATAATATTAACGAGTTCCTAGAGGAAAGATTTGTATTGACATAGTAGCTCTTTGATTTGATTACTTACACAATTTTTTTGTGTTTTGTTAATTATTATTTGGATCTTTATATTATTTTTTATTGTTGACATGATTACTGTTTAACAGTCATAATAACTTATTTTTGTTCCAGTGCACTGTTTGATTTTTGTTATTTTAAATTTTATACAACACTTTTATTGCTCTTTATGTAATTACATTTGCACGACACATAATCAGGCAAACATGCGCGTACCTAATAATGTTGTTTCCATCTTGCATGCATGTATTTTCTTTGTATTTTATGTATGACACATGTTTAAGCAAATAAATATTATCTTATCTTATCTTATCTTATCTTGAAGTTAGTGAAAACGGCCATTACTGCTTCACACAGACACGAAAAAGAAAAAAAAAGACAATTTAAAATAAAATCTTTTAATCAAATAACCCAAATCACATGCTGAATCTTAAAGAAGTGGAACCTTACAATAATCAATGATAATTTTGATGTTTTACAATAAAAGGCAGGTGTTGATTACCTCTGAATGTTCTTGGAATGATGGACATTGAAGGGTTTCACACTAAACCTCCACTAAAGTACCGTTGGAGTTGTTATAGTCTCCCGGCCCTACAGTACGCGCCACCACTACATTTGCTCCAGCCGGGGTAGCCATTATCTCTGCAACACCAGTCCCTCTGTTCATCGGTGCCGGTGCAGGTGTGGTCACAGGCCCCGACACGGATGTCAGCCTCGACGGTGACCATCAGCATTGCGAAGGCAACCAGCAGAAGAATAAAGGTGGTCTTGTTTGCAGCCATTGTAGTTGTTGTGTAGTAGAATACGAGGAACGTTCGCAAAGAGATGTGGAGTTGTTGTGTGAAGCTTAGACATCATCTTGCATATTTATACTCAAGATTTAATAGCGTAGGTAATAATATGTTACTGATTTGGGCTTGTTTTTGTAAACAAGATAAGAAGAACCAAATAAAACGTTAAATGCGGAAAATTGTTTTTAACGCTAGACGACTGCGACATGGATTTTATTCGCTGATTTGATTATTTTAATCTGATTTTGAAAACAAAAAACACCTCAGCACCGCAAACAGGCAGGTTTTGACGTTCACAGACAGTGAGCAAAATTCGATTTTGCTGCGAGCGTGAGACAAAGTAACTTTTTAATTCCGGAAACAGTGCTTTGTCTACTCACAACATTCGAAAGATTTGAACTTTACTTTATGTTCTGTCAGTTTTTTTTTACTGAAGCTCCAGACTGCAATTTTCTCGCTGCAAAAGTAAGTAATTAACTGTAATTAAGTAATACTAAATGTGCACACTACCCATTTGAAAAGCTTTGGGCGTAGTTCAACCTACTTAGTTATATACTGTAGGTATATACATACACAAATCATAGTCTGGATATAAATATGTATATTCGTGGTAAGCTCGGAAACCACTGACCGATTTTGGTGTGATTTTCACTAACATTTTACTTTATCCTTAGGGATGGTTTTATTAATGTATAATTTTAGTATGTATATTTTATATCTGTTTTCTGTAATTCGTCGCATCGGCCTTGAAGAAAGTGGGTCAGTCACCTACGTTTTATCTGTTTTAATTACTCATATAATATTTTTATTGCAGGTTATCCTCATTATTGGAATTCATGGAGTATGCCGCACGATATATTGAGGAGTCGATCCAAAATAAATCAAAAATCTGTAAGTGTATAGTAGAGACAATAAGCTTGAAACAGACCTGAGATCCTTGGTTTCGCCAGTCTACTTCCAGAGTCACGAATACCGGCGCCGAGTCACCTACTTTCACTATCCTCCCATCACAATCCACAAGTAAGGAAGCCGAAACCTCAGCGAGTAGTCAAACTCAAGTCGCTAACACAACAATATCATAATTATACATCTAACATAACGATATCAGTTCCAAACAAAACATACTTTAAATTTGCAAAACTGTAATAATTTTACTTTAAAATTTTATTTTTTACAAATACAGTGTGAGTCTTCATAATGTGCACATATCGAAATGGGGGGAATCTATGCTTAATTTTATCGACGGAAAAAATAAAAAATAAAATCTAAATACATTTTTTTTTATTTAAAAAAATTCGTCTTATTGATTTTTTTTTACGATTATTGTAAAAATTGATTAAAAAAACAGATTTTTGGACGAAATACCTGTTTATTTTCAATTGAGGGTTTTTTGGGTTTAATTGGGAGGGGTTTTTCCCACAATTTTCATTTTATAAGAACACTTAATTACTACCAATCATTATGGAGTTGAGTTTGTTTCATCGCGATAGATCATTTAAAAGTTACACCGTTTTTTTACATTGGGGTAAAAAATACAAAATAAATAAAAAAATAAAAATAGATTTTTTTAAATATTTTTTCCGTTTGTCAAATTAAGCATAGAATCCCTCATTTCGATATGTGCACATTATGAAGACTCACACTGTATACATGTGGTTTAATTATTACCACGTTGTTGTTTTTACCTTTAGGTAATATGTTCTCGCTGCTGAGGTGAAAAGTTGTATGTGTTACACGATACCAAAGTTATTTGCATCTCGTGTCTTTGAATCCTTCGCTTACTCGGGATTCAAAATCAACACTCGCAGCAAAAACCTACTTTGCTCTCTTGTTGCACAAATAACTATTTTCATTTGTTAGAGGAAGCTGGTTCCATATTTTTTTTATTAACTTTGCTTTGGTAGTTTTTGAGTTCGTTTCAATAATATGTATTTTTCACACTTTGTCTAAGTGGATGATGTCATAATTATATTACTTAGGGCGGATTTAACCAAAAACGAATAAATTTTATCCGCGGAATAACATTTACTCTGACAATTTTCATATTATGTATAAGGAAAAACTGTTTTTATTATGTAAATATCTCTCACCCATATTATCTTGCGGACATTCTTGTAAATATAACGACGTGAAAGATCACAAACAACATCACAAAGATCACAAGTCAGTAGGTAGTAGTTCTGGAACTTCGAAAACCGCTCTTACTGCTACGACATAAAGGCTGCCAAAGTCAAATTGTTACGATGGACGTGCTGTCCACTATACCTTAACCTCTTCGACACGACAGATAAGGTAACAGGAAAAATTAAAAAAAAACATGGTCTTATCGAATGTGGTTTTTACTAACGACGTAGGCACTATCTATTATAAGTACTAACTTTTGACCTCCGTGAATGGAGTGGATGCTCCAAGGTAGCACGCGAAAATCAAATTTTCTTACGTTTTTTGCCATTTGCAGGTCAGTATCAGGTTGTATGTTGATTTAAATATGATTTGCGGCTGTATCAGATATTAATTTATAGAATTATAGTTATAAAAATCATCTATACAACTGTTAGTTCATATAATCCTATTAAATGACTATTTCATAAAATCATGACATTTGAGGGTTATTCTAACTTATGGAGTTGTATTGCTGATTCTAATGATTATAATTCTATAAAGCCATATTGGTACGGTCGCAAATCATATAATAATCAACATACAACCTGACACTGACCTGCAAATTGTAAAAAAACACAAGAAAATTTGAATTTCGCCGTTTTTGTTTTAGGTACCTCTACTTAATAATAACTGAGTTAGCGCTGATGAACATTAATTTCACGCAAATCGTTCACAGTTCCAAATACTATTAAAATGATTTAACACATAACATAACATCACGCCTGTAATCCTCGAAGGGTAGGTAGAGGTGACCTATAGTTAGATTCATGCACATTTCAACAGGTTGGCGAATTGTTAATTAATCAAATTCCTGATATGTGAGTCACACACAGTAAACACCATAACTGGCATAAATAAATCCTTATTTCTCTCTTATTCCGGAAATTGTTAATCAGGCATTAATATCTTATGTTGGTTAAATATCTATAAAAATTAGTGGCTCGAAAAGCACGTTAAAAGCTTGGTCCCGACTGTCTTTACGGGTCGTCAGAAGCCCAAAAGTCTGACAACCTATCTTCTTGGTTAGACTGGTTGTAAGACTTTCGGGTATTATCACATCATGTTATCGAGCGCTGGACGCTGAGACGCTCAGTCTCTCCTGCCACGTTGAGATGTGAAACACGTGTCGATTTCTTACAGGGATTTTTATGACTGTTTAGGAATAGTTCGTATATTTTAGTGTGTTATATTTTAGGAATCGTCTCTTTATGACCTTTATTTTGATACCCCACATGCTCATTGTGCACATTACTTATTGGCGTCTAAAATCCGCAATTTTGATTTTATGAGAACAAAATTTAGCCTATAGGTAACCATCCCCATAGCCCATAACGCTGTGTCTGCTGTTAACGAGTCGGATAAAAAGGGGTATATGAAAGGTGTCGGATAATAGAAGTGTGGCGGCATCTACACCGCCACATACGAACTAAGCATCAAAGACCTGACGTCACAGATCCTGCATCGCGCTATTTAAGTTTACCGCGCGATTCATATATATAAGACTATCCGACATCAGTCCTTGGGCAATTGCCCGCCAGACACAACACCCGTCTGGTAGGAGGATCCTCCCTTTTCTATGGGGGATGAGAGAACTTTACACCCTGTTCCTCATACCCCTAAATTGGTGACCCCGAATATGAACGTCAACGCAGCCTTCGTGCAACTACTTCAGCGTGACGTCATCAACATCACTCCCGCAAGCTTTCGTGAGGCGAGTCACACAGCCAGCCAGCACCCACGGCTTCAACGGGTATCCTGACCACCAGCATGCAGCGAACGCGCATTCCTGGTCACCACCCTCAGCCTCATCAGCAACCCGGCGCTGTACCACATCCGACGCACTGGATCACAACGCAGCGCCACCCCGACTCACTGGGGAATCAAACTCAAAACTCAAACTCAAACTCAAAGCACCCTCAATCACCGCAGACAGTTCCGACCCACTGTGAACTATGCGGCACCCGATTCCGACTCACTGGAACCTCAACTGGCACTGGCAAGCGTCGCAAGATACAAGACTCAGCCCACTATCGACCTCTGGTCTCCGGAGGGGAGTGATGTGGCGGCATCTACACCGCCACATACGAACTAAGCATCAAAGACCTGACGTCACAGATCCTGCATTGCGCTATTTAAGTTTACCGCGCGATTCATATATATAAGACTATCCGACATCAGTCCTTGGGCAATTGCCCGCCAGACACAACACCCGCCTGGTAGGAGGATCCTCCCTTTTCTATGGGGGATGAGAGAACTTTACACCCTGTTCCTCATACCCCTAAAGAAGCGATAATATTTTCCGCCGACTTCAATTAACATTGGATAAGGGCATGAAGGAGAAGCCCAGCACAGGTCCTCAGAATCTCAAAATCACACATCGCAAAACAAGCAGTGGTAGATCGCGCAGTCAATTAGCTGTCAACCTTTGACAACACTGTCTAACCTATTCCTTTACCTTAAAGTTTAAAGTCTTGTGCCAAGGTATTGCTGCAAAGCGGTTCGTTTCGGGCCTTAGAGAGCTTCGGTAGGATCGTCGTAGGCCTAGTATCTGTTACGAGACGAACGGGTCATCAATAAATTCGTGTAAGGAGCTTCAGGCAATGCATTGCAAGGTTAAGGTGGTTATAGATAATATTCAAGACTAAATTAATAACAACAGTGACTCTTTGATTTGATTATACATTTTTTATGTTTGCTAATTCCCTTTTTTTAAATTATTATTTGGATGTTTGTATTATTTTTTATTGTTGACATGATTACTGCAGTCAGTCAGATAACAGTCTTAATAACTTATTTTTGTTTCAGTGCACTGTTTGTTTTATGTTATTTTGAATTTATTACATCATTTTTATTGCTCTTTAATTACATTTGCACGTCACATCATGTGGCAAACATGTGTGGCCTGTACCTAATAATGTTATTACCATCTTGCATGCATGTATTTTCTCATTATGTATGACACACATTTTTAAGGAAATAAATATTATCTTAGCTTGAAGTAAGTGAAAACGCTACTGTTTCACACAGACACGAAAAAGAAAAGAAAAAGAAAATTTAAAACAAAATCTTTTAATCAAATAACCCAAATTACATGCTGAATTTTAAAGAAGTGGAACTTTACAATAATCAATGATAATGTTGTTGTTTTACAATAAAAGGCAGGTGTTGGTTACCTCTGAATGTTCTTGGAATGATAGACATTTAAGGGTTTCACACGAAACCTCCACTAAAGTACCGTTGGTGTTGTTATAGTCTCCCGGCCCTACAGTACGCGCCACCACTACATTTGCTCCAGCCGGGGTAGCCATTAGCTCTGCAGCACTGGTCCCTCTGTTCATCGGTGCCGGTGCAGGTGTGGTCACAGGCCCCGACACGGATGTCAGCCTCGACGGTGACCATCAGCATTGCGAAGGCAACCAGCAGAAGAATAAAGGTGGTCTTGTTTGCAGCCATTGTAGTTGTTGTGTAGTAGAATACGAGGAATGTTCGCAAAGAGATGTGGAGTTGTTGTGTGAAGCTTAGACATCATCTTGCATATTTATACTCAAGATTAATAGCGTAGGTAATAATATGTTACTGATTTGGGCTTGTTTTTGTAAACAAGATAAGAAGAACCAAATAAAGGCTCGTTCACACCGGCGCGACTTGTCGCGCGACGCGACTTTAACAATACAATTTCTAATAAAACGTCACGATTGAACAATTGCCGGTGTCGCGTCGCGCGACAAGTCGCGCCGGTGTGAACGAGCCTTTAAACGTGATTTTGATTTTGTAGTGTTGTTTTCGGAAGTCGGTTATTTTTTTGGTTAAAATATTTTATTCCACCGGGTTATCTGTTGAGATTGGTCAGCCTGGACAAATCGTATACTGTTACAGGTATTTTTTTTCTTAATATTTAATTTTATGTTATATGTGGTATACCAATTATCAAGTTAATTAAACCACGCAGTTAAATCCTCTCCAGTAAAATTGGTTACCCCTTTTCACCTTACGCGTTCCATTTTGTGAAGATATTTTACACCCATCTTAAATAATTATGCAAAAGTAATGTGACCGTACCATTAAATAATTAGACAAGTTTAAAATATTGTTTTAATATTTTATTCTAGCCATGTTAGAATTAATAGTTTGAATAATTATTTACAATATTTAATAAAAGTTCCATATATTTGTGCGTGATACTATAGTGACATGATTCTATTTTTAAATTTGTGTGTATAAAAAAATACGGATAAAGAATATTATGACTGCGGCAAGAGTAGTTTAACCTTCAATCGATCCGTGCGGCTGTTATCATTTAGCCACTGAATAAACAAATAGGTAGGTAGTTATTTAATCCAAAAAGTAAAACAATGTTGTTGATAAGTGCACTAAGAAATGAAGGTCAATTAATATTCTTGGTTGAAGTTTGTATCCGCGCAGTCATCTGGGTCAGTAGGTAACAGTGAGTTACATAACACACAAACACCTTCCCAAATTCAATTTGCGCGTTGTATTAGGAAATTAATGATATTTCTTTTGATCAATACATAGACTGAGCTCTCCTAAGGGTAATGTATAAGATGCATAACTCATTTGTTGAGTTTATTAAGTTATTGTGAACCTTTATTAAATGCTTTATCAATTACAGTATAATGTGGGCGCGGTTTTACAACAGGAAACAAACGGTATATGGAAACCGCTAGGATATTTAAAAAAAAAAAGCTACAATTCCGAAAGACGGTTTATAGCACAGTTCATAACATTAGCCACCCGGGAGTTAGGGCCACATGAAGAATGATCGCGAGTCGTAATTTTTGGCCGGACATAAATAAAGACATCGCCAAATGGGCGAGATCGTGTATACAATATCAAAAAGTAAAAGTACACAGACACACAGTTTCAAAATTAGGTACATTCCTGATCACAGAAGTAGACATAGTGGGCCACTGCCGACGACACGGGAAGGTTATCGATATTGCATCACCATCATAGACAGATTTACGCGTTGGCCGGAGGCGATTCCGGTCACAGACATCACTGCTGACACGGTAGCAAAAGCAATCTGTGAACGATGGATATGTAGATTTGGGTGTCCCAAAACTTTAACCGATCAGGGTAGGCAGTTCGAGGGCGAGATTTCAGCAGTTTGATGAACATGTAAGGCATAAAGAAAATCCGTGCGACAGCATACCATCCACAGGGGAATGGAATGGTAGGAAGAATGCATACGGTTTAAGACATTTATTTCTCAAAAAGAATACAATTCACTTAACATGAGAAATACAAGTTAATCGAACGTATGAAGACCGGTAGGTACTCGTAGATAATATAATAAGTAGTAGATGCACGGAAAAATAAAATAAAGGGTATCAAGAAAAAGTTTTAAACAATGAAGGTGCCCAAACGTATATGGGCAGATGCATTGTCCTGTGATACTATTAAAGACAAGTTATTAGTGAGTGACGTCATTTGAGACGGCTATCTTGGGGCTATACAGGGTGGACAGGCTATTATGTTACCAATATCATCTGCCTAGCATTTTCCCAACTGGATGCAGCTAAATACCAGTATTTTAGATGGAGCGACTACCTATCTGTCCTCTACATAAAACTCAGTTATTGGGTAACATTTTATTTATTTATTTATTCAGAAGTACACTTACATTTTTATACATATCGGTTGGTGCAAACATGAACTCATTCGAGTTTTACCGTGCATCAAAATCATCGACCACATAATTTAAATAAACATTAAAATAAACATTTACAAGTTACCATTAAAATCTGTAACATCTCGCACACTGTTGTAATTTGACCCGTGTTTACAAATAAAGCATTCTGATTCTGATTCTGGTTGAACTCTGCAAAATACCGAAGTGAGCCATTTTTTTTTATTTTGTCATGGGTCCTCGTCGGTCGATAATGATGCATATCCTCTCGGCAGTCGCTGTCATTTTTGCGAATTTGCAAATATTGCCACGCCCCTTTTGAGTGGTCCCATAACCCGATATCCCGAGGGACCACTTGAGATTAAAATGACGATATCTCTAGTTTTTACACGGGAGCTGTTTATACAATTGATATCGTTGGAATCGTCATGAAATAAGCTAACACATTAATAATGAATAATTACAGTTTTTCCTGGTTAGTGTAAATACGGGCGAATGGTGTTTTTTCCTATCCAGCCGCAAAATAAAAAATAAATAAGTACTTAAATATTTTTGAAGGTTAATTTTTTTTTCACATTTAGATACGCTATTTTATTTAAATCAATTCAAAAAACCACACCCCTCGATACATTTTTGTTAAAATATAAATTGAACAATAATACATAACCCCCCGCGGCGGCCCCTTGCGCCGCACACCCCGTAAAGAATAATGACTACTTACCATAAGTTAATTGTGGTTCGAATGCTTACTCGTACTTATCAATGAAACTTAGATATGACGCATCGAGAGTATAGTGTTATGTTATCTTCGAAACTATGCGTTTTAGTACCACATAATATTCTAGGACTTTGTATTATTTACTTATAGAATATAACCCTAGAGTTATAGGATATCAAAAAAATACGTTGTATAATGTGCATTTCATATCGTGATTCTTCTGCTACTATTTATTATTATCTGTTTCTACTATCTATTGTGTGGTGTGTTATTTTATGCTCTTATACTGTGGATTGTAGTCAACTATTTATAGTAATGTTACAAGTTCTGGTTTTATCTTCTGTATATGAGTATTGTTGTATATATTATATGTTTAGTTTTAGAAAAAGTTCGGCTTTGCAGCGTGGTTCTTGAAAGTATCGTTATAAAACTCTGTCACTGCAGTAGTTATGACGTTTGCCACCTGGACACACATTCAATAATCAATATGAATATCTACGACAGCCGGTGCTGCATCTACGATAACCTCGATATCGGCATCTCTTACTAATTGGGTGGCAGAGGCTTTGAACACAATATCGTTACTGAGCCGCAGCTGGGCAGATTGGGAGCCGAAACCGATGCATGTGAATAGTGTATAAGTTAAAAATAATGTGGTGTTCTTGTATTGCAAAGTTTTATCGTCCATCGCGGTAGCTGTTATTTTGTTTTACTTAGGAAGCTTATTTTGGACAACTTCTTCATAACAGGAGATGTGGTGGTGTTTTGTTATGTTTATGTGTTCTTTTTGAAATACAATAGACGTAGATATATTTAGGAACATATTCCGCTTAACTATTCCAAAAAGTCATTTAAAAAAAATTGGAAAATTCTCTGAAATATCAATCTGAATGATTTTGCTAATCCATTGCTTCATATGTTCGAGAAATCTGTCTGTTCAACAACGTAAATAATGCAATTAATGTAGTTGAACTGGCAAAATGAAACCCAGTGAACTTGGAACGAACTGAAAGAAACAATAAAATAATAATTAATTACCTAAAGTGTTTTAAAACAATACATATATGGTTTTGGCGCGTTAATTAATATGGTTACTTCACTAGTTACGTCGCTATGACAAATGTCAACGGGCCTATTACAGTTTGACGACTTAATAAGTGTGTTATGCAATTACCCCGCCGATTTAGGACATGTAACACGGTCCCATGGGATAATTTCCGACATCCACACGGGCGAAGCATACGCTAGTATTATATATATTAATTTAAAAAAAGTCCTGACTGACTGACTGCCTGACTGATTCATCAACGCCCAGCCCAAACCCTTGGACCTAGAAAGCTGAAATTTTCAGAGGTTCCATTAATAATGTAGGTAAGGAATAAGGAAGGGACTCAAATAGGGGATGAAAGTTTCTGTGAAAAATCTTATTCCTTGAGGCAAAAAAATTAAAAAAAACACGCTTTCATAGTTATTTTCTGATTTTTAGTTCGATTTGCTATTAAAGCATGTTTTTTTATTTTTTTAAAATTATATTTTATTTTTCACTTTTTAATTCGATTTGCTATAAAACCGTCTTTAATATGTTAATCAGATGTGCAAAATTACGCAATTTTTTTTTCCATTAGCTTATCATAATATTGTATTGTCGTCGGTCGTTGATAAGTCTACAACGTTTAAAGTAAATCTGATCGCTTAAAGTGGGGCAAAATCGAGCCCAAACGAGTCAGTTACTTACAAACATACAGGTGAAACTAATAAAAGCGTGTTAATAATAAACATGAAACTTCGCACGAATACTTTTATCGAAATAAATAATAATGTTTGTAATTTTTTGTTATTCTAAATAACCTGGGGGTTGGGGGGTGCCAAAGTTTGTATGGAAGAATTTTAAGGCGGGGTCCGATTAACTCGAACATCAGTCATTCTGTATAGCCTTTTCCCAATCATGTTGGGGTCGGCTTCCAGTCTAACCGGATGCAGCTGAATACCAGTATTTTACATGGAGCGACTGCCTAACTGAGCTCCACAACCCAGTAACTGGGTAATACGATACCCCTTGGTAAGACTGGTTGTCAGACTTTCGGGCTTCTGACGACTCGTAACGACTGTCAAAGATCCACGAATGACAGCCGGGACCAAAGTCTTAACGTGCCTTCCGAAGCACAGAGGAGTCTCGGTATGTAAAGATGGTCACCCATCCACGGACCAACCCCGGCAAGCGCAGCTTAACCTCATGGATCGACCTGTGCGGCTGTTATCACTTTAGCCACGAGCTCCTCCTTAACTCGAATATCAGTATTTATACTTAAAACCGAAAACAAAGAAGGTGTATCGGGGTTTTTCGAAAATCTACCCCTTGCGGGGTGAAAAGGGGTAACCAATAGTACATACCACATAAAACATAACAGTCAAATAGAGGAAAAGTCGAAGTAACCTGAATTAACACATAGGGTACTATTAATCCCGGTAGTAGGTACGTTCCCGTGAGATATTTTCCTACAACCACGCCGGCGAAGCCGAGGGCAAAAGATAGTAAGAAATAACCGTTATCGATTATTATTATGTTGACAACCTATCTACAGTTCGTTCGAAAAACGAAAAACGAAAAAGTATAAAAACGAAAAGTTACCTCTTCTTTCTTTTGTTTGTTTCATATTGTGATGAATCACTCTTTTACTATATTTTAAATAGGTTTAGGCGCATTTGGGCTAATTCTCATTTTGGCAACCGACTCGCTAATGGACTACTTCTCATTAGGGCTACTTCTCACTTGGGCTACTTCTCACTTGGGCTACTTCTCACTTGGGCTACTTCTCACTTGGGCTACTTCTCACTTGGGCTACTTCTCACTTGGGCTACTTCTCACTTGGGTTACTTCTCATTAGGCTAGATGAAGATTCACAAGTGTCAAAGTGCCATACTTAAGTAAGTACATAATTATTTTTATTTATATCAGCCTCGATAGATGGTATTGTACATTTTTGACTTTCTTATATAAAAGTAAGTCTTTTCCGTTGATTTCCTGTAACTAGAGATTCAAAAAGTGCTTAAACGGAAACCTAAGTATTGACCACAATACCATAAAGTAAGATTTAACATTAAAATAAAACTTGTTTTTAGAGTAATAAAGTTTTTCTTAGCACTAGTATACTTTAAAATACTAAGAAAACAAATCTACCTGTAATAGTATACGATATGTCCAGGCTGACCAATCTCAACAGATAACCCGGCCGGGTGTATAACACAAAATTCCCCACATTTGTGTTTTATTCTTCTTATCTTTTGTACAAAAACAAGCCCAAATCAGTAACATATTATTACCTACGCTATTATATCTTGTCAGATCTTGAGTATAAATATGGAGGGAAATTTCTAAAGCTTCACACAACAAATCCACATCTCTTTGCGAACGTTCCTCGTATTCTACTACACAACAACCACAATGGCTGCAAACAAGACCACCATCATTCTTCTGCTGGTTGCCTTCGCAATGTTGATGGTCACCGTCGAGGCTGACATCCGTGTCGGGGCCTGTGACTACACCTGCACCGGCACCGATGAACAGAGGGACCAGTGCTGCAGAGCTAATGGCTACCCCGGCTGGACCAAATGTAGTGGTGGCGCGTACTGTAGGTCCGGGAGACTATAACAACACCAACGGTACTTTAGTGGAGGTTTCGTGTGAAACCCTTAAATGTCTATCATTCCAAGAACATTCAGAGGTAACCAACACCTGCCTTTTATTGTAAAACATCAACATTATCATTGATTATTGTAAAGTTCCACTTCTTTAAAATTCAGCATGTAATTTGGGTTATTTGATTAAAAGATTTTGTTTTATATTTTCTTTTTTTTTTCTTTTTCGTGTCTGTGTGAAACAGTAGCGTTTTCACTTCAAGCTAAGATAATATTTATTTCCTTAAAAATGTGTGTCATACATATGAGAAAATACATGCATGCAAGATGGTAATAACATTATTAGGTACAGGCATGTTTGCCACATGATGTGACGTGCAAATGTAATTAAAGAGCAATAAAAATGATGTAATAAATTTAAAATAACATAAAACAAACAGTGCACTGAAACAAAAATAAGTTATTAAGACTGTTATCTGACTGACTGCAGTAATCATGTCAACAATAAAAAATAATACAAAGATCCAAATAATAATTTAAAAAAAGGGAATTAGCAAACATAAAAAATGTATAATCAAATCAAAGAGCTACTATGTCAAGTATGCTTTATTTACTAAATGTGTCTTCAGTTTTCTTTTCAAGTGTACATTATTAAGCTCCTTCCAACTCTTTGGCCACTTATTGTATACAATTAGAGCCATATGAAATACACTTTTGCGCATACAGTCCTACAGGGAGGTTATACACATACCTAGCTGGGATTTGGTCACGCCTGTTTCTGGGAAATTGATCTGCTCTGCGCGGAAATAATTTAGGATTGTTCCTGACAAATATAACGGTATCAAGAATATACATATGGATATAAAGCCAAGTAAGCTTAACGTTAACAGATCCCTATGCAACAGCTCCCTTTTCACCATTCGTCTCTGTGCAGGCAACTCGTAAGCTTTGAAAGCTACATTTTTGACACTGTCAAACTGTCTGTGACTGACTGTGTTTTTGTCTATTGTTTTTGAGGCAAGTTTCGTGTCTGTCAATATTTTTAGAAATCCCTTTAGAGTTGCCTAAGTATTTCGTATTGGTGAATTGTCAAGGGTGCCAATTTGTAGCATGTAGGCCAAGCGATCAGATCATGTATTATAAGGATACGTTATGTTATGAAGAAGTTGTCCAAAATAAGCTTGCAAAAATCATTTTAATAATTAAAACAAAATAACAGCTACCGTGATGGACGGCAAGACTTTACAATGCAAGAACACCACATGAATTTTGAACGCATACACTATTCAAATGTATCGGTTCCGGCTCCCAATCTGCCCAGCTGCGGCAATTAGTGAGAGATGCTGATATCGAGATTATCGCAGATATCCATATTGATTATTGAATGTGTGTCCAGGTGGCAAACGTTATAACTACTGCAGTGCCAGAGTTTTATAACGATAATTTCAAGAACTCATGTCAGAGACGACCTAGCGTCGTCTCTGACATGAGTTCTTAAAATTATCGCTACAAAGCTGAACTTTTTCTAAATCTAAACATAATATCTACATCAATACTCATAATTTCATGGTAAACAGAGTTGCCAATTGTTTTGAATTATAGCGCAGTTGACACTCCATAGTTTAAAAATCTACCAGAGAGTGAATGATTACGTATAATCTAATAATAATGGTTATTAAGGATGTCGAAAACCATCCCTAGCGTGTTACTCCTTTTTTTCTGTTTGTACATTTCCTGTTGTTGAAAATAATATAAGACCTTACAGACTACGTTGAAGGCAAGAACGTTTGGCAATAATTCCTTCTGCAACTATGGCTTCCCTGGTACCTCATTAACAGCATAACTGTGTACCTAAATGTCTATTAACTACTCCCAAATTACGATATATTTTTTTTTTCTTTTTTTTTTCTTTACATACTTGACATTTTCATTATTTGACATTGTATACCTACAATTCTAATTTTATCTATTTATTAGAGACTATTTTTTTAATTAACTAGGTTGTGGAGGTCAGATAGGCAGTCGCTCTATGTAAAATACTGGTATTCAGCTGCATCCGGTTAGATTAGAAGCGGACCCCAACATAGTTGGGAAAAGGCTAGGCAGATTTTGTATGTATGTTAATTAGTTCGTAAAACTTTGTTTAGCAGTCTATCTGTTCTGTCCCGTGAGATAAGTGACTGTTAGCAGTTTTAAGTCCTGTTTAAGTAATAGAAGGGGGGCGAGCCTATTGCTATAAACTGTTCAGTAACACTGACCCTTACTCCATACCTGAACTAACTGACACTGTGGACATGTAGTGACCTTATTTTTTTTTTTTAAATGTGGTAAAAGGTCAGGTGCGTAGTTCTCGCAACCGGCGTGCGCGTATGACCAGATGTATGAACGTGAAAGGAGTAGGTATATAAGGATCATAGCAGGTGGCTTTCTGTAGTTTCTACCTACCACCATGGGAAGAAGGGGTGAGTTTATGTATGTATGTGTGAACACTAATCCAGACTTCAGGATGTTACTGAGAATTTCCTGATGTAAAAACTTGCCTCAAATCAAAATAACTGTTAATTTTGTTTATGTTATTTATTTATTTTATTTTATTTCTTAAGAAAACTTACAGCTAGGATACAGATAGTTGACAGTTAGTGAAAGAAGGCCAATTAAAAGTGTTCACTGACAATAATAGGATAACATAAGAAACAGCAGACAGGAAAGCGAAAGTAAGAATAAGTAAGCACTCGGAGAGATTTAAGAAAACACTAAGTCTGACACACAGTTTTAGTGATCTTCAAAGAAATTTTTACATAGTATTTTTTTAAGTTTAGGTACACTGATGGAGAATAAGTCAAGATCATCAACACTCTGACACATCGAGTTGTATGCCCTGCAAGCTCTTATGATATAAGAATATGCACCGCACAGAGGAAACATACAGAGGTTGATGGTTCCTTAAGGTGACGACACGTTATACACGGACGAACATTATTGCCCTAAAAACAGCGTAATCCACTAATATTAGTAAGAATTACGAGTTGGAGCAAACGTATAGCAGCACCATAGGGTGCATAACTGAAACTTAGGGATTTGCCCGACCTTTATATTGCCAATACTGTGAGCGAGTAACGTATCTAAGGGTAATATTATCATTCGATGCTACCGTGATCATACTACCACACCAATACCAATAAAATATCATTAAGTGTGACCAGTCAGACCTAAAAAAAGCGCTTATTGAGTGTAGAGAGCGTCTTGAATACTAACGCTTTAATCTTAAGATACTATTCATGACATACACTATTGCTCATGCTTATGTTGTCGTCGTGAATCGTTCTTCGTACTTCGTGAAACAACATAACATAACATCACGCCTGTATTACCCGAGGGCTTAGGCAAGTGTGTACCTGTAGTACACCCACATTTCGCTAGTTATGTTTTAGTTAGTAGTTTATAGCTAGCCCCCTATTAGTTTTAGTTAGTCCTCTTTTTCGAGGTTTGGAAGATACGGGGTGGGCTGAACTCATAGCAGATATGGATCCAGGTGATATCGATATTGTGCAGTCAGCATGGCGTGATTCCACGTGGCGCACTTATGAATCTGCCTGGAGGCAATGGGTCTCGTAGTGCAGACAAAATTGGAAAAGCCCTGTTAGTCCTCGACCTCAGGATGTCGCCACCTATTTGGAGTTTCTATGTCGTGTAAGAAAGCTCGCAGTTTCGACCATTTTGGTCCACAAGTCAGTTGTTTTGACTTTGGCATTTTTGTCTTTGACACGCGGAAAAAAGGGTTGGCCACTCACCCTTTACTTTCAAGCTATAGGCATTAAAAAGTATGCATCCTCATTATCCAAGTCACAGATTTGGGATGTTCAGGATCTATTGAGATGGTTGAGATCTAATTGTCCAACTGAAGATAGCATAATATTTCTTGTTTTGTTTCGGCATGTTGTTTTGCTGTTATTGTTGGCTTCAGGTCGTCGTATCCACGATTTAACACTGTTATGAATTGACGATCAACGTTGCAATAGATCAAGCTAATTATGTAAACTGCAGACGATGGATCGAAAAAAACCAAAGTTACTTTAAAACTTATTTATTTTAAGGAAAAGTATTACAATTAAAATTGGTGAAACCTATTCGATGCTAGAATTTGGAATGACAAAAATACGTATTATAATAACTAATAGCTAATGTCGAATTTCGCTGCGTCGTCGGCGGCTCATGTCTGCACGGACGTCATCGCTGCAGTTTCTATGCGCTCGGCGTAAACTGAAGGAATTGCATGGTCGGCGGTATTCATTAGGGATCCGTACTTAACACCTCCACTCGAAGATCAGCAAGTATTTGATCAGGTTAAGAGAAAATGTTGCTGGGACTTGGACACCAAAAAAATCACTACAAAGTGAAAAATAACTTTTATTTCGGAAGTCGGTGTCTTTGGTTTTGAATTTTCGTTTATTGCCACCAACTTCAGAAATGAAAGTTATTTTTACCCGACTACGGCGAAGCAAAAAGGAGGGTTATGATTTTGACCGGTATGTATGTATGTATGTATGTTAATTTGTTCCCTCATAACTTCTAATCTACTCAACATATTTTGACAAATGGGGTATCGTTGGAAGCGTCTCAGCCGTCCGATGGTTATAGGCTATGTGACGTTACATTAAATTGAATATGGCGCCCTCTAGAGGACAAAAAGTCATGAATTTAAAAAAAAAGTTTTTTTATGGTGCCATGTTGGGTATCAAATGAAAGGGCTTAATTAGCACATTTCAAATATATATATATTATTACCCCAAAATAATTTAAATAAAAATAAAAGTATAAAAACTAAAACCCAACTACGGCAAAAAAGTCAACTAAAAAGGTATAAACAAGTCATCTCAGACAGACAAATTAAAAATCCGGAGTCACACGTAATCTATTCGATTTATCCCCTAACAAGTGTGAGATGACTTGTTTATACCTTTTTAGTTGACTTTTTTGCCGTAGTTGGGTTTTAGTTTTTATACTTTGTAGTGATTTTTTTTGGAAGTCGGTTGGTTTTTTTTTTGTAAAAAGTTTTTATTTTTCACTTTTTAGTTGTGGTACCTACCCCCCACAAATTCGAATATCACGACGTACGGCTACGTAAATAACAGTGAAAGGCATATGTTAAAACATCATCCAGATAGACAAAGTGGAAAAAATACGTAGTATTGAAGCTAACTCAAGAAGTATCCAAGCAAAGTTAATAAAATTTATATGGGACCACCTCGGGAGCATACGCTTTCAAACAAAAAAAGAATTTTCAAAATCGGTCCACAATTGACGGAGAAATCGTTGAACATACATAAAAGTTAAAAAAAACATACATACGATACGAACATATATAACCTCCTCCTTTTTGGGAAGTCGGTTAAAAAGAAGATCGAAATAGGAATTTAATGAAAAGGTGGCTTACCTATCCCAAAAAATGTTCTACAAGTACAATAATAGTACCATTAATTACCATTATTAATAGTACAATTGCTGTTGGGAGGTGCCTAGATGGGCCTACAGTACGCGCCGCCACCATCACAGTAGATCCAGCCGGGGTAGAAATTATTTCTGCAGCACTGGTCCTTCTCAGCAACGGAGCCGCGGCAGGTGCGGTCACAGGCCGTGATACGGGTACCAACTAGTAACGATAGACTTATTATTTATTCTAGAATTAGTGGTTGATTTAGTAGAACTAGTAAGGATAGAGTCATTATTTTTAGAGTTAGTAGGTACTTCTAGATTAAGAAATTAATTTCGTTATTGGGGAATTGGGATTATTAGCGACTTCAGAATTAGTAGTACATCGTATTTAGGAATAGAATTAGATTTAGGAATTAAAGAATTAAATGAAACTAAAAATATAAAAAAAATAACAACAGTGGGAAATGTTGGGAACGTTATATGACACCTATGAAACGTCAGCATTACTCTACAAGTACAATTTATAACAGTACCGATGCTCCTGAAATATTGCGGTTTGGGCCAACAGTACGCGCCACCAGCACAGTAGCTCCAGCCGGGGTAGCCATTATCTCTGCAGCACTGGTCCCTCTGAGCATCGATGCCATCGCAGGTGGAGTCACAGGCCGCGATACGGACCTCAGCCTCGACGATGACCATCACCATTGCGAAGGCAACCAGCAGAAGAATGAAGGTGGTCTTGATTGCAGCCATTGTAGTTGTTGTGTAGTAAATTACGAGAAACCTTCGCAAAGAGATTTGGATTTGTTGTGTGAAGCTTTAGACAATTTCCTGCATATTTATACTCAAGATCTGACAAGATTTAATAGCGTAGGTAATAATAGTTACTGATTTGGGCTTGTATTTGTACAAACAAGATAAGAAGAACAAAACAAAACGTTTAATGTGGAATATTTTGTTTTTAACCCTAGACGACTGCGATACAGATTTTATTCGCTGATTTGATTATTGAAATCCGATTTTGAAAAATCTTTTTTCATTTGATAGAGAAAGCTGGCCCCATTTTTTTTTTTACTTAGTTTGCTTTGTTAGCTTTTGAGTTCGCTTCAATAATACGTATTTTCCACACTTTGTCTATTTGGATGATGTTATATTAATGTTCCTTACACTGTTATTTACATAGCAGGTAGTGGTATTCTATTTTGTGTGGAGTAGCTACCACAACAAGAAAGTGAAAAATAAAAGCTTTTTACAAAAAAAAAACAACCAGCCAAAAAAAACACTACAAAGTGAAAAATAACTTTATACCATTCCCCCTCTAAAAAGCTTATTTTATTCACGCAAAACAGTGAATAAAAAGCACTTTTAATCACTGTTTTGGTGTTTGAATTTAGAACACCAATATATTCAACATCCATCTCAATGCTATACAACATTCTTGCAAAAAAAAAAATGTGCATTTAAATTAATTTCGACGGCACGGTTAGTGTAGTGGTTAAGCGATTGACTACTGCGCTGCGTGTCGCGGATTCGATTCCCGCACGGAACAAATATTAAATATTGTATGACCTACATGTAGTTGTTCCGGGTCTGGCTGTTTGTGTATGTCAGTTTAAATGTTTGTAAACGCAAACACGATACAGGAGAAACTCCTAGAGAGGGCAAAGTTAAAAAAAAAAAATTTTTTTTCTTCATTAAATGTCTATTTTCGCTTAAATCTTTCTTTTTTTCGTAGTCATGGTATAAAGTATAGTATGCAACTCTTGAATAAAACGGATTTATATCGAGGGCCATGAATCACTCGCGTCGCTCAGGATTCTAACACTTGAATCACGAGCATATAGAATCCTTCACTTGCTCGTGATTCATCTATGGCCCTCGCTTTAAATCCGTCCTTTATTCACTAGTTGCATAATATACTATTATACCATTCCCCCTCTAAAAAGCTTATTTTATTCACGCAAAACAGTGAATAAAAAGCACTTTTAATCACTGTTTTGTTGTCCTGGTGACCCCCATCTCAATGCTATACAACCTCCTTGCGAAAAAATTAATGTGCATTTAAATTATTTTCGACGGCACGGTTGGAGTAGTGGTTAAGCGATTGACTACTGCGCTGCGTGTCGCGGGTTCGATTCCCGCACGGAACAAATATTTGTATGACCTACATGTAGTTGTTCCGGGTCTGGCTGTTTGTGTATGTCAGTTTAAATGTTTGTAAACGCAAACACGATACAGGAGAAACTCCTAGAGAGGGCAAAGTTAAAAAAAAAAAATTTTTTTTCTTCATTAAATGTCTATTTTCGCTTAAATCTTTCTTTTTTTCGTAGTCATGGTATAAAGTATAGTATGCAACTCTTGAATAAAACGGATTTATATCGAGGGCCATGAATCACTCGCGTCGCTCAGGATTCTAACACTTGAATCACGAGCATATAGAATCCTTCACTTGCTCGTGATTCATCTATGGCCCTCGCTTTAAATCCGTCCTTTATTCACTAGTTGCATAATATACTATTATACCATTCCCCCTCTAAAAAGCTTATTTTATTCACGCAAAACAGTGAATAAAAAGCACTTTTAATCACTGTTTTGTTGTCCTGGTGACCCCCATCTCAATGCTATACAACCTCCTTGCGAAAAAATTAATGTGCATTTAAATTATTTTCGACGGCACGGTTGGAGTAGTGGTTAAGCGATTGACTACTGCGCTGCGTGTCGCGGGTTCGATTCCCGCACGGAACAAATATTTGTATGACCTACATGTAGTTGTTCCGGGTCTGGCTGTTTGTGTATGTCAGTTTAAATGTTTGTAAACGCACCCACGATACAGGAGAAATTCCTAGTGAGGGATATAGTTAAAAAAAAAAAAAACTTCATATAATATGCCTATTTTCGCTTAAATCTTTCTTTTTCTCGTAGTCATGGTATAAAGTATAGTATGCAACTCATGAATAAAACGGATTTATATCGAGGGCCACGAATCACTCGCGTCGCTCAGGATTCTAACACTTGAATCACTCGCTATGCTCGTGATTCAATCATCATGAATCACTCCCTCCGGTCGTGATTCAGTCGTTAGAATCCTTCACTTGGTCGTGATTCATCTATGGCCCTCGCTTTAAATCCGTCCTTTATTCACTAGTTGCATAATATACTATTATACCATTCCCCCTCTAAAAAGCTTATTTTATTCACGCAAAACAGTGAATAAAAAGCACTTTTAATCACTGTTTTGTTGTCCTGGTGACCCCCATCTCAATGCTATACAACCTTCTTGCGAACAAATTAATGTGCATTTAAATTAATTTCGAGGCACGGTTGGAGTAGTGGTTAAGCGATTGACTACTGCGCTGCGTGTCGCGGGTTCGATTCCCGCACGGAACAAATATTTGTATGACCTACATGTAGTTGTTCCGGGTCTGGCTGTTTGTGTATGTCAGTTTAAATGTTTGTAAACGCACCCACGATACAGGAGAAATTCCTAGTGTGGGGTAAAGTTAAAAAAAAAAAAAAAAACTTTATATAATATGCCTATTTTCGCTTAAATCTTTCTTTTTCTCGTAGTCATGGTATAAAGTATAGTATGCAACTCTTGAATAAAACGGATTTATATCGAGGGCCACGAATCACTCGCGTCGCTCAGGATTCTAACACTTGAATCACTCGCTATGCTCGTGATTCAATCATCATGAATCACTCCCTCCGGTCGTGATTCAGTCGTTAGAATCCTTCACTTGGTCGTGATTCATCTATGGCCCTCGCTTTAAATCCGTCCTTTATTCACTAGTTGCATAATATACTATTAATTTCTAAAGTCGGTAGCAAAAAACGAAAATTCTAAACCAAAGGCACTAACTTCCGAAATTAAAGTTATTGTTCACTTTGTAGTGCTTTCTTCGACATTCGTTTTTTTTTTTTTTGTAAAATAATTTTATACCACCGGGTTATCTGTTGAGATTGGTCAGCCTGGAAAAATCGTATACTATTACAGGTAGATTTGTTTTTCTCATTATTATAGTGTTAAGACTGCTTCGTTGGTCTAGTGGTCGCAAGCGCTATCACAACTGGCATAACCATAACTGGCGAAATGTGGGTGTAAATATAGGTACACCTCTGCCCAACCTTTCGGGGAAACAAGGCGTGATGTCGATGACGACCGATACTCGCTGGTCAACATAGATCAAAACAAATTCAATCTTACAGGTATGTCTTTAAAGTCAGAATAACAATCTGCCAAACAAAAGCAATAAAATTTTACGGGTGTAAATCATAACTGCGAAGTTCATTACCGCGATGTACGTTACAGCGAAAGTTTACTATCGCGAAGTACGTTATAGCGAAAGTTCATTACCGCGATGTACGTTACAGCGAAAGTTTACTATCGCGAAGTTCGTTGTTGCGAAAGTTCTTTACTGCGATGTATGTTACTGCGAAAGTTTACCATTGCGATGTACGTTGTCGCGAAAGTTCTCTACTGCGATGTATGTTACTGCGAAAGTTTACCATTGCGACGTACGTTGTCGCGAAAGTTCTTTACTGCGATGATTGCAGTTTTGATAACACCCCATTGCGATGTATGTCATGTAGGAGGGTTGCTGATACTGGTGATGGTGGAAATATTATGTTGTTGGTTAAGACTAATAAATGAACAAAAATTGGAAGCAATAATAATAAAATAAATCCAAAATCGCACCGCTTCAAGACCGCTTTTCTTGTATAACACCAATAGAATGTATTGCCACTCCGTTTATTTAATGTATAAAGGAACCCATCCCGTAGTAACTGATCTTTATTTTTGCGGGACTTAACAAATTTACAAACTGCATCCATTTTTTGCATTGGTTGCGACGAACATTTGTATTTACTCAGAATAATCATACATACGTCACCTGTGATATTGACATTTTTTTTTATTTTTTTTGTATTAAAACGTTGTGTACAAAAAATACCGTACAAAGGCGGAAATTTAACGACAAACGTCGCTCTGAAATTCACATTCAATCCACTCAAACGCCCAGGCAACCAGAGTTGCCGATTAAGTAAACATTGAATTCTTGAAGTCTGCTTAGATAGGTACAAGAATTTTGTTTATGTTGATTTTATTATTATTATCTTTTGGCCCAATTATAATTAAATTTGCTTCCAATATTTGTTAATTTATTAGTCTTAACCAACAACATAGTATTTCCACCATCACCAGTACCAGCAACCCTCCTACATGACATACATCGCAATGGGGTGTTATCGAAACTGCAATCATCGCAGTAGAGAACTTTCGCGACAAAGTACATCGCAATGGTAAACTTTCGCAGTAACATACATCGCAGTAAAGAACTTTCGCAACAACGAACTTCGCGATAGTAAACTTTCGCTGTAACGTACATCGCGGTAATGAACTTTCGCTATAACGTACTTCGCGATAGTAAACTTTCGCTGTAACGTACATCGCGGTAATGAACTTTCGCTATAACGTACTTCGCGATAGTAAACTTTCGCTGTAACGTACATCGCGGTAATGAACTTCGCAGTTATGATTTACACCCAAATTTTACGATCGAGACTCGTCGCTAGGACAAGGAATGAGTGGAGTCGAACTGTCCAATCTTTTTTGTTTATTTTGTTAAGTTTAATGTATTAAAAAAAACCGGCCGAGGGTTCCGTACAAACCTGTAGGTATATAAGTAAAAGTTCACCCATCACGACACAAAGAGCTATGGATCAGAGGGACAATATGCCTTCCTACCAGTTGCATTTGGATTCTTGTTTGGAGCTGTGTTTGTTTTTGAGACTGACAAGTTCCTGGATTACTTAGAAATTAACTCTGCTGGAATGATGATGACTATAACGAAGAGTAAAGACTCAAAGGAGAAGCTAGAAGACTTGGCGATGATGACAGCGCTGAACCGGCGGCCGTCCAACAACACCAGTGTGGTGACCATGGACCCGCAGCAGCCGGGCGACTTCGCAGACTGTATCAGCAACCAGCACACGGCGCAGCGCCGCAGAGGACATCATCATTCACACCACTCACTGAAAGTCGGTGAGAATGGCGAAGGTGACCGCCGTGACAGCGTGACGAGGTCGTTGGAGGCGCGGGCGTCGCAGTGGAAGCGTATAATGCTCCTCGTGGTCGCGATCACCGTGCACAATATCCCGTCACGTCATAAAAATATAAAAAAAAAAAACAATAACTATGAAGGCTCGTACACACTGGCGCGACTTGTCGCGCGACGCGACTTTAACAATATACCAAGTTTCATCGTAATCGAACCGGTAGTTTTTGCGTGATGCCTGAACAAACAGACAGACAGACAGACAGACAGACAGACAGACAGACAGACAGACAAAAAAAAAATTAATCAAATTTTTGGGTTCGGTGTCGGTCTAGTAACACCCCCTGCCATTTATTTTTTTGATATTTTCAATGTACAGAATTTTCACTTCTACAGATTTATTATAAGTATAGAATAGATATAGATGTAACAAAAAAAGTACGGTATTCGCAATTTCGCAATTTTTCCTTTATCTGTGCTATAAGACGTTGCTTTGTACCAAATTTCAAGATTCTGAGTTCACGGGAAGTACCAACGCCTACTGGGGCGACGAACAACGACTAAAGGGGTGAATAGCAACAGCTTGTGTGATAATTTGTGTTGACGAATATTGTATATTTTGGTTTTCTGAACGGAATGATATCTTTACAGATCAAACCTGTATTACTTCTGCATATGCCACATTAACAGTATAAGCCAGATGTAAAAAACACATCTCATATAAAAAAGAAGACATAGAAAGAGCATTAGAAGATTGACGCGTTATTTTTATGTTTCTAAATATTTAATAAAGTTGATTGGTTAATAAATAATTAATTTTATTCCCGCGGCTCTTCGCCCGTGTGGTTGTAGGAAAATATCTCGCGGGAACGTACTACCGGGATTACCCCGGTACCCCATAATATGTTAATTCAGGTTATATATATATCCTAAGGGAACTTTTCCTTTATTTGACTTTTATTATATACCTAGGTGATATCAGTACCAACTTTCAAGTTAATTATTAAACCACGCAGTAAAATCCTCTCCTATAAAATTGGTTACTCGTTTTCACCCCGTTAGGGGTAGATTTTCGAAAAACCCTGATACACGTTATTCTTTATTTTCGGTATAAATACTGAGTTTCGAGTTAATCGGACAGCGCATAATTTTTTTTCCATACAAACTTTCATCCCCTATTTGACCCCTTTACGGGTTGAATTTCGAAAAATGCTTCCTTATTCCTTGCCTACATTATAAAAGAAACCTCTGTGCAAAATTTTAGCTTCCTAGGTCTAAGGGTTTGGGCTGGGCGTTGATGAGTCAGTCAATCAGGACTTTTCTTTTTATTAATATAGATTACATTTTGACGTCTATTTTTCCAACAAAGTTTTAAATGTGTTGTCTTTCACCCCATAGGTCGTTGCGAATGACCCCTTTTAAAGTATAATTTGCAACACAACATATTTTGTTCAATTTAGAACATAACGTTTCAAATTATCTACTTCTAAGGTGACTAACAACTAAAGAAAAACCCATGACTCACGTATTTAAAACTACAGTTTATGTAAAAACTATGAAATAAAAATAATATGACAATTTCAATCTGGACACGTGTTGTTAATCACCCCGGATAACGGTAATGCAAAGGAAATTGAGTTTATACAATGCAAAGATGTTCTTACAATCTTCAGCAGCTCCAACAGACTTTTCGAATGTTAATCAATTAGTTGTGGTTGTGGAGCAGGACCAGCATTGACCCAAGCATTTTTGTCAGGGATGTAATCCCCCAACTTATAATATGCCTGCCTGCATAGTGTGCGTTTTATACATGTTTTGAACTTCGTTTCATTCAGTTGAAGTATGTGGGGAGGAATTTTATTATAACATTTTAAACAGTACCCCATGAAAAATGAGTCTACTTTAGCCAGTCTGAAACCTGGTTGAACTAATAGGTCCCTATTTCTTGTACTATAATTATGTCTATCGCCTGTTTTACTAAAAAGATGTAAATTTTTTCTTAGAGACATGATGTTTTCATAGATATATTGACGTCAATGATGTTAATATCTTTAAACAGTTCCCTTAGAGAATCGCGCCTGCGGAGATTTTATATGGCTCTGATCACTCCTTTCTGCAGAATAAAAATAGACTCGATGTCTGCAGCCCGTCCCCACAGTAAAATACCGTAACACATGATACTATTTGTTCCGTTCGGGAATCGAACCCGCAGCGCAGCAGTCAATCGCTTAACCACTACGCTAACCGTGCCGCGTGTTTAGATGGACTCTATAATTAGGGATTTCTTTTTAATTTCTTTGATTGTTGCTTTAAATAGTATCTAATACTTCTTTTATTTTACTCCAAGCATCATTTTACGATGCACGATTCTTTTAACTTTTGTGTCTCGGATCCCACAAATATGGCTCTGTTTGCAGAATTTCGAGAAACTCAATGACTTTCTCATTGGTCCACTCCGTAATCGGCTGATCGGCTCCGATAAATAAACACGTGCGATCCCGTTGTGCTCACGGTGCACAATGGCAAACGTAAGTGTGGCCACTTCAACGCAATAATTCTCGCAGTAAATCTCTTCGATCTGCCAAAAAATACCGAAATCCGAGTTATGGCCCAACGTCAAACGGCAATGTAAATACCGTTGTCAAATTAGAGCGTTAAGTTGTGGCTACACGTACGGTTCACGTCCATCATCGCAATAATCAACGGCGCTGCCCGTTGGTGTGGCCTCAGCATTACAGTCATAATTGAACTTTTAGGAATCGTATCGAGTCTAAGTCAAAACATTCATTCATTCTGCTAAGCCTTTTTACCAATCATGTTGGGGTCGGCTTCCAGTCTAACCGGATACAGCTGAATACCAGTATTTTACATGGAGCGACTGCCTATCTGACATCCACAACCCAGTAACTGGGTAATACGATAAGCCTTGGTAAAACTGGTTGTCAGACTTTCGGGCTTCTGACGACTCGTAACGACTGTCAAAGATCCACGAATGACAGCCGGGACCAACGGCTTAACGTGCTTTCCGAAGCACGGAGGAGTCTCGGTATTTAAAGATGGTCACCCATCCACGGACCAACCCCGGCAAGCGCAGCTTAACCTGATGTATCGACCCGTGCGGCTGTTATTACTTAGCCACGAGCCAAAACATAAGTAATGGAATAATTATATAAGTACTAAAGCGTACTCTTTCTAACACACGATGTTTCCTATAGAAAAAAGATAAATAAAATATTGCGTTGCATTGTTTTTCTTTTAATGCCCTCCCTCCCCCTCCCTGTTAGTTATAGCCACCCTCTATGTTAGTTATAGATCTTCGCAAATCATAAATGACATAAGACAAATGCTTGACAATGACGGGCAGTGACAATAATTGTGAAAGATACAGAAGGTCTGCCATTACATACTTTTAAGACTGGACTTAAAAAAAAAAACATTATTTCTGACTATTCAAATGTCCAGAACTGGTTAGTACTTATTACTAGTGATCGGCCGACTATAGTATTTGCCGACTAACCGACTAGCCGACTAATCGGTTTTCAAATTGCCGATTAGTCGGCCGACTAATCGGCAATGCCGATCATTCTTATACCCACTTTTTGACACCTCCGTTGTGACGTTTTTGTTTACATTTTTATTTCGTTCGTTTTGTGTTTGCAGCGGCGTCAGTATAGGTAATTAAATCTATTTGAAATAAATAAAACAGTGCTGTGTCTATTGTCACGAAATGTCGAAAAAGAAATCGCCCGTGTGGACATTCTTTGATGATATTGAAGGTGAACCGTCAAAAGTGAAATGTACCGGCTCACGAACTTCACTTTTACTGCGCATTGCCTGTCATAAAACGCAATGAAGATCTATTTACGTGGTGGCGCCAGAAGAGTTCCAGATATCCTGAAATGTCTCGTATCGCCAAAGTATACCGTTGTTGTCCCGCCTGTTTATAGCGAACGTCTCTTCTCGGAAGCTGGCAACATCTATGAGACGAAAAGAAAACGCCTACTCCCTGATCGAGCCGAAACATTGACACACCTGCATCACAACTTGCCTCTAATTAAAAATTAAAATATTTAAGGACTTTTTAACACTAAATATTAAGATGTTAATAAATACTTTATTTAGCGTCTTTACATAATAATATTAAATTAAATATAGTATGTACAAGTATTTATCGAAACTTAAAAAAAAGGGGGGAAGAGCTCATTGGGCATCAAAAAATTCATCCGCATCGCTGTCGATGGAGAAAGTGCCCAAAAGGCTGGCAGCATTGCCGCGTTGGATCGCAATGCTGATCCTTTAGGCTAAGAATAGGCCAGCCCTCTGGTCACGTGAAGAGTCGACCACTTACTTACCATTGCCATGTTATTTGGTTATGTACTACATGCCATATTTCGTTGATTAATAATGTTAAGTTAGCTTAATTACTGACTGATTAATACGTTCCTATATTGTAAAGATTGTAACTTTAGATACCTACTCTAAGTAATGTTTAGAAATTATAAAACAAGTACAAACTATTTGTTTTATTTCATTTGTTATGCGCCGATTATAATTGGCATATTTTGCCGAATAGTCGCCGACTACAAACGATGCCGAATAGTCGGCTTTCCCGACTAGACGGCCCATCTCTACGTATTACATAATCTTAAAATTAGGTTAGTCATGAGGAGATTCAATTCATTCGATTACAATTTAAATAATAAAACAAAACAATAGGTAATCACTTAACGAATGGTGACTTAACTATTGGTTTAAAAATGAAATTAATAAATTAATCAAGACGTGTTAAATATCATGCTCATTACTGTCTAGTTATTATTTAATAAATGCTTTAAATACAGTTTTAATAATGTATATTCTAAAAATACTAGTGAAATCATATCAATTATTACAATATACATGTCCCAATTACCATCATATTTCCAAAACTGGCAACATAAATATCTCCCCAAATATTTGAATCAAAATAATAATCTTGAAATATTTCCTCCCATATTTTGGCAAGCAACGAAAGCTGTGGTGTGATTTCAAATATTATCAGTTATTTATTAAATAAGATTATCTCTTTGTGTGTGCTGGGCCAGCGGTTATCCATGACCTTATCTGAAACTAATAACAGATGTGGACAAACCACTATAGAACATACCTACACAATATAAAACTCTCTCACGTACTTATCAAAGGTGATGCAATTTTAAAGAAAATAAACACATTAGTTAAACCAATTGTTTTGCTCTTATTATCAGCAAAGCAATTAATTGCAAAATGACTTTATTGCAATGTAAATTACGTCATGTGCTAGCAGGCGATGCGTGTTCATACGTATAACTTATTTGATTTATACTCGTTAGTTGACCTAAAAGACTATCGGTTGGAGGGCGTAAACATACGCGTCTATCAAACGTCAATCAATCAAGTAAGCCTATCGCAATGCACTGCACCTGTCCCCCACCTTCGGCATCTAGTCTGTCCCAGCCCCGTTTTTAAGGTCGTCGGTCCATCTTCTATAAGTAGCGAGCAGCTCAGATTAAAAAAATTGCATGTGTGTGTGACCTACGTAGGTACTGATAGATGTTTACGGCTTAAATAGTTACGTCCAAGATAATGTTCATGTACAGTCAACAAAGCTATTTGGTATACAGGCAGCTAACTTTAAACTACTTTAAAAAATGTTGTGAGTATGTTGGGTAGTCAATTCTTTTACTCGCTTTAATAACCTATGCCATATGCTTAAAACGTGATTACGCACACAATAAAAATGAATATTGGTAGTGTAGTGGAGGGATAAATAATTTTGCCTGTATACCGAATAGCTTTGTTGACTGTACCTACGTTAGAAAGAAAAAAGAAAGAAAGAAAAGAAAGAAAATTTGTTTATTCTGCACAAACTAAACATTACAATTCCTGACTTAGTACACACAAATTACAGATAAGCCAAAAAGGCTCGAACTCAATACAGAAAGATATTAAAAAAATTGGCAAATTTTGTCCATTGCTTCATGTCATTGGTTCGTTATTTGCTTGTTTATATATAATGTAGGCAAATCATATAATGTATCAAAAAAAAATCAAAATCAAAAGTCATTTATTCAAATTAGGCTGAGAATCAGCACTTTTTGAACGTCAAAATTACATAAGACAGTCCCCCAAAACGCCCACCCGTCACCACTTCCTAGTGCTTTAGCTGGGAAGAAGAAGTGGCGCAACAAACTCCCCAGCAGCACAGCTGTCTGTTCAGTTAGAAAAATTGATTCTATACAATAGTTTCGCAAAACATACATTTAATGAACAGCCATATGTCAGCTAGCACACGCCAATATACCAACCAAAACATCGAGAACTAATACTCAAGCAGAAATAAAAAAAACTAAAGGTAAACCGAACTTAATATCTAGATAAAAGCCTCCAGGCATAAAGGGCGTGCCCGCCCACATATCGCAGTAAATGGAAGTCATAAATGATAAACTAGGACCATCGAAGTAAAATAAATAAAAAGTTAATTACAATATGATCAATTATTGTCGAGGTCGCTAGCTAACTACATATTGCAATACACCTCATGAAAAAACATTATAATGAGTAGATCATGTCAACAATAAATAAATAATAAAAATAAATTGACATACACAGTCAAATAAAATAAACAATTATATGTACTCATATACATGGATAATATACATGAATATTATATAATAGGTTAATATCAGTTATATTAAATTTAAGGATTAAGGAGTGTTCTTATAGCGAATGTGAGGACCAATACAAACCATTTTTGGTTTAATGGTACAAAACAAACATGAACCTGTAGTACAACTATATGCATTTTAACGGAAAAGTATGTAATCCGTCATTGTATACAATTCCTAAGAAATGTGTACAATTCCTAAAATAGATAGGAAATCTATACATTGCCTAAATAGCAACAGGAAATGTATTACATTCGGGATGTCACACCTCCTCCTTAAGACCTAAGCCAAATATTTTTTGATATTCGGATAGCCCAAGACCTAAAGAGGTGCGTGCCATAAAGAAAATAATAAATAAATATGAAATAAAAATCTATTAAAAAAAACGCGAAATATCGCGGGTTAAGGCTAGTAACATAACAAATGAAAGTGTGAGCTTTATAAGAAATTATAGTGGGGTGTGGGTAGTATAGATGGGCCTAAAAAATGAATACCTACCTACTTAAATAGTGGATTTTGAAGTTTAATAAAATTAGTAAAAAAGGCCCTTTATAGGTTTTTTATTTTACGATGTGATTGTAAAAGCTAATTATTTCAACGAGAGCCTTAATAAAAATTCTGAATTCAGTTTACAAACGTGCATTATTATTTATTTTATTCGCAGAAAGCATTACTTTTTATATATTTCCTAGTATCATCTCGGAATTGCATACAATTCCTAGGAAATACATATATTTCACAGAAAATGTGTAAAACAATTAACAATCAATAGATTTTTTTTATTGTAGCGCATGAGCGATTTGGTTATCGAATATACAAAAAACTTCGCATTTACCGATTTGCGATAGGAGGTATTGGTTTCAGTTGAATTAAATAATGGATGATACGAGGTATTAATAATAGTAAAATAACATCACAATTTTAGTTTCATTTAGTATCAGTTGACAGTTACCTGAGTCTTGTCTCATATGTCGGGACTTTCTTCAATCAATTGTTCATTCCGAAATGAACTGTCAGATATACCACGCGCAGGGGTCAACACGTTATTAGAATAGACAGGAGGTTTTCGCAGCAATGTCTTTTAGAAAACTTCAACATGATAACATACTAGATAATTATTTCTACTAAATACCCTCTAACTTCTTTTTTACCTGAATAAAATTTTATTATTAACTACTTATAGTAAGAAGGTATTTGTAGTAAAATTAGCGTCTCATAATTTAGAAGTTATTTTGTAATGGAACTAGGGCACACAATGGATAAACTTTGATTCATTTTATAACGGACATTTATTTACTTGCACACCATATTCATAGAACACACATGACAGACAGCTTCTATAGATAAAACTACTTGACACTGTCAATCTACTTATTAAAATAAAGAAGGTTTCGTTCACAAAGTTCAACACGTTTGTTGCCCATGTTACTACCAATCTTACTACCAGTAGTAATACCGTTAATTTGATTACCCTTCCTACTACTACTACCCCTTGAATTAAACTATGCAAACCAATTGTAATTAAGTTACAACACTACCCCGAATAAAGAACACGAATGTAACATAATACTTATATTATAACAATATTTTTTTTAACAAATTACAATATAACAAATTAGTTACACTGACAAAAGAGACAACGAGAAGATAATATGTTTCTCTTTAGTTAATGGTTTAGTGAGCAAGTCAGCTACCATGTCACCTGTTGGCATATAACAGACATCAATTAATTTATTATTCACAGAATCTCTTATAAAATGGTGCCTAATATCTATAATATGCTTGGTGCGAGCATGAAACTTAGAATTAGAGCACAGTTTTTGTGCCGACTGATTGTCATTAAACAAATTTACCTTACAATGAACTTGAAGACATTCATTCAAAAAAATACGTAAAAACAACGCTTCTTTGCAAGCATCTGAAATGACCATGTACTCAGCTTCAGTACTTGAGAGAGCCACAGTCCTCTGCTTACGGCTTTCCCAAGATATAACAGAATCACCTAATTTGAATACATACCCTATGTATGAACGACGGTCAACCTCATTGGATGCCCAATCAGCATCTGTGTAGCCATTTATGACCAATCCGCCCTTGACATACTTTAGAAAGTAATGACTTGTACCTTTGAGATATCGCAGGACCCTTTTCGCAGCTTTCCAATGTGTTTCATCGCATTCGTTAAATTGACTCAGAACACTTACTGCATGTGAGATATCTGGTCTGAAACAAACTGAAATATACATTAAGCAACCTATGAGATTTCTGTAGTCAAAACGAGTATCCTTGACTTCACTTTTCTTCAGTTTCAATCCTGCTTCCATAGGAGTTGGAGACGGTTTGCATTCAGTCATATTAAATTTTTGTAGAACAATTTTAATATAACTTAGTACTTATAATAGATAGTGCCTACGTCGTCAGTAAAAACCACATTCGATAAGACCATGTTTTTTTATTATTTTCCTGTTACCTTATCAAAGTCAGAAAGGTTAAGGTACAATGGATAGCACGTCTATCGTAAAAATTTGACTTTGGCAGCCTTTATGTCGTAGCAGTAAGAGCGGTTTTCGAAGTTTCAGTACTACTAACTACTGACATGTGGTTGACCGTAACGATTTCACGATAATGTTGTTTGTGATCTTTCACATCGTTATAATTACAGGACTTTCCGCAAGATATATGGGTGAGAGATATGTACATAAAAAAAACAGTTTTTCCTTATTGTTTAATCTACATATTCAGTGTTTATAAATAATATTTATTCCGTTCTAATACCAACAACTAATACCACTGGTATTTGTTTCAACTTATATTTGTTTTCTATTCCGAACGGATACCACTCTTTAAATAATTACATTTAGGCCCGTGTTCACCAACATTCAAACCACCGGTAGTTGGTTTATGTCAAATTTCCTATGGAAATAATATAAATAGAACTGATTAAGTATCTCAACAGTTGATTTAAATTTTGGTGAACACAAGGCTTAATCTGCGAACGAATACTAACAACTTGGATTTGGTACAGTCAGCTCAGTCAAACATAATCAAATTAAAGTTTTCTAATATTTTGATGTGATCGTATTATATTGCTATCCAAAATCACCTCATTCTAATATTTTTACAGAGGTATAGCTAGGAGTGGTTTAAGTCAAAATCTTCTAATTTTTTATACCTGCGAGAAAGGGAGAAATTGATTTTCAGAGATAATATTTTGTAATTTTTAGATCAAGTCAGTAAATAGTTCTTGTTTTGATTTTTTGCAAAAAAAATATTATACAGGTACCTACAAGGAAGAACTAAAATTATTATAAAGTTGATTATTAGCCATATTTTATTATTGAACGAAATGTTTGCTAACAAAATTTTATTTTTTGGTTTATTCATTTTCACTGACTGTACCATACATCTTTGAACTTGTTTTGGTATTAGTTTAAACAATGGTATACGTCCGGAATAGAAAATAAATATGTGTTGAAACAAATACTACCGGTACTAGTTGTTGGAATTAGAACGGGAATAATAAGTTACATTTCCTGGACCATAATATGCACGATGCAAATAAATTGTACGAGGATTTCTTGTCAGTGGGTCGTCTTAGGGTAGTGCACCAGGTGGCTGCAATACTCCGTACAGGAGCGGACCTGAGCTTTATATGGATAGCTAGGATGGCGATGTTAAAGCCAAGTAATGCCTCACGCTAGCAGATCGCTACGCAACAGCTCCCTTTTCGACCCTCTTCAGCTTTATTATATATAACACGGCGGGTAACCCATCCTGGAGCCCAATTCTCGCGCATCTCGCATACGTTATTGTCGCTCGATTCATGCTTTTCCCTCGTGAAAATCAAGACGAGCTATTCTCACCATATCGATTCGAGCATTTCTCGCAGGAAATCCATGCGATATGCCTTAGTTTACAAGCGACTTGCTTCGACTGGTGGGGACCAGTCGAAGCGTTCATGACGTCATGTCGACCGTAAATCAACGTCAAACAGTTGTTGTGTCATTCATGATTGTGTCAATTTCGAAAGAAAATTATAAATGTTTATATTAAAAAATGTGTTACGAGTGCTTATGACAACATTTCATATTTTTAACCTGCATTGATTATTACGTTTTATAAAAGTAAATCCAAAACTAGGGCACCGGTATTTTTCCGTTTTTCAAAATGATGTACTTTTCATTCATAGTTTTAACTTTGAAATTCGGTTTATTCTAAAAAGACATAAGTGCCAAATGACGTCAAACATATAGTGGAATAGCGTTAAAACCTTTGCTTGACTATGATCGTCAAAAAAAAAACTATTAGATGTCACTGGTGTCATCTTGTCAAATGTGTCAAACTCGTTGGTGCCTAAACTTGTTTGTTTGTTTTCAATTAAATTCGTATTTATCAATTATTTTCAAGTGTTATTATCCTCATTGGCGACATATCAATCAAAAGTTGGCAATATTTACAGTAAGCAGCGTGTATATTTTAAAGTTTAATTTCCTAAGAAAAAGATTGTAAACAAACTTTTGACATTGACGTCTTGTTTGACAAGTCAAGTTTTCATCTAATATGGATGGAATGCTTAGGCAAAGGTAACTACCTCATTCCACTATTTCTATGACGTCATGACGTGTTTTTTGATTTTAATTTTTTTTCTCAGAAATGAAGAAATAAAAAAAATTAAAAAAAATATATTTGAACTCAGGATATGAAAATAAAGAAATGGTATTTTTGTTTTATGGCCGTGTCATTTTTGAAATGTTGTCAATTGCCACAACAAGGAAAAAGCACACGAAGAAAACTTCATGCCTCCGCAAAAGTAGTCAACTATTCACTGCTTGTACGGCATCAATTGATGACACCATCTATACACACATCTATGGATGAGACACACATCTGAGATATAGAATCGGCTTCTAAGGCATCCAAAACCAGTCAAAAGGACGAGGACGGCTTTACTCTGGTTGTGAGCAAGAAAGGCCGATGGCAGCGTAGCCACAACAAACACCGTACCACCCCTGTATGCGAGGATTTTTGAGCTGCAGTGCTCAACATCCTCCTGCATATTTCCCATATTTGGATTCACAAACATAGAGAGAGAAGGAGCCAAGGTCTAATCAGTGCCGAACGAAGAGCGTTGCTGAAGTTGTCGTACAAATTTTAAGTCCTACATCCTCGAGGTTTCCGCACTGCAAAAGGCTGACGTCCTTAGCCCAGAATTTTTCCCGGAGGGAGTTGTTTGTAGATATTACAGGGAAGCATGACCAAACCCAAGTGTTGTGATAATAATTATGTTTTCGTGGTATATACCCAACTCTAGTCTGTGATTTATTTATGTAAAGGATCTTTTGTCACCTGAATTATGATGTACCTATTATTGTATTACCTACAACAGGGCCATCAACATGATGCAGAATTTTAAAAACATTTCAAACAATAAAGATTTCAAATATGCTTTATTTTTTTTCAATAGGAATCTTCTAACTAACAAAAGTACTATGCTTATACAATACATTATAAGAGTCACTAGTTTATATGATTAGTCGGCGTCATGTCTGGCGCGATGTTCAGTGGCCAGCTTAGGAATCGCCGTACCATTACACTTCTTGCCCAAAGTCTTCATGAATTTCTACAGACGTTGTCCAGCACTTTGATCACAAACAATTTGAAATTTGTGTCGTGACGAGACTCCTAGCGCTTAACCTCAGGGAGGAAATTTGTTTTCGCAAGGATTTACAATCTTTTCAGATTTTGTCGATTTGTGTAGCCGGAACACGTTAATAAAGCTGCGTCATTGGAACAGCAGGACGGTCCGGGTCACCACACTTCCTCTGTTTCACCATCTTGATAAGCCTTGATGTTATTGTGGTAGCGGATGACTACACGCTATACATACAATAACTTAATTCACTTATAAATATCATTGGTAGTCAAATATGATTTTGTTTTTATTTAATTTCTGTAGATACCCAATGTAAACAAACAATAAAATTATGACTTTAATTTGACGTGACAAATGTTGTTGAAATTCACCAATCAGCATCAGCCATGCATTCCGTTGTAGCAAATACTAAGGAGAACTTATTTGAATGTTAAATAATATCAAACTGGAGTTACAAAATTCATAATGCATTATTATTTGATAATTTTTTATGAAATACATATAAAATGTTACTCAAAACCTTTTATAGGCTTATCAGTCATTTTTAATATACTTTAAGAAGTACGTAAATATGGTTGCGTTTAAAAAGTAGCATCGTTATGTAGAATGGATCGCTTCGCGCGACGTATAATGGCGACATTCTTTTCCTTCGACTCGTGGTTTACAAGCGACTTGTAGTGAGAATACAATAATCTGGATATGTCACCATTTTATAAGCGACAAAGGAACACGAGCGGCAAAATCGAATATGACTTGAACGAGTGTAAACGTGAGAATTAGCCTCCTGTGCCGTTTCTGACCAGTCTCCGGTTTATTCTTCGTTGCGGGTTGGTTTTCAATCACACACAATAGTTAACTCAAACTCAAAGCTAAACGCTTTGAGTTAAAGTTTCGATTAAAACATTTACAGGCACTTTTAAATTATCACTTTACAGCTTTTCAGTCATCACTTTTCGTTTGAGTTATTTGGTGAAACTAGTCGTCCATTCCAAAACGTAGTAGGTTCCTCATGGAGAAGAACGGGCAAGAAACTCCATGGACACTCTTTTAAATCAAAACATTATGTTACAGATTACTTTTTCAACAATTACAATTTCAATCCTTTCCTTTCTAACATAACACACCATTTCATCTTAATTACCCACACACTGGCGCCATTGTGCGCGCGTGCCTGTGTCTCTAGTCGTCAGAAGTACGCGTAATCGAATACAGAGTCTTATTAACTAGTTAGTTCAATACAATTTACAAACAATGATAAAATGTTTATCAGTTAATTCTTTTATAATTAAACACTGTCAATTCACCAAAACAAAGGCGTTTTCAGAATTAAAGTTTAATTAGAAGCTTCATTACTTTCTACTACTTCAATATTACCATTCGTCAATTTCCGGCATTACAAGAAATGTAAGTAGGTAATCAAGCAGGTATTCATTAGTAAATTCCTGTGTAAAATAATCTTATTACTTTATAGTTTGTATTCTATTATTGAAACTTATTTAGTCCTTGCATTAAATTATAACATTCAGTTATTGATCTTAAATTCACAGCCGGCATCATTTTTGGGCAGAGGTAGCGCTTTGTCATAAACAAACTTACTATATCAAATGAGCAATTATTGTTATTATGACACAACCCAAAAATCATTAACTAAATGTTCCCTTTTAATTTTAACTTTACTTTTAACTCCAACAACGAAATTGGTTTAATAGTTTCTCTTCTAGCAATATACTGTGAGTTCGATTTCACAAACGGCAATAGATGGCGCTTGAACATAGATGAACTCGATCGAACTCACAGATCCTTGCAAATGGTTGTAGCAGTATTAATAGTTCAGCAACTTCATTGAGAATAACAATTATAATAAATAATTACACATAAGATTATGTTATGATCTTTATAGGTTAAAGCTTTCGCAGCGACATATATATACCTAGATAGCTGTGCCCGCGGCTCCGCCCGCGTGGAATTCGGTCTGTCTCAGTAAGTAAGTTCTCTCCATCTCCCCTGGAGGCGGAACTTGAAGTAAAGTTGACAGATGGACACTCTAAAGGAGGCGGAGTAGTCCAGATAAAATATTTTACAATACAACACTAAATAAAACTACACTCCAAAATCAATAGCTTTATTCACCTCGTACTATGTCTTTGGGATCGCAACCGAGATTCGGGCTGGCTTGCCGTTTCAGCCGAAAGCGAAGCGGCCCGTCTGGCTAGAGCGCCACTGAGTCTCTCGACGCGGACTTCCTTAGACTCCTGACACCGTGCCCCTTGTAGCCTCAATGCGTTGTGAGACTTTCGCTTAAGATTCGATTTTTTTCTGGAAGGCATGGTGACGGTTTATACCGAACCTAACCCGGAAATTCTAACCCGGTCGCAGGTTAGACGCGTATAAAATGCGAGTCTGAAATCGTTTGACATTTACTCCGCAAACGACAGAGAAAAATGTTTTTTTTTTTAAAGTTACCCTCCTTCGTAGATGTTTAAAGGAGGCGATACGTATGAATATGGATGCGATATATATGCGAATATGAGCCCGAGCACCGCCTCTAGGCGTCTTTATGTGGGGATCGTGCGGTCGATGGCCCTTTACAGGGCCCCAATGTGGGCGGTTGACCTGACGGCCGGTAGCATCGCAGTTCTGTGCAAGCCGCAGAGAGAGATAGCCGTCAGAGTCATCAGGGTGTATTGCACGATCTTCTACGAGGCGGCTTGTAGACTGGCTGGATCCCCACCCTGGGACCTCGAGGCGAAAGTACTCGTGTCATCTTATCGGTGGCGCGAGGAAGCGAGGGCGCGAGACGAGCGACCGCGAATGGCGGGACAGGCTTTCACGCCCTACCACTGGCCTCCACATCATCGAGGCGGTCCGGCTGGTGCTTGAACGCTGGATCGGGAGGAGGCACGGCTCCCTTTTGTTCTGGGTGACACAGGTGCTCTCGGGGCATTATTCCTTCGGGAAGTATCTGTGTCGCATAAACCGGGAGGAGGGAGCCGGACGCCCGGTGTCACCACTGCGTCGATTGCCAGGAGGACATGGCACGGCATACGCTGGCAGAGTGTGCCGCTTGGGAGGAGCCGCGTCGTGCCCTCATCTCAGAAGTAGGCAGTGACTTGTCGCTGCCTACACCTCCACCTCACTCTCACCCCTGACCCGAGGAGACCTGTTTCAAGTAAGTACAAACAAGTTCAGACACGTTCGGACCCGCGTGTAGAGACGCTTATTCAACAAGTGGGGTTTATATCTAGTTACTAAGTAGCTTACCTCTTCTACCGAAATTAGTTGGTACTGATTGACTAGGATTACCTAGTCAATCAGCGCAATTCCTCGAACAACGAGAGAGTGATCCAACTCCATCCACATTTACCTATATGAGAAATTCGACAGTTTCATGCGGTAAACTCTCTTTAGGTGAACTTGGTACAGAGTTCGACGAAAAAAATTATTCCACACGCGGACAAAGAACCATTACCAGAATTGGACAACCTTCAAAAATACCCCTTCTTTGAAGGGCATTCGTTACAAAAAAGCTTTACAATCTTGCATTGCCTGTCCTGGTTTTGTACTCGTAGGTCTTAAACTTAATGAAGAGTTGTCCCATTTTAACAAGAACAAAGACTATTTAGCTCCAACTGAGCAGTTATTATTAAAGTTGTCTAATAATATTTTAGAACAAAGAGAGCTATTAAAGTCAGGACTACACCAATTGCTTGACTGGGCGTCGTCAAACCCAAATAATTTAAATATAAACACACTCTTTGAAAATATTTCTAGTACTTTTGGTCCGGGGTCCCCGTCATGTGGCGGCATCTACACCGCCACATACGAACTACGCATCAAAGACCTGACGTCACAAATCCTAGATCGCGGTATAAGAGTTTACCGAGCGATTAACATATATAAGACTATCCGACATCAGTCCTTGGACAATTGCCCGCCAGACACAACACCCGTCCGGTCGGAAGATCCTCTTTCCATAGAGTATGAGTGAACTTTACACCCTGTTCCTCATACCCCTAAACATACCCATAAAAATTCCGAGACTGCAATGCAGATTGTGTGTGGGAAAAGGGCAGAATGCATAGAAGTTAGACGGGACCGCATTTTAAAAGAAATTGCATAGTGGTCCACCAAGTCAGGAACACCTGTTTAGCCGAGAGGCTTCACATCCTATTATAGCTTCATTAGGTGGATCTCAGGTTTGGCTTAACACTTCAGGTTACATTAGGGAGAAAAAAGTTTTGAACACAACTCATGTTCAAAACAAAAGACATCATAGACCTTACAAAACACAGAACAAAGATTACAAGTCAGAAAAGAAACATAACCAAAAATTTCAAAAGAATCAGTCCTTTCGTAAAAATTACACAGCAAATAACACACCCCCCAACAACAATAATAAACATATCTGACTATCAAACGAAAACCTTCAGAGGGGGTTGTCTAAAGGACCATGCCCATTTATGGCAACAATAGAGAACCAATAATTATATTTTGAAATTAATAACAGGTGGCCGTATTCCATTTTTAAAGAAACCTCCCCTTCGGTATCTAGACAACCATGTGTTAAAAAAGTTTGCAACAAAGACATGACAGACATGATATTTCACTTAAAACAAAAGAAAATATTAGAAACACCACCAATCCTCAATCCGGGCTTTCTATGTCGAATGTTAGTAAAAAAGTCAGACGAGACGGAGGGCTAGGTCCCATCTTCGACCTCAGAGGCCTTAACTCGTATGTGTCAGTGAAACATTTCCAGTTAATTTCACAAACAGATGTAGCCAATTTCTTGCAGACAAACGATTGGTTAGTGAAAATAGACATTCACCAGGCCTATTTTCATTTATCAATTGCAGTATTTAAAAATTAACCCAAAAGCACCTGAAGGCCAGCAAGTTACGAGATTTTTGGCAAAATTATTTTTAGAAGACAAACTAGCTTATAGCACTATTCTCCTGCATAAATCAGCTGTTTCAACTTACGTGCAACATCAGAATTTGATCTCAAAACATTTTTTCATTCAGCAAGTTCTAAAAGCCATTTCTCTTGCAAAGCCAGCAGTACAAAAACTACCAATATGGGACACTGCAATATTATTTAATTGACTTAAAAAATTCAACAAATTCTGGTTCTTGATTTCTTTTCTTGAATCTCTATTCATGATCTCACATTACTCGAAAATAGCCCTAGAAGTCTTATTTCTACGGAAGATGAAATTAGTCTTTGGCCAAAGTTTGGTTCAAAGACAGATTCAAAGACACACAGACAGTCAGGTTGGTAATTGCGGAAAAACCCAGACCATAGTGTCTGCCCTATCAAACACATTAATAACCTTATAGAAATATCTGAAGATAGAAGAAGCACAGATAGGACTGTCACAAGTTTATTTATTTCTCCATCAGGGAAATTAAAACCTGCTTCAAGAACAATGATTGCAGGTTGGATACGTAGTATTTTTAATATTGATGCCCCACCGGGCAGCATCAGGTCAGCTGTAGCCTCTAGAAGTTGGTTGGAGAATAGACCTGTACAAGAAATACTTGACAGGGGAAACTGGAAGAGTATTAAAACATTTCAAAAAAATTACTGTCGTCCAGTCCAGTAAACAAAGTTGATAATGCCAACTCCAATAATGATTTACATTTAAATTCTAATATTTATTAAATGTATATAACCTTTTGCAAAAAATTAAATAACCTATTCCTTGATATAGGTTTAATTAAGATTTAATTAATTAATGTAAGTTGATCTTTAAAGAAATCACATTAAGTTGTTAGACCCACCGACCGATTTATATTCTAGAACAGTATTATAATTCATTCATCATAGCGTTTATTTTTATCACCAGCAGATACCATACAGGTCTTCAACTCAACACTGTGTGCTTTCACCAGCAGATATCAAACAGGTTTTCAAACAAATGTTATGTTTTGAAGGAAACATAATAGAACTGTTTTGCATTAAAACAAAACAGTTATTATGTTATTAACAACATTTGTGCAAGGTGCTTGCTGTTGAATAATTGAAGACTTCTATGATTGACACTTGACAGTGTCAGATTCAGATCGCCGAATTTATGGATCGCGGGTACTTGCTATGATGAGGGAGGGTCCACACACAGGTAACGAGACACATTTATATACATTATTCTTATATTACCAGGTAAGATTTAAGACTGCTTCTTCAAACAAATGTTGTTTTTTCGTAACATAATAACTGTTTTGTTTTAATGCATAACAGTTCTATTTTGGTTTTATGAGAACAGAAGGATGGCGACTTTGGCCTAGATTATTTATAAATTAACGAAGTGTCCTTCACTTGCAAATTCATATTTATTATAATTAAGAGTTTGTAAGAGGATTATATAAAAAATATTGAGTCACTAAGATGATGGGAATGAAAAGTTAGAAAAGATTTTTATTTACTTAAAAATAAGTCATCATGCAGTTATTGAACGCACCGGGTTTCGTATTGCATTCCAACCTAATCATTACATGATTTTCTTACATTTGTAGACGTTTACGCTTGTCATTTTTTAGGGTTCCGTAGTAAGTAATTATTTCCGCGCAGAGCAGATCAATTTCCCAGGAACAGCTGTGCCCAAACTCAACTATGTGTATCACCTCCCTGTAGGACTGCACTTACCTATGCGCAAAAGTGTTTTTCATATGATTGTATACAATAAGTGGCTTAAGAATTGGAAGGAGCTTAATAATGTACACTTGAAAAGAAAACTGAAGACACATTTAGTAAATAAAGCATAGTACTTTAATATTAACGAATTCCTAGAGGAAAGATTTGTATTGACATAGTAGCTCTTTGATTTGATTATACATTATTTGTATTTGTTAACCTCTTAACTTTTTTTTTTTGTAATTATTATTTGCATCTTTATATTATTTTTTAATGTTGACATGATAACTATAAACCAGTCTTAATAACTCATTATTGTTTTAATGCACTCTTTCATTTTTGTTATTTCTTTATTACAATATTATTGTTGCTCCTTAATTATTACACTTGCATGTCACATCATGTTGCAAACATGCCTGTACCTAATAATTTCCCATGTAACCATCTTGTTTGCAGGTATTTTCTTGTATGTGTGACACACATTTTTAAGGAAATAAATATTATCTTATCTTGAAGTTAGTGAAAACGGGCATTACTGCGTCACGAAGACACGAAAAAGAAAACAATAGAAAATTTAAAACACAATCTTTTAATAAAATAACCTAAATCCACCCAAATTTTAAAGAAGTGGAACTTTACAATAATCAATGATAATTTTGATGTTTTACAATAAAAAGCAGGTGTTGATTACCTCTGAATGTTCTTGGAATGATGGACATTGATTGGGTTTCACACAAGCTCCACTAAGGTTTGATGCCTCGACTGGCCTAATTGGAAATACAGTACGCGCCACCATTACAGTTGCTCCAGCCGGGGTAGCCATGATTTCTGCAGCACAGGTTCCTCTCACTATCGTGGCCGCTGCAGGTGGTGTCACAGCCCGGGACACGGGTGGTGCCAGCCTCGACGGTGACCATCACCATTGCGAAGGCAACCAGCAGAAGAATGAAGGTGGTCTTGATTGCAGCCATTGTAGTTGTTGTGTAGTAGAATACGAGAAACGTTCGCAAAGAGGTGTGGAGTTGTTGTGTGAAGCTATAGACAAAATGCTGCCTATTTATACTCAAGATCTGACAAGACTTACTAGCGTAGGTAATAATATTATGTTACTGATTTGGGCTTGTTTTTGTAAACAAGATAAGAAGAACAAAATAAAATGTTTAATGTGGAAAAGGAGGATGCAGAAAAAAAACCCAGAGTCGATTAAGATAATTTATGAACAGCAAAGTAGACCTTAAATAAGAGGTCGCAAATACGCAACTCGTTTCGCATTAAACTATGACCAAACAGGCCAGCAGCATATTTTCATAGCGTTCTCTTAGACTAAAAAATAATAATTATGAACATTTTTACCATTTTATCAATAAAAGAACTCTATCATACTAGCATTCTACCCGCGGTTTCGTCCACATGGTTGACTGAAAATATCTCACGGGAAGGTACCGGGATTAAAAGTACCCTATGTGTCTGAATGAACACATAGGGTACTTTTGGTTAGGTAGGTAGGTAGGTTACATATCCTAAGGGGACTTTTCCTTTATTTGACTTTTATGTTAAAGGTGATATACCGATTTTCAAGTTAATTAAACCACGCAGTCTAATCCTCTCCTGTAAAATTGGTTACCCCTTTTCACCCCGTTACGGGTAGATTTTCAAAACACCCTGATACACGTTATTCTTTATTTTCGGTTTTAAGTATAAATACTGAGTTTTGAGTTAATCGGACAGCGCGTTTAAATTCTTACATATAAACTTAGACACGCCGCAACCCCCATTAGGGGGTCATTTCGAAAAACAAAACATTACAAACTTTATAATTTATTTAGATTAGTATTCGTGCGAAGCTTCATGTTTATTACCTCAAGGAATAAGATTTTTCATACAAACTTTCATCCCCTATTCGACTCACTTAGGGGTTGAATTTCGGAAAATCCTTCCTTATTTGGGATATAGTATGTTTACTCTACCTTGCCAAACATAAATAGTTTGATTCGATTCGGGTTTTTGGTCCATACATTTTTGAGCATTATTCTTTAGTTTTTAACCCTAGACGACTTCGATACGGTTTTTATTCGCTGATTTTAATCCGATTTTGAAAAATCTTTTTTCATTTGGTAGAGGAAGCTGTGCCCATATTTTTTTTATTAGTGGAGTTTTTTTCGGAAGACGGTTTTTTTTTTGTAAAATTATTTTATACCACCGACCGGGTTTATTTGTTGAGATTGGTCAACCTGGACAAATCGTATACTATTACAGGTAGGTTTTTTTTTCTTAGTATTCTAGTGCTAAGAAAAACTTTATTTCTTTAAAAACAAGTTTTATTTTAATGTTACATCTTACGTTATGGTATTGTGGTCAATACTTAGGTTTCCGTTTAAGCACTTTTACAAGAAATCAACGGAAAAGATCTATATAAGAAAGTCAAAAATGTACAATACCATCTATCGAGGCTGAGATAAATAAAAATATGTACTTAAATATGGCACTTTGACACTGGTGAACATTCATCTAGTTATTTATGACACATAGTAAAAGAGTGATTCCGAACAGTAATTTCTTGTTTTTTTAATTCGAGTCGAAAGCACAGACTACAGCCAAAAAGCTGGGTATCCTAAATAAGGTGAGGCGGTACTTCACATCGGGCCAGCTGCTGAGTCTATATAAAGCTCAGGTCCGCTCCTGTACGGAGTATTGCAGCCACCTGGTGCACTACCCTAAGACGACCCACTGACAAGAAATCCTCGTACAAATTATTTGCATCGTACATATTATTATGGTCCAGGACATTTAACTTATTATTCCCATTTTAATACCAACAATAATACCGGTAGTATTTGTTTCAACACATATTTATTTTCTATTACGGACGGGTACACTAACCAGTCGTAGGAAGAAACTAGACTGCATCATCCTTCACAAAATATTGAGTGGAACGATAGATTGCCGTGAACTTTTGAGATCATTAGAGATTAAAATTCCAACTCGGATTCTCAGGCATAACACATATAATTTATTCCACATCCCTGGCTCAAAAACTAACCTTGGTCATTACGCCGCTGTGCCAAGACTTTGTAGGCAATATAACATGTTAGCTAAAACTACGAACTTAGACATCTGCAAGTCTCGGTCTAATTATAACAAATGTTTAAAAGATTTAATTGAAGTTCTTTTCATTTCAGTTTTTTGTCCTTTAAAGAAAAAGAAATTATAAAGGTTATGGCCGATTAATGAGAACAGGAAACGGTCGTGAACATTGATAATGATTGTGATTTATTTTCTAGCGGAAAACATAAGGACCCGCTAGAGATCGAACAAAGCTACCAAGACGGCAGATATGATGATACTGATGACGATGAACGCAACCTTTGGAATGATGATAAAGTGGGATTGACTGAAGTATTCCAGAATGAACACGAGGAAGAAACAGATAAATCGGGTCAGTCCAGTCCTTTTACTAATTATTTTTACTGTATTTGATACAGAAAATTTACGTTTTAAAATATCTATAATTTTTCTAAATTTACATTTATAATTTTGAAATATAAATATTTTTTTCAAATTTAAACTATAGCAGATATAGAAATAATATTAGACTTAAACCGTTTCACCTTAGAATATAATTAGTATAATATATTTAACCTTAATTTATATAATTTTAATCTATTTGACTAAAACCGTAAAGGTTTTAGAAAACATTTATTTTCATTTATATACATACCTATTAAATACTTGTATATTGTATCAAATATTGCTTTAATTTAAACTTCATGTTTTTGTACGTAATTTCGAGGATGAGGAGCTGGGAGGATGATATGAGGAGCTCGTGGCTAAGTAATAATAGCCGCATGGGTCGATCCATCAGGTTAAATTGCGCTTGCCGGTCCGTGGATGGGTGACCATCTTTACATACCGAGATTCCTCTGTACTTCGGAAAGCACGTTAAGCCGTTGGTCCCGGCTGTCATTCGTGGATCTTTGACAGTCGATACGAGTCGTCAGAAGCCCGAAAGTCTGACAACCAGTCTTACCAAGGGGTATCGTATTACCCAGTTACTGGGTTGTGCAGGTCAGATAGGCAGTCGCTCCATGTAAAATACTGGTATTCAGCTGCATCCGGTTAGACTGGAAGCCGACCCCAACATGATTGGGAAACGGCTAGGCAGAATGAAATGTTTTTGTATATAATTTTGTCCCTCATGATACGATAACATGATATGATAATACCCGAAAGTCTGACAACCAGTCTTACCGAGAAGATTGGTTGTCAGACTCTTGGACTTCTGACGACCCGTAAAGACAGCCGGGACCGAGGTGTGAACGTGCTTTTCAAGCCACTAGTTTTTATAGATATTTAACCAACGATATTATTGCCTGTTTACTGTGTGTGACTCACATATCAGGAATTTGATTAATTAACAATTTGCCAACCTGGTGAAATGTGCATGAATCTAACTATAGGTCACCTCTACCTACCCTTCGAGGATTACAGGCGTGATTTTATGTTATGTGTTAAATCATTTTAATAGTATATGGAAGTGTGAACGATTTGCGTGAAATTAATGTTCATCAAACTCAGTTATTATTAAGTAGGTAAGTACCTAAAATAAAAACGCTAAAGTATTAATCTTAAGGTCAAAAGTTAGTACTTATAATAGATAGTGCCTACGTCGTTAGTAAAACCCAAAATCGATAAGACCATGTTTTTGTTTTAATTTTTCCTGTTACCTTATCAGTCGTGTCGAAGAGGTTAAGGTATAGTGGACAGCACGTCCATCGTAACAATTTGACTTTGGCAGCCTTTATGTCGTAGCAGTAAGAGAAGTTTTCGAAGTTCCAGTACTACTACCTACTGACTTGTGATCTTTGTGATGTGGTTTGTATATGTACGCAAGATAATATGGGTGAGAGATATGTACATAATAGAAACAGTTTTTCCTTATTGCAATACTAAACTAGTTATCGTCCAATTTTTTTTAAATGACTTTTTGGAATAGTTAAGCGGAATATGTTCCTAAATATATCTACGTCTATTGTATTTCAAAAAGAACACATAAACATAACAAAACACCACCACATCTCCTGTTATGAAGAAGTTGTCCAAAATAAGCTTGATAATTAAAACAAAATAACAGCTACCGCGATGGACGATAAAACTTTGCAATACAAGAACACCACATTATTTTTAACTTATACACTATTCACATGCATCGGTTCCGGCTCCCAATCTGCCCAGCTGCAGCTCAGTAACGATATTGTGTTCAAAGCCTCTGCCACACAATTAGTGAGAGATGCCGATATCGAGGTTATCGTAGATGCAGCACCGGCTGTCGTAGATATTCATATTGATTATTGAATGTGTGTCCAGGTGGCAAACGTCATAACTACTGCAGTGACAGAGTTTTATAACGATACTTTCAAGAACCACGCTACAAAGCCGAACTTTTTCTAAAACTAAACATAATATATACAACAAAATCAAAATCAAAATCAAAATATTTTATTTCACATAAACCTACATGGGCACTTATGAAACGTCAGAATCTAGGTGCACGGTTCCAATTGGTCGTTTCCTATGGAGAAGAGCCGGCAAGAAACTCCACGGTTACTCTTTTAAAAATAAATGGGTTTTACAATGCTTTAAAAAATGTACAGTTTGAATAGGTATGCGAGGACAGCGTAGGCCTGTCAACAAGATACTTAAAAAAATAGAAAATAGTCTGCAAATCGACAGTCTGTTGTGCCTACAACGTTCTCACATTCACAAAATATAAAGGAATCTATATAAAGGTCGAATAAAATAATAAAAACCAATTTAACCCAAATGGTTGTCACTACAACTTTAACCAATCCGAATGAGAACCCTACTTTAAAATGAAATTTGAATTGTAGGCATATAATGTCAAATAATGAAACTACATGTCAAGTAGTACCTAAATAAAAAAGTAAAATAAAATACATATCGTAATTTGGGAGCAGTTAATAGACATTTACATAATTATGCCGTTAATGAGGTACCAGGGAGGCCACATGTGCAGAAGGAATTATTGCCAAACTTCCTTGTCATCAACGTAGTCTTTAATCTTGTAATATGCTTTTTTGATAAGGACACGTTTTATGTGGGTTTTGAACTTTCCATCGTTAAGTTCTGTAACCGACTTTGGCAACTTGTTATAAAAGCGAATACTGTTTATAAGGAATGACTTGCTAGTTTTAGTTAATCTAAAGGAAAATGCCCATTTTTCTATGGACCGCCGTTGCGCATCAAATTTTGTTGTATGATAGCATAAATTGGATATAAAAGAGGGTTGATGTCATACTTTCAAAGGAAATAAAATTTATCCATTTGTACTGTGGGGTATTTTTGTAATTTTCATTTTTTGATAAGTTTTGAGGTTAGTTTTGTAACAAACCTTCCACCAAAAAAAGCAGTCCTTTACAACAATATGATTTAAATTCACATAATATGCAACAAAAATAGTTCCAACAAACCAAAGAATGAATCCGAATAAATAATATTACATAGGTAGGGCATGCTAAATGTAGGTTTGTACCTATAGGAAGTAGAAAATAAAAATGCTTGAATACTTATTGGAATGAAATAGTTTTATTGGTCCATATTATCATCATATTCATAAAATATAGTATATCGTCTAAAAACGAAGCCGGCTGCTCAACAGACCTAAATCGAGCCCAACTAAGGTACCACAAAATGGTCATTACGTGAGCACAGCACCCCACTGTCCGATTACTCACCAAACAATTGCAATAATAGTCAGTAATATCAGCTATCGTTACATGTAGCCCTATTAACCAAAATGTACACCTTGCTGTTATCATGTCGTGACTTAATTCTTCCCCTTACTAAATACTTGTCCATTCCCAGTACCAATGGCAAGTCATCCTAAATGTCGTTTGCTAGTTCAATTTTAATACAACCGAGCCTGTTTTATTTGATAGGAACCTAGAGCTACTGGCATCAGATCATGTAATGACAGTCTTGGAAATATTTAGTTAAGAAAATAGTTCTCCTTCTATTAATATTTTCATTTTGTATGTACTCTCCCAAATCATTTCTTGAATTTAATCTAGTTTTAGCTATTTCCAAGAACTGTTGAGCCCATTACTACTTCACGTTTGTTGCCCTAGTTACTACCAATCTTACCAGTTGTAATACCGTTAATTTGATTACCCTTCCTACTACTCCAGTAACCACCCAACGACACATTGTAATACGTCTTGTTGATTTGCCTGCTCTGTGATGATTTTTGCCTTCCAAAATAGACTCGGGCATAAACGCTTTATTGGTTGTTCAATTCGCCAATTACATCGCTGAAGCCCTAGGGGGGCCTACCTAAAATAAAAACAATGCACTTGCTGGATGGGGTTGTAGTGGTGGTGTAGGTATTGAGAAATCCCTTGAAGGCATGGAATTTTCTGATTCACTTTATGAGATTATTTAGGGCTACAGAAATAAAATAAAACCCATAATACAAGTAATTGTAATCTTTTATTTTGCTGTCATCAATCTTATGTATAGAGATGAAATGAAATGAAATTGTTTATTCTGTAGATAGGATATCTGAACCACTTTTACACGCACTAGGTTGATGAAAACACTCGACGTAAACCCGAGGAGCAGGGTCTCAACTCGATGAGTTATAACACAGATTACTATAAGTTATAATTTGTTGAAATTATCAACCAAAACGACCGGCGGTAATCATAGACTAATAAATGTTTATGGGCTAATGACTGACAGATTTATTGAAAGCTTGCTTCATTGCTGCTGAAAAGTACAAAATAACTACTACGATACGAAAGTAGTTACATGTTTAATACAGGTCGAGACGTATCATTTGCGTATAAATGTATGCTGTAGTAATGATTTATTTGCTAAAAAACACATTTTTTTATTTATAGATTACGTATTTACTTTTTATAGTTTGGTAGTCTAGATTATTTGAATAAACTCTTAAAATCGTTTTTATTTTTTATTAATGGTAACATTTGGCATTCACCTGATGGAGTTTATGATACAGGATTATAACAGTCATTTGGTCAGTGAAGCTGTAGTGTATTTTAAGCTAATAATAATAACCGACTGAATCTTTTAATTTAGTCGGTTAACGTCAGCAAGCGACATCTGTGTCGACAAACAAGAAGTACATGATTTAAGAATACGTTAAAATTAAAAAGGCATTATGAGAAGGACCTGTTAGTACAATAAAGTACACTTTCAATTTGGTATAATTATTTTCACCTAGTTGCATGGCAACAACCTGATGATTTGTTTGGCAGTGGCACTTTTGACAGTTCACCTTGTCCGTGATAGTGTTACCAACAAGTAATCTAAATCACCCTGACCATAAGTGATTTGTTTGGAAATTATTGAAGAAAGATTTTAATTAGTAAGGTAATATTATTTTTTCAACACACTTGCTCGTAAAATGGGCTATTATTGAATCGCTTTTAAGTTCATAATGCAGTGTTTTAAACACCCGTGATTTTTACTTTATATTACCTATATCTATATTTTGGTTATTAAAAATATTAATAACGAGGAAAAATGTCATAGTTCAAATTATTTTTTAAACTCAGCGTTTGCCCTGACTATCCGTTAAGACCGACTAGGGGGAGGTTCCTAAAATTGGCAACACTGCTATCACTAAAATACGCCATTTAAAAAAGTATGCAATTATATCGAATAAAGAACTAATTTAATACAAAATATTAACCCCACATACGATTTCGATCAAATGAACTAAGGACAGTTAAATAAATATATTATAATTTATGAGTATATTTTTATGGCCAAACTCTGTCACTATAATGCGGTATTGATTTTGATCAATCTCCTTTAGGTATCACAATTTCATGTTTACTACGTGTATTTATATTATGGAAATCACTTCTAATTTTGAAAAGTCCTAAGTTTTTGCGAACATACAAAATACTTTCTAAGATATAAAGAGAAGGCAGAGTTAGTACATCAACTTCTTTGAATTTGTTTCTAAGGGACTCACGAGGATCCATTCTATAGATCGCGCGGATTGCTCTCTTTTGTAATATGAAAATTGAGTCTACATCAGCTGCCGATCCCCACAGCAGAACGCCATAAGACATAATACTGTGGAAATAAGCAAAGTAAACAACAATACTCTATTATACAGAAGATAAAACCAGAACTTGTAACATTACTATAAATAGTTGACTACAATCCACAGTATAAGAGCATAAAATAACACACCACACAATAGATAGTAGAAACAGATAATAATAAATAGTAGCAGAAGAATCACGATATGAAATGCACATTATACAACGTATTTTTTTGATATCCTATAACTCTAGGGTTATATTCTATAAGTAAATAATACAAAGTCCTAGAATATTATGTGGTACTAAAACGCATAGTTTCGAAGATAACATAACACTATACTCTCGATGCGTCATATCTAAGTTTCATTGATAAGTACGAGTAAGCATTCGAACCACAATTAACATAAGGTAAGTAGTCATTATTCTTTACGGGGTGTGCGGCGCAAGGGGCCGCCGCGGGGGGTTATGTATTATTGTTCAATTTATATTTCAACAAAAATGTATCGACGGGTGTGGTTTTTTGAATTGATTTAAATAAAATAGCGTATCTAAATGTGAAAAAAAAATTAACCTTCAAAAATATTTAAGTACTTATTTATTTTTTATTTTGCGGCTGGATAGGAAAAAACACCATTCGCCCGTATTTACACTATATTATTAACAATATATTACCAGGAAAAACTGTAATTATTCATTATTAATGTGTTAGCTTATTTCATGACGATTCCAACGATATCAATTGTATAAACAGCTCCCGTGTAAAAACTAGAGATATCGTCATTTTAATCTCAAGTGGTCCCTCGTGATATCTGGTTATGGGACCACTCAAAAGGGGTGTGGCAATATTTGCAAATTCGAAAAAATGACAGCGACTGCCGAGAGGATATGCATCATTATCGACGAGGACCCATGACAAAATAAAAAAAAATGGCTCACTTCGGTATTTTGCAGAGTTCAACCAGAATCAGAATCAGAATGCTTTATTTGTAAACACGGGTCAAATTACAACAGTGTGCGAGATGTTACAGATTGGTAGATCCTCTATGTTTTCTATGGGCCTGCGTTGCCTGAAATAAATGGTATATTATTATTATTGTATTTACTTTAGCATATTTACATAGTTTTAGTTTTAGATATTAATGTACCAATATGCTTTTTCTCACTGTTGTTAATAGATTATTTTATATCACTAACTTAAAATTTTAGTGCTCCCATATAATTGTAATGTAAAGTGATGGCCTGAAACACAGGTTTTAATTTAACCTAGATTCCAGTCACTGATCTTTACATAGCAGGTCGTGATATTAAAATTTGTGTGTACACCACACAAATTTTAACTGCACATTTTGGAGCATTTAGTTAATTCTTATCAAAAATAATACCTTTATCGCTTTCGGTATTTAATGTAGATAAACTTTGTCTTTTACACTAAGACATTTCGAAGAATCGTTTAAAGGTTACCACGATAAGAATGAATCGGGGGTGCGCGGCGGGCCAGATAATAACGCACCATGGTCTAATAATAATTTTTAGGTAGTATTTTTAAGTATAAATATAGTTTTTATTTGAATTAAATATTAGAAATGTTTTTTTTGTTTATTTGAATAACGGTTAGTTTTAAAATTCAAATTTATGCTTTAACTAGCCTCTGCCCGCGGCTGCGCCCGCGTGGATATCGGAAATTATCTCACAGGAACGTGTTACCTACATGTCCTAAATCGGCGGGGTATTGCGTAATCCTAATTGCGTAACACACTTACAACAGCAATGGGTTTCATTTTGCCAGTTCAACAACATTAATTTCGTTATTTACGTTGTTGAACAGACAGATTACTCCAACATAATTATCAAGCAATGGATTAGCAATATCAATCAAAATCATTCAGATTGAGATTGATAGTGTGTTACGCAATTCGTTTTTATTTTAGTTAGGCTAAGAATGACGGTTAGTTTTATTTTAAAATTCTATATGCTGCAAGTAAGAAATAGAAATTTACGTGTTTCAGCGTTTTTTTATAGTCACCCCCATTGGGGGTAAAATAAGGGGTGATTTTAAAATTCACATGATTATAGATTTTTTTGTGTCTTTTCAATAGACTAGCTGCCCGCCCCGGCTTCGCACGGGTAGCAGTAAGTACTTATCTACAGCGTTTTTGTGTACATATCGACGAGGAACTACCAATAACTTCTATTTAAAAAATTGCAACTTTACAGAAGACGAAAAAAAGGTCAATTTTTATTTCAAATGTCCCGTTTTATCTATTTTAATAATCTGATTATTGGAATAGAAATATGGTGGGAAAGGTTTTTATTGTTATTCTAAAACTACCATCTACAGCAGTTAGAAGAGGAGTTATTGGTTTCAGTTGAATTAAATTATTGAACATTTAAGGGATGATAATTATGAGGTATTAATAATAGTAAAATAACATCAAAATTTTGGTTTCATTCTATGAAATTTTATTTCATAACTACTTTCGAACTACTTTTAGTTAGAAGGTAAAAAAATAGCCTCTCATAATTTAGAAGTTATTTCTATTAGTGTTTGATGGGATAAATAGTTAAAAATATCGTGTCAGGAGGTTTTGCCAGTACACGCGAAATTGCATTTTACGTCGACTGGCATTAAAAACTAAAACCGAAAAAAAGGTACTTAGCAGGTGGTTGGTAGTTCATCGTCGATATAATTATGTATTTTCAAGAGATAAGGAGTTGAAGATATAAATATTGTCAGAGTCAGTATCTTGAGAAAATATTTATTTCATTAAAATCGGTCCACCCGCTTAAAAAATATTAAAATTTAATGTTACAACATAACTTAACTAATATTTAGGTATTACGAGTACGTGGTCAATGGCGGCGTTAGAGTATTTCAAATTATGGTGAAATAAATTATATTTAAGTTAGACATTTAGAAAGACCTGAAATAAGATTATTTGCATTTATTATCCGTCTGTCTGTCTGTTACCTTTTCAGGCTTAAGAGGCTTTAAGGGGATTACATTTCGACACGATTTCGACCGTGACGTCAAATGGGCAACTTTGGCGTTCTTATTCTGAGAAACTGAAAGACTTCGAAAACTATGACTTATTGATTAATGGAAAATAGTTATTTGTTTAATAAGCGGCCTCGCTTTTCGCATTTTTTTCTTATTAAATATTTATAATATAGAACCAACAATGCGCAAATTCAAATTCACATTTTCAAATTCGCGCTACGGCACTTTTTCGAGCTCTTGGATTATATTTAATTATTTCCTCAAGATACGGATTCTGACTATGTTTTCAACTCCTTATCTATACTAATATTATGAAGAGGATTTTTTTTTTATTGTTTGTTTGTACCGAATAAGCTCTGAAACTACCAGACCGATTTAAAAAAAATCTTTCACCATTAGAAAGCTACATTTCTCTGAAATATCCATCTGAATGATTTTGCTAATCCATTGCTTCATATGTTCGAGAAATCTGTCCGTTCAACAACGTAAATAATGCAATTAATGTAGTTGGACTGGCAAAATGAAACCCAGTGAACTTGGAACGAACTGAAAGAAACAATAAAATAATAATTAATTACCTAAAGTGTTTTAAAACAATACATATTATATGGTTTTGGCGCGTTAATTAATATGGTTACTTCACTAGTTACGTCGTCGCTATGACAAATGTCAACGGGCCTATTACATTTTGACGACTTAATAAGTGTGTTATGCAATTACCCCGCCGATTTAGGACATGTAACACGGTCCCATGGGATAATTTCCGACATCCACACGGGCGAAGCATACGCTAGTATTATATATTAATTAAAAAAAAGTCCTGACTGACTGACTGCCTGACTGATTCATCAACGCCCAGCCCAAACCCTTGGACCTAGAAAGCTGAAATTTTCATAGGTTCCATTAATAATGTAGGCAAGGAATAAGGAAGGGACTCAAATAGGGGATGAAAGTTTCTGTGAAAAATCTTATTCCTTGAGGCAAAAAAATAAAAAAAAACACGCTTTTATAGTTATTTTCTGATTTTTAATTCGATTTGCTATTAAACCGTCTTTATGTTAATCAGATGTGCAAAATTACGCAATTTTTTTTTTCCATTAGCTTATCATAATATTGTATTGTCGTCGGTCGTTGATAAGTCTACAACGTTTAAAGTAAATCTGATCGCTTAAAGTGAAAGATATTTTCCTACAACCACGCGGGCGAAGCCGAGGGCAAAAGGTAGTAAGAAATAACCGTTATCGATTATTATTATGTTGACAACCTCTCTCCAGTTCGTTCGAAAAACGAAAAAGTATAAAAACGAAAAGTTACCTCTTCTTTCGTTTGTTTGTTTCATATTGTGATGCATCACTCTTTTACTATATTTTAAATAGGTTTAGGCGCATTTGGTCTAATTCTCATTTTGGCAACCGACTCGCTAATGGACTACTTCTCATTAGGGCTACTTCTCACTTGGGCTACTCCTCACTTGGGCTACTTCTCACTTGGGCTACTTCTCACTTGGGCCACTTCTCACTTGGGTTACTTCTCATTAGGCTAGATGAAACTTCACAAGTGACAAAATGCCATACTTAAGTAAGTACATATTTTTATTTATATCAGCCTCGATAGATGGTATTGTACATTTTTGACTTTCTTATATAAAAGTAAGTCTTTTCCGTTGATTTCTTGTAATTAGAGATTCAAAAAGTGCTTAAACGGAAACCTAAGTATTGACCACAATACCATAACGTAAGATTTAACATTAAAATAAAACTTGTTTTCAGAGTAATAAAGTTTTTCTTAGCACTAGTATACTTTAAAATACTAAGAAAAACAAATCTACCTGTAATAGTATACGATATGTCCAGGCTGACCAATCTCAACAGATAACCCGGTCGGATGTATAACACAAAATTCCCCACATTTGTGTTTTATTCTTCTTATCTTTTGTACAAAAACAAGCCCAAATCAGTAACATATTATTACCTACGCTATTATATCTTGTCAGATCTTGAGTATAAATATGGAGGGAAATTTCTAAAGCTTCACACAACAAATCCACATCTCTTTGCGAACGTTTCTCGTATTCTACTACACAACAACTACAATGGCTGCAAACAAGACCACCATCATTCTTCTGCTGGTTGCCTTCGCAATGCTGATGGTCACCGTCGAGGCTGACATCCGTGTCGGGGCCTGTGACCACACCTGCACCGGCACCGATGAACAGAGGGACGCGTGCTGCAGAGCTAATGGCTACCCCGGCTGGAGCAAATGTAGTGGTGGCGCGTACTGTAGGTCCGGGAGACTATAACAACATCAACGGTACTTTAGTGGAGGTTTCGTGTGAAACCCTTAAATGTCTATCATTCCAAGAACATTCAGAGGTAACCAACACCTGCCTTTTATTGTAAAACATCAACATTATCATTGATTATTGTAAAGTTCCACTTCTTTAAAATTCAGCATGTAATTTGGGTTATTTGATTAAAAGATTTTGTTTTAAATTTTCTTTTTTTTTTCTTTTTCGTGTCTGTGTGAAACAGTAGCGTTTTCACTTACTTCAAGCTAAGATAATATTTATTTCCTTAAAAATGTGTGTCATACATAATGAGAAAATACATGCATGCAAGATGGTAATAACATTATTAGGTACAGGCATGTTTGCCACATGATGTGACGTGCAAGGTAATTTATAAAGAGCAATAAAAATGATGTAATAAATTTAAAATAACATAAAACAAACAGTGCACTGAAACAAAAATAAGTTATTAAGACTGTTAAACAGTTATCATGTCAACAATAAAAAATAATATAAAGATCCAAATAATAATTTACAAAAAAAGGTAATTACCAAACACAAAAAAATTGTATAAGTAATCAAATCAAAGAGCTACTATGTCAATACAAATCTTTCCTCCAGGAACTCGTTAATGTTATAGTACTATGATTTATTTACTAAATGTGTCTTCAGTTTTCTTTTCAAGTGTACATTATTAAGCTCCTTCCAACTCTTTGGCCACTTATTGTATACAATTAGAGCCATATGAAATACACTTTTGCGCATACAGTCCTACAGGGAGGTTATACACATACCTAGCTGGGATTTGGTCACGCCTGTTTCTGGGAAATTGATCTGCTCTGCGCGGAAATAATTTAGGATTGTTCCTGACAAATATAACGGTATCAAGAATATACATATGGATATAAATCCAAGTAAGCTTAACGTTAACAGATCCCTATGCAACAGCTCCCTTTTCACCATTCGTCTCTGTGCAGGCAACTCGTAAGCTTTGAAAGCTACATTTTTGACACTGTCAAACTGTCTGTGACTGACTGTGTTTTTGTCTATTGTTTTTGAGGCAAGTTTCGTGTCTGTCAATATTTTTAGAAATCCCTTTAGAGTTGCCTAAGTATTTCGTATTGGTGAATTGTCAAGGGTGCCAATTTGTAGCATGTAGGCCAAGCGATCAGATCATGTATTATAAGGATACGTTATGTTATGAAGAAGTTGTCCAAAATAAGCTTGCAAAAATCATTTTAATAATTAAAACAAAATAACAGCTACCGTGATGGACGGCAAGACTTTACAATGCAAGAACACCACATGAATTTTGAACGCATACACTATTCAAATGTATCGGTTCCGGCTCCCAATCTGCCCAGCTGCGGCAATTAGTGAGAGATGCCGATATCGAGGTTATCGCAGATATCCATATTGATTATTGAATGTGTGTCCAGGTGGCAAACGTTATAGCAACTGCAGTGCCAGAGTTTTATAACGATAATTTCAAGAACTCATGTCAGAGACGACGCTAGCGCTACAAAGCTGAACTTTTTCTAAATCTAAACATAATATCTACATCAATACTCATAATTTCATGGTAAACAGAGTTGCCAATTGTTTTGAATTATAGCGCAGTTGACACTCCATAGTTTAAAAATCTACCAGAGAGTGAATGATTACGTATAATCTAATAATAATGGTTATTAAGGATGTCGAAAACCATCCCTAGCGTGTTACTCCTTTTTTTCTGTTTGTACATTTCCTGTTGTTGAAAATAATATAAAGACCTTACAGACTACGTTGAAGGCAAGAACGTTTGGCAATAATTCCTTATGCAACTATGGGTTCCCTGGTACCTCATTAACAGCATAACTGTGTACCTAAATGTCTATTAACTACTCCCAAATTACGTTTTTTTTTTTTTTTTCTTTTTTTTTTCTTTACATACTTGACATTTTCATTATTTGACATTGTATACCTACAATTCTAATTTTATCTATTTATTAGAGACTATTTTTTTAATTAACTAGTTTGTGGAGGTCATGGCAGTCGCTCTACGTAAAATACTGGTATTCAGCTGCATCCGGTTTGATTAGAAGCGGACCCCAACATAGTTGGGAAAAGGCTAGGCAGAATGTTAATCAGTTCGTAAAACTTTGTTTAGCAGTCTATCTGTTCTGTCCCGTGAGATAAGTGACTGCTAGTAGTTTTAAGTCCTGTTTAAGTAATAGAAGGGGGGCGAGCCTATTGCTATAAACTGTTCAGTAACACTGACCCTGACCCCATACCTGACCTAACTGACACTGTGGACATGTAGTGACCTTATTGGTGAAAGGTCAGGTGCATAGTACTCGAAACCGGCGTGCGCGTATAACCAGATGTATGAACGTGAAAGGAGTAGGTATATAAGGATCATAGCAGATGGCTTTCTGTAGTTTCTACCTACCACCATGGGAAGAAGGGGTGAGTTTATGTATGTATGTGCGAACACTAATCCAGACTTCAGGATGTTACTGAGAATTTCCTGATGTAAAAACTTGCCTCAAATCAAAATAACTGTTAATTTTGTTTATGTTATTTATTTATTTTATTTTATTTCTTAAGAAAACTTACAGCTAGGATACAGATAGTTGACAGTTAGTGAAAGAAGGCCAATTAAAAGTGTTCACTGACAATAATAACGCGGTAACATAAGAAACAGCAGACAGGAAAGCGAAAGTAAGAATAAGTAAGCACTCGGAGAGATTTAAGAAAACACTAAGTCTAACACACAGTTTTAGTGATCTTCAAAGAAATTTTTACATAGTATTTTTTTAAGTTTAGGTACACTGATGGAGAATAAGTCAAGATCATCAACACTCTGACACATCGAGTTGTATGCCCTGCAAGCTCTTATGATATAAGAATATGCACCGCACAGAGGAAACATACAGAGGTTGATGGTTCCTTAAGGTGACGACACGTTATACACGGACGAACATTATTGCCCTAAAAACAGCGTAATCCACTAATATTAGTAAGAATTACGAGTTGGAGCAAACGTATAGCAGCACCATAGGGTGCATAACTGAAACTTAGGGATTTGCCCGACCTTTATATTGCCAATACTGTGAGCGAGTAACGTATCTAAGGGTAATATTATCATTCGATGCTACCGTGATCATACTACCACACCAATACCAATAAAATATCATTAAGTGTGACCAGTCAGACCTAAAAAAAGCGCTTATTGAGTGTAGAGAGCGTCTTGAATACTAACGCTTTAATCTTAAGATACTATTCATGACATACACTATTGCTCATGCTTATGTTGTCGTCGTGAATCGTTCTTCGTACTTCGTGAAACAACATAACATAACATCACGCCTGTATTACCCGAGGGCTTAGGCAAGTGTGTACCTGTAGTACACCCACATTTCGCTAGTTATGTTTTAGTTAGTAGTTTATAGCTAGCCCCCTATTAGTTTTAGTTAGTCCTCTTTTTCGAGGTTTGGAAGATACGGGGTGGGCTGAACTCATAGCAGATATGGATCCAGGTGATATCGATATTGTGCAGTCAGCATGGCGTGATTCCACGTGGCGCACTTATGAATCTGCCTGGAGGCAATGGGTCTCGTAGTGCAGACAAAATTGGAAAAGCCCTGTTAGTCCTCGACCTCAGGATGTCGCCACCTATTTGGAGTTTCTATGTCGTGTAAGAAAGCTCGCAGTTTCGACCATTTTGGTCCACAAGTCAGTTGTTTTGACTTTGGCATTTTTGACTTTGACACGCGGAAAAAAGGGTTGGCCACTCACCCTTTACTTTCAAGCTATAGGCATTAAAAAGTATGCATCCTCATTATCCAAGTCACAGATTTGGGATGTTCAGGATCTATTGAGATGGTTGAGATCTAATTGTCCAACTGAAGATAGCATAATATTTCTTGTTTTGTTTCGGCATGTTGTTTTGCTGTTATTGTTGGCTTCAGGTCGTCGTATCCACGATTTAACACTGTTATGAATTGACGATCAACGTTGCAATAGATCAAGCTAATTATGTAAACTGCAGACGATGGATCGAAAAAAACCAAAGTTACTTTAAAACTTATTTATTTTAAGGAAAAGTATTACAATTAAAATTGGTGAAACCTATTCGATGCTAGAATTTGGAATGACAAAAATACGTATTATAATAACTAATAGCTAATGTCGAATTTCGCTGCGTCGTCGGCGGCTCATGTCTGCACGGACGTCATCGCTGCAGTTTCTATGCGCTCGGCGTAAACTGAAGGAATTGCATGGTCGGCGGTATTCATTAGGGATCCGTACTTAACACCTCCACTCGAAGATCAGCAAGTATTTGATCAGGTTAAGAGAAAATGTTGCTGGGACTTGGACACCAAAAAAATCACTACAAAGTGAAAAATAACTTTTATTTCGGAAGTCGGTGTCTTTGGTTTTGAATTTTCGTTTATTGCCACCAACTTCAGAAATGAAAGTTATTTTTACCCGACTACGGCGAAGCAAAAAGGAGGGTTATGATTTTGACCGGTATGTATGTATGTATGTATGTTAATTTGTTCCCTCATAACTTCTAATCTACTCAACATATTTTGACAAATGGGGTATCGTTGGAAGCATCTCAGCCGTCCGATGGTTATAGGCTATGTGACGTTACATTAAATTGAATATGGCGCCCTCTAGAGGACAAAAAGTCATGAATTTAAAAAAAAAGTTTTTTTATGGTGCCATGTTGGGTATCAAATGAAAGGGCTTAATTAGCACATTTCAAATATATATATATTATTACCCCAAAATAATTTAAATAAAAATAAAAGTATAAAAACTAAAACCCAACTACGGCAAAAAAGTCAACTAAAAAGGTATAAACAAGTCATCTCAGACAGACAAATTAAAAATCCGGAGTCACACGTAATCTATTCGATTTATCCCCTAACAAGTGTGAGATGACTTGTTTATACCTTTTTAGTTGACTTTTTTGCCGTAGTTGGGTTTTGTTTTTATACTTTGTAGTGATTTTTTTTGGAAGTCGGTTGGTTTTTTTTTGTAAAAAGTTTTTATTTTTCACTTTTTAGTTGTGGTACCTACCCCCCACAAATTCGAATATCACGACGTACGGCTACGTAAATAACAGTGAAAGGCATATGTTAAAACATCATCCAGATAGACAAAGTGGAAAAAATACGTAGTATTGAAGCTAACTCAAGAAGTATCCAAGCAAAGTTAATAAAATTTATATGGGACCACCTCGGGAGCATACGCTTTCAAACAAAAAAAGAATTTTCAAAATCGGTCCACAATTGACGGAGAAATCGTTGAACATACATAAAAATTAAAAAAAACATACATACGATACGAACATATATAACCTCCTCCTTTTTGGGAAGTCGGTTAAAAAGAAGATCGAAATAGGAATTTAATGAAAAGGTGGCTTACCTATCCCAAAAAATGTTCTACAAGTACAATAATAGTACCATTAATTACCATTATTAATAGTACAATTGCTGTTGGGAGGTGCCTAGATGGGCCTACAGTACGCGCCGCCACCATCACAGTAGATCCAGCCGGGGTAGAAATTATTTCTGCAGCACTGGTCCTTCTCAGCAACGGAGCCGCGGCAGGTGCGGTCACAGGCCGTGATACGGGTACCAACTAGTAACGATAGACTTATTATTTATTCTAGAATTAGTGGTTGATTTAGTAGAACTAGTAAGGATAGAGTCATTATTTTTAGAGTTAGTAGGTACTTCTAGATTAAGAAATTAATTTCGTTATTGGGGAATTGGGATTATTAGCGACTTCAGAATTAGTAGTACATCGTATTTAGGAATAGAATTAGATTTAGGAATTAAAGAATTAAATGAAACTAAAAATATAAAAAAAATAACAACAGTGGGAAATGTTGGGAACGTTATATGACACCTATGAAACGTCAGCATTACTCTACAAGTACAATTTATAACAGTACCGATGCTCCTGAAATATTGCGGTTTGGGCCAACAGTACGCGCCACCAGCACAGTAGCTCCAGCCGGGGTAGCCATTATCTCTGCAGCACTGGTCCCTCTGAGCATCGATGCCATCGCAGGTGGAGTCACAGGCCGCGATACGGACCTCAGCCTCGACGATGACCATCACCATTGCGAAGGCAACCAGCAGAAGAATGAAGGTGGTCTTGATTGCAGCCATTGTAGTTGTTGTGTAGTAAATTACGAGAAACCTTCGCAAAGAGATTTGGATTTGTTGTGTGAAGCTTTAGACAATTTCCTGCATATTTATACTCAAGATCTGACAAGATTTAATAGCGTAGGTAATAATAGTTACTGATTTGGGCTTGTATTTGTACAAACAAGATAAGAAGAACAAAACAAAACGTTTAATGTGGAATATTTTGTTTTTAACCCTAGACGACTGCGATACAGATTTTATTCGCTGATTTGATTATTGAAATCCGATTTTGAAAAATCTTTTTTCATTTGATAGAGAAAGCTGGCCCCATTTTTTTTTTTACTTAGTTTGCTTTGTTAGCTTTTGAGTTCGCTTCAATAATACGTATTTTCCACACTTTGTCTATTTGGATGATGTTATATTAATGTTCCTTACACTGTTATTTACATAGCAGGTAGTGGTATTCTATTTTGTGTGGAGTAGCTACCACAACAAGAAAGTGAAAAATAAAAGCTTTTTACAAAAAAAAAACAACCAGCCAAAAAAAACACTACAAAGTGAAAAATAACTTTATACCATTCCCCCTCTAAAAAGCTTATTTTATTCACGCAAAACAGTGAATAAAAAGCACTTTTAATCACTGTTTTGGTGTTTGAATTTAGAACACCAATATATTCAACATCCATCTCAATGCTATACAACATTCTTGCAAAAAAAAAAATGTGCATTTAAATTAATTTCGACGGCACGGTTAGTGTAGTGGTTAAGCGATTGACTACTGCGCTGCGTGTCGCGGATTCGATTCCCGCACGGAACAAATATTAAATATTGTATGACCTACATGTAGTTGTTCCGGGTCTGGCTGTTTGTGTATGTCAGTTTAAATGTTTGTAAACGCAAACACGATACAGGAGAAACTCCTAGAGAGGGCAAAGTAAAAAAAAAAATTTTTTTTTTCTTCATTAAATGTCTATTTTCGCTTAAATCTTTCTTTTTTTCGTAGTCATGGTATAAAGTATAGTATGCAACTCTTGAATAAAACGGATTTATATCGAGGGCCATGAATCACTCGCGTCGCTCAGGATTCTAACACTTGAATCACGAGCATATAGAATCCTTCACTTGCTCGTGATTCATCTATGGCCCTCGCTTTAAATCCGTCCTTTATTCACTAGTTGCATAATATACTATTATACCATTCCCCCTCTAACAAGCTTATTTTATTCACGCAAAACAGTGAATAAAAAGCACTTTTAATCACTGTTTTGTTGTCCTGGTGACCCCCATCTCAATGCTATACAACCTTCTTGCGAACAAATTAATGTGCATTTAAATTAATTTCGAGGCATGGTTGGAGTAGTGGTTAAGCGATTGACTACTGCGCTGCGTGTCGCGGGTTCGATTCCCGCACGGAACAAATATTTGTATGACCTACATGTAGTTGTTCCGGGTCTGGCTGTTTGTGTATGTCAGTTTAAATGTTTGTAAACGCACCCACGATACAGGAGAAATTCCTAGTGAGGGGTAAAGTTAAAAAAAAAAAAAAAACTTTATATAATATGCCTATTTTCGCTTAAATCTTTCTTTTTCTCGTAGTCATGGTATAAAGTATAGTATGCAACTCTTGAATAAAACGGATTTATATCGAGGGCCACGAATCACTCGCGTCGCTCAGGATTCTAACACTTGAATCACTCGCTATGCTCGTGATTCAATCATCATGAATCACTCCCTCCGGTCGTGATTCAGTCGTTAGAATCCTTCACTTGGTCGTGATTCATCTATGGCCCTCGCTTTAAATCCGTCCTTTATTCACTAGTTGCATAATATACTATTAATTTCTAAAGTCGGTAGCAAAAAACGAAAATTCTAAACCAAAGGCACTAACTTCCGAAATTAAAGTTATTGTTCACTTTGTAGTGCTTTCTTCGACATTCGTTTTTTTTTTTTTTGTAAAATAATTTTATACCTCCGGGTTATCTGTTGAGATTGGTCAGCCTGGACAAATCGTATACTATTACAGGTAGATTTGTTTTTCTCATTATTATAGTGTTAAGACTGCTTCGTTGGTCTAGTGGTCGCAAGCGCTATCACAACTGGCATAACCATAACTGGCGAAATGTGGGTGTAAATATAGGTACACCTCTGCCCAACCTTTCGGGGAAACAAGGCGTGATGTCGATGACGACCGATACTCGCTGGTCAACATAGATCAAAACAAATTCAATCTTACAGGTATGTCTTTAAAGTCAGAATAACAATCTGCCAAACAAAAGCAATAAAATTTTACGATCGAGACTCGTCGCTAGGACAAGGAATGAGTGGAGTCGAACTGTCCAATCTTTTTTGTTTATTTTGTTAAGTTTAATGTATTAAAAAAAACCGGCCGAGGGTTCCGTACAAACCTGTAGGTATATAAGTAAAAGTTCACCCATCACGACACAAAGAGCTATGGATCAGAGTGACAATATGCCTTCCTACCAGTTGCATTTGGATTCTTGTTTGGAGCTGTGTTTGTTTTTGGGACTGACAAGTTCCTGGATTACTTAGAAATTAACTCTGCTGGAATGATGATGACTATAACGAAGAGTAAAGACTCAAAGGAGAAGCTAGAAGACTTGGCGATGATGACAGCGCTGAACCGGCGGCCGTCCAACAACACCAGTGTGGTGACCATGGACCCGCAGCAGCCGGGCGACTTCGCAGACTGTATCAGCAACCAGCACACGGCGCAGCGCCGCAGAGGACATCATCATTCACACCACTCACTGAAAGTCGGTGAGAATGGCGAAGGTGACCGCCGTGACAGCGTGACGAGGTCGATGGAGGCGCGGGCGTCGCAGTGGAAGCGTATAATGCTCCTCGTGGTCGCGATCACCGTGCACAATATCCCGTCACGTCATAAAAATATTAAAAAAAAAAACAATAACTATGAAGGCTCGTACACACTGTCGCGCGACGCGACTTTAACAATACATTTTCTAATAAAACTTCACGATTGAACAATTACCGGTGTCGCGTCGCGCGACAACGAGCGCGTGTACGAGCCTTGACTCGGTTAGTCATAGTTATTGTTTTTTTTTTTAAATATTTTATTATATGACTAGCTGCTGCCCGCGGCTTCGCCCGCGTGAGTTTCGGAAATTACCCCATACATCCCCATGGGTTTTAAGTATAAATATTGAGTTTCGAGTTAATCGGACAGCTCGTTAAAATTCTTCCATACAAACACTGACACCCCCCAACCCCCCTTTAGGGGGTAATTTAGAAAAACAAAAAACAAAAAACTTTATAATTTATTTTGATAATTATTCGTGCGGAGTTTCATGTTTATTACCTCAAGGAATAAGATTTTTCATACAAACTTTCATCCCCTATTTGACCTCCTTAGGGGTTGAATTTCAAAAAATGCTTCCTTATTCCTTGCCTACATTATAAAGGGAACCTCTGTGCAAAATTTCAGCTTTCTAGGTCTAAGGGTTTGGGCTGGGCGTTAATGAGTCAGTCAGTCAGGACTTGTCTTTTTATTAATAGGTTAGATATAGATAGTAGGATAGGATACTTTTCCGGGATAAAAAGTACCCTGTGTGGTTCCCAGGATACTAAAGAATAATTATACCAAGTTTCATCGTAATCGAACCGGTAGTTTTTGCGTGATGCCTGAACAAACAGACAGACAGACAAAAAAAATTTTAATCAAATTTTTGGGTTCGGTGTCGGTCTAGTAACACCCCCTGCCATTTATTTTTTTGATATTTTCAATGTACAGAATTTTCACTTCTACAGATTTATTATAAGTATAGATATAGATGTAACAAAAAAAGTACGGTATTCGCAATTTCGCAATTTTTCCTTTATCTGTGCTATAAGACGTTGCTTTGTACCAAATTTCAAGATTCTGAGTTCACGGGAAGTACCAACGCCTACTGGGGCGACGAACAACGACTAAAGGGGTGAATAGCAACAGCTTGTGTGATAATTTGTGTTGACGAATATTGTATATTTTGGTTTTCTGAACGGAATGATATCTTTACAGATCAAACCTGTATTACTTCTGCATATGCCACATTAACAGTTAAGCCAGATGTAAAAAACACATCTCATATAAAAAAGAAGACATAGAAAGAGCATTAGAAGATTGACGCGTTATTTTTATGTTTCTAAATATTTAATAAAGTTGATTGGTTAATAAATAATTAATTTTATTCCCGCGGCTCTTCGCCCGCGTGGTTGTAGGAAAATATCTCGCGGGAACGTACTACCAGGATTACCCCGGTACCCCATAATATGTTAATTCAGGTTATATATATATCCTAAGGGAACTTTTCCTTTATTTGACTTTTATGATATACCTAGGTGATATCAGTACCAACTTTCAAGTTAATTATTAAACCACGCAGTAAAATCCTCTCCTATAAAATTGGTTACTCGTTTTCACCCCGTTAGGGGTAGATTTTCGAAAAACCCTGATACACGTTATTCTTTATTTTCGGTATAAATACTGAGTTTCGAGTTAATCGGACAGCGCATAATTTTTTTTCCATACAAACTTTCATCCCCTATTTGACCCCTTTACGGGTTGAATTTCGAAAAATGCTTCCTTATTCCTTGCCTACATTATAAAAGAAACCTCTGTGCAAAATTTTAGCTTCCTAGGTCTAAGGGTTTGGGCTGGGCGTTGATGAGTCAGTCAATCAGGACTTTTCTTTTTATTAATATAGATTACATTTTGACGTCTATTTTTCCAACAAAGTTTTAAATGTGTTGTCTTTCACCCCATAGGTCGTTGCGAATGACCCCTTTTAAAGTATAATTTGCAACACAACATATTTTGTTCAATTTAGAACATAACGTTTCAAATTATCTACTTCTAAGGTGACTAACAACTAAAGAAAAACCCATGACTCACGTATTTAAAACTACAGTTTATGTAAAAACTATGAAATAAAAATAATATGACAATTTCAATCTGGAAACGTGTTGTTAATCACCCCGGATAACGGTAATGCAAAGGAAATTGAGTTTATACAATGCAAAGATGTTCTTACAATCTGCAGCAGCTCCAACAGACTTTTCGAATGTTAATCAATTAGTTGTGGTTGTGGAGCAGGACCAGCATTGACCCAAGCATTTTTGTCAGGGATGTAATCCCCCAACTTATAATATGCCTGCCTGCATAGTGTGCGTTTTATACATGTTTTGAACTTCGTTTCATTCAGTTGAAGTATGTGGGGAGGAATTTTATTATAACATTTTAAACAGTACCCCATGAAAAATGAGTCTACTTTAGCCAGTCTGAAACCTGGTTGAACTAATAGGTCCCTATTTCTTGTACTATAATTATGTCTATCGCCTGTTTTACTAAAAAGATGTAAAATTTTTCTTAGAGACATGATGTTTTCATAGATATATTGACAAGGTACCGTCAATGATGTTAATATCTTTAAACAGTTCCCTTAGAGAATCGCGCCTGCGGAGATTTTATATGGCTCTGATCACTCCTTTCTGCAGAATAAAAATAGACTCGATGTCTGCAGCCCGTCCCCACAGTAAAATACCGTAACACATGATACTATTTGTTCCGTGCGGGAATCGAACACGCAGCGCAGCAGTCAATCGCTTAACCACTACGCTAACCGTGCCGCGTGTTTAGATGGACTCTATAATTAGGGATTTCTTTTTAATTTCTTTGATTGTTGCTTTAAATAGTATCTAATACTTCTTTTATTTTACTCCAAGCATCATTTTACGATGCACGATTCTTTTAACTTTTGTGTCTCGGATCCCACAAATATGGCTCTGTTTGCAGAATTTCGAGAAACTCAATGACTTTCTCATTGGTCCACTCCGTAATCGGCTGATCGGCTCCGATAAATAAACACGTGCGATCCCGTTGTGCTCACGGTGCACAATGGCAAACGTAAGTGTGGCCACTTCAACGCAATAATTCTCGCAGTAAATCTCTTCGATCTGCCAAAAAATACCGAAACCCGAGTTATGGCCCAACGTCAAACGGCAATGTAAATACCGTTGTCAAATTAGAGCGTTAAGTTGTGGCTACACGTACGGTTCACGTCCATCATCGCAATAATCAACGGCGCTGCCCGTTGGTGTGGCCTCAGCATTACAGTCATAATTGAACTTTTAGGAATCGTATAGAGTCTAAGTCAAAACATTCATTCATTCTGCTAAGCCTTTTTACCAATCATGTTGGGGTCGGCTTCCAGTCTAACCGGATACAGCTGAATACCAGTATTTTACATGGAGCGACTGCCTATCTGACCTCCACAACCCAGTAACTGGGTAATACGATAAGCCTTGGTAAGACTGGTTGTCAGACTTTCGGGCTTCTGACGACTCGTAACGACTGTCAAAGATCCACGAATGACAGCCGGGACCAACGGCTTAACGTGCTTTCCGAAGCACGGAGGAGTCTCGGTATTTAAAGATGGTCACCCATCCACGGACCAACCCCTGCAAGCGCAGCTTAACCTGATGTATCGACCCGTGCGGCTGTTATTACTTAGCCACGAGCCAAAACATAAGTAATGGAATAATTATATAAGTACTAAAGCGTACTCTTTCTAACACACGATGTTTCCTATAGAAAAAAGATAAATAAAATATTGCGTTGCATTGTTTTTCTTTTAATGCCACCCTCTATGTTAGTTATAGATCTTCGCAAATCATAAATGACATACGACAAATGCTTGACAATGACGGGCAGTGACAATAATTGTGAAAGATACAGAAGGTCTGCCATTACATACTTTTAAGACTGGACTTAAAAAAAAAAACATTATTTCTGACTATTCAAATGTCCAGAACTGGTTAGTACTTATTACTAGTGATCGGCCGACTATAGTATTTGCCGACTAACCGACTAGCCGACTAATCGGTTTTCAAATTGACGATTAGTCGGCCGACTAATCGGCAATGCCGATCATTCTTATACCCACTTTTTGACACCTCCGTTGTGACGTTTTTGTTTACATTTTTATTTCGTTCGTTTTGTGTTTGCAGCGGCGTCAGTATAGGTAATTAAATCTATTTGAAATAAATAAAACAGTGCTGTGTCTATTGTCACGAAATGTCGAAAAAGAAATAGCCCGTGTGGACATTCTTTGATGATATTGAAGGTGAACCGTCAAAAGTGAAATGTACCGGCTCACGAACTTCACTCTTACTGCGCATTGCCTGTCATAAAACGCAATGAAGACCTATTTACGTGGTGGCGCCAGAAGAGTTCCAGATATCCTGAAATGTCTCGTATCGCCAAAGTATACCGTTGTTGTCCCGCCTGTTTATAGCGAACGTCTCTTCTCGGAAGCTGGCAACATCTATGAGACGAAAAGAAAACGCCTACTCCCTGATCGAGCCGAAACATTGACACACCTGCATCACAACTTGCCTCTAATTAAAAATTAAAATATTTAAGGACTTTTTAACACTAAATATTAAGATGTTAATAAATACTTTATTTAGCGTCTTTACATAATAATATTAAATTAAATATAGTATGTACAAGTATTTATCGAAACTTAAAAAAAAGGGGGGAAGAGCTCATTGGGCATCAAAAAATTCATCCGCATCGCTGTCGATGGAGAAAGTGCCCAAAAGGCTGGCAGCATTGCCGCGTTGGATCGCAATGCTGATCCTTTAGGCTAAGAATAGGCCAGCCCTCTGGTCACGTGAAGAGTCGACCACTTATTACCATTGCCATGTTATTTGGTTATGTACTACATGCCATATTTCGTTGATTAATAATGTTAAGTTAGCTTAATTACTGACTGATTAATACGTTCCTATATTGTAAAGATTGTAACTTTAGATACCTACTCTAAGTAATGTTTAGAAATTATAAAACAAGTACAAACTATTTGTTTTATTTCATTTGTTATGCGCCGATTATAATTGGCGTATTTTGCCGAATAGTCGCCGAGTAGTCGCCGACTACAAACGATGCCGAATAGTCGGCTTTCCCGACTAGACGGCCCATCTCTACGTATTACATAATCTTAAAATTAGGTTAGTCATGAGGATATTCAATTCATTCGATTACAATTTAAATAATAAAACAAAACAATAGGTAATCACTTAACGAATGGTGACTTAACTATTGGTTTAAAAATGAAATTAATAAATTAATCAAGACGTGTTAAATATCATGCTCATTACTGTCTAGTTATTATTTAATAAATGCTTTAAATACAGTTTTAATAATGTATATTCTAAAAATACTAGTGAAATCATATCAATTATTACAATATACATGTCCCAATTACCATCATATTTCCAAAACTGGCAACATAAATATCTCCCCAAATATTTGAATCAAAATAATAATCTTGAAATATTTCTTCCCATATTTTGGCAAGCAACGAAAGCTGTGGTGTGATTTCAAATATTATCAGTTATTTATTAAATAAGATTATCTCTTTGTGTGTGCTGGGCCAGCGGTTATCCATGACCTTATCTGAAACTAATAACAGATGTGGACAAACCACTATAGAACATACCTACACAATATAAAACTCTCTCACGTACTTATCAAAGGTGATGCAATTTTAAAGAAAATAAACACATTAGTTAAACCAATTGTTTTGCTCTTATTATCAGCAAAGCAATTAATTGCAAAATGACTTTATTGCAATGTAAATTACGTCATGTGCTAGCAGGCGATGCGTGTTCATACGTATAACTTATTTGATTTATACTCGTTAGTTGACCTAAAAGACTATCGGTTGGAGGGCGTAAACATACGCGTCTATCAAACGTCAATCAATCAAGTAAGCCTATCGCAATGCACTGCACCTGTCCCCCACCTTCGGCATCTAGTCTGTCCCAGCCCCGTTTTTAAGGTCGTCGGTCCATCTTCTATAAGTAGCGAGCAGCTCAGATTAAAAAAATTGCATGTGTGTGTGACCTACGTAGGTACTGATAGATGTTTACGGCTTAAATAGTTACGTCCAAGATAATGTTCATGTACAGTCAACAAAGCTATTTGGTATACAGGCAGCTAACTTTAAACTACTTTAAAAAATGTTGTGAGTATGTTGGGTAGTCAATTCTTTTACTCGCTTTAATAACCTATGCCATATGCTTAAAACGTGATTACGCACACAATAAAAATGAATATTGGTAGTGTAGTGGAGGGATAAATAATTTTGCCTGTATACCGAATAGCTTTGTTGACTGTACCTACGTTAGAAAGAAAAAAGAAAGAAAGAAAAGAAAGAAAATTTGTTTATTCTGCACAAACTAAACATTACAATTCCTGACTTAGTACACACAAATTACAGATAAGCCAAAAAGGCTCGAACTCAATACAGAAAGATATTAAAAAAATTGGCAAATTTTGTCCATTGCTTCATGTCATTGGTTCGTTATTTGCTTGTTTATATATAATGTAGGCAAATCATATAATGTATCAAAAAAAAATCAAAATCAAAAGTCATTTATTCAAATTAGGCTGAGAATCAGCACTTTTTGAACGTCAAAATTACATAAGACAGTCCCCCAAAACGCCCACCCGTCACCACTTCCTAGTGCTTTAGCTGGGAAGAAGAAGTGGCGCAACAAACTCCCCAGCAGCACAGCTGTCTGTTCAGTTAGAAAAATTGATTCTATACAATAGTTTCGCAAAACATACATTTAATGAACAGCCATATGTCAGCTAGCACACGCCAATATACCAACCAAAACATCGAGAACTAATACTCAAGCAGAAATAAAAAAAACTAAAGGTAAACCGAACTTAATATCTAGATAAAAGCCTCCAGGCATAAAGGGCGTGCCCGCCCACATATCGCAGTAAATGGAAGTCATAAATGATAAACTAGGACCATCAAAGTAAAATAAATAAAAAGTTAATTACAATATGATCAATTATTGTCGAGGTCGCTAGCTAACTACATATTGCAATACACCTCATGAAAAAACATTATAATGAGTAGATCATGTCAACAATAAATAAATAATAAAAATAAATTGACATACACAGTCAAATAAAATAAACAATTATATGTACTCATATACATGGATAATATACATGAATATTATATAATAGGTTAATATCAGTTATATTAAATTTAAGGATTAAGGAGTGTTCTTATAGCGAATGTGAGGACCAATACAAACCATTTTTGGTTTAATGGTACAAAACAAACATGAACCTGTAGTACAACTATATGCATTTTAACGGAAAAGTATGTAATCCGTCATTGTATACAATTCCTAAGAAATGTGTACAATTCCTAAAATAGATAGGAAATCTATACATTGCCTAAATAGCAACAGGAAATGTATTACATTCGGGATGTCACACCTCCTCCTTAAGACCTAAGCCAAATATTTTTTGATATTCGGATAGCCCAAGACCTAAAGAGGTGCGTGCCATAAAGAAAATAATAAATAAATATGAAATAAAAATCTATTAAAAAAAACGCGAAATATCGCGGGTTAAGGCTAGTAACATAACAAATGAAAGTGTGAGCTTTATAAGAAATTATAGTGGGGTGTGGGTAGTATAGATGGGCCTAAAAATGAATACCTACCTACTTAAATAGTGGATTTTGAAGTTTAATAAAATTAGTAAAAAAGGCCCTTTATAGGTTTTTTATTTTACGATGTGATTGTAAAAGCTAATTATTTCAACGAGAGCCTTAATAAAAATTCTGAATTCAGTTTACAAACGTGCATTATTATTTATTTTATTCGCAGAAAGCATTACTTTTTATATATTTCCTAGTATCATCTCGGAATTGCATACAATTCCTAGGAAATACATATATTTCACAGAAAATGTGTAAAACAATTAACAATCAATAGATTTTTTTTATTGTAGCGCATGAGCGATTTGGTTATCGAATATACAAAAAACTTCGCATTTACCGATTTGCGATAGGAGGTATTGGTTTCAGTTGAATTAAATAATGGATGATACGAGGTATTAATAATAGTAAAATAACATCACAATTTTAGTTTCATTTAGTATCAGTTGACAGTTACCTGAGTCTTGTCTCATATGTCGGGACTTTCTTCAATCAATTGTTCATTCCGAAATGAACTGTCAGATATACCACGCGCAGGGGTCAACACGTTATTAGAATAGACAGGAGGTTTTCGCAGCAATGTCTTTTAGAAAACTTCAACATGATAACATACTAGATAATTATTTCTACTAAATACCCTCTAACTTCTTTTTTACCTGAATAAAATTTTATTATTAACTACTTATAGTAAGAAGGTATTTGTAGTAAAATTAGCGTCTCATAATTTAGAAGTTATTTTGTAATGGAACTAGGGCACACAATGGATAAACTTTGATTCATTTTATAACGGACATTTATTTACTTGCACACCATATTCATAGAACACACATGACAGACAGCTTCTATAGATAAAACTACTTGACACTGTCAATCTACTTATTAAAATAAAGAAGGTTTCGTTCACAAAGTTCAACACGTTTGTTGCCCATGTTACTACCAATCTTACTACCAGTAGTAATACCGTTAATTTGATTACCCTTCCTACTACTACTACCCCTTGAATTAAACTATGCAAACCAATTGTAATTAAGTTACAACACTACCCCGAATAAAGAACACGAATGTAACATAATACTTATATTATAACAATATTTTTTTTAACAAATTACAATATAACAAATTAGTTACACTGACAAAAGAGACAACGAGAAGATAATATGTTTCTCTTTAGTTAATGGTTTAGTGAGCAAGTCAGCTACCATGTCACCTGTTGGCATATAACAGACATCAATTAATTTATTATTCACAGAATCTCTTATAAAATGGTGCCTAATATCTATAATATGCTTGGTGCGAGCATGAAACTTAGAATTAGAGCACAGTTTTTGTGCCGACTGATTGTCATTAAACAAATTTACCTTACAATGAACTTGAAGACATTCATTCAAAAAAATACGTAAAAACAACGCTTCTTTGCAAGCATCTGAAATGACCATGTACTCAGCTTCAGTACTTGAGAGAGCCACAGTCCTCTGCTTACGGCTTTCCCAAGATATAACAGAATCACCTAATTTGAATCCATACCCTGTGTATGAACGACGGTCAACCTCATTGGATGCCCAATCAGCATCTGTGTAGCCATTTATGACCAATCCGCCCTTGACATACTTTAGAAAGTAATGACTTGTACCTTTGAGATATCGCAGGACCCTTTTCGCAGCTTTCCAATGTGTTTCATCGAAGCATTCGTTAAATTGACTCAGAACACTTACTGCATGTCAATAATTTATTAATATAATGTTTAAAAAATAGTAATTAAATGTAATCAATAATACTTTAGTTTAGTAAAATAGTTATATACCTACATTTACCTTAGGTTCTTTTATAACTTATTTTATTGCTTTTATATTATAAATGTTGGAACGCCGTACGTCGCCGTCTCGGAGGTGGGCGCTAATGGCTGTAACACAGTTTCTAAAACTAATGTAGCTGTTAACAAACACCAAAATTTGTGAAAATGTTTTTGTTCCAATAAATATTTGAATTTGAATTTGAATGTGAGATATCTGGTCTGGAACAAACTGAAATATACATTAAGCAACCTATGAGATTTCTGCAGTCAAAACGAGTATCCTTGACTTCACTTTTCTTCAGTTTCAATCCTGCTTCCATAGGAGTTGGAGACGGTTTGCATTCAGTCATATTAAATTTTTGTAGAACAATTTTAATATAACTTAGTACTTATAATAGATAGTGCCTACGTCTTCAGTAAAAACCACATTCGATAAGACCATGTTTTTTTATTATTTTCCTGTTACCTTATCAAAGTCAGAAAGGTTAAGGTACAATGGATAGCACGTCTATCGTAAAAATTTGACTTTGGCAGCCTTTATGTCGTAGCAGTAACAGCGGTTTTCGAAGTTTCAGTACTACTAACTACTGACATGTGGTTGACCGTAACGATTTCACGATAATGTTGTTTGTGATCTTTCACATCGTTATAATTACAGGACTTTCCGCAAGATATATGGGTGAGAGATATGTACATAAAAAAAAACAGTTTTTCCTTATTGTTTAATCTACATATTCAGTGTTTATAAATAATATTTATTCCGTTCTAATACCAACAACTAATACCACTGGTATTTGTTTCAACTTATATTTGTTTTCTATTCCGAACGGATACCACTCTTTAAATAATTACATTTAGGCCCGTGTTCACCAACATTCAAACCACCGGTAGTTGGTTTATGTCAAATTTCCTATGGAAATAATATAAATAGAACTGATTAAGTATCTCAACAGTTGATTTAAATTTTGGTGAACACAAGGCTTAATCTGCGAACGAATACTAACAACTTGGATTTGGGTACAGTCAGCTCAGTCAAACATAATCAAATTAAAGTTTTCTAATATTTTGATGTGATCGTATTATATTGCTATCCAAAATCACCTCATTCTAATATTTTTACAGAGGTATAGCTAGGAGTGGTTTAAGTCAAAATCTTCTAATTTTTTATACCTGCGAGAAAGGGAGAAATTGATTTTCAGAGATAATATTTTGTAATTTTTAGATCAAGTCAGTAAATAGTTCTTGTTTTGATTTTTTGCAAAAAAAATATTATACAGGTACCTACAAGGAAGAACTAAAATATTATTATAAAGTTGATTATTAGCCATATTTTATTATTGAACGAAATGTTTGCTAACAAAATTTTATTTTTTGGATTATTCATTTTCACTGACTGTACCATACATCTTTGAACTTGTTTTGGTATTATTTTAAACAATGGTATCCGTCCGGAATAGAAAATAAATATGTGTCGAAACAAATACTACCGGTACTAGTTGTTGGAATTAGAACGGGAATAATAAGTTACATTTCCTGGACCATAATATGCACGATGCAAATAAATTGTACGAGGATTTCTTGTCAGTGGGTCGTCTTAGGGTAGTGCACCAGGTGGCTGCAATACTCCGTACAGGAGCGGACCTGAGCTTTATATGGATAGCTAGGATGGCGATGTTAAAGCCAAGTAATGCCTCACGCTAGCAGATCGCTACGCAACAGCTCCCTTTTCGACCCTCTTCAGCTTTATTATATATAACACGGCGGGTAACCCATCCTGGAGCCCAATTCTCGCGCATCTCGCATACGTTATTGTCGCTCGATTCATGCTTTTCCCTCGTGAAAATCAAGACGAGCTATTCTCACCATATCGATTCGAGCATTTCTCGCAGGAAATCCATGCGATATGCCTTAGTTTACAAGCGACTTGCTTCGACTGGTGGGGACCAGTCGAAGCGTTCATGACGTCATGTCGACCGTAAATCAACGTCAAACAGTTGTTGTGTCATTCATGATTGTGTCAATTTCGAAAGAAAATTATAAATGTTTATATTAAAAAATGTGTTACGAGTGCTTATACATTTTAGAAGACGCTGCAATTGCCACAACAAGGAAAAAGCACACGAAGAAAACTTCATGCCTCCGCAAAAGTAGTCAACTATTCACTGCTTGTACGGCATCAATTGATGACACCATCTATTCACACATCTATGGATGAGACACACATCTGAGATATAGAATCGGCTTCTAAGGCATCCAAAACCAGTCAAAAGGACGAGGACGGCTTTACTCTGGTTGTGAGCAAGAAAGGCCGATGGCAGCGCAGCCACAACAAACACCGTACCACCCCTGTATGCGAGGATTTTTGAGCTGCAGTGCTCAACATCCTCCTGCATATTTCCCATATTTGGATTCACAAACATAGAGAGAGAAGGAGCCAAGGTCTAATCAGTGCCGAACGAAGAGCGTTGCTGAAGTTGTCGTACAAATTTTAAGTCCTACATCCTCGAGGTTTCCGCACTGCAAAAGGCTGACGTCCTTAGCCCAGAATTTTTCCCGGAGGGAGTTGTTTGTAGATATTACAGGGAAGCATGACCAAACCCAAGTGTTGTGATAATAATTATGTTTTCGTGGTATATACCCAACTCTAGTCTGTGATTTATTTATGTAAAGGATCTTTTGTCACCTGAATTATGATGTACCTATTATTGTATTACCTACAACAGGGCCATCAACATGATGCAGAATTTTAAAAACATTTCAAACAATAAAGATTTCAAATATGCTTTATTTTTTTTCAATAGGAATCTTTTAACTAACAAAAGTACTATGCTTATACAATACATTATAAGAGTCACTAGTTTATATGATTAGTCGGCGTCATGTCTGGCGCGATGTTCAGTGGCCAGCTTAGGAATCGCCGTACCATTACACTTCTTGCCCAAAGTCTTCATGAATTTCTACAGACGTTGTCCAGCACTTTGATCACAAACAATTTGAAATTTGTGTCGTGACGAGACTCCTAGCGCTTAACCTCAGGGAGGAAATTTGTTTTCGCAAGGATTTACAATCTTTTCAGATTTTGTCGATTTGTGTAGCCGGAACACGTTAATAAAGCTGCGTCATTGGAACAGCAGGACGGTCCGGGTCACCACACTTGCTCTGTTTCACCATCTTGATAAGCCTTGATGTTATTGTGGTAGCGGATGACTACACGCTATACATACAATAACTTAATTCACTTATAAATATCATTGGTAGTCAAATATAATTATGTTTTTATTTAATTTCTGTAGATACCCAATGTAAACAAACAATAAAATTATGACTTTAATTTGACGTGACAAATGTTGTTGAAATTCACCAATCAGCATCAGCCATGCATTCCGTTGTAGCAAATACTAAGGAGAACTTATTTGAATGTTAAATAATATCAAACTGGAGTTACAAAATTCATAATGCATTATTATTTGATAATTTTTTATGAAATACATATAAAATGTTACTCAAAACCTTTTATAGGCTTATCAGTCATTTTTAATATACTTTAAGAAGTACGTAAATATGGTTGCGTTTAAAAAGTAGCACCGTTATGTAGAATGGATCGCTTCGCGCGACGTATAATGGCAACATTCTTTTCCTTCGACTCGTGGTTTACAAGCGACTTGTAGTGAGAATACAATAATCTGGATATGTCACCATTTTATAAGCGACATAGGAACACGAGCGGCAAAATCGAATGTGACTTGAACGAGTGTAAACGTGAGAATTAGCCTCCCGTTTCTGACCAGTCTCCGGTTTATTCTTCGTTGCGGGTTGGTTTTCAATCACACACAATAGTTAACTCAAACTCAAAGCTAAACGCTTTGAGTTAAAGTTTCGATTGAAACATTTACAGGCACTTTTAAATTATCACTTTACAGCTTTTCAGTCATCACTTTTCGTTTGAGTTATTTGGTGAAACTAGTCGTCCATTCCAAAACGTAGTAGGTTCCTCATGGAGAAGAACGGGCAAGAAACTCCATGGACACTCTTTTAAATCAAAACATTATGTTACAGATTACTTTTTCAACAATTACAATTTCAATCCTTTCCTTTCTAACATAACACACCATTTCATCTTAATTACCCACACACTGGCGCCATTGTGCGCGCGTGCCTGTGTCTCTAGTCGTCAGAAGTACGCGTAATCGAATACAGAGTCTTATTAACTAGTTAGTTCAATACAATTTACAAACAATGATAAAATGCTTATCAGTTAATTCTTTTATAATTAAACACTGTCAATTCACCAAAACAAAGGCGTTTTCAGAATTAAAGTTTAATTAGAAGCTTCATTACTTTCTACTACTTCAATATTACCATTCGTCAATTTCCGGCATTACAAGAAATGTAAGTAGGTAATCAAGCAGGTATTCATTAGTAAATTCCTGTGTAAAATAATCTTATTACTTTATAGTTTGTATTCTATTATTGAAACTTATTTAGTCCTTGCATTAAATTATAACATTCAGTTATTGATCTTAAATTCACAGCCGGCGTCATTTTTGGGCAGAGGTAGCGCTTTGTCATAAACAAACTTACTATATCAAATGAGCAATTATTGTTATTATGACAAAACCCAAAAATCATTAACTAAATGTTCCCTTTTAATTTTAACTTTACTTTTAACTCCAACAACGAAATTGGTTTAATAGTTTCTCTTCTAGCAATATACTGTGAGTTCGATTTCACAAACGGCAATAGATGGCGCTTGAACATAGATGAACTCGATCGAACTCACAGATCCTTGCAAATGGTTGTAGCAGTATTAATAGTTCAGCAACTTCATTGAGAATAACAATTATAATAAATTTATGTTATGATCTTTATAGGTTAAAGCTTTCGCAGCGACATATATATACCTAGATAGCTGTGCCCGCGGCTCCGCCCGCGTGGAATTCGGTCTGTCTCAGTAAGTAAGTTCTCTCCATCTCCCCTGGAGGCGGAACTTGAAGTAAAGTTGACAGATGGACACTCTAACGGAGGCGGAGTAGTCCAGATAAAATATTTTACAATACAACACTAAATAAAACTACACTCCAAAATCAATAGCTTTATTCACCTCGTACTATGTCTTTGGGATCGCAACCGAGATTCGGGCTGGCTTGCCGTTTCAGCCGAAAGCGAAGCGGCCCGTCTGGCTAGAGCGCCACTGAGTCTCTCGACGCGGACTTCCTCAGACTCCTGACACCGTGCCCCTTGTAGCCTCAATGCGTTGTGAGACTTTCGCTTAAGATTCGATTTTTTTCTGGAAGGCATGGTGACGGTTTATACCGAACCTAACCCGGAAATTCTAACCCGGTCGCAGGTTAGACGCGTATAAAATGCGAGTCTGAAATCGTATGACATTTACTCCGCAAACGACAGAGAAAAATGTTTTTTTTTTTAAAGTTACCCTCCTTCGTAGATGTTTAAAGGAGGCGATACGTATGAATATGGATGCGATATATATGCGAATATGAGCCCGAGCACCGCCTCTAGGCGTCTTTATGTGGGGATCGTGCGGTCGATGGCCCTTTACAGGGCCCCAATGTGGGCGGTTGACCTGACGGCCGGTAGCATCGCAGTTTTGTGCAAGCCGCAGAGAGAGATAGCCGTCAGAGTCATCAGGGTGTATTGCACGATCTTCTACGAGGCGGCTTGTAGACTGGCTGGATCCCCACCCTGGGACCTCGAGGCGAAAGTACTCGTGTCATCGTATCGGTGGCGCGAGGAAGCGAGGGCGCGAGACGAGCGACCGCGAATGGCGGGACAGGCTTTCACGCCCTACCACTGGCCTCCACATCATCGAGGCGGTCCGGCTGGTGCTTGAACGCTGGATCGGGAGGAGGCACGGCTCCCTTTTGTTCTGGGTGACACAGGTGCTTTCGGGGCATTATTCCTTCGGGAAGTATCTGTGTCGCATAAACCGGGAGGAGGGAGCCGGACGCCCGGTGTCACCACTGCGTCGATTGCCAGGAGGACATGGCACGGCATACGCTGGCAGAGTGTGCCGCTTGGGAGGAGCCGCGTCGTGCCCTCATCTCAGAAGTAGGCAGTGACTTGTCGCTGCCGGCCGAAGTGAATGCGGTCGGCAGAGAGAAGTCCTGGGACGTAGTGGTTTCCGTCTGCGAGACAGTCGTCGCGCAGGAGGAGGCTGCGGGAAGGAAGAGGGAGATCTCGTCCACTCACCCGGCCCGCAGCAGACGCACCGGGCGTCGGCGGTTCAGACCCCTTAAATGGGTCCAGGGGCGATGGACTCGGGAACGTCCGCCGCCCCCCACTCATCAGGACCCGAGGTGGCGGCGCGAAGTGTTCCACGTGCGCCCCTCTTAGACGTCGCGGGGGGAGTCAAACACCTCACTCTCACCCCTGACCCGAGGAGACCTGTTTCAAGTAAGTACAAACAAGTTCAGACACATTCGGACCCGCGTGTAGAGACGCTTATTCAACAAGTGGGGTTTATATCTAGTTACTAAGTAGCTTACCTCTTCTACCGAAATTAGTTGGTACTGATTGACTAGGATTACCTAGTCAATCAGCGCAATTCCTCGAACAACGAGAGAGTGATCCAACTCCATCCACATCTACCTATATGAGAAATTCGACAGTTTCATGCGGTAAACTCTCTTTAGGTGAACTTGGTACAGAGTTCGACGAAAAAAATTATTCCACACGCGGACAAAGAACCATTACCAGAATTGGACAACCTTCAAAAATACCCCTTCTTTGAAGGGCATTCGTTACAAAAAAGCTTTACAATCTTGCATTGCCTGTCCTGGTTTTGTACTCGTAGGTCTTAAACTTAATGAAGAGTTGTCCCATTTTAACAAGAACAAAGACTATTTAGCTCCAACTGAGCAGTTATTATTAGGGATGTCTAATAATATTTTAGAACAAAGAGAGCTATTAAAGTCAGGACTACACCAATTGCTTGGCTGGGCGTCGTCAAACCCAAATAATTTAAATATAAACACACTCTTTGAAAAGATTTCTAGTACTTTTGGTCCAGGGTCCCCGTCATGTGGCGGCATCTACACCGCCACATACGAACTACGCATCAAAGACCTGACGTCACAAATCCTAGATCGCGGTATAAGAGTTTACCGAGCGATTAACATAATATATAAGACTATCCGACATCAGTCCTTGGACAATTGCCCGCCAGACACAACACCCATCTGGTCGGAGGATCCTCCCTTTTCCATAGAGTATGAGTGAACTTTACACCCTGTTCCTCATACCCCTAAACATACCCATAAAAATTCCGAGACTGCAATGCAGAATGTGTGTGGGAAAAGGGCAGAATGCATAGAAGTTAGACGGGACCGCATTTTAAAAGAAATTGCATAGTGTTCCACCAAGTCAGGAACACCTGTTTAGCCGAGAGGCTTCACATCCTATTATAGCTTCATTAGGTGGATCTCAGGTTTGGCTTAACACTTCAGGTTACATATGGGAGAAAAAAGTTTTGAACACAACTCATGTTCAAAACAAAAGACATCATAGACCTACAGACAGAACAAAGATTACGAGTCAGAAAAGAAACCAAAAGAATCAGTCCTTTCGTAAAAATTACACAGCAAATAACACACCCCCCAACAACAATAATAAACATAATTATCTGACTATCAAACGAAAACCTTCAGAGGGGGTTGTCTAAAGGACCATGCCCATTTATGTCAACAATAGAGAACAAACAATTATATTTTGAAATTAATAACAGGTGGCCGTATTCCATTTTTAAAGAAACCTCCCCTTCGGTATCTAGACAACCATGTGTTAAAAAAGTTTGCAACAAAGACATGACAGACATGATATTTCACTTAAAACAAAATAAAATATTAGAAACACCACCAATCCTCAACCCGGGCTTTCTATGTCGAATGTTAGTAAAAAAGTCAGACGAGACGGAGGGCTAGGTCCCATCTTCGACCTCAGAGGCCTTAACTCGTATGTGTCAATGAAACATTTCCAGTTAATTTCACAAACAGATGTAGCCAATTTCTTGCAGACAAACGATTGGTTAGTGAAAATAGACATTCACCAGGCCTATTTTCATTTATCAATTGCAGTATTTAAAAATTAACCCAAAAGCACCTGAAGGCCAGCAAGTTGCGAGATTTTTGGCAAAATTATTTTTAGAAGACAAACTAGCTTAAAGCACTATTCTCCTGCATAAATCAGCTGTCTCAACTTACGTGCAACATCAGAATTTGATCTCAAAACATTTTTTCATTCAGCAAGTTCTAAAAGCCATTTCTCTTGCAAAGCCAGCAGTACAAAAACTACCAATATGGGACACTGCAATATTATTTAATTGACTTAAAAAATTCAACAAATTCTGGTTCTTGATTTCTTTTCTTGAATCTCTATTCATGATCTCACATTACTCGAAAATAGCCCTAGAAGTCTTATTTCTACGGAAGATGAAATTAGTCTTTGGCCAAAGTTTGGTTCAAAGACAGATTCAAAGGCACACAGACAGTCAGGTTTGTAATTGCGGAAAAACCCAGACCATAGTGTCTGCCCTATCAAACACATTAATAACCTTATAGAAATATCTGAAGATAGAAGAAGCACAGATAGGACTGTCACAAGTTTATTTATTTCTCCATCAGGGAAATTAAAACCTGCTTCAAGAACAATGATTGCAGGTTGGATACGTAGTATTTTTAATATTGATGCCCCACCGGGCAGCATCAGGTCAGCTGTAGCCTCTAGAAGTTGGTTGGAGAATAGACCTGTACAAGAAATACTTGACAGGGGAAACTGGAAGAGTATTAAAACATTTCAAAAAAATTACTGTCGTCCAGTCCAGTAAACAAAGTTGATAATGCCAACTCCAATAATGATTTATTGCATTTAAATTCTAATATTTATTAAATGTATATAACCTTTTGCGAAAAATTAAATAACCTATTCCTTGATATAGGTTTAATTAACATTTAATTAATTAATGTAAGTTGATCTTTAAAGAAATCACATTAAGTTGTTAGACCCACCGACCGATTTATATTCTAGAACAGTATTATAATTCATTCATCATAGCGTTTATTTTTATCACCAGCAGATACCATACAGGTCTTCAACTCAACACTGTGTGCTTTCACCAGCAGATATCAAACAGGTTTTCAAACAAATGTTATGTTTTGAAGGAAACATAATAGAACTGTTTTGCATTAAAACAAAACAGTTATTATGTTATTAACAACATTTGTGCAAGGTGCTTGCTGTTGAATATTTGAAGACTTCTATGATTGACACTTGACAGTGACAGATTCAGATCGCCGAATTTATGGATCGCGGGTACTTGCTATGATGAGGGAGGGTCCACACACAGGTAACGAGACACATTTATATACATTATTCTTATATTACCAGGTAAGATTTAAGACTGCTTCTTCAAACAAATGTTGTTTTTTCGTAACATAATAACTGTTTTGTTTTAATGCATAACAGTTCTATTTTGGTTTTATGAGAACAGAAGGATGGCGACTTTGGCCTAGATTATTTATAAATTAACGAAGTGTCATTCACTTGCAAATTCATATTTATTATAATTAAGAGTTTGTAAGAGGATTATATAAAAAATATTGAGTCACTAAGATGATGGGAATGAAAAGTTAGAAAAGATTTTTATTTACTTAAAAATAAGTCATCATGCAGTTATTGAACGCACCGGGTTTCGTATTGCATTCCAACCTAATCATTACATGATTTTCTTACATTTGTAGACGTTTACGCTTGTCATTTTTTAGGGTTCCGTAGTAAGTAATTATTTCCGCGCAGAGCAGATCAATTTCCCAGGAACAGCTGTGCCCAAACTCAACTATGTGTATCACCTCCCTGTAGGACTGCACTTACCTATGCGCAAAAGTGTTTTTCATATGATTGTATACAATAAGTGGCCTAAGAATTGGAAGGAGCTTAATAAACACTTGAAAAGAAAACTGAAGACACATTTAGTAAATAAAGCATAGTACTTTAATATGAACGAGTTCCTAGAGGAAAGATTTGTATTGACATAGTAGCTCTTTGATTTGATTATACATTATTTGTATTTGTTAACCTCTTAACTTTTTTTTTTTGTAATTATTATTTGCATCTTTATATTATTTTTTAATGTTGACATGATAACTATAAACCAGTCTTAATAACTCATTATTGTTTTAATGCACTCTTTCATTTTTGTTATTTCTTTATTACAATATTATTGTTGCTCCTTAATTATTACACTTGCATGTCACATCATGTTGCAAACATGCCTGTACCTAATAATTTCCCATGTAACCATCTTGTTTGCAGGTATTTTCTTGTATGTGTGACACACATTTTTAAGGAAATAAATATTATCTTATCTTGAAGTTAGTGAAAACGGGCATTACTGCGTCACGAAGACACGAAAAAGAAAACAATAGAAAATTTAAAACACAATCTTTTAATAAAATAACCTAAATCCACCCAAATTTTAAAGAAGTGGAACTTTACAATAATCAATGATAATTTTGATGTTTTACAATAAAAAGCAGGTGTTGATTACCTCTGAATGTTCTTGGAATGATGGACATTGATTGGGTTTCACACAAGCTCCACTAAGGTTTGATGCCTCGACTGGCCTAATTGGAAATACAGTACGCGCCACCATTACAGTTGCTCCAGCCGGGGTAGCCATGATTTCTGCAGCACAGGTTCCTCTCACTATCGTGGCCGCTGCAGGTGGTGTCACAGCCCGGGACACGGGTGGTGCCAGCCTCGACGGTGACCATCACCATTGCGAAGGCAACCAGCAGAAGAATGAAGGTGGTCTTGATTGCAGCCATTGTAGTTGTTGTGTAGTAGAATACGAGAAACGTTCGCAAAGAGGTGTGGAGTTGTTGTGTGAAGCTATAGACAAAATGCTGCCTATTTATACTCAAGATCTGACAAGACTTACTAGCGTAGGTAATAATATTATGTTACTGATTTGGGCTTGTTTTTGTAAACAAGATAAGAAGAACAAAATAAAATGTTTAATGTGGAAAAGGAGGATGCAGAAAAAAAACCCAGAGTCGATTAAGATAATTTATGAACAGCAAAGTAGACCTTAAATAAGAGGTCGCAAATACGCAACTCGTTTCGCATTAAACTATGACCAAACAGGCCAGCAGCATATTTTCATAGCGTTCTCTTAGACTAAAAAATAATAATTATGAACATTTTTACCATTTTATCAATAAAAGAACTCTATCATACTAGCATTCTACCCGCGGTTTCGTCCACATGGTTGACTGAAAATATCTCACGGGAAGGTACCGGGATTAAAAGTACCCTATGTGTCTGAATGAACACATAGGGTACTTTTGGTTAGGTAGGTAGGTAGGTTACATATCCTAAGGGGACTTTTCCTTTATTTGACTTTTATGTTAAAGGTGATATACCGATTTTCAAGTTAATTAAACCACGCAGTCTAATCCTCTCCTGTAAAATTGGTTACCCCTTTTCACCCCGTTACGGGTAGATTTTCAAAACACCCTGATACACGTTATTCTTTATTTTCGGTTTTAAGTATAAATACTGAGTTTTGAGTTAATCGGACAGCGCGTTTAAATTCTTACATATAAACTTAGACACGCCGCAACCCCCATTAGGGGGTCATTTCGAAAAACAAAACATTACAAACTTTATAATTTATTTAGATTAGTATTCGTGCGAAGCTTCATGTTTATTACCTCAAGGAATAAGATTTTTCATACAAACTTTCATCCCCTATTCGACTCACTTAGGGGTTGAATTTCGGAAAATCCTTCCTTATTTGGGATATAGTATGTTTACTCTACCTTGCCAAACATAAATAGTTTGATTCGATTCGGGTTTTTGGTCCATACATTTTTGAGCATTATTCTTTAGTTTTTAACCCTAGACGACTTCGATACGGTTTTTATTCGCTGATTTTAATCCGATTTTGAAAAATCTTTTTTCATTTGGTAGAGGAAGCTGTGCCCATATTTTTTTTATTAGTCGAGTTTTTTTCGGAAGACGGTTTTTTTTTTGTAAAATTATTTTATACCACCGACCGGGTTTATTTGTTGAGATTGGTCAACCTGGACAAATCGTATACTATTACAGGTAGGTTTTTTTTTCTTAGTATTCTAGTGCTAAGAAAAACTTTATTTCTTTAAAAACAAGTTTTATTTTAATGTTACATCTTACGTTATGGTATTGTGGTCAATAGGTACTTAGGTTTCCGTTTAAGCACTTTTACAAGAAATCAACGGAAAAGATCTATATAAGAAAGTCAAAAATGTACAATACCATCTATCGAGGCTGAGATAAATAAAAATATGTACTTAAATATGGCACTTTGACACTGGTGAACATTCATCTAGTTATTTATGACACATAGTAAAAGAGTGATTCCGAACAGTAATTTCTTGTTTTTTTAATTCGAGTCGAAAGCACAGACTGCAGCCAAAAAGCTGGGTATCCTAAATAAGGTGAGGCGGTACTTCACATCGGGCCAGCTGCTGAGTCTATATAAAGCTCAGGTCCGCTCCTGTACGGAGTATTGCAGCCACCTGGTGCACTACCCTAAGACTACCCACTGACAAGAAATCCTCGTACAAATTATTTGCATCGTACATATTATTATGGTCCAGGACATTTAACTTATTATTCCCATTTTAATACCAACAATAATACCGGTAGTATTTGTTTCAACACATATTTATTTTCTATTACGGACGGGTACACTAACCAGTCGTAGGAAGAAACTACACTGCATCATCCTTCACAAAATATTGAGTGGAACGATAGATTGCCGTGAACTTTTGAGATCATTAGAGATTAAAATTCCAACTCGGATTCTCAGGCATAACACATATAATTTATTCCACATCCCTGGCTCAAAAACTAACCTTGGTCATTACGCCGCTGTGCCAAGACTTTGTAGGCAATATAACATGTTAGCTAAAACTACGAACTTAGACATCTGCAAGTCTCGGTCTAATTATAACAAATGTTTAAAAGATTTAATTGAAGTTCTTTTCATTTCAGTTTTTTGTCCTTTAAAGAAAAAGAAATTATAAAGGTTATGGCCGATTAACGAGAACAGGAAACGGTCGTGAACGTGATTGATAATGATTGTGATTTATTTTCTAGCGGAAAACATAAGGACCCGCTAGAGATCGAACAAAGCTACCAAGACGGCAGATATGATGATACTGATGACGATGAACGCAACCTTTGGAATGATGATAAAGTGGGATTGACTGAAGTATTCCAGAATGAACACGAGGAAGAAACAGATAAATAGGGTCAGTCCAGTCCTTTTACTAATTATTTTTACTGTATTTGATACAGAAAATTTACGTTTTAAAATATCTATAATTTTTCTAAATTTACATTTATAATTTTGAAATATAAATATTTTTTTCAAATTTAAACTATAGCAGATTTAGAAATAATATTAGACTTAAACCGTTTCACCTTAGAATATAATTAGTATAATATATTTAACCTTAATTTATATAATTTTAATCTATTTGACTAAAACCGTAAAGGTTTTAGAAAACATTTATTTTCATTTATATACATACCTATTAAATACTTGTATATTGTATCAAATATTGCTTTAATTTAAACTTCATGTTTTTGTACGTAATTTCGAGGATGAGGAGCTGGGAGGATGATATGAGGAGCTCGTAGCTAAGTAATAATAGCCGCATGGGTCGATCCATCAGGTTAAATTGCGCTTGCCGGGGTTGGTCCGTGGATGGGTGACCATCTTTACATACCGAGATTCCTCTGTACTTCGGAAAGCACGTTAAGCCGTTGGTCCCGGCTGTCATTCGTGGATCTTTGACAGTCGATACGAGTCGTCAGAAGCCCGAAAGTCTGACAACCAGTCTTACCAAGGGGTATCGTATTACCCAGTTACTGGGTTGTGCAGGTCAGATAGGCAGTCGCTCCATGTAAAATACTGGTATTCAGCTGCATCCGGTTAGACTGGAAGCCGACCCCAACATGATTGGGAAACGGCTAGGCAGAATGAAATGTTTTTGTATATAATTTTGTCCCTCATGATACGATAACATGATATGATAATACCCGAAAGTCTGACAACCAGTCTTACCGAGAAGATTGGTTGTCAGACTCTTGGACTTCTGACGACCCGTAAAGACAGCCGGGACCGAGGTGTGAACGTGCTTTTCAAGCCACTAGTTTTTATAGATATTTAACCAACGATATTATTGCCTGTTTACTGTGTGTGACTCACATATCAGGAATTTGATTAATTAACAATTTGCCAACCTGGTGAAATGTGCATGAATCTAACTATAGGTCACCTCTACCTACCCTTCGAGGATAACAGGCGTGATTTTATGTTATGTGTTAAATCATTTTAATAGTATATGGAAGTGTGAACGATTTGCGTGAAATTAATGTTCATCAAACTCAGTTATTATTAAGTAGGTAAGTACCTAAAATAAAAACGCTAAAGTATTAATCTTAAGGTCAAAAGTTAGTACTTATAATAGATAGTGCCTACGTCGTTAGTAAAACCCAAAATCGATAAGACCATGTTTTTGTTTTAATTTTTCCTGTTACCTTATCAGTCGTGTCGAAGAGGTTAAGGTATAGTGGACAGCACGTCCATCGTAACAATTTGACTTTGGCAGCCTTTATGTCGTAGCAGTAAGAGAAGTTTTCGAAGTTCCAGTACTACTACCTACTGACTTGTGATCTTTGTGATGTGGTTTGTATATGTACGCAAGATAATATGGGTGAGAGATATGTACATAATAGAAACAGTTTTTCCTTATTGCAATACTAAACTAGTTATCGTCCAATTTTTTTTAAATGACTTTTTGGAATAGTTAAGCGGAATATGTTCCTAAATATATCTACGTCTATTGTATTTCAAAAAGAACACATAAACATAACAAAACACCACCACATCTCCTGTTATGAAGAAGTTGTCCAAAATAAGCTTGATAATTAAAACAAAATAACAGCTACCGCGATGGACGATAAAACTTTGCAATACAAGAACACCACATTATTTTTAACTTATACACTATTCACATGCATCGGTTCCGGCTCCCAATCTGCCCAGCTGCAGCTCAGTAACGATATTGTGTTCAAAGCCTCTGCCACACAATTAGTGAGAGATGCCGATATCGAGGTTATCGTAGATGCAGCACCGGCTGTCGTAGATATTCATATTGATTATTGAATGTGTGTCCAGGTGGCAAACGTCATAACTACTGCAGTGACAGAGTTTTATAACGATACTTTCAAGAACCACGCTACAAAGCCGAACTTTTTCTAAAACTAAACATAATATATACAACAAAATCAAAATCAAAATCAAAATATTTTATTTCACATAAACCTACATGGGCACTTATGAAACGTCAGAATCTAGGTGGGTCATACACAAAAAGTGAACATTACAAAATATTCATAATAAAACTCCACGAATTGTTATGAAACGTTATTTTTATTTAAAGTTCGATAATAATATTCTTAAAAAAATATCAGTAGAGATCAGTCTTGGATATTTCAGGAATAAATCACGTTTTTAGTTTTTGTACGTCTACAGAAGAGACTGTGGAGTCTACAGAAGAGAACAAAAATTGGTCTTTTATAATCACATCAATAAGATCAAGAATAGAAACAATGACCAAAAAGCTTAAAATAGAGTTCTCTTTAACCCCTAAACAAGTCATAATCAAAAATCTTTTCTAATTCTGTACAAAAAAATAATCGAAATTTGTCCACAGAACAGACATTATATTTCTGTGGGCATATAAAGGAACAGAATATTAAAATATATTATCCTCGTCAGAATCGTCCCACGTGAAAATCCTCGGCCGTTTTTTCTGGGTGAATCTTCGGAGACTGCTGTGTTAATCTTGCAGTAAAAAGTCATGGATTGTCTTCCTTATTTCTTGAGGCTTCATTGTTTTTATTCTTCTTTTGGCACTTTCTTTTTTCTTTTCCAGATTACTACTTGTTCTTATCTATCTCATTCTATATTTGCCCATTTTAGACTCTTTTTCAAGAACTTTTCTCTTTAAATAATAATTTTCATCTCTTCCGTGTAGCCACCGCTCTGCCAACAAGTATACGCGAATACGAAGGACTTGAGAGGGAGGTGTGTTCTCTTGCACAAAATCACGTTCCCTTTTCTTCATTTTTTCCTTATCACGTATTTCTTTTTATTTTTCTCTCGATATTTTTCGTATCTGTCTTTGTTCTCTTGGCATGTAGTCTTTAAAAGTCTTAATTTGACCATGCTGTTTTATTCTTTTGTATCTCTCCCTATTCTTCCTTCTTCTTTCTTCGCGAGCTGCGTCATCCATTTTTGCCCGAGCACGGCATATAATAAGTTTTTCTGTTCGCCCTGCGCTTCTTTCTTTCTTCTTCGCATAGCTACCGTGGTCGATTTATTCGTGGCATAGTAACTGAGACAAAAGACCCGAACTGTCATGCGCCGCAAGCAACACAATGCAAAGAATTGGCAAGGAGCTTGTCAAAATAAGCATTTCTAAAAAAAAAATGAAACAAACAAAAAAGCGAACCAAACTGAATGGTAAAAGTAAAAAAAATGAGTGCTATAATAATTATACAGAGGTTCATTATTTAACTTGGAAACCCTAAAAGTACACATAGTAACCACACAAAGAAATGTCTTTTTACAAACCTACTTTATTATCTACGAAACCTTACTTAGATCTTGACCAAATTAATATGGAACCACACTAAAAGTAGGTGCAATAAAAAAAAAAGAGTAACACTCTTATATTTTTTTTCAAATACAGTGAGATTTCATTTCACCATTCACTTCTGTTGACATAACTCCCTTCTGTAGACACTAAGTCTACAGTAAAGATGTCTACACGAGAGACATATTTTAATAAATCCAACCATGGCATCCTACATTATGAGGTTAGAATTTAAGCAATGTGATATTTGCATACTGCGCCCATACTCATATACTATCTTGATATTTTTATTTATTTGTAAAGGCTACTTACTTAGGTATCCTTTGCACAGGAAAGAAACACTGATCTCGACCAAAAACGTGTGTAATAAAATAAAATTGCGATTTTTCACGTCACACGCACTTTACGTAAAATTTACAATCGAGCAAATGACAGAGAATACAGTGCTACCAACACAAAAAACAAAATAATAACGATGCTTTCATCTTTGGCAAATTTTGGCTCATTTTATGCGTCTACAGAAGTAGACCAAAATTCTGTGAACAACATGTTTAAACGTTTTATTTCAAAATGATGAACTATATGTTTTTTAATACGTTGTGTTATGTATATTTGATAATATAACTAATGTAATGTAATGAAATAAAAGTATAGAAAGTAAGTATATATATTTTTAACCATCACTTAAAGTCAACTACTTGGCATCGGAACAGTCTACAGAAGGAGATTTCTTTAGATTCAAAAGGAAAAAAATAAAGTTAATTTCAGTAAAGCGCAATTTTTTTTATGAAACATGATAAGTTTTAAAGATGAAATAACTATTAAAATATATTTAATGTTGATAAAATATTAAAATAACGGTTTTAAGCTGCGTGAACATATTTTTTTAGTTTTTTGTGTATGACCCTGTGCACGGTTCCAATTGGTCGTTTCCTATGGAGAAGAGCCGGCAAGAAACTCCACGGTTACTCTTTTAAAAATAAATGGGTTTTACAATGCTTTAAAAAATGTACAGTTTGAATAGGTATGCGAGGACAGCGTAGGCCTGTCAACAAGATACTTAAAAAAATAGAAAATAGTCTGCAAATCGACAGTCTGTTGTGCCTACAACGTTCTCACATTCACAAAATATAAAGGAATCTATATAAAGGTCGAATAAAATAATAAAAACCAATTTAACCCAAATGGTTGTCACTACAACTTTAACCAATCCGAATGAGAACCCTACTTTAAAATGAAATTTGAATTGTAGGCATATAATGTCAAATAATGAAACTACATGTCAAGTAGTACCTAAATAAAAAAGTAAAATAAAATACATATCGTAATTTGGGAGCAGTTAATAGACATTTACATAATTATGCCGTTAATGAGGTACCAGGGAGGCCACATGTGCAGAAGGAATTATTGCCAAACTTCCTTGTCATCAACGTAGTCTTTAATCTTGTAATATGCTTTTTTGATAAGGACACGTTTTATGTGGGTTTTGAACTTTCCATCGTTAAGTTCTGTAACCGACTTTGGCAACTTGTTATAAAAGCGAATACTGTTTATAAGGAATGACTTGCTAGTTTTAGTTAATCTAAATTTAGGTATCACAATTTCATGTTTACTACGTGTATTTATATTATGGAAATCACTTCTAATTTTGAAAAGTCCTAAGTTTTTGCGAACATACAAAATACTTTCTAAGATATAAAGAGAAGGCAGAGTTAGTACATCAACTTCTTTGAATTTGTTTCTAAGGGACTCACGAGGACCCATTCTATAGATCGCGCGGATTGCTCTCTTTTGTAATATGAAAATTGAGTCTACATCAGCTGCCGATCCCCACAGCAGAACGCCATAAGACATAATACTGTGGAAATAAGCAAAGTAAACAACAATACTCTATTATACAGAAGATAAAACCAGAACTTGTAACATTACTATAAATAGTTGACTACAATCCACAGTATAAGTGCATAAAATAACACACCACACAATAGATAGTAGAAACAGATAATAATAAATAGTAGCAGAAGAATCACGATATGAAATGCACATTATACAACGTATTTTTTTGATATCCTATAACTCTAGGGTTATATTCTATAAGTAAATAATACAAAGTCCTAGAATATTATGTGGTACTAAAACGCATAGTTTCGAAGATAACATAACACTATACTCTCGATGCGTCATATCTAAGTTTCATTGATAAGTACGAGTAAGCATTCGAACCACAATTAACATAAGGTAAGTAGTCATTATTCTTTACGGGGTGTGCGGCGCAAGGGGCCGCCGCGGGGGGTTATGTATTATTGTTCAATTTATATTTTAACAAAAATGTATCGAGGGGTGTGGTTTTTTGAATTGATTTAAATAAAATAGCGTATCTAAATGTGAAAAAAAAATTAACCTTCAAAAATATTTAAGTACTTATTTATTTTTTATTTTGCGGCTGGATAGGAAAAAACACCATTCGCCCGTATTTACACTATATTATTAACAATATATTACCAGGAAAAACTGTAATTATTCATTATTAATGTGTTAGCTTATTTCATGACGATTCCAACGATATCAATTGTATAAACAGCTCCCGTGTAAAAACTAGAGATATCGTCATTTTAATCTCAAGTGGTCCCTCGTGATATCTGGTTATGGGACCACTCAAAAGGGGCGTGGCAATATTTGCAAATTCGAAAAAATGACAGCGACTGCCGAGAGGATATGCATCATTGGCAACGAGGACCCATGACAAAATTTATAAAAATGGCTCACTTCGGTATTTTGCAAAGTTCAACCAGAATCAGAATCAGAATGCTTTATTTGAAAACACGGGTCAAATTACAACAGTGTGCGAGATGTTACAGATTGGTAGATCCTCTATGTTTTCTATGGGCCTGCGTTGCCTGAAATAAATGGTATATTATTATTATTGTATTTACTTTAGTATATTTACATAGTTTTAGTTTTAGATATTAATGTACCAATATGCTTTTTCTCACTGTTGTTAATTGATTATTTTATATCACTAACTTAAAATTTTAGTGCTCCCATATAATTGTAATGTAAAGTGATGGCCTGAAACACAGGTTTTAATTTAACCTAGATTCCAGTCACTGATCTTTACATAGCAGGTCGTGATATTAAAATTTGTGTGGTGTAGGTACCACAACAAACAGTGAAAAATAACTATAATTTCGGAAGTCGGTGGCAAAAAACGAAAACGGCCCCGTTGGCCAGGCAGAATCTATCTATCTATCTGTCCTACTAATTCTACTAGTCCTACCAATATTATAAATGCGAAAGTTTGTGAGTATGGATGGATGGACGGGTGGATATTTGTTACTCTTTCACGCAAAAACGACTGAACGGATTTTGATGAAACTTTACATTACATTGCACATTACCTATACTTATTTTACATTGCACATTTTGGAGCATTTAGTTAATTCTTATCAAAAATAATACCTTTATCGCTTTCGGTATTTAATGTAGATAAACTTTGTCTTTTACACTAAGACATTTCGAAGAATCGTTTAAAGGTTACCACGATAAGAATGAATCGGGGGTGCGCGGCGGGCCAGATAATAACGCACCATGGTCTAATAATAATTTTTAGGTAGTATTTTAAAGTATAAATATAGTTTTTATTTGAATTAAATATTAGAAATGTTTTTTTTGTTTATTTGAATAACGGTTAGTTTTAAAATTCAAATTTATGCTTTAACTAGCCTCTGCCCGCGGCTGCGCCCGCGTGGATATCGGAAATTATCTCACAGGAACGTGTTACCTACATGTCCTAAATCGGCGGGGTATTGCGTAATCCTAATTGCGTAACACACTTACAACAGCAATGGGTTTCATTTTGCCAGTTCAACAACATTAATTTCGTTATTTACGTTGTTGAACAGACAGATTACTCCAACATAATTATCAAGCAATGGATTAGCAATATCAATCAAAATCATTCAGATTGAGATTGATAGTGTGTTACGCAATTCGTTTTTATTTTAGTTAGGCTAAGAATGACGGTTAGTTTTATTTTAAAATTCTATATGCTGTAAGTAAGAAATAGAAATTTACGTGTTTCAGCGTTTTTTTATAGTCACCCCCATTGGGGGTAAAATAAGGGTGATTTTAAAATTCACATGATTATAGAATTTTTTGTGTCTTTTCAATAGACTAGCTGCCCGCCCCGGCTTCGCACGGGTAGCAGTAAGTACTTATCTACAGCGTTTTTGTGTACATATCGACGAGGAACTACCAATAACTTCTATTTAAAAAATTGCAACTTTACAGAAGACGAAAAAAAGGTCAATTTTTATTTCAAATGTCCCGTTTTATCTATTTTAATAATCTGATTATTGGAATAGAAATATGGTGGGAAAGGTTTTTATTGTTATTCTAAAACTACCATCTACAGCAGTTAGAAGAGGAGTTATTGGTTTCAGTTGAATTAAATTATTGAACATTTAAGGGATGATAATTATGAGGTATTAATAATAGTAAAATAACATCAAAATTTTGGTTTCATTCTATGAAATTTTATTTCATAACTACTTTCGAACTACTTTTAGTTAGAAGGTATTTGTAAAAAAATAGCCTCTCATAATTTAGAAGTTATTTCTATTAGTGTTTGATGGGATAAATAGTTAAAAATATCGTGTCAGGAGGTTTTGCCAGTACCTACACGCGAAATTGCATTTTACGTCGACTGGCATTAAAAACTAAAACCGAAAAAAAGGTAGTTAGCAGGTGGTTGGTAGTTCATCGTCGATATAATTATGTATTTTTAAGAGATAAGGAGTTGAAGATATAAATATTGTCAGAGTCCGTATCTTGAGAAAATATTTATTTCATTAAAATCGGTCCACCCGCTTAAAAAATATTAAAATTTAATGTTACAACATAACTTAAGTAATATTTAGGTATTACGAGTACGTGGTCAATGGCGGCGTTAGAGTATTTCAAATTATGGTGAAATAAATTATATTTAAGTTAGACATTTAGAAAGACCTGAAAAAAGATTATTTGCATTTATTATCCGTCTGTCTGTCTGTTACCTTTTCAGGCTTAAGAGGCTTTAAGGGGATTACATTTCGACACGATTTCGACCGTGACGTCAAATGGGCAACTTTGGCGTTCTTATTCTGAGAAACTGAAAGACTTCGAAAACTATGACTTATTGATTAATGGAAAATAGTTATTTGTTTAATAAGCGGCCTCGCTTTTCGCAATTTTTTCTTATTAAATATTTATAATATAGAACCAACAATGCGCAAATTCAAATTCAAATTTTCAAATTCGCGCGACGGCACTTTTTCGAGCTCTTGGATTATATTTAATTATTTCCTCAAGATACGGATTCTGACTATGTTTTCAACTCCTTATCTATACTAATATTATGAAGAGGATTTTTTTTTTATTGTTTGTTTGTACCGAATAAGCTCTGAAACTACCAGACCGATTTAAAAAAAATCTTTCACCATTAGAAAGCTACATTTCTCTGAAATATCAATCTGAATGATTTTGCTAATCCATTGCTTCATATGTTCGAGAAATCTGTCCGTTCAACAACGTAAATAATGCAATTAATGTAGTTGGACTGGCAAAATGAAACCCAGTGAACTTGGAACGAACTGAAAGAAACAATAAAATAATAATTAATTACCTAAAGTGTTTTAAAACAATACATATTATATGGTTTTGGCGCGTTAATTAATATGGTTACTTCACTAGTTACGTCGTCGCTATGACAAATGTCAACGGGCCTATTACAGTTTGACGACTTAATAAGTGTGTTATGCAATTACCCCGCCGATTTAGGACATGTAACACGGTCCCATGGGATAATTTCCGACATCCACACGGGTGAAGCATACGCTAGTATTATATATTAATTTAAAAAAGTCCTGACTGACTGACTGCCTGACTGATTCATCAACGCCCAGCCCAAACCCTTGGACCTAGAAAGCTGAAATTTTCAGAGGTTCCATTAATAATGTAGGCAAGGAATAAGGAAGGGACTCAAATAGGGGATGAAAGTTTCTGTGAAAAATCTTATTCCTTGAGGCAAAAAAATTAAAAAAAACACGCTTTTATAGTTATTTTCTGATTTTTAATTCGATTTGCTATAAAACCGTCTTTAATATGTTAATCAGATGTGCAAAATTACGCAATTTTTTTTTTCCATTAGCTTATCATAATATTGTATTGTCGTCGGTCGTTGATAAGTCTACAACGTTTAAAGTAAATCTGATCGCTTAAAGTGAAAGATATTTTCCTACAACCACGCGGGCGAAGCCGAGGGCAAAAGGTAGTAAGAAATAACCGTTATCGATTATTATTATGTTGACAACCTCTCTCCAGTTCGTTCGAAAAACGAAAAAGTATAAAAACGAAAAGTTACCTCTTCTTTCTTTTGTTTGTTTCATATTGTGATGCATCACTCTTTTACTATATTTTAAATAGGTTTAGGCGCATTTGGGCTAATTCTCATTTTGGCAACCGACTCGCTAATGGACTACTTCTCATTAGGGCTACTTCTCACTTGGGCTACTTCTCACTTGGGATACTTCTCACTTGGGCTACTTCTCACTTGGGCTACTTCTCACTTGGGCTACTTCTCACTTGGGCTACTTCTCACTTGGGTTACTTCTCATTAGGCTAGATGAAGATTCACAAGTGTCAAAGTGCCATACTTAAGTAAGTACATATTTTTATTTATATCAGCCTCGATAGATGGTATTGTACATTTTTGACTTTCTTATATAAAAGTAAGTCTTTTCCGTTGATTTCCTGAAACTAGAGATTCAAAAAGTGCTTAAACGGAAACCTAAGTATTGACCACAATACCATAACGTAAGATTTAACATTAAAATAAAACTTGTTTTCAGAGTAATAAAGTTTTTCTTAGCACTAGTATACTTTAAAATACTAAGAAAAATAAATCTACCTGTGATAGTATACGATATGTCCAGGCTGACCAATCTCAACAGATAACCCGGTCGGATGTATAACACAAAATTCCCCATATTTGTGTTTTATTCTTCTTATCTTTTGTACAAAAACAAGCCCAAATCAGTAACATATTATTACCTACGCTATTATATCTTGTCAGATCTTGAGTATAAATATGGAGGAAAATTTCTAAAGCTTCACACAACAAATCCACATCTCTTTGCGAACGTTCCTCGTATTCTACTACACAACAACTACAATGGCTGCAAACAAGACCACCATCATTCTTCTGCTGGTTGCCTTCGCAATGCTGATGGTCACCGTCGAGGCTGACATCCGTGTCGGGGCCTGTGACCACACCTGCACCGGCACCGATGAACAGAGGGACGCGTGCTGCAGAGCTAATGGCTACCCCGGCTGGAGCAAATGTAGTGGTGGCGCGTACTGTAGGTCCGGGAGACTATAACAACACCAACGGTACTTTAGTGGAGGTTTCGTGTGAAACCCTTAAATGTCTATCATTCCAAGAACATTCAGAGGTAACCAACACCTGCCTTTTATTGTAAAACATCAACATTATCATTGATTATTGTAAAGTTCCACTTCTTTAAAATTCAGCATGTAATTTGGGTTATTTGATTAAAAGATTTTGTTTTAAATTTTCTTTTTTTTTTCTTTTTCGTGTCTGTGTGGAACAATAGCGTTTTCACTTACTTCAAGCTAAGATAATATTTATTTCCTTAAAAATGTGTGTCATACATATGAGAAAATACATGCATGCAAGGTGGTAATAACATTATTAGGTACAGGCATGTTTGCCACATGATGAGACATGCAAGTGTAATTTATAAAGAGCAATAAAAATGATGTAATAAATTTAAAATAACATAAAACAAACAGTGCACTGAAACAAAAATAAGTACAAACATCCAAATAATAATTAAAAAAAAGGGAATTAGCAAACATAAAAAAATGTATAATCAAATCAAAGAGCTACTATGTCAAGTATGCTTTATTTACTAAATGTGTCTTCAGTTTTCTTTTCAAGTGTACATTATTTAGCTCCTTCCAACTCTTTGGCCACTTATTGTATACAATTAGAGCTATATGAAATACACTTTTGCGCATACAGTCCTACAGGGAGGTTATACACATACCTAGCTGGGATTTGGTCACGCCTGTTTCTGGGAAATTGATCTGCTCGGCGCGGAAATAATTTAGGATTGTTCCTGACAAATATAACGGTATCAAGAATATACATATGGATATAAAGCCAAGTAAGCTTAACGTTAACAGATCCCTATGCAACAGCTCCCTTTTCACCATTCGTCTCTGTGCAGGCAACTCGTAAGCTTTGAAAGCTACATTTTTGACACTGTCAAACTGTCTGTGACTGACTGTGTTTTTGTCTATTGTTTTTGAGGCAAGTTTCGTGTCTGTCAATATCTTTAGAAATCCCTTTAGAGTTGCCTAAGTATTTCGTATTGGTGAATTGTCAAGGGTGCCAATTTGTAGCATGTAGGCCAAGCGATATGATCATGTATTATAAGGATACGTTTTGTTATGAAGAAGTTGTCCAAAATAAGCTTGCAAAAATCATTTTAATAATTAAAACAAAATAACAGCTACCGTGATGGACGGCAAGACTTTGCAATGCAAGAACACCACATGAATTTTGAACGCATACACTATTCAAATGTATCGGTTCCGGCTCCCAATCTGCCCAGCTGCGGCAATTAGTGAGAGATGCTGATATCGAGATTATCGCAGATATCCATATTGATTATTGAATGTGTGTCCAGGTGGCAAACGTTATAACTACTGCAGTGCCAGAGTTTTATAACGATAATTTCAAGAACTCATGTCAGAGACGACGCTAGCGCTACAAAGCTGAACTTTTTCTAAATCTAAACATAATATCTACATCAATACTCATATTTCATGGTAAACAGAGTTGCCAATTGTTTTGAATGATAGCGCAGTTGACACTCCATAGTTTAAAAATCTACCAGAGAGTGAATGATTACGTATAATCTAATAATAATGGTTATTAAGGATGTCGAAAACCATCCCTAGCGTGTTACTCCTTTTTTTCTGTTTGTACATTTCCTGTTGTTGAAAATAATATAAAGACCTTACAGACTACGTTGAAGGCAAGAACGTTTGGCAATAATTCCTTCTGCAACTATGGCTTCCCTGGTACCTCATTAACAGCATAACTGTGTACCTAAATGTCTATTAACTACTCCCAAATTACGATATTATTATTTTTTCTTTTTTTTTTCTTTACACAACAACACAACAATATTAAAAAGCATTGTTGTGTTCCGGCAGTTAGAGATAAGATAGCCAGTTCCTCTGTGGTAGAGGATTCCGGGTGAAGCTCGCTTCCACCTTCGGCCTGATCATCACTTTCCATCAGGTGAGATTCTGGCCAAGAGCTTCCCCGTTGTGGATAAAAAAAAAAAAAAAAAAAAAACATACTTAACATTTTCATTATTTGACATTGTATACCTACAATTCTAATTTTATCTATTTATTAGAGACTATTTTTTTAATTAACTAGGTTGTGGAGGTCAGATAGGCAGTCGCTCTATGTAAAATACTGGTATTCAGCTGCATCCGGTTTGATTAGAAGCGGACCCCAACATAGTTGGGAAAAGGCTAGGCAGATTTTGTATGTAACTATGTTAATCAGTTCGTAAAACTTTGTTTAGCAGTCTATCTGTTCTGTCCCGTGAGATAAGTGACTGCTAGCAGTTTTAAGTCCTGTTTAAGTAATAGAAGGGGGGCGAGCCTATTGCTTTAAACTGTTCAGTAACACTGACCCTGACCCCACACCTGACCTCACTGACACTGTGGACATGTAGTGACCTTATTGGTGAAAGGTCAGGTGCATAGTACTCGCAACCGGCGTGCGCGTATAACCAGATGTATGAACGTGAAAGGAGTAGGTATATAAGGAGGTAGGTATAGCAGGTGGCTTTCTGTATTTTCTACCTACCCCCATGGGAAGAAGGGGTGAGTTTATGTATGTATGTGTGAACACTAATCCAGACTTCAGGATGTTACTGAGAATTTCCTGATGTAAAAACGCAAGAACATTTTGCCATATCGACTTTCCTCAAATCAAAATAACAGTTAATTTTGTTTATGTTATTTATTTATTTTATTTTATTTCTTAAGAAAACTTACAGCTAGGATACAGATAGTTGACAGTTAGTGAAAGAAGGCCAATTAAAAGTGTTCACTGACAATAATAGGGTAACATAAGAAACAGCAGAAAGGCAAGCGAAAGTAAGAATAAGTAAGCACTCGGAGAGAATTAAGAAAACACTAAGTCTAACACACAGTTTTAGTGATCTTCAAAGAAATTTTTACATAGTATTTTTTTAAGTTTAGGTACACTGATGGAGAATAAGTCAAGATCATCAACACTCTGACACATCAAGTTGTATGCCCTGCAAGCTCTTATGACATAAGAATATGCACCGCACAGAGGGAACATACAGAGGTTGATGGTTCCTTAAGGTGAAGGATGGAATACGCAGCCCAATTTTGCTCATCAATTCAGAACAGTCGGTTGAACCATTAGCCAAATTGAACAAGAATGAGATTAGTGGTTGTGGACCGACCTCGCAGGAAACCATGTTGGCGGTCACTGATGCTTAGTTTAAGACAAGCATGAAACTGCTTGTGTATTATTTTTTCCAGGATTTTAGCGAAAATGCATAGTTTGGATATGGGCCTAATACTCAATAGTTTACCCAATAGTAATGTTGACTAACCAGAATACCCTCGAAATATCACGGTATTTTTTGTTTTTTTTTAAGTTCATATTATTATTTATGGGACCTGTTTAGAAATTAATTATTTACAATCAGAGAAATTAATTATTTATTAAAGTGACACACTTTGTCGTGTTATAGCCATTTCATATAACTGTCAAAGAATGACAGTTTTGATTTGAATACCTAATCTGTTTGGCCACCACTGGGGGACAGCGAAACAACTTTTATTTTTAAATTATTCTCGTTGCCTAACAAAACACACAGCAACAGCGTCAAAACTTTCTAAAGTGTTTCCATTCGCCAACACTGTGAGAGTTACACGGATTTTTTAACATTTCCCATGGCCACCGCTGGGGGCAATGCAGTGGCACAACTTATGATCCAATTCCGACTGGCCATCAGTTTAAATTATTTTATCTAAAGACCAGTAAAGGATAGCCTAATAAACTTACGGATTTGGTTTTAGCGGATAATGCTGAAATTATTTTTATACAATTAAAATGTTTACGTAATAATAATAATAAAATAATATTTCTTTTCTTGTATAATAAAGTTAATTATTACATTTTATTTATTTCTAATGCTTATATCTTTTGAAACTACAAATGAATATCACTGCACCAAGATATTTACAAAAACTGTTGCTATGAGTGAAGAAGAGTACATAATTTTAAAAAGAGACCAAAAGTATATCTACTCTTCTATACTTGCGCAATCGCAGCATTATAACCGGCTTTGAAAATATTATGTTTAATTACCCACTTCAATAACAAATAAGTAATTAAAGCTTTAATAAGTAATAGGATGATATTTTGATAATTATGTTAGTGAAATATTTAATAAAAGTTGATTACATAAAGATAAGAAGAAAAGAGAAAATAAGAAAAGTTGTAAAAGTTGTGTTGTTGTAGTTGTTGTTGTTGTTGTTGTTGTGTTGCTTTATTAATATAAGTTTTAGGAATATTTATATTAGTCTCACCCTTAGCATTGCTACTACTACTGCTAAACAACCAATTTCTCCACCAGCAGTGGTGGCGAATGGAAACACTTTAGAAAATTGTTACGGTGTCCCCCAGTGGTGGACAACGAAAAAAAGTTGTTTCGCCGTCCCCCAGTGGTGGACAGCGAGAAAAAAAAAAAGTTGTTTCGCTGTCCCCCAGTGGTGGCCAAACAGGTGGTGGACATCGGGAATAATCTCATTTAACTGAGGTTTTGTTGGCGAATGAACTTAAGATTCAGTTATATAAACATTTATAACGTTTGTCAATGCTAGGGTAAAATGAATTTTTATAAAAAACACATTTACGTAAAAAAAAAAAAGATATATCACACGCATTTACCGGTTGAAACGTGGAACGATGCGCTGAAGCAGGGTTAACTAGGCATCGGCCGAGAGCCGCGCTCCGCCTGCAGCGCCCTCCTTCTCGAGAGACGTACGACGCCCGCTCCGACGCGCGCACGTTGCAATGGGTTCCTTTCGCGGTTCTCGCTCGCTCCCGCCAAAATTTGTGTAAACTATAAGTTACCTAAACTTGTGTTGCTAAGGTCCTTGATAACAAGTTGTGAGCTATTATTATACTGTTTTTCGTGCTTTAAACTATCGTCTTTTACTGGTAATAACCACACGCCATTATAGATATATATACAGGGTGGATTTTTGAGATGGGGCAGCAAGAGCAGCCACCTCAACCGTTCTAGCTATGCTTTCATTTCCTGTGAAATGTATGGGAAAAGATTTTTGCGATTTCTGGCTTTTCTAGTACTCAAAACCTCAGTTCGTCCAATAGGGGTTTTTGATCCTTATAAGAAAAAGGATCGATTGGCATCAAAAAAAGTTTTTGGTAAAACTGCCCATTTTCTTGCTGATGTACATTTCTTTCAAAATCTGTGAATGCAGATCAAAATTTCTGAAAAAGTTAAGGACAGTCTCCTAAGACCATTTTCCTGTAGCTACAAGGGTTAAGGTAGCTGCCCTTGCTGCCCCATCTCAAAAATCCATCCTGTATATTATACAGAGTGGATCAAACAGGCCCCATCTCGTAAATCCACCCTGTATAGCACGAAGTTACGACACTCCACATACACAGGTACAAGGAGGAACTAAAATTATAATAAAGTTGATTACTAGCCATATTTTATCATTGAACGAAAAGTTTGCTAACAAAATTCTTTTTTTTTGGAGTATCTTGTTTTTTTTTAATTAAAGGTTTTACACACAAAGCTCACTTGCAAAGCACACATCACTGACTGGACGTTATATCTTTGAACTTGTTTTGGTATTATTTTAAACAATGGTATCCGTCCGGAATAGAAAATAAATATGTGTTGAAACAAATACCACTGGTATTAGTTGTTGGTATTAGAACGGGAATAAATCACGACTAATATAATGTATAAAAAAATATAAAAACAAAAAGTTACCTCTTTTTTCTTTTGTTTGTTTCTTACTGTGAGGAATCACTTTTTTTTTTATTTTTCACTTTTTTTTTTGTGGTAGCACACCCCACACAGTAAATAGCAGTGTAAGTAACATAATTATAACATCATCCACATAGACAAAGTGTGAAAAATACGTATTATTGAAGCGAACGCAAAAACTACCAAAGCAAAGTTAATAAAAAAATATGGGACCAGCTTCCTCTAACAAATGAAAGAAGATTTTTCAAAATCGGATAAAAATAATCACATCAGCGAATAAAATCCGTATCGCAGTCGTCTAGGGTTAAAAACAAAATATTCCACATTAAACGTTTTGTTTTGTTCTTCTTATCTTGTTTGTACAAAAACAAGCCCAAATCAGTAACATATATTACCTATAAGCTAGTAAATCTTGTCAGATCTTGAGACAAATCCACATCTTAGCGAACGTTTCTCGTATTCTACTACTTACACAACAACTACAATGGCTGCAATCAAGACCACCTTCATTCTTCTGCTGGTTGCCTTAGCAATGGTGATGCTCGCCGTCGCGGCTGTCTCCACCCGTGTCCCGGCCTGTGACTACAGCTGCGTCAGCTTCGATGATGAGAAAGACCATTGCTGCAGAAATCATGGCTACCCCGGCGTGAGCACCTGTAATTTTGGCATGCACTGTTTGTCCAAGTCGCAAAATCGCAACATCAACGGTACCGTACATTAGTGGAGCTTGTGTGAAACTCAATCAATGTCCATCATTCCAAGAACATTCAGAAGTAATCAACACCTGCTTTTTATTGTAAAACATCAAAATTATTGTAAAGTTCCACTTCTTTAAAATTCAGCGTGATGTGTGATTGATTGATGAATGTGATTTGGGTTATTTGATAAACGATTTTGATTAAAATTTTCTTTTTTTTTCTTTTTCGTGTATGTGTGAAGCAGTAAAGGCTCGTTCACACCGGCGCGACTTGTCGCGCGACGCGACTTTAACAATACAATTTCTAATAAAACTTCACGATTGAACAATTGCCGGTGTCGCGTCGCGCGACAAGTCGCGCCGGTGTGAACGAGCCTTAATGCCCGTTTGCACTATACCTTCCAGATAAGATAAGATAATATTTATTTGCTTAAACATGTGTCATACATACAAGAAAATAAATGCATGCAAGATTGTAACAACAACATTAGGTACAGGCATGTTTACCACATGATGTGACGTGCAAAAGTAATTAAAAATCAATAATAATATTGTAATAAATTTAAAGTATCAAAAACCAAACAGTGCATTAATGCCGTACTAAAGTTCGTTATCATTAGATACGCCTTAGTCGCGCAGCGAGCCGCTGCATCAAGAAAAGCAATATTGCTTTTCTTGATGCAGGGACGTTAATTTTTGAGGAGTTCTCCTGGTACCTGACCATCAGCTCCACTTGACCATAATACTATGCATTGTGACTAGAATAAATTGCTTGGTAACCATATTAAAGTAATCGAATCGCAACCCGTGAAATAGGTACTTATTATTATTGAGTAGTTCCGGTGGCCATCTATGGTCTCATCATCAAAAAAAAATACAACCGAATTGATAACCTCCTCCTTTTTGCGAAGTCGGTTAAAAATCATAAAATATTATATCAGCTTAGTGCACTAATTGATAGGTGGATTACCTGAGCGTCTGTTAAACTTGGGTCAATATAAAATCGTGGCAAGTTGTTAAAGTCTCGTCTTTAAAGACTATCCATACTTCTTTATATGTATTACAAATGCGAAAGTAACCCTGTCTGCCTGTTACCTTCCACATTTTAATAACGGCTGAACGGATTTCGATGAAAGGACAATGCTCATGGATGTATGGATTCCCGTACCAAGCTGCATCAAAATCAAACTTTGTTTTTTATAGACTACACTAATTATATTAACACCTACAAAAGACCTTTTTGAAAAAATAAACCCGGGTTTCGGAGTTATTTTACAAAATCTTAAATAACCTAAAAACTAGGTATATTTCTGTTTCAGTTAAAATAAATAAGTTTTAAAGTAACTTTGGTTTTTTTCGATCCATCGTCTGCAGTTTACATAATTAGCTTGATCTATTGCAACGTTGATCGTCAATTCATAACAGTGTTAAATCGTGGATACGACGACCTGAAGCCAACAATAACAGCAAAACAACATGCCGAAACAAAACAAGAAATATTATGCTATCTTCAGTTGGACAATTAGATCTCAACCATCTCAATAGATCCTGAACATCCCAAATCTGTGACTTGGATAATGAGGATGCATACTTTTTAATGCCTATAGCTTGAAAGTAAAGGGTGAGTGGCCAACCCTTTTTTCCGCGTGTCAAAGTCAAAAATGCCAAAGTCAAAACAAATGACTTGTGGACCAAAATGGTCGAAACTGCGAGCTTTCTTACACGACATAGAAACTCCAAATAGGTGGCGACATCCTGAGGTCGAGGACTAACAGGGCTTTTCCCATTTTGTCTGCACCACGAGACCCATTGCCTCCAGGCAGATTCATAAGTGCGCCACGTGGGATCACGTAATTAAGTTACAACACTACCCCGAATAAAGAACATGAATGTAACATAATACTTATATTATAACAATATTTTTTTTAACAAATTACAATATAACAAATTAGTTACACTGACAAAAGAGACAACGAGAAGATAATATGTTTCTCTTTAGTTAATGGTTTAGTGAGCAAGTCAGCTACCATGTCACCTGTTGGCATATAACAGACATCAATTAATTTATTATTCACAGAATCTCTTACAAAATGGTGCCTAATATCTATAATATGCTTGGTGCGAGCATGAAACTTAGAATTAGAGCACAGTTTTTGTGCCGACTGATTGTCATTAAACAAATTTACCTTACAATGAACTTGAAGACATTCATTCAAAAAAATACGTAAAAACAACGCTTCTTTGCAAGCATCTGAAATGACCATAATATGTACTCAGCTTCAGTACTTGAGAGAGCCACAGTCCTCTGCTTACGGCTTTCCCAAGATATAACAGAATCACCTAATTTGAATCCATACCCTGTGTATGAACGACGGTCAACCTCATTGGATGCCCAATCATCTGTGTAGCCATTTATGACCAATCCGCCCTTGACATACTTTAGAAAGTAATGACTTGTACCTTTGAGATATCGCAGGACCCTTTTCGCAGCTTTCCAATGTGTTTCATCGAAGCATTCGTTAAATTGACTCAGAACACTTACTGCATGTGAGATATCTGGTCTGGAACAAACTGAAATATACATTAAGCAACCTATGAGATTTCTGTAGTCAAAACGAGTATCCTTGACTTCACTTTTCTTCAGTTTCAATCCTGCTTCCATAGGAGTTGGAGACGGTTTGCATTCAGTCATATTAAATTTTTGTAGAACAATTTTAATATAACTTAGTACTTATAATAGATAGTGCCTACGTCATCAGTAAAAACCACATTCGATAAGACCATGTTTTTTATTATTTTCCTGTTACCTTATCAAAGTCAGAAAGGTTAAGGTACAATGGATAGCACGTCTATCGTAAAAATTTGACTTTGGCAGCCTTTATGTCGTAGCAGTAACAGCGGTTTTCGAAGTTTCAGTACTACTAACTACTGACATGTGGTTGACCGTAACGATTTCACGATAATGTTGTTTGTGATCTTTCACGTCGTTATAATTACAAGACTTTCCGCAAGATATATGGGTGAGAGATATGTACATAAAAAAAACGGTTTTTCCTTATTGTTTAATCTACATATTCAGTGTTTATAAATAATATTTATTCCGTTCTAATACCAACAACTAATACCACTGGTATTTGTTTCAACTTATACAGTGTGAGTCTTCATAATGTGCACATATCGAAATGAGGGATTCTATGCTTAATTTGACAAACAGAAAAAATATTTAAAAAAATCTATTTTTATTTTTTTATTTATTTTGTATTATTTACCCCAATGTAAAAAAAACGGTGTAACTTTTAAATGATCTATCGCGATGAAACAAACTCAACTCCATAATGATTGGTAGTAATTAAGTGTTCTTATAAAATGAAAATTGTGGGAAAAACCCCTCCCAATTAAACCCAAAAAACCCTCAATTGAAAATAAACAGGTATTTCGTCCAAAAATCTTTTTTTAATCAATTTTTACAATAATCGTAAAAAAAATCAATAAGACGAATTTTTTTAAATAAAAAAAAATGGAAAAAAAAATGTATTTAGATTTTATTTTTTATTTTTTCCGTCGATAAAATTAAGCATAGATTCCCCCATTTCGATATGTGCACATTATGAAGACTCACACTGTATTTGTTTTCTATTCCGAACGGATACCACTCTTTAAATAATTACATTTAGGCCCGTGTTCACCAACATTCAAACCACCGGTAGTTGGTTTATGTCAAATTTCCTATGGAAATAATATAAATAGAACTGATTAAGTATCTCAACAGTTGATTTAAATTTTGGTGAACACAAGGCTTAATCTGCGAACGAATACTAACAACTTGGATTTGGTACAGTCAGCTCAGTCAAACATAATCAAATTAAAGTTTTCTAATATTTTGATGTGATCGTATTATATTGCTATCCAAAATCACCTCATTCTAATATTTTTACAGAGGTATAGCTAGGAGTGGTTTAAGTCAAAATCTTCTAATTTTTTATACCTGCGAGAAAGGGAGAAATTGATTTTCAGAGATAATATTTTGTAATTTTTAGATCAAGTCAGTAAATAGTTCTTGTTTTGATTTTTTGCAAAAAAAATATTATACAGGTACCTACAAGGAAGAACTAAAATTATTATAAAGTTGATTATTAGCCATATTTTATTATTGAACGAAATGTTTGCTAACAAAATTTTATTTTTTGGATTATTCATTTTCACTGACTGTACCATACATCTTTGAACTTGTTTTGGTATTAGTTTAAACAATAGTATACGTCCGGAATAGAAAATAAATATGTGTTGAAACAAATACTACCGGTACTAGTTGTTGGAATTAGAACGGGAATAATAAGTTACATTTCCTGGACCATAATATGCACGATGCAAATAAATTGTACGAGGATTTCTTGTCAGTGGGTCGTCTTAGGGTAGTGCACCAGGTGGCTGCAATACTCCGTACAGGAGCGGACCTGAGCTTTATATAGACTCAGCAGCTGGCCCGATGTGAAGTACCGCCTCACCTTATTTAGGATACCCAGCTTTTTGGCTGCAGTCTGTGCTTTCAACTCGAATTAAAACACAAGAAATTACTGTTTGGAATCACTCTTTTACTATGTGTCATAAATAACTAGATGAAAGTTTACAAGTGTCAAAGTGCCATACTTAAGTAAGTACATAATTATTTTTATTTATCTCAGCCTCGATAGATGGTATTGTACATTTTTGACTTTCTTATATAGATCTTTTCCGTTGATTTCTTGTAACTAGAGACTCAAAAAATATTGACCACAATACCATAACGTAAGATGTAACATTAAATAAAACTTTTTTTTAACGTCATAAAGTTTTTCTTAGCACTAGAATACTAAGAAAAAAAATCTACCTGTAATAGTATACGATTTGTCCAAGCTGACCAATCTCAACAAATAAACCCGGTGAGGTGGTATAAAATAATTTTACAAAAAAAAAAGGTCTTCCGAAAAAAACGCTACTAATAGAAAAAAATATGAACACAGCTTCCTCTACCAAATGTTTTTTTTTTTCAAAATCGGATGAAAATAATCAAATCAGCGAATAAAAACCGTATCGCAGTCGTCTAGGGTTAAAAACTTTTTTTTTTTTTTTTATCCACAACCGGGAAGCTCTTGGCCAGAATCTCACCTGATGGAAAGTGATGATCAGGCCGAAGGTGGAAGCGAGCTTCACCCGGAATCCTCTACCACAGAGGAACTGGCTATCTTATCCCTAACTGCCGGAACACAACAATGCTTTTTTTTTTTTTTTTTGGCTTTTGGGTTTTCCACTTTAAACATTTTATTTTGTTCTTCTTATCTTTTTTACAAAAACAAGCCCAAATCAGTAATTTATTATTACCTACGCTAGTAAATCTTGTCAGATCTTGAGTATAAATATGGAGGGAAATGTCTATAGCTTCACACAACAAATCCACATCTCTTTGCGAACGTTTCTCGTATTCTACTACACAACAACTACAATGGCTGCAATCAAGACCACCTTCATTCTTCTGCTGGTTGCCTTCGCTATGGTGATGGTCACCGTCGAGGCTGACACCCGTGTCCCGGGCTGTGACCACACCTGCAGCGGAACCGATACTGAGAGGAACTACTGCTGCAGAACTCATGGCTACTCCGGCTGGAGCCACTGTAATGGTGGCGCGTACTGTTGGTAAAGAAAAATATCGACATCAACGGTACTGTTCTTTAGTGGAGCTTGTGTGAAACCCTTCAATGTCCATCATTCCAAGAACATTCAGAGGTAATCAACACCTGCTTTTTATTGTAAAACATCAAAATTATCATTGAGTATTGTAAAGTTCCACTTCTTTAAAATTCAGCATGAGATTTGTTTTATTTTATTAAAAGATTGTGTTTTAAATTTTCCATTGTTTTCTTTTTCGTGTCTTCGTGACGCAGTACTGCCCGTTTTCACTAACTTCAAGATAAGATAATATTTATTTCCTTAAACATGTGTGTCATACATACAAGAAAATACTTGCATGCAAGATGGTAACAACATTATTAGGTACAGGCATGTTTGCCACATGATGTGACATATAAGTGTAATTAAAGAGCAACAATAATATTGTAATAAATTTATAGAAACAGTGCATTAAAACAAAAATATGCTGCTATGTAAATAACAGTGTACCTAAGTAACATAATTATGACATCATCCACATAGACAAAGTGTGAAAAATACGTATTATTGAAGCGAACTCAATAACTACCAAAGCAATAAGTTAATAAAAAAATATGGAACCAGGTTCCTTTACCAAATGAAAATAGTTATTTGTGCAACAAGAGAGCAAAGTAGGTTTTTGCTGCGAGTGTTGATTTTGAATCCCGAGTAAGCGAAGGATTCAAAGACACGAGATGCAAATAATACATACAATTTTTCACGTCAGCAGCGAGAACATAATTAATTACCTAAAGGGAAAAAAAACAACATAGTAATAATTAAACCACATGTATATTTGTAAAAAATAAAATTTTAAGGTAAAATTATTACAGTTTTGCAAAGAACAATGGCGAGATCATTGTTGATGGAATTATTAAGCGTCTACATATGTGACTATCATAGATACCGACGAAATAATTTGCTAAGTTTTATCAAATTAAGCTTGTGGCCTATCGAAGTCCTGGAAAAAAATACGATAATATCGTATTTTTTTCCAGGACTTCGATCGGCCAATTTAAATTGATTCATCAATCAATTTAATTTAAATTGACTCGTTTATTGATGAAAAGAAATAATAATGGCGTAGTTTTCTTTTTCTGGCTTGACTTCATGACTTTTGGCTAACCAGAACTTTAATATTGCCATGTAATACAAATGTTGGCCAAGTTACCTAAAATGTTTTGCTTTACGTATTGCATTAATACATTTCGGAAATACATTTCTGCATCAGAATAATTATAAATGTGAAAATAAAAATAATTGTACGTGCTAAAAATATAGCGGTCATATTGTTTTATACTTAAATGAAATCGCAGTACAATCCGAGGAGGGCAACATCGCAAAAAAAAAAACGCGTTATTTCATCTGTCAACCGGCTAACTGACAATTGCACTTGACGTGACTTGCACGTGCGCCTCTTTATTTTGTGTTTTCAATCGATTTCCCGTGACTTTCTACTATATGGGATCTGCTTATCGACTCTGAGATTTACTGTTCCCTGTGTGACAAGTGCTTGCCTAAGGATTCTGATTATTTGCATTGCATATACAACGACATTTTTCTGTGGCTCTGTATTACGATTTTGCCTGATACCTCGGAGTTTCTTGTGGGTGCATCGATTTGTTTATTAACATGGGAAGCCGTGTAAGGCCTACACACATCATGTGTGTCAACTGCAATTTAAGTTTCAATGAAGTACCTTGATACATTGCAGAGCTCTTGGAATGGCTTCAGTTATTAATAACTTGCAAAGAGAAGTTTGTGGCAATGAAGAAGCTGTGAATATTGTAGTTAGGGATGATGACGAATAAATATTAAAAAATATATAGGTATATTGTTTTTTTTTTTTATTGATATCCTACCCCTACCATATAATTAATCATAAACTTATACCTATAACTGTCCTAAAGATAGTTGGCTAAGATTATTAAATAAATATTCTTCTAAACATTTATTAACTTACGGATAAGCTCGTGGCTAAGTAATAACAGCCGCACGGGATCGTCGACCCATCAGATTAAGCTACGGTTGCCGAAGTTAGTCCGTGGATGGGTGGCCATCTTTACATACCGAGGCTCCTCCGTGTCTCAGAAGTACGTAAAGCGGTTGGTCCCGGCTGACATTCGTGGATCATTGGCAGTCGTCAAAAGCCCGAAAGTCTCACAAACAGTCTTACCCAGGGGTAACGTATTACCCACTTCCTGGGGTGAGGAGGTCTGATTGGCAGTTGCTGCATGTAAAATACTGGTATTCAGCTGCATCCGGATAGACTGGAAGCCGACCCCAACATAGTTGGGAAAAGGCTGGGCAGATTGAATTGCCATGTGGCAAACCTACGCACGTCGCGGTCGGCTAGACTTATAATTCTGAATACGTAGTCCGTAGTTTATTTTACTGTAAAAATGCACTTCCATCAAATATATTTTAAGTGGTAAGTAGGTATTCCTATATTTCTTTTTTGATTAGGGTCTGTTGTTGACAAGACATAACCTATAGAACGAGTGAACTTAAAACTGAAATATCTTTAATTCCTGACTTCCTCGAACGGTATACCTAAAGAAAAAATTGTTCAGAAATTCAAACTCTGTACGTTAACATATATTATATTTCATCAATAGACGCAAAAAAAAATGTCAACAAAAATTTGTTCAGCAGTTTGCCATTGTTCTTTAAAGTATGTTTTGTTTGGAACTGATATCGTTATGTTAGATGTATAATTATGATATTGTTGTGTTAGCGACTTGAGTTTGACTACTCGCTGAGGTTTCGGCTTCCTTACTTGTGGATTGTGATGGGAGGATAGTGAAAGTAGGTGACTCGGCGCCGGTATTCGTGACTCTGGTAGTAGACTGGCGAAACCAAGGATCTGAGGTCTGTTTCAAGCTTATGGTCCCTACTAGGATACGAACAGATTTTAGAGTTTTTTTGGATGGAATCCTCAATATATCGTGCGGCATTCTGCATTAATTCCAATAATGAGGATAAACTGCAATAAAAATATTATAGGTGTTCCCTTGTTTCGCAGACAGAAATTTCATAGAATTTCGTTTCGCAGAAAATGTTTCATATAATATTTGGTTCTTGTATTTTTATTTCGAATATTATTGATTTGACGAATATTTACTTGAATGAAACATATTTCACAGAAACACAATTCAATGAATTTTATAATCACATTTTTTTATTTAACATACTTATCAAACAGTAGAATTATTTTTTAAAGAATATTGTTTGTTCGGGGTATTTTTCCATGTGGTTAAAAGCCCGGTTGGAGTGTACGTAACGGGGCACTGAGGAAAAAATACTTATTTTCGCAAATCGTTTGTTTTCTCGATTCTATCGTATATCACATAAATATAAGGCTAATAGCATCTTGTTGTTTTTTTTTCTCGGACCAGCCGTTTGTCGTAAAAATTATGTTGAAGGGATGGTACAAAATGCAATATTACTGTACTAGGAGAATTTAGGATGCAAGAGCGAGCGAAGCGAGCTCGGGACTTGGGGCACCCCGACTCGGACAGGTTAGGTTAGAAGGGGATGACGGGGTCTTCCAGACCCCGCCATCCCCTTCGAGGTTATTTTTTTATAAACCACCCAGAAGTAGGAGCCACGCGAAGCGGGGCTTCGTCGACTACGCTTTGTTATTCTTGCCATTCATAAATAGGCATTTCTAAGTAAAAAAATTATATTAAGTAAACAATATGAGGATAAAGAATATTTGATTTGTTATTCTATGTTATGAATATCGAAACATTAAATTTTATTTGTAACAAAAATCTATGATTTAAAAATTTTCAAAGTAAGTATTCTGCGTATTGATTATTCTATGAAATGATAATATAAGAAACATTTTATGTGAAACGAAATTCTATTAAACTGTTGTCTATAAAACAACGTACAACCAATATTATATGAGTAATTAAAACAAATAAAATGTAGGTACTGACCCACTTTCTTTACATTAGTAAGTAACTCGCATTTAGTTAAAACTAGCGACAAGGCCGATGCGACGAATTACAGTAAACAGATATGAAATATTCATACTAAAATTATACATTAAAACCATCTCCAAGCATAAAGCAAAATGTTAGTGAAAACCACACCAAAATCGGTCAGCGGTTTCCGAGCTTACCAGGAACATACATATTTATATCCAGACTAGCTGCTGCCCGCGGCTTCGCCCGCGTGAGTGTCGGAAATTACCCCATACATCCCCATGGGTTTTAAGTATAAATATTGAGTTTCGAGTTAATCGGACAGCGCGTTAAAATTCTTCCATACAAACACTGACACCCCCCAACCTAGGGGGGTAATTTAGAAAAACAAAAAACTACAAACTTTATAATTTATTTAGATAACTATTCGTGCGAAGTTTCATGTTTATTACCTCAAGGAATAAGATTTTTCATACAAACTTTCATCCCTTTTATCCCCTTAGGGGTTGAATTTCGAAAAATCCTGATACACGTTATTCTTAATTTTTGGGTTTAAGTATAAATATTGAGTTTCGAGTTAATCGGACAGCGCGTTAAAATTCTTCCATACAAACTTTGACACCCCCCAACCGTAGGACAGGATACTTTTCCGGGATAAAAAGTACCCAGTGTGGTGCCCAGGATATTAAAGAATAATGATACCAAGTTTCATCGTAATCGAACCGGTAGTTTTTGCGTGATGCCTGAACAAACAGACAGACAGAGAGACAGACAGACAAAAAAAATTGTAATCAAATTTTTGGGTTCGGTGTCGGTCTAGTAACACCCCCTGCCATTTATTTTTTTGATATTTTCAATGTACAGAATTTTCACTTCTACAGATTTATTATAAGTATAGATGATGATTTGTGTATGTATATAAGGTGTATCTTTTCATACACGAAATCTCTTAAGGGGTCATTGTACTCATCATTATGAACAACTTTCTTTATGGGACCAACCCTGAAATCGAGCGAAAAAAAATCAGCTGTTTCCTACATTTTGACGAACTATGCGAACTTAAATGTAGGGAATAGCTGATATTTTTTTGCGATTTCAGGGTTGGTCCCATTATGAAAGTTGTTCATAAGGATGAGTACAATGACCCCTTAAGAGATTTCGTGTATGAAAAGATACACCTTATATACCTACAGTATTAACTAAGTAGGTTGTACTACGCCCAAAGCTTTTCAAATGGGTAGTGTGCAGATTTAATATGACTTAATTACCGATAATTACTTACTTTTACAGCGAGAAAATTACAGTCTGGAGCTTCATTAAGAAACTTTTCAACGTTAGCCGCCGATTTTTTTTGGACTTTTTGGATTTTTGCCCTACTGACATTCTTTTCAAAAATGCTATAAGTTTGGTATAGGTTTCAATGTGCACGTCATGTTTGGCTTTATTGTCGCTTTCAACCATCAGTAAATACTCCAAATTGTCATCTACAATGTGGGGTATTTACTCAAGGTTTGCCTCATGATAATTCCATGAAATACGACGACAGTAAAGTCTCCAAAAAAGTGCACGCTTTCTAAGTCTCCATTGCTTAAAAATTGTTAAAACTTTAAATAATATGTAGATACATGATAAACTTCGTATTTATTTCTTCAACATTCTTTATTTGAATCTAAAAAAATATGATTCGATAAGAAAATAGTAAAATAATTACATTTAAACCTTAACAGACGATTGGAAATTTTACAGATAAGATGTGTATCCGACCGTTTTATTGTTGGTTTCTTTTTTGGGCCTTTTATTTATGGAATCGAATATCGAACTTTGAATCGACTTGTTTCTATGTCTCGCTTTTTCCGTATCGTAGTGAAAGTGACAGAACAAAGTGAAGTTCAAATCTTTAGAATGAAGAACGGCAGTGTCAGTGTCACTCTATTTGAGAAACAAGCCTTAACTAAATCATATGCATTTTATAGATCGAGTACAGTAGTTTATTTTCCTGGTTAAAGTGTTTTTTTATTTTGTGGGAAAAGAGAAAAAAATTATAAATAAATATTTTGTTAAATCAGAAGTAAAAGTAGCAATAACTAAACGAAAAACAGCGGTGTTGAAGTAGTAATTGCCATTTTCGGTAGATTATTACTCATTAGTAGAATATTAATGTTGAATGGATGGTTAAAAACTAACAATCATTCTATTATAACATGAACACATCGCCGTCCCCGAAGAATAAAATGATAACTGTATTTTGATACTTAGGCGTATTTCACAAAAACATTTGGAACAAACAAAAAATAAGCTTTTTTAAAAGCTGACAATCATTTTTTGTCTACATCCAGTATTTAAGGAGCAATCGACGAAAACATGTTTTTTATTTTTCCTGAAAAGTTGCGATTTTGTAGTTATCATTTTATTCTCTGGGGACGGCGACATTTTTTCTTTTTATATGAATAGACATTAATGCAATTGCAATATTCCAATCCTAACTATAAACTATATTCATAAGTAATTAAAGAAAACATAACATAATCGTTAGTTTTTACCTGGCAACATTAAACAACGCGCATTTTTGACAACTGTCACGTATGATCTGTAAATTGTAGGCAGGGGTAGAACACTTCCATATATTGACAGATTTGGGGTCATTTTTTTCAAAATGCGACATCTGTTGCGATTTTAAATAGTTGGTGCCGTTCAATCGCCCGGATTTTGTCTGGCAAAATCACATACCATGGTGAGCATGAAACTAAAGCAGCAGCGCAAGCTTATAAAAATAAACACAAGACGAATAAATAAATAATTTTGTAAAAGACAAGTTGTTTTTTTATGTATCCATTGTACCTTTTGAAATTGATGCTTCCTAACTAATTTGCTTGTTTTTAATTTGATAAAGTTTTACTATGATTTTTTAATCATGAGAAAATTTTATATACCTAAGTAAAACTTTATCAAATTAAAAACAAGCAAATTATTATTGAAGCTAAAGTATAGGAAGCACCTATAGCCAGCTATATAGCTATACAGCTATACATATATAGCTATACAGGTCACAAGTTTGTGGATGGCGATAATAGATGGCGTTATTTATCCGATCAATTGACATTAGCGGTCTTCAATAAATTCTGCGAGGGGGCTCTCTATACCCGGTATATTACTTTCCTCTATGATTGTAGGTAATACGTCATATACTGTCATAGTCGTCTTAGGTACATATCTTGCGATCTGTGTGGCGCCAGTTATTTGTTTGCTTTTTATCTTATTATTGTTTACTATAATATTAAATTAAATAAAAAATTAAATATAGTATGTACAAGTATTTATCGAAACTTAAAAAAAAGGGGGGAAGAGCTCATTGGGCATCAAAAAATTCATCCGCATCGCTGTCGATGGAGAAAGTGCCCAAAAGGCTGGCAGCATTGCAGCGTTGGATCGCAATGCTGATTCTTTGGGCTAAGAATAGGCCAGCCTGGTCACGTGTAGAGTCGACCAGCCGCTTGGCGATGTCCCGGAATACTCGATGGGCACTCGGACCCCAAGGCCCTAGTGTTTCAACCCCGAACGGCTCAAACATGTAACTCCCAATAAGGTTGTTGTATTTGCGCCGTTTGAGGTTTTCTGCTCCTGCAGCAGCCGCTCCAGCACAGCCGCTCCAGCACAGCCCGCCGTGCTAGGAAGATGGGATGGCGCAAGGGTGTCGACGCAGGTTGCGTCCCACACCAACTAACCAAGTTGCACCTGAAAGACAAGTTGGACATCAAAATGTTTGCGTTGGATGTGGACGTTCTATTTTGAGAAGCAGAAGTCGTTTAGTACTAAGAGAAAACTGTACTGATGAAGAACAACAAGTTGCCGTAATCATTTCATCACAGTGGATACAGCACCGTCAAGTAAATATTTTTTTTTGTCTTTATAAAAATATTTTCTTATTATTTCTCTTGTTATAAATTATTGATTGTATTAATTATTGTTTTAGCTTACTCCTACTGATGAAGCATGTGAGCCATGTTGGCTACGAGCTCAAAGAATATTGCGTTCCAGTACTAACACCCAAAACGCTCCATTTAACAGTGGTGATTCAGAGGATATGGCAGTATCCCCACACCAAAGCCCTCAACATGAGGAAATTGAAGATTGCTGTGTGAACTGTGACATACAGCTGCTGCCTGCAGAAAATAGGCATCGTCTGTCTTCAGAAAGTGAGCATTTTATGAGAGTTATAAAGCTGTGGACATATCCTAAAAACGTAAGTTACAGGCTATTATTTTCATAATATCTTATCAGTTTTAGTAAGTTAAAGTCGAAAATTCAATGAGAAATAAATTGTAAATACTTTCTTTTTAGATTATGGAGACTGATTATGTGTGCCACACCTGCTGGGAGCTTGCGAACCACCAGGATTTACCTGAAATTGAAATTCCAGTTGAAAATCTAGTGCAGCAATCAGGAAATCAGGAAATACCACAGCAGCAATACATTATACTGCCAAACATTCCACGAGCTGCTGACACTAGAAGGCACTGTTTGTTTCCTGACTTGATGAAGTCTTAATCAGGCTAGATACATAAATAATTGTAAAATAATATGTAGGTATTAAAATGTTTGATGAAAAAAAGTTATTGTTTCATTTTATAAAATAACATCCTTTATTATCTACCTACCTATAAATAACTATCAACATCAATCACCAACCTGTTGCTTCACTCCATTGCTGGACTTTGGCTTCTCCTAAAGAACGGCATTCATACATACATAATAATATTATGCCGATGCTTGTTTTCCATCTCTGTATATTATACAGAGAAAAACAAGCATCGGTACCTACGGTTCGCCTGATGTTCCAGCAACATCCAAAGGCAAATAACCTTTTGGTGTAGGTAACAACCTCCTGTAGGCTACACGTACATCCTATCTGTTTCCCCTCCCACTGAAACGTCCGGGTGACTAGAGCGGCCCAACCTTCAACGTTAAACCGCGCGACACAACGAAAAACGCTAATCTTCTTTGTGAGTAGACAAAGCACTGATACATGTTTTACTTATCTTATTTACAAAAACAAGCACAAATCACGCTCGTAAAAAAATATATATAAATATGCAGTATGAGTATAAATATGCAGGATTATATCTATAGCTTCACACAACAAATCCACATCTCTTTGCGAACGTATCTCGTATTCTACTACACAACAACTACAATGGCTGCAATCAAGACCACCTTCATTCTTCTGCTGGTTGCCTTCGCAATGGTGATGGTCACCGTCGAGGCTTTCACCCGTGTCCCATGCTGTGACTTCACCTGTGGGCGCGGTCGTATTATGAAGAACGTTTGCTGCAAATCTTCTGGCTACTCCGGCTGGAGCCACTGTAATGGTGGCGCGTACTGTGAGTAAAGAAAAATATCGACATCAACGGTACCGTACATTAGTGGAGCTTGTGTGAAACCCTTCAGTATCCATCATTCCAAGAACATTCAGAGGTAATCAACACCTGTTTTTTATTGTAAAACATCAAAATTATCATTGATTATTGTAAAGTTTATGTTAGTTTTATTTTATTAAAAGATTGTGTTTAAAATTAAGATAAGATAATATTTATTTTCTTAAAAATGTGTGTCACACATACAAGAAAATACCTGCAAACAAGATGGTTACATGGGAAATTATTAGGTACAGGCATGTTTGCAACATGATGTGACATGTAAGTGTAATTAAAGAGCAACAATAATATTGTAATAAATAAATAACAAAAATAAAACAGTGCATTAAAACAAAAATTAGTTATTAAGACTGGTATACAGTAATCATGTAAACATTACAAAATAATATAAAGATCCAAATAATAATTACCAAAAAAAAAGTTATTAAAACACAAAAAATGTATTATTCAAATCAAAAAGCTAGTATGTCAATACAAATTTTTCCTCTAGGAACTCGTTAATATTAAAGTATTATGCTTTATTTACTAAATGTGTCTTCAGTTTTCTTTTCAAGTGTCTTCCAATTCTTAAGCCACTTATTGTATACAATCATATGAAAAACACTTTTGCGCATAGGTAAGTGCAGTCCTACAGGGAGGTGATACACATAGTTGGGTTTGGTCACAGCTGTTCCTGGGAAATTGATCTGCTCTGCGCGGAAATACTTTAGGATTGTTCCTGTCAACCATAACGGTTTCAAGAATATTATATGGATGGCGATATTAAAGTCAAGTAATGTAATGCCTCACGTTAGCAGATCGCTATGCAACAGCTCCCTTTTCAACATTCATTTCTGTGCAGGCAACTCGTAAGCTTTGAAATCTAAATTTTTGACACTCATTGGCTATGGTTTTTGAGGCAAGTTTCGTGGCTGACAATATTTTTAGCAATCTGTTGCGAGGCAACCCGTTAGAGTTGCCGCGTTTCGTATTGGTGAATTGTCAAGGGTGCCAATTTGTATTCTGTAGGCCAAACGATCAGATCAAGTCTTATAAAGACTACGTCGATTTAATTAATATAAAAGCAATACCCTTTTTACCTTGTATTCCTTTATCTGTTATTATTAATTTATTCTTGAATACTATCTATAACCAACAATGCAATGCCTGAAGCTTCTTACAAATATCCGTTCACGAATTTATTAATGGCCCGTTCGTCTCGTAACAGATACTAGGCCTACGACGATCCTACCGAAGCTCTCAAGGGCCCGAAACTGAATGTCTAATAAGAAACTGATAAACCGGTTTGCTGTAGAACTATAAAACTAGCAAAAAAGCAAATGGGTGATAAGTCGTAGAGTCTGGGAGAAAAAAGATAGACAACAACAAGATAGACATAGACAAGGTAAATATTGTAACCTAAAACAAATCTAATAGTGCTTATTTAATACTAGCTTCTGCCCGCGACTTCGTCCGCGTGAAATTTCGGACCCCGGAACACCGCGTCGCATCCCTACCACCCCGCCCGTGTTATTACTTCGTATTCGCTTCGGGTTTATTCTAACTTTTACATTTTGCTTCGCTCCTATGGGCGTGATAATACATAGCCTATACCTAGCCGGGAAATTTATCGACCGATTAGTAAAGTTTGCATCAAAATCCGTTCAGCCGTTTTCACGTGATGAGCGGTCAAATAAACAGACAAAAATTCTAAAAACTGTTGTAATGTGTTCTGTTATCGATTCTAAGTATCCCCAGCTACTTTTTTATCGAATATCCTCCATGTACAGACCTTCGACCCTCTTCAGCTGCAACCCATCCTGTGCCGTTTCTGACCAGTCTCCGGTTTATTCTTCGTTGAGGGTTGGTTTTCAATCACACACAATAGTTAACTCAAACTCAAAGCGTTTATTTCGATTAAAACATTTACAGGCACTTTTAAATTATCACTTTACAGCTTTTCAGTCATCACTTTTCGTTTGAGTTATTTGGTGAAGCTAGTCATCCATTCCAAAACGTAGTAGGTTCCTCATGGAGAAGAACGGGCAAGAAACTCCATGGACACTCTTTTAAATCAAAACATTATGTTACAGATTACTTTTTCAACAAATTACAATTTCAATCCTTTACTTTCTAACATAACACACCATTTCATCTCAATTACCCACACACTGGCGCCATTGTGCGCGCGTGTCACTGTGTCTCTAGTCGTCAGAAGTACGCGTAATCGAATACAGAGTCTTATCAACTAGTTAGTTCAATACAACTTAAAAACAATGCTAAAATGCTTATCAGTTAATTCTTTTATAATTAAACAATGTCAATTCACCAAAACAAAGGCGTTTTCAGAATTAAAGTTTAATTAGAAGCTTCATTACTTTCTACTACTTCAATATTACCATTCGTCAATTTCCGGCAATACAAGAAATGTAAGTAGGTAATCAAGCAGGTATTCATTAGTAAATTCCTGTGTAAAATAATTTGTATATGATATATTTGTATATAATATAATAATTTGTATTACTTTATAGTTTGTATTCTATTATTGAAACTTATTTAGTCCTTGCATTAAATTATAACATTCAGTTATTGATCCTAAATTCACAGCCGGCGACATTTTTGGGCAGAGGTAGCGCTGTGTCATAAACAAACTTATTATATCAAATGAGCAATTATTGTTATTATGACAAAACCCAAAAATCATTAACTAAATGTTCCCTTTTAATTTTAACTTTACTTTTAACTCCAACATCGAAATTGGTTTAATAGTTTCTCTTCTAGCAATATACTGTGAGTTCGATTTCACAAACGGCAATAGATGGCGCTTGAACATAGATGAACTCGATCGAACTCACAGATCCTTGCAAATGGTTTTAGCAGTATTAATACTTCAGCAACTTCATTGAGAATAACAATTATAATAAATAGTTACACATAAGATTATGTTATGATCTTTATAGGTAAAAGCTTTCGCGGCGACATATACAGGGTGGAATTTTGTAATGCCACCTGGAGGGAAAGTACTCTTAATACTGCAGATAGAAAATTTTACTCAAAGTAAACATTCCTTTATTTTTGAATAGAAAGCAAACTGCATTCAAAGAATTTTGAAAATTCTCTTCTCCCACACCCGAGAATCGAACCGGCTAAAATCTGAAAAAATTATACCCTGTACTTTTATTGCATCGATCGTTAGGGTCAATTATAAGGATGAAATGTCTGTAACAAACATGATAAATTAAATTAAAGGAAGACAAAATGTGAAATGAGTTGTAAAAACAATCAAATGTGAATAACAACTATGACAATCTAATTTTCAAATTTTAATCTAACATTCCATATTTAAATTATCTCATACACGCAGATACTAGTATGTCGCAAAGGAGTCTGCATTACAAAAGATGGATTTTAGTTAAAGAGCTTTAACTTGACTCATTGAATTTGTAACTTCAGATTTCCTGGTTTTCCTTTCATTTAATTTATCATGTTTGTTAGAGAGATTTCATCCTTATAATTGACCCTAACGATCGATGCAATAAAAGTACAGGGTATAATTTTTTCAGATTTTAGCCGGTTCGATTCCCGGGTGTGGGAAAAGAGAATTTTCGAAAATCTTTGAATGCAGTTTGCTTTCTATTCAAAAATAAAGGAATGTTTCCTTTGAGTAAAACTTTCTATCTGCAGTATTAAGAGTACTTTCCCTCCAGGTGGCATTACAAAATTCCACCCTGTATATAGATAGCTGTGCCCGCGGCTCCGCCCGCGTGAAATTCGGTCTGTCTCAGTAAGTAAGTTCTCTCCATCTCCCCTGGAGGCGGAACTTGAAGTAAAGTTGACAGATGGACACGCTAAAGGAGGTGGAGTAGTCCAGATAAAATATTTTACAAAACAACACTACCCAACTACACTCCCCTTCCTAAGTAGCGCTATAAGATTCAGGTGCAAACTTAGCTCAATCGAGTATAGTGGCTAACCCCCCTTTTCGAGGTTGAATTTTTATAGCCTACCGACCCCGGCCCACCGCATATTCAACAAGTGGAGTTTATATCTAAATACTTAAGTAGCTTACATCTTCTACCAACTAATCCTAGTCAATCAGCGCAATTCCTCGAACAACGAGAGAGTGATCCGACTCCATCCACATCTACCTATTTGAGAAATTCGACAGCTTCATGCGGTAAACTCTCTTTAGGTGAACTTGGTACAGAGTTTGACGAAAAAAAAAATTCCACACGCGGACAAAGAACCATTACCAGAATTGGCCAACCTTCAAAAATTGGATACCTTTCTTTGAAGGGCATTCGTTACAAAAAAGCTTTACAATCTTGCATTGCCAGTCCTGGTTTTGTACTCGTAGGTCTTAAACTTAATGAAGAGTTGTCCCATTTTAACAAGAACAAAGACTATTTAGCTCCAACTGAGCAGTTATTAGCAGGTTTGTCTAATAATATTTTAGAACAAAGAGAGCTATTAAAGTCAGGACTACACCAATTGCTTGGCTGGGCGTCGTCAAACCCAAATAATTTAAATATAAACACACTCTTTGAAAAGATTTCTAGTACTTTTGGTCCAGGGTCCCCGTCATGTGGCGGCATCTACACCGCCACATACGAACTACGCATCAAAGACCTGACGTCACAAATCCTACATCGCGGTATAAGGGTTTACCGAGCGATTCAAATCAAATCAAATCAAAATATTTTATTTCATATAAACCTACAAGGGCACTTATGAAACGTCAGAATCTAGGTGCACGGTTCCAATTGGTCGTTTCCTATGGAGAAGAGCCGGCAAGAAACTCCACGGTTACTCTTTTAAAAATAAATGGGTTTTACAATGCTTTAAATGTACAGTTTGAATAGGTATGAGAGGACAGCGTAGGCCTGTCAACAAGATACTTAAAAAAAATAAAAAAAATAGAAAATAGTCTGCAAATCGACAGTCTGTTGTGCCTACAACGTTCTCACATTCACAAAATATAAAGGAATCTATATAAAGGTCGAAAAAAAATATTAAGAACCTATTTAACCCAAATGGTTGTCACTACAACTTTAACTAATCCGAGTGAGAACCCCGTATTCCACAAGTCTCTACTGTAAGTTGAAATTTGAATTGTAGGCATACATGTCAAATAATGAAACTACATGTCAAGTAGTACCTAAATAAAAAAGTAAAATAAAATACCTACATATCGTAATTTGGGAGCAGTTAATAGACATTTACATAATTATGCCGTTAATGAGGTACCAGGGAGGCCACATGTGCAGAAGGAATTATTGCCAAACTTCCTTGTCGTCAACGTAGTCTTTAATCTTGTAATATGCTTTTTTGATAAGGACACGTTTTATGTGGGTTTTGAACTTTCCATCGTTAAGTTCTGTAACCGATTAACATATATAAGACTATCCGGCATCAGTCCTTGGACAATTGCCCGCCAGACACAACACCCGTCTGGTCGGAGGATCCTCCCTTTTCCATAGAGTATGAGTGAACTTTACACCCTGTTCCTCATACCCCTAAACATACCCATAAAAATTCCGAGACTGCAATGCAGATTGTGTGTGGGAAAAGGGCAGAATGCATAGAAGTTAGACGGGACCGCATTTTAAAAGAAATTGCATAGTATTCCACCAAGTCAGGAACACCTGTTTAGCCGAGAGGCTTCACCTCCTATTATAGCTTCATTAGGTGGATCTCAGGTTTGGCTTAACACTCCAGGTTACATTAGGGAGAAAAAAGCTTTGAACACAACTCATGTTTAAAACAAAAGACATCATAGACCTTACAAAATACAGAACAAAGATTACGAGTCAGAAAAGAAACATTACCAAAAATTTAAAAAGAATGAGCCCTTTCGTAAAAATTACACAGCAAATAACACCCCCCAACAACAATAATAAACATATCTGACTATCAAACGAAAACCTTCAGAGGGGATTGTCTAAAGGACCATGTCCATTTATGGCAACAATAGGGAACAAACAATTATATTTTGAAATTAATAACAGATGGCCGTATTCCATTTTTAAAGAAACCTCCCCTTTGGTGTCTAGACAACCATGTATTAAAAAAGTTTGCAACAAAGACATGACAGACATGATATTTCACTTAAAACAAAAGAAAATATTAGAAACACCACCAATCCTTTCTATGTCGAATGTTCTTGAGACGGAGGGCTAGGTCCCATCTTCGACCTCAAAGGCCTTAACTCGTATGTATCAGTGAAACATTTCCAGTTAATTTCACAAACAGATGTAGCCAATTTCTTGCAGTCAAATGATTGGTTAGTGAAAATAGACATTCACCAGGCCTATTTTCATTTATCAATTTATTGCGGTATTTAAAAATTAACCCAAAAGCACCTGAAGGCCAGCGAATTGCTAGATTTTTGGCAAAACTATTTTTAGAAGACAAACTAACTTATAGCACTATTCTCCTGCATAAATCAGCTCTCTCAACTTACTGTGCAACATCAGAATTTGATATCTCAAAACATTTTTTCATTCAGCAAGTTCTAAAAGCCATTTCTCTTGCAAAGCCAGCAGTACAAAAACTACCAATATGGGACACTGCAATATTATTTAATTGGCTTAAAAAAATTCAACAAATTCTGGTTCTTTATTTGAAATGGCTAGGCCAACAGCTTTATTACTCTTGCTTGCCTCGGGTCGTAGGATTAATGATCTCACATTACTAGAAAATAGTCCTGAAAGTATTATTTCTACGGAAGATGAAATTAGTCTTTGGCCAAAGTTTGGTTCAAAGACAGATTCAAAGGCACACAGACAGTCAGGTTGGTTGTTGTGGAAACACCCAGACCATAGTGTCTGCCCTATCAAACACATTAATAACCTTATAGAAATATCTGAAGATAGAAGAAGCACAGATAGGACTGTCACAAGTTTATTTATTTCTCTATCAGGGAAATTAAAACCTGCTTCAAGAACAATGATTGCAGGTTGGATACGTAGTATTTTTAATATTGATGCCCCATCGGGCAGCATCAGGTCAGCTCTAGCCTCTAGAAGTTGGTTGGAGAATAGACCTGTACAAGAAATACTTGACAGGGGAAACTGGAAGAGTATTAAAATATTTCAAAAAATTTACTGTCGTCCAGTCCAGTAAACAAAGTTGATAATGCCAACTCCAATAATGATTTATTGCAGCCGGGAAAAGCATATTTATGGAAATAGAAAGAGCTCAAAGAGCCGTAATTAAAGTGATGCTTAGAAAGCCTTTCAAATTCCCGACTGATCTGCTATACAACGAATTTCCGGTTCTACGAGTACGTCAACTATACATACTTAGTGCCGCACTGCATGCGCACAAAGCTATTAAAAACAGACCTGACTACCAAAGCCTGCTCTCAAAACGTATCTTACACGTCCCTCTTCCTAATGCAAACAGTCTTCTGTCCAGACGGTGCCCCTCTTACTCACACACTCATATCTACAATAAAATAAGCAAGCGCTGGGATTCTAAAGGTCTTAACACACACTCGTTTAAAAGAATGACAAAAAGTTGGCTTCTCTCCCTGTCATACAACGACACTGAGGATATTTTGAGTTAACCCCAAAATCTACAAGCAAGTCACTTACACAAAAACTCACACCTACAACTCACCACCACACTTGCAATTAAATACACTAACATTCTATATACTAACACTCACACACACACCCCCACACACACACAATCCCTAACACACATTAACATTATTTAGAATTATTTTATTTTGTTCAATTTTATTTTATTTCAATTTTATTTTATTTTATCTTGATTGTTCGCTACCAATTACGTATTCTGTCCATTTTCAAACATCAAGCTAACACAAACTAAAATAAGGTAAAATTTTAAGATAACGCAACTCAGTCCCCCAAGATACAGGCGCGGCCTAGTTTGGGGACCACTGTTTTAAATAACTATGTTAATACTCTACTCTAGTTACGGTAAGCATACAATATTTTTATTTTTATTTTTGGAATTTATTTTGTAACAATGGACCAATAAAAATTATTCTTATCTATTCTTATTCTTATTAAATAACCTATTCCTTGATATAGGTTTAATTAAGATTTAATTAATTAATGTAAGTTGATCTTTAAAGAAATCACATTAAGTTGTTAGACCCACCGACCGATTTATATTCTAGAACAGTATTATAATTCATTCATCATAGCGTTTTTTTTTATCACCAGCAGATACAGGTCTTCAACTCAACACTGTGTGCTTTCACCAGCAGATATCAAACAGGTTTTCAAACAAATGTTATGTTTTGAAGGAAACATAATAGAACTGTTTTGCATTAAAACAAAACAGTTATTATGTTATTAACAACATAACATTTGTGCAAGGTGCTTGCTGTTGAATATTTGAATAATAATATAATATTTTTTAATAATAATATTTTTTATTTCAAAAAGCATTTGTAGTACATTATTAACTTATTTTCTAGTACATAATGTGTTACATTAAAATTAACTCTATACTACATATTAAATGGATGTCAAACTGTTTACCTAGCTAAGCTAATAGATAGCCTGTGTTAAGGTAAAACAGTTGCCACCCCACCAAAACAAGCTCATTCATAGCAAGTAACAAAAACAGTAAGTACATTATTACATAATTATTGGTTCGGTAAGTACTACAATAATTTATGACAGGTAACTGATTTTAGTGTGTGTATGTTCTTGTGTGTACGTGTGTGAGTGCGTGTGATGTGTGCTGAGTACGTGAGAAGGTGTGTTTGTGTGAGAGAGAGAATGACAGTGATAAGACCACCCTGTTTATATGTAATGTTCGGTTTCCTCGTATGTTTTCTCAAGTAAGAAATTTCGTATAAGTGTTTTACATTTATGATATGGTTGGTCATAGATGTAAATACTTTTGTTTATTTTGTTATAAAGAGAGGGGCCTAAATAATCAAAAAATCTTTTCGCAAATTTAAATTTTACAGAGGGAAGCGAACAAATTAAGTCTTTACGGCGTTTGGTGAGTTGGGTGTAAGGAGTTTTGCGATGTTGTAATAGAACCCCGTGAAAGATAAACAGTTGTCGAACGTTAAGTACTCCACAGTTTTTATATAGTTCTGTTGTTGGGTATAATATTGGGCGACACGTGGCAACCTTAAGTATAGCTCTATGTGCGATTTCGAGAGGTTTTAGGGTAGTTTGATGTGTACCTCCCCAGCAACAGATGCAGTACGATATTATTGAGCGACATAAGGCGAAGTACACACTGCGTATTATGGTAGGATTTGTAACACTACGGAGTGATTTAAAAATATAAATAAGTTTTCGGACTCTGCCGGTCAGGACTTCAACTTGAGGTTTGAAGCTAAGTGTTTTGTCCAGAATTACGCCAAGATATTTGATCTTATCAACATTTTCAATCTGGGGACAAAGACAAATTGAGTCGAGATCGGGGGAACAAGAGTGAGCTCTGAGTTTCATTGAAATTTTAGGCTGCGAGGCAGAGCTAATAGAAAAGGTGATGCATTTCGTTTTCGCAATATTTAATGTGAGTGTATGTGAGGTTAGCCATTTGAAGGCAGAATTAAAGCCTATCTGGGCATTTTTGAGGAGTTCTGACCATCATTCTGCGACAAAAGTGATTGCAGTGTCATCTGCGTAAGAAGTTATTTTAGAGTTTGGGATATTTAAGTTGCATAGGCCATTAATAAATATTAAGAATAAGGTTGGCCCCAATATGCAACCGTGTGGTACGCCGTAATTTATATTCTGTTCATGGCTGAAGTGGTCACCTATTTTTACTGATTGGGTACGGTTTGTAAGGTAGCTTTTAAAGAAATCCAGTTGCAGTCCACGGACACCTATTTCTTCAAGTTTCTGCAAGAGTGTGGTTGTTGGAACGGTATCAAAAGCCTTTGTGAGGTCCAAAAATATCGAGATCACTTTCTTTTTGTTATTAAGGCTGGTGACTATGAAAGAAGTTAGTTCGTGGACTGCGTCGGAGGTCGATTTCTTTTTTTGGAAGCCAAACTGTTGTGTAGAGATAATTTTAAATTTCTCAAGATATTTAACTAATCTGTTATTTACCAAACGTTCAAGAACTTTTGACAGTGCACTAAGTACTGCGATTGGGTGGTAGTTGTTCACCAATTTTCCATCACCACCCTTAAAAATTGGGTGAATAATAGCACGTTTCAGAGAACTTGGAAAGACAGAGGTTTGAAGGCAGAGATTAAAAATGTGGCTCAGAACAGGTGCGAGTGTCACGGCGTATCTTTTAAGAACTATGGGCGAGATATTATCCCATCCGGTTGCTGCGTTAGATTTCAATGAGTGAATCAGAGAGGTAATTTCACTTTGATCTGTACTGTCCAAGGCGAAGGAATTTGGGGTAGATGTGTTTGTTTGTGTCCTCTTCTGACCATTTGTAATTTTACTGGCGAGGTTACTGCCTATATCAGTGAAAAACTTATTAAGTGATACCAAGAGTTGTGTTGTTGGGAGACCGGTTGAACTGCCTATGTAAGTTGTCCCTGTTTCGTATACACCTAAGAAGTCCCGGAGTAATCCAGGGTTTAAGAGTACGTTTCCTCGCTGAAGATCTAGAGACCACCGTATTCACCATTATTGCACTGGAAACCAGTGCTATGAAAGTATCGATCGCTGTATTTGGGTCTTCGATAGAATATATTGATGAGAAATCCAGTGAGTTTATTGTTTCATCTAGAGCATCGAAATTAATTTTTGAGTGGTTTTTGGCAGGAGTGTATGGTTCTACTTTGGTTTTTATGCACAGCAGAGTAGAAAAATGGTCAGAAACGGTGGTGTCCAAAACAAAGGTCAACGCCGCACATCTAGTCCGTAGAAATATGTGATCGAGACAGTTGTTCCCTCTGGTAGGTAACGAGTACGTGGGTAAAAGTCCATGATAAGCAAGACAGCTTAAATAGCTATGTGCCCGATCATCAGGGTGTTTGATGTCAATATTTATATCTCCAGTGATAAGTACAGTTTTAAATTTTGAAAGGGGAGGTAAAATAGAATTGAGTGCAGCTAGAAAATTATCAATGTGGTGATTTGATGGAGAGCGATAAATACACAAAATGGCTATATCATTGGCAATTTTAAGCAAAAGACCGGATGCGGAGCTGTTAAATTCCGGTTCTTCAACTGCAACCGCAATATCGGATCTTGTAAAAACAACGACGCCATCGTTTTTATTTAAGTGTTTGGATGAAGTATACCTATTGTAATTTGATAAGCTTGGAAGGCATTGGTTCCCAGAGCAATTTAGCCAGCATTCTGTCAAGACGAGAAAATCACAGTCAAAAGAAAATCTTGCGCAAAGTGTTTCAAAATTTTGGAAATTGTGATTTATAGAACGTAGATTTTGTGTTAACATTTTTATATGTTGATTGGGACTGCCTATATGTTGGCAAGTCTCTTCCGGGGTACATGAAACTAATTCGGATATTGACAGTTTGTCAACATCTCCCTACTAGAGTAGGGAGATGTTATCCGTCATTGGTATATGATGTAAGTTGGAGCAAAAGGGGAGACTTGAGCAAGGTTTTAATGTGGTGAGATTTGACCTTTAGGTTCCGGAGGAGGGTACTGTACAATCCAAGTAGAAAATGTGGCAATAGCAACTTTAGTTTTAAAATACAAATAGGCGTATATAATATTATTATGATAATGCGGTTGATGTAAAAGAGGAAAAAGAGTCGAGTTAGTGTGGTGCAATATGAACAGTGTGGCTTGTAGTCTTGTGATATGTAGTTGGTGTGTGTGTGGTTATAGTAGTTATGAATCGGTGTGTGTAAAATAAGTGTGATTGTTACCATTTTTGTTTCATCATTTGAAGATTCTATGATTGGCACTTGACAGTGACAGATTCAGCTCGCCGAATTTATGGATCGCGGGTACTTGCTATGATGAGGGAGGGTCCACACACAGGTAACGAGACACATTTATTTACATTATTCTTATATTACCAGGTAAGATTTAAGACTGCTTCTTCAAACAAATGTTGTTTTTTCGTAACATAATAACTGTTTTGTTTTAATGCATAACAGTTCTATTTTGGTTTTATGAGAACAGAAGAAGGATGGCGACTTTGGCCTAGATTATTTATAAATTAACGAAGTGTCATTCACTTGCAAATTCATATTTATAATAATTAAGAGTTTGTAAGAGGATTATATAAAAAATATTGAGTCACTAAGATGATGGGAATGAAAAGTTAGAAAAGATTTTTATTTACTTAAAAATAAGTCATCATGCAGTTATTGAACGCAACGGGTTTCGTATTGCATTCCAACCTAATCATTACATGATTTTCTTACATTTGTAGACGTTTACGCTTGTCATTTTTTAGGGTTCCGTAGTAAGTAATTATTTCCGCGCAGAGTAGATCAATTTCCCAGGAACAGCTGTGACCAAACCCAACTATGTGTATCACCTCCCTGTAGGACTGCACTTACCTATGCGCAAAAGTGTTTTTCATATGATTGTATACAATAAGTGGCCTAAGAATTGGAAGGAGCTTAATAATGAACACTTCAAAAGAAAACTGAAGACACATTTAGTAAATAAAGCATAGTACTATAACATTATCGAGTTCCTAGAGGAAAGGTTTGTATTGACATAGTAGCTCTTTGATTTGATTATACATTTTTTGTATTTGTTACTTAACTTTTTTTTTTGGAAATTATTATTTGCATCTTTATATTATTTTTTAATGTTGACATGATTACTATAAACCAGTCTTAATAACTCATTATTGTTTTAATGCACTGTTTCATTTTTGTTATTTCTTTATTACAATATTATTGTTGTTCTTTAATTATTACACTTGCATGTCACATCATGTTGCAAACATGCCTGTACCTAATAATTTCCCATGTAACCATCTTGTTTGCAGGTATTTTCTTGTATGTGTGACACACATTTTTAAGGAAATAAATATTATCTTATCTTGAAGTTAGTGAAAACGGGCATTACTGCGTCACGAAGACACGAAAAAGAAAACAATAGAAAATTTAAAACACAATCTTTTAATAAAATAACCCAAATCACATGCTGAATTTTAAAGAAGTGGAACTTTATTATAATCAATGATAATTTTGATGTTTTACAATAAAAAGCAGGTGTTGATTACCTCTGAATGTTCTTGGAATGATGGACATTGATTGGGTTTCACACGAGCTCCACTAATGTACGATGATGATGTACCTTATTAATGTACCTTTGATGTTTCGACCTATTTCCTGGCCGAATTGGAATAACAGTACGCGCCACCATTACAGTTGCTCCAGCCGGGGTAGCCATGCATTCTGCAGCACTGGTTCCTCTCACTATCGTGGCCGCTGCAGGTGTGGTCACAGCCCGGGACACGGGTGGTGTCAGCCTCGACGGTGACCATCACCATTGCGAAGGCAACCAGCAGAAGAATGAAGGTGGTCTTGATTGCAGCCATTGTAGATGTTGTGTAGTAGAATACGAGAAACGTTCGCAAAGAGATGTGGATTTGTTGTGTGAAGCTATAGACATAATGCTGCCTATTTATACTCAAGATCTGACAAGACTTACTAGCGTAGGTAATAATATGTTACTGATTTGGGCTTGTTTTTGTAAACAAGATAAGAAGAAAAGGAAAAGGAAAAGGAAAAGGAAAAGGAAAAAGAGGATGCAGAAAAAAAACCCAGTGTCCATTAAGATAATTTATGAACAGCAAAGTAAACCTTAAATAAGAGGTCGCAAATACGCAACTCGTTTCGCATTAAACTATGACCAAACAGGCCAGCAGCATATTTTGATAGCGTTCTCTTAGACTTAAAAAATAATAATTATGAACATTTTTACCATTTCATCAATAAAGGAACTCTATCATATTATATCATACTAGCATTCTACCCGCGGTTTCGCCCACATGGTTGACGGAAAATATCTCACGGGAAGGTACCGGGATTAAAAGTACCCTATGTGTCTGAATCAACACATAGGGTACTTTTGGTTAGGTAGGTAGGTAGGTTACATATCCTAAGGGGACTTTTCCTTTATTTGACTTTTATGTTAAAGGTGATACACCGATTTTCAAGTTAATTAAACCACGCAGTCTAATCCTCTCCTGTAAAATTGGTTACCCCATTTCACCCCGTTACGGGTAGATTTTCAAAACACCCTGATACACGTTATTCTTTATTTTCGGTTTTAAGTATAAATAGGTACTGAGTTTCGAGTTAATCGGACAGCGCGTTTAAATTCTTCCATATAAACTTAGACACTTCGAAAAACAAAACATTACAAACTTTATAATTTATTTAGATTAGTATTCGTGCGAAGCTTCATGTTTATTACCTCAAGGAATAAGATTTTTCATACAAACTTTCATCCCCTATTCGACTCACTTAGGGGTTGAATTTCGAAAAATCCTTCCTTATTTGGGATATAGTATGTTTACTCTACCTTGCCAAACATAAATAGTTTGATTCGATTCCGGGTTTTTGGTCCATACATTTTTGAGCATTATTCTTTAGTTTTTAACCCTAGACGACTACGATACGGTTTTTATTCGCTGATTTGAATAATTTAAATCCGATTTAAAAAAATCTCTTTTTATTTGGTAGAGGAAGCTGTGCCCATATTTGTTTTATTACTAGAGTTTTTTTCGGAAGACGGTTTTTTTTTTGTAAAATTATTTTATACTACCGACCGGGTTTATTTGTTGAGATTGGTCAGCCTGGACAAATCGTATACTATTACAGGTAGATTTTTTTTTCTTAGTATTCTAGTGCTAAGAAAAACTTTATTACTTTAAAAACAAGTTTTATTTTAATGTTACATCTTACGTTATGGTATTGTGGTCAATACTTAGGTTTCCGTTTAAGCACTTTTGAGTCTCTAGTTACAAGAAAGTCAAAAATGTACAATACCATCTATCGAGGCTGAGATAAATAAAAATATGTAAGTACTTAAGTATGGCACTTTGACACTTGTGAACTTTCATCTAGTTATTTATGACACATAGTAAAAGAGTGATTCCTGTGACGAGTGAAGAATGAGTGTGTTTGAAAAATAAACTCGGATTTCAGAGTTATTTAACAAAGTGATGTTATGTTATGTGTTAAATCATTTTAATAGTATATGGAAGTGTGAACGATTTGCGTGAAATTCATGTTCATCAGCGCTAACTCAGTTATTATTAAGTACCTACCTAAAACAAAAACGCTAAAGTATTAATCAAAAGTTATTACTAAGGTTAAAGATTAAGGTCAAAAGTTGGTACCTATTTATAATAGATAGTGCCTACATCGTTAGTAAAAACCACATTCGATAAGACCATACTTTTTTATTATTTTCCTGTTACGTTATCAAAGTCGGAAAGGTTAAGGTACAATGGACAGCACGTCTATCGTAACAATTTGACTTTGGCAGCCTTTATGTCGTAGCAGTAAGAGCGGTTTTCGAAGTTTCAGTACTACTAACTACTGACATGTGGTTGACCGTAACGATTTCACGATAATGTTGTTTGTGATCTTTCACGTCGTTATAATTACAGGACTTTCCGCAAGATAATATGGGTGAGAGATATGTACATAACAAAACAGTTTTTCCTTATTGTTTTATCTACATATTCAGTGTTTATAAATAAGATTTATTCCGTTCTAATACCAACAACTAATACCACTGGTATTTGTTTCAACTTATATTTATTTTCTATTCCGAACGAATACCACTCTTTAAATAATTACATTTAGGCCCGTATTCACCGATATTCAAACCACCTGTTACGTATTAAACAGTTTGTTTATGTCAAATTTCCTAAGGAAATTGTATTTAAACAACAACTGATTAAGTATCTAAACAGTTTATTTGAATTTTGGTGAACACAAGGCTTAATGTGCGAACGAATACTAACAACTTGGATTTGGTACAGTCAGCTCAGTCAAACCTAATCAAATTAAATTTATTTTCTAATATTTTTATGTGATCGTAATATAATGTTATCCAAAATCACCTCATAACAATATTTTTACAGAGGTATAGCTAGGAGTGGTTTAAGTCAATCATCTTGCTAATTTTTTATACCTGCGAGAAAGGAAGAGTTTGATTTTCTGAGATATTTTGTAATTTTTAGATCAAGTAAATAGTTCTTGTTTTGATTTTTTGCAAACAAAATATTAAACTACCTGTATAATATTTTGTTTGCAAAAAATCAAAACAAAACCTACAAGGAGGAAGTAAAATTATAATAAAGTTGATTATTAGCCATGTTTTATTATTGAACGAAATGTTTGCTAACAAAATTTTATTTTTTGGATTATTCATTTTCACTGACTGTACCATACATCTTTGAACTTGTTTTGGTATTAGTTTAAACAATAGTATCATTTATTTATTTATTTATTAAGGATCTCCAACAAAAGATGTACACAATACATGACACATAACTAAAGGACAACATCAGGTATTCAGTAGGTGTACTCCTTCACTTATAGGAGACCACAGCATGCAAAAATATAGTTAAAAACTAAGCTAACAAAGTAAAAATATTAATGGAAAAAGTTAATACATATTTTTTAAAGGACAAAAAACTGAAATGAAAAGAACTTAAATTAAATCTTTTAAACATTTGTTATAATTAGACAGAGACTCGCAGATGTCTAAGTTCGTAGTTATAGCTAACATGTTATATTGCCTACAAAGTCTTGGCACAGCGGCGTAATGACCAAGGTTAGTTTTTGAGCCAGGGATGTGGAATAAATTATATGTGTTATGCCTGGGAATCCGAGTTGGAATTTTAATCTCTAATGATCTCAAAAGATGATGAGGATGATGCAGTCTAGTTTCTTCCTACGACTGGTTAGTGTATCCGTACCGCCTCACCTTATTTAGGATACCCAGCTTTTTGGCTGCAGTCTGTGCTTTCGACTCGAATTAAAAAACAAGAAATTACTGTTCGGAATCACTCTTTTACTATGTGTCAAAAATAACTAGATGAAAGTTCACAAGTGTCAAAGTGCCATACTTAAGTACTTACATATTTTTATTTATCTCAGCCTCGATAGATGGTATTGTACATTTTTGACTTTCTTATATAAAATAAAAATGTTCATAATTATTATTTTTTAAGTCTAAGAGAACGCTATCAAAATATGCTGCTGGCCTGTTTGGTCATAGTTTAATGCGAAACGAGTTGCGTATTTGCGACCTCTTATTTAAGGTCTACTTTGCTGTTCATAAATTATCTTAATGGACACTGGTTTTTTTTTCTGCATCCTCTTTTTCCACATTAAACATTTTGTTTTGTTCTTCTTATCTTGTTTACAAAAACAAGCCCAAATCAGTAACATATTATTACCTACGCTAGTAAGTCTTGTCAGATCTTGAGTATAAATAGGCAGCATTATGTCTATAGCTTCACACAACAAATCCACATCTCTTTGCGAACGTTTCTCGTATTCTACTACACAACAACTACAATGGCTGCAATCAAGACCACCTTCATTCTTCTGCTGGTTGCCTTCGCAATGGTGATGGTCACCGTCGAGGCTGACACCACCCGTGTCCCGGGCTGTGACCACACCTGCAGCGGCCACGATAGTGAGAGGAACCAGTGCTGCAGAATGCATGGCTACCCCGGCTGGAGCAACTGTAATGGTGGCGCGTACTGTTATTCCAATTCGGCCAGGAAATAGGTCGAAACATCAAAGGTACATTAATAAGGTACATCATCACCGTACATTATAGTAATCATGTCAACATTAAAAAATAATATAAAGATGCAAATAATAATTTCCAAAAAAAAAATTAAGTAACAAATACAAAAAATGTATAATCAAATCAAAGAGCTACTATGTCAATACAAATCTTTCCTCTAGGAACTCGATAATGTTATAGTACTATGCTTTATTTACTAAATTAATGTGTCTTCAGTTTTCTTTTGAAGTGTTCATTATTAAGCTCCTTCCAGTTCTTAGGCCACTTATTGTATACAATCATATGAAAAACACTTTTGCGCATAGGTAAGTGCAGTCCTACAGGGAGGTGATACACATAGTTGGGTTTGGTCACAGCTGTTCCTGGGAAATTGATCTACTCTGCGCGGAAATAATTACTTACTACGGAACCCTAAAAAATGACAAGCGTAAACGTCTACAAATGTAAGAAAATCATGTAATGATTAGGTTGGAATGCAATACGAAACCCGGTGCGTTCAATAACTGCATGATGACTTATTTTTAAGTAAATAAAAATCTTTTCTAACTTTTCATTCCCATCATCTTAGTGACTCAATATTTTTTATATAATCCTCTTACAAACTCTTAATTATTATAAATATGAATTTGCAAGTGAATGACACTTCGTTAATTTATAAATAATCTAGGCCAAAGTCGCCATCCTTCTTCTGTTCTCATAAAACCAAAATAGAACTGTTATGCATTAAAACAAAACAGTTATTATGTTACGAAAAAACAACATTTGTTTGAAGAAGCAGTCTTAAATCTTACCTGGTAATATAAGAATAATGTAAATAAATGTGTCTCGTTACCTGTGTGTGGACCCTCCCTCATCATAGCAAGTACCCGCGATCCATAAATTCGGCGAGCTGAATCTGTCACTGTCAAGTGCCAATCATAGAATCTTCAAATATTCAACAGCAAGCACCTTGCCCAAATGTTATGTTGTTAATAACATAATAACTGTTTTGTTTTAATGCAAAACAGTTCTATTATGTTTCCTTCAAAACATAACATTTGTTTGAAAACCTGTTTGATATCTGCTGGTGAAAGCACACAGTGTTGAGTTAAAGACCTGTATGGTATCTGCTGATGATAAAAAAAAACGCTATGATGAATGAATTATAATACTGTTCTAGAATATAAATCGGTCGGTGGGTCTAACAACTTAATGTGATTTCTTTAAAGATCAACTTACATTAATTAATTAAATCTTAATTAAACCTATATCGAGGAATAGGTTATTTAATAAGAATAAGAATAGAATAAGAATAATTTTTATTGGTCCATTGTTACAAAATAAATTCCAAAAATAAAAATAAAAATATTGTATGCTTACCGTAACTAGAGTAGAGTATTAACATAGTTATTTAAAACAGTGGTCCCCAAACTAGGCAGCGCCTGTATCTTGGGGGACTGAGTTGCGTTATCTTAAAATTTTACGTTATTTTAGTTTGCGTTAGCTTGATGTTTGAAAATGGACAGAATATGTAATTGGTAGCGAACATTCAAGATAAAATAAAATAAAATTGAAATAAAATAAAATTGAACAAAATAAAATAATTCTAAATAATGTTAATGTGTGTGAGGGATTGTGTGTGTGTGGGGGTGTGTGTGTGAGTGTATGAGAATGTTAGTGTATTTAATTGCAAGTGTGGTGGTGAGTTGTAGGTGTGAGTTTTTGTGTAAGTGCTTGCTTGTAGATTTTGGGGTTAACTCAAAATATCCTCAGTGTCGTTAGAGAAGCCAACTTTTTGTCATTCTTTTAAACGAGTGTGTGTTAAGACCTTTAGAATCCCAGCGCTTGCTTATTTTATTGTAGATATGAGTGTGTGAGTAAGAGGAGCACCGTCTGGACAGAAGACTGTTTGCATTAGGAAGAGGGACGTGTAAGATACGTTTTGAGAGCAGGCTTTGGTAGTCAGGTCTGTTTTTAATAGCTTTGTGCGCATGCAGTGCGGCACTAAGTATGTATAGTTGACGTACTCGTAGAACCGGAAATTCGTTGTATAGCAGATCAGTCGGGAATTTGAAAGGCTTTCTAAGCATCACTTTAATTACGGCTCTTTGAGCTCTTTCTATTTCCATAAATATGCTTTTCCCAGCTCATAGGCTAATTTAATAAATATTAGAATTTAAATGCAATAAATCATTATTGGAGTTGGCATTATCAACTTTGTTTACTGGACTGGACGACAGTAAATTTTTTGAAATGTTTTAATACTCTTCCAGTTTCCCCTGTCAAGTATTTCTTGTACAGGTCTATTCTCCAACCAACTTCTAGAGGCTAGAGCTGACCTGATGCTGCCCGATGGGGCATCAATATTAAAAATACTACGTATCCAACCTGCAATCATTGTTCTTGAAGCAGGTTTTAATTTCCCTGATAGAGAAATAAATAAACTTGTGACAGTCCTATCTGTGCTTCTTCTATCTTCAGATATTTCTATAAGGTTATTAATGTGTTTGATAGGGCAGACACTATGGTCTGGGTGTTTCCACAACAACCAACCTGACTGTCTGTGTGCCTTTGAATCTGTCTTTGAACCAAACTTTGGCCAAAGACTAATTTCATCTTCCGTAGAAATAATACTTTCAGGACTATTTTCTAGTAATGTGAGATCATTAATCCTACGACCCGAGGCAAGCAAGAGTAATAAAGATGTTGGCCTAGCCATTTCAAATAAAGAACCAGAATTTGTTGAATTTTTTTAAGCCAATTATATAATATTGCAGTGTCCCATATTGGTAGTTTTTGTACTGCTGGCTTTGCAAGAGAAATGGCTTTTAGAACTTGCTGAATGAAAAAATGTTTTGAGATATCAAATTCTGATGTTGCACAGTATGTTGAGAGAGCTGATTTATGCAGGAGAATAGTGCTATAAGCTAGTTTGTCTTCTAAAAATAATTTTGCCAAAAATCTAGCAATTAGCTGGCCTTCAGGTGCTTTAATATACAGTATTATAAATGTGCCGCATCGCTGCGCGAGCTCCCCGCACCCCTCTCCACACTCGCGACCGGTCGTTGCTGAGCAACGGCAATGCTTGCACTTAGCAATTATTGAGATTGTAAAAACGTTGATAAAAGGCCGAATTTACATTGGCTTATTGAAAAATCTATTAAAATACTTCGACTCATAACTCTAATAAACGTGTTGAATTAACCTGAGCAATTATTCCCAGGAAGTAATTACGTAAAAATAAAAAAATAAAAGTTCTAAAGGAAAATCTTTTGGATAACTTAACAAAGCTATTTATTTAAGTAAATAAAACCATATTAAAAAATAAAAATTGGCAGACCAATTTTTCACTAGAAGTTATAGCGCAAAATGTTAAAATTTTAATTTGGAGTATCTATCAAATCGAAATAATGTTGGATGCCTGTATTTACCTATTCTAACTTATACGTACGTACGTATACAGAAAGTATTTCAGTCTGAGGATTTTTTCACAGAGATTTATAAGAGATTTTCATGTTTAGGTAAAAATACCTAACTTCTCGTATCAAAATCTTTTGGATAATTTGAAATCTGTAATCTGTATTACCTTACTTTATCATACTACCTACTCTCACAGGCAGGGGAATTTTTCGGGTTACAGAAGCCCCGTTGACTGGACCAATTTGGCCAGACAGATGCAGAACCACGATGGTTATGTTGGTAAATATTTATATTCTGATTGAACACCTTTTTGAAACTACGTAATACATAAAACATATATTATAAAATTAAAAAAGCACTATTAGATTCGTTTTAGGTTATAATATTTTACGTTGCATATCTTTTTTCTCCCAGACTCTACGACTTGCTTTTTTGCTAGTTTTATATAGTTCTACAGCAAAAACGTTTATCAGCTTCTTATTAGACATTCAGTTTCGGGCCCTTGAGAGCTTCGGTAGGATCGTCGTAGGCCTAGTATCTGTTACGAGACGAACGGGCCATTAATAAATTCGTGAATGGATATTTGTAAGAAGCTTCAGGCATTGCATTGTTGTTTATAGATAATATTCAAGAATACATTAATAACAACCGTTAAAGGAAAACAAGGTAAAAAGGGTATTGCTTTAACATTAAATCGAATTAATCTGATCATTTGGCCTACATGCTACAAATTGGCACCCTTGACAATTTTCCAATACGACATGCTTAGGCAACTCTAACGGGTTGCCTCGCAACAGATTTCTAAAGATATTGTCAAGCACGCAACTTGCCTCAAAAACCATAGACAATTAGTGTCAAAAATGTATATTTCAAAGCTTACAAGTTGCCTGCACAGAAACGAATAGTGAAAAGGGTTGTGTAGAGATCTGGTAACGTGAGTCATTACTTGGCTTTAACATCGCCATCCAATATATATTCTTGAAACCGTTATGTTTGTCAGGAACAATCCTAAAGTATTTCCGCGCAGAGCAGATCAATTTCCCAGAAACAGCTGTGACCAAACTCAACTATGTGTATCACATCCCTATAGGACTGCTCTTACCTATGCGCAAAAGTGTTTTTCATATGATTGTATACAATAAGTAGCCTAATAACTGGAAGGAGCTTAATAATGTACACTTGAAAAGAAAACTGAGGACACGTTAATTTAGTAAATAAAGCATAGTACTTTAATATTAACGAGTTCCTAGAGGAAAGATTTGTATTGACATATAGCACTTTGATTTGATTATACATTTTTTGTATTTTGGTTATTATTATTTGCATCTTTATATTATTTTCTAATGTTGACATGATTACTTTAAACCAGTCTTAATAAGTCATTATTGTTTTAATGCACTCTTTCATTTTTGTTATTTCTTTATTACAATATTATTGTTGCTCTTTAATTATTACACTTGCATGTCACATCATGTTGCAAACATGCCTGTACCTAATAATTTCCCATGTAACCATCTTGCATGCAAGTATTTTCTTGTATGTTTGACACACATTTTTAGAAATAAATATTATCTTATCTTGAAGTTAGTGAAAACGGGCATTACTGCGTCACGAAGACACGAAAAAGAAAACAATAGAAAATTTAAAACACAATCTTTTAATAAAATATCCCAAATCACATGCTGAATTTTAAAGAAGTGGAACTTTACAATAATCAATGATAATTTTGATGTTTTACAATAAAAAGCAGGTGTTGATTACCTCTGAATGTTCTTGGAATGATGGACATTGATTGGGTTTCACACAAGCTCCACTCATGTACGGTACCTTTGATGTTTCGACCTATTTCCTGGCTGACTTGGATAAACAGTACGCGCCACCATTACAGTTGCTCCAGCCGGGGTAGCCATTAGCTCTGCAGCACAGGTTCCTCATACTATCGCTGCTGCTGCAGGTGTGGTCACAGTCCGAGACACGGGTGATGCCAGCCTCAACGGTGACCATCACCATTGCGAAGGCAATCAGCAGAAGAATGAAGGTAGTCTTGATTGCAGCCATTGTAGTTGTTGTGTAGTAGAATACGAGAAACGTTCGCAAAGAGATGTGGATTTGTTGTGTGAAGCTATAGACGAAATGCTGCCTATTTATAGGTTCTCAAGATCTGACAAGACTTACTAGCGTAGGTAATAATATGTTACTGATTTGGGCTTGTTTTTGTAAACAAGATAAGAAGAACAAAATAAAATGTTTAATGTGGAAAAGGAGGATGCCAAAAAAAACCCAGAGTCGATTAAGATAATTTATGAACAGCAAAGTAGACCTTAAATAAGAGGTCGCAAATACGCAACTCGTTTCGCATTAAACTATGACCAAATAGGCCAGCAGCATATTTTGATAACGTTCTCTTAGACTTAAAAAATAATAATTATGTAACATTTTTACCATTTTATCAATAAAGGAACTCTATCATATTATATCATACTAGCATTCTACCCGCGGTTTCACCCACATGGTTGACGGAAAATATCTCACGGGAAGGTACCGGGATTAAAAGTACCCTATGTGTCTGAATGAACACATAGGGTACTTTTGGTTAGGTAGGTAGGTAGGTTCCATATCCTAAAGGGACTTTTCCTTTATTTGACTTTTATGTTAAAGGTGATATACCAATATTCAAGTCAATTAAACCACGCAGTCAAATCCTCTCCTGTAAAATTGGTTACCCCTTTTCACCCCGTAAGAGGTAGATTTTCAAAACACCCTGATACACGTTATTCTTTATTTTCGGTTTTAAGTATAAATACTTAGTTTCGAGTTAATCGGACAGCGCGTTAAAATTCTTCCATTACAAACTTAGACACGCCGCAACCCTCCATTAGGGGGTCATTTTGAAAAACAAAAAATTACAAACTTAATAATTTATTTAGATTAGTATTCGTGCGAAGCTTCATGTTTATTACCTCAAGGAATAAGATTTTTCATACAAACTTTCATCCCCTATTCGACTCACTTATAGGTTGAATTTCGAAAAATCCTTCCTTATTTGGGATATAGTATATTACCTTGCCTACCTTGCCAAACATAAATCGTTTGAATCGATTCCGGGTTTTTGGTCCATACATTTTTGGGCATTATTCTTTAGTTTTTAACCCTAGACGACTGCGATTTTGAAAAACCTTTTTTCATTTGGTAGAGGAAGCTGTGCCCATATTTTTTTTATTAGTAGAGTTTTTTTTCGAGTAGAGACGACCCACTGACCAAGAAATCCTCGTACATCTAGTTATTTTTGACACATACTAAAAGAGTGATTCCGAACAGTAATTTCTTGTTTTTTAATTCGAGTCGAAAGCACAGACTACAGCCAAAAAGCTGGGTATCCTAAATAAGGTGAGGCGGTACTTCACATCGGGCCAGCTGCTGAGTCTATATAAAGCTCAGGTCCGCTCCTGTACGGAGTATTGCAGCCACCTGGTGCACTACCCTAAGACGACCCACTGACAAGAAATCCTCGTACAAATTATTTGCATCGTACATATTATTATGGTCCAGGACATTTAACTTATTATTCCCATTTTAATACCAACAATAATACCGGTAGTATTTGTTTCAACACATATTTATTTTCTATTACGGACGGGTACACTAACCAGTCGTAGGAAGAAACTAGACTGCATCATCATGCGAAATAATATTAGACTTAAACCGTTTCACCTTAGAATATAATTAGTATAATATATTTAACCTTAATTTATATAATTTTAATCTATTTGACTAAAACCGTAAAGGTTTTAGAAAACAGTTAGTTTCATTTATATACATACCTATTAAATACTTGTATATTGTATCAAATATTGCTTTAATTTAAACTTCATGTTTTTGTACGTAATTTCGAGGATGAGGAGCTGGGAGGATGATATGAGGAGCTCGTGGCTAAGTAATAATAGCCGCATGGGTCGATCCATCAGGTTAAATTGCGCTTGCCGGGGTTGGTCCGTGGATGGGTGACCATCTTTACATACCGAGATTCCTCTGTACTTCGGAAAGCACGTTAAGCCGTTGGTCCCGGCTGTCATTCGTGGATCTTTGACAGTCGATACGAGTCGTCAGAAGCCCGAAAGTCTGACAACCAGTCTTACCAAGGGGTATCGTATTACCCAGTTACTGGGTTGTGCAGGTCAGATAGGCAGTCGCTCCATGTAAAATACTGGTATTCAGCTGCATCCGGTTAGACTGGAAGCCGACCCCAACATGATTGGGAAACTGCTAGGCAGAATGAAATGTTTTTGTATATAATTTTGACCCTCATGATACGATAACATGATATGATAATACCCGAAAGTCTGACAACCAGTCTTACCGAGAAGATTGGTTGTCAGACTCTTGGACTTCTGACGACCCGTAAAGACAGCCGGGACCGAGGTGTGAACGTGCTTTTCAAGCCACTAGTTTTTATAGATATTTAACTAACGATATTATTGCCTGTTTACTGTGTGTGACTCACATATCAGGAATTTGATTAATTAACAATTCGCCAACCTGGTGAAATGTGCATGAATCTAACTATAGGTCACCTCTACCTACCCTTCGAGGATTACAGGCGTGATTTTATGTTATGTGTTAAATCATTTTAATAGTATATGGAAGTGTGAACGATTTGCGTGAAATTAATATTCATCAGCGCTAACTCAGTTATTATTAAGTACCTACCTAAAACAAAAGCGCTAAAGTATTAATCAAAAGTTATTACTAAGGTTAAAGATTAAGGTCAAAACTATATATAATAATTGATAGTGCCTACGTCGTTAGTAAAAACCACATTCGATAAGACCATGCTTTTTTATTATTTTCCTGTTACTTATCAAAGTCGGAAAGGTTAAGGTACAGTGGACAGCACGTCTCTCGTAACAATTTGACTTTGGCAGCCTTTATGTCGTAGCAGTAAGAGCGGTTTTCGAAGTTTCAGTACTACTAACTACTGACATGTGGTTGAGCGTAACGATTTCACGATAGTGTGGTTTGTGATCTTTCACGTCGTTATAATTACAGGACTTTCCGCAAGATAATATAGGTGAGAAGTATGTACATAAAAAAAACAGTTTTTCCTTATTGATTTATCTACATATTCAGTGTTTATAACTAAGATTTATTCCGTTCTAATACCAACAACTAACACCATTGGTATTTGTTTCAACTTATATTAATTTTCTATTCCGAACGAATACCACTCTTTAAATAATTACACGAAATGATGGTGAATGTTGGTGAACACGGGCCTAAATGTAATTATTTAAAGAGTCCACACACAGGTAACGAGACACATTTATTAACGTTATTCTTATATAACCAGGTAAGATTTTAATACTGCTTCTTCAGACAAATGTTATGTTTTTCGTAACATAATAACTTTTGTTGTTTTTAATGCATAATAGTTCTATTTTGGTTTTATGAGAACAGAGAGAAGAAGGATGGCGACTTTAGACCTAGATTATTTATAAATTAACAAAGTTTCATTCACTTGCAAGTTCATATTAATTATAATTAAGAGTTAGTAAGAGAATTATATGAAAAATATACACGATTATAAAATTATTTTTATTATTTATTTGTGATAACGTAGAATGAAACGATAAACTGTCAATAGAAGTTGGCTGTCAGTGTCAATCCATTGTTTGTTTTCAACGGCTAACGTGCTATCTATTATTTTCTATGCGATTTTGTGGATTCTTGACGACTTGACTTTAGCGAGCCCACGGAATGTAGGCTTACGAAGTTTCCCAGGACAACACACCTCTAGAAGGGATATTTAATGACAGCCAAACATTTATTATACGTGGCAGAATTAAATCTAGGCTATAGTAAGTAAGTCCTATTTTACATACATTACAGTTGATTGAAGGCTGGAGGGGCAAAGTGCCATATTAGGATATTATAGCCACTGTCCCGTAGGGACACGGATAGCTGTAGGCTGTTGCTCTCATAAAAATGAGCATATTGTGGTACATGGGTTATGCCGGACACCAAAGCTAAGTTGCTGCACCAGCTTCGTTCTTAGGTAACCTTTTAATTCGATAAATAATGTATTAAAGGTTATCTACGAACGAACAGTAACAAGATAGAACGAAGATACAATTACTATATCAGTACTTATTAAAATCATCATCCTCCTGCCCTTATCCTATTTTTTATCACAACCTGCATTTTATAATCACAAACAAAATATACATATTTTGTTTATTTAGATATTGTTTTATTCAACAAACCTCTTGTTTTTAAAATCCAAGTTCATTATAGTCTGTCTTTGCTACATTGCTTTTCACGGAGGGAGTTCCAGGAGACAGATATGATATTTATTCCTATTAGGTACCTATACTTCGTTAGTCTAGTGATCGTTAGCACGACTGCCGAACGTGGGGTCCTGGGTTCGAGACCCAAGTCAGGCAAGGTGAAATTCTCAGTATCAGCCCGAAGTCTGAATATGTCCCGATCAGTGACAGTTGGCTCACCCCTCATAGATGAGAGTTAAACGTATGTAACTGGCAAAATGTAACGTATAGCACGCGACTCCACACGCAGGTGCGACCCGACCTCGGTCGCAACTAGACACGTCGCGCCAATTTTATTGAGCCTTAAAACTACATATTCTTCTAGATATTTACGCTTCTTTCAGCTTACTTTTTTATCAAAATGATTATAGGTTCATTCTATATCAATCTAGTCTATGCTCACAGTATTTCATATCTCGTTTTGACCAAGTCACTATAATTCCTAGCTCCCAGACGTATGTATTTTTTATTTCGAGTAGGTAAGTACCTATTCTATATTTGGCCAGACAGATGCAGAACCACGATGGTTATGTTGGTAAATATTTATATTCTGATTGAACAACTTTTTGAAACTACGTAATACATAAAACATATTATTATACTATTAAATAAGCTCTATTAGATTCGTTTTAGGTTATAATATTTTACCTTGCATATCTTTTTTCTCCCAGACTCTACAACTTACTACCCATTTGCTTTTTTGCTAGTTTTATATAGTTCTACGGCAAACCGGTTTATCAGCTTCTTATTAGACATTTAGTTTCGGGCCCTTGAGAGCTTCGGTAGGATCGTCGTAGGCCTAGTATCTGTTACAAGACGAACGGGCCATCAATAAATTCGATTAACAACAGTTAAAGGAAAACAAGGTAAAAAGGGTTTTCTATTTAATCGATGTATCCTTTATAAGACGTGATCTGATCGTTTGGCCTACAAGCTACAAATTGGCACTCTTGACAATTCACCAATACGAAATGCTTAGGCAACTCTAACGGGTTGCATCGCAACAGATTTCTAAAGATATTGACAGAGACGAAGTTTGCCTCAAAACCCATAGACAATTAGTGTCAAAAATTTAGATTTCAAAGCTTACGAGTTGTCTGCACCCAAACGAATGGTGAAAAGGGAGCTGTTGCGTAGAGATCTGCTAACGTGAGGCATTACTTGTATTTCGCAGGAACAGCTGTGCCCAAACTCAACTATGTGTATCACCTCCCTGTAGGACTGCACTTACCTATGCGCAAAAGTGTTTTTCATATGATTGTATACAATAAGTGGCTTAAGAATTGGAAGGAGCTTAATAATGTACACTTGAAAAGAAAACTGAAGACACATTTAGTAAATAAAGCATAGTACTATAACATTAATGAGTTCCTAGAGGAAAGATTTGTATTGACATAGTAGCTCTTTGATTTGATTATACATTATTTGTATTTGTTAACCTCTTAACTTTTTTTTTTTGGTAATTATTATTTGCATCTTTATATTATTTTTTAATGTTGACATGATTACTTTAAACCAGTCTTAATAACTCATTATTGTTTTAATGCACTCTTTCATTTTTGTTATTTCTTTATTACAATATTATTGTTGCTCCTTAATTATTACACTTGCATGTCACATCATGTTGCAAACATGCCTGTACCTAATAATTTCCCATGTAACCATCTTGTTTGCAGGTATTTTCTTGTATGTGTGACACACATTTTTAAGGAAATAAATATTATCTTATCTTGAAGTTAGTGAAAACGGGCAGTACTGCGTCACGAAGACACGAAAAAGAAAACAATAGAAAATTTAAAACACAATCTTTTAATAAAATAACCTAAATCCACCCAAATTTTAAAGAAGTGGAACTTTACAATAATCAATGATAATTTTGATGTTTTACAATAAAAAGCAGGTGTTGATTACCGCTGAATGTTCTTTGAATGATGGACATTGATTGGGTTTCACACAAGCTCCACTAATGTACGGTACCTTTGATGTTTCGACCTATTTCCTAAGCCTGGCCTAATTGGAAAAACAGTACGCGCCACCATTACAGTTGCTCCAGCCGGGGTAGCCATGAGTTCTGCAGCACTGGTTCCTCACAGTATCGGTGCTGCTGCAGGTGTTGTCACAGCCCGGGACACGGGTGGTGCCAGCCTCGACGGTGACCATCACCATTGCGAAGGCAACCAGCAGAAGAATGAAGGTGGTCTTGATTGCAGCCATTGTAGTTGTTGTGTAGTAGAATACGAGAACCGTTCGCAAAGAGATGTGGAGTTGTTGTGTGAAGCTATAGACAAAATGCTGCCTATTTATACTCAAGATCTGACAAGACTTACTAGCGTAGGTAATAATATGTTACAGATTTGGGCTTGTTTTTGTAAACAAGATAAGAAGAACAAAATAAAATGTTTAATGTGGAAAAGGAGGATGCCAAAAAAAACCCAGAGTCGATTAAGATAATTTATGAACAGCAAAGTAGACCTTAAATAAGAGGTCGCAAATACGCAACTCGTTTCGCATTAAACTATGACCAAACAGGCCAGCAGCATATTTTGATAACGTTCTCTTAGACTTAAAAAATAATAATTATGTAACATTTTTACCATTTTATCAATAAAGGAACTCTAACATATTATATCATACTAGCATTCTACCCGCGGTTTCACCCACATGGTTGACGGAAAATATCTCACGGGAAGGTACCGGGATTAAAAGTACCCTATGTGTCTGAATGAACACATAGGGTACTTTTGGTAAGGTAGGTAGGTAGGTTCCATATCCTAAAGGGACTTTTCCTTTATTTGACTTTTATGTTAAAGGTGATATACCAATATTCAAGTCAATTAAACCACGCAGTCAAATCCTCTCCCGTAAAATTGGTTACCCCTTTTCACCCCGTAAGAGGTAGATTTTCAAAACACCCTGATACACGTTATTCTTTATTTTCGGTTTTAAGTATAAATACTGAGTTTCGAGTTAATCGGACAGGAGGCCAATTCTCCCGTTTACACTCGTTCAAGTCGCATTCGTTTTTGCCGCTCGTGTTCCTTTGTCGCTTATAAAATGGTGACATATCCAGATTATTGTATTCTCACTACAAGTCGCTGGTAAACCACGAGTCGAAGGAAAAGAATGTTGCCATTATACGTCGCGCGAAGCGATCCATTCAACATAACGATGCTATTTTTTAAACGCAACCATATTTATGTACTTCTTAAAGTATATTAAAAATGACTGATAAGCCTATAAAAGGTTTTGAGTAACATTTTATATGTATTTCATAAAAAAATATCAAATAATAATGCATTATGAATTTCGTAACTGCATTTTGATATTATTTAACATTCAAATAAGTTCTCCTTAGTATTTGCTACAACGGAATGCATGGCTGATGCTGATTGGTGAATGTCAACATTTGTCACGTCAAATTAAAGTCATAATTTTATTGTTTGTTTACATTGGGTATCTACAGAAATTAAATAAATACAAAATTATATTTGACTACCAATGATATTTATAAGTGAATTAAGTTATTGTGTGTATAGCGTGTAGTCATCAGCTACCACAATAACATCAAGGCTTATCAAGATGGTGAAACAGAGCAAGTGTGGTGACCCGGACCGTCCTGCTGTTCCAATGACGCAGCTTTATTAACGTGTATTGTGGTATTAGTTGTTGGTATTAGAACGGGAATAATAAGTTAAATGGCTTGGACCATAATATGCACGATGCAAATAAATTGTACGAGGATTTCTTGTCAGTGGGTTATCTTAGGGTAGTGCACCAGGTGGCTGCAATACTCCGTACAGGAGCGGACCTGAGCTTTATATAGACTCAGCAGCTGGCCCGATGTGAAGTACCGCCTCACCTTATTTAGGATACCCAGCTTTTTGGCTGCAGTCTGTGCTTTCGACTCGAATTAAAAAACAAGAAATTACTGTTCGGAATCACTCTTTTACTATGTGTCATAAATAACTAGATGAAAGTTCACAAGTGTCAAAGTGCCATACTTAAGTAAGTACATATTTTTATTTATCTCAGCCTCGATATTGTACATTTTTGACTTTCTTATAATATAGATCTTTTCCGTTAATTCCTTGTAACTAGAGACTCAAAAGTGCTTAAACGGAAACCTAAGTATTGACCACAATACCATAACGTAAGAAGTAACATTAAAATAAAACTTGTTTTTAAAGTAATAAAGTTTTTCTTAGTATTCTATACTAAGAAAAAAAAATCGACCTGTAATAGTATACGATTTGTCCAGGCTGACCAATCTCAATAAATAAACCTGGTCGGTAGTATAAAATTAATTTTACAAAAAAAAACCGTCTTCCGAAAAAAACTCTACTAATAAAAAATATATGGGCACAGCTTCCTCTACCAAATGAAAAAAGATTTTTCAAAATCGGATTAAAATAATCAAATCAGCGAATAAAAACCGTATCGCAGTCGTCTAGGGTTAAAAACTAAAGAATAATGCTCAAAAATGTATGGACCAAAAACCCGGAATCGATTCAAACGATTTATGTTGATTTATACGATTTATGGGATATAGTATGTTTACTCTACCGCAAGGTAGAGTAAACATACTATTCTTTCGATTTTTCGATTTCGATTTAATTCGAGTCGAAAGCACAGACTGCAGCCAAAAAGCTGGGTATCCTAAATAAGGTGAGGCGGTACTTCACATCGGGCCAGCTGCTGAGTCTATACAGGGTTACTTGTAATTCGACGTATATCCGTCAGGAGCTGATAGGGGGGCCAGAATACAACAGATTGAACACCCCATATGTATGGCCGAAATTCAGTAGTTTTCGAGATATTTGAACTTTAAGAGTTTTTCGATATTTACCCAAAATTTGACATTTAATTCCAAATTAAAAAAGAATTACGTATTGAATGCGTACCATTAAAGAATTATATCGTAGCTGGTACTTCAATCAAGCTATGAACATAATTAAAAGTACTTATTTCTACGAAATAATTAAAATTATGAGCGATTTAAGAATAATATCTTACCAATATTTTCATTTTACGCTTCAAGAATGTTGTCTCGCCAAAAAAATTACTATGACGTTAGTCGTACAAATAACTAAAATAACTTGCCTATTCTGTAAGCTTTCCAAAAAGGTATAAAAGTTATATTATAGATACGTAATTCGTGGCATGGCATATGTTTGAATCAGCGGGGGGACAGAAATCATCTGTGTTTTTAGTTTAGGATCCGCCTAAAACTACCGAGTTTACTGGTGAAATTCTTCGTGATAGGTCGGGGTGTGAGGGCTGTTTTATAACCGTTGCAGAACTTATATCGGCACATGGGAACCCAATGGGAAACGTGAGTATTGATCGATCACAGCTATTATGTACTATTGTACTTATTTCTTGTATTGGAAGGTACACAATCACAGTTGATTGATGAATACTCAAATGTCTGGACCTTTAAAATCAATACTTTATCTCTCCATAGGTGAAGTAGCTTTTATCAAGATCGGACCTGGCAAGGCAGATCTGTAGAATTTTAGTTGTATTTCAGAACAATGTTCTCCAGCTGGGAACATCAAATAGTCGAAGCAGAACGCCAGGCCACTGAAAATTCAACTACTCAGCGAAGAACGACGAGAGTTCGTAGGCTTCCAAGCCGCTACTGGGATTACGTTCTGAACTGAATAGCTGTTCTCTTTTAGTACTTCCAATCCCTCGGGGCGGTCGAAATTTACTAAGGAAGAGGACGCGAGCGCAGCAGACGCCGTTTATTCCCCCGCCCGCACACCGTGCCCCATCACGAAGAATTTCGCCAGTAAAATCGGTAGTTTTAGGGAGGATTTCTGTCCCCGCGCTGATTCAAACACATGCCATGCCACGAATTACGTATCTTAAATTTAACTTTTATACCTTTTTGAAAAGCTTACAGAATAGGCAAGTTATTTTAGTTATTTGTACGACTAACGTCATAGTTTTTTTTTTGACGAGACAACATTTTTGAAGCGTAAAATGAAAATATTGGTAAGATACTATTCTTAAATCGCTCATAATTTTAATTATTTCGTTGAAATAAGTACTTTTAATTAGGTTCATAGCTTGATTGAAGTGCCAGCTACGATAACATTCTTTAATGGTACGCATTCAATACGTAGTTTTTTTATTATTTGGAATTAAATGTCAAATTTTGGGTAAATATCGAAAAACCCGTAAAATTCAAATATCTCGAAAACTATTGAATTTCGGCCATACATATGGGGTGTTCTATTTGTTGCATTCTGGTCCCCCAATCAGCTCCTGACGGATATACGTCGAATTACAAGTAACCCTGTATAAAGCTCAGGTCCGCTCCTGTACGGAGTATTGCAGCCACCTGGTGCACTACCCTAAGATAACCCACTGACAAGAAATCCTCGTACAATTTATTTGCATCGTGCATATTATGGTCCAAGACATTTAACTTATTATTCCCGTTCTAATACCAACAACTAATACCGGTGGTATTTGTTTCAACACATATTTATTTTCTATTCCGGACGGATAATATTTTTTTTGCAAAAAATCAAAACAAGATCTATTTACTTACTTCATCTAAAAATTACAAAATATGATCTGAGAAAATCAATTACTCCCTTTCTCGCAGGTATAAAAAATTAGCAAGATGATTGACTCAAACCACAACCAGCTATACCTCTGTAAAATTATTGGAATGAGGTGATTTTGGATAGCATTATATTACGATCACATAAAAATATTAGAAAACAAATTTAATTTGATTAGGTTTGACTGAGCTCACTGTACCAAATTCAAGTTGTTAGTATTCGTTCGCAGATTATGCCTTGGGTTCACCAAAATGTAAATCAACTGTTGAGATACTTAATCAGTTCTATTTATATATTTCCTTAGGAAATTTGACATAAGCCAACTGTTTTATACGTAACCGGGGGTTGAATGTTGGTGAACACGGGCCTAAATGTAATTATTTAAAGAGTGGTATCCGTTCGGAATAGAAAATAAATATAAGTTGAAACAAATACCAGTGGTATTAGTTGTTGGTATTAGAACGGAACCAATCTTAGTCATAAACACTGAATATGTAGATAAAACGTCGTACCGACCAACAGTTGCCGTTTAGGGTTGATCCAATACAAACAAACTTCCTCATTATGACCTCCAACTTATATTGCAATCGGGTATTTACATTTTTTATTTATTGAAGAAAAATATGCTTACAAAATCATTTGAACTTCAGGAGATAGGTTGTCTACATAATAATAATCGATAACGGATATTTCTTACTAGCTTTAGCCTGCGGCTTCGCCCGCGTGGTTGTAGGCAAATATCTCACGGGAACGTACTACCGGGATTAAAAGTACCCTTTGTGTTAATTCGATTATATTTATCCTAATTTGACTTTTATGTTATAGGTGGTTTACCAATTTTCAAGTTAATGAAACTACGCAGTAAAATCCTGTCCTGTAAAATTGGTTACCCCTTTTCACCCCGTTAGGGGTAGATTTTCGAAAAACCCCGAGACATGTTATTCTTTATTTTCGTCAAAATGTAATAGGCACGTTGTCGTTGACGTAACTAGTGAAATAACCATATTATTTAACGCGTCAAAAACATGTATATATTGTTCTAAAACACTTTAGGTAATTAATTATTATTTTATTGTTACTTTCAGTTTCGTTCCAAGTTCACTAGTTACGTCGCGATGACAAATGTCAACGGGCCTATTACATTTTGACGACCTTAATAGCAATGGGTTTCATTTTACCAATCCAACAACATTAATTGCGTTATTTACATTGTTTCATGTTTATTACCTCAAGGAATAAGATTTTTTATACAAACTTTCATCCCCTATTTGACTCACTTAGGGGTTGAATTTCGAAAAATCTTTCCTTATTTGGGATATAGTATGTTTACTCTACCTTGCCAAACATAAATCGTTTTAATCGATTCCGGGTTTTCGGTCCATATATTTTTGAGCATTATTCTTTAATTATAATTGGACCAAAAGATAATAATATCAATTTATTAGTCTTATCCAACAACATAATATTTCCACCATCACCAGTATCAGCAACCCTCCTCCTACATGACATACATCGCAATGGGGTGTTATCGAAACTGCAATCATCGCAGTAAAGAACTTTCGCAACAACGAACGTCGCGATAGTAAACTTTCGCAGTAACGTACATCGCGGTAATGAACTTTCGCTTTAACAAACTTCGCGATAGTAAACTTTTGCTGTAACGTACATCGCGGTAATGAACTTCGCAGTTATGATTTACACCCCCTAAAAAGACAACAAACTTAAAAAAAAAAAGTAAAATATAACTATAATTTCGGAAGTCGGTGGTCAATGGTCGGTCTGCAAATAAATCTTTGACTTTGACTTTGAAAAACGAATTCAAAACCAAAGACACCGACTTCCGAAATAAAAGTTATTTTACTGACTGTAATAAAATTTAAAAGGGCACTAAACCAATTATTATTAATTGAGAAAAGCTATTACACAATTGACGAGTTCCTTATTGATAAATCTCTTCACTGATTGATAATTAAAGCTCGAGCAGACCGGAATAGATGCGTAGACGTGCACGTAATTTCAAGAGTTGTATTGCTGATTCGCACGTCTACGTTACGCAAGCGGTGTGTCCTGTCTCATACAGTTCCATACTTTACAACTCAGTGGTACCTACGTGCACGTCTACGCATACGCATCCGGTCTGCTCGAGCCTTTATGCTTGAAATAGGTTGAAATAGGTACATACATTTTCCTATTCTGACACTTTTTATTCTGATTGACACTTCGCTTATATTTTATTTGTTATTTTTTTGACATTACTGTAAATTGTCACTACAGTAGTGATAATTTACAGTAATGTCAAAATATGAGAAAATTATGCGTCTGGGTAAATATAAGCCTGAGCATGCCCGCTCAATTAAAGTGTGTTTTTCATCGGAGGAAACGGCGAAAGCCATCGTTCTTGAATTTCGTTGACAAATTCTTCATAAGTAGTATGAGTCGCTGGGTCGAAAGTCGATACCTAGTGGTTTGCACTTAAGGTTATTTACTTCAGCTTCTAAAAGCATTACTTTTTTTTCTGTGTTTTCAGAACTGGTTGTTATGTCATTAAGATTAGATTTAATATTTGCATTTTCCGAGATAAGGTTTTCCATGGTTTTACTAATATTACCCACTTCATTCCATATGGCAGTGACAACATGACATAGCTTATTGTTATTTTTTGCTTGGTCATTTTCAGAGATCTTTAAAAGCAACATCATTTCGGACATTTGCTTTCGCAATTCAGACAGCTCAGTTTCATAAAAAGTCATCATCATCTGTTAACTTTCGTTTATAATTACGGTCAGGAGGTAAGATAGGCAGTCGCTCCATGTAAAATACTGGTATTCAGCTGCATCCGGTTAGACTGGAAGCCGACCCCAACATGATTGGGAAAAGGCTAAGCAGAATGAATGATATAATTACGGTAAGTAATCTGTGGAGTGGTGTCAGTATGTATTTCAGACAAATTCGGTTGAGAGCCTCCAACTCTTTCGCCGATGCCACTTCCAGGCGATGAGCGTATTGTGTTCTTTGTATATCTGTGTTTAGTAGCTACTCACGACCTACTGTTATTAGTCTGATTTTTGTATTTCTAATGATTTGTCATATTATATAATATATATACTATTCGGTATAAATGGAATTTCTATTTAATGTTGGAATTCAATATTATTTGCATGCCCATGAGACGGTAGAATATGGAGGACTACTTTTTTGTGAAAACACCTGTGTACCAATTACCCATGTTGCAAAAATAAATTATTTGATTTGACTTCACTTTTTTTGGAAGTGGGTTGTCTTTTTTTGTAAAAAGTTTTTATTTTTCACTTTTTAGCTGTGGTACCTACACCACACAAATTCGAATATCACGACCTGGGCTTACCACAATCTTTTACGAAACAATCTTATTTCAAGAGAGTTTTGTTTCAAGCTTACAATAACATTACTCATATTCGTACCATGACCTTCATCATTCAATATTGTTTTATTCCTGCTTAGTGCTGGGAAAGAATGAACAATTTGTAAGATTTGTCTATTCCCTGTTGATAGTCGAAGAGAAACAACGCTATACGAACTGTATAGCGCTGTCCCTTTCACACGTTGGTCCGAATCGCTATTACGAAGTACGTCGAAATAAGTCTTGAAGCTAAATATTATATTTTTTTATTTAAAAAATGTTACTTTGCATTACAATCTAATTTTTATGAGTAATTTCCATGAAATGAACGCAAATATTAAAGATTTTGCTTTTCAAACTGAGAAAAACAATTGAAACAATTAAAAATAAGCTATGACTAAGTTGTGACGAGGTTGTGACATTATATGATTCGGAACAAAATGTGTTTATAGCAGAATGAAATTTGAAACTCGATGTAGTGATATTTTTTGTTTTCAAGTGCTATACTCTAAGTGGTTGAACTTATTTTATTATAATGGAATAAGATTTAACTGGCTACAAAGTCGACATGGAATCAAGGTAAGGTTAAACACGGTTACTCAGTGAATAAGTTTTAAAACAAAGAAACATTTTTTCTGTAATGTTTTGACGAAGATAGTTCAAAACAATATGTATGGTCAGACTCAGTGATTAGTGTTTTGAAATAAAATTGAAGGGGTTGCTTCCTGACGTAGCTGCATACGACGCCGCTTTCTTGTACTGTTGGCTTCTGCGTTATCAGCTTCCAAAAAATCAAACATTTCGTATACATATTTGCCATCTACAATCAAACACGAAATGGACTAAAATCACTAGGTACACAATTCATTCGGCAAGTTTACGTAAATAAATACATTTGACTTACTTTAAAGGACACGATAATGATTTCTTAATTATAAATTTGCAAATAATAATATTTCCGTCGAGTCCGAGGAACTTTTTTATGATGGCTAAATTTGACGTAAAAACATTCCTGCTAGCTGTCAAAAGACACTTCGTGGTACGAATTGAATGAAGTTTTAGAGGTGACGTCACCGAAACCGCTAAGAAAACAACATTAATTCAATATCATAATAAGCTTATTTTAAGGACGTCATGGTACGAAAAGTCAAAGTAAGATTGTAATAATACTGCTTTAAGAGCTTGTGGTAGGCCCCCTATGTAAATACTAGACTAACTGGAACTTATTAGAACATCATCCAAATTCTGAAATTTATTATTTATTTTGAAACATTTTATTGATTAGAATATTTATTATTTAGGTGAGAATCTTTTTATTGATTAGATTATTTATTATTTAGGTGAGAATCTTTTTTACATTAAATTTTTCCCCTCGTTTTTTTTGTAGTCTATAAACTATCTACGCACGAAATTTTTTGACACACAAAAACAATTAAGTTTTTGTGTTGCTGGGATTGAAAATACGCATACTAAATAATATAGTTTGTTTTATTCCTTTATTTTTTTTTCTGTACCAACAGATCATTTTTATTTTCAAGAGGATACCTTTAAAGAAACATATTTTAGAACTAAACTTATATTAAACTGCATTATCTGCCTAGCCATTTCTCAAGAGAGTAGATGATTACGTACAATCTAATAATCATGGTTATTAATGATGTCGAAAACTAGCGTGTTACAAATCGGAAGAATGGTTGAACTGCGACAAATTGAAACAACTTAACCATAAACAACAAACAACAAACTCAAATTGTACTCAAAAACTCAAATGGCAATCGAACCCAAGTGCTCACACCACTCAGCAGCTAGCAGTCACTTATCTCACGGGACAGAACAGACAGATTGCTAAACAAAGTTTTACGAACTCATTCATTCTGCCTAGCCTTTTCCCAATCATGTTGGGGTCGGCTTCCAGTCTAACCGGATGCAGCTGAATACCAGTATTTTACATGGAGCGACTGCCTATCTGACCTCCACAACCCAGTAACTGGGTAATACGATACCCCTTGGTAAGACTGGCTGTCAGACTTTCGGGCTTCTAACGACTCGTAACGACTGTCAAAGATCCACGAATGACAGCCGGGACCAACGGCTTAACGTGCTTTCCGAGGCACGGAGGAGTCTCGGTATGTGAAGATAGTGACCCATCCACGGACCAACCCCGGCAAGCGCAGCTTAACCTGATGGATCGACCCGTGCGGCTGTTATTACTTAGCCACGAGCTCCTCCAAAGTTTTACGAACGGATTAACATAATACATACAAAATCAATCCGTACGGTCGGCTGCCAATCTAACCAGATGCAGCTGAATACCAGTATTTTACATGCGACTGCCTGTCTGACCTCCACAACCTAGTTATTGGGTAGCATGCATGATAACTCTTAGTAAGACTGGATGTCAGACTCCTAATCGCCAATCCAGATAACAGTAAGAAATCCAACCCGCTCCCCGCTCGCACTGGCTCCACACATACATCGGACATACCCCGCACGAACAAACAGCAGACATGTATAAGAATAAATGTTAGTACCGTGATACACACAAGTCGTACAAAGCTGTTTAATATCTCGCTCAGCTAACTTCTTATACTTTGTTACTACTTGCTCTCACATGAAAATAAGTTAACAGTAAGACAATTTTGAGGTGCTCTTGGATAAATCTTGAAATTTCCATTGACTTGATAATGTCAAAAACCAGGAAATCATAAAGAAAATAAGTAAAATTGCATTTATTTGGGGATCACTATCAAAACGCCGGGTAATTGTTGATTTTTCACCTATTTAAATGTATTTACAAGGCAAATGTGAGTGGAAACGCTGGGAGGCGCCCTAGGAGGACATATATAGTGAACTTATTCGTGATGTTCTTCAGAAAGGTCGGGTGAGTAGTAATCGCAACCGGCGTGCATGTACCTACCTAGTTTAAGATCATAGCAGGTGGCTTTCTGAAGTTTCTGCCTACCCACATAGAAGAAAGCGTGAGTTTATGTATATATGTTTAATGAATCTATTTTGATTTCAGTTAAAAGTTAGGACGCGACCCATTTACAGGGAGCTGGGACAAGTTGCCACTTTGACTTTCACTGACTACATCATAAAAATATTTGTATCACCATAGTTCTATGATTAGAAGTAAAGTTTTCTCAAATTCGTTGATGGTCTTTTCAATTAAAATAAATGTGTTTTCTTTCTTTTCTTTGATTCAATTGTATTTTTCAGGTTTGTTCAATGGGAAGTCAATCGTTCATTGTAACAATGTCATGCGTGGCAAGTCCATTACTACCACCCTGGGCGGCGTGAGTAATTTGACTTAATTTAAATAATACACACAGTGTTTTTTTTTTAATATCCCATAACTCTACTTTATGAATGAGACCATATCAAAGAATAAACTGGCCTATGAATTATTTTTCAATTATCATTTTATTTTTGTTTTCATTTTTCATTCAAAATAATTCGACGAAGTCACGATTATTAATGTAAAACACCCTTACGTGAAATATGACAACGTTTGAATGAAAATGATTTACTCGTACTTATCATTTAAACTTAGATATGACATCGAGAGTATAGTGTTATGTTATCTTCGAAACTATGCATTTTTGGACCACATATTCTAGGACTTTGTATTATTTACTTATAGAATATAACCCTAGAGTTATGGGATATCAAAAAAAATACGCTGTATAATGTGCATTACATATCGTGATTCTTCTGCTACTATCTATTGTGTGGTCGTACATTTAAACTTGGTATAGTATTTTCATCTGTGAATTATGTGTGAAGTGTAATTGGTTAGCAACTCCTATGCTGTGTTAGTTTCTGCACTTGTACTGCGAATTGTAGTCAACCCACCCATTCACAATAAGATTAGACATTTAAACAAAACGTTTTACAGTCCGTTTAACCGATTTTGACTCTATTCCGTAGGCATAAGGATGGCATTGAAAGCAAAAACGTGATTATAATACCAACTGTTTAATGCAGCTGGCATTTATCATGCCACCAACGCAATAGAAGTCAAAATCGGTTAAACGGACTGTAAAAATGGTTGGTTTAAATGTCTAATCTTATTGTGAATAGGGTATAGTTATATTAACGTTCTGCTTTTATCTTCTGTATATGAGTATTGTTGTATATATTATGTTTAGTTTTAGAAAAAGTTCGGCTTTGTAGCGTGGTTCTTGAAAGTATCGTTATAAAACTCTGTCACTGCAGTAGTTATGACGTTTGCCACCTGGACACACATTCAATAATCAATATGAATATCTACGACAGCCGGTGCTGCATCTACGATAACCTCGATATCGGCATCTCTTACTAATATTGGGCACTAATGGCATAAGAATATCTTTTAAATAAAACCAATACCATAATAATGAAATTTATTTTTAGGTGTTTTATTTCATTTTGAATTTGTATACCTCTAAAAAAACACCCGTTATATTATACTTATACTTTTTTTTGCAGGGAACCCTAATTTTTTCCTTAAATGAAAGTATGTTATTCCTTACTATGTTACTTCTTATAACATCTGCTATCTGCAACTGAAAGTCCCATCAAAATTGGTCTAGCTGTTTCGGAGATTAGCCGGAACAAACAGACAGGCACAATTTTTTTTTAATATAAAAATTTTGTCTGTCGGTCTATACGTTTAATGCATTTAGTAAAAAGCTGTTATTTTGACATTACAAACAGAAAGGAATACGATTTTTCTTATTAAACTGTATTCCCCTTTTCACCCCCAAAAGGGATAATTTTTAAAAAGTCTTGTAGTTTTTTCTTTATTTGACTTACTGGTGATATACCAATTTTCAAGTTGAGGGGTAGATATTCGAAAAACCCTGATACGCATTATTCCTTATTTTCGGTTTTAAGTATAAATACTGAGTTTCGAGTTAATCAGACAGCGCGTTAAAATTCTTCCGTACAAACTTTGACACCTCGCAATCTCCCTTTTGGGGGTTTAGGTAAAAACTGACGAATTTTATAATATATTTAGATAAGTATTCGTGCCAAGTTTCAAGCTTATTAACTCAAGGAATAAGATTTGTCATACAAACTTCCATCCCCTATTTGACTCCTTTAGGGGTTGAATTTCGAAAAATCCCTCATTATTCTTTACTTAATTAAATTATAAAGGGAACCTCTGTGCAAAATTTCAGCCTTCCAAGTCCAAGGGTAGGGTGGGTCGGTAGGTGTGTAGGCAGATATGTAGGTAGGTATGTCGGTAGGTAGAAGAGCCCTAGGAGGACATTATAATTATAGTGGTGGTGGTGGTACTTATTGGTGATGTTCTTCAGAAAGGTCCGGTGCGTAGTGCTCAAAACCAGCGTGCGTGTATGACAAGATTATGAACGTAATTTATGTATGTAAGTATCTATTATACATTGTAACAGCGAATCAATTTTCACGTCTTCCCCCTAAGACCTAGGCCAAATATTTTTTGACATTCGGATAGCTCATTATCTAAAAAGGTGCCATAAAGAATATGAACGATTTTTTTTTTTTATGTCGGTTTAAAGCTAGTTGATTGAAGCCTTGGGATTCTCAAAGTAATTAACGAAATCTACACGCCTCTGGCTGCCTCGTTGGTGAATACGGGCGAGATGGTATGTTCGTGTAACTTTTTGTCAAAAAGGCTAGCTAGGCATATTATGTAAGTTACCTATTGGAATCGAGAAATCTTAAATAAGTAAAGGAGAAAGTAAAAATTTCATCAGGTCTTTTGAGTTATGATCGCAAAAGTATAAAATAGAAGTAACATTTGGGGTAGGTTTTTCTTAGAAGAATCTAACTAGGTACAGGTACAGTTCGATTCAAACTTAATGGCGGCTCGGAACATGAGGCGAGTCGCTGCGCAGTAACAATTTTATGTGTCAGCGGGGGTGAGGGCTGGGGTACTGCGCAGCGAGAAGCTAACTTCCAAGCCGCCATTAAGTTTGAATCGAAGTGTATTTACTGAAATTCGATATTAAAATACAGTCTATTCAAAATGTTGGACGGCGGCAGCATTTCTAGTTTAGTATTGCAATAAAGAAAATTGTTTCTCTTTCAACTACATAGTAATGTCATTATCAATCACTACAAAACTGATCACAAAGGACGTATTTTTGCTTAGAACCAAAACAGTGCAGAAATGTTATATGAAATCTCATTAATGCACTGTTTTACATTAATGCACTGTTTTTTTAGGGTTCCGTAGTAAACAAGGAACCGTTATAGTTTCGCCATGTCCGTCTGCCTGTCTGTCTGTCTGTCTGTCCCCTGCTTAGCGCAGAGACTGTTAGTACTAGAAAGCTATAATTTAGTATGAGTATACATACTAATGACGCCGACAAAGTGGTGACATCACAAAATCATGTTAATTTTTTTTTTAGGGTACCTCCCGTACATGTAAAGTGGGGATATCTTTTTTTTTTTCGTCTATCCCATAGTGTGGGGGGGTATCGTTGGAAAGCTCGTTCAAAAATATTGTATGGGAGAACAAGTTTTTCAACTACAATGTTAAGTTTGTTCTTGGGATAAGTTCATCCCAGCTACGGAACCCTTCATTGTGCGTGGTCCGACACGCACTTGGCCGGTTTTATTTAGATAAATTTACCACAGAGGTTTAATGTCTCCCATTAAGTTTAATATAAAATGAATGCATTCAAAGATACTGGCTGAAAATAAAAATCGGCTGATATAATTAACTTGGTGAAAAAAAAAAGAACGCGCCTTTTGTATCATTGTAAAACTTTGATACTTTATAATTAGCAAGAAATGTTTTTTAAATGGGAATAGAGAGCAATAGCGATAAGAATTCAACTCCAGAAAGTATAAAAACAGCTGCAAATGAAATTGTCAATAACCCTTTGCCCGAAAAGTCGCGGGATAACTTTGTTTTCATTAAATTGAGTTTTTATTTTGAGTAGATAAATTTTATCACGGTAGATAGGTTGGTAGTTGAAAGAAAAGTAGATTACACAGGACTTTGCGCTTGATGCAACAATCTATTATTTATAATGTAGGTAACTCGGTACATATCGTGAAGATCACAAACAACATTATCGTGAAATTGTTACAGTCAACCACATGTCAGTAGGTAGCCTAGTAGTACTGGAACTTCAAACACCGCTCTTACTGCTACGACATAAAGGCTGCTAAAATCAAATTGTTACGATAGACGTGCTGTCCACTGTACCTTAACCTCTCCGACATGGCAGATAAGGTAACAGGAAAATAATAAAAAAACATGGTCTTATCGAATTTGGTTTTTTACTAACGACGTAGGCATTATCTATTATAAGTACTAACTTTTGACCTTTAAGATGAATACTTTAGCGTTTTTGTTTTAGGTACTTACCTACTCAATAATAACTGAGTTAGCGCTGATGAACATTAATTTCACGTAAAGGCTCGTTCACACCGGCGCGACTTGTCGCGCGACGCGACTTTAACAATACAATTTCTAATAAAACTTCACGATTGAACAATTGCCGGTGTCGCGTCGCGCGTCAAGTCGCGCCGGTGTGAACGAGCCTTAAATCGTTCACACTTCCAAATACTATTAAAATGATTTAACACATAACATAACATAACTCGAAGGGTAGATAGAGGTGACCTACATAGGTACATGCACATTTCAATAGGTTGGCGAATTGTTAATTAATCAAATTCCTGATATGTGAGTCACCTTATCTGGCAGAAATTAATCCTTGTCCTTCTCCTAATCCGGAAATTGTTAAACAGGGATTAATATCTTATGTTGGTTATAAAAATTCGTGGCTCGAAAAGCACGTTTAAATCTTGGTCCCGGCTGTCTTTATGGGTCTAGTCTTTACGGGTCGTCAGAAGCCTGAAACTCTGACAACCAATCTTCTTGGAAAGACTTGTTGTCAGATTTTCAGGTATTATGTTGCAGAGCTGAGATAGGCAGTCGCTCCATCTAAATTACTGGTATTTAGCTGCATCCAGTTGGGAAAAGGCTAGGCCGATGATGTTGGTAACATAATAGCCATTTTATCCTGTCCATCCTGTATAGCCCCAAGATAGCCGTCTCAAATGACGTCACTCACTAATAATTTGTCTTTAATAGCATCACAGGACAATGCAGCTGCCCATATACGTTTGCATTGTTTAAAATTACAAAGAAGTCATGAAGACGTAGGTGCAAAAAAAAATGTAATTGAATAAATTATAAGTCGTACATATTTAAATATGATATTAGCGTACCTACATTAAAGAGTGATAAAAAAAAGATAAAACTGTAACTCAAACGGGCTAAGAAACTGCTAGGCGAGAGAAATGACGAAATGATCGTGCAATTTGAGCAGAATAAGAATTTTGAGAAGAAGATATTGTTGTAAGTTGGTATTGTACAGGTTTTTGGGCACAGTTTAGAGCGCGTTTGGAGTTGTTGAGTGGGTGAGGAGGTGGTTTCCTGTGTTTGCATAGCAGTGGTAGGGAGGAAGTCGCAATACCTCATGCCCATACTGCTTAAGAAGTTCATCAGCTGTAAAATAAAGCTTTCCTGTAAAAGAAAACCATTTTTGTTCAAATTACAATGCAACATTTATGAAGATATAATAAATAACCATAATGCATTAGTATGGTTATTTAGTCTTTAACGTGATTTTAAATGAATGTGGATAAAAACAGAGAAAAATTATTAAAAAAAACATACGTAATAATTACTAGAGTCATACTAACCTAAGAAATGTAACACCACACGTAAACAATCTTGTTTCTGTTTGAATTGGGCATCTTTCTCCTGTTGTTTTTCATTACAGGGGGAGAGCACTATTTCAGTCATGGCAAAAACTAACCTAAAAAAACTTGTGGAAATAGCAAGCAAATAAATAGAAAAGCAAAAGTCTTACTCGCGACCAAATAAGTCTGTGATGTAAAGGAACTGTTTTTATTTTGTTTATTATTGTGAATGTGAAGACTATGTGGGTCATTGATTTTTCTTTTTTTCTTTTTTCTTTTCTTAGTTAGTTTTAACCATGGTCTGGCAGTTTGAGTACTATATGCGGCCTACCCAAATGTCCTTTCTTTGGTATTGTTCGTCGAATCGTTGAGCTCCTTGAGTTCTGAGTTGAGCTGCACGATTACTGACAAATGCGTGCACTGACTGGACAGGTCCACTCAATCTGTGTGGTTCTTTCCTCAAAAGACCATTTCAGATACGAATCTACATATTCTTCACATGATCTGACCAAGATTATGTCTGGACTTTAAAAGAGACTGTGACCTCTGAGTTTGTTTCGGCCTTTCTTCTCAGAGTAGTCAGATAGGAAACGCCGACCTCATCTAGTTTTAAAACAATTTGATTGACGTGTAAAAGTGTTTGTACAAACCTACTTCCAGAAAATAAATCATTTATCATTTATCATAACTAATCTTATAACAGTAACTAAATACACAGACTCAATTAAACAAAACTACTAATAAATGAAACCAGAAATGTTATTATTCCGGCGAAAACTACTTTGCACCCCCCTCGTTTTCAAACTATTTCCCCCACATGAATGGCAGAGAAATTAGTTACATTCACAAGTTAAACTTAAAAAATTAAATAACCCCCGACACAATTCCAGGTGATGCTGCAGTTTTGGTTCAAGGTTACTATGTTCTTCTAATATCATTGAAGTAACAGAATACTAAATTTCGAATCGATCAAACCTGTGGAAGATGCGCACATCCAATCATCAACTAGAAAAGAACTGATAATCTTCAAACGGCTGAACCGATTTTCTTGAATTGTAGCTAAGAACACTCTCGATCAAGACACCTTTCGAACAAAAAAATAATAATCAAAAGCGGTTCAGCCGTTTCGGAGCTACGAGGGAACAGACAGATACACAGACACACAGATACACAGATACATACGTTAAACTTATAACACCCCTCTTTTTCCGTCGCCCTTAAAACAGACATTGTAAGATTGTGTCAAAAAAATAATATGAAAATAACAATAAAATAAATAGACATAATACAGAATAAAATAAACAATCAAATGGACTTATATAACCTGTCGGTAGGAAAGCTAATTCTGAAGAAAGAACATAAACATTGTCTTGAGTTAATCACAGCGACCAACTATTCTTATCGTTTAAGTAGTCGTTGATGAGAATAGTATGCCTTTGAACAAAGGTTGGATTTTACTTTAGCTTGAAACGCATTAAAAGGTAAATCTAGCAAAGAAGAGGGTAGCTTGTTATAAAAGGTTATACCAAGCCCAACAAATGAGTAATGCACTTTATACATTACCCTTAGGAGAGCTCAATCTGTGTATTGTTCAAAAGAAATATCATACATTTCCTAATACAACGCGCAAATTGAATTTAGGAAGGTGTTTGTGTGTTATGTAACTCACTGTTACCTACTGACCCAGATGACTGCGCGGATACAAACTTCAAACAAGAATAATAATTGACAATTTTTCTTAGTGCACTTCTCAGCAATATTGTTTTAATTTTTGGATTAAATAACTACCAACCTATTTGTTTATTCAGTGGCTAAATGATAACAGCCGCACGGATCGAATGAAGGTTAAACTCCTTTTATAAACATACGAAATTTAAAAATAGAAGCATGCCATTATCATGCACAAATATATGGAACTTTATTTAAATATCGTAAATAATTATTCAAACTATTTACATGGCTAGAATAAATTAATATTAAAACAATATTTTAAACTTGTCTAGTTCTTTAATGGTAAGGTCACATTACTTTTGCAAAAATCTAAGATGGGTGTAAAATATCTCCACAAAATGGAAAACGTAAGGGGAAAAGGGGTAACCAATTTTACTGGAGAGGATATACTGCGTGGTTTAATTAACTTGAAAAAAACATTGGTATTTACCACCTATAACATAAAAAACAATATTAAAAAAAAAACCTGCAGTTAATAGTATACGATTTATCCAGGCTGACCAAACTCAACGGATAACCCGGTGGTAGAAATATATTTTCCAAAAAAAAATAACCAACTTCCGAGAAAAACACTACAAAGTGAACAATAACTTTAATTTCGGAAGTTAGTGTCTTTGGTTTAGAATTTTCGTTTTTTGCTACCGACTTTAGAAATTGAAGTTATTTTTCACTTTGTAGTGTTTTTTTTGACAGGTTGTTTTTTGTTGTATAAAGCTTTTATTTTTCATTTTTTTTAGAATACCACTACCTGCTATGTTAACAGTAACATTATTATGACATCATCCACAAAGACAGAGTGAAAAATACGTATTATTGAAGCGAACTCAAAAACGACCAAAGCAAAGTTAATAAAAAAAATATGGAACCAGCATTTTTCAAAATCAGATTAAAATAATCAAATCAACGAATAAAATCCGTATCGCAGTCGTCTAGGGTTACAAACAAAATTTTCCACATTAAACGTTTTGTTTTGTTCTTCTTATCTTGTTTGTACAAAAATAAGCTCAAATCAGTAACATTTATTATTACCTACGCTGTCTGATCTTGAGTATAAATATGCAAGAAAATGTCTAAAGCTTCACACAACAAATCCACATCTCTTTACGAACGTTTCTCGTATTCTACTACACAACAACTACAATGGCTGCAAACAAGACCACCATCATTCTTCTGCTGGTTGCCTTCGCAATGCTGATGGTCACCGTCGAGGCTGACATCCGTGTCGGGGCCTGTGACCACACCTGCACCGGCACCGATGAACAGAGGGACCAGTGCTGCAGAGCTAATGGCTACCCCGGCTGGAGCAAATGTAGTGGTGGCGCGTACTGTAGGGCCGGGAGACTATAACAACACCAACGGTACTTTAGTGGAGGTTTCGTGTGAAACCCTTGTGAATGTCCATCATTCCGAGAACATTCAGAGGTAACACCTGCTTTTTATTGTCAAACATCAAAATTAATATTGATTATTGTAAAGTTCCACGTCTTTAAAATAAATTCAGCTCGTTATATGGGTTATTTGATTAAAAAGAATTGTTTTAATTTTTTTTTTCTTTTTCGTGTCTGTGTGAAGCAGTAATGCCCGTTTTCACTAACTCCAAGATAAGATAAGATAAGATAAGTTAATATTTATTTCCTTAAACATGTGTCATACATACAAGAAAATACATGCATGCAAGATAATAACAACATTATTAGGTGCTAAATGATGTGACTTGCAAATGTAGGTAATTAATAAATAAATAAATAAATAAAAATTCTTTATTTCAGACTATTCAAATGTCCATATTAGGTTAGTACTTATTACATAATCTTAAAACTATGTTTAATATAAATATAATTAAAGAGCAATAAAAATATTGTAATAAATTTAAAAACACAAAAATCAAAAAGTGCATTGAAACAAAAATAATTTATTAAGACTGTTATACAGTAATCATGTCAACAATAAAAAATAATGCAAAAATCCAAATAATAATTACGCAAAAAATATCATTTTATTAACAAACACAAAAAATGTATATGTCAATACATATACTTTCCTCTAGGAACTCGTTAATGTTATAGTACTATGCTTTATTTACTAAATGTATCTTCAGTTTTCTTTTCAAGTGTACATTATTAAGCTCCTTCCAATTCTTAAGCCACAATCATATCAAAAACACTTTTGCGCATATGTAAGTGCAGTCCTATAGGGATGTGATACACATAGTTGAGTTTGGTCACGCCTGTTCCCGGGAAATTGATCTGCTCTGCGCGGAAATACTTTAGGATTGTTCCTGACAAACATAACGGTTTCAAGAATATATATGGATGGCGATGTTAAAGCCAAGTAATACCTCACGTTAGCAGATCGCTACGCAACAGCTCCCTTTTCAACATTCGTTTCTGTGCAGGCAACTCGTAAGCTTTGAAATCTAAATTTTTGACACGAATTGGCTATGGTTTTTGAGGCAAGTTTCGTGCCTGACAATATCTTTAGCAATCTGTTGCAAAGCAACCGTTAGGGCCGAAACTGCGTTAAGCGGACGCCCGCGCGGTTCTATACAAAAGTGCTCCGCGCGGGTCACCCGCAGCAGCACTTTTGTATAGAACCGCGCGGGCGTCCGCTTAACGCAGTTTCGGCCCTTAGAGTTGCCTAAGCATTTCGTATTGGTGAATTGTCAAGGGTGCCAATTTGTAGCCTGTAGGCCAAACGATCAGATCACGTCTTATAAAGATTACGTCGATTTAATATAAAAGCAATACCCTTGTTACCTTGTTTTCCTTCAACTGTTATTATTAATTTATTCTTGAATACTATCTATAACCAACAATGCAATGCCTGAAGCTCCTTACAAATATCCGTTCACGAATTTTTTGATGGCCCGTTCGTCTCCTAACAGATACTAGGCCTACGGGCTACGACGATCCTACCGAAGCTCTCAAGGGCCCGAAACTGAATGTCTAATAAGAAGCTGATAAACCGGTTTGTTGTAGAACTATATAAAACTAGCAAAAAAGCAAATGGGTAGTAAGTCGTAGAGTCTGGGAGAAAAAAGGTATGCAAGGTAAAATATTATAACCTAAAATTAATCTAATAGTTATAATATAAATATTTTTTATGTATTACATAGTTTCAAAAAGGTGTTCAATCAGAATATAAATATTTACCAACACTACCATCGTGGTTCTGCATCTCTCTGGCCAAATGTAGGTACTTACCTACTCTTAATAGAAAATACCTACCTATGTCTGGGAGCTAAGAATTATAGTGACTTAGTCAAAACGAGATAAGTATGAATAAAAATAAAAGTATAAAAACTAAAACCCAACTACGGGAAAAAAGTCAGCTAAAAAGGTATAAACAAGTCATCTCAGACAGACAAATTAAAAATCCGGAGTCACACGTAATCTATTCGATTTATCCCTTAAGACGTGTCAGCAAAAAAGTCTAAGGAAATGTCATGAACAAGTGAGTGTATTTTCAAATATTACTCCAAAAAATCCGTTGTACAAAATAAAACACGGATACATTTTGCTTGAGTCAAAACCCACCTTTTACATCGGGTGGTCATTTATTGAGGTCCACTCAATAAATGACCACCCGATGTTAAACGTTGTGTTAACTTATTTCGACGAAGGTTACTAATGGTCAGTTGGCGACAGGGTGTACACATTCGACCTGAACGACGTCAAGTCCCGGTTCGAATCTGAATGCTCTCTGTGTATATTTGGGGAGTTTGTTTACGAGCGATGGAAAGATTGATGAAGATGTGGAAAGGAGAGTTAATGCGGGAAATAAAGTGAATGGTGCTATACATGCCATGGTGCGCTGGTGCCCACACTTATGTATGGAAGTGAATGCTGGGAGTGGCAAAAGAAGCATGAAAGTAGAATAAATGCTGTGGAAATGCGTTCCTTGCGAAGCATGTGTGGTGTGACTATGAATGATAGGCTAAGGAATGATGTGATAAGACAACGGTGCGATTTAAAAGAACATGTAGTGACAAAAATTGAAAAGAGTATGCTTGGATGGTTTGGTCATGTTGAGAGGATGAATGAACGGCGACTAACAAAATGTATTTACAAGGCAAGTGTGAGTGGAAATGCCGGGAGGGGACGCCCTAGGAGGACATATAGTGACCTTATTGGGGATGTTCTTCAGAAAGGTCAGGTGCATAGTACTCGCAACCGGCGTGCGTGTATGACCAGATGTATGAACGTTAACGAGGCAAAAGGCGTTTGTAAGGATCGTAGCAGGTAGCGTTCTGTAGTTTCTGCCTACCCCCATGGGAAAAAGGCGTGAGTATATGTATGTATGTATGTATGTATGGTATACGAGGCGTTGCGTATAATGGTTCGAAAGCTACTTAAAAGGCCGACAGTAATGTACGGAGATTAAAAAAACGTGTTTCGAGACTAACACCCAGAAAACCTTTAGGTCACTGTACTTAGTAAACTACTGTGGTGTACCACAAGGAAGTGTACTTGGCCCCTTATTGTTTATAATATATGTAAACGAACTGCCCCACTCCACGAACCAATATACTATATTGTTTGCAGATGATACTACCGTGTTGACAAAAGAGAAAACACTAGATAACAGTAAAATTGTTACGGATAAAGCAACAGATTTAATCAATTGGTTATATAGGAATAATTAAAAAAAATACAGATAAAGGCTAAATTTATAACATTTTTGACATATAATAACCACAAAAAATTGGAAAAGGAGGAGGAAATGAAATTAAGTTAAAAATTTGATATTATTAACTTCTGCTATGTCATTATTACTGTAATAATGACATAGCAGAAGTTAATAATATCAAATTTTTAGGAGTACTTATTAAAGCTGAAGTAGAAAATGTATGTAAGAAAATAAACAAATTCGTATTTGCACTTAGGAAGATCAAAAATTTTACAGACATTTAAACAGCCTTATTGGTATACCGTAGCCATGTTTGTTCTGTTTGTGTTGTTTGGTATGGAATAACTATATGGGGGAACTCAACAGATGCCCAGAAGGCATTCATAGCCCAAAAAAAGTGTGTAAGGTCACTTTTCAATCTTAAGTGGACAGACTCTTGCAAATCTTTATTTGTTAAGAAAAAGCTGCTTACCCTCCCGTCTTTATATGTATTTGAAACCTGCTTTGTAAGAAAGTCCTCCATCCTCGAGGTTTCCGCGCTGCAAAAGGCTGACGTCCTTAGCCCAGAATTTTTCCCGGAGGGAGTTGTGTGTAGATATTACCGGGAAGCCTGACCAAACCCAAGTGTTATGTGATAATAATTATGCTTTCGTGGTATAAACCTAACTCTATGTCTGTGATTTATTTATGTAAAGGATCTTTTGTATGCAGAATGAATGATATAATTACGGTAAGTAATCTGTGGAGTGGTGTCAGTATGTATTTCAGACAAATTCGGTGGAGAGCCTCCAACTCTTTCGCCGATGCCACTTCCAGGCGATCAGCGTATTGTATTCATTGTATATCTGTGTTTAGTAGCTACTCACGTGAATCGTACGTGCAGTGCAAGTGTGAAGAATACGAAAAATAATGATCCCGTCTCTGTTACCCAAGGGGGTGAAGAGAACGGCGATGCGTCGTTGCTTCCGCACTGGGCTTGTCACTTAGAAGAATTTCGTTATAACTTTGTCACGGTTTGTTATGCAAAATATTAGGTTATATTTCGATTACTTAAGATATGGAATGGGTTATTAGGATATCTAGTAAACTTACATTTGTCTCCCAGTTTTTCAAACATCTCAGGGTGAGATTTGGTAAATTTACATACTTCCTCAATATAGATAGATACCAGTTAATGTATGTAATTTAATGTATTCCAAGTTTTCTACACAATTTTTGTGCGATGAAAGCTCTTCCGAGATGCACTGAGTTACCCCATACCAATATACCGTAACGCAGTATTGAACCAACATAATTATGTATGATGAGCCTATAATGTGGCTTGCCTACTTGTTAGGTTAGATAAACGCCATTAATTAACCAAGTACCCTGGTTCCTATCGTTTAGACGTTAAAATAAATAATTGTTTTGTTAGTATAATTTTGACGACCTACCTCCATAAGTCCAAATGATTTTAATTTGTCTGTATTATGTTTTTTTTTGTCTTGTCTGACCCCGTTGGCCAGACTGATTATAAAATAAACACATAAGAAAAACAACTTACACCCGATACCGATTATTATTATGTTGTATAATAAATAGGTTATTTATTATATAAGGTCATAATGAGAAAGTTTCTTTGTTTTGGTCCAACCCTAAACGGCCACTGTTGGTCGGTACGAACTTTTATCTACCTATTCAGTGTTTACGATTAATATTTATTTCATTCTAATACCTAGAACTACTACCACTGGTATTTGTTTCAACTCATATTTATTTTCTGGAACGGATATCACTCTGAAATATATTTACATTAAAATATGTGCGAACGAATACTAACAACTTGAATTTGGTACAGTCAGCTTAGTCAAATCTAATCAAATAAAATTTGTTTTCTAATATTTTTATGTGATCGTAATTTAATGCTATCCAAAATCACTTCATTCCAATATTTTTACAAAGAGTGAATCATCTAGCTATTTTTTTATACCTGCGAGAAAGGGAGAGTTTGGTTTACTGAGATATTTTGTATTTTTTAAAGTAAAAGTAAGTAAATTGTTCTTGTTTTTATTTTTTTGCAAAAAAAATGTTATTCAGGTACAAGGAGGAACTAAAATTATAATAAAATTATTTAATTTAATTCATGTTAACAAGCCATTATTTTATTATTGAACTAAATGTTTGCTAACAAAATTTTATTTCTTTCACACAAAGCATTTTCACTGACTGTACCTTATACAGGGTGTTAAAAAAAATTGCGTGCCATAGCTTAGGGGAAGGTTAAGTATCGATAAAGGAACCAAGAAAAAAAAACAAAAAAAAGATTGCAAGATCAACCTAATTTAGTACCAACTAACTTAAAATAGCAATCGTTTAGAATTAAAATTATTTTATTTTAATTATATCTACGCGTCGTGCCACAAGTCGCGCCAGTACGTACGACCCTTTAAAGGATTTTTTTTAGGTGAGACCAAATGGAAAATTTCAAGTTTTTAAATCTAAAATGTAACCGAATGTAACATTGAATAAAAATAAATATTATTTGTACTTACAAATAATATTTACTTTTATTCAATCTTAAAAATGCTAGTCTGCATGCTTATGCTTAGTCAAATGTTTAGATTGACACTATACTATTATCTTAAATATAGTTTGAATAAATGAAGGATACTTATAAATATGAATTGGCTTTACCTGATTAGCATGAATGGTCATTTAATATTATTTATTAAATTCCCGTTTGTCCCACTAGTGTGACGACGGCAGTGAGACGAATGGGAATACACGAAAAAAAATCGAAAGTCGGAGCAAGAAATGAAAATTCTAAACCAAAAACACTATTTTCGAAAATTAAAGTTATTGTTCACTTTGTAGTGTTTTTTTCGGAGGTAGCAGTGGGACGAACGGGAATACACGTTTATTTTTGTAAAAAGCTTTTATTTTTCACTTTTTTTTTGTGGTAGATACCACACACAAATTAGAATACCACTAATTAATTATAGCATCATCCACGACAAAGTGTACACGTATTATTGAAGCGAAATCAAAAACTACCAAAGCAAAGTTAATAAAAAACATAAGGGACTTGCTTCTTCTAGCAAATGAAAAAAGATTTTTCAAAATCGGATTAAAATAATCAAATCAGCGAATAAAATCCGTATCGCAGTCGTTTATATTTAAAAAACATTTTTCCACATTAAATGTCTTGTTTTGTTCTTCTTATCTTGTTTGTACAATAACTAGCCCTTACCAATGACATATTATTACCGACGCTATTAAATCTTGTCAGAACTTGAGTATAAATATGCAGGAAAATGTTTATAGCTTCACACAACAAATCCACATCTCTTTGCGAACGTTTCTCGTATTCTACTACACAACAACTACAATGGCTGCAATCAAGACCACCTTCATTCTTCTGCTGGTTGCCTTCGCAATGGTGATGGTCACCGTCGAGGCTGACACCCGTGTCCAATGCTGTGACGTCACCTGCGCCGCCGCTCATTTTATTAAGAAAGTTTGCTGCAGACTTTATGGCTACTCCGGCTGGAGCCGCTGTAATGGTGGCGCGTACTGTTTGTCCATAGACAAGATATGATACACAACACAAATCTCGACAACGAGCCAGTGTGAAATCCTTCAATGTCCATCATTCCAAGAACATTCAAGAAGTAATCAACACCTGCTTTTTATTGTAAAACATCTAAATTATCATTATTATAAAGTTCCACTTCTTTTAAATTCAGCATGTGATTTGGGTTATTTGATTAAAAGATTTTGTTTAAAGGAGATCCGCCAAATCCCATACAAAAAAACCCCAGGCCCGGCGCAAAAGAAATGTATCTCATATTTCAGAGTAATAATAGTAAAAATATTGTAAAGTATCGCTATTGCCAAATTCGGTGGCTAACTTAGTTTTTTTGCCCGGTGAAGTTTCATAAGCGCTAGATGTAAAAAAATATCTGTGTTCTGTGCTTAACTGTCGGAAATACGTCACTGAATTGACTAATCGGGGCGCCAGCGCCGCCGCCGCCGCGCCGCCTAGCGGCGCTCGACAGAGTCTACATAACATAACGCTCGACTGGGGATAAGCAGAGTTGGTCGGTTATAATTTTACTTGAACTGCAAACGGTTTTTAACCGACATCCGAAAAAGGAAGAGGTTATCCTAAACTCCGTCATTTATGAACCGATTTGGAAAATTATTTTTTTGTTTTTAAAGGGTATACTTCCCAGGTGGTCCTGTTGTCATCAAGTCAGGATCTGATCATGGGATCTTGGAGAAATCGAGGGAACTCTTCAAATATTATAGGCACACCTATAGCAATTTGGGTATTTTTTATAGTAACTCGTGCATTTGCTCTTGGAAAGCACAATTTTTCACAGATGCCCACCGGAACTACTCAATAATAATTATTGGTTCACAATGGCAACAGAAGTGCACAGCACATAACAGAGAATTTTAAAAGATGTGTAACGTTAAAAACAACATTTTTTTGCGTTTCTTTCCCAACTTTCCTCACACCCATATTAAATCTAAATAAAATTAACCCAGCAGTCTAGCTGCGGAGACGTGCCAAACAGACAGACAAACTCACATTTATAATTTAGTCGCATGATGTTGAGACGTCTTGAACTCCGCCCGTCAGAGACGAATCTATTGTAATAAGACACTGTTTAACTTTGAGGAAACTTAATTTCTCTGTGTGTGCAGCTGGTGTAGGACTGTGGCGTTTACTGGGAGCTATTGTCGTGTTTGAAGATTAATTATTAACGATGTAAAACATAGAAAGCTAAGTATATAGAATACACTTTATTATGTACATCACAAAATGAATTGGATTTCATTGTATTTTTATTTAAATTTATGCGAGAATGCTACAATACTAACATAGTTTTCTAAGATCTTTGTTACTAATATTATATGGTCAATTTTTGATTATGCCTGTTTTTTTTAATTTTTTTTTAAATAAAAATTACAGACATTATTAGAAATTTTACAAAGCGTGACAATAGGCGGTCTGATTACTAAAAGCGATCTTTTACAGACAACCACGGCTTATTATTGTTTCATTCCATGTTTACACGACACCGACATAATTACATAGGAATGAACGTAGATCTACTCCTTTCATTCACCTTTCATTCAATTTTTCGATCAATTGATAGGCGAGTACCGAAATCCAACATCTTTGGATTGATAATGAATTCCTTGTTAGGGTTCCGTACCCGACGGGTGCCAAACGGAACCCTATTAATACCCTGTCGACCTTTAATTATTAACTTTAATTATTATTTTATTACCACACAAGAAAACTTTCCGTGGTTTTTGCTCAATCCCCTCCTGAACCCTTCGTCTTCGATTTCGGAATTTTGATTCTGATGATGATTTAGCATCTGATTGATACCTGCTTTAGTCAAATGCTGAAAAAAAAAAGTGAAATTATTAGGATATTTTTACTTTATTTATCACACATGCCTGAGCAAATACCTAACCATTTATCTCTAGTGTGACTGGTGCAATAGCTTTATAAATTCAATACTGTGACGAGAAGTGTGTATAAACACTAGCTATCTTATTCAATGTCCTAGCAAGCATTACATTTACCTCGCGTTATTTCTAGTCTCTAGTCGCGTTGACGGTAACAGTCACCACATAACCACAAACTGCCTCAGTTAACGGTTAACGTGACATTAAGATGCATTTAGTGAGGGGATGTCACGCTGTGGTTACAGCTTGTCTAAGCGGTTTACTATCGACCGTGCTACTACGAGTATCAGTCTCGGCGTGTTAACCAATTTGTGAGGTAGGTAACATATATACATAAACTCGCGTCTTTGTCCAGTCAGGCAGTACTCGCAATCGGGGTACGTATATGACCAGGGGCCTAAGTCTACTAATTTATAAACGTCACAATGGTTTCATAATGGTTAGTTTTTGACAGATTTGCCATACAAAAACTGTCAAAAACTAACCATTATGACACCATTGTGACGTTTATAAATGAGTAGACTTAGGCCCCTGATGTATGAACGTCAATGAAGCAAAAGGAGGTCGTAGCCAGTGACGTTGTGTAGTTTCTGCGTGCCCCAATGAGGTAGGTAATAAAATGGAAATATCTATCTGTAGATATAATATTATGTGTTATGAAAAAGACGGTTACTGTTTAGAGTTGATAAACTAGTTTACGTTACTTTAAAGACAGCATGATGTCTTCATATCTTGATTAGAAGTTTATTTTATACCATCTTTTTATTTATGCGAAGAAAGTTGCAATGCTGATACCTACTGCAAACTGCAGACAACCCAGTACCTGATCCGCATTCAATATCGGAATAGCACGATAAAAGAAATCAACTGTCTAACACATCGAGATATAAGTACTAACGTACTAGAGAAGCCACGTCAAATAACTGAATTGTCCTATTCTTCGTATCGAATCTTTAGTTCGCTGCAGCGCTAAAATAATAACAATTCGTCTAAACCGGTAACTAATTTACCACAGCGCAGCGCTAGATTTGCTGCGGAAGTGTATTTATTCTCGGCAAAAAGGTCTGTAAATCACGGCACTTACGCGTTTTCTACGACAAAGTGACCACGGTGCGGCGCGATCGCCGCAGTTGAACGAGACAAAGTAGGAATTTACGGTGTCTTCTCTAGTACGTTAGTACTTATATCTCGATGGTCTGACATGAGTTTCGATGATCCACAACAGAATATAGCCATCAATTAATAACTGCACTGTGTCCATACAGAGTTGTTTAAATAAGTAATGTGACAACAGAGAACACATCGGTCGTGTTGACATTATCACGTCGCCGCATTAGCCTTGGATGTCTCAGTTGACGGCTGGCGTGACGTTAAGATGCATTTAGTGAGAAGTTGTCACGCTGAAGCTGCAGGCTTATCTCTCCAAGCCAAAGCTAGCAGGATTATGTTTTGAAGTTAAATAGGGCAGGATGTTTTGGTATGACTGTGTACCTACCTACTCTGTTTTCTGTGCAGGTCTGCATACAGTCAGGAGACCATCCGCGTTAGTAGAAGTAGAAAGGCAGTCACAATTATGAATGCAACGCTACATAGATGATAACTAGCGAAATCTGAACAAGTTATTGTCGTCTAGTTATTTCGTGTTTTTTATTATTGGTGACCTTGAAGTTTCGGTTGATTTGGGTAACGGGGTGTTCTGCGTGAGTGATGAATGCGAGGCGACGCGATTCGACGAACGCCATCAACTCAACGGCATACCCTGATTGCGGCCTATGTGGCGACGTATCATCGCGTCGTATTCGTCGCTCACGCAGGACAGGGCCTAGACAGGTTGCGGTATCGTTCCAATTGTTACTATCAACACAGATTAGGATATTTATTCAGGTTAATAAGGTATAAGAGGTTATATGTATAAGGTTATATGTATACATTAAGTGTGTAAATGTGAAAGCACTGATTCAATTGTTCTTCACACATGCCAATCAGTCGACCATGTTAATGGTACCTAAATAATATCTTCATTTACACATACATTATTTTTATTTTATTCAGACATTCTGGCGTTTGTTGTTTAAAGTTAAGTGACGTTCAAACGTCAAAAATGTATGGTTAAACAGTCGCTAATCACTACTCAACTTTAAGCAACGTTTAGAAATAAACCGCAATATGTTCACTCGTTGGTGTAGTGATCGCAAGCGCTACTGCTGAGCATGAGGTCCTGGGTTCGATTTTGTACTCCTCTGACCAACCGTTCGGGGAAACAAGGCGTAATGTTTTACATAATTATGTGCCTTTACTAAAGAAATGAGAGATAATGTTTCTTTGCCATGATTTTCGTACCAATCCATTGCGTAACAATTTTCCAAACAATACACTAAGTATTCTATGAATATGTAACCACCTACCATCATCTTTTCCCCGATCAATCTTTTACCTTCACTCGAAGGCTCACAGATAACAGGTTCTTTTACCCATATTTCTAAGGCCACGTTTTCACCTGCAATTAAACTTCCGCAAGAAATATCCAACTGCCAACTGAATATCGGTCTGACAACAACTGTAAAATAATAGGAACATCTTTCTCTTTCTCCATAGAAATAAATATAACAAAAACCCCGATAGATAGCACCACTATCGTTTACCTTTAGTTTAGATGGCAATTTCTTATCAACTAGAGCTGAATTCAGTTGGAGCGGCCGAGTTCTTTCCACAATTTATTTCCACCCCTCGAGTGACAACATATGGGGTTGTAAGGGTGTGGTTATGTTGTATTGGCGGCAGCGGTTTAGGGATTATTTTTTATATTTAGAAATGGTTCTCGGGATGCAAGTCTAGACAAGTGGCAATCGCTTTTAAAGCGCTTCGAGTATTTCTGCAAAGATTTTCAACAGCATTAACCTAAGGTTTTGGGTAGCTTGTTACATTTCCATACTTTTTTTTACTTTACCATCATCGTTTTTGTCGATAGAATGTCAGTGTGTCTAAAATAAAGAAATAAGTTTATCCCCTCAAGACACCAATGAGATCTTGGATAATGTTTGGAACTGATAAACGAATTGAACATCTTCTTTATATGAATTAATTAGTATATTACATCCTCAATTTTGTGTTCTAGTTATAGTTAAACCTTAAAATATACCTAGTTAAACCATTTAGGTCAGCTCCTAAAACGTTCTCAATACTAATTAAACTTTAAACCTACTTACGCCCGGTTTGTGAAACGAAAATCAACACAAAAATTAGCGAATAAATTGTCGAGCGTCCGTAATCTGTTGCGCCAGTGAGTGTACGTAAAGTAAGTTTTAAGTGTCAGGTGCAGACAAAATCTAGTGAATATTTCAGGAACGTTCTCCCCTCGAGTAAAACCGTCGAAAGACGCACACTCACACACGATAAGATATACATACAGTCACACTCTCATTATGAGTCTGACGCACACTATATTATCTCTCTACTCTACAAAATCACATCCTGAGGGCCAAGATACAGACTAACTGCTCAGTTTGAGGCTCACTGGCAATAGCTGTAGTGTATCTATTAAATAGATAATGTAAACACTATCTCATGCACGTCAGCAGTGAGGTCGCTGTCACTAATGTCAACTGTCAGTTTACTACGAATGGCGGGAAACAGTTGAATAGTGGAGCGTAACTGCACAAGAGACTTGGTGTGGTGATGAGCCAGTGTAGTGATGTATTCAACTTATTTACGGAATCAATAGGATTCTACATTCTGTGAAATGGCTGCAAGTAATACGTTAACTGTTATGTGTTAATTATAATGATGTTAGTCATCACCTTTGCATGGAATTGTATAAACCTAGAAATAAATATTTCAATTTCAAAATAAACTCTCGGTTCCGCCTTCGCTCCCGCTTTAGTTCCCTCCACTATGTGTGCACTCGCTAAACATTTTTCAAGGCTGTCACTACGCTTTGAGGAAAAAATGTGAGTATAGGACGTATGCCCCCATCGTGATGGTAGATAGTTTTGTTTTTCTTTGACACTTCAAACCGATGCAATGTATGTGCAGAACACCGAAAGCTTGCGCAATTTCAGAAGAGATTATCTAAGGAGTAAATATAGTCAACGAATCCTTTTCTTCAAGTATTACACAGTCGTTTTTGTTGAGGTTAGGAATTAATAATCAGTTAAATAACTCCGGAAAGCAGGAAACTATTCTGCTCGGGAGACGAAAATGATTGAAAAATGCTGCAAACTCATTTTCTAGCTTGTCGCTGTTACTCCAATCCAAACGAGCGAACATTATAGCAGAAGAAATGTCATCCTAAATAAACAAGAAAGATTTAAAACCACCCTCTTAATTTAACGTAAGAAATACTGCTCCAAAAGCCGTGTAAATAAACAACTTTTCAGTTTAAAAACTCCATTACCTACCATATGCGATTTATAGCCTCCGAGAGCAAAATTAACAAACTTGGAGTGGTTTCATCCAAAGTTGTGAACATTTTCAACTGATTTGAATGCATTAACATATTGCAAGTTGATTGATTGATTGAATACCGGAGTTCATCGAATGAGTACTTTGAGACGATTGATCAATAGGAGTGGTACCTACATGCGCGGGGTTTAGTTCATTTTGAATGGGGTTAAGGTTTAGTTCGTATGTTTGAGGTAGGTACAAGTATCTTGCCTTGGAGTTTCTTGCCGACTCTTCTCCATAAGAAACGACCAATTGGAACCTAGCTTTTGACGTTTCATAAGTGCCCATGTAGGTTTATGTGAAATAAAATATTTTGATTTTGATACGTAGGAGCATCAATTTAGATAATATTGTTTTATACAGATCAGGTAAGCTTTTGTACCATTTGTAAGGTAAACAGCGCGTTTTCGAGGAAAAAATCACTCGACCAATTTGTTATAAGAATTTGCAAGAAGAGACAGAGGAGAATAATCGCAGCGGCTCGTCATAGGACCAAGCTGAGATGGCATCCGTTGCTTCGTTCACAGGAGACCCATTAGAGGCGAGCGAATGATCTCAAGACCAGTCTCTGATAGGATAAAAAATCTGCGGGAACAGTTGCTAGTCGATTGACTAATAGTAAAATTTATTTTACTTCAAATTAAAAGCATTATCATTTGTTATAGGACTACCAAAATCATCTTGAAACCATTGCGTTGTTGTAATTTTCAGACAAATATGACTTTCTTTATCTTTGTATTATTAAATCAATGTAATACAGAGTTCAGAATGACGTTGGGTTTCCATTTTACAGCAGGCAATTAAAGCAAAATCAAATCTCTGCCACTTATGGACCAATCAATCTGCCTAGCCTTTTCCCAACTATGTTAGGGTCGGCTTCCAGTCTTACCGGATGCTCAGTTGAATACCGCTATTTTCTATGGAGCGATTGCTGATTACAAATGTTTTTTTATTACGACGTGACCTCGTAAATTATAATCGGGCAGGCGTCTGATGGTTTTTAAGACATTGAAGTTACCGCTTCTTGTAAGAATTCTCTAATCCCTCATACAGTGATCTTGGGATTGATTTTGCAGTTTCTATCTGCGTAAAATAATACTCAGCTCTTTTTTTTCAGAACAATTTTTTTAAAGTTTTTCATGTTTACATATTAGCTTTGTTCTTTTTTCTATGGTTAAGTTTCACCTCAAAGCCATTATTATTTCAGAATTAAGTTAAAAGTCCTGAACTTAACTTCCCTACCCATAACTTATACAATATTATGTTGAATTAGTAAAAAAAAAACGATAAAGTGAACATTTCTAACTTTTGAAACTAGAATTTTTAATCATGATGTGAAATTACAGCTGAAGTGGAAAAATTTCAACTAAGTTTTGGCGGACACCGTTACCACTACGTACTATGTTATAATTTTAGGAAAAACACAAGTGGGGACTGCTTGTGTTTTCCGATTTCCGATTCTCCCTGAGGTCATTAAAGGTTACACATTTATCAATCTGAACGCACTGCATCACTAATCCTTGTTGTACCTTTTGCATTGATTATGTCTTCATGTATCTATGTAAGAAAATGTATGTATGTATTTTTCGTTCATGATATCTACGGTTATCAATGGCATTCCCGAAAGTATCCATATACGAGATTCAAATAAAACAACCAATAAAGTGAATCTTCAACGAAAAGAAATGAGTTTCAAAAACTCCGCCGAAGTAGTTTTTAGGATTACCTTAAATATACAGAAGAATAAAATCTCCCATAATATTGCCACAAAGGGATCAAGAACAAAGCCAAAGAAAACTAGATTTAAAGGATTTTCTAATTGCGCTCAATATCTTACCAGCTTTCTCAAATACACGGAGGGTTTTATTAAAAAAGGCAGAGAATAAAAGCCTTCAAATCTGATATAATTTAAATATTTATTCCATAATGTCACTTGAAACAACATAAGAGCGGGCGAGGGGCCGCCCAGGACTCGCGAGCGGCCCCCGCGCGGCTGCATAGACTATAACGCGTAAAAAAAACAATTGTCAACATCATCTATCATATACCTTTATATTATTTACAATATATTATCACCGAATAAACGTATTTACACTATCTACTTAGTATGTATAACATACAGAAAGCGAAATATTATACATATAGGTTGAGTAACATAGTCCTTTGGCCTCCGAAGCCTCAATTATAATATATAATATAGTAGTGATATTTTCGTTAGAACTTTTTATTTCGGCCCCGTCTATGGGTGCCGAAGAGAATACGCGCGAATGCCTGACGGAAATCGGGGCTAAAGATGGTGTATATTACAGGGTTGAGGGTCGAGTTAAAGTATCCTAGCCACAAGAAAAAACTCGCTAAGTAATCACTGATCACACAGGATTGGCAAATTGGCATCACCAACGCCATGATGAAGAATGGAAGCCAGCAGAACACGAATGCTCCTGTAATGATCGCAAGAGTCTTCGCCGCTTTTCTCTCTCTCTTCGCTTCGAGAGACTCTTTCTTCTCTCTGTGCGTAGGAGCGGGGACGATAGCTCGCTCGGGCTTCGAGCCGTTAGTAACAGTCGAGGAAGACTTTTCTGGGGACACTGAAGGCGGTGCAGGCACCTTCTCGTTGATCGTGAACGCTGTGGTCCTTGGCTCCTCGTCCAACGTATCAACAGTGGAAGTACTCTGTCCTTCAGTTAACAACAATGCTGCGGCCAGCGTCTCAGCGCGAGTCCGTTGGTTGCATTTCTTTAGGTTTAAGAACCGCTTCTTGACGAACCGTCTGTCCCTCGCTGACTGGACAGGTCGTCCTGTGGGAGTGGCGCCATCTGCTGACGTTGGTCTAGGAGGGGGAGGGTCTCGTCTCCTCCTGATACGTCTCCTAGCCGTTTGGAAGATCTTCCAGTACAAGATAAGGATAACCGCGAGTGGGACGTAGAACGTGGACATTGTTGCGAAGATTTGGTACGCAAGGTCTTGGCTGACGAGGCACTTCTGTTGCTGCGTGATTCTGGCCAGGTAGTCTGGGTCCTTCCAGCCGAGCTGAGGGGCAAGCGACACGACAAGTGCCGCCCCCCAGACCAGCACGATCATGGTGAAGATACGCTTCTCGTTGCGTATGTGGATGTAGTCTACGTCTGTCACAGCCCAGTACCTGGAAATATTAACAAATATTAGTAAGGAATCTAGTTTTCAATATTGGCGAATTTTGAATGGTGTAGTAATTTTTGCACGTTCTTTGCATTATAAACTTGAGTTCCGTTAGATCATTCATGTGTTGTGCACTGATTGGTGGTAGCTTTTGTGACGTTCCTAGTTCTTGTTCTGAGAGGAACCAAACACATCAAGAGTGGCTGAATTTGAAATCGTTACTCTCGGATAAATCGAATCGGTAATCCTTGTCTCTTGTCATGGTTGTCTCCAATATCTACTCATCAAATAAGTAATTTAAGTATTTGACGAGATAAACTTTCAGCTTCGAAAATATTATTAAAGAATCTTTCTATAGTCTATATTCAAGTCGGTTCGTGTACTTTGTGTATCTACTTAGTAAAAAAATGTGACTTTGTTCTTACGTCATTCATTCTGCCTAGCCTTTTCCCAATCATGTTGGGGTCGGCTTCCAGTCTAACCGGATGCAGCTAAATACCATGGAGCGACTGCCTATCTGACCTCCACAACCCAGTAACTGGGTAAGACGATACCCCTTGGTAAGACGGGTTGTCAGACTTTCGGGCTTCTGACGACTCGTAACGACTGTCAAAGATCCACGTATGACAGCCGGGACCAACGGCTTAACGTGCTTTCCGAAGCACGGAGGAGTCTCGGTATGTGAAGATGGTCACCCATCCACGGACCAATCCCGGCAAGCGCAGCTTAACCTGATGGATCGACCCGTGCGGCTGTTATTACTTAGCCACGAGCTCCTCCTTCTGACTTTGTTCTTACGTAACAGAGAATATTTAAAAAGTCAAAAACCCTCTTTTAAATATTCCCTGTTACGCTAGACGACAACTTTCAACAAATTATTAAATATACTGAAGGTAAAATGGCTCATTTTATTTTATATACGTATGTTCAACTTACGAAAACGTTGATCACTTTTGGACGTCGCCATTAGCATTGTATATACAATGCTAATGGCGGCTTTAACTTTTTTCTTTTTCTTTCTTTAGCTTTTTTTTCCCCATTATCTTTAAGACTCCTCTTTATTGATCATGAGTTATCCGAATATCAAATAAATATTTGGCCTAGGTCTTAAGGGGGAGGCGTGAAAATTGATTCGCTGTTACAATGTATAATAGATGACAAGATTCTAAGTAAGGTCCACGATGCTACTCAAAGTGTTACAAACTTCACTTAGTGGACCGTACAAGACGTGACTCGAGCTCGTTATGAGCTCGTTGTTAAGTAGTTTGTGATAGGTGTGTTCGTGTGATATTCTAGATACTCATTGGTGATTTGAGTTTGTAACTGATTACATTTAAGGTGGATGCTCCCAGGTAGCCCGTGAAATTCAAATTTTCCTACGTTTTTTGAAATTTGCAGGTCAGAAAGCAAGTCAGCCAGTTTGCGAGTCATTCCAGAAATCTCTCGCAACCCGCATGCGGGCCCTATCGACTAATGAAATTGCGCCATTAGTCATTACCCCGCATGCTGTTTATCGATCGAGTTCACGACTAATGAAAATGAGCTATTTTCGTTGCTATAAGGTTACTATCTACTATACATTGTAACAGCGAATCAATTGTCACGCCTCCCCCTTAAGACCTAGGCCAAATATTTATTTGATATTCGGATAGCTCATGACCTAAAGTGCAATAAAGAATATGAATTAGAAAGTTATGCAACCGCGAAATTTAGCGTGTATTCTGGTTGGATACAAAATAACTGGATGATAGGACTGTATACAACTGACAGAATCAGGACGTATTCTCTAATCAGAAGACGTGTAATCGGGAGATAGGTTTTCTAATTACCTGTCCGTAGCAATAGCAACGAGATGAAGAATAGATGCGGAACTGCAGAGCACATCGCTGGAGGTCCACATGTCGCAGAGCTCGGGTCCCAAGATCCAACCTTGACTGACCTGAGGGAGGTAGAAAGACATTTAGTTAGGTATAAGATTTAGTAGGAAGAAATCAGAGCTTTATAAGCTTGAAGCTCGGACTGAGAGATTTTGAGGTGCAAATAAAATCAATCAATTCCCTAGAAGTGTCGTTTCCTCCAAATGTCACCATTGCTGCTATTCTCTATAATTCTGATGTTAATATAAAAGATCATTTTTACGGTTACCGAACTCAAAGTAAATAATTCAAGATGATGTCAAGAATTCTAAGAGTACTCATAAGTTAATAAATTACAGAATGGTACTGTAGGCAATGGTAATACGTTATAACACTCGTCTCCTTAAAACATTATCTTACCCATATAGTCTGTTCTGAAAATAAATCTGGTTAAAATGTAAACAGATTGATAAGAAAACGTAGCTCGTCATGTCAATTTTTTGTGCCACACAATTTGTGTGGTTTGATTTTATATTCAAATTGAATTCTTAAAGCGAAAATTCTAATTTTAAATCGACTTGAGGATTTTTTTATGTAAGAATTGAAACTGAATAGGGTTTGTTTACACTTTTAACAGTTACTTTTGGAACAGATCATACCTGTTAGTTTGCTCTTATGAAACTGTACAAGAGTGCATCGGACGAACATTTTAAGTATTTATGGGCACTGGTGAACACTATTTTAATGAATCTCCTTCAACTGATTTATGCATGCATCAATCTCAAAACAGTACCTTGGTATGTTGTCTGGACCCTAAATAGTCAACCCAAAACAAACTAAACGTTCAAATATTCAAACCAACTGATTAGTTTCGCAATTTTCTTACCCACAGTTACAAAATTACTATTTGAATATTTAAAAACCCAAACTCAAACGTTGTTTGAGTTTGAAGAGAAAAGTTTTTTTGGCAATTAGGTCTGGAATGAAATGTTCTTTGGTTGGTTTTAGTTTTGTGGCTGTTTCTTTGGATTTTAATTCTGAATGTTTATCTAAGATTAAAGGAAAGTGGGGCTTTGAGGTAACAATATGTACAACAAAATGAAAATGATGGTCATGCATGGCTGCGATGCGGGAGGCGGTGCCGAAACTGGACATCGTAAAAAAAAGCACTGGAAAATGCTGCTGCAGCCAAAGCGTGGCTCATAAGTAATGTATTTTCGCCTGTCATCATCATTTTAAGCTGTAATCTCAAGGGTGTGAGCCAAGGAGATCTGTCATTCAGGTCTCGAACCCAGTATAGACTCTAGCTCTCACAAAGATTTGAATCTGTTTGTAACCTAGATACCATGTGCCGAATTTGTACCTTTTTGAGAGAAATAAATTATATATTATTATTATTATCAGGAATGTTTTTTTTTTCAGCTTTTCGGCTGGTTTTAATCTACATTACGGGCCCAAGCCAAGTAAATGCAGCGTGAGGTGAAATTATTATTATTATTTCAACCTGTTTAGGCGTATTCAAAGTCGAATAAAAATAAAAAATAAATAGACAATTTAAAGACAAACGTCAAAATGTACAACTCCAGCGTTACTCTTTTAATTTTTTTTACAATATTTTGTATTCATTAAATTATATAATTACTTATTACCAAGTATTGGCTAAAAACAGCCCTACATTAATGAAACGTTGTCTAATAATATCATTAAAATGTTCTCATCATAGAAAAGGCAAGCATTTGACATGTCATTCAAAACATGAAACAAGATAAACAACAAAGTGTTTAGGTACATAATTTCGCCACTAAACATGAAAACTTTATGTTTCACCACTACACCGCTTTAATCAAATGGTGTAACGGTAACTTAACTACCATAGCTTGAGGCAAACGCTCTCCTACATACAAGTAACGCACATACCTACACCTAACAATATCACCTCGGGAAATTACACACTAACTGTTGGCGGAACATTTGCCCAAATGTTTGTTTGCAAACTGTAACGTGTTTGGCACTGCATTGTTTATTCGAGGATCAAAAGTTTTGGGATAAACTTTTTTTAAGGGGAGTTTTGTTATGAATGTGTTGTTGAATTGAGAATTAAATTAAAATAACTTTTACATATTTTGTTAAGCCAAAGATGAACTGGAAGAATTCTAAGGTAGAATTCTTCCAACTAATTTAGTACTATACAGGGTGGCAGAATCAGTACCTATTGCCAAGGAGTATCGTGTTACCTAGTAACTTGGTTGTGGAGGTCAGCTAGGCAGTAGCTCCATGTCAAATACTGATATCTAGCTGCATCCTGTTAGGCTGGAAGCGGACCCCAATACAGTTGGGAATAGTTTTGACAGGGTGTTAGGATAAACACTAAAATATAAAACAAAATGCTGTTTCCTACAAAGTGCAATACCTACTCGATTAAAATGTAAGACGCAGCTGCGTTCTTTTAAATATTTCGAGTTGGTCCCATAGTAAAAGTGTGTATATTCCTCGTTTAACCTAGCACCCTGTATAACGTTCTTACGGAGTGAAAGAGCACGAAATTGTTTTTTTAGCGCCCTAAACAATTGACATGCTAAATCATAATGTTTTTCTTTGCAAAGTTTAAGATATTTCTTTGTATTTTCTGAAAACCTACGCATTTGTGACATAATACCGCTGTTAAAATATTTCAAAATAATGAGTCTCATTTATTCTCCTTTGTATTCAGGGGCTTAGCGAAGCGTAGTGCAGCTTAGTAAATAATGATTTTCGGCTAGTCTGTCTATCATAAAAAAATATGTTGGAGTTTCATTTCCTACGAAATGTATGGGAACAGTTTTTTTTTTGCGATTTCTGTCTTTTCTAGTACTCAAACCTCAGTCGGTTCGATAGAGTTTTTGAACCTTTTAAGAAACAGGATTTATTGGCATAGAAAAAAGTTTTTCTGAAAACTGCCCATTTTCTTGCAGACTGTTTTTGTTAAAAACAAAACCTGTGAATGCAGATCAAAATGGACTGCAATAAGTTAAGGACAGTCTCCTAAGACTTTTATCTTGTAGGTACAACGGATAAGGTAGGTCCTGTCCTTACTGCCCCATCTCAAAAATTCACCCTGTATAATTACTGTATAAAATATTGTAATACATTCAAATTCTATGCGACACTTCTTTTTATACGGGCCAACTTACAGAACCAATCCAATTTTTTCTAAACGTTCACGATCAAAAGTGTCTTTTAATGGCCTACCTACTTGAAATAAATGATTTAACTTTGTAACTGGTAACTTTTGAGTAGCAGTATGAACAAATAGGCTGCGACTGCAAGGGACGACAGATTTGTCACGAAAATGGGAACGATAATTAATTCGTGACACCATCTTGTCGCTGTCGTACACACGGCTACACATCAAGCTATACATTTCCAGTATAAGCTGACCTCGCATTGTACGGAAATCCTATATAATGCGAGATCAGCATTAACTGGAAATGTATAGCTTGATGTGTAGCCGTGTGTACATCACAGTCATTATTATTTCGCTTTGTCTCATAAATGACTCTTCTCTACAAATTCTGTGATACATGTCTTAGTCGTTTGCTTAGTAGTCTAATTACTAAGCGGCATGACGAGGCACGCGGCCATCAAGTCTGCGACCGTGACAAGATGGGTACCTACTACTTATACTATTATGTCATACTTCTCCTAAAAAAAAACCCGTTGTACATGAATATAGCCACGTCTGCGCAAAATGCGAGTTAAACTTTTTGAATCACACTGTTTTTTTTATTTTTTTGGGTTGGAAGTCATCAAATAACGTCTCCCGCTCTCGTGTCAGACTCTTTCTGACTAAAACCCACCCGTGTTCCTTCAGTTGCCTGTGTTGCCAGGGGCCACGGTATACCTTTCGGACTTTCCCGTAACCCCGGTAGGCATAGGCCCTAGCAGGTCCCGCCATTACACTATGGTTTGCGTACGACTACGAAAACCACAGTTTACCTCCATCATCATCATCGTTTGGGCATAAAAACGTCCACAGCTGGACATAGGCCTCCCCCAAGCACGGCTACTTCGCCCGGTTCTGTACTTCTCGCCAAAAAATCTCGTCAAAAAAAGGGTTTTTTTTTTTCGTCTATGCCATGGTGTGGGGTATTTTTGGAACGGTCGTTCTAAAATATTGTGTTCTGTTAAAACCATTTTTGGATTGAAGTATCCGCTTGCAAAATATTAAGCTTTAAAGTGTTAATTTTTGTTAGAATCAAGTGTGGCCTGCCAGCTAAATGGTAAGTTCTGGATATGTGAAAAAATTCACAGCAGTAGTATATTATAACGAAATTAAAAGGAAAACTATCACAGCTAAGTAGGCTCTGAAAGTTAACGAGTAATTATCGACCAACTTACATTTGCAGTTGCAAAAACATATTTTCCCATACACAATGTATGGGAGAACATGTTTTTCAACTACAATGTTAAGTTTGTTCTTGGGATAAATTCATTCCAGCTACGGAACCCTTCATTGTGCGTGGTCCGACACGCACTTGACCGGTTTTTCGAAATACGATGCGCTGCGGTTCAACGCGGCAATAATGTGTGCTTGCCTTAACTGTTATTTTTGTATAATGTCCTCACCTCATAGACTGCTCCGAGCGGCATGACGAGGCACGCCACCATTAAGTCTGCCACCGCAAGAGACGCGACCAGATAGTTGGCCACATTCTGCAGGTTCCTCTCGATTATTATAGCTGCTATCACGAACACATTACCTGAGAAAAGAAACACATAGCCTTAATTTAGGAGATAACTAGCGACCCACCCGGGTTTCGCACGTTAAATGTTGATTATCTAAATGATTGTGAAAAACCCCATCAATTGCGTAGTTTAGGATAAAAAACACAGTCATATAGACAGCACGAAAACCAACTTATAATTGTAATAATAATGATGTATAGGTGAAAATGGTGGACTGAAAACATAGTGAGGAAACCGGCATGCCTGAGAAATATTTCTCAAGCATGTGAAGCCAAGTCAGAGGCCGATGGTCGGAATAAAAACTAGACACCAGGTTAGTCACTAGCAACACAAACAGATAGAAAGAACCATACGAAGTTCTAAATGCGGAATTAAAGGGTTGGTTACTTATTTCTGTATTACCACCCATTTTATATTATATACGCCTTATTCTTTGGTTTGATCATCATCTCCCAACTTACCGTTTCATTGAGGTCGGTTTGTCTAAACTTTACATAAAATATATTTAAACTTTGTTGTATCCGAAAACTTATTTGGGGCTAGTAAAATATCAAACAGAGGTCTGAATAATTCAAATTTTACTAAAAGTAATAAATCATTCGCGACAATGGCCTCTGGCACAGTTTAGGTAAAGTTTGCCAAAACTTTCATTTGAATAAAAAAAAATCTATTCCTGCGTGTTCAAAGTTTTAATCACGGTCTACTTTTTTGAGTCGGGGGAATGTTCAAGTTGACATTTTTGACAGTTTCCTATTACAAAAATATTGTTTTATTCAGTTATTTCCGAATATTTTTTGTGGGTTATTTTTACCCAACTGCCTCAGAAAGAGGGTAAATGGATGTAGGTATGTCTATTTCTTTGGCAGGCTCTAGCCTAAACGGCTTGATGGTGTTTAGCATTATGGGGCTGTCGTTAGATTCCTCTGAATTGTGGGAGTGACTATAAATTGTTATGTTATGTAAGTTTGTTATGCATTTTTACAGTCGGGTTTTTTGTTTTTTTTAATAGTTTTCTTTATTTGTTTTAAAAATTTTATTGAATCGTATTGAAATCACCAGCTGGTCTTACTTTTTCTATTTAGGTGCTAATTGAACAGTACCCTAGTGTGATGCATAATGCTTTATCATTCAATGCTGATTTCCTTTGATTTGTTTAGACAAGAAATAAATAATTACAATCAAATACAGTCTTTAGGACACTAAGAAATGCCCACTTGTTTACATAAATAATTCTGATTTTGACTGTAATTACAATTTAGTGTGCTGGGACCCAGTTTTGCGATAGTTCCCCACTGTGACGTCGTGCTCTCCAGTACAAGAGATTTCTCGAATTGTGTGCAATAGGAGTGGTCTTAGTGGTAGCGATACGCTTTTAGAAATGTTGGTGATGTATCATAGGCAGACGTGAATGTGCTATAAGGCCCTTAGACAGAATTATATGTTACTTGAAAGGCTGCAGGTACACAGTTTTCCAAGTGTTGTATAATTCTGTTACCACATGTATTACAGGGTTCGAAATTGTTGGCCATGTTCTATCTGACTTACGAGTGTAGATCGTAGGTTGGAAGCCAGCCAGGCGCTTTACTTTGTGTCAATAATTTCATCACCACTGCTCTCAAAACGGTGAAGGAAAACATTGTGAGGAAACCGGCATGTCCTAGATCCGAAAAATTCGAAGACATGTGACGTCTACCAACCCGCACTGGGCCCGCGTGGTAGATTTACAGCCCACTCCCTCTCAAAGAGAGGAGGCTTGTGTCCCAGCCATCGGAACATTATAGGCTGATTATGCTTATGATTTATACTATCTCTATCTCTCTATTTAGCCCGATATGTCCCACTGGTGGGCAAAGACACCATTTGCCTTTTCCACACACGTCTGTCCACTGCCATTGCAGGTAAGTAATATAACAATGATGGAAGGATCTTGGACCTGGCCTTTGCCATGAATTCATGAATGCCAAGAAGATGATAAAAAAACCCGGCTAGGTGCGAGTCGGTTCCGTACCACCGTACATATTTAGCATTTTTTTTCGAAAAAACACGTTTCTTGTAACTTATTTTATTTTTATCATTTGTTATTATAGTGGCAATAGAAAGACATAATCTGTGAAAAAAACAAATATCTACCTATTTCATGAGATACAGCCCGCTGACAGACCGACAGACGTACAGCAGAGGCTTAGTAATAGGGTTCCGTGTGGCACCTTTCGGGTACGGAACCATAAAAATGGATGGGACTTATTTGCTTTAACTTCCAGGCTTCCACGAAATTAATTTCAGTATTAAAATGCCGTCTCCCATGTAAAACCCATTAATTTGTAAACAATATTATTAATCACAGCACTATGCATGCTGCATTTAGCTCACGCTTTATTGTAATCTATTTATAACTGAACCGTCGGATTAAATCTGTGGCGGCATCTACATCGCCATATGCGAACTACGCATCAAAGACCTGACGTCACAAATCCTGCATCTCGCAATAAGAGTTTACCGCGCGATTAACATAATATACGACATCAATCGTTGGGCAATTTCCCGCCAGACACAACACCCGTCTGGTCGGAGGATACTTCCTTGTCTATAGAGGATGAGTGAAAATTACACCCTGTTCCTCATACCCCTAAAAATCTTTTTCGACGTGGTCTTATGGGGCGTATTAATATTTGGGGCGAAACAAACAAGGTTTCCAATTCCAACCCACTGGTTGGAATAAGGATATTTATTTCTGCAATCCCTTACATTTGAGTGTTATCCCATGGTACGTGACAATTGTGACAGGTCAATCCATGAGTCATTGTGACAGTCGATGTAGAAATGTCCAGATATCAATACAGTCAAATATGACGCATTGTGTAACCTCCATATTATGGAGGGCGACACCGACGCGGACTTTTATAAAACCGCCATATGTTACACAGACGGGGGTACTATTATAGCCGAAACACATGCATGTTTGTTTGTTTTGGTGCTATTGCGCGGCAAAAGTTTTAAGGGCTTGATAATTTCAGAATTAATCACGCCTGTTTTCATCCAAGCGTTGATCAGAGGTGGAATGGCACACATTTGACTTGCCTTATATCAATTCTATTTTTAAAAAATACTAAGGAAGGGCTATTTCTCGCTTCCACAGGCACCACACATCAACCGACCACCCAGTGATACGTCGGTGGCGACTTGACCTACTCACAACAGATTTTGCACTTAACTCCCTACGGTTTACGTAGAGCGGTGTTTCGACCGGTTCAGTGCGATTGTAGTGAGATGAAGTGCTCTCGAGGCGTTGATTGGAGCACTGGGATAGGACTGATTAGATTTTTGTGATTGTGAAGAAGGGTTAAAGAGAGACTGGTTAAAAATAAGTACCTCTGTTACTAGCTTTCTTGGTATACAGGGTGGATTGAGACGGGGCAGTAATTGTAGGTTGTAACTGTTGTAGTTACAAAAAAACGATCTTAAGAGACTCTCCTTTTTTTTGAGAAATTTTGAATCCCAGTCACAGATTTTGATAAACAATTATAATCTGCAAGAAAATGATATATTATAACTTATAAGCACTTTCTTGTCTTTTATAAAACTTTCAATGTTTATATTATGAGTTGCTCAGCTTTATGTTATGAGGTAGGTAGGTGCTGCTTCGTGATAGGAAACGACTTTTCGGAGACCTTAACTGTCGAATTCGTATTTACTTACGAGAAAAAGTTCAATTTTAAATCCAAGTTAAATAATTCGTTAATTATTATGTCCTTTTGTAGCCCCATTTACTAGTTAAGTATGAGAATCGTCTTTACCTTTTTCTATTCCGTTTCTGTAACTACGCCTCACTATAGGAGCCCACACAACCTCAGGTTTTTAGCTCGCTCGCACCATAGAACTCGCGGACTGAGTGCGAGCGAGACGGAGGCGGCTCCAAAACGAGAATAGTTCAGGTAATTGTTTTTACGGCGAAAATAATGGTAATTAAAAAAAAAAAAAAAAAATAGTTTTTAATTTATAGCTTTATAGTTAGTTCAGTTAGTATGCAAAGTTTCATGATCTAATTTGAAGATTTTTTTTAATAGCAGCGGTTTATTGTTCGGTTTGGATGTAACTTTGGTTTGTTTTTCTATCGAGAAATTTTTATGAAGTCGTGTTTTCGGCTAACATAGTCCTTAACACTAATCCTCAACTTAAACATATATTACATTTATTTCAAAATTAATGCTGCAGCAGTTTCGATATAACGGCAGATCTTGCTAAGAAATTTGAGGTGTTATAGGCCCTTAAGTAGTCTTTTCTAGCATAATCAGCCTATAATGTTACCATTGCTGGCACACAGGCCTCCTTTTTCTATGAGAGGGTGTGGGCCGTAATCCACTACGCGGGCCCAGTGCCGGTTGGTGGACGTCACATATCTTCCATTTTTTTTGGTTCTAGGACGTACCGGTTGCTTCACAATGTTTTCCTTCACCGTTTTGAGAGCAGTGGTGATGACATAATTTACACAATGAAAAGTGCTTTCTTGGGTTCGAACCCACGACCAACAACTCGTGTGCAACAACAAAGTGGCGGCCGTACGTTACAATAAGATTGAAGTCTCATTTGAAGATTGATTTACCCTTGAATATTAATCTAAAATGTCTGAAACTTTATTAAAATTCATCATTATCTCACAAGTAAAGTTATGATAATTATTTAACCTTTTAAACAAGACATGATAGCAATAATTTCCGAAATAACTCAAGGAAAACGATGTAATTAAAAATATCTCAGGAAAGTTACAAAGAAACGTGTTTTTAACGAACTGTTAAGCGCAGTGAGCTGCTTCTTATTATTTTAATTTTATTCTAATTGCTTTCTAAAAGGCGATGGTAGAAATAAATTCATTACACTATATAATTTTTCCTTGGGCTAAATTAATTTTTCTGTCGTAATTATGAGGAAAAATAGCCGTTGCCTCGGAAGTTCCTGTTCTTATGAAGTTTATTTTTTTTCTTTGGCTTTTCAATAATTCATAATGGAAAATGGTAGAATACTTTTTTATGCAGTTTGTATCTTATCAACCCAAGCGTTGAGTTTGTGACAGGTTATTGGACATGACGTGTGTCATTGTGACAGCGATTTAGAAATGTCTAGATATCAATATAGTCAAATATGACGCATTTTGTAACCTCCCATATTATGGCGGGCGTCCCAGATGTTGAAATTTATAAAACCTCCATAATATGGAGGTTATACAAGATTTCCATACAGTCAAATATGACGCATTGTGTAACCTCCATATTATGGCGGCGACACAGACAAGGACATTTTAAAACGACCAGTATATGGTGGTTACACAGACGGGGGGAGTACTTACACATGCTTTTTTTAATGATTTGTTCTCTCATATGAAGAACTGATATAAAAGATTGTTAACTTTTCATTTACTAGCTTCAACCCGCGAAATTTCGCGTTTTTCTTATTTTTTTTAAGATCTTTATTTCATATTCTTAAGGTCATGAGCTATTCGAATATCAAAAAATATTTGGCCTAGGTCTTAAGGGGGAGACGTGAAAATTGATTCGCTGTTACGTTATATAATAGATGTAACACTTTCTCTTTTGTTTTTATTTCTGCAACAATCAGTATCTATCAATTTATTTACAAACACCGTGCGTAAAATATAGTACATTCCCCCTTAAGACCTAGCCCAAATATTTTTCGTGGCCTGCAACTCGGGCATTGATGGGAAATCGTGAAAATGTGGGCTGAGGCGAAGCCGATATTCACTTGTTTTTGATCAATTCAGCAATTTCAATTTATCTCGAAGAAGGTTGTCAAAATAATGCTCGAATTTCCTAGTATGTTTGAGAAAAGATACATTCATCTATAACTATAGATATTAATAAAAGCTGGAGAGATGTTTGCTTGAACGCGCTTATTTCTATATGTAAAAAAAAACATTATTATAATAATATAGTGGCTAAATATAAACTGTCTCCCACACGGGCGTCCATTATAGAACAAGCACCTCAGAGATAGATAACCACAATTAATGGTTCTGGGTGTCATTGCACCTAGTATGACTGACAGGCGGACTGACGGTAAATTATGGTGTTATCAGTATATTAACTTCGGTGTTATTTATATTTCTTAGGCCCGTATGTATGAAGAAAGATGTATCAAATGCATTTAAACGTAAGCGTTGTAAACATGCACTAAAAATACTTTTTTAAACGCAGGGGGTACCTAAATTTCGTAACCCACAGTAGCAATACTGTGGGTTACGGGTTAAATTTAGGAACCCCCTATATATGGCTTTCATTTTGACAGTTCAACAACATTCATTGCGTTATTCACGTTGTTGAGCAGACAAGTTATTCGAACATATGAAGCAATGAAATAGCAATATCCTTCAAAATCATACAGATCGTGATTGCGTAAGACTTAAACCTGAACTGGATTTGTTTACACTTTCATTAAATACTTTGGAACAGACATTATAACCAGTGACCTTTATAAATTACGGTACAGGTATCTAAGAATTTTGGTTACTTCTTCGACTAAAGTTACCGCTATCTGGGTAACCTAAGAAGAAGAAATATGTTACCTCTTTTAGGTTACCGACGCCAACAGCACGTGTAAGATACAGGTATTTTTTTTTCGGTAACCGGTATTGGTTGTGTGCAATTTAAGGTAACCTTTAAAAATAGTACAAATGATGAATGTTGTAATCAGAAAAATACCTGTGTTGATCATACCGGTTTAAATCCCTGATTTTAACATTGATTTACGTTACTGACCACGACTTTAAGTAAATAATTATTCATTAATTTCGAATATATTCCCGTATAAACCCAATTAATGAACCACCAAACATAATAAGACCGGATTATTGACGCGAAACTTAAGCCTGTAATATTATATCGAACTCATTTGTAGGCTTCATCGTAAGCAACGGTATTTGATAACTCTCGAGATGTTGATTTCATATATTAATATATGTTACTACGCCCTTAATTTGTCTTTCCAAATGAACAGCGTAGTAACACGTCGTGTTCGGGTTCGCGAATAGTCAATCGTCATCCTGAGGATGCCTCGTTGAGAGGTGAAACACGTGTCGATTTCTTACAAGGTTTTTTATGACTCTGTAGGAAAAGTTACTAAAAATATAGAATAGACAGCGTTACTAAACAATTTTTTTTTTTTAGTTCGTGGCTTTTTATTCTCTATAGGGCGCCATATTCAATTTAATGTGATGTTACATAATACATGTATAGCCTATAATCAGCGGACATATTTTGTCAAATTATGAGGGAACAGATGAACAAACAGGGTGTAATTTTAATCACCGTTTTCCTCTTAAGGGATCATTGTACTCATCATTATGACTAACTTTTACTAGGTATGGGACCAAAACCGATGAAAACAAATTCAGCTGTTCCCTACATTTTGACGAGTTATGCGAGCATAAATGTAGGGAACAGCTGATTCTTTTTCGGAAAACGGTGATTAAAATTTCACCCAGTATATACCGTTAGAAATCATAACCCTCCTTTTTGCTTCGCCGTAGTCGGGTGAAAACCGGGGTGACTACCGAGATGACGGCTAATAGAGAAGTATGGAAGAAAATACATGTTCCACCCTCCAAATTAATTGGGATAAGGGAAGGAGAAATGTGATGATAAGTAGCATCTATGGTGAAAAAGATCCCGGACCTTTTTACTTCGTGGGCGAAAATTACTTTGTCGTGTTTACTATACTTAATAGCACTATGAATACTGCTTACAATCCTGCCTAAATCCCAGATGATAACGAAAAACCGGCCAAGTGCGAATCGGACTGGCACACGAAGGGTTCCGTAGCGTAAAAGCTTGAGCAAAAAACACGTTACTTGTATAGGGACCCCTTTTGATTAATAACTTTATTTAAGTTTTTATTATTTGTTATTATAGTGGCAATAGAAATACATAGTCTGTCAAAACAACTGTGTACCTATTAAGGTTCATGAGATACAGCCCGCTGACAGACAGACGGACAGACAGCTGAGGCTTAGTAATTGGGTTCCGTTTGGCTCCCTTCGGGTACCGAAAAAATATAAATACATAAATTCTAGCACAAGTTGACTACAGTTGACTAAATAGATTCAAATTGTTAGCTACATAAAGTTTTTTATTCTTGTTTGTTCAAATAAACTGAGATAACGCAGCCAAAACACGTAAAGGTAAAGCTGTAGTGGAAGCTATGATGTCGTTAAACTATCCCTCGGTTAAAAATACAACAGACGTAGATATGTTTAGTAACCTATTCCGCTTTACTATTCCTCCAGCACTCGGCGTGTTAACACGTCGTGTTCGGATTTGCGACAAGTCAATTATCATCCTGAGGATGCCTCGTTGAGAGGTGAAACACGTGTCGATTTCTTACAGGTTTTTTTTTTTTTAAGACTCTTTAAGAATAGTAAAGCGGAATAGGTTACTAAATATATCTACGTCTGTTGTATTTTGTAATGGATTTCCGCCAAGTCGCGCCTCAATCAATTAACTATCCGTCGGCACTTGAAGGCGTAAGACCAAGGTACGTCTATGTGCTGTGCATTCATAACACAACATTACATCATGCCTGTAAAACCCAAAGGTTTGGGCAGAGGAGTACCTATAGTATAACCACATTTAGCCAGTTATGTTTGAGTCCCATGTAACAGGGGGCGAGCCTATTGCCATTAACTGGGCACAAATCCAGACTCCGGGCTGCTACTGAGAGATTCCAGATGGAAAAACCACTAAGACTTTGCCTGACCCGGGAATCGAACCCAGGACCTGATGCTCAGCTTAAGACCACTAGAACAACGAGGCAGTGCTGCATTCAGTTTTATAAACAGCCTGTTGGTTGTCAAAATACCATTGCGGAGGCAGACGATAAAACTGTGGGAGGTAAAATGCCGTGGTATGGTTTCATTGTAAGCTGAAAGTTGCAATAACTTCCAAAAATAGTTTATTCACTTTCATGCTAGTGCCGGGAGTCTGTCGTAGCTTCTCATCCAACTTTGCTAAAACTTCAGTCAGAATCGTCTCTGCTAGGATCTGCCTAGCCTTTTCCCAACTATGTTGAGGTCGGCTTCCAGTCTAACCGGATGCAGATGAATACCAGTATTTTACAAGAAGCGACTGCCTATCTGACCTCCACAACCCAGTATCTGTTTAATACGATACCCCTTGGTAAGACTGGTTGTCAGACTTTCGGGATTCATTCTGACGACTCGTAACGACTGTCAAAGATTCACGAATGACAGCCGGGACCAACGGCTTAACGTGCTTTCCGAGGCACAGAGGAGTCTCGGTATGTAAAGATGGTCACCCATCCACAGACCAACCCCGGCAAGCGTAGCTTAACTTGACGGGTCGACCCATGCAGCTATTATTACTCAGCCACGAGCTCCTCAAACTTCATTCATAACTCGTCTACAATAATTAGCGAACGGCAAGCCGGGATAGTAAAAAGGCGTATTACTAATAGTAGCCTACGGCGGGCCACAGAAACCTGAACTGAACGGTTTTAATAAAGAGGACACCGCCCTTGGCATGTCTATCCTTTCTCTGTCTAGGTCAGTTTTATCGATAAACAATTCTTCTCAAAAAGATCACTAATATACATCTTCCAAACGCGGCAAATAGAAATTACCTTACAAGGGAAATAAAAAAGGCTATCAACTCAAAACGCTGACAATTCTAACGTATAAAAACGTTATCAAAGCATAAATTCGGACCTTTTCGGGTGCTCTCCGAGATAAAATGTCGTCGCTTTCGGTAGGTTGGGAGCTAGAGTTTACTTCAAAAGTTACTTGGTATGGGAAAATGTTGTCTTGTTTCGTGCTATTTTCTTTGTATACACACCTAAAAGTTTAAAAAAACTGAGCTGCTGTGTAGATAGTTACATCATAGAACGGTTTTCATTCTTATAATATATCTAAATTGAAAAAAAAAACAGGGTGGCTGAGATATCGACTCGCAACCTGTTACCATGGATTCAGTACATGATTCTGAACCCCTGCGTAGTAACTTATAGTCGATTATTTTAAAAAAAAATTGCTGTGCCATACATTTTGACCGCGTAGGTATTGCACTTTTCTATGAAATAGCCGATTTTTTTTTTTCATAACCGACGAACAATATCTACGTTAGTGGGTCTAGAATAATGTGCTGAATTTTTAAATGTCCCTGCCATCCTGTAGACAACACCAGTAAATATGTCGACTAGAGAATGGTATAGTTTTTGAAGTGGTGAAGAATCAATTTTTAACCCCCGACGGAAAAAGAGGGGTGTTATAAGTTTAACGTGTGTATCTGTCTGTTCCTTCGTAGCTCCCAAACGGCTGAACCGATTTTGATTATTATTTTTTTGTTTGAAAGGTATCTTGATCGAGAGTGTTCTTAGCTACAATTCAAGAACATCGGTTCAGCCGTTTAAAGATGATCAACTCTTTTCTATTTGATGAATGGATGTGCGCATCTTCCACAGGTCTGATCGTTTTGAAATTTTGTATTCTGTTACTTCAATGACATTAGAAGAACATAGTAACCTTGAACCGATACTGCAGCATCACCTGGAATTGTCTTTGTTTGTGTCGGGGGTTATTTTTTTTTAAATTTTAACTTGTTCGAAATTATCATCCACTTTTACTGCGCACCATACGTAGGTAGGTAAACAAAGGTTAACAAAGGTTAAAGGTAGGTTAACAAAGATAAGTGTTAACAATTTCACAGAATTCCAAAATTCCCCGATATAAATTATACCTTCCCTCTCAATGCGAAATATATGATATTTTCCCTCGATTATGTATGTTTCTTTTTATATAGGTAATATCTTTGCAAAAGGGTGAAGTTTGTTCAGCCGAGCTTATAATGATCGGGACCTTCAAAGAAAAACTTTTTTAGAAACGGCTATCTAATGTCCACTTGAGCATCTAGTAATAGAGGTCTTGAGGAAAATATGAGTTTTATAAAGAAAAAATATATCAGGAACGGTATAAAAACTTCGCTCAATTTATAAGAATTTGCTTTCGTAAATTGTCTGGTTTTTGTGTATCTGAGGTTATGTGGTGCAACTTCAAATACGCTTGCACGGGCAACGTAACCACCCAATTATTGGCAATTATGGTTAACTATGATCTCTAGGATGCTGGGGAGTTTGTTGCGCCACTTCTTCCCAGCTAAAGCACTAGGAAGTGGTGAAGGGCGGGCGTTTTGGGGGACTGTCTTATGTAATTTTGACATTCGAAAAGTGCTGATTCTCAGCCTAGTTTGAATTAATGACTTTTGATTTTGATTTAGGTATTAGCGAGCAAAGATAAGGTGTACACAAATTGCCAAAAACTGCACAATTTGGTTGGCCGTGATTTGAAGAGGTTGATGTCTAGTTGTGGACTCACGATGCGCTTTTATTAACCATTCGAATGCCGTTATTACAGACACAATTAAAAACTCATTGTGTCTCGCGTGGATCTACGTTCGGCATACGAAAAGGAGAAAACAAGATCGTCTTTTTGCAGTTCCTAAGTAATAGCTTTTATATCGCATCGCCTAACATCGTATAGTACTGGACCAACATCCTTTAACAACAGCCATACATTGTTAGTACCTCCAATTTGGCTGTCAGCCAGTATATGGAGCCAGAACCCGCTTTCATATCATTTTGATTAGAAAAAAAAGTGTACAAAGGACTTTATTACAATAGAAATTTACACGATGTTTCCTCCAGTTAATTTTGTCGAATATAGACTGTATTCCACTCAAAACAAGGGTGGTAATCGTCTGTGTATGATTGATGTTCTCAAAGATTCGATCTTTTATGGTTGAGAGGTGTTAAATGCGAATTTTGTGAATAAAAAGGCTATTTATTTTGTATTTTCGCTTCTTTAAAAGCGTTTGATGTGTGTCTTAAGTTGATTGGTGGTGAAATTGATCCTTAGCAGTACCAGAATATATCTTCAATAAATCGATCCTCATCCTCCAATGGGGATCAATTTGAACAGAATTTGTGCGGTACGCATCTTCAAGTTATTCTAAGGGTTTTCAGCATCAAAGAATAGTGAATATCAAAGAATGCGGTAGTAAAGTTTATCCAATTTGTTTTACAACTTATTTCTGAAATAATCGATGTTTAAGAACATAGATTATTATTTTATAGAATAGCTATTTCTCGATAATCGAGAATCTCTCCTCGTGTAAACACGCCACTATACAACCTTATTTATAGAACTATTTTTTATGTGCCAGTCTTTTCCATGTCATTTTAATTTTGATTAAGTAATAATTTAGCTTAATTAAAATCAAAATTCTATGCTGACCCAGAGCTAGACAGCTGAATAAAACAAACACTACTCATTATAACTAATTATAGCGACTCGCCTGCCGAAATTACGCAACCGATTACGTCGAGCGCACATTTTGTACACCGAAATACGCGACGTAATTTTCGCCAGGTATCGCTTCACTAAAGTATCCACTCACCTACAATAGTAGCAAGAATGATAAGAGCTAGCACCACAGACGTAACAGCCATGAGGACGAACGACGTGACGTCGGTGGTGGTGGAGTTGGTGCTGGTGCCGTTGATGGTGGTATTGCAGCCCCACGACACCGCGTCCACCCACGAGCAGTTGCTGCCGTCGAACCATTCCGATGACGTCGGGTAGGGGACATCTTCTGGAAACAGTAAGGAGGTTTTTACATGTGATTGCGTATTTATGACGCCTGGATTCATTGAGAAGGCACCTTGCACGCATTAGATAGGTACCTAAGTAAAGTAATAAAGAAAGCTAGCAAGAAAGAAAATTTGTTTATTCTGCACAAAGTAAACGCACATTACTTTTTTTTTTAATAACTGCATAATCAACGTATAATGATTCAATTGCTGGGCCTTTCTTGGAAACGCAGTAGGCTGTAATCTACCACGCGGGCCCAGTGCAGGTTGATAGATGTCACATGTCTTCGAATTTTTGGTTTTAGGACAAGTCGGTTTCCTCACGATGTTTTCTTGCCCCGTTTTAAGAGCAGTGGTGATGAAATTATTTACAAAAAGTAAAGTGCCTGCCTGGATTCAAACCCACGACCTACAACTCGTAAGTCGGGGCCACCACTGCTCACGTTTACGTTACTTTAAAAAAAATGCCTAACTATTTAGTTACATGAAAATTCTACTACTAAGTTCAAAACAGTTAATATGCATGCCAAATGTATAAATATTAAGGAATCGAATTCAATTTCGGCACTCCAATAAATAAACAAATTACTCGAAAATCCGTAAGTTTAATAACATTCAAAGAAGTCTGCGCAGCACAGCTAATCGAGTTCGACGAAATCACTGGCAGTTAACAGAAGTTCCACCAAATCTAATAAGTATTATGAAAATATCTGGAAATACTCCGAATATGTAAAGAAAATAGTAGTTTCGGAAACTTTGTATTCGTGAAACGGTGAAATTTTAAATTGGCTGAGCAGTAAAGTTAGTTCGCTTTCAGAGGAAAAGTTGCGCCAGATTTTACATGGATATTGTAGCGATTCGTGTAGATTATAAGCTCGTGTGTTTAAAAAAAAATGACTATTTGCATGGCCTTTGAAAAGTTTTGCAGTTGGGTAATGGGTAGTTTAAAATGCGGCTAATTGTCTATCTTCTAGATTTAAGTGGTTTTTATGGTTCCGCATGTCCGAATGAAAAAATAGAATCATTATAGAATCACTCGTTTGTCTGTCTGTCTGTAACAGCCAATTTGCTCCAAATCTAATGAACCGATTAATTAAATTGGTACACTTATTAATTTCTGTGACCGAAACACGGACACGGGTGACTTTCGGGAGACAGTTAAAAATATTTTAAAAAGTTTTGCGCACTATATCGTGTGACATATCAAACGAAAAGGCTTACTGTGAGGGTCTGAAGTTTTTTCTAATAGAAAATGGATGACAATTGATCATTCCCCCGTCTTATCTCCGAAACTACGGAGCCTAAAATTTTGAAAATAATACAAAAAACAGTTCTATAACTACTTATAGCTAACAGAAAATCTTACCATGTTATTTTAAGAACAAAGAGGTCTTAACTATGTTCTTAAAATAACATGGTAAATGACCTAATGTTGTACGTAGAAACTTATATTTACAGTTGGAATGTATGGGAAAACATTTTTTTCAATTACAATGTTAAGTTTGATCTTGGGATAAATTCACCCCAACTACGAAACCCTTCATTGTGCGTGGTTCGACACGCACTTTGCTGTTTTTTTATTTATTGGCAAACCGAATTTATTAGAACGTAACGTTTGCAAGAGCTAATTTTGTTATTAAATTGTTTACTGGCTCTAACTAACAACCGCTATCGTCTTGTTTTCCTTCTCATCTTATTTTTTGCCACCAATAAAAAATGTATGTAAAATTATTATGACGCTGACTGATTATTTTTCGCAGTTTTATATTTTATTATTATTGTTGTGTTATTGGCGATGAATGAGGTCTATGATGGAACGAGCAAGCCCGGAAGTTGCTTGTTACATCCACCTAATGGCACAAAAAAGAATGTAATTTTAGAAAATTCATTGTTCCCACATTATCTAAATTGGAACACATCAATAATAATAAAATTGTAATCATTCAATAATGTTTCCTACCACAAACATATTACGGATCAAATTCCCATAAACCATTTTCAAAACTCCATACAGCATTGATGGGGCAATTTACGGGAGAAAAAATGAAATATAACATCCTCAATACCTCAATTTGATAAAATTACCCTTGAATGGATCCATATTGGGTACGAACGGATCCCATAAGTTCTGCGACGTGCGGAAAATTTATAATCTATTGAAAAAACCGCGTAATAATTTCAGTTTCGAAAGAGAGAGTACAGGATACTACCACTAACTATGATGGGAACTCTTATAAACTATCACCTGGCGTGGCGTTTCACCCATATAAGTCTCGATCCTGTGGGAATATCGGGATAAAAAGTATCCTATGTGTTAATCCAGGTTATAAACTATATGTGTGCCCGTGAAAGAGTAACAAACATCCTCACAAACTTTCATAGTATTAGTAGTATTAGTAGGATATTCAGGTTTTTGAACTTTATTTTTTTATCCTTTATTTTAAAGAACTAGGTTTAACGTTGCCCCACACTATTCAAACTGTAATTTTTTTGAATCATTGTAAAACCCATTTATTTTTAAAAGAGTAACCGTGGAGTTTCTTGCCGGCTCTTCTCCATAGGAAACGACCAATTGGAATCGTGCACGTTGCTTCTGACGTTTCATGTGCCCATGTAGGTTTAGGTATGTGAAATAAAATATTTGGATTTTGATTTTGACTAGGAATTTCGCCTGTATTGTGGGTGCGTTTACAAAAATTTAAACTCACATACACAAACAGCAATTACATCCTACTAATAAGCAATTTTAATCTAACTTTATTTTTTACGTGATAATTATTTTAAAACTTAGAATATTATTGATTGTACTTTACACAAGTCCGTTCTACTTTCTTAGGGTCTGATATAATAATATAAACACTTTGGTCATGTGTTATAAGTGTGTCATGGTCACTATTATTTCAATACTTTTGTACATTAACTTTTTAGGTTTGTGAAGTGAAAACTTCTGCAGGCGCGTTGAGTGATTTTCCTAAGATTGTGTTGCGTTTGGCCAGGTGAAAGGTTGGTGGTTGGTGTTTTACTTTTTTATTTTGTTTTCGTGAAACACAAAATCTGTAAGACAAAGTCTGTATTTGGAATTGCTCAGTAGCAGCCTGGAGTCTGGATTTGTACCCGGTTGATGCAATAGGCTCGCCCCCTATTACATGGGACTTAAACATAATCGGCGAAACGTGGGTGTACTATAGTTACCTACACCTCTGCCTAACCCTTCGGGGAATACAGGCGTGATGTTATGTGTGTACAAAATGTGTGTCCAAATAAACGTTATTCTTTCTTTAAAGCATGTTTTAGTTATAACTTGCTGACTGCCCATTACTTTTTTTTATTGAGCAACAATAAAGATTGATGAAATTGACTGTTAGCCTATTAATGACTAATATCACTGTAAAATTAAAAGAGATAGCCAAAAACATCTGTTACAATCCGATATAAATAGATATTCTTGAAAATAAAAACGAGGTTTTATATCATTATTTCAATCCAAAAAGATCAAACGTCATATACCTAATTCAATTTATTATTCTTTGAATTAATTTTCTTTTTGCAGTAAGTGTATTATTAGATTAATGAATCTGGAGAATAAATTATTCGACGTAGATTTATAGTATAAAAGTAAGCACGCATGCAGAAAGGTTTTATTACTTTGGGACACTGGTTTTATTACACTGATTGTTATCCTAGAATGGTACGTGTTTGTAGAAGTAAAAGTATTTTTCTTTGGAAGTTATATCATTGTACCCGATTCGGTTCGAGTGCCAGCGGAAATAAGGCTCATGAGTTTTTCAAATGGACTTAGATCCCTAAAACCTGATGTATACACGTCTACATATCAAACTATACATTTATTTAACACAGAATATAAGGCACATCAATCTGCCTAGCCTTTTCCCAACTATGTTGGGGTCGGCTTCCAGTCTAACCGGATGCAGCTGAATACCAGTATTTTACATGGAGCGACTGCCTATCTGACCTCCACAACCCAGTAATTGGGTAATACGATACCCTTTGGTAAGACTGGTTGTCAGACTTTCGGGCTTCTGACGACTCGTAACGACTGTCAAAGATCCACGAATGACAGCCGGGACCAACGGCTTAACGTGCTTTCCGAGGCACGGAGGAGTCTCGGTATGTAAAGATGGTCACCCATCCACGGACCAACCCCGGCAAGCGTAGCTTAACCTGATGGATCGACCCGTGCGGCTGTTATTACTTAGCCACGAGCTCCTCACAGAATAAAAGGCACATAATATAACATATAGCAGACAAAAAAATAAACAATAAAACAAATAAAAGGGGGTAAAGTATGAAGTAAGAAAATTGGCAGGGGAGTGTGACGGCTGCGCCAAAAAGGCCCAAGTTCAGCAAAAATGCCACAAAAAAGTTCCTGACGCTGGTTTTCAACTGGACCTGACTCCTATTCAATATGAGATCAGCTTTTACTGGAAATGTATAGCTTTTTAGGTAGCCGTGAGTACCTTACATACATGCATTAAATTATGTGATCTGTCAGCCGGCCAGTTTGCCAACCCATATCACGAAAATCTTAGTAGGTATTTTCGTGATTCAATAGTCATATAAACAGACGTATATTAATATTTATTGTCACAAATCAATTTAGCAAAAAAAAAATGATTTATATTTCAGATAAATAGATCAATCAATCTGCCCAACGGCTGCCAAAGATCTACGAATGACAGCCGGGACCAACGGCTTAACTTGTGCTTAACGTGAAATATGACAACGTCGCATTTTCTTAGCTTTAAATATGAATGATTGGTTTGAATGAAAATTATTTTCTCATACCTACTTGTCAATGAAACTTAAATACACATCGAGAGTATTAGTGATGTTATCTTCGAAACTATACATTTTTTGAACCACATATTCTAGTTTTTGTATTTTTTAGAGTTATGGGATATATAAGACATACGCTTGAAAAATATAACCCTGTCTTTGTTGCCGTACAGTAGGGTAAAATGGATTAATCAAACCCTTCATTAACTTCTAGATCCAATATTTAATCACAAAACTTTCGTCTAGAACTCTCCGACCCATACCTACAGTCGTTGCATGCTAATATATAAGGTGCTATAAAAATATCTGCCACGGCTTTAATGAGAGGTAGTATTGTGTTTAAAGATAACAATAGTGAAGAAATTTCGTACCCCGGCACAGTTAAATCAATTTGAGAAAATAAAGTAGTTAAATAAACATTGACTCTACTCTGCATAACGTGGTTCACAAATTACGCGCGAAGTGCACTTCGTCAATGAAAACAACTGCTATCTCTTTCCATCTGTTCTGTGAATGAAAACTGAAATCAGCTGACTAGTTCGACACTTGCAAATTTATACGTACAATTTTTTGTATGAAAAAAAATATGACACATGATCAATAATGTATCTTTACTATTGTAATCTATAAACACAATACTATCTCCCATTGCAGCCGTGGCAGATATTTTTATAGCACCTTATATACTGCATTAAAATGCAAGGTGCGGCCACAACTAGAAATGAAAAATTCTAAGTACAGTAGAACAAGAAGAATACTAACGTTCGCTGCCTATTCTTTATTCTCAAAGGTTTTTGATTGTTTTATTCTTTTTCGTGTTTTTCAGTCTTACCAAGGAATATCGTATTACCCAGTTACTGGGTGGTGGAGTTCAGATAGGCAGTCGCTCCATGTATAACACTGGGATTCAGCTGCATCCGGTTAGACTGGAAGCCGACCCCAACAAGATTGGGAAAAGGCTAGGCAGAATGATTATTTTTCGTGTTAGTTACTAACCTGATATCTAACTGTGTAACACATTTTCGAGAACCAATCTGTTTCATTTTGACACTTCAACAACATTAATTGCGTTACTTGCGTTGTCGAGCAGATTTTTTTTCGAACTTATGAAGCAATGGATTAGCAATCTGTTTCAAAACGATTCCGATTGTGCTTTATCGTGTACTACGCAATTAGGGTGCTGGTGTCAGAGTTTTTATGCCGTCCATGGGCCTCTGACTTGGCTTCACATACCGTCGAGTATTATCCCTCAGACAGGTTTCCTCACGATGTTTTCCTTCACCGTTTTTGAACCGCGGTAACCTTAGTCGGAAAAATAACCAGAATTCTTCGATACACATACCGTAATTTATAAAGGTTTTCAATTCCTGCCTACTCTATACCACCACCACACCACAAATAGTATAAAGTGTTAAATAATAGAACGATCTATTCAGAATTAAAATCAGCACAATTTTTTTAAGGTCGGCTTCTAATCTACTTGCAGTAAAAAAAAGACGTGAAACTGGAATCTCACAATAAAGGCAGGCACGGCGGAGTACGAACGCATTCCCCGCCGATTCACTTTTAATTATATTTTCCGCATTTAATTAGGAGCAGCAATTACGTTCCGGAATTCATATGGAAATACTCCAATAAACCTTATGAAGGAACTTTTGAGATGAGATGAACAAAAATTGGGTTGGCAAAGCAGGTTTAGCGTTGTTGTTTGCACGAGTTTAGCGTTAAGCTGAGTGTTGAAAGGATCGTTTTATTCGTTTTGATCACCTTTTGATTTAATTAAATGGTTTATGTGAAAATAGAATTTCGTTTACATCTATACTTGATATTATAAAGAGGTAAAATGTGTGAGTTTGTATGTAGGGGTTAATTTTAAGGGTAATTTTCGGTACTAGTGATACAATTCCGAAAATTCTTTCCCCAATGGGAAGCTACAGTATCTATAGCCGAGTGCCATAATAATGATATATTTTATGCTTAAACAAGAAGTTTCACTCGGCCGAATTCGCGGGCAGAATCTTATAAAAAATAAATTATTTCTAAAGACCTTTACTGACGTATATCAACATAACATATTAATGACACACATAGATGGCAAGGTTTTAAAGTAATTGGACAATAAGTACATTAATTAATATTGTCAGTTGTAAAATCGATTTACGAAAATTTCTATGATTACCTACATTCACGTAAAGATATAAAAGTTAATTAGGTAAACCGTGTTCAAATAAGTTATTTTGAAATATGAGAACCGGAGCATCGCAAATATTGAAGATATTCACGCCAGATGGTGTTTGGCAGCAGCAGGAGTTAATGACTCAAACTGAAGACTCACAAGCAAAACTCTTCCTATAAGGAGGCTTTTAAACCACCATAATAGCCATAATATCTTGAACATAAAGAAAAGTAGCTAATTTCATAATGTTGGATATTATTTTCTCCACCGATTAACATATAAATTGTTGGAAAAAGTACCTAATTTATCTAAAAAACAAAGAAACAAAACATAACCATAAATTAAAAGAGTTCCTTCTAACCAAGAACAAACATTCTCCAAAAAGGTTGGCGATGAAATCGTTAGAATGTTTTTTTTTAAAGAGCAAAATTCACGCTCTGACTTCAATATGGCGCTATCGACCTTTCTTAATACCTGATAAAGGTTGGCCATAATTCATGATCACAGCACAAAAAGTATCTTTAACCTACGATTAAGGTTGGTTAAAAAAATCTTAATGGATTAAGATTTTTTTAGAGCTATAAAAAGAAGAGATTTTGAATAAAATATCTGAGTAGCACGCTTTAACCTGCTATAAAGATAACAATTTTAGGTGTTAAACATTTTAATATTGTGATAAAGACGCTGCGAGGTGATTATTTGCTTACATCTTTACATGAAGGCAGGTGTGAGTGGAAACGCCGGGAAGGGACATAAATATAGTGACCGTATTGGTGATGTTCCTCAGAAAGGTGAGGTGCAATGGCATGCGCGTATGACCAAATGAATGAACTAAATCGAAGCAAAATGAGTATAATGTAACTATCGTAGCAGGGGCGTTCTGTAGTTTCTGCCTACCCCCATGGGAAGTAGGCGTGAGTTTATGTATTACGATAACCATTTTAACTTAAGTTTGTGTAAATAATTTCATCGCGCTGCTCTCAAAAAGGTGAACAAAAACATCGTGAGGATAAAAAAAATCGAAGACATGTGGCATCTATCAACTCTAGCCTACTCCCTCTTGAAGAGAGGAAGCCAGTGTCCCGGCAGTGGGTAGATATTAGCAGAATAAAGATTCCAAGAACGAGAAACCAGTCGTTTTGGAGCAAGGAGTTACTTTCCTATACATATCTCCATAAAAAACAAAGATGTTCTTCTTTTGAAATCGGATCAGGGAAAAACTTCGGAACAGAATACCGAATATCCGAAAATGTTAGGAAATGTAAAAATTAAAACTTGGCCCGACGCTGCCGTACCAACTGCTGTAAATGATTCATAAAAGAATTTGTTGAATTAAAAACTTTCGAGAAGTTTGCTATCTCGTTCCAATTGTTATAATGTTACGGGCGGGTCAAGGATTTCTGTGGGAGAAAACGTACTTTTATATTTTTGGGCACATTCTTGTGAAGAACCTTTTTTGTTGGAGATTTTTTGGGCGTCTTGTTGGTTTAGTGCTGGCGAGAATAAAAGTATGAGGTTGGGAAGTATTTGTGTTCAGGAAAATTCTTATCTGCAGTTTTACAGAACCGCTTCGTGAGAACCAAGTCTACGATTAAAATGTGACTTTATTATTCTATCATTAACTAGGGTCTATGTCCTTTATTTAGGACACCATAAACATAATAAAGGAAGCTAGCCATAAAGGCCTCGTTAGCCCAGAAGGACACTTATAGCAAGGTGATATGACTAAAATAGGCTTAATGTGTTACTTTAAGAGGACGGGTGCCTAACAGTCTTTAACCAACTTTATGGTAAAATCCTTTTACCACACACAGCACCCGCGGGATGTGGGCAGGTGATTTATTAATACTCAAGACCGGTGGACCAACCTATTAGAAATTAACGATTAAACTTATAGAACAGCACATTTTTCTTTGGTACCTTGCTAACAGTTTGGTCGTCGATTTAAACTTTACACCCTGTATGCATAGTATGCATAAAGATATCAGAATCTTTAAGTGATTTTGTAAAGACGGTTCGATGGCTCTAACAAAGGCTGTCACTTTGAGTAAAATACTGTTATTCTATTCCACTTGTAGCCGACCGTAAAAAAATTGGACAAAGGCTAGGTTGATGAGGATCTGATACTTTAGAATAAAGGATCGGTTCCGATATTAAGATTTTTCGTGAGATAACATAAAACAAATTCGATCATTTTTGTGACACATAAACCATAAAAAACCTATTGGGAAAAACCGGCCAGTTCACAGATCAAAATGATTTTCATTTACCAATTAAAATAATAAGATGAAAAAGCGAAATGATGAAATTCGAAAAACAAATGACCATCTTTTGCCCCGTGATAAATAAAGTTACAATCGTACAAAGAAAATGAAATTAAAAAAACCAAACATTTCCCTGCTGACCATTTTGATAAAGATTTTAAACCCAGCCGTGTTACAACAGACTGAAGTACTCTTCATTGCCATGCAACATGTGATCACAAGCGATTTCGATGTATTGTGTTTTGTCAGCGCGAATGACTTTACATCGCGACAACGTGACGCGTCTCTGGCGGAACAATTTCTAATAAAACTTCACGGTATAACAATTAGCGGTTTCACGTCACGCCTGCCTACGGGAGCTTTAATACGCTAAGGAACTATCAATACGGAAATATCAATTAATATCTTCTTCATACGCTTTACAAAACAGACACAAGAAAATTACAAAAGAACTAGACTCAACCTCTATCTAGAATCTTTCATTATTTCACCATACCGTCATCCTACCTAATAATTCTACCTTCTTTTCATCTATTCTGTCGAATCACCGTACCTTATACGTAAGATATATGAGAAATAACTCACGGCTGGTGTCATTGAACCCAGGCAGCCGTGACGCGTTCATATTCTCAGTCGCTCGCCCTCCTGAAAACAAAAGAAAACACGTTTAATAGATGTTCCTATGTTTGAGAAGTAATTTTGGAAGGAATTGTTTAGCACAATGTATATTATTGCTAAGGGCGGATTCGACGAAACAAACATAAATTTTATTCGCGGAATAAGATTTACTCTGACAGTTTTCTTAAGGAGAAACTATCAAAAATTTAAAATTTATTCGGAAGAGAAGGCTTATTCCGCAGATTAAATTTATTCATGTTTAGTCGAATCCGCCCTAAGTTTGATTGGTAAGGTTGAAGTCTCAAAGAGTTTTGCTTCTGGAAACGTTCAAACTGTATAGTTACACCAACGAAAACGTGTTAAAAATTCAGATTGTGCAATTAAAACTTGCTAGTGGACGTCTTGAAAGTGACCTTAGGTATTATTTATTTGGATTTTTTCAAATAGAGCAGGGGTCTAGAATACTATACTAAGCACAAAAGTAATTACGAGGAAAATTAACGAACCCAAAACAAAATAAAGGCAATATAATGCAATTCGTCTAATAGAAATGTCTCTTATGGCAGTCCTTGTTAACAGTAGACAAAGTATAAATGAAATAAAGTGTGTTACCTTTTACAATAACCACATAGACAGAGAAAAGGTCACTTTCATCAGGTTCCACAACAAAAAACATTTATTCAATGTATTATTCATTAATTTTCACGTACACAGGTGCGATAAATACGTTGCCAGTAAACAAAACGTAAAAACAGTTTTCCACAGAGAATAATAACGTTTTAAATGGTTTGTTGACTCTTAATGTTGTTACTGAGCCACTCTGCCGCGCCGGCATTTTGAACGAATGAAAACCGTTTTTAGGTGTAAATAGTTTAAATTGTATTCTGTATTGTTGGGACGTTTTCAATATTGAGTTAATGGTACTCGGGTAATATGTAAGTGCTGTTGTTTATAATAATATTATAACTTAAAATTATTTAACTCAGTGTGGAAATATAAAACAAAAAAAACAGGCCAAGTGCATGTCGGACCACACACAATGAAGGGTTCCGTAGCTGGGATGAATTTTTCGCAAGAACAAACTTAACATTGTATGTAGTTGAAAACATGTTCATGTTTTGCAACTGCGAATGTAAGTTGGTCGATAATTACTCGTTAACTTGTATAGCCTACTTAGCTGTGATAGTTTTTCTTTTAATTTCGTTATAAATACTACTGCTGTGAATTTTTCTACATATCGAGAACCATTTAGCTGGCAGGGACGACGACACTTGACTAACAAAAATTTGCACTTACGGGTAGGGGAGGTACCATTTTTTTTTTGTATGATTTTATTTTATGCCAAATTACAGCTTTCTAGAACTAACAGTCTTTGCGCTAAACTGGGGACAGACAGACATACGGACATGGCGAAACTATAAGGGTTCCTTGTTGTATACGGAACCCTAAAAAACTTCGTTTTTAGAGTTCCATAACCAAAGGGTGCCAACGGGACCCTATTAGAGAATCCACAGTCTGTCCGTCCGTCTGTCACACGACTGTATCTTTTGAACCGTGATAGGTTCACACACACTTGCTGTGGGTACAACTATGCCTGACATAACAAAAAATAATAAAAAATAAAGAGCGCTTTTTAAATATTGCGCGATGGTACTTAACAGTTCGAGTGCGAGTTCGATTCGCACTTGATATTTTTTTTACATTTTATACATTTTGTTTGTTATTAAAAAAAAGGTATAAACAAAATTAAACACCTAACTTTTAGATATCACCTTTTTATTTTAGTTGGTGAATTATTACGAGTGCTAAGTTCGTTTCAGGTTCTTGTTGGATTATTTTAATTTTTTTATATCTTTTATACAGATTCCCTTCTACTTTGTGAATGTGAGAATGTTGTAGGCATAGTAGACTGTAGATTTGATGACCATTTTTAATTTGCTCAAGTACCTGGTACTCGTTGAACATATCTTTACATGTATAAATATGTACAGATGTATAAAAGAAATATGAAAATTGGTGTGTACGTTATTTTAAACTAAAACTTTATCGAACGAAATCCCGGAAACAGAGCCCCTATTTCCGGGATTTCGTTCGATAAAGTTTTAGTTTATTAAATGAATTCGATAAAGTTTTAGTTTTTAATGTAATGATTAAATATTTCTGTTAAATGAGCTATTATTGGAAATAAGGATTAAAGTTACAACGATTGAAGTTTAAAATAAGCCGTGTAGGATTTTGGGCAAAACGGAAATATTTCAGATACAAAGCAATTTATGTAAAATGATTGATACAAAACAAAATGGTGGGATTATTTCCAAATTGTAATTAGTAGACAATTTTTGTGCTGATCCCTGTCGTTCAAAATAACAATGATAGCGGGATAAAGGGTTTTTGTTACTATGAATAAATATTACTTATTGATGGAAAATAATTAATTCTGACTAAAACTGCGTCGTTGATCAAGTAGTCGCAAACCTTAATGCTGAGCATGAGGTTCTGAGTGCGATTTTTGGGTCGGACAAAGTGTTATCAGGTTTTTCCATCCGATAGCAGCCCGGAGTCTTGATTTTTGCCCGGTTACGTAAACAACTGGTGAAATGTGAGTGTACTATAGGTACACCTCTGGCTAGCCCTTCGGGGATTGTTTATGTTATGGCATGTAATTAATTCTGTCTCAAAAATCTTTTTTTTTTTAGTTTCAGGCTCGCTTTTTAACAAAATACCTAGGATTTATTTTAGGGAAAAAAGCTATTTTTTTATTGAGCAAAAATTTAATATAATGAAATCAATCAATCTTCCTAGCCTTTTCCCAACTATATTGGGGTCGCCATCCAGCCTAACTGGATGCAGCTGCATACCAGTGAAAAATTATCGTTGTACGTCATTTATTCTAGAATTATTAATGAATTTACTTAGTTTCCGCGCATTATTTGGGAAAAGTACTTTATAAGCCTTGGCCGCAACCAGGCACTGATGGATCATCGTCATCATCGTATGTCATTTTCACGATCGTCCATCAATGCCCTTGTTGCAGGCCGCGACAGTAATGTACTATAAAAGATGAAAATGCATAGGTACTGGCAAAAACGGCTCATGATAAAATAATGACACAAATAACCTCCTTCAGAGAAAAGTGTGAAAGAATGAACGACGAATTGACGACCTAATTGGCTCAGTGCCTAAGCTCTTGACTTTCTACGGGTCACGAGTTCGATCCCGGCTTAGAAAATGTTTCTATACGTTGCAGATTCGTTCAGAGTTTGTGTATATGTCACCGTAATATTGTGAGTGTGATTTTAATAATGCTATGGATAGCCCAATTTTGAGAAAGCCTAACATCAGGCCACGACCCTTAGAAGCAGAACAAAACGAAAAAAAAAAACAAAAAAACCATCTTATCTAAGTCTGTCGCCAAAACAACAATGTTAACAGCATTGTTGTTTTTCGGCAGTTAGAGATAGCCAGTTCCTCTGTGGTCGAGGATTCCGGGTGAAACTCGCTTCCACCTTCGGCCTCATAGTCACTTACCATCAGGTGAGATTCAGGCCAAGAGATTCACCGTCGTGGTTAAAAAAAAAAACGATGAAATAGCGCGGGCGGGCGATGGGATGCGACGCGGGGGCCAAAATTTAACGCAGACGAAGTCGCATAAGCTAGTTTCGAATAAAACTAGACTGGCTTCTAGAAAAGAGGGAAAACTAAACGCTAAGGAAAAGGAAATAACTTTAAGGAAATTACCTATCTAACTTATTTTATTAAGTAGTTAACTGACACTAAACTAACTTATCCTAGTAAAAACGAAATGTCTATAAAACCTACGTAAGGTAGTTTACACAAAGGCAACACAGCGGTACGCGGCTTTCTTATGTGCTCCGGCTACCTAATAGCATTTTCGTATACGATTAATCTATTTCATTTTGATAGTTCAACAACATTCGTTGCGTTATTTACGTTTTTGAACAGATTTTTTAATAATAAATAAATGAAATCTTTATTGAAATAAAGGACATAAGCAGGTATGGATTCTGGTTCAAAACGATTCAGATTGCGATTCGAGTCGATTCCATTGAGTGTATTACGCAATTAGGGTGCTGATTCCTATTTTATACTGTATGGACTGAATTTTCAATAGTCAGAAACTTTTTTCTGAAGTATAACAATGAAAGTTTGACATATTTTGTGTACAAAATACTGTCACTTCGCAATAATTTTATTTTTCAGATACGAGTTATCTGACTTTTGAAATAACAGCCCTAAATTTATTCAAAATAAACGTTACGGATTAGATAGACTGTGTGTTTATCCAAATTACGTAGCAATCGATTTCATAAAATATTTCGTTTTGCTCCGTTCTTGAACCAAGATGAGTTCTCACGACTCATTTTGAATGAAGCAAATTACTTTACCTGAAAATCAAGACACAGTTGCTGTATTACGCTAGAAAACAAAATAAAAGCACCACTACGCCTCATGTGAACAACTCCTACGAGTTTATTTTGTCCTCATCGTCTAATAAACATTAACTAAAGCATAATAGTAAGGGTCTGCATCAACACTAGACTAGCCGTAATGAAAAGTTTTATTCAAATAAAACTTTATTTTATGAATACGGCTCTCATTAAAGTAAGCTTTGGATGTTGTGTGGTAAACTACTAGAGACCTCTTCACGTAATTTTTGAGAGATATACACGAAAACATAATTCTGGGTCAAGCGGGGTTGTAGTCAACAGTCATTTTGGTATAAAACTTATTCATACGCTCTCATTGCAGGGTGAAGCCTTTCCTCCTGCAGATAACAAGATAACCACGTTTAAAAGTTGTATTCATTCTGCGTAGCTTTTCCCCAATCATGTTGGGGTCGGCTTCCAGTCTAACCAGATGCAGCTTTATACCAGTATTTTACATAGAGCGACTGCCGATACCCCTTGGTAAGACTGGTTGTCAGACTTTCAGGCTTCTGTCGACTCGTAACGACTGTCAAAGATCCACGAATGGCAGCCGGGAGCAACAGCTTAACGTGCTTTCCGAAGCACGGAGGAGTCTCGGTATGTAAAGATGGTCACCCATCCACGGACCAACCCTGGCAAGCACAGCTTAACCTGATAGATCGACCCGTGCGGTTGTTATTACTTAGCCACGAGCTTCTTTAAAAGTTCTATTATAAAGAGTAAAGATTTGATTGTATGTTTGTTACTCTTTCACGGCCAAACGGCTAAACGGATGGTAGAAATTTGGCACATGGGTAGACGATGACCTGGATTAGGACATAGGGTACTTTAATCCCGATACTGCCCCGGAACCGAAAGGACATTGGCAGAAGCCCATGTATTTTCAGTATCACATACAGGCTTACCGTTTCATAGATTGTATTTGAATGCTACAATAGATTATAACAAAATATGTAATGGTAAGAAATACATTAGACTTGGGGATATTAAATTGATTTATACATAACCTCAAAATGGACCATCAATAATAATACATAAAGGTGTCCTACCTACTTCATTGACGTATTATTGTACTATTAGTACTGTAATACCTCAATGAGTTACTTATGTAACTCAAGGCAGACCCTTATAAAGCATACATTTCATACATGCGGGTGAAACCGCGGGGCTCAGCTAGGACATTATAATTATGAAAATGAAAATTTGTGCTCGAGAATCGTAACCATTTTGGCTCGATATTGTATTTACCTCTTGAAGAAAAAACTAACAAGTAACAATGTCTAAGTAAACATTTTGACCTATGCTAGAGCTACTCAACCCCTAATTGGCAAAGCACTAAACGCGTGCGAACACTGAAGTGCTATTAGCGTCACGTCACGTAACGGCGAGTGAAGATAGGCACTCAGATAGTCTGACACTAACACTGTAGTGTTTGATCATTTATTTATAAGTAAGATGAGGGAACTGGGCTCTTTTGCATATTTTTTTTATTGACGCAGATCCTTAACTTGGATTTTTTTTGGAGCTTTAGAGGTATGAGGAACAGGGTGTAAAGTTCACTCTATGGAAAGGGGAGGATCCTCCAACTAGACGGGTGTCGTGTCTGGCGGGCAACTGCCCAACGATTGATGTCGGGAAGTCTATGTTGATCGCGCGGTAAACTCTAATCGCGCGATGCAGGATTTGTGTGACGTGAGGTCTTTTATTGCGTTCGCATGTGGCGTTGTAGATGCCGCCACAGTGCTAATCAGGTTTGGTAATTTGGTATGTTGTTTCCTTTATAGTAATTGAGGATATCTCACAATAATCTCACAATTCAAATCTCAAAAAATCAGCGTCATCTTGTGTTTATTTCATTTTTCTTGATTGAACTAATATTATCTATTTATTTCGGAAAAAACTAAAAAAAGCTCAAGCTCTGCTAAAAATATTAGTTTGATTAAGCAATGCATGTAGCGGGCCCGACTCCCGGGGTGCGCCTGACGTACAATTAGGTGTTGCCACTCGTTAAATCTATTTATAAAGCTCTCAAATTAGACGGATTCATTAATAAGGGTCTTAAAATTGCTCCCCTAATGAGTAATTCTAACACATCAAGGGTCACTTTACCTTTCCTTTACACTTTTTAATTAGGTATACAGAGTGACAGGGACATCGACACGCAACCTGTTACCATGAATTCAGTACATGATTCTGGATCCCCGTGCGTTGAAATTTTTCGCCGGTTATAAAAAAACAAATTGGTGTTCCATACATTTTGACCGCGTAGATAATTATATTATTGCACTTTTGTAAGAAACAGCAGATTTTTAATTGATAACCGACAAAAAAAAATTGCGTTAGGGGGTTGATCCTAGATTATGTACTGAATTCATGGTTGCAGTTTACGCAACCTGTATATACATAAAATAAAATAAATATATAAATAAAACTGCCTCGTTGGTCTAGTGGTCGCAAGCTCTCCTGCTGAGCATGGGGTCAGGATCAGGGTCACGATCAGGGTCAGGTCAGGGTTTCTCAGTAGCAGCCTGGAGCCTGGTTTTGTGCCCGGTTAATGGCAATAGGCTAACCCCCTATTTCATAGGACTCAAACATAACTAGCGAAATGTGGGTGTACACTAAACAGGTACACCTCTGCCTAACCCTTCGGGGATTACAGGCGTGATGTTATTTTATGTCGTAAAACAAAATACTGAATGTCAACACCCCTACGCCATGCGTGATAAATAGCCATACAGATAAAAAAAAAAAAACGAAAATGGAACTGTCCAATATCGCGACCATGTTCGTTACGTCAGATGACGTCACCAATATGTCGGACTGTCATGGCGCTCGGTGAAAACTATGTATTTGGAAACCATGTTGCGTATTTTTGAGGATTACGAAATTAATAGTAATGTTGGATTTGTAAGGTTTTTGATTCAAAAGTTTATCGTGTTATTTTATTTTAGAAATAGAAAAAAAGTCTTGTGGATTTTATTTAGTTTAAAAGTAAATAATATGAGGGTGATAAATAACGCCGTGTACTTTGTCCATAAAATGAAAACTGGCGAATTAATTAAAGAACGAAACTAAATTAATATTTAATCTTTCATTTTGATGTACTATAAAGTTATATAAATAAAAACAATCCTAATATTTTTTTAACTTTCCCAAAAACTGCAAGAGCCACAGACTAACTTCATTAAAAATGAATTCTGCTCATCCAAAATGTAAAAACAGGCAAAAAGATAGGCTTCATTACATTAATTACTTAAAAAGTTAACCGAATTAACCACTTTGGACCGTCTTCATTTAAAACTCCATTGGAATAAGCTGTCAGATCGCTGACGGTGAGAGGTCCTTTGCGAGCTCAGCTCTTACCAACCTTTTAGATTATTAAAATTTAATTAATTAATTTTAATGTGTTTGAATTTTCCTTACTTGGATGTTTGTGGTTTTATTTTTTGTTTTTTTTAAGCATTTTATACGAGGAGGGATTCCAGTCAGAGCACTGACTTCAACGGCACTTGACCGAATGGCACCAACAATTTTCCACTAACCTCACAGAAACAAAATTTTGATGTGAAATATTTATCTCTTGAATTCTCGCTATTGCACCGTCCTACCACTGTTTGTATCACCCAAAGGTTGACTGGTAGAAAATGCCTAAGGCATTAAGTCCGCCTCTGTACATTTGTGTGCTTGAAGTATTAAATAAATAAAATTTTGATGAGTGCGGTTCGCTGAAACAGTTATTATTTTCATTTCACGACCGGCACCTGCATACAGTTTGTAGTGATGGCAGGTGTACATTATTCTTTATTATGGACATTATCAACTATAACTTAACGATACGACCAACTGCATGTCGAATGGATTTCAAATTGTTTACACGTTTAACAAAAAAGTTTGAAAAAAAAAGCAATATCAGAAACTCAATGAACAATATACTCAAAGAACAATCTAGTATTTAAATAGCCCGGTGAGAGTCAGTGGTTTTGCATAATGGTAATTACACACAGTACACGGTTCAGCCAAATTGAATCACTTTGATTGAAGAGCACAGAAATTATAGGTATAGCTGACTTTTGAGGATACAATTGAAAGGCATACTGAGTTATGGCCATGTTATCCGGTTCACATTATGTGAACCGTGTGTAGCAACCTGGGTTGTGGAGGTCAGATAGGCAGTCACTCCATGTAAAATACTGGTATTCAGCTGCATCCGGTTAGACTGGAAGCCACCCACCATGGTTGGGAAAAGGCTTGGCAGAATGAATGGCAGAATGAATTATGTGAACCGTGTAACATGGCCATTAGGGTGCGTTTCCACTGAATCGGAGTCAAGCGGAGCTGAGCGGGAGACGCAAGAATCGTCCAATCGCAGACGAGACGAGAGACGCAATGAGGGTGTCAACCATTGTGATTGGTCGATTCCTGCAGGTATCCGCTCAGCTCCGCTCGTCTACTTTTCAGTGGAAACGCGCCCTAACTCATTGGAATATAAAATGAATTATTTTTGGCGATTGACTCGAATCAGGACGGTACATTTTTTGTTTTGCAGCTTGTATAGTCTACCTCGTAATTGCTTTACCTAAGGTTGAGCGTCATAAAACTACAAAGTCGCTAGAATAACATAACTAGCTAGTCCATCATTGCTACGTTTGACAAAAAACCCATTCAAACACAAGCACTTTTGAATTGTGAAGGAGTCGGTCAGTCAGAAACATGAAGCTAGTTGCCCATTCCAATGCGTAATATGGAGAAGAACGGGCAAGAAACTCCACGGACACTCTTTTAAATAAAAAAATTGTTACAATAAAATTGGTTACATCATTCATCTTGAAATTATACATGTGAGAACAATGTAGAAACACGTGCATGATAAAAGCATCCGTAACAAAAAAAAACATAAATTAACAATAAGCCATGGCAGCTAAAACCAGCCCCAGCTGACGGAGCCCGTTCACGACATGACCCAATTTTATAAAAATTGCACCAATCAGCTCAACCATTTTGAAGGGAGCTAAATGATCCAATAAACGCGCCACCATCAGCGAGACATTTGAGTGAGCATGACATACTCACAGCCGCCACTTCAAGCCATTAAATTGAACCTTCAGTAACATTGAAACAATCTAACCGTCGTCGTTTCATGGACAAAATATCCTAGACTTCGGTTTTTGACATGCAAGTGATATTCAACCTTAAGGGTGACAAAGCAAGGTTGACTGTATGGAGATACCTACTTACCGTGTAACCCTCGAATCGGCTATAGTGAGGTTGAGTTTTAGCCGCCTCTGTGGTCTAGTGGTTAGACCTCCTGTCTCTGACCCAGAGGTCCCGGGTTCGATTCCCAGTGGGGGCAAAATTTTCTGCTCGGTTTGGTTGGTGGTAGGGCTAGTTTTAAGTCCGCCTACTAGTCCGCCGCTAGCTACTAGTCTGTCGCCATAACATCAATGTTAACAGCATTGTTGTGTTCCGGCAGTTAGAGGTAAGATAGCCAGTTCCTCTGTGGTTGAGGATTCCGGGTGAAGCTCGCTTCCCCCTCTGGCCTGATCATCACTTACCATCAGGTGAGATTCAGGCCAAGAGCTTCCCCGTTGTGGTTAAAAAAAATAAAAATAATAGTAGCACTCATTTTTTAACACACACAGAAATAAACAGAATAAACAGAAATAAACAGAATAATGATCAAAATTAAATAAGCCCAAAGTGCTATAAACGTTAGACTCTCGACTGGATGTGCTATTTAGCTAGTTTACGTATGCACAGGAACATTTGTTTTGTCTGTTTGTTTGCGTATTCTGGCTTCACGCACATTCTGCTCTGGCTTCAATTTAACGGTATTTTCATAGAAGCCAGAAACAACTATGTTTTTGTTTGGTTAGCTTTGTGACGTGGTCGAATGAAGTGCATGCAATGTTGTGCGGGGTCGAGTATTTGGTGGTGATGTGTAGTTTTGTTTGGGCATAGTGTTCATGTGCGGAAAAATGTTTTAATGTGTTCTGTCAACATTACTCTCTCTTGCTCTTATCCCAATTTATTTGTACTCGGCGCAACATGTCTTTTTAGCAAACTTCCTAAAAAAGGAGGAGGTTTTCAATTTTTTTTATCTGTTCCATGTTTTCTCTGTATCACCCTAAGGTTCACTAGAAAATGCCTCGGGTATTAAGCCCGCCTTTTAACAGTATTTTTTACTAGTGCATAAAGTTTAAATAAATAAACACATATTTTTGAATGTTTGGAAACCCCAATTACATATGCATTAAATCTTAGTTACCTAATAAAAATGCCGTCGTCAAAATATTAGCCGCCTCAGCGATGTTTTAGCGGAACTTATTATCTAGGGTATTACGCTGGGTGAATACTTAAGTATCGATAAAGGCTATTTTAATGGCTGTCCTCAAACACGGATGTCCTCAAGGTTTAGCTTCCCCTTGGGAATAGCGCCATCTAGCGATACATCAGGATGACGACTTTACGAGCTCTCTGAGGCGCGATAACAGATAATTACATATCTAATGTCCTTTCTATGTTTATTGACTGCTCTAGAGGGGCCTAGTGGCTGTAAAGTGTTTAAGGAAGAATTATGGTAAGTAATAGTGTTATGTACGTCTTAATGTGAGGTGATCAGGCCAACCCAGGATCTAGTTATTGCAAATCTAGATAATTGGTCTAGTAGGTATTCGCGGACGCGACTCTAATGTCACTCCGAGTAATTATTTGAAAATGTCATGATAATAAAGACAATAAATTAGTTAAGCCTCATGCAGACTGTCAATACAATTTCTAAGAAAACTTCACGGTAGAACAATTATCGGTGTCGCGTCGCACCAGTTTGCATACGGCTTCAACCATAGTCAAAATCTCTCATCTAAAAGCTCATTTAAATCATAATAAAATTTATAATCGAACTCAAACACACTGTACTCATAATAATATAGCTGTTTCATAATGTATAATATCGAGCTATAAAGTTGAACAAACAGGCGCGATGCGAGTTTAATAATACAATGTCTAAGAAAACTTTACGGTACCTAAGTATAACTATTACCGTAACGAGTAGCGCCACAAGTCGCGCCAGTATCTATGCACAACATGATAATAATAACATTCTTTCCCGAGGCTGCTAAAGAAATCAAAGCTCAATATGGCGTTCAAACTTCCAAAGTCCCTGAGATGTAAACAGAACGGATAATGAAAGAAATAATTGCAACCTTCAAAGGTTTGAAAGAGCGTGAGCAATTGCCTATCTAACTTCGAAGGTAACTACTAACCAGGTCCAATTAGTAGGTGGAAAAACTTTTTAATAACATAGTAACTATGGAGTTTTTTTTAACTTAGCTTGTGAATTTAGTAACAATGTTATTGTGTATATCTATTGTAATTCCAAATTATTGCCGACCGAAGTACCGTTCAGTGAATTTTTTTTATAGATCACGACTTCTATTTTTGATCTTCTCTGGACGAATGAAGCTTCGTTGTATCAACTTTTTTCCAAGCTTAAATATTTTTTAATATAAATAAACAAAAAAAATGGCTCTTGTGTTACAGGAACTCTACTTAAAAATCTTTTATATTATTATGAGTGTCTGTATGAAAGATGATAATTATATTATTATGGCTAGAAAAGGGTTACCACCGAGATCACAATTAGTAGAGAAGTATTGAAGAAAATATGTTGCATTGATCTCAAATAAATGGGGATAAGGGTAAGACATACATGATGAATGTAAGTTTATTCATTCATCTATCATTTCTACAAAGATATTTTCAATAAGTTATAATTATGAGTGCCACAAGCGGCATTCTATCGGTTATATAACCTTTTTAGTGTATATTTGAAAACCCCAAAGTGCTAAAGGTACCGAGACAAAAAAAAAAATCGTCAATGTTTCTTGCGGGGATGTGGGATAGTGGTAGTATCAAGGTTGGGGAAGGTCACATAGCGGGTCTAAAATTTTTTTAAGCAATAATACGGCGTAGTCAAATGGTTAAAAAAAATAACCACGCAGGGGGTGGCGGAGTCTTTGTTCAGTCGCTTCGCTCCCGCCATCCTCTTCGTATATAACCTGTCCGAGTCGGGATGCCCCAAGTCGCAAGCTCGCTTCGCTCGCTCTTGTATTCTAAAATCTCCTACGTTCTCCCAGTAAAAAGTAACATTGCCTTTTGTACATACACAACATGTCCACTTTTGTTGCGCTAACCTCAACACTCCAAAACAACAAGTACGGCGGCACTTTATCTGATTGTGATAGAATGCCGCTTGCGGCAATCTATACATTTCCTTTTCAATATTTTTTGTATTGTCTATGTAATTTTGATTCGCACTTTATTATTTACAGAGTCGTCTTTATTACTTTTCGTTTCAACTAACATCTTAATTTATTTAACCTAGTACTTTCACTCAATAAAATGTAAAACATTTACTAGGCAATTTGATGAACAATCGAGCGGCTGTTTTAATAAAGTGTATCTACTCTTGTTTTTATTAGTTGGCTATATTTTTTTATCACGATATTATAACCGGGCTATCAACATCGAGTTTTCTATTTCAAATAAAATGGTCTTTTACTTGTGAAGGATCAATAATTTCCTGGATTTAGGCGTTAAGTTGTGAAGTTGCTTAATCAGCTACCAAAAATAAGGTAATAACCAAATCACCAAGCTTGGAATAGAAGTGTGATCACAGTTTGTTTTATTTCAAGGAGGACGCTGCTGCTCATCTCCATGATCCCTAGTTCTCGTTCAAAAGATGTGGCATATAAAAGGTTTTTAATAAGCCACATTGCTCGGCGATTTAACAACTGCACAAGCGATATAAAGAAATGACTGCATTTGTAAATGTACTATCGTTTTATGAGAAAAATGTCGTGAGGAAAGTTTTTAACAGGCTGCGCTGACGTTCCTTCTCGGGGTACCAGTTTAGAGGTATGTGGAACAAAGTGTAATTTCCCTCATCCTCTATAGAAAAGGGAGGATCCTCCGACAAAGACAGATGCCATGTCTTGTGGGCGTGGATGTTGGGAAGTTATATATGATGATCGCGCGGTAAACGCTACTTGCGCAATGCAGGATTTCGGGTGACGACATTGTGATGCGTAGTTTGCATGTGGTGATGTAGATCCACATAAATGTGGATGGCAATAAGAGTAGGTGAAGACCAATGAAACGATGGATGGAATGTGTGAAAGATGATATGGCTATACAGGCTGGTCATTACCGAGATGACGACTAATAGAGAAGCATGGAAGAAAAAAACATCTTGCACCGACCCCTAATTAATCAGGATGAGAATAATAAAATGAAGTGCTATGGTTTACTTCACTGTTTTTAACATAATAAGTAAGTGATCAGTGGTTGGAGGCCCTGTTAATGAATGCGCCAGACTGTCATGTAACACAACCAGATGGAGAGAGATCGTGAGGCTGGCAACGACTACACCTGCGATTGGACATAGTTCATCGTTAGAAGAAGAGAATTAAGTGATCTACTAACTGTGCACAATTTAGATACGAAAAGTTAAGAATGAACAGAATGCCATACAATTCTTCCACAGCACTTCACGATCCGCGATCACAATAAGATACGCAATCACTTTAACCAAACCGTGTCAGGGTTGCAATCCCATTCAATACAAAGCTATAAACAGACACATAAAAATACATTTATATCCTTGCATTTTATCCCTCAGATATAAAATGAAAGTCATTCAGACTCGAAGAGTTATCAGCGGCTTTTACTAAGCCATCTTCATTGTAATCTTAGTGGTGCATTTCCGAGTTATTGATTTTACAGCGCTTCATAAAGCGGTGGTTGGATTCAGCGATTTTTATGCTGAATATTTTCACGATGAGCGTGGTGAAGTGGTTTCGTTATTATTTATTACGGGCTTATTCGTGATTTTTGCATTTGTGAATGGTTTTTTGTCGGGATAAAAATGTTCAGTGTATTTTTCGAATTTCGAGTTAACTACCGCATATTTTGCTGGTTTTATATTCACAAGTTTGTGTTAGCTTAGTTTATTTTAGTGTTGAATAAGTAAATAGTATAAGCCAAACAAAAATAGACAAGGGTCAGGTTCACAGTTGTTCAGCTTTAAAAGTACCTTTGTGACTATGATCATCTCAAGATCATTGAAATGCTAAATTCTTATTTGAGAGCGCTGCTATATTAACCGAAATTATTCCTTATTTTTTTGTAAGCTAGGCAATTACTGAAGCTATCGTATTCTATGTTCCGGCCTTTCTTCTCAGAGTAGACTGATAGGAAACGCCGACCTCGCCTGGCTTATTTTTTTTATTTTTTTAATAATACGTGTAAAAGTGATTGACGAATAAACGATTTCATTCAAAATCAAAATATTTTATTTCACATGAACCTACATGGGCACTTATGAAACGTCAGAAGCTAGGTGCACGGTTCCAATTGGTCGTTTCCTATGGAGAAGAGCCGGCAAGAAACTCCACGGTTCCTCTTTTAAAAATAAATGGGTTTTACAATGTTTTCAAAAATGTAGTTTAAATAGGCATAATATTCATTGCATTGCACCTTTCATTGTATCTACACATCGCATCAATAGGAACTCAAACCCTATTACAATATAAAACAAGATCAAAACCGAACAATAAAAAGACCACGAAAATAAGCGTCGTGGACAAAAGCGCCTAAATCCGTCGCGGTAATCCAGTTCTGGTTCACTCAATCCGGATTAGCGACGCCTTTTGCCGTCATGACAATATACAGTAGATGCCTATCTACGGACGTTGGTGCTTTTTGCCTCTGACGCGAAAAGTGGAGTGTTTAAGTGTTATCAGTGACAAAGCTTTGTAAGGAAGGCAGTAGGTAGTTTGAACGATTTTGAATGATCACTTTGCGCTGTGCGAATGCGCAGTTATATTTTCGACAAAGATGAGAGAGAGGGAATAAATATTCTTTTGGGTTCTGCTTAGTAGAAATACGTTTTTTGGGTTCCTGCCAACGGGACCCTATCTAAGGCTCCGCTGTTCGTCCGTCCGTCTGAGTCTTTAGAACCGGTATAGGTAAACACTTGACATTTTCAAAGTCTGTACTACTATGGCCGCTATAATAACAAATGGGGGCAAAACGGACCCATACAAGAAACGTGTCAAAGAAATATGTAGTGTTCAATATTGTACAGAAACCTTCGTGTGTGAGCCCGACAAGCACATGGCAGGTTTTTTAAAAAGAGGCCGGTGTATGTCGTGTTAAAACCATCACGGCTCGTGCAGACCGGCGCGATATCGCGGGCGAGACAGGCAAGGCGACCCTCGTCGCGCCCGTGATATCGCGCCAGTGTGTACGAGCTTTCATTATTTCAATGTGAGAGAGAAATGGAGCTATACAGGATCAATAGGGCTATCCCCTTTTCATAACAGAGTAATTATGGCTATAAACCGTCACAGGACGGCCCTAGCTGTTCTATAAAGAAAGTTGTTATTTCCAAAGCCATAATAATAAACCAAGAACTCTAAAAGACGTTTTGTTAAACTCACCTATTCATTTCTAGTACGCACTGATTCGAGAGAAGAAATCTCTCTACTTAAAGCCAGGTATTTGAGAGAACTTGTTGTCCCGTTTATAAATACATTTTCTAGATAATGCCTACGGTCGATAGCGAGGCTGAGTACCTACTACAATAAAAAATCTGAATAAAAACCTGTGTCAGAAACAAGACACACTATAACACATAACATAACGCCTGTATCCCCCGAAGGGTAAGGCAGAGGTGCACCTAGTACAAATAACATACATTACATACAACAACAAAATCTATGTTGGGGTCGACTTCCAGTCTAACCGGTTGCAGCTGAATGCCAGTATTTTACATGACATGGCATGAAGGGACTGCCTATCTGACCTACACAACCCAGTAACTGGGTAATACGATACCCCTTGGTAAGACTGGTTGTCAGACTTTCGGACTTCTGAAGACGCGTAATGACTGTCAAAGATCCACGAATGGCAGGCGGGACCGACGGCTTAACGTGCTTTCCGAGGCTCGGAGGAGTCTCGGTGTGTAAAGATGATCACCCATCCACGGACCAACACCGGCAAGCATAGCTTAACCTGATGGATGGACCCGTACGGCTGTTATAACTTAGCCACGAGCTCCTCCATACACACAACAACATACACAACAAAAACTACACAATCATACTTACTAACTGAACATACTCTTAAAACAAAACTCAATAAAAATCCGTTCCATACAATATTACCCCAGTACTATAACAGTCATATGCGAGCTTTATTGCATCGTTGGGAAGAATAATAAAACTATATTATTACAATGTATCGTTCATTGGAGCAGTTAACTTGGGATTATGACAATGAGCCGCCACAGAAGGCTCATATTTTTGTTAAAGCAAAGATTTTCCTGCTCTGAGAGTGATTTTCCAGATTTGCAAACTAAATCTGTTAACATTTGCAATATACATTATGTAGTTTTTTTTTTTTCATTTTTTTTTTTGCAATATTGCATTTTGTGTATTGCAAATGTTTTCCTCTGGCTATAGAGATTAAGCCACTTTTAAGGGTGGGAAATACAGCAGTTGCAAAAGTGCTGGGTATTAGAATAAAGTTTCAGTGTAGTTCCTACTAAGTGCTGTACTTACAAAAGCGAGCTCCGCAATCAATACCTATACAATAGACGTAGATATTATATTAAAGTAACCTATTCCACGTAACGTCATAAAAAACCCTGTAAGAAATCGACACGTGTTTCACCTCTGAAGGAGGCATCCTCAGGATGACGATTGACTGGTCGCGAACCCGAACACGCCAAGCGCTAGACGCCGAGTGATTTATTACAGGATTTTCTATGACTCTAATAGAAGGGAAATAGGTTACTAAATATATCTACGTCTATTGTATTTTATAATGGATTTCCGCCAAATCACGCCTGAAACAATTAATTATATTTTTTTTAATTAATTAATTAAGTAGTTTAAAGTTCTTATTTACTTTGTACCTTCCATATACGTCGAATAAATAAATCACAGAATACTATCATTACTTATTTAGTTTTTATTAATCATCATCGCCATCACCATGCCGACACAGTACGGACTAAACCTTCTGCTAGCACTATACTCTGTAACAATACTAGGCATTCAATAAATATATTTCATGCCAAAGTACTGGTATATATGACTTACTCACAAGACATATTGACACAAAGATTTAATGCGAAAGCTTTAGTACCTACTAATAAATAAAATCGGACCTAGATGTGGATGTCAAAATATGTTTGAACGCGTTAAAGAGAAACAATGTTTTAATTGGAGGTTTACTAGGGCCCTAATTTTCTTTGAAGTTAGTTTTTAGTGGTCTAGTGACTGCCTGTTTGGTCTAGTGGTCGCAAGCGCTACTGCTGATCATGAGGTCCTGGGTTCGATTCCCAAGTCGGGCAAAGTGTTATTGGGTTTTTCTATTTGGAATTTCTCAGTATCAGCCCGGAGTATGGATTGGTGCCCGGTTGATGGCAATAGACTCACCCCCTATTACATGGGACTTAAACATAACTGGCGAAATGTGGGTGTACTATAGGCACACCTCTGCCTAACCCTTCGGGGAAACGACGTGATGTTGTGTTGTGTGTTAGTTTTTAACACCATTTTGTATGAATGTCAGATACGAATCGAGAGACAACTCGGACGTTTGTAAATTAGAGGAATCATGGCCTATGGTGCGGTTATGGTGGCTTCCCGTTTCTCCTCAAATAACTAAATGTACCGTAAAGTTTGCTTGTTAAGGGTTAGGTACCTAAGGGAGCACACACTTACTAAAAATAGGTTTTAAAAGTTTTTACTTTTCGACACTTCAACTTCTAATGTGTTATAGGAAGCAAGGATTAGCCATTAAATTGTGCATTCGTTGATAATCACTAGCGCGCGAGTATCTCTCAAATTCATTCACCGACAGACGACGCACTGCCTGAACTGCTGAGTGTAGAAGCTTGACATTTTGGAGATGACAATACAACAATAAATGAAAACACCGGCAATATTAATGCATAGGAGTATTTAGGAACTATCAAATAAATCCTAACATTGAAATTAAAACAGTGATTTTTTGTAACAAACTAAATAGTAGTGATGCGCCAACTATGGGTTTTGCCAATCTTTGACTAGCTATAGTGACTAAACCATTGGAGCTGTTTGATTGCATTTTCGTATGCAGACTGGGTACGTCATTGGTATGCAGTTTAATTTATTGTTGTATTGTCGTCTCCACCTTTTTTAACAATAGTAAGGATTTTTGAAAATGAGTCCCCTGATGAGGTTAAAAAGGGGATCTAAAGTTCTATGGAAGAACATCACCTTTGTCGATGGAAAGTCTCATCAGATGCACGGCTCCTGTCTTTAATAAAAGGTTTAAGTTATGATAATGGACGCGCGTTCATGAAATGCAACAATTATAATAATATCTAGACAAAATAACACGTCATAACTTTAAAAATAAAATTATTAAAAACTAAAACCCAACTACGACCAAAAAGTCAACTAAAAAGGTATAAACAAAACATCACAAACATATATAAATTAAAAATCCGGAGTCACACGTGTTATCGTATACGTGTGACGGGGCATATCGAACAGATTACGAGTGACTCCGGATTTTTTATTTTATACGATACCCCATTTTTCGAATTATGATGAGTAGTTTAGAAGGTATGAGGGAACAGATGAACATACATACCGGCCAAAATTATAACCCTCCTTTTTGCTTCGCCGTAGTCAGGTGAATCGACAAAATAAACAAGAGTCATACTCACAACGTTCACAAAACATTAGTACCGACTACCGCCTGTTGGTTTCCGCGCGTGTGCCCAATTTTACAGCGGACGCGCAAATCGTAGCATGGATGATAGAACTTCTACTGTTTTATGAGTACGAAACATTTTTGAAGAGAAGCTTTTTGGAGGACCGTTGTAAAACCTCTATATCGGGAAAGATAGGCTTGTTGTAGGAAATTCTTCGGCTAGAATTGTGTGCTGTGGGTAAGTGATTGTTTTGTTTGTTTTGTTGGGAGAAGAGCTCGTGGTTAAATAAGAACAGCCGCACGGGTCGATCCTTCAGGTTAAGCCAGACCATCTTTACACACCGAGAGTGACCATCTTTACCACATCGGTGTGCTGTTGGTCCCGGCTGTCATTCGTGGATCCTAGCCCGATCCGAACCTGCCTAGCCTTTTCCCAACTATATGTTGAGATCGGGTTCCAGTCTAACCGGATGCAGTTAATACCAGTATGTTACATGGAGCGAATGCCTATCTGACCTCCACAACCCAGTAATTAGGTAATACGATACCTTTGGTAAGGTTGGTTGTCAGTCTTTTGGGCTTCTGACTACCCATAGGGATATGTAAAGATGGTTACCCATCCACGGACCAACCTCGGCAGGTGCAGCTTAACCTAATGGATCAACCCGTGCGGCTGTTATCATGTAGCCACGAGGTCCTCAAAAAGCAAATAGTAAGCAATAAAAATAATAAAACTTTAAATATTGTCATTTTATTTGCATGTCCGATTTTTGTGGAAATGTTTTCTTTGTAGCGAAGTATTAAACCCGTGTATTATCATGATCCACATAACGTTACCTAACAACATTGTATGTCAAAATATGCCCAGCATCTGTGCCACAAGTGTGGGCAATTTCACGGAGTTCGCGTAAATCCGTTAGATTGCACATTACACGTCGCCGGCTGCGCATACATACATAAATGTTTAGGTGAGCTAGAAATCTGTATCTTATAATATAAGGTTACGGTGAGGTGGGAATGATCTTGAAGATTTCTGATCTTGAATGGCAAATTGAGATCTATTTCTAAATCATACTATACCTACATATTTACTAAATGTAGCCATAAACCTAATATTTAACTTGTTTAAAGCATTGAAATCTCGATGCATCGTGTCGTATAGCCACATCAGGACTTATATTGCACCAAAGCGAAGTAGGGGTGGGTCCCTAGTATATTAAATACGAAACGAACGAAAATTTCTTTTTCGATATTTTTTTTTGTATCTTGAATTAATGATAGGAACATGATTATTTTATGTCTGAAAGAATATTTCATAATTACTATGAGAATAGCTGAAAAATAATGTGAAAACCGTTGTAAAACTAAAGATAGTTTTTTTTTAAAGCGGTTCCCCTAGAGTTTTCAATAAATTAAACAAAAAATTATAACTCGAAAACTATCAAGAATCATGGAACATAAATGACGTATTTTTGGATACCCCTGCTATTTGAACCAGCATGTATTTTGGGTTAAATTCTCAGTTCATTTTCCTCATTGGTGCAAAAGTGTTAGAAAATGTGTATCCATTTTTAGCTTGCTATATCATGGAGTTCGTTCATGCAATCAGAAAACTTTAAGGTTGTTCGTTAGCAAGTACTTTTACCAGTATTCTTCGCTACCAGGTGAAAAGGTCAACTTTTCTGCTATCTTCAGCTTCTTTTGACTTGTTTGAATTGAGTTACAAAGCGTATCAATTTAACGGTACCTATCAAACCTCAAAGTTCGTTCACGGAAAACCTTGAACTCTATATACAGGGTTACTTGTAATTCGACGGCCAGAATGTAACAAATTGAACTATCCATAAGTGGTTAAATTTTTGCATTCTGGCTCCCTTATCAGCTCCTGACGGATATACGTCGAATTACAAGTAAGCATGTATATAGCAAAAAAACAGAAGGTTCTTATTCTTATAGGTATCTAATAGGACTCTAGATAATATAAAGCAATGTTCTGCATTATATATCATGTGGAATGATTGAGTAAGCGCAATTTTTCTACAACAGATCGGAACTGAGATAGGGGTTGTATATTTTGCCAAAAACCGCGCCGGCGAATCGTTTAAAATATTTTGTTTACGCTATGGCCTCCTCCTATAAACGCCATCGGCTTACAGGGTCACTCCGTACGCGTCACGATGCTTACTACAGAAATGTACTGTCGTGGTCTTTTTCACACGGCGATGTGTTTGAATGCCGCAAACGACGTCAAGATGTTGACGTCGTACGCGGCATTCAAACGCATCGCGTCGCGTCTCTAGTTATTTCAAACGTTGACGTTGCCGTTCAGACGTCTATCGGAACGTTGACGCTGAAGTCAGACGTCACATATAGCAAAAAATAGGAGCCCAAAGCCTTAGGCTTTTTTGCGTCGCCTGCAATGGTATCGCGTCAGATCCAGGCTTAAATGGCGGGACGAGCTTGACGCCTATAGGCGGAATTGGTTGATGTTGGCGCCGGATCGAGTTGAGTGGAAAAAAGGAAAGGGAGGCCTTTAATCCTCGTGCAGACTGGCGCGACGCGACACCGGTAATTGTACTACCGTACCGTACTAAGTTTTCTATTGTTAGAGTCGCGTCGCGTCGTCGCCTCGCGCCAGTCTGCAGTGGGAGAACCCAGGCTAACTTATGACTATCTTTTATTTCATTTGTTAACTTATTATTTACATTTTTAAATATTTTCAATAAAAAAACATTTATTAATATTATTATTATCCGTCGCCGCGTAGAACATTAGGCAACTTTTAATTAATAAATTCACTAAGGCAAACAAGCTACAAATTTAATGTAATTTTGGGGCTTATAGGACACATGCTGTGAATTGCCAGGCGATGGCCAGGTTTAGACCAAACGGGTGAAGTTCTGTGAGAGGATTGGAAAACAAGAAACCTGTTAAACCTGATAACCAGAAATTAATGTTAATTGTCCAACCATATTTTTTTTTACTACATTTTTTTTTTTTTATTCTTCTCGCCGCCCAAAACTCCCACGGAATACCGCAAATTAAAAGTAAAGCGTAATTTAATATTATTTACTAGCTGCGCCCCGCGGTTTTACCCGCATAAGTCTCGATTCCGTGAGAATAACCCAGGTTATGGACTACCCATGTGCCAAATTTCATCCAAATCCGTTCAGCCGTTTTAACGTGAAACCGTAACAAACAAACTAACTCACTTTCGTATTTTGAGTTTTAGTTAGGATTAGGATTTTCGGCCTGTGTTCTGCCACTAATTTAATAAAATAACTGTACTGGACAATATGGAAATTCCCTTTGAATATTCAATATTGAATACCAGTTGGGAATAAAACAAAAATGTTGGTAGGAAAATTCCCATTGGCTCTAAAGTGTTTTCCGAGCGATATTTTAAAATATTGTCCTCCCGGTAGATTGTGGTAATTAATTTTGTAATCAGTACATTATTATAGCGTAGTGTTAATGAGGTAATTAAAATATGATAAATTATGTTCGATTATCTATTATTATAATCGGTATTTTAAATAAGTTTTCATATTTTACCGTGTGGCTATGATTTTATCGTTGGATATAACGACGTCTTTTTTTTTTTTAATTCCCTTTCGTCACCAATGGGTCGACGGCAGTGGGACGAACGGGAATACACGGTACGCAAATTTCTTTTATTTTTATTTTCTTTTATTTCATTTTTAAACATAATTATTCTTTACATTTTTAAATATTTTCATAAAAAAGACATTCAAAAATATAAAAGTGGTCATAAATCCGGTTATTTTTATTATTATTATTGTTGTTACAAGTCATGTTGTTCGATTACGTTTTGGGTGATAATCAGGTCGAAACCCATAATGTGACTGTGATTGTTATCTTGTAAATACATAAATAAAATAAAGATTATAGTCCACATACGTATTTTGGTAGCAAACAGAATGTGATATTCGTACGATATTCCATCTATAACCCTTAGGAACAACGGACTGTCCCACACAGCGGTACAATCCGTCTCTGTCAACAGTAGCTTTCTATACTCCGTACAGTAGGTCTTGTGTCTGATATGTCACCTGACAAAATATCGACGTCTGTGGACGGCAGCGCCTTTATGGATGCCTAGTATTACTTGTTCACAATTTTTATTAGCTTGTGTATGTAGCTGTATTGCCTTTTGTTTTTTTGAGAGTATATAAGGTGCTATAAAAATATCTGCCACGGCTGCAATGGGAGATAGTATTGTGTTTATAGATTACAATAGTAAAGATAAATTATTGATCATGTGTCATATTTTTTTTCATACAAAAAATTGTACGTATAAATTTGCAAGTGACGAACTAGTCAGCTGATTTCAGTTTTCATTCACAGAACAGATGGAAAGAGATAGCAGTTGTTTTCATTGACGAAGTGCACTTCGCGCGTAATTTGTGAACCACGTTATGCAGAGTAGAGTCAATGTTTATTTAACAACTTTATTTTCTCAAATTGATTTAACTGTGCCGGGGTACGAAATTTCTTCACTATTGTTATCTTTAAACACAATACTACCTCTCATTAAAGCCGTGGCAGATATTTTTATAGCACCTTATATATGTACAATAATACCAGGTTATTATTATCCCCCTGCAGGGCTAAGGCATCTTCTCTTACAGAGAAGGCACGAGCATTGATCACCACGCTAGCTCAAGACAGGTTGGCGATTTCAAACTAAATAATAAATATTAGCATCCCATCGTCCGCCCGCGCTATTACTTCGTTTTTGCTTACCGTTCTCCGACTTTTTTTTTTCTCTACTCCTTTGTGCCGAAGCGTGGTGTTGTTATGTTTAAATACCTTCCTTAAGAATTTGGCTATCAAATGCAACATTTTTTTTTTTTGTTCCGATTGGTTCCAGAGATTAGCACGTTCAAACAAAAAACAAATCTATCAGGTTAAGCTACGCTTTCCGGGGTTGTTCCGTGGATGTGTGACGATCTTTACATATCGAGACTCCTTCGTGCCTTAGAAAACTCGTTAAGCCGTTGGTCCCCGCTGTCATTCGTGGATCTTCGACAGTCGTTACGGGGAGGTATTCCACGAAGCACACCCAAACGAACGCCACCCAGGCGAAGCACACCTAAAGTATTCCACTTAGCACACCCGTAGGTGGCCTTCCAATAAAATATTTAAATAATTAATTTTATATTCCACGAAGCACACCTACGAATATCACTCGCATAGTCCCCGCACTATGCGAGTGTCGTCAGAAGCCCGAAAGTCTGACAACCAGTCTTACCAAGAGGTATTGTATTACCCAGTTACTAGGTTGTGGAGGTCAGATAGGCGCTCCATGTAAAATATTGGTATTCAGCTGCATCCGGTTAGACTGGAAGCCGACCCCAACATAGTTGGGAAAAGGCTAGGCAGATTCAAAATCAAAATCAAAATATTTTATTTCACATAAACCTACAAGGGCACTTATGAAACGTCAGAATCTAGGTGCACGGTTCCAATTGGTCGTTTCCTATGGAGAAGAGCCGGCAAGAAACTCCACGGTTACTCTTTTAAAAATAAATGGGTTTTACAATGCTTTAAATGTACAGTTTGATTTGATTTTTGATTGATTGATATTGTTCAATAATATTATTAGGAAAGCAAAATGAGAATTATTCGTGGTTTGAAAAATACATGACATAATGAGGCCAGGTTATAAAGAAAGAAAGAAAGAAAGAAAGAAAGAAAGAAAGAAAGAAAGAAAGATAGAAAGAATAAAGTTTATTTGGACACAATTCGTGAAACACAAATACAAAAACCAAAATAAAAAAGTGAAAATTATGTACAACAATAGTGTGTGCCTCACGGCTGCGCCAAAAAGGTTCATTTCAGTATTATATGCCAGACAAATGCAGTCAGACGCTGGTTTTCTAATGAACCTTATGGGACAAGTGACGGGGAGTACACACAGTGTCAACATACCTATTGATACTCGTTTCATTACGACTGGCGAGTCGACTATAGGCCTTCTGTACCTACCTATAGTCAGCCTAATATTTAACTGTCTTCCCCAAGTGTTTTATGGTATTGAAATTGAAGGAATTGGGCCAGATAATGGCGCGTTTAGGCTGCAATAACGATAAGCAGAAGAGGAATTGTTTACAGGCCCACCCTTTTTACATGGAACCTAAGTTTAATGGCGTACTCGTGAATTATAGGCAATTTCAGGATCCTACCTATAGACATCTGACAAAAAAGTGGTTCACACAAAGTTTGGAGACACTGTTGAAATTGTCGCATGTTTTAATTGGGGACCCCTTTTCAAAGGAAATATTATGCCTGAATTTCACGAGTTACTACTAATTATGTTTACCTACTTTCTTACATCTATCTATCTGTACTAATAATAAAGCTGATTTTTTTGGTTGTTTGTTTGAACGCGCTAATCTCTAGACCTGCCAGTCGGATTTGAAAAATTAACATCACGCTACAACCCTTAGGAGCTGAGCAAGAAGGAAAAATAGTCAGAAATAATGCTAAGCGAAAACGAAGTAATAGAGCGCGGGTGGGCGATGGGATACGACGCGTTGGGCCGGGGGCCGAAATTTCACGCAAACGAATTCGTGGGCATACAATAGTTTTTAATATAAGTTTAAAATCGGAAATTTTGCATTTATTAGCCTCATTCTTGAGGAAGGTTATAGGCCATTAACAGCACGGTAAACACTTAGGAGACGAGCAAAAACTAAAAAACAGATAGAACGATAAGCGAAAACTAAGTAATAGCGCGGGCGGACGATGGGATGCGACGCGGTGGGCCGGGGGCCGGAATATCACGCAAACGGAGTCGCGGGCAGAAGCTATACATTCATAAACTTACGCTTTCTTCCCATGGGGGTAGGCAGAAACTACAGAACACCACCTGTTACGATCTGAACATACTTCTTCATTTGAGGTTTTGCCTATAAACCAGCAGACGAAGGTAGACATAATTGTAGAAGTGGGTCAGGACAGTTGCCTGAGGAAATTCTTTCACAAAAAGTTTAACAATTTAGAAACCGTAAGCCAAAATAACAAAAGTTCTCAGCACAATAAAGTTAGTACCTCTTAAAATATTACAGACACTACTCGTAAAATATAAACGGTAGACTTTAGAAATGAAATAGCTAATACTATTGTTCAGGACGAGTTTTTAACTGCGGTCATAAACTCGAGGCTGTCGGAATATTTTCATGGCTCTTCAACAGATGTACCTACCGTTCTTGAGCTGAGATAAACCTCTACATTGAAAGATTACCAGCGTTTATCATACTTTAACATGAAGTCAGATTCAGTCAACTTTAGGCGTGAATTATACAGAAACGGCGTGGTGAAGGCGTGGCGCAGTTTCAAAAAGTTTTCATACAAAATGTACGTAGGCCTCGTGTCTTGAAACAGTTGAAACTCAAGCGGCGTGGAAATCTCGCTAGACCACCCCACTAAGGGACCACCTCCACGAGCGATGGAATCGCGGCGATGTTATCGTCGTGCCACGTATTCTATACACTCCCTTAGAGGCCGCCTCCATGAGCGAGAGAATCGCGGAGATGCGACGAGTGGCTGAGTGCAAGTGAAACTTCATCGTATCGCCTCGCGCTCTCGCCGCGGAACGTGGCGCTCTCGCAGCGAGAGCGCGGCGATCACTTGTTTTGAGAGCCAAAGTTTGGAAACGCGGCGATTCCTTTACGAGTCGCGATGATACGCTGGCGGAATGGCACCTTGACGTGGAAGCGCGGATCCGTCGCGATTCTCTCGCTCGTGAAAGTGGCCCTTACACAAACCTCTACATTTAAAACTTCCAGCTAATAACCGACTTCTATATTCAAATTATTTAACTACTTACAGCAAATAAAATGAAGAAAAAATACGCTATGAAAGTATTGCACTTAAACCCAACCAATTTTTAATCCCTCCTATCCTCACTTCGCACCCACGGCGAAAGAATACTAATCCTTTTCCAAAACAAAAACCTAAAAATAATAAAAAAATGCCGGAAAACCGTGCAGCATCAAAAATTCGACGTGTTTCCGGGCCGCGATGACTTTCTTTTTGCCTTTTCCTGTATCCCAAATTAAATGGCATCGATGTTTTTATTTCGACGTACGTGTTCAACGGTTTTTGTTTCTAGGTCAGAAATTTGTGGAGATTTTCGTTTTAACGTGCTGTATGAGTCATGTTCGGGTCTGTACTCATGGGTTTTGACTTTGGCAAATTATTTATCTGGTATAGGTATAAATTCAAACTACGACTGCTAGTAAAAAACTGACGTTACAATTCAAAATGTTCTTTACGAAATAGTTCGACGGTGGAAGTAGTTACTAGGACTTTAGTCACTTCACTTATTGTTGTCTGGCATTTTTGCTGAACTGGGCCTTTTTGGCTCAGCCGTGAGGCACACTCCCCTGCCAATTTTCTTACTTCATATTTTACCCCCTTTTATTTGTTTTATTTTTTATATTTTTTGCCTGCTTTATGTTATATTGTCTGCCTTTTAGTCTATGTTAAATAAATGTATTTGTCTTTATTTTCTTTCTTTCTATTTGAGCATCGGTTCAGGCTTAAATTGTGTTAGTTTCACAACGTACATGCCTCAAGAAAGAGATTTAACTAGTGCCTGTCAACCCCAACTAGGTAACCTTTTCACCACTGCGTGACCTATTTACCTACAGAAATAAAGCTACTTTCAAAGCAACAATATCTTCTAAAACTTTTCCCATCTTCTCTAAAAATCTAAATAAATACAAATAGTTGCAACTTAGTCTGTCGAGTCGTTTGTGAAGTCGATAGGAAATGGGTCAGCTGTGCATACGTGGCGGGCGGCCAGTAATATGTCACATGACTGGTTATCAACACATCTTGTGATACTTCATTGTTAACTTGTGTTTGACACATGTTTATTATTAGAATTCGTATTGTGATTCATTTAATTTGTTATTTGAAGCAAAGACTAAAGTTCATGCCTAAAAATGACATGAAAAAAAAAATGAATGAATGATATTATGATGTCATGGATGGATGGGTTTTGGTAAAAGTTTTTACTCCATCAGCAGACATTATTAATGTTCCCTACACTTCTAACTACTCTCGCACGAACCATGAACCATCCATATCCATGAACTTTAGTCTATAAGCATAGAGAAATAACAAATAAAAAAACACGTGCTGCCTGACCTCAAATAAATTTATACAACACAGGAATAATGACTGAAGTCGATTTTCTACATAAAACGCAGATTTTCTAGTGTATGGCACTCGTGGGTTGCAGCTGAAAATCAGCGTCAGGTGGTACACTTTGTGTTGTCATCTGACATTATGCTGAGCTGAGCCCCATTTGGCATTATAATCATTGTTTTCTGTTTTTATAGTTTTAAGGTGTCTTCTGCTGTAGTGCCAATAAACGCATCTTTTTCTTTTCTTTCTTTTATTTCTTTTCTTTTCTGTCTTTCTTTTCATTCTTTTCTTTTTTCTTTCTTTCTTTTCTTTTTTTATTTCTTTTCTTGCTTTATTTTGTAAACACAAAAGTGACATGAAGATTCAAAGCAATGTTCGTGACTTTAAATCTATCTATTTTGTGTAAGGCAATCTATGCGTCTATAAAAATAAGTTGATCAACAAGTGAAGCTTATTCTAATAAAGTTTTCCATATTAATAAGATTGTCATCTTCTCTTGTCTCTTGCACTGAGTGCAGTAATTTGCATCACAATTGACAATCCCATCGTAGTGGCTGTATAGGTACGTCTCAAGACCTTGGAGCTGGCTTAGAATACGTCTCCTAGCAACGTCTGAATGTTCGTCAGTATCTCGTGGATAGATACGTCCACTTTTGTTGTAGGTATCTTAAAACTGGCAGACGATGTCCACGAAATTAGCGGAGAAAGAAGTTAATAATCAACAAAAAAAATTGACAACCTGTTTTTCATGATAAGTTGAGTCATAGGTGAAGATGGATGAGAGCCAGTGGTAGGTGATTAAGCATCTTAAGTTAGAGACCAACATAACTATTCATGTTCTTCAGGACGAAAACTATATATCTATAGTAATATATCTATCCATTAAAGTTATATGTAGAATAGAATAGAATAGAATAATTAATTTGTGAAACTTAGGTAATTACATACAAATATTATCTTAAAAATTAGGTAGTCCGCTATGTTTTGAAAACATTGATCAGTGATCAGTGTGATGAACAGTGAAATACAAAGAACATGTAACTTTACGAAGGCAGCAGTGGATAAAAGTCTCGTACTGACTTGACTTACTGAAATCAGCTGTTAACCATTAATTGTCATCTTATTTGAGCATAGATCAAATATAATAAAAATCCTCCAACATTAAAATATCAAAACAGTTTCATAAAATGAAATGCTTGATACAAATATTTACTGTCAAAGACATCTTTAATTCCGTAAAACAGTACCGAAACCCGGAGAACTACTGCCAGAAAACAGTTGACCTAAAATAATTGAATTGAACTTAATTCAATCAACGACAAAGGGATTGTTTTCAACAAATTTAAAAGACAAAGGGTTTTTTTGAAGACTTGCTGTCCTTCGCAGACCTCTTTTGTAGCACTGAATGAAAACAAATGAAAAGAATTTGCTTAAAGAAATATCTAGGAAGGCACTGTTTAATGGTTGTTTGTTTTGAACGGCATAAAGGAACAAGATCTTGAACGAGGCTGTCTATGTCAGCGCCGTTTTTTTTTTGAAGCGTTCAAAATAATAAGGATTTTTTTATCAGACTGTTAAATGATGATGCACAAAACTACAATGTTACGCGTGCCCATTGTGCATAAAAACAATCTCATCGCTAAAGGTCATTTCTACTCTTGGTCAAGGTCAATATATCAAAACGTTTATTTTACGAGCCGTAAGCATATACTACTATTTCTTTACTTCAGAAAATGCGTTGATACCAACGCAACGGTCATCGCTCAGAGAAAATATTGAACATTACACCTATGCTCTGCTCCTGCCGGGGTTGCGCGAAAGTCCGAAAGGGATACCGTGGCCCCTGGCAACACAAAGGCAACTGAAGGGACATGGGTGCGTTTTAGTCAGTTAGAGCCTGACACGCCCTGCCGATCCGCCCAGAGCGTGAGAAGTTAATTGATAACTTCAAACGATAAAAAAAAAACACGTTTTCTTCGCTTTGCCCGCTTACCTCGTAGCCACACACACACTCGCTTGGAAAAATGCGATGTTCTCTCCTATTTCGTGCAGAATTTCAGAACCTATTTGAATGAAATTCGTTGTTATTATACGCTGATACATTCTTGCATATTATACGTTCGTGCATATTGTACTACGTATTTCGTGCATTGTTATTTTGTGCTCTTGAACCTTTTTGTTCTTGATATTTTAAGCTGAAAGAAAGTATATTTTTAGATTGTACCTACTATTGTTTTTGGATGAATAGGACTGTTTGTTGTCATAAAACAAAATAATTAAAGGATATTGCTAGGGAATTTAAATCTTCAGGATATTTCAATAGAGTTATTGAACCTTGCGGCTTGCGACCTCATAAATTGTTATTGTATACCTACGTAAGCAACAATTATATAAATCATAATTAAGTAAGGGAAATGATTTACAAAAAGTATCCAGGGAAGATTCATGGTTTCACATCCAACCATTGTGAGCATGTAGTTAAAACAACATTAATTAAATAAATAAATTAGAATTTAATGATACAGGAATCCCAACTTTTAATGAAAACCAATCCCTGTATAGGTAATTGCTTTCACCTGTTCCATATTTTTGAATCCATATTAGCATTTAATTCCAAATAACCGTTACAACTTATAATGAAAACCGCCATTCTATTTTATAACCCGTTCCAGTTCCAACAATTCGAACATCGACACTCTAATTTCAAAATTCAAAGACACCGAACGACACCACTAAAGGCCCAATCACGGCCCGTTATTTGAAATATCGAACAAAAAGTTCTTCGAACCGTTATTCATTTAAGATAAAAGATCTATTTCCATCTCCGGGCGTGACCTAGAAACTGAAAGGCGCATTTTTTTGCATTTCACGATGCAGAAGGCTTTATTGCACTCATTAGTCCAGAGGTTTTGTATTCTATGAATGTTCTATACTCTATGTGCATGGATTTCAGTCTTAATGTGTTGTGGAATACGTTTATTAAAAATTGTGGACTGGCTTAATTAGTGAGTGAAGTTTTTAGTGAGTGAACCTTTGAAATTTAAATATGTGTTCAGTGTTCAAAAATTAAAAAAATAAATAATTACAGATGGTCTACCAATCACTACGCCTACCTTGCCTGTTTTTCCCATTAGCACCTGAAAGTAAAGCCCACTAAAAAACAACATAAATTATAATAATGGCTGTACAGATTTATTCTGGGAGATTTACGAGTTTACAGCAAACTATGTGTGGCAAAAACCTAACATGTCTGTTTATTTTTTGTGTAAGAAAATACTTTCGTCCTCCAGCAGAACAGCTACTTCATACGCGCTTCATCGAGTTTCTGCCCTTCCGGCCGTTTTTAATATGATCTACTCTAATAACCAATAAAGGAGTTATTCACCAAAAAATTACCATATTAATACGAAAAAGCGATGAAACGAAGAAAGAATCAATGGAAATTGTTATTTACATGTAAATAAGGAGCTTAAAAATGTTTTTCAGGGCAGTGCTGAGAAAGAAAATTCGTATCAAGTACTATGTATACTTAATTAACTCTGTCTGTCTGTCTGTTACCTTTTCACGCCTGAACCAATGAACCGATCGTTATGAAATTTGACAGATAGCTGGAAAAGAACATTGGCTTCTTTTTACCCTGGCTATTTTTATAAAAGAAGATGATTCAAAATATACACGCAAACGAGGTCAAAGCCAACAGCTTGTTAGGCATAAAGATTTTTTATGATTTTTTCCCTCAGAAGCTCGCATATCGAGGAATAAAAATATGAATATATATAGATAGACCTCTATTTATTTATATATTACAAATTAATTCACTCCATAATCTCACAGGTAGCCATTATGATTTGACAGATTTATTACTACAATAATTAATTAATTCCGTATGTATGTAAATATCTTGTGTCGTCTTCCGTTTATGTTTAGGTACCAAGGTTGTTTTGTTCGTAGTACTGCGAGGTTTAGGGGTAGGCAGATGTATGAGTGAATATCTGGACACTGTTCAGCAGGCATTTAGTAGAAAACCCCATATGTAATAGGAACTCCTAAGGTTATTGGGGTTTTCGGTAAGAGATTTCTCAGTAACAGCCTGGAGTCTGGATTAGTGCCCGGTTGATGGCAATAGACCCTTTCATTCTGAACATTTTTTGTTTTGTCGATGTGGTATTTTCATTAGTAGTTTATAGATTTCTCTTAGTTCAGTGTGCTTATTGGCAAAAGCCTCCTTCAACAACTTCCACTGATTCCTATCTTTCGCAACTCTTCTCCAATTTGGATCTGCTGTGAGGTTTAAACCGTCTCCCATCTTTTGTATTCCCTTCCTCTGTTGTTTTTGCCATCTCTGGGCTACCATTCTGTCACAATTTTACTCCACTTGTCTTGAGAGCCTCTTAACATGTGGCTGGTTCACCTCCACTTTTGTTGGTATATAAGAGGGGAGAACATCAATCACTTCTTTATTTTCTCATAACAGGGTATTTCATATCCAGTCTTGGTTTTAATTTTAACAAGCTTTAACTCGCGTTTAGCGTTTATTTTAATTTTTTATTCATATTTATTATGGCACCACTTTAGGTCATGAGCTGTTACATTGTATAATAGATACGAAGGTGTACAACTTTATAATAATCTACCGGCAGATATCAGGAGCACATCCTCTTTTAACATATTCTAAGCTAAATTCAAGCAATACGTCACTAACAACACAAAACTATTAATTTAACGACATAAGTCTTGCAAATAAAATGCGATAAGTATCGCATCTACCTAAAAAAAATTTTTTTTTATAAGGTTCATGTGGTCTGCATTAAAGATTTTTATTTATTTATGAAAAAAAAAAAAAAAATTGCTACTGGACTACACCTTAGATAAGTATTTATTCGTTAAGTGAACAATGTATGTTCTTTTACAATAAACAAAGAATCTTTAAACCCATACCAGTCATACTACTTTTCATTTATCTTTGGCAATGATACATGCGGGATTATGGGACTAACCTCTGCCTAATCCTTCCGGGAAAATAGGCGTGTAGTTATTTAAGGTAGATACTCCTTTCAATGGACCTTTTGCGTTGATCTAAACCGGTTTATATTAGCAATATATCGCAGATGTAACATACATACGTTACACTTTAGAGCTATAGTTGACGTCGTTAATGCTCTTGACTTTGAATGGTACTGTTATGGGGCTGTGCATATGTTTGATATTACTATTGTTGATATGGAAGGGCTCGTGGCTTAATAATAACAACAGCACGGTGTCAACTTCTAGGTTAAACAACGCTAACCGAGGTCGGTTCTTGGATGGGTGACCAGCCATTACATATCGAGACTCCTCCGTGCTTCGAAAAACACGTTGAGCAGTTGGTCTCAGCTATCATTCGTAGATCTTTGGCAGTCGTCACGGGTTATCTGAAACCCGAAAGTCTGACAACCAGTCGTGGCAAGGGGTGTCGTGTTTCCCATGCAGTGGCTTCATGTAAAATAGAATTCAGCTGCATCCGGTTAGTGCAGAAGACGACCCTAACAGTGTTGGAAAAAGGCTCATGATAATTATTATTGTCGATACTAGTTTCTGTTCCAACAAGATAAAATTAAAAATTTAAATAACCCCCGACACAAACAAAGACCATTCCAGGTGATGCTGCAGTATCGGTTCAAGGTTACTATGTTCTTCTAATATAATTGAAGTAACAGAATACTAAACTTCGAATCGATCAGACCTGTGGAAGATGCGCACATCCATTCATCAAATAGAAAAGAGCTGATAATCTTCAAGTGGTTGAACCGATTTTCTTGAATTGTAGCTAAGAACACTCTCGATCAAGACACCTTTCAAACAAAATAATAATAATCAAAATCGGTCCAGCCGTTTGGGAGCTACGACGGATAGATACACAGATACACAGACACACATAAACACACGTTAAACTTATAACACCCCACTTTTTCCGTCGAGGGTTAAAAATAATGAATGAGCGACACATGTATACCCTCAATAATCAGTAATAAAACCCGTACCTACATAAAACAAACATAACATTGAATAAATAACATAAATAATCAGCAAAACAAATTCGGTCCCTTCCGCAGAAAATCATATCACAAAATAATATTCTCACAGATTGCAAAAATTCAGTGTATCAAGGCCTGTGGGTTTCACTGAATGGAACGATACACGAATTTGAATTGCAAAATGGCCGCGACGTTGGGGCACTGCCTGATACTATAAATTTAGTTATCTATGTGCAAGAGCATGAATAGACAGGAGGTTCAAGGCTGTTCCTTAAATAATATATTTGGTTGCTGCTATATTTTTAGGCTGTGATAGTTTGAGAATTTTGGTGAGAGGAACTGAATATGGGAATATAAATTGAATTGAAAGGGTAGATAGAAAATGTTGTGATATGGTAATTTTTTTAGTTATTCACTAAAATAGGTCGCATGTTATTGAAATTTCTCATAATAGTCACAAGGCTGTTTGTGTATGTCAGTTTAAATGTTTGTAAACGCACCCATGATACAGGAGAAATTCCTTGTGTGGGCAACTTAAAAAAAAAAAAAAAACGTAGGACATAAATACGCACGGTTTCACATGCACACGGGTTTTGTCGACGGAAGAATAGACAAAATGACAGATGCAAAGTCAGAATCTGTCATTTTATCTATTTTTCCGTCGACAAAACCCGTTTTCATGATGGTCATGCTACGCGTGCTGGCCATGTCTCTGGTCATCAATTGGCATCTAAATTGATGACCTAGATTGATGATTGATGATACAAGGTCTAATACTCATGCACATGGGCCAGGACCCAAGTATTGCCTTGAAACCATGCCTTGAAATAATGTTGTATATTTGATTATTATTGATGATTTCGACATTATTAGTTCGAGCCAATACAAGAGAAGAAGAATACTAAAACAAGTTTCAAAAGGATAACTATTATGAAATATGTCAGGAAATGCAGCCAAGGATAATAGTTGAGCCATTTTACGGCTCTCTGGCATCGTAAACTGTTTTCTCATAGCACATTTTATGACGAGAAACGAGCCAACTCTCAATCCACGCGAGTTAGCACGTACGGGTTAAAAGGATCTACTTTGATTGTGTTGATGTTATTGTGTTGTGCAGTTTTGTTTCGTTTTTGGAATTGAAATGTATATTATATGGCTTTAATGGAATTTTGATAAAAGCCCGGCTGTTAGGGCAATAATATACAGTGTATATCTTAAAGGTTTAACAACGTAATCGAAAAACAACAGCCATTTTTTTCAATACCTACTCGACCCAAATGTTTGCGACATTTGGTAGATTTTGAAGTTTTGTTATGGACTTCATTTTTCACGATTTTCTTCTGAAATTTGACCACACTTTTCTGAAAAGAGTATAATATTGTCGATACGTACCTATAGATGAATCCTAGCGTGGTTGACATTGGTGTATACCTAAAGCCCTCACAATTTGTTAATTAAAAGTTCCATAAATGGGGCGAGCCTATAATTGACATAAACTAGCCACAATAATTCTAGACTCAAAGCTACTATTATTTCCAAATGGATAAATCCAATAACTATTTGACACGATCGAATCCACGAGCTCATGCTCAGTACTCGCGTTTGTGACCAATACATAAAGCTAGTAAAATCGATATAATAAACACATTTTTTCGAGACAATAAATGTGTAGGTAGATTCTGACCGGTCGTTACGGGTCGTCAGAAGCCCGAAAGTCTGACAACCAGTCTTAACAAGGGGTATCGTATGACCCAGTTACTGGGTTGTGGAGGTCAGATAGGCAGCCGCTCCATGTAAAATACTGGTATTCAGCTGTATCCGGTTAGACTGGAAGCCGACCCCAACATGATTGGGAAAAGGCTAGGCAGAATATTATAAGACTTCATACCTAAATCGTTTATCACGATAACTTTATGAAGAGTGGCCATATTCTTGCACCTAATATAAGCTGCACTGTATGACTTGGGCAAGATGATGGGTACTTAAGATCATACTTAGGTACTTAAAACTTTTCCTCGGTTCAGAAGTTTGGCTATCTTTGGTTCCTGAATTGAAAGAAGCTACTAGTAGATTAGCTGACATTATCGACTAGTGTTAGAAGAGTTATTACAAAATACAATAAACTGATATATTTAGTAACCTATTCCGCTTAACTATTCCTAAAGAGTCATAAAAAACCCTGTAAGAATTCCATCCGTGTTTCGCCAAGCGCTGAGTCTGCACCCAGCGCTCGGCGTGGCAACACGTCGTGTTCGGGTTCGCGACAAGTCAATCGTCATCCTAAGGATGCCTCATGAGAGGTGAAACACGTGTCGATTTCTATAGTTAGCGGTATATAATAGTTAAGCGGAATAGATTATTAAATGTATCTACGTCTATTGTATTTTATCATGGATTTCCGCCAAGTCACGCCTGATTTTTTTTTTTTTTTTTTTTTATCCACAACGGGGAAGCTCTTGGCCAGAATCTCACCTGATGGAAAGTGATGATCAGGCCGAAGGTGGAAGCGAGCTTCACCCGGAATCCTCTACCACAGAGGAACTGGCTATCTTATCTCTAACTGCCGGAACACAACAATGCGTTTAACATTGTTGTTATGGCGACAGACTTAGATAAGATGGTGGTAGCTAGCCAGGCGGACTTAAAACAAGCCCTACCACCAACCAAACCGAGCAGAAAATTTTGCCCCCACTGGGAATCGAACCCGGGACCTCTTGGTCTGAGACAGGTGGTCTACCACCACTAGACCACAGAGGCGGCTGAATGAACTAACTAAGAATTATAACATAGACATTACGATATTAGGTACGGTCAACAGCGCGTCAGTAGTGATGCATGAGTAGCGAAATGGAATCTAACTGCTATAAAATAAAGGGGCTTTTAAAATCAAACTATTACAACGGACGTATGGCTGCCGACTCCCGAATGAAGATCATACTCTAAATTCATTATTTGATTACTAGCAGCGCCCCGCGGTTTCACCCGCATAAGTCTCGAGCCCGTGGGAATATCGGGATAAAAAGTATTCTATGTGTTAATTCGGATTATAAACTATATGCGTGCCAAATTTCATTCAAATCTGTTCAGTCGTTTTTGCGTGAAAGAGTAACAAACATCCATCCATCCTCACAAACTTTCGCATTTATAATATTAGTAGGAATTAGTAGGATAGGATTTTTCTGATAAATTTTGAACTAGAGCTGAATAAGCTTATTTATACCTAAACTATAAACTTTATTTAAGTTGTCCATTGATTCGATCTATACAAATATACAATCTATCTGCCTAGCCTATCCGGATGCAGCTGAATACCAGTATTTTACATGGAACGGAGAAGTCTCGGTATGTAAAGATGGTCACCCATCCATGGACCAACCCCGGCAAGTGTAGCTTAACCTGAATGATCGACCCATGTGGCTGTTTACTTAGCCACGAGCTCCTCAAGATCTCTGATCGATGCAAATATACACAAAAGTTTTAATTCTCAATACTTGTTTCGATTGTAGTTTATCGTTTGTCTTGAATTTATATTCAACATTGATATTCGAGTCAAACTGGACGAACTGCTGGATGATTTACAAACCATTGGTATGAATATTTTATAAGGCGTTTGTAATCAATTACCTTAGTGTCGAAATGTTTTGTTTTAATGCCAAGAATATCCATAAAAACTTCCGACTGTGATAACTAACAAAAAAATGGGTTTGTCAAAAGGTGACATATTATAGCAAATAATTTAATTTAATGTTTTGTGTATCGTAATGTTAGAGGAGCTCGTGGCTAAGTAATAACAGCCGAACGGGTTGATCTATCAGTTAAGCTGCGCTTGCCAGGGTTGGTCCGTGGATGGGTGACCATCTTTACATACTGATACTCCTCCGTGCTTCGGAAAGCACGTTAAGCCGTTGGTCCCGGCTGTCATTCGTGGATCTTTGACAGTCGTTACGAGTCGTCAGAAGCCCGAAAGTCTGACAACCAGTCTTACCAAGGGGTATCGTATTACCCAGTTACTGGGTTGTGGAGGTCAGGTAGGCAGTCGCTCCATGTAAAATAATGGTATTCAGCTGCATCCGGTTAGACTGGAAGCCGACCCCAACATGATTGGGAAAAGGCTAGGCAGAATGAATGTATCGTAATGTTAACTACTTTGTATAGAATCAAGTTCTTCTAACTTAACAGACATTGTGCTGTTTCTAAGAAGACTTCACGGTAGAACAATTACCGTTGTCGCGTCACGCTAGTCTGCACGAGGCTTTATTCTGCTATAATAATTTTGAAATTTTATACAATACTAGCTTTTACCTGCGACTTTGTCCGCGTGAAATTTCTTGTTTTAAAATATATAATATGCAATACTGTAGCTTCCCATTTGAGAAAGAATTTTCGAAATTGGATCAGAAGTTCCGGAGATTACCTCCTACATACAAACTCGCCCTCTTAGGCTGGATTCGACCAAACAAGAATAAATTTTATTCGCGGAATAAGCTTTCTCTTCCGAATTGAATGTTTGACAGTTTCTCGATACGAAGAATGTCAGAAGAAGATCTTATTCCGCGGATAAAATTTATTCCTGTTTGGTCGAATCCTTAATAATATTTGTACAGATGGGATTTAACTGAATTAAATGAATTTTATTTATTTATCCAAATTACTGATCTATCACTCCGTAACGGCTAAATACTGTCCTACGTTTTTTCATCCAAAAAAATAATAATCAGTTGTTAATTTGTTTATTTTTTCGTAAAAACTCGCGCTTAATAAAGTGGCAATCATTTTCTGTAGTGTACGAAGAATCACCAAGTGTATTACAGACAATAACTTACTATCGTAATACTACTTAAAAGTGCAGTATCATAGTGTCGGTTTCGCGAGTGCAAGCAATCCTCGCGGTTACGCGTACGGCATAAACGGCAAAGTCCTGCGTGCGCGCATTCATCGCTGGACTGTCAGTGCTACCAACATATCAACGAAACAATTGGCGTAAGCGTTCCATTCCAGGTAACGAATACGGTGCGGTCCAGTTACAAAATTTAATAAGCAGTATTGCGACTGGTGGCGCCACCCCGATCACATTATCATCATAATAAATTTACTTCAAAATACGACACTGCGGCCTTCCAAAATAATTATGCCTCGCACTGTTCGTACTCCTCCTAAGACGACGGGTGTTGAAAATATTACGCATGTTCAATCCGAACCGGATACGCAAAAAGAGCTTTTAGAAACTCCCAGCACCTCTACTGCACATACTCGACAACAGAAACGTCCGCGTATAGATAGCCCAGCCTCTAAAGAACCCGCGAATCCCTCTTGTGATGAGATGTTGGAGACCATTCGCCAGGAAATAAGAACAGCAGTGACAGCCGAAATATCGGCATCCCTAAAAGCATGTATTGCCACGGAGCTAAGCGAATTAAAAGAAGCCCTAGCACTCATAAAAAAACTCGAAATATCGGTTCAATTCATGAGCAACAAGTTCGACCATATGAAAAGCGAACTCGACAACTGTAGGGACACGAATGTACAAATACAAAAGGAAAACGAGCTACTCAAAAAATCTATGTCAGATCTGTCTACAAGAGTTAATTTGCTTGAACAAAACTCTCGCCAACAAAATGTAGAAGTCAATGGAGTGCCGGAAAATAAATCTGAGAACCTAATTAAAACTGTCATACAACTTGGAAAGGCTGTCTCAAGTACAATAAAAGAGGCGGATATTGTATCTGCTGTACGAGTCCGAAAACTAGATCCCCAAAACAACAATCCTAGAACCGTGATCGTAAAGCTGAATAGTGTACTTGCACGAGATGAAATGTTGACATCTGTCTTGAATTTTAATAAAGAGCACCCTGAAGACAAACTGAACTCGAGTCTGCTAGGTTATGGTGGCCCAAAAAAGCCAATATTCGCATCCGAACACCTCTCACCTCTTAACAAGGAAATCCACGCAGCAACCAGAAAAGCAGCACGAGACAAAGGCTACAAGTATGTATGGGTGCGTGACGGACGTATCCTCATTCGGAAAGCAGATGGGATGCCAGCTAAACAAGTACGCAGCCTTGAAGCAGTCGCACTGCTCTAATCAAATCTACTAACAATATATACACAAAACTCTCTACTTATCTCTCGCATTCAATATTTACTATCAAAATTTTAGAGGAATGAAAACCAAATTAAACAATATTATGCTTAACACGCAAAACTACATCTATGACATTATTATAGGAACAGAAACATGGTTAGACGACAGTGTCAACGACGGGGAAATATTTGATTGTAGGTACAATATCTACCGCAGAGATAGAGCCTCGACAAATGCACGGAAAAAAAAGGGTGGAGGTGTACTTATAGCTATCCTGAAGTCTATCGGGTCCGTTCGCATGTCACAGTTTGAGACGGACTCCGAAAACTTATGGGTAAGCCTAAAGATCACAAATGGGAATAAGATCCAACGCCTGAACATCTGTGCTGTTTACCTACCACCACCTATACAGCAAGCAACACTTGACTCGTTCCTAGACAAGGTTACCTCAGTCATCGACACAACCGGAAATCAAACTTTAATAGCTGGGGACTTCAATCTTGGATCTATTAGATGGAATCTTGACGAAACCGGAGCTCAAAGTACATCCACGTCACCAAGTAACTACAATACGCCTCTAGGTTACTCGTTAATAGACTGCTTGTCCCTAAACAACATTGAACAGTTGAACCCTGTACGAAATCAACTTGGCAAATCTCTTGATCTAATTTTGTGTAACTTTCCTGGCGGGTTTGTTGTAGAATGTAAAACCCCCCTGTCGGTTGTAGACTCTCATCATCCACCATTGGAAATCGTTTTAAAAAATATGTCAATTACTCCACTTAAATGTAAACGCTCCGTAAAACACAATTACCGAAATGCAAACTATACATTATTGAATGATGGAATAAAACAAGTCAATTGGACTAAGTGCTTGTCCGAGTGCGCAGATGTCAATGCAATGGTCGAAGTACTATACAAGCATCTTCATAACATAATTGACGAGCTCGTGCCAAAAACAAAAGTGTCACAAAATAGGTACCCCCCTTGGTTTCCAAAAGCTCTTATTAAACTGTTAAACGAAAAGGAAAAGCTTAGGATGAGGTTTAAAAAATATAAGAATCCCCGCGACAACTACGAATATAGATTGTTAAGTGAAAGAGCCAATATAATGATCAAAAGTAACTACAAAGACTACGTGGAGAGAATCGAAAAGGACATATCACAAAATCCCAAGGTTTTTTGGTCATTTGTAAAGGCGAAAAAATCGAAGTCTAATGACATACCGTCTGAGATGAAACTAAATAATCAGATAGCCGCTTCCGGTGATGAGGTCTGCAAGCTCTTTGCTGCCCATTTCTCTTCAACGTTCACCTCATCCGATGAAACAATACATACCTCATCACAGAAACATCACAAGTATCCTCAAAATAGTTTGAGTCGGGTCACATTCTCCGAAAGTGATATAGTTAAAGTCCTTAGAAAGCTAAATGTATGCAAGGGTCCGGGACCAGATGGTTTTCCACCACTATTTGTTAAAAACTGTGCGAGTAGCTTGTCCCTGCCTCTAAAAATCATTTTGAACCACTCACTCGAAACAGCACAATTCCCTTCTGAATGGAAAAATGCTAATGTAGTGCCCATCTTTAAAAAAGGTGAAGCAAACAATATAAAAAATTATCGACCAATATCTATTTTATCCGTGTTTTCGAAGGTCTTTGAATCCCTCATGTGTCCTATTCTAACTTCTCATTTCAAAATAGAGCTAGCTTCCCAACAGCATGGATTCTGTACACAAAGATCCACCACGACGAACCTGAGTCTTTATGTAAATGACCTCAGCAAACTTATCGATTCTCGCACACAAGTTGACTCCATTTATACAGACTTTAGTAGTGCCTTCGACAAGGTCGACCACCAGATCCTACTGCAAAAACTCTCAAACCTCGGCATATTCGGCCAGCTTCTCCAATGGTTCGAATCATATCTGACTGAAAGAAAACAAAAGGTCGTAGTAAAGGGGCATCAGTCTTCCTTTTACTATTCCACTTCCGGAGTACCACAAGGCTCCCATATGGGTCCGATATTGTTCCTAGTATTCGTCAATGACATAGTGGACTGCATCAAGCACAGTGAATGTTCACTCTTCGCAGACGATGTCAAGTTCTATAAGCAAATAAATTCCCCCACAGATATATCCTTGCTGCAAGAGGACCTTAACTCAGTGCACAACTGGTGTATAAAGAACAGAATGACTCTCAACGCTGAAAAGTGTCAACACATGACCTTCACTAAAAAACGAAATACCCTTCCATCGTCGTATTCGTTGAATTGTTTAACGCTGCAGAAGGTTAACACAATTCGTGATCTGGGAGTCTTCCTCGACAGCCAGCTCACTTTCATTCCCCACATAGACAATATTGTCAAAAAGGCCACTAAAATGTTAGGATTCTTGAAGCGTATCTGTCACGACTTTAAGTCTATTCGAACCCTCAAACTTCTCTACTTCACCCTCGTCAGAAGTATACTGGATTATGCATCGCAGGTGTGGAATCCTAGCTATCAGGTACACATCGATCGCGTCGAACGCGTCCAAAAAAGCTTCACTAGGTACCTGCGATATAAATCGAACAGCTGCCCCAACACAACTACTTACCCTGAGAGATTGAGTCACTTCAACCTTACATCCCTCGAAAACCGCAGAAAAATGATGGATCAAATTATGCTCTTCAAGATCTTCAATGGACTGATCCATGTTCCGAAACTGCTCGAAAGCATAAATGTATCTGTTCCCCGTCTTAGTCAACCCAGGCCCGATCGCAAATTAGATGTGTTTGCACCATTTGCAGCTCGAACCAACATCGGGCGATCAGCGCCTTTAAACCGTTTGATGAGGACTTATAATGAAAACCACTCCCGCACCAATAGCATTGACATCTTCTCCAACACCCTAGCTCAGTTTCGCAATCATCTTTTACGACCACTTCTGGTTTAAATTCCATCATTCAATTGTTGCTCATATTTTATTATTGTTACAATTTAGAGTTATTTTTAGTTAAATAATGAACCAAAATTTTAAATTTCATTTTATTTGATTAATTTGACCTTAGTATTATTATCGATTAATTTGAGTTTATCATTATTGATGTTTTTGCTTTTATTATTACTAATTTGTTTGATTTTATTATTATTGATTTATTTGATTTTATTATCACCAATTTGTTTGATTTTATTATTATTGATTTATTTGATATTATTATTTTTTTATTTTATTTTATGATTATTTTTATATTTGTAATTACCTAGTTAACTAAAAAAGGCAAACTGTAAGTGCTGTGCACACCTTTAAGTGACAAGTTCACTGTAGTAATTATAATATAATAAGACTAAGTTCTCTGTAAATGTTTTTGTGAATTAGTCGTTGGTGTGCCATAATAAATAAATAAATAAATAAATAAATTACCTCCTACATACAAACTCGCCCTCTTAGGCTGGATTCGACCAAACAAGAATAAATTTTATTCGCGGAATAAGCTTTCTCTTCCGAATTGAATGTTTGACAGTTTCTCGATACGAAGAATGTCAGAAGAAGATCTTATTCCGCGGATAAAATTTATTCCTGTTTGGTCGAATCCTTAATAATATTTGTACAGATGGGATTTAACTGAATTAAATGAATTTTATTTATTTATCCAAATTACTGATCTACCAATAGCAATTTCTCAAGAGTCACTGACGATATTGGCTGTTTTTTTGTTGTCAATTTGTGCAACTTCGTTTGAAGTCGTGACTCTTTGCACTAGGCACATCGCTCGCAAATGTTCGTGTTTAGCGAATATTGCCGATGCTTCTTCGTCGTAGTGTAAGTGAATTTTAAACTATTTCTGATATATTGAATTCCCGATTGCCGCTGAGGTGGACTGACCTGGTACAAGTTTCTACTTTTGCGAATCACACTTTTTATTATAGCTTTTTTTGCAGTAGCAGTTGTAATATTTAGACAGTTTTATTTGCAAACTCAGTCAAGACTCAGTCAGTCTACGTATGGGGACAGAAACGGGCAGTTAAAAAAATATATATCAGCCAGCACCCTCGGAACAAAATAGCCTCATAGACGAAACTGACAAGATGTACCTCTATAATCAGCGTTGTGCTGTGGGCCCCTACAGCACAGCATCATGCTGAGTGGAAGCCTTCTTATCACATTCATAACGTGCAGTGGCCGACTATGTCTAAATCATATACCATATCTGATTACCCATCTTTCTGTATGCATGTGTTGCTGTGACAAGTAATCCAATTTTTCTTTTCTTTTTTTCTTATCTTACCTTAAAACCTGTTTTTACACGAGATCAAACTCTTTTGTTTCTAGTGTGTGCAGTGCCTAAACCTTAAGAACGATATTTAGTCAAGCTTTTACGCCACTAATAAATTCTCACATTCAGATCTCTCCACACGAAAAAAGAACCCTGAACCAAGCCTCCTAAGTAAATACCGTCTTTCAAACTAAGAGATAACTGCTGCTAGCCACCCTTTTCTTCCAGACTGATTAGCATATAGATAGGTTTAATGTCCTGTACCCATTCCAGTCAATATGTTTGTCCCAAATCGCTTTTATGAGCATTGAAATGGTTTCAGAGCTATTAAATATCTGTTGGGTATTTAGTGAAAGAACACGTGACATGGTTTCGGTTTTAACCTCTGCGTAATAATTTTAAAGTTCATCAGGTTTTTTAAATGTGGGTCGGTAAAAAAAAAAAAAACTAAGTGGCGCACTAATAGTTTTTATTTTAACATTTTTCTCCGCAAATTTCAATAATATTGCCCAATAACTGCCGTTATTTAGCTGTTATTTGTCTTCTGCTAAATTATATGGAGTACACATTCTTTTGTACGTTTCTTTAGCGAGAAACACGTTGATAGCCAGTTGCTAGCTAACATTCCTCGTCGGTAGTGGAACAGGTTAGAACACTTAGACTGGTTGTCAGAATTTCAGATATTGTTTACGTATTTAAAATGGTCATCTATGACTGACCATGATAAAGAAAAATTGATACGTTTGGTTATAATTTAGTCATTTGGATAGTGTAATTGGATAGTCTAATCCTTGAAAGAGACTGTGACCTCTGAGTTTGTTTCGGCCTTTCTTCTCAGAGTAGTCAGATAGGAAACGCCGACCTCATCTAGTTCTTAAAAAAATATTGACGTGTAAAAGTGTTTGTACAAACCTATTTACAGAAAATAAAATAATTTCGTTGAGACAGGACTCTAACTCACAGCCACTCGGTCGCCAGTGAACACCACAAGCATTTGAATATTGTTGCTTTACCTGTAAGACAAAAGAAAAACATTGTTAGGTAATTATGTACCTACTACACAACTAAAAACTTCAGTGTTATAATTAGTGCTTGTCCAGGTGACGCGATTTACGCGCGAGTCCAGTCGCGCGTCGACATCGCGCATAAATCGCATCTTCTGGACAAGCTCTTAGGCAAATTATAAGACAGTAAAAGGATGATCAATTTTGTTTATAGCTTTTCTGTTACTTCTCAAAAAGCGTCCAAGATAAAATGTAAAGAATACAGGTTAATTCACATAGATTTATCGTTAGTATACTTAATTGTTATTCGATGTTAATTGCACTAAAGGTACACTCTGGGGAAGTACATCTGCTTAACCCTTCGGGGAATACAGGCGTGATGTTATGTTATGTGTTGTGTTAATTGCTTGCACCTACAGGTGCAAAAGTGTGATTAAAAAATAAGTACTAATGAGCGTTGTTTTCCAACAAGCTGCTTTGCAGTTTGGCAGAGATAATATGTATTCCACGGTATGAGCCAAGGTATCCGATATAGCCCGAAGAATTGCCGAACTTAAGTAGCAGTATGCAGGTCATATTGCTCGCAGAACAGATGGCCGATGGAGCTGAAATGTTCTGGAGTGGCGACCGCCGTACTGGAAGACGTAGCATTGGAAGGCCTCCCACCGATGGACTGCTGATGACCTTGTGAAGGCCGCAGGAATCCGCTGGATGCACAGATGAATGGATGGGAAGCACAGAACCGGTCAAAGTGGCGGTGCTTGCCTATGTCCAACAGTGGACGGCTTTCGACTGAAATGATTATTATGATGACACATTCATCATCAAAATACATAACTTAATTAGAATGAAATTTTTTAAACGGTTTAGTTTAAAAAAAATCATTCAAATTTATTATGTAATGTTTTGTAAATTAAAATTAGTTATGTAAATCATTAGCCACTGAACAATAATTAAAAGATATTTTACAACCAGATTAGTTTACACAGCAATAATTAACCGATCTGTGAAAAGTCAACCATTGAAATGTCAATAGCTGAGGATACCTAAAAATTACACAATGTTCACACCGTTCAACTCACCACAATGTGTGTAACCATAAAATAAACCGTTCAAGTGTGTTGTAAGTAGCGGCCATTCATTTATGAGGTTTTATATCCATTTTTATGGCGACTGTAAACAGTGGTCAGTGAAGATTGAACGAGAAACGTAAACGGTTGGGCGTTATCCATTTTATATTTTGGATTATCATCTGATGGTGACCTGAAGCAGTAGTTAATTTTACTATTTATTGTTATTGCTAAATAATCATTTCACTAATTTCAAAGTATTTTATGTCGCCTACCCTTCTTTGGTTTTGTTCGTCGATTCGTTGGAGTTGAGCTACACGATTATTGACAAATGCGTGCACTGACTGGATAGGCTCTAGGCTTCTTTCATCAAAAGACCATCTTAGAATGTAATCTGCATGGTCTCTTATGGACTGACCAAGATTATGTCTGTACTTTAAAAGCGCAGGCTCTTTTATTTCGGATTTTTATCTATCAATTCTATTTATTATAAATAGAATAATAATACAATTGAGAATTGACGAAAAAAAAAAAATTATACACGCTAGTATTTCATAGTAACTTATGTCTAGTTTTAAAACATATTAAGCTATTTTTAACGTGTAAAACTCTTTTTTTTTAACCAATATATAGAAATAAATGTCATTTATCAATCCTCGCTTTTCTTTTCTCATATGCAACACAATAATGTTGAAAATCAAATACAAAATCAAAGCCGTCTTGAAAACGACTACACAATGTATCCTGCCAACATATTATTTATGAAGAACTTATAAAATGGCGTCTGTAAAGGTCATGTTTATTTATTCTGCATAATACTCGTCTCACTAAAAAGGGTCTTCGGATATAAAAGCATGAGATGTTATATTTGTTAACAGAAAAAGGTTTTTATTTTGGTCTTCATTTAAGTTGTAGTACTTTGAGACTTTTATAGTGTGTTATAAAAAAAAGACAGTCTATATACAGGGTGAATTTTTGAGATGGGACAGCAAGGGCAGCTACCATAACCGTTGTAGCTAAAGGAAAATGATCTTAGGAGACTGTCTTTAACTTTTTGAGATATTTTGATCTGTATTCACAGATTTTGAAAAAAATGTACAGTCAGCAAGAAAATGGGCAGTTTTCAGAAAAACTTTTTTTGGTGCCATTCCATCCTGTTTCTTATAAGGATCAAAAACCTCTATCAGACCAACTGAGCTTTGAGTACTAGAAAAGTCAGAAATCGCAAAAAACTTTTCCTATATATTTAATAGGAAATGAAAAAATCCACCCTGTATACTTTTAAATAGGGCAATCCAATGAGAAAACCAAGAACGAAATAAATTTGTTAATAAAATCGAAAGAATATTCATTACGTAATAAGTTTGCAATAGTAATCTAGCCACATATTTGAACGCACTAATTAACTTACCAAATTAGAATTTTACCACATTCACGAATTAGCTACAATACAGATTTAAAAATGAAAATAAATGTCAAAAGCGTCAACTTACGTTTTTTCGTTTTGTCTACTGCGCGACAAAATGTTTCGCACACAAAACTACTTGTCTAGCAAGCGCGATGTCGAATGGAACGCGTTCCGACTAGTTCCAAACGTCTCAGTTAATTCATAAAAAAGAGGTGTCTGTGTTACCCCGGGGAGCCGCAATGCCCCGGCTTACTAAAATTAAATAAAAATAAAAGCTTTAGAAAAATAAAAATAAAAGCTTTTATCATGCATTGTCACGAGAACCAAACACGTATGCCAAAATTCAGCCCGATAGCTTCAGTGGAAGTGGGTGAAATATTGATTGCAATATTCCAGGACATACTTCCAGGACATACATACAAGTGAAGTTAAATAAAAGCTTTTAAAAAGGGGTCTCAGTGTTACCCCGGGGGCCCGCAATGCCCCGACTTAGTAAAATTTAATAAAAAAAGGAAGCAGTTTATTAAAACAGGCTTCAAAAACATTAAATTAATTAATGAAAAAACAAGAAAATAACGATTCTCAGTATAGACAACAATTTTCCAATATTAATACCATAAACAAAACCGAATGGTCCGAAATGTTCAGTAAGTCTTGGGTTTAATTAAATTCGGGTGTGTTACGTAAATAAGGTGCTCGAGCCATCTCGAGCCCATTGTTTTGTATTAAGGCTCCTGGCTCGAAACGAAAATTGACAACAATAGGGGAAAATTTAGTAGAAAATGGTGTATGAAGGGGGAAGGGGGATACCAATCGTTTTACCTTTGTAAGATAATATCATGGGTGTATTAGACAATTAAAATTAGATGTACCTATGTAAAATATTCGGGCAGTTTGAGTATTTTATGCGGCCTACTCAAATGTCCTTTCTTTGGTATTGTTCGTCGAGTCGCTGAGCTCCTTAAGTTCTGAGTTGAGCTACACGATTACTGACAATTGCTTGCACTGACTAGACAGGTCCACTCAAATCTGAGTGTATCTTTCCTCAAAAGACCATTTCAGGCACTAATCTACATGGTTTTCACAATGATCTGACGAAGATTATGTCTGGAATTTAAAAGAGACTGTGACCTCAGAGTTTGTTTCGGCCTTTCTTTTCAGAGTAGTCAGATAGGAAACGCCGCTCTCATATTTTTTTAATATAACGTGTAAAAGTGATTCCGATATCCTATTTACAGAATAAACAATTGCATTTCAATTTCATTTCATTTCAAAAACTAGCTGGCTTAAAAAGAAAGACTAATAATAAAATATTTGCGGACTTATAATATCATGGTGTCAATGGAATTTACTCAATACTCAATACTCTTTATTGGTTTACCATAATGTGTACTTAGGTGGTAATAACAATATAATTTAGATCATTATGAACCCTGTAGAGCACAGCAAAAGGGTAGGAGGTGAGAGGAAGCCCTGTTTTAGGAGATCATTAAGTTGTTATAAGATACTAACATTTCGCTTATCTGTTATTTATGTATTATTTTATCTTTATTATTTTAATTATTATTGTATATTTATTATTATTTTAAATGAAGACCTTACAATGTATTTTAAAATGAACTGAATTTAATAACAACCGCACAGAACCGTGAAAAACTAATGAAATCTTGTTCAGTGATAAAATACCAAAGCCACTGTAGCGCGTAGCCCGCTACGAGGGAAGCTACGAACCGCTACGAGTGTCTACGCCGTAGCGCTGTCAACCTACATCTTAAAAGCGTCGCTAGCTGTTAAATAAATATATTTTGTTTCTCCTAATTTCGCCGTTTTTCCAAGAAAATATATTTTTGTGAAATTAAAGGGGATTCTAATGGTTTATTTTTATTTGATATCTTTCCAAGATTAGGATTTTGTAATGGTAGATAATATTTTTTACAGTGTAATTGTATTTAGGCTATTTTTTGACGATCCTACGGCTTACCGAACTAGTAAAACTTTTGTGAAAGGGTGGATCTTTATTGGATTACTTTTCTTATTGTTAGTCATAAAAAATACAGAGACTTTTTAGTCATAAAAAGAAGATGAAAATCTATGTTATTTTGGGGCCTTTTATTTGATACTAGCTTCCGCCAGCTTCCACATGATATCTTTTTTAAATATAGCCTATTTTACTCAGTCATAATTCAGTATTCTAGCGGTGAAAGATTTTTAAAATCATTCTGGTAGTTTTTGAGTTTATTACTTTACAAACAAATATATAAAATATTATTTCCTTTATTTCATTATACATATATTTTACATTTTTAAATATTAGAATATAAAAATTATAAAAACATTTAAAAATAAAAAAAAATATTATTATTATATTTTTATAATTTTCATTTTTACGCTAGTGTAGCTTTTGCCCACATGGAAGTCGGGAACGTACTACCGAGCTAAAAATATCCTCAAATTACGAAATCTGTTCAGCCGTTGCAGCGTGAACACATTAACTTTCGCAAAATATGCGTAGGTAACGCATAATTTCAAATAATGTTTTTTTTTTACAGTAGGCATTTTTTAACCTTGCCTGGTACACGAATGCTGTATAGCAATCAGTTTATCGTGCTTCGGCCATCAAATCCCCAGCAGTCTATCTATTGGTACTGGACACGTTCCAACATCGGTCGTTACGACAACGAGTGGAAGTTTTACAAGCTAATGTTAGTACCTGTAATGATGTTAGACTGTAATGCATAGTTTTACATGAAATTGTTCTTGATAGCAGCGGCGCGGAGAGCGATGACAGTTCCAATCATTTGCATTTGAACGCGCCACTCCCGCGCCGCTGCCGCCGCCGCCCCGCTGCTCGCTGCTGCCGAGAACACGGGCTGAAGGTTACACTGCAGGAAAATGGCCCTGTAAGTGGCACATTTACAGAATGCAGCATGTTTTTCTTAGAGCAGTGGTGGCCCCGTGGTATCGGCCACGACTTACGAGTTGTGGGTCGTGAGTTTGACTCCAGGCAGCTACTTTACTTTGCGTATTCAATTTCATCACCAATGCTCTCAAAAACAGTGAAGGAAAACATCGTGAGGAAACCGGCATGTCCTAGAACCAAAAACTTCAAAGACATGTGACATCTACCGACCGGCACTGGGCCCGCGTGGTAGATTACATCCCACTCCCTCTCCCTCGCAGCAGTGGGAAAATTATAGGCTGATTATGCTTATTATACTATTAAAATTTACCGTATTTCTATTTCACAGCAATAGACACATTGAAAACATTGTAAATACTGCATGCGAACGTACCAATAAATACATTTGTACGGCTATAAGCGGCGGCGTGTATAGAATCATTATTAGCGTGAAAGGGACATTACACTGCTCATTCCATATGATTAATGTTATCCTGAGGCGTGAGTTATGAGCGGTAAGCGAGTTGGTGCGTGAAATCATTATTCAGATTGTGATAATAAGTAGTACTGTGCCTAGTTGACTGCCTCTCTGGTGTACTGATTATAAGCGCTAAGGCTGAGCAAGGGATTCGGTTTCGATCCTCGGATTCATCCATACTAATATTATAAAGAGGTTTTGTATGTAGGGGGTAATCTTCGAAACTACCAGTCGGATTTGAAAAAATCTTTTTGCATAGGATAACCCAGTTCTTGAGGAAGGTAATAGGCTATGTAACATCACCCTACGACTTTTAGGAGCCAAGCAAAAAGAAAAAAAGTCAGAAAGATCGCTAAGCGAAAACGAAGTAATAGCACGGGCGGGCGATGGGATTCCACGCGGTGGGTCGGGGGTCAAAATTTCACGCGGATGATATCGCGGGCAGAAGCTAGTTCATAATAATATTCTCAGTCCGGAGTCCTGTAAGTTAATTACAGATATAAATTAGAGTAATAGGTATATACAGGCTAGATTTTCTATGCTTCTACTGAATACCTTTCTAAAGCTACGGCAACACGTAGCTTGCTTGTGCAAACATAAAACAAAAGACGTATGCCGTCCCCATATAGCAAACCGTTTGCACGGTATACCGTTTTTGCCACCTACACGCAGCTGCTTGCATGCGAAAACAGTGTTTGCGCAATATATTTGCGCATGCAAGCTTGTAGTTGTAGCTTAATGGAAAACCGAATAACATAATTATTGTCATAACATAACATCACGCCTTGTTTCCCCGAAGAGTTAGGCAGAGGTGTACTTATAGTACACCCACGTTTCGCCAGTTATGTTTAAGTCCCTTGTAATAGGTAGGGGGCGAACCTATTGTCATTAATCGGGCACAAATCCAGACTCCGGGCTGCTACTGAGAAATTCCTAATGGAAAAACCCAATAACACTTTGCCCGACGTGGGACTCGAACCCAGGACCTCATGCTCAGCAGATAAATATATTATCCTGTCCAGATATTGAATCTGAGTTCCCACGCTCAACAGTTAACACTATTACAAAGAGACGATCACACTAATCAAAATAAAATTTGTCTGTCTGTGATATTTTGTTTATACCTACTGTCTGTGGTGTCTTTTTATTTGACTTTTTTGTCGGAGTTTGGTTTTAGTTTTTGTTACTTTCATTTTTATTAAAAAAAAATTGGAGATTTTTTTTTTTAAATGTGCTCATTAAGCCCTTTCATTTAATACCCAACATGGAAACATTAAAAAAACTTTTTTTTTATGACTTTATGTTTTCTAGAGGGCGCCATATTCAATTTAATGTGAAGTCATATAACCAGCTGACGACCAAAACGCTTCCAACGATATCTCATGTGTCAAATTATGAAGAGTAGTTTAGAAGTTATGGGGGAACAGACGAACATACATACATACATACCGATCAAAATCATAACCCTCCTTTTTGCTTCGCCGTAGTCGGGTGAAACTAACCGCTCATCTCTCCTAACTCAAATTCTAAACGTTTCACAGCTCATTTTATCTACTTGGTAGAACTGAAATTCCGTACCTAATTAGCGGTTTTGCGTATCTACATAGGTACATAACGATGTGTACAACGCCCGGATGATCGTGTCATTAGGGGTTAGAGAGTGACATCTCAGGCTCGAAACGTTTTTGTTGTGGATTCGCTTTGGGAGTGAATATGGGGGAATGAGGGTGAATATAGAGGGTCTGTTTGATATCGAGGAAGTGTTTGTGTTAGTCTTCATATTATGCCTACAATTCTAATTTCAATTTTAAAGTAGATGCTTTTGTGGAATACGGGGTTTTCATTCTGATTGGTTAAAGTTGTAGTGGCAACCATTTGGTTTAAATAGGTTTTTATTCTTATTATTTTATTCAACCTTTATATAGATTCCTTTATATTTTGTGAATTTGAGAACGTTGTAGGCTCAACACTGTCTGACTGTCGATTTGCAGACTATTTTCTATTTTGTTAAGTATCTTGTTGACAGGCCTACATTGTCCTCTCATACCTATTCAAATTGTACATTTTTGAAAACATTGTATAAACCATTTATTTTTAAAAGAGTAACCGTGGAGTTTCTTGCCGGCTCTTCTTCATACGAAACGACCAATTGGAACCGTGCACCTAGCTTCTGACGTTTCATAAGTGCCCATGTAGGTTTATTTGAAATAAAATATCTTGATTTTGATTTGATTTTCAAGGTTGCAAGTGGTATAGCATTAATTATAAAGCGTGTTTAGTTGATGTCATCCTTTAAAATTGAGATGATTTTTTTCCAAATAGAATGTGTGAAATAGAAACTCCGAGGCTTTAAAATGAAAGTGTATTAGAGAAACGTTTTCTTTCAACCTGATATACGTTCTTAACATTATTCAAATAAAGTTCAAACTCGAAAGAATACCTCTCTGCTGATTTCACTGTTATTTATAGACTTCACAGTTTTCTATTCAAAAGAAATTGATATATCAAAAATCATACGTACTTATTTTCAATTTTTGACCCTTCAACTAACTTATTTAATATTCCTTTTAATTGAATTAGAACAATCTTAGGAATTATATTTATTCCTAGTCTAAAGACGGTAGCAATAATGAAACCTGGGGTGTATTCTCAATACACTTTATACACTTAACAAAAAAAACCATTTCATAAGCAAAATCCTTAGATAGGTTTCATTATGATACTTGTACTAAAAGACCAACTCGAGGCTAAGTGCGGACAAAACCTTTTGAAATGTGTGCGGCTACATTTTGAGGTTTCAAACTTTCGAGATTGTTTTAGCATCGTTAACTGCCCGTTGGTGCGTGACCATGGCTGATGAAATACGGCTCGAACTTCGGAATTAAAAGGTTCTGTTCTCTAAAACAGTAACAATTAAATAGACTCAATTATTACCAGTTATCTGTAGTGAACTGTACTGAGAGAAATCCTAAAAAAAACTAAAGTCAAAGTCAAAGTCAAAGTATTTTATTTGTTGAACATAGGTAATATGGTACATGGTATAAAATTTGCGTTGTATCACTATGTTTTGCCTTGCAAGGCGTACAAATTAAGTGTAGAAAATAACTACAAACTAAATAAAACTGTTTCAAACAAGTTACGTCGTTAAGTCGGAAACAAGACAGTATAACAAGTGGATCGGACATTTTCTATTTTATGCTTCTATCATCTAAAAAACTGTTACTGTAATTTACTTAAAATTTTATCCGCGATTTACTCTGACAGTTTTCGTATGGATAAACTGTCAAAAATTCAAAATTTACTCGAAAGAGAAGGCTTATTCCGCGAATAAAATTTATTCCTGTTTGGTCGAATCCAGCCTTACTCAGTTTTTGAAGGTTTTTAACAGGAGTTGATATTTTATCGAAGTGCTTGATTTGAAAAATATCTTCCTTAACGCAACATCGTTCGTATAGCAATATCGAATCGATAAACTTCGTTTTTTATTATTTAGAAACCGAGAATAAGAAATACAACAATGCCATCTTTTTGTAGTGAACTCTAGTAGCTAATGCGATAATATCATGGCAGAAAAATTGATAACTTCACTATTTTACCATTGAAGTGTTAAACACAAATAACATGATAATATAACCGTGTGTACATTGTAAGGGTCAACGCTATACAGTTCGCTGACAACGCGACATCAAATTGATTGTTGTGGTATTCTCGTAATGAGCTAACAATGTCAGTCAACTACCCTACAATTAAAACTATTTGTTTCATGTTATACTGTGTAACTGCCGTTTGATGTGTTTATATTTTAGGATACGCACTAGTAAACTGTATAATAATGTGATGAACATGTAACAAATATTGTAGTGTGTGCTTGAATGATTGCTTAATTAATGCTTTGTTTATTACCAGAATATCCGCGAAATGTGGCGGATTTTTAATTCATATTCTTTATGGCACCTCTTTAGGTCATGAGCTATCCGAATATCAAAAAATATTTGGCCTAGGTCTGAAGGCGTGAACATTGGTTCGCTGTTACAATGTATATTAGATGTTATAAACATGATAATATAACATAACAACTGTAATCCCCGAAGGGTTATGGAGAGGTGTACTAGAGTTAGAATAACGACATAAACCTAATACTAGTAATATTATCGATTATAATTATATTTGTTTAACAAACTTGAAATCTAGTGTACCTACTGACTTGATGCTTATTTTATCCAATCTTTTATGTTGCCGTGCCCTAACCGGTTTTCATGTTGGATCTTACTTATAATTATGTAACAGCTGGTGTACACTTGAATGCAATAAAGAATTTGAGTTTGAGTTTGAGTTTAGTAGACCCACATTTCGCCAGTTATGTTTAAGTCCTATGTAACAGGGGGAGGCCTATTGCCAACTACCGGGCACACATTTAAACTGCGGGCTCCTACTGAAAAAATCCTGATGGAAAAACCCAAATCACAAATATTCGATATCTGTGAAACTACTATGTTTCGCAAATATCATAATCGCAGCCTGTTCAAGTCTCCGAATACTAAATCTGCTATCAACTGTTAGCCGGAAACCGGCTGTTTGTGGAAACTATAACAGCCAATTACATAATTTACATCAATGAAGAATTGACAGAAAATTGAATTGGTTTTTAGAAACCAGAGAGTTTGTAAACTAGGCTAAGTGGTTTAAAGATGATAAAACAGAATACACTTGTTTTTTCGTTTATTACCGTACTCAATTTCTGGATATCATGTTTTACTTATATCTCTACTCAATTTAGTGGATGAAATGCAAAATTATGGTTAGGTATTTCTTTTATCAAAATTGTAAAGCATTGCCTTATTGCCTGTCGTAACATATCGAGCTATTTCACACATCAGCTAAGCACTAAGGATTATCTATTCAAAAACTCAATAAAAATTCGGCTCAATAAATTCCCTTCGGCAACGGATGTGGATGAATATCAATATTTCACTCCGAATTCTGAGACTTCTCGGGGCCACGGGAGCGATAGATTTTTGTTTAGTTTTTAGAAACAAAAGAGTAGAAATAACGCTAATTTTAATCAGAGTTCAAGATGATTATTTGAACCTACGTTTTTGTTAACATCCATTATGTGATTCTCTGAGTTTGTTTCGGCCTTTCTTCTCAGAGTAGTCAGATAGGAAACGCCGACCTCATCTAGTACGGTACTTAAAATATTATTGACATGTAAAAGTGTTTTGTACAAACCTATTTACAGAAAATAAAATCATTTCAAATAAAATCATTTCAAATAAAATCACTTCAAAATCATTTCATTTCATCAATTTTACTGGACAGTAACTGAAAATTATGATAACTTTATGAATACAATGGGAATGGTAGCCGTAGATCATTCCCACGCGAGCCTGTCGTAACTTATCGAGCAATTTCACACACCAGCCACTAAGAATTATCTAGTCAAAAACTCAATAAAACTTCGTGCGGCGGCGGATGCGGATGAATATCAATATTTCACTCCGAATGACTTCTGTCGGGATTCAGAACGATTTTTTTTACATAGGCCGCAGTTTGACTAGTATTTTTTGTCCTATTCTAAAATAGTGTGACTGGCTGTCGCCGATATTGTTTGTTCGTGTGGCAGTCGGAACCGACGATTTTATACGAGTTATTTGTATGGACGCGACAGTGCAGAGGCGTGTGTGAGATAGTGTCTGAAAACGACATGGATTTTTTTAAGTTTCTTTTTAAATTCCTTGTTTGGAAGACTTCGATTAGGTATTTCTATTGTATCGTGGATGGATTTATAGATATGTCACCGTATGATTATGGACATCTTTAGTTTATAATCTATTCATGCCAAACCGAAAAAAATGTTGTGAACTGGTATCAAACTTGCATGCGACGAACGCTCCTTGCGCTTATACTAAATAACAGTAACTGCGGCCGGCCGCTGCTGCGGCACGTCTCGCTTCGCTCGCTCGCCTCGCGCGCGGTTGCTCACAGTTCTAACCTAACCTAACCTAACCCATTTGTTCAGGGTGCCCTGGGCTCAGTTACTGCGACTAATTCGGATAAGTACTGCCAAGACTGGTAGGTCTTCAGGGACAGTTGATACAATCGGACAGATTATAAACCCCGTCATTATGTGCAGATTCGTATACAATTTAACAATTTGACATTGATAGATTATAAACTACGTTATATTGTAACAGTTTATAATTATTCGATAGTTTATAATCTCGCTATATAGAATATAAACATGCTCACAATCTTACGGTGTCACATACAAATGGTACATGGGTAAATTTAAACACTAGCATTTGTCACCAACTCACGAAGCTCATATTATCAACAAAAAACAAACTGCCCATTACCCCTGACCACAGCCCAATCAAAAAATGTAATTGCCATTATGCCAAAATATGCTCTAATAATTTAGTAGATAGCATTTGGCGACCATACTGAGGCGTGACATTAGCCAGAGAGCTTACATCACAAGAGCCGGACACTGGCGTTAAATAGTACCATGTACAGCTTGCAAAGCTTATCGGAATTCATCGTCTATCTTCGGAAATACGAACGCGCCATGAGATCTAATAAAGAGCTGTTACTGCCATAGAAGTACTTGAATACTTTGTTTTTAAAATGATACCTAGATTAACAACTCTATGCAATTCCGAAAAACTTTTGAGTTACGATCTGAGACCCGAGTAGGTAACCCGACAGAGACAAAACTTACTACAAACGCAATGACAGGTGCACTACTATAAAGCGCGGTAGTAGGTAGGTACTTAAAACAATTAGAAGCATTGCTGAATCTCAGTGCTTTCAAAATTAATAATGATATAGCAGATAAACAAGTATGAGCAATGTTTTATCTTACCAATATCAGAATTATCTGATAGTGACATCTACCATAATTATTCGAAATAAGCTTGCAAACTGTAACTGTAACTTGTAACTTGCAACTAGAGCTTTCGTAACGACACCGACACATCTCAAATTGTTATTAAAAAAAAACAAAATGCCCACTCAAATTTTTAATTGCCATTACAGACTAAAAATGCTCACATTATTTAGTTGATGATTGCACTTGGCGACCATACTGAGGGTGAGGCGTGACATTAGCCAGAGTGCTTACATCACAATAGCTGGACAAGTTTGGCACACGATCAAGTTTTGAGTTATGCCTGAGGAATGTCCGCGGCCCGTATTATCGAAATTTTGGCAAGCTTATTTTCGTGTCATACTCCAGTTTGGGGCGGCCGGTGGTGATAATGTGACAGTTGAGTACTGGGTTATTGCTTTCATTCTTATTAAAGAGGTTTAAATCTACTCTAAATTACCCAGTCACAAACTCAAAAAACAAATGAGTAGCCAGAATGTCACATCAGCAGAGTATTTCAATGGCGGTTAGTTCACGACGTGACTTACGCCCGCCGCACATGCTCACACTCGCACTTGTTTATATTAGTGCGCCGATGTGGCACTGACATTATACGACACGTCATGTGCGTCCGTATTTGCCGACACTCGTGTCGTGGACGTTATGTTAATAATTAAAGCATAGGTACACAAAAATGTAGTACAAAACACGATTCGATAATTGGACGAGAATTGAGAATGATATTTCAAGGATGCGTCCCGTTTAGCCACATTTCGTTACATTAGAGAGAAGAAAATACTCTCTCTCTCTCTCTATGTCTCTCAGACTAAGTCTCTCTCTTAATTTTTATTTTTTTTAAATTTCACTTCTATAAGGTGCTATAAAAATATCTGCCACGGCTGCAATGGGAGATAGTATTGTGTTTATAGATTACAATAGTAAAGATAAATTATTGATCATGTGTCATATTTTTTTTCATACAAAAAATTGTACGTATAAATTTGCAAGTGACGAACTAGTCAGCTGATTTCAGTTTTCATTCACAGAACAGATGGAAAGAGATAGCAATTGTTTTCATTGACGAAGTGCACTTCGCGCGTAATTTGTGAACCACGTTATGCAGAGTAGAGTCAATGTTTATTTAACTACTTTATTTTCTCAAATTGATTTAACTGTGCCGGAGTACGAAATTTCTTCACTATTATTATCTTTAAACACAATACTACCTCTCATTAAAGCCGTGGCAGATATTTTTATAGCACCTTATATATCGTGTACGGAGCTGCACGCGCAATTTTTTTTTATAAATAAATATGAAATAAAACCCAAAAAGCATCTTTATAGTTAATATTTCTGGTGGAACTAAAAACATAATGATCTGCGCATACAATTGAAAATAAAAGTTTTCCACAGAGCATAACCAAGTATTCCACTATAAATTTTTTCTATTTTACACAAAACAATATTATGCTATTTAGGGGTATGAGGAACAGGGTGTAAAGTTCACTCATCCTCTATAGGAAAGGAAGGATCCTCCGACCAGGCGGGTGTCGCTTCTGTCGGGCAACTGCCCAGCGATTGATGTCGGAAAGTCTCGTATAATGTTGATCGCGCGGTAAACTCTAATTGAGCGATGCATGATTTGTGTGACGTCAGGTCTTAGATGCGTAGTTCGCATGTGGCGTTGTAGATGCCGCCACAGCTACAACACATCTACTTACAATAAATCATACGTCCACTAGCTCGTTGAACGCACAAGACAATGCCATAATATGTAAACCAGAACAGTCTAAAAGAAAGAAACGCAGTTCGATATACTTATTATTATTATAATAATATTTATTCATTTCAGAGACAACACCATATTATGTTACATAATCACAAAAAGAACATAAAATTCATATAAAACATTAGTGTGTTAGTAGCAGAATAATTGTTATTGACTTAACGGATGCGTATGGCTGTCCTTATCCACAGATTTTGGAAAGGACAGCGGGCAGCAATAGCATTAGCGTATGCTGTTGCTGCTGCTTCGTAGACGGTGCAGCAAGGAGTTTGCATTCTTGCGCATGATGGCTTGAAAGCCATCCGTACGCGCTTCAGCAAACATGCCTACCAGACGCAGATGTCCGATCATAATATTTGCGAAAGTGTTTTTCGAATAATGTTTCAATTCAGAAAGAAAGAGCTTTCTATTGTGAAGTACATATTTACTTTTTTGCAGAAACTAGAATGTTATTCCATAGTAATCCTTTACTTTTGTCAGTTTTCCTAATGTGTTGGACTATTTCCGAACTCAAACAGATATCTCAGTCATGAGCACATCAAACGACGGCTGTTAATCGATCTATAATCATGAATATTAGCTTCTTGTCAGATTGAAAGGTCCACTGTTGGACATTGTAGGCCTGTCCTCGTACACGTGCACGTAGCTTCTGACGTTTCATAAGTGCCCATGTAGGTTTATGTGAAAGAAAATATTTTGATTAAATTTTTTTTTTTGGCACGCCATTGAATTCATTACTTAATAGATACTTTGCCAGCTTCATACAGCCACTACTAATCAACCTGTAAAGATCATCACTCCTAAGGCTAGGTGGAGAGACAAATACTAGGTATTCTAAAAAAATACCATAAAAATGAATTGCTGTTCATTAGTCTCGCTAAAACTCGAGAACGGACCGATTTGGCTAATTTTGGTTTTGGAATATTTGTGGAAGTCCAGGGAAGGTTTAAATGGTGAGAAAATATGGAAAAATTGTAGGGTAGGTATTGTAGGTGGGTAGGTAGGTAGGGTAGGTAGGTAATTAGTGTTACCCGTGTGAAGCCGGAGCGCGCAGCTAGTATATTTAAAAAATATTTAAAAATGATACAATATGTACCTACGGTCATGATATAATAATCATTACTCTGTTAGACTAGCGCAAGCTTCATTTTCATGTCACATTCCCTCTTTAGGCATAGCTGGGACTAATTACGGGCCAAAATTGTGACCATGTAATTTTAACAATATTTTTGGAGGTAAAGCAAAATTTGAATATTATCACTTTAGAAGGCAGATTTTACAAAGGATTTTAAATAGTATGTGAAGTATACGCAGTTGGACTAATATCGGAATAAGAATTGTTAGTTTAAACTAATATTATATAGGTAATACTAGCTGCGCCCCGTGGTTTTACCCTCATAAGTCTCAATCCCGTGGATATATCGGGATAAAAAGTATATACGTGTCAAAAATTCAAAATTTATTCGGAACAGAAGGCCGATAAGATAATTTATTCCTGTTTTGTCGAATCCGCCCTTAGTATAGCAAATTAAAAATCAGAGTTAATGTAGGTGGTCAAAAAGTAATATGGATTAAACAAACCACTCAATACCACTCTATCCTAAAAAAAATGTTATTTTTGTTTTGTTTTTGTTATGTTATTTTTATTGTTTTTTATGTTGTTTGTTGTTAATAATAATTAATTAATAATTATAAATAATAATAATTAATAAGTAGCAACACTCTATATATAGGTATTTAAACATCGTCAATTATACTATTATTCACTTTTCGTGGCTGACACTACTCCATTGAAATTAAAAAAAACAACAAACCTTCATTTCCACACAGATATGCAAAAACAATCACCACATTTCACAATGATTCCTTTTAATGCGACCTATATTTTCCGCGTATGAACAATAAAAGCCACATCAAATAAAGGTATGGTGATGATAATGACGGTAGTTATGGCTGGGAATTGTTTGCCACAGAATAGATAGCTACAGAAGGCTTGCTATATAAAATTTGGATGATATTTGCCATGGCCTTGGATAGGTACAATAAAGGACGTAAAAATACAAAAGTGGTAGGTACTGCCTCGTCCGATATACACCTACCTACTACTCTATGTCAAAATAAAATATAGTAAATCACGTCAAAATTTGATTAAGGGCGCACCGAGCATTTGCCTTTGTCTCTGTCTTTTTCTTTACGTGTAAAGAGTAAAGAAAATAACCACACTGTGGGCAAAAATGTGGACTGTATTTTATATGAACATTAAAATTAGCATTCGCTGACACAACTGTTTTATTTGTATAAAAGAAAAGAACATGTCAAAAATATGAAAAGTAAAACAACCATAGAGCAATATAAAAAAGGTCGCAACACCATCCCCCCCGTGTAGCTATGCTGCACAGCTACTAGAGACCTGCTAGCACAGCTAGTTTTCTAGCGGGCCTTTTCAGTATTCCGCCTTTGGTCACTACGTCAGCTACGCGCACGACCCCATCTCTTCCAGGGTACGTTTTGGTCACGCGCCCCATAGGCCACACTCCTCGGGCTGCTTTGCTTTGGATCTCGTGTTCATTTTACGGCGAGATAGGACCAAAGCAAAGCAGCTGACACAACTGTTTTATTTGTATAAAAGAAAAGAACATGTCAAAAATATGAAAAGTAAAACAACCATAGAGCAATATAAAAAAGGTCGCAACACACACTTTTGCCCTTTTTTAATGTTTTTTGTTGTTATTTTCATCATATTGCTCTTAAATAAAAAAACTATCGTGTATAAACGCTCCATTCAACTATGAACTTTATTTTAGTAAATATAACATAATATAAAATTACTTATTTATATAGAAAAGTAGGGAAATAGAGAAAAAAAATACTCGATAAGAGGTAACTTTGCGAATTTATTCTATCGAGCCAAATTGATCAAATCGTGTTTCCATCGTGTATACGGTCTAGTATATAAGCCCAAAAATACCAATAAATTTTCCTACATTTTAATTTAATTGTTTACTACTTCAAACAAGCGTTATAAAAACGTGTTTTTATGTATAAAAAGCTCGGTGCCCCGTTAAGGGTGAAAAAAACTATTGATTTTGGAGTGTAGTTTTATTTAGTGGTAATTGTAAAATATTTAAACTAGACTACAGTCCTCTAGCGTGTCCATCTGTCAACTTTACTTCAACTCGTCGCGACTTCAACAATACAATTTCTAAGAAAACTACACGATTGAACAATTACCGGTGTCGTGTTGCGCGATGTCGCGCCAGTCTGCACGAGGCTTTATTATCTGACAGTCGTATGAAATGACTATAACACGGCAGATTGACGTAGGGTGTCAATTTGCTTAGCAATTCATTTCCCTGTGTACATAAACTTGTAAGCTAAGGAAAGTAGGTACCTAAAATTTTATACTAATATGGACTTAAGAGTTATACGAATAATGTTTGTATTCGTCTGAAACGCTTATTTTAGTTAGCAAAGTAATGACCCAGTACCTATGCTATAGAAGATATCAGCTTCAACCGATTATGTCAAACGAATGCCAGTCACGCCTGCACTAGCTGAACGTAGTCGCCTGTCTATGTGAGCGTGCAATACCGCTCCTTCTGTACATATCTATTCTGTGCGCTTGCGGTTAGGATATTATCACAATTGAGGCGTCACGCGTCATTACCGTTTCGCATTGCAATTTAGACGCCCCGTAATGACTTACGTGTCATGATAGTTAAATTTTTGAGGTTAGGTTTTACGCGACTGGAAAATGTAATTTATATGTTATACAATAAATCCATCGGGGGGAATATTTATAATTATGTTTTTTACATAATTCTATGCCATTTCCACCAATGAGTTGGCTAGAGTTATTATAAATACTCCCTTAATTCGCCAGTTATGTTTAAGTCCCATGTAATAGAAGGCGAGCCTATTTGCCCGGTTGATAGCAATAGGCTCGCCCCTGACCTAAGGCTAAAAATAGTACATTACCTTCGCGACCTGCAAATCGGGCATTGATCGGAAAAATGTGGGCCGAGGCGAAGCCGAGGCATACATACGTGAGTCCATCAATGCCTGGTTGCGGCCAAGGTTTTATAGTTCTTTTCTAAAAAAAATGCGCGGAAATGCAAACTGAGTAAATTCATTATAAATTCCAGAATCCAAAATGACGGACGACGATAATTTTTTACGCGCCAATATATTAATTTGTTTCTTCTTTACTTTAAACAGCTCTATTTGCAAGCGAAATCGAAATTTAAATAAAATCTTTGATAAGTTATCTTCTGGGTTGTCATGTGTTGAAGTAAAAAGTTCATTCCATTTTTAAATAACACGACTGATTATGAGTTTTCATATTAATTTATTTAGCCGCTAAACAGGACAGATATGGAGTTTCATAGTAATATTGCCGGCCGCATATTCACAAGTTTGTACCAGTAGGTACAGCAATTACGATTTATCTCGAAGAACGATTTTCCTAGCATGTTTGAGAAATAATAATGAATTGTAAATGTCCATTAAAAGAATTGTTAATCCATAATTTTTATGGATATTTTCGATACATACATACACTTTGCACAAATGAAAAGGCACATCATTTTCTCCCAAAAAAAATTTCCTTCATCTCTTTAGGCCCTTGTTCATTATTCAAATAATATGTAACATAATATTCACGTCCAATGAACCGACAATATTTATACTAACGAGTGAATGATCCACAATTTTCACAATAAATACTTATGGTGCTCCTGTATTCGTTTTAATGTGTACAGTCACGAGCAATAACATAGAAACGCCCTTAAAATTCAAATTCATGTAGCTACATTAAATCGCAAAAATAAGTATACTAACTGTGCCTAATAATAATTATGTAAACGTTAAATTGTGTCAAAATGAACTACACATTTTTATCAAATTTTCGTTAACAATAGATTACCAAAACATAATATTCACTTTTAGTTACATAATTATGTATATACCCAAGGAAATTTCAAAAACATGTATTATAGTACAGTTTCGAAATTATGTAAACAATTACAAAGCAAGAGTTTCAAGCAGCTCGAGCTCGGAAATAAGTCGTAACCAAATTGTAATTTTACCAAATTGACAAAATCAGTGTACATAAATACAATTATAGGATGTTATTATAATTATTATTTATTTTTAGATTTATTATCATTATTTTGCGTTATTACATATTATTATGTTACCGAAAGTTAGCTAGTAGCCATTAGCGAGTGGCATCGACTCGCCCCCGACTATTATTTGTTTACTACCTGTAAGATAACTCCTGAAGAGATCGTGGACAGTCCCGCGAATATCAAGATGCTCCATCTTCGAAAGAAGTATGGGAATTGAGACAGTGTCGAAGGCATTGGATAGGTCTAAAAAGATAGCAAGAGTTTTATATTTATTCTCAAAATGGCCAATAATCGTATCTGTAAGTTCCAGTACAGCATTTTGCGGTGGATTTTTCAGTCCTACAGCCATACTAATTTTTAGAAAGAAGGTTAAATTGATTAAGGTATTTGGTCTACCAAACTCGTTGCAAACTCGTTTGTTTTTACAGCGCCTCTGGCCAGAAAGAACAGCCTTTTATTGTTAGCTGAATTGTCGTTTGTTTTTTGTTGTCGTGCAGTGCAGCTAACTTTCAATGTCATTTTAATGTATCCATGACAATTTCTATTACATGTATACCTTTATATACATGTTATTGAAATTGTCATGGATACTTAAAACTTACATTGGAAGTGTAAACTTTTTATTGATTTTGTTTCGTTTATATTACTGTGAAACCAATGTATACCCAGTTTTGACACAGTTTGACGGTTAGGTAATTTAGAAAAAATTGTCGTACACATATTTTTGTAATGGTAGAAGTTAAGAATTTTTAGAAAATGTGACAGTGTATATATATTATTGCTCGTGACTGTACCTGCCTATTATTTTAAACTCACAAACACGTAATTGACACGCAGCCTATTCTCATTAATGGGAAACAAAACCCAAAAACAGTATTTTAATGAGGCATTTCATATGAATTTATAATTATGAAAGTAAGAGTGTACGAAACATATTTTGATGTTTTTATAAAATTGCATGATTTTTATTGTATTTCAATCAAGCCTTTGCCCTTGGCTTCGGCCGCGTGGAAATTATACCACGGAAACGTACTACTGAGATCAAAAGTATCCTATGTGCTAAGTCCCTTTATTACTGAAGAAGTGCTTTTACAACGTAGATGAATTTTTAAATGATACAGAATTCTGAATGTGTATTGATTTGTTTTTTTTTTCTTTAAGTCTTACTCAAATTAAATATAAATTTTGACATTGTGATTTTGAATTTAATTTAAATGTTGACATTGTAATTTTAATTTTTATACTGTAATTTTCTTTCTTCTATTGTTTGTCTTGTGCAACTAAATTTGTACGCCATAAACGGCAAAACATGTTGCCACTTCATAATAATTATAAGACCTTAATACTGTACTCATGTTTTACAAAATAAATAATTATATCTTATCTTATCTTATCTAACCCAGGTCCAAATTTCATCCGAATTCGTTCAGCCGTTTTAGTGTGAAAGCGTAACAAAGACTAACTCACTTTCACATTGATAATATTAGTTAGGATGGTAATGGTTATTTCAGAGCCTGGATGTTTATTAAAGCGTGAGATACAGGCCAAAGACACAGGTTTTATCTAGATGTATCCCCCGATAGGACTAACAAAAACGTTTTATTATCCTTGCGATAAAAGTTAGCGAACTTTTATTCTTTCTTATCCATAAAGTTCCATCTGTACGTTATACTACTTTTAAAATTGCGATAAATTTTATAGCACTCCCCAGGTTTCAGATAGTAAGTACTATCTTAAAGCCGTAATTTTTAAGATTATCTGTATAGATTGCTGGAGAGGGACCGAGGCGAGTTTTTATTACTTTACTATGTAACTTTGCTACTAAGTGTAAAAGTGTTTCGAGTGTAAAAGAGGATACGTTAGAATTCAAAATCAAAAGTCATTTATTCAAATACGGCTGAGAATCAGCACTTTTCGACTGTCAAAACTTCGTCAAAATTACATAAGACAGTCCCCCAAAACACCCGCCCTTCACCACTTCCTAGTGCTTTAGCTGGGAAGAAGAAATGGCGCAACAAACTCCCCAACAGCACAGCTGTCTGATCAGTTAGAAAAATTTGAATCTATACACTGCATTTTATTATCGTTCGATATGTTCTGAATAAAGTAGTTAGGCGTGCTGATCAAATTAAATGATTGATCTGGCTTAGATACTGAGGGGCAATTCCTGTATTTTTATGATCTAATCTCATTCGCAATCTGTCAAAAATACAATCAATTTACCAACATTTTTGACAATTTTGACAGATTGCAACTTGAATGTGAACGTTTTTTTACGAGAATTGGCCTTCAGATGTTAAGCAGTACCTATGATATCAAGTCTTTCGGAAAAATCAGCGAGCTTGTCGTCTTTACCTGCCTCCCTAATGCCAGGTCGAAACTCAAAATAAATACACTTTACTTCATAAGTCACCAAACTCTAAAGAAACGTTAGATCTTTTTTTTCAGGTTTTATTTTTATGCCTTGTTTAGTAGATGTGGATTGGTTACAATATGAAGACAAAAACACAAACCAGAAATGAAAGAAAAAATAAGTTTAAATAAAAATAAAAACATCAGCCACGCTGTACGTTCAAGCCTTAATAATACGTCGTGTATAACCCAAGCTTTAAGCGTGCACGCCAGTATACGCTTACAACGTCACTCGAAAGTGGGTCGGTTATTTGACATTCGTGTACACTGTACGTCCAGAGTACGAGTACACGTGACACTTAACTATTTGTCTTCAAACGCTGTAGTAAATACGGTACACATTGTATGTACGAGAGGAGAGTAGTTTTAGTCACGTTATTTTAAAATGTTTGGTAACTAAGCGACTTAGCTTAGCTTTTCAACTTTGAAGTTAGTGCTGTTGACGAGAGTGCGTTTAGACATTTTGGAGCGAAGCCGGAACTTAGTTTTATGCGCTGTCTTACGTCATGTGTCTAGCAATGATAAGCCGGAACTTACATTAGCCGTACATGGTGATTTGTTTACCAAACACGCTGAATCCCACATCTTCATCTATCTTTATACCTGATGTTTTAATTAAAAAGCTTCTACACTCTATTCCTCTAGGAATGTTTGACAGAACTTACATTAGCCGTATAGCTATATGTTTTCTAAACACGTCTAGTCGTCGACGCGTCACGTTTGTGGCGATAGTACATTGGGTATATTGATGCGGTGCAATAAAAGAGCTCTCACGAGTGACGTAGCCTGGATAGTCAACCCTGCTACCTACTGACTTTTTCCACATCATGAACTTATACAGTCGGCCTATTTTGTAAAAATGTAGGTGATGTGAGCTTGACATGAACTGTCAATAGTGTCAGTCCCTAATGTCAGGTGGAATGTCAGCTTACTTTACCTAAGTTTAAATCACGGTGAGATTTTATTTATTTATTTATTTATTTATTTCATTTTAATTGAATATAGTTATAGTTGTTCGTGCTGGAGTATTTCACAGTGCTGCGGAATTTATATAAGACATTACTGATGAGTTTTGGTTAAAAAAACAAATAATCATAATACCAGCCTATAAAGTTACAGGTCGGTATCATAATCAGCTCAGTATAGGGAAAACGCTTCTTTTTACTCAGAGAAGAACCGACCACGTTTAGGTATACACGGTGTTAGCAATTTTTTTTTAAATGTATGTTTATCTTAATCGATAGAAACTATAATAAGTCTATAGTATAATCTATTGAAAAAATATATTGTATAATCAAAATATCTTCCCTGACGTATGACATTGTCATAGGAATGCTATCCGGAACTTACATTAGCCGCACAGCGATCTGTTTTCTAAACACGTCGAAACGTCACGTCTTGCCCGTCCGTATTGTGTTACGTACGGGCTAGAAATCGTGTCACGTGGTATGTAAACTGTGTGTATGTGAGGTAGTTTGAATAATTGTATAGTTGTTGATGATATTATAATGGTGGGTGTTAGTTTTGGTTGGTACATTAAAGGAGATTAGTTATGATGTCAAGTCAAATCATTCATTATTGAAACTATTGCCGTATAATCGATATATTTGCGGAAACGTTAATGGTTAATACTGAAATACCAGCAAGTTCGTTTTAATTATATTAAATAGAAAGTTTATACAAAATGTTATCAGTAATCAAATGAATTATTTATAGATAATACGAATCGGCAATTTCGACACGAATCATTAAATTTTACCCACTGAGCTACATTTAAATAAAAAAACTTTCAACTACAATATAAAATTCATACAAGAACAGCACAGATGCTTGTAAAATAGAACTCCACTAATGGACATGAAAAACTTTAAGGAAACTTAGGGAAAATTCGCGCAGAATTTTTTATTCCAATAAAGTTGCAGTATTCTGTATTCTCTCGAGGTTTTTTACATTCGATTATGGTTTTCTTTTGGTTAAAATTGTTATTGCTATTTTCAGATAACGGTGGTTTTTGGTACAATGATATGTATATTTGGAACATCCCTATTTGGGGCTTATTTATTCTCAAATAAACAATAATTCAGAATAAGAATATATAGCTAAAAGTAGATGAAAGACTTTACATATTTAATTAATGCATAAAAAATATAAAGTAACTATATATATATATTATATAATTATACATAGGTATATATTTACACAACGTGTCATTTTGATGTCCCATAACTCTAAGGCTATAATATGCTTAATTTTTTATTAATTGAGTTAATAATTATTCTTGTAAAAATAATACAAAAAGTCCTAGAACAAGGTATTCCAAAAATACATCTTTTCGAGATCACATCAATCATAATTAACATAAGTTTCATTGATTTAGGTACGAGTAAATCATTTTCATTCAACAATTCATATTTAAAACTAATAAAATGCGACGTTGTCATATTTCACGTAAGGGTGTTTTACATAAATAATCGTGAATCTGGCGAATTATTTTGTATTAAAAAATCATTATACCCTAGAGTTATGGGGTTTAAAAAACATATTGTATAAATATAATGTGTATTTAAATAATATACAAAAAAGATAAAGTAAAAAGTATTTGACCCACTTTTAGCGTAGACTTAGCTGATAGCTAATTCACTAGTTCTGATTACAATATTAATCTATATTATACATATATATTAATATTATACAGATAAGCATCTGTGATTTTTCAAACGTCTGAGAACATCGTAATTTGGTGATTTAGCTCCATTTTGGAAGCCTAAAATAATTTTCCACACGAATTTAATTAAACTCACACCACGTAATCCAAACTAAATTTCAAGCAGCGTGACATAATACAACGCACGTTAGGAACAGTCCTTAAACGTCTCAATTGAAACAATAAACACGCAATTCCGTCACAGCGGCAACTTGTTATGACGTGTTATGACGACATGACGTGACGATGATACGCGCGTAGCGTGACAGAGACAAATGACGTGAGTGACATGAGGCGAATAAGCGACAACGTGATGGCTTGCGTTAAAACTTAACGTGTTTAACGGGTTGCTTTTAAAAAGTTACGTGTTTGGCTTGTGACGTTCCTTTAAACTTGCGAAAGTGGTACGCTTGTACATGGACATTATAGGTAATGGTGTAAAACACAAACTCACACCAAGTAAGCGCGATGAATAATGCTCGTTCCTTTTGAGTACGAGAAAAGGGAAAATGGCAGGTCGCATAGTAAATAAGTTCATACCTTCATATTCAAATAATAAAAGAATAAATATGTTTACTTATTAAAATTAAAGAAAATAAAATAGTTTAATTTTCTTTAATTTGAATGAGTTGAGTTTATGTGTATTTTTATTTTAATGATTGTAATGAATTTCATTGTTGTTGTATTTAATGATGTAATGAATTTTATAAATTTGATGTAAATATTACAAATATTTACATAAAATTTATTTGTATAAAATGGGTCTTGGTGCCTATTTTATTTATTTATTGATAAATAAAATAAAATAATCTTTTTCAAGGACATAAAGGTACTTAGCTGTGGCTCATTGTGAATATTTCAACGTACACTTTGCACGATCGACACAAAAGTTTATCATTTGAACATCTAAGACCCACATTCTATATGGATGCTTAGTAATTAAATCTCGTTAGTGACATTAACCTAATCTTTACTCAAACCTTATTCTAATTAGAGATTCGTGTCTGAGCAACCTTCTAGAATACGTGCTTCAACTACTCAATAGCCTATTACAAAGCTTTTACAAACAAATATCAACAACGTGCTTCTCTAATATACATGTTGAACCATCTATTAAACTCTAAAATGCTTTTACAAGCAGTGTTTGTTCATATAAATCCCTTTATTATCGTTGCAACGTTCCTTGCGAGTGCATTCTAAGTACGTTTTATCTCGAGTATACGCTCACTCCGCCTTAAGCTCGCAAACATGCTTGACGTAATACATAGGTATATAAACATAAACTCACGGCTTTGACTATGGGGGTAGGCAGAAACTACAGAACGCCACGTGCTATGATCCTTAACGCCTTTTGCCTGGTCATACACGCGCCGGTTGCGAGTACTACGCACCTGTCCTTTCCGAGGAACATCACCAATAAGGTCAGTATCTCCTTCTAGGGCGCACACACGTCACACTTCACACGTGTTAGGGCATAAATCGAACAGATTACGTGTGACTCCGGAAATTTTATTTGTCCATCCGATGATGAGTAGTTTAGAAGTTATGAGTGAACAGATGAACATACATACATACATACCAGTCAAAATCATAACCCTCCTTTTGGCTTCACCGTAGTCGGGTAAAAACAGAAAGTCCTGTGCGAGGCCAAAAGGCTTTATCGACTATCTACTCTTCTTATGCTTAAACATTGCAAAGGATTACAAACAAAATCGCTTAGAATTTTATCCGTATACTATCAACATAACATCCAACTATCTTATAAATGCATAGAATCACAACCGCATTTGCCGGTCACTAGCATGAAGCACAGCTGACTGCCTCCAATCTCCCTATAAAATATGACCGCTATCTATACAATAGCAGATACACCTTGATATATACATATGTATACATATAGATGCATATACATAGGTATATAGGGCGAGGGAGCTCTCCCGTGACCGAAGTTGAAACATTGACCTTTTAAAAATACAGAATGATTTTAAAGGTGGGATTTTAAAGTGACGGATGTGAAGTTAATGATGTTTCATAAATGTTATGCTGTTTGGGAAGTGCTTTTTGGTTATACACGCGGTTTCTTACAGGTGATCTATAGATTGATACGTGAAGCAAACATTTTGTACCCCTTTTTACGAGAATTACGCGGACGAAGGAGTATGAAATTTGGCACAGTTATCGTTTTTATGGAGAAGGAGGATGAATATTTTATAAAAATATTAGCTTGCAGAAATGCAAGCTAATATTTTTATAAAATATTCATTACAAATAAATTAAATAAACCAATTACAAGAAAATAAATCGTATCTAAAGAACCCTGTAAATGAAGTCTTAGACCACAGTATACCAAGATCTGGCCTTGAGCAGTATTGATATGCAGTGTATCGATATAATCAGATGTAGTGGGCGGTTGAATCTTGAATACTCTGTGGCCTTGTTGAACAGTGAGTTGCACAATACACAGCTGCAAATGCGGTTGACATTAGGTTAGAATAAAAGTCTTACTTTTTAGCTGTATACTTTAAATATAATAGGTAATAAGTAATTGTATACCAAAAATTTGCATGGCATTATGTTATGATTATATAATGTTAAGCTACTAATATCATTGTAACACCTTTATAACCATATTTATCTGCAAATAAATCTTTGACTTTCTTTAGGTGAATAATTGTATATTGTAATAGGTGTAGTTTGAATTATAATTATTATTACATATAAATATAAACTAATTAGGTCGTTTCAATTACATTTTATTAACAGCAATGAACGTACAATTTTGTTAATTATCTCAGGTTGTTATATTATCCATATTTACTGAATGCGTCTACATCATTGGGATAAGTACTGATATTCACAATCCTGTACTAGGAGAATACTATCATATTCTAAGGTTACATCGGTATTTAAACTAATGGGTTTATGACGAGTAGTCCGGAATCCGATACTCCGGAACCCGATACTCCAGAACCCGATACTCCGGAACCAGATAGTAACAATTGTCATAGATATTCTTACGATACCCAAAAACCGATTGTTTAACGTAACAAGACAATGACGTAGAACTGATAAAATAAAAGAATATCTCGATTGGATAAAATTCTGGTCAGTATTGCAGTTGTTATGGACCTACTGTGTTAATTCTGAAACACCCTAGTTGTTCTTATAATTCTGAACAATCAAAAAGTCAACTCAAACTCAAAGCATTTATTTCAATTAAACCATTTACGGGCACTTTTAACTTGTCAAGGAGCCGGTCAGTCGGAAAGCTGAAACTACAGTCATTTGTTAGTTATTTACCTCTGATTTTGCATCACTATGAAAATCATAGTGATCTTTATTTTCTTTGATATAAGATTGCTTTTGGGTTGCTGTTGTCAGAGGTAAAATAACTGTGAAACAACTGTAGTTACCCATTCCATATCATTCGTTCGCTATTATTTTAACGCTTCTGTACCTTGCTAGCATATAAATCAATCTCTTCAACTGTTACTAAATCCTAAGATCCTAAAAATCCCTTCAGAAATACTAAATAATTAATCTAATTATTTACGCTTACGGGGAACAGGGTTTTTTATTTACAGTGAAATAATAATATTGTTAAATACAATATATAAGCTCAAACTGAAGCTTCCTCAAGAAAACTCCTCCACTTAAAGAGTCCTTCGTTAAGTACATTAACTACACTTGAAGTAAAATGTCTTCGTGTTTAATGTTTATTTTCCTTTCGCGAAACAAAGTTTATAAACAGCGACAATATATACTCAGTACTTTGTAATTTACAAAAATGAGTAATTCTGTCTAGCTCAATAATTTTCCCATATCCCTGGTCGGCTTCCAGTCTAATCGGATGTAGCTGAATACCGGTATTTTACATGGAGCGACTGCCTATCTGACCTCCACAACCCAGTAACTGGGTAATACGGTACCCCTTGGTAAGACTGGTTGTCAGACTTTTGGGCTTCTGACGATGTAACGACTGTCAAAGATCCACGAATGACAGCCGGGACCAACGGCTTAACGTGATTTTCGATGCACAGAGGAATCTTGATATGTAAAGATGGTCACCCGTCCACGGAACAACCCCGGCAAGCATAGCTTAACCTGATGGATTGACCCGTGCGGCTGTTATTACTTACCCACAAGCTTATTGGAACGAACGAATAAAATTCTTTAACAAGGCTTGCAGTAGGAGTAAACTGGCAGAAATCGTCACGTAACGAAAAAGTGTTATGCCCGAAAAAGTAAATTTTAAATGTCAAAAGTTTTTGTTTTCGTTTTTATAATTCAGAGCCATCTAGTGTAAGTTTTTAGCAACCTAAACAATAACAAACATTTTTGATACTTGCAACTTGAGACCATTCTAGATGGCTCTGTAATAATATTAAAAATAAAATACAGCGAAAGGAACTTGGTTTCAACCGGGTGTCACACGACACCTCTCAACTGAAAAATATATTGATCTACAGACATCTCAGTTTCAGTTGGATTTTTGAGAGCGTCGTCTTTGCCACTTATTCCTACACAAGAATCTCCTGGCCCTCGAATAACGTTGACATCCCGGAGCTGTTGGCTGTTAGTAAACATTTGTGGAAATTGTTTTGTGAAATATATTGAAAGAAACCGGCCAAGTGCAATAGAATGAAGCTTTCTGTAGTTGGGATGAATTTATCCCAAGAATAAACTTAACATTGTAGGCAGTTGAAAAACATTTTCTCAATTGAAATACAACTATCGTATATCATTTTGGTTATAACTTTTGCGACGAGCACAGATAAATAGTCACACAACTAGATAGACGCTTTTCAAGAATAATTTTGTAAATACAACTGAAAAGAGAGAGCGATACTCAGAACTGTTAACTGCTGAAACAAAAATAACTAAGCATACAGTCACAGTAAAATACGTTCGTGACCCCCAAGGTATTTTTTTTCTGGTACTAAATTATTTAGTGCTTTACAATACTGTCATAATGTAATGTCACAGAATGACATTCCGCTTATAATTAAAATTTGACACTCGCAATTAGATTTAATTTAATAACAGCTATGCCCACCTGGTTTTCCAAGAGATCGCCAAGCGGTTGGTCGACTCTTCACATGACCTGAGGGCTGGCTTATTTTTTCGTCAAAGAATCAGCATTGCCATACAACGTGGCAATGCTGCCAGCCTTCTGGGCACCTTTCCTGTTGACAGCGACGCGGACGAATTCTTCGATGCCCTATGATTCTTTCCCCTCCCATTTTTTATACACATATTATAGTTTGTTAGTTAAATTAGTATAATAATAAATGAAAACACTAGGAGCTATCAAACAACTCCTAACCATTAATTTTTTTTTAATGAATTAAACGTGATAAAAAAATAACAGCGCTGTAATCAAAATCAAATATTTTATTTCATAAAAACCTACATGGGCACTTATGTAACGTCAGAAGCTAGCTGCACGGTTCCAACACGTTATTGAAAAGAACAGAAACGGTGCGTGATTTAGGAGTACGCCTTGACTCGGACCTGGCATTTCGTAATCACATCGTAAATGTTTACCTACAGGAGCCTAGGGTTCGTCCTAAGAAGAGTTGAGGGTTTTACAAGCATCGCTGCGCTTACTTCTTTGTATAATGCATTGGTAAGAAGTCAGCTCGAATGTAACGCAATCATATGGGCTCCGCATGAAGCTAAATACAGTCTCATGCTGGAGCGTATACAAAATAAATTTACTAGGTTTCTGTATTTAAGGTTATATGGTGTATATCCATTTTATCCATTGATGTATCCAACCTTGTTTGTTATAGGCATGGTGGGATACAATAAATTGGAAACAAGGAGGGACATAGCTCTTGCTACCTATATTTTTAAATTATTGCGTGGCAAGACTTCAAACCCGGGTATATTAAAAGAAATAAACCTGTGTGTACCCGACAATTATGTATTGCGAAGGCGACGGCCACGTCTATTGGCGGTTCCCAGTAGTAGGACCAATCTACTGAGTAAAGCCCCTGTAACGCGTACCTTGCGTATACTTAATGACGTAGCAGACAGCATAGATCTTTTTACTTGTTCTCTGGGCGAGTTCACAAAAATCATTATGTACAGAATATGTTATGAATATGATAAATAATAAAACTGTAATTGTAGCCACACTATTGAATTAGGACAATCCTGTAATGATAGTGATGATGAGTTGATAAATAAATAAATAAATTGGTCGTTTCCTATGGAGAAGAGCCGGCAAGAAACTCCACGGTTACTTGGAGTTTTTTCTTCGAACATATGAAGCAATGGATTAGCAATATCCTTCAAAATTATTCAGATTATGCCTGATTGTGTTTTACGTAATCCGGATGACTTGATAAAAAATAACAATTTCAGAACTGACTTAGGCTCTAGACAGACAGACCGCATTTCAACTGCAACTGCACGCCGACTGCAATGAACTGCAATCGGACTGCACGTTTGGGTTTGCAGTTCTATTGCAGTCGTGTCAACTGCATCCAAACTGCCAAATTGCAGTTGAAATGCGGTTCGTCTGTCTAGAGCCTTAGGTATTAGCAATTTGACTGTACGTTCCTAGGTACCTTAGTAGAGACTTTCCAGTTAGCGACTGCTTTGACTGTCCTCCGAATAATGTCCGGTACAGATGGCTTGCTTTAATTAAAAATAGGCTGCAGTGGCATCGGGTGCCGAGCGGCTTGGCAGGGCGATAGGTGACCGCAGTACATAATGCGGTCACGAATCTGCCTGTTATTGTTACACGGATATCAGATAACAGTCGTAATATACCTATTATAGTGATATTTTATTGTAGGATTTTGTACATGTTTTTTTAGCAAATGTGTTTTTATAAATAATAATGAAATAGTGTTTGTTAGTAAGCGTATCACTTGAGAACGGTTGGACCGGTTTGGCTGTTTTATGTTTTAAAATATTTTTTATAGACTGAATTAGGTTTTAAGGAAAGGAAATATTGGAAAACTTGCCCGGAAAATTTGAAAAATCGGGAAAAACTGAAACTGCTTTTTGTATAGGCCAAAGGTCAGTTAATTTTTACTATTTTATTAATACAGAACCATTTTGTCGTCTTTTATGATATCAGTTAGTACAGTTAGTTATAAATAAATTACCGTAACGTACCGTAAAATCACCTTATCCTATTTTGTGTAACATGGAGATAAGAACCTCAATATTGGAAACGTGCTTGATATTACTGAATACTTAAGTAGATATTGGTTTCGTCCGGCAGATATGAATCGCAATGCCTATAGAATATAGAAGATTCGTTCAGTCAGAAATTAAAATGTTATGCGCCGTGAGATTTTTTTTTATTTTCATCTTATTATTAATGTCCTTTTTAGTATTTGGTTCTTAGTCGCCTTAAATCGAGAGAAGTGGAGGGAAAGTAGAGATGCCTTTGCTCTGCAGTGGGTGTAAATAATAATAATAGTAATAATTTTCCGACTACATATTGCCAACATTGCATAAGACAATGACAGGGTTGAAAATCTAAAGGGTCTATGTGCCAAAAATTCACATTTCAATATTTTTACGAAAATACAGTCTAAGTGCCAAGCCTAACAATATCCAAATGGGTCCAAGTGCCTATTTCGGTACATTTTTTACACATACAAGATTAAAGTATGTATGTCGTCTAAGGTGCCAGTATAATTGCGTTTAAGTTTTTTGTTATACTAGCAAAAAATACAATTGGAACTTAGACCCTTTAGATTTTCAACCCTTCACTGTTAAAGAAGGTGACATGTATATTATTTGTAAAGATTTGCGCTACAGAGAGCTACAAAACTCTACATGTATACAGTGCGTTCATTATAACTTGTCCCGTGACCCGTTTGGTACGCAGCACTGAATTTTGCAGTCTTAGTTTTAATACTAATAGAGTTCAAAATGGCGACAGACCAGTAGGTACTACCCATTATGACATGACTGAAAAATTCAGTGCTACCAATCGCCTCATGCGACAAGTTATAATTATCGCACTATAGTAATATGTGGCAGCGTATTTTTTACAGAGCACTCAGCAATTATATGAAGATCTTTATTTAAAAGGAAGCTCTTTGATCTCAAAGAACTTCGATCATTTAAGGTGCAGTCACCTGTTTTTTCTGTGAACGTAAAGACAGTATCAACGCACACGTCACGTTTGAAGGAAATCTTTTGATCATACGCTCGCGTCGTTCCCGTCTTTTTCCATTAGGAAGTATGAGATCGCAATGTCAATATACTTTTCTACCAACGAGTGATCCAAGTATCTATGTTCATAAAAATGTACAGTGATTCCCGTATTTTTCAAAATGTTCGCATTCTGGTCTCAGTTTAATTACATACATATAGGTATACATACATAGGGGTCGGGTCGATCCATCAGGTTAAGCTGCGCTTGCCGGGGTTGGTCCATGGATGGGTGACCATCTTTACATACCGAGACTCATCCGTGCTTCGGAAAGCACGTTAAGCGGTTGGTCCCGGCTGTCATTCGTGGATCTTTGACAGTCGTTACGAGTCGTCAGAAGCCCGAAAGTCTGACAACTAGTCTTACCAAGGGGTATCGTATTACCCAGTTACTGGGTTGTGGAGGTCAGATAGGCAGTCGCTCCATGTAAAATACTGGTATTCAGCTGCATCTGGTTAGACTGGAAGCCGACCCCAACATGATTGGGAAAAGGCTAGGCAGATTGTTTGAGGTATACATACATAAACTCACGCCTTTTTCCCATGGGGGTAGGCAGAAACTACAGAACGCCATCTGCTACGATCCTTACAAATTCGTTTTGCCTCGTTAACGTTCATACATCTGGTCATACACGCACGCCGGTTGCGAGTACTACGCACCTGACCTTTCTGAAGAACATCCCCAATAAGGTCACTATCACTATCCTCCTAGAGCGTCCCCTCCCGGCATTTGCACTCACACTTGCCTTGTAAATACATTTTGTTAGTCGCCGTTCATTCATCCTCTTAGTTTAATTCTGTCAAAAATACCTGAAAAACAACATTTTTGACATTGATTTTCGCTGAAATGAGATTAGATTTTGAGCGTTTATAAATACGGGAATAAAGGTTAAAGTCAAAATTAACAATTGATTATTTTTACTTTTATTATTGGAATTCCTGAAGGCCAATACCTTCAGGAATTTCTAATCAATTTCTTATCAAAGCCCTTTCAAATGCGATTCACACCAATTCAGTTTCCACTTTCCAACCATTCTCCACTTAGATGGCAAAATATTTTTTTTGAGCAGCTCATATCTAAGTTATAACAGCCGCACGGGTCGATCCATCAGGTTAAGCTACGCTTACCGGGGTTGGTCCGCGGATGGGTGACCATCTTTACATATCGAGACTTCTCCGTGCCTCGGAAAACAAGCTAAACCGTTAGTCCCGGCTGTCATTCGTGAATCTTTGACAGTCGTTACTGGTCGTCAGAAGCCCGAAAGTCTGACAAAAAGAATAATATTTAAAAAAATACAGTACTTAGAATATAATGCAACTATACAACGAAATACAGGAATAAATATGATTAAATAACTTAATTTACTATAAAGGTTGGTTATAGCAATAAAGAGTAAAAGCCGATTACGCTAAAACACAAATGAGGTGGAAAATAAATTAAGTTAACTCTGCTAAATGTTAGTATAATGTAATTAATTAGAAAACGCTAATAAAATCGCTTTGACCTTGTTGGGTGGACCGGCCCCTCGAGCCTCGAGCATAGTTACACCCGTAGATTTTATTTTTAAATTGTAGACTATGATAATTATCATTGTTATTAATTTGTCTTCAAAATACGTAACATCAATTTCAATACGCCGTAAAGATTTTGCTCAGTGATTTGTAGGTACAAAGAAACCAGCATTTTTCATCCAGTACGAGTCATGCATAATCAGCCTACAAGGTTCCCACTTTTGGGACAAAGCCCCCTCTCTATGAGAGGGAGTGGGGGGTAATCCACCACGCGCGCGGGTCCAGTGCGGGTTGGTAGATGTCACATGTCTTCGTAGTTTTGAAATACAATAGACGTAGATATATTTAGTAAACTATTCCGCTTTACTATTCTTAAAGAGTCTTCAAAAACCCTGTAAAGCGGAATAGTTTACTAAATATTTATCTACGTCTACTCAGCGTCCAGCGCTCGGTGTGTTAATACGTCGTGTACGGGTTCGCGACAAGTCAATCGTCATCCTGAGGATGCCTCGTTGAGAGGTGAAACACGTGTCGATTTCTTACAGGGTTTTTTAAGACTCTTTAAGAATAGTAAAGCAGAATAGTTTACTAAATATATCTACGTCTATTGTATTTTATAATGGATTTCCGCCAAGTCACGCCTGAATCAATTAACTTTCGTAGTTTTGGTTCTAGGACATGCCGGTTTCCTCACGATGTTTTCCTTCACCGTTTTGAGAGCAGTGGTGATGAATTAATGTACCCAAAATAAAACGCCTGTCAGTGTTTGACTCTACGATCTACAAGGTCTTATGAGGAATTAAGGGCTCAAACACATCGTTGACGTTGAAAAAATGCAACGTGGCACGTTGCATTTTTTCATTATAGTTTTCTGCAGAAATCAATAATGAAAAAATGCAACGTGGTACGTTGCGTCATCGTAAATAACGTGTTTATGTGTTTGAGCCCTTATGCAAGTGTTTACTATGACAATATAGGGGACCGTGGCTAAATAATAACAGCCTCACGTTAAGGGTTGGTCGAAGGTTTAGTTACGCTTGTCGACGACGGTCGTGGATGGGTGACAATCCATTACATACCGGGATCCCTCGGTGCCTCAAAGCACGTTAAACCGTTGGTCTCGGCTGCCTGCATACATTTTTAATAGCCGTTACAAGTCAGAAGCCCAAAAGTCTGACAACCAGTCTTACCACGGGGTATCGTATTACCCATATAACTGGGTTGTGGAGATAAAGGACAATGCTAAAAAAAAACCCAAGCCTATCAAATGTAACTCAAATTGTAGGTAAAAATGTGTAATTAAATACTGCGTATGCATCATCGAAATCGATGGCTAAGTGTGTGAAATGAGGCAGTCGCTCCATGGAAACTATTGGTATTCAGCTGCATCCAGTTAGACTGGGAGCCGACCACAACATAGTTGGGAAAAGGCTTTGCAGACTGACTGTTTTATCCAATACAAGTCATATGGGGCAAGTAATGCAAGTTTGGTTACTATCACAATATCCTCTTTGACAATTGGAAGGCTTTTTTTCGACTGCAGACATTATTATAGGGCTCAGGGAAGAAGTACCCGTTGCTGTTTGCAGGAAACACTTTATTTGGAGATGATTATTGTGTTTCGTAATTTTTTGAATGCCAATTAAAAAAAAACATTACAATTGTAAGCAATGTGTACTGTATTGATAAAAATACACCTTTCCATTTTTTTTAAATCTTATACTACATTTGTAATGAAATCTTTAGAATAAATAGAGTCTAATTTCGACCTTTTTTTTTTTTTTTTTTATCCACAACGGGGTAGCTCTTGGCCAGAATCTCACCTGATGGAAAGTGATGATCAGGCCGAAGGTGGAAGCGAGCTTCACCCGGAATCCTCTACCACAGAGGAACTGGCTATCTTATCTCTAACTGCCGGAACACAACAATGCTTTTAACATTGTTGTTATGGCGACAGACTTAGATAAGATGGTGGTAGCTAGCCAGGCGGACTTAAAACAAGCCCTACCACCAACCAAACCGAGCAGAAAATTTTGCCCTCACTGGGAATCGAACCCGGGACCTCTTGGTCTGAGACAGGTGGTCTAACCACTAGACCACAGAGGCGGTTAAAATAGGTGCCTTTTCATAATAGGTGTATTTTGAAAAGCATTATTACATTTATACGTTTTTATTGTATGTAAGTACGGTCCACGTAGGTCATGCTCAATGTCAGGTTGGTCAGGACTGACACGACCTATTTTTAGCAAGGACATACTCATTACAGATATTGTTGAACGTGAGAAAATTCTTTTTATTATTTGTAGTTATAAAATAATGAAGTGGTTACTTATAATTGTGTAACTAAAAGGTTAATTACATTTCAGTAAGGACCATTAATATAGTAAGAACATATTTACAAATACTATGCATTTTAGTCCCACGCAGCCGACACTAATCACCGGTCACAGGTAGCGGAGTTGTCACCTTTTCGAACTGTAATTTTGGTAATTAATAATGTGGGCAGTTTGCAGTTGGAAAATTCATGAGTTTCGTGCATGGTGCATTTACAAGATTAACCTTTATAAGTGCTAAAAAAAAAAAAACTGGAATTGCACGCCATGATTTTCTCGATTACTCCAGACATTTAGGAACGAACAAAATATTACATAATAATTAAATATGTTGAAACTGTTTGTACTCCCCGTCACTTCTCCGTTAAGGTTCATTAGAAAACCAGCGTCAGACTGCATTTGTCTGGCATTTATGGTAAAATGAACCTTTTTGCCGCAGACGTGAGGCACACATTATTGTTGTTAAGCATTATTTTCACTTTTTAGGGTTCCGTAGTCAACAAGGAACCCTTATAGCTTCGCCATGTCCGTCTGTCTCTATGTCTGTCCCCGGCTTAGCGCAGAGACTGTTAGTACTAGAAAGCTGTAATTTGGCATGAGTATACATATTAACTACGCCGACAAAGTGGTAAAATAAAATCATGAAATAAAAGAAAAAAAACCCGGTACCTCCCCTATGCGTAAAGTGCAAGCAAAAACATGTTCTCCCATACATTTTGAATGGGAGAATATGTTTTTTAACTACAATGTTAAGTTTGTTCTTGGAATAAATTCATCCCAGCTGCGGAACCCTTCATTGTGCGTGGTCCGACACGTACTTGGCCGGTTTTTTTAATTGCATTTTAATTAATGTTTAGAAGACAAATTGGTGATATCTGAGCTGTTGCTAAGAGGAAAGAGGAAAATACTGTTTTCCTCAATTATTTTTATCCTAGTAATGACAAAAAAAATCTTTCGTATCGAAAAGATGGTTTTCAATTTCTTTCAAATTATTCTTTTATTTCCGTCAGTTTGCGTTAGTAACTAGTAGAATACGCTTAATTGCTACAGCATTTCAAGGAGTTTCAAATTATTAAACAAATACACAATATTTCTTACTTCATTTTTCGTTTAAGTCAAATAGGGTGAACGTCCCTGTTGTCCGTAATTATTGTAAACTCTTACTATGGAATTATTAATTCTTAAATGACATGGTAACAAGAAGGTAAGGTAGTACCTATATTCAGCCGACGAAAATTAAATTTTCAAGAATTATTCCTTTACTCCGATTTGTTTATTTGTTTTTGACAAGCTTTAATCCGCGACATATCGCGTTCTTTTTTTAAAAATAAACTTTCTTTATCGTACGTACCTACCGCTTTCGGTCATAAGCTATCTGAATCTCAAAAAATAATTTGGCCTACGTCTCCAGTGGGAGGCGTGAAAATTGATTCGCTGTTACAACGTATAAATAATAGATTCCAAAAATTATTGATTAATAGTAACGAATTCAAAACTGTACGTAGAATTATATTTTTGAAAAAAAGAAATTGCTGCGAAGTGAGTCTGATATAGAAAATTTAGTTTTTAGATTTTTTGTCCGTTTGTCTGTTTGTCTGGATGTATGTCCCGGATTGGCGCAAAAACGGCTGAACGGATTTGGATGAAATTTGGCACACAGATAATTTATAACCTGGATTAACACTTGGGGTACTTTTAATCCCTGCTGTAGTATGTTACCGTGGGTGGGTTATTTTCCGACGTCAACGCGGGTAAAGCCGCGGGAAAACGTTCGAAGTCAGTTCTTCCAATCCGAGGTTAGGTACCAATAATTATTCAGCGGCGGGGCGGAGGAGGCAATTTAGCCAACTTCCAAGGGTAGCTGGTTGCGTAATTATTATCCTACTAAATTACAGAGTAAACTACAATAATGAGTCTAATTAAAGGCTGTCTCGGCAAGTTTATCTGTTACTTGAAAATTGATTTAGGTACTTACTTGAGAAGTTAATATAAAGGATGGATTTTTGAGATGGCAGTAAGGGTTATAAAAAAGTAAGTTGTAGTCTCATTTCCTACGAAATGTATGGGATAAGCTTTTTGCGATTTCCAACTCAAACCTCAGTTATGTGGCGGCAATCGCTCTTCTAGAAAATCGTAGCTTCTGCGATCGAAATCCCGAAGTATTTTCATACGAAAACGTTACTCTCATTTTGTTAAAATGAGATTCAACCAGACTTTTTTTATTCCGCGGCAACACTTTAATAAGTACTTAGTCTTTTATCCACGTGCTTAGAAAAAATGGTTGATACTTAGGAACTACTAGACTGAAAGTTATACTTTACTTATACGTTATATAAGTTACATGTAAATTCAGTAAAATTAATTGTTAAGCAAATTGACTACAAATCTAAACTGGCCGGATATTCACAAATCACAATTGGCATTCTTTAGGGAGGAGCTTGTGGCTAAGTAATAACAACCGCACGGGTCGATCCATCAGGTTAAGCTGCGCTTGCCGGGGTTGGTCCGCGGATGGGTGACCATCTTTATACCTATACCGAGACTCCTCCGTGCTGCTTCGGAAAGCACGTTAAGCCGTTGGTCCCGGCTGTCATTCGTGGATCTTTAGTTGACAATCGTTACGACTCGTCAGAAGCCCGAAAGTCTGACAACCAGTCTTACCAAGGGGTACCTATCGTATTACCCAGTTACTGGGTTGTGGAGGTCAGATAGGCAGTCGCTCCATGTAAAATACTGGTATTCAGCTGCATCCGGTTAGACTGGACGCCGACCCCAACATGATTGGGAAAAGGCTAGGCAGAATGAATTGGCATGTTTTGACAGTTGTATGAAATGGCTATAAAACGCCCAACGAACGTAGGGTTTCAATTTGCTTGAAAAATATTTTCCCTTAAAACGAACGTATCGTACCGAATAACGATAAGCTTTTGTGCTTTTAGTGGAATAGTCATGTTTATCTTCTCTCCCGAGTACTGTTCGCAGCAATATTCCGCTTGAAAGCCTACTACATATCGAAGGTCAGTTGAGGTCATGTAATAGTGATGTCATACATAATAAAATGGAGTTTCTCTAGTTAATGTTCGGAACTTTTAGACTACATTAAAAGAGACACATTAGTTACTTGTCATCGTAAATGTGTTTTTCCTTTTACCTTATTTTTAATGCTATGGTAATACCAGCTTGTTTTTACCCGACTACAGCGAAGCAAAAAGGAGGGTTATGATTTTGACCGGTGTGTATGTAAGTATGTATGTTCATCTGTTCCCTGAAAACTTCTCATAATAATTTGAAAAATAAGGTATTGTTGGAAGCGTCTTGATGGTTTGCTGCATAATTATGTGACGTCACATTAAATTGAATACGGCGCCCTATAGAGTACTTACATAAAGTTGAAAAGAAAAAATAAAAAATGCTGCTATGTTGGGTATCAAATAAAAGGTCTTAAAATATTGAAATTTATATTATATTATAACCCTAAAACCCAACTACGACAAAAAAGTAAACTAAAAGGTAAAAACAAGACATTACAGACAGACGAATAAAAAATCCGGAGTCACACGTGTTAGGGCACAGATTACTTGTGACTCCGGATTTTTTATTTGTCAAGTTAGGTTTTAGTTTTTATAACTTTTCTTTTATTGTTAATATTGGTATCTGGTGAAAAATTCCCATATCTGTCATTGTGCGCTTTAATCATTTGATAACGTGACGTTATCATGAAAAATGTATGGAAATAGGTACGTTACGCGAACGGAAATTTAAAAGCGTCGTAATAATATTTCCATACGATTTACTTCCCTGTGCCGAACGATGATGATGATGGTGTGATGTGTGTGATGCCGTGACGTGGACGTGCACGTCCACGATAATATCGTTGACAAATATTTTGATGCATCTAGATTGTTGTCCGATTTTAATATTACCTAGTAATTGTTTAGGTAGTTGGATAACGTATAAATCGACTATAAAATATTAGCAACTAGCTTCTGCCCGCGTGGAGGTTGGAAATTATCCCACGGGAACGTACTACCGGGATAAAAAATCCTGGTTATAAACAATATGTGTGTCAAATTTTATTTAAATCCGTTCAGTTGTTTTTGCGTAATTGAGTAAAACACATTCAATCATCTAAACATACAAACTTACAGATTTATAAGTAGGATAGTAAGATGACTGATCTGCCTACTAGGTGTATTCTTTTTAAAAGTAATAATAATAAACGCTTTACCTCCGCTGAAAACTTTCTTCTTAAGAAATTCTGCTGTAACAGCGTGATTGAGCAACAAAGCAACATCTCAACGTCTAAACTTTAGCTTTTATTTGTATTAAGTAAAACGATAAATGAGAAGTGTGTTCTTCTGTCTGTTTGCGAATATTTTCGTGACGTATTATAAACTAAACCAGAAAATCTACATTGATATTATAAAGAGAAAAGAACTGTCTTTTTCTTTTTAATGAATAAACTCAAAAACTCAAATCTTTCACCACTTTTATGATTATCACTGAGTAAAGGCTTTAATGTATAAAGATATCTTGCGGGAGAAGCCGCTGGTGGAAGCTAGTAACTAATAGGTATATAGGCAAGAGAAAAAAATAAATAAGGAAAGAAAGAAAGAGAAAAAGAAAAAGAAAAAGAAAATGAAAAAGAAAAAGAAAAAGAAAAAGAAAAAGAAAAAGAAAAAGAAAAAGAAAAAGAAAAAGAAAAAGAAAAAGAAAAAGAAAAAGAAAAAGAAAGAAAGATAGAAAGAAAGATAGAAAGAAAGAAAGATAGAAAGAAAGATAGAAAGAAAGAAAGATAGAAAGAAAGAGAGAATAAAATTGATGAAAGTCTAGAGACTAAAGCTACGGTGTCGTAGAAGAACGGTTCCGTCATTTACTTTAATGGCCGTGATTCTTAGAAAGTCAAAGCTTTATTGTGACTGAATTGATTTAATTAAGTATCTATTTTATAAAACAGTTAGTAGCATATCATTATAAATAGATTTATATTTAACATAACATCACACCTGTATTCCCCGAAGTGTTGGGCAGAGGTGTACCTACATAAAGTACACCCACATTTCGCACAAGTCCTATTTAATAGGGGCCGAGCCTATTGCCATCGACCGGGAACAAATCCAGACTCCAGGGGCCTAAGTCTACTAATTTATAATCGTTACAATGGTCTCTCAATGGTGAGTTTTTGACAGTTTTTGTATGGCAAATCTGTCAAAAACTCACCATTGAGAGACCATTGTAACATTTATAAATTAGGTGACTAAGGCCCCAGGCTGCTACTGAGAAGTTCTAGTTGCTGTGATTTCTATCTCTCGGAAAATAAAATGAAAATCAGGAAAGCGGGGCTGTCGCGCAAAACTTGTTCATAAGATGTCACTTTTTGGGTAAAACAAATGACATACATTTTCTCTCCCAAACAGCACAAGTAACATGGGCTGACATCAACTGATAAATACTTGTACTAAGTTTCCCTCCGAGAGTGAAGAAAACATGACATTTATTTATTTACCAGACGCGTGCGACAGACGATGAAAATACATTAATAATATTATACAGTGGAACTTTGTTACGCGTGTTTCGAAGGACCATTTTAATGAATATTCTATTTATCTTTTATTCAAGTGGCCTCACTTCAGAGGCTCTGGCACGAACACGACGTAAACGTAACGTAAATTAGGACAGTTTTTGAATGGGAAATACAAACTGTCTTATAAGTAGTATTTTTGTTTAATTTTACGACAAGCACAATGAGTGTTTCACAAAATTTACGCCACCAACTGGCGGCACTGTCAAGGGGTCTTCCATATCGATGATGATAATAAAATATACCTGATGACTTTTTTTACCGTCTCGAAAAAAAATGGGTTTAATAGGTACACGGAGTAGAAGCTTATGGCATACCTAGATTTTTTTTCTTTTTTCCACAGCTTAGAAAAAAAAATATCTATCATCAAAAAACACTACCTACTTACTCAGTACTAACTTTTCATATTAGAACAAAGAAAGATAAATTTTGAAAAAAAAAAAAAAAAAAAAAAATATTACTCCGTTCACTTAATATTATATCCATTTTTTTCGAGACGGTAAAAATGTCATCCAGTATAATTATGATGGCGTTCATCATTCAGTCATGACTAAAGAAAATGTAAGACCTTTGTCACTTTTTACAGGTGGCCGGACCTCATGTCTCAGTGCTGCCACCTGGTGAACGTCATTTCAGAAAATCCTCATTACTATCACTCAAAGAAAAAGAGAAAAGAAAAAGAAAAAAAAAAGTCTTAAAACTTGCGTGCGGAACGAGTATTTTCAATTTTAAAATCGTTCGAATTTTTCGTCAATTTATTCCGTGAGTACATAAGTGCTAGGTCCACTGTAATGTGTGTGATTCTCATAACGGACCCACGCTCGTTTAGATACTCAAATCTTACATGCATAAGCTGCAAACAGCCAGACCCAGAAAAATTGGGCCATACAAATATTTGTTGCGCACTGATTCTATGAACCTTGATCCCAGTGTAAACCAATTCCTCAGTGACGGAGCCACTGAGGTCTTTGGATCTGTTATTATTATGCTTCTATACAGGGTATCTCAAACGTAGTGGTCCAAAGGCAAATGAGGTAAAGCGAAGGGGTCCACCTATCATTAAAATGAATAAAAATTTGAAACATCCTGTATAAGAACAAAGAACAAAATATTTGTCTGACCCTCATAACTACAAAATGAAAGATTTTGACCTTGGTTTTCTCTCAACGTTTGTTATTTCGCCTGAGAAAACTAGTACCTAATGTTCCTGAAAGCCTAATAAAGGCTCGTGCATACTCGCGACTTGTCGAGCGAAGCGACACCGGTAATTGTTCTACCGTGAAAGTTTCTTAGAAATTGTATTATTAAAGTCGCGTCGCGCTGTTGCGTGTGCCTGTTTGTAGGAGCCTTAAATGAGAGTCAAAATCTGCCTAGCCTTTTCCCAACTATGTTTGGGTCAGCTTCCAGTATAACGGGATGCCGCCGTATACCAGTATTTTATATCGAGCGACGCCTATCTAACCTCCACTCCTCCTCAACCCAGTTACTGGGTAACACGATACCCCTTGGTAAGACTCGTTGCCAGACTTTTGGGCTTCTGACTATCCATAACGACTGCCAAAGATCTTCAAATTACAGCCGGGACCAACGGCTTAGCGTGTTTTCCAGGCAGAGGCACGTAGGGGTCTCGATATGTAATGGATGGTCACCCATCCGCGAACCGACACCTTCGATCGACACGTGTGGCTGTTATTGCTTAGCCGCGAGCTCTTCCTTTCAATGCAAATCTAATGTAAAATTGTATGTTAACTGACATGGTTGGTTTTTGGTATTTTGGTCAGCGATTAACAAAAACTAACTAAGTTTTGGTAGATGATTTTAATCTATTTCGCTTTCAGGAACCAGGAGCTGACCCCCCCCCCCCGGGTCAGCTCCGGGTCCGAACCCCTGACTTGTGTTTTCGACCTTAGAATAGTAAATGATTGTTTAAAAAAAACTGTATATGAATAAAAATGCAATAGGTATAGGTATTTAGGTTAGAGTTTTTTTGTTGTTGAAGGTGCGTAGTACTCGCAACCGGCGGCAATCCTACCTTTTCTATAGAGGATGAGTGTACTTTACACCCTGTTCTTCATACCCCTGAAGTAGTATTGTATTCTAAAATAAAATCACGTTGTGTACAGCTTTGTCCATTTGGAAGCATAATTGCATTAAGGCCTTGACCTTTTTCATCTGTCGTTAGCTTTGATTGATGATAAAATGCAGAGTACAATTCTTTTGATCGAACGATTGAAATTCCACTCTCCAGCTTATAGCTCGCACAAAAGAAAAAAGATATTGCGCGTGCAGCACCGGACACGAGATAAAAAGTAAAACTTCTTAAAAAATAAAGAATAACAGAGTTTTAGTGTGGGAGACAGAGAGAGTTAAAACTTTTTTCTCTCTCATGGAACGAAATGTGCCTAAACGTGACGCAGCCTGCTACGATCCCTAAAAACTCACTCTCGATTCTCGTCTAAATTGTTATCGAATCGCCGCAGAATATTCACTTCAATATTCATATTCTAGAACATATTACTAACCGGCCCTTAGAAAGTGAAGGCCATTTTAAGGTTTTATTTCTTTAGGAAGAACCGCTTAAAAACAATAGACAATCATAATCAAATAATTTATTTTCAGTCTAAACGTTTAACAATTATAATATTTACAAGCCAAGGAGCTACAATTATAAAAATGTTGACACTATAACACTTTTTAAATCCATAAAAATGTTGGAAAAGACATTCAATGTCCTCACAAACACATAACATAACATAAAATCACGCTTGTATTCAGGTTTGGGCATTGGACTACCTACTAGGTATGGGTCGTTACGTGATTTTCGCGAAACGTAACGTAACTAGTGACTTCGTACGCGTCAACTGTTTTGAAAACTAGTGATTTTAGTAACTAGTTATTTTTCAAATTCTATTCGGTGATTCAACATGGTGATTTTATCGAAGTATCACAGTTATTTGCGAAACGAAAATATCAATGGTTACATAATGTAATACGTTACATTACGTTACGTTAGCTTTAAGTTTTTTTTAAAGAATAAGTTTTTGTAGCAACGTATGCAGTTACATCATTAACGTAATACTAACACAAATAAACTTCCCTTCATACTGATCACTGCATTGTAATGTAACTAGTTACAAAAATCACCTGTTTATGTGTGACTCGAAACTAGCTATTCCGCTACGTGCCCTGTAGCCAGTTATTGTAACTAGTGACGTGAAATAACGCCCATACCTACTACCTACACACATACATGTCCACCATTTCGCCAGTTATGTTCGAGTCCCCAGGGGCGAGCCCATTGCCATCAACCGGGTACAAATCCGGACTCCGGGGCCCAACTAATATAATTACTAATGTTAATTATTGTATCCATTTAAATTGAACCTGCATACCTAAGGACCAGAGTCGATCACTCAACTACTCCGTAATTTAAGTCCCAAATGATCAAAAATTTATATTAAGCCTTGGGTAAGATTTAATAACATTAACAAACTGGATAGATGAAAAAGGTGGAACCAGTCTGTTGTAAAATTAACTTTTTGTGGGTCTTTTGAGTTATGTTTGGATACGAAGTACTAATTTAAAATCCATTAGAGGACGCAGCTGTGGCTAGAAAAAAGGTAAAAATTATAAAACCAGACTACGACTCAGTGCAGAACAAAAATCTCTTGTCATAGAGAGACGGTACTCAATTTAACTTTGAGTTAAGCTCGCCTTTATACATGGACTTTGTACATTTTTATCATCGTCATTTGCCTAGTCTTTTCCCAACTACGTCGAGGTCGGCTTCCAGTCTAACCGCTGAATACCAGTATTTTACATGGAGGGACTGTCTAGCTGACCACTATAACCCAATTACTGGGTGATATTATGATACTCCTTGGTAAGGCTAAATCATTATAATTATGAAATATTTTGTAAGAATAAAATATTTATGTGTCAAATAGCATTAATCTCCTCACTCACTGTGTGTTGGTGATTTAAATTTCAGACCTGTGAATTTTCAAGTCTGCCAAAGATGTAGCTCATCGTTAAGTCAGTCATGCTTTCATGAAAAACACAAAAGATTTCAAAGAGTACGTAGTCAAAAGCCCGACAACCAGTCTTACCAAGGAGTATCGTATTACCCAGTTACTGGATTGTGAAGGTCAGATAGGCAGTCGCTCCATGTAAAATACTGACATTCAGCTGCATCTGGTTAGACTGGAAGCCGACCCCAACATAGTCGGGAAAAGGCTACGTAGATTTTGACTTCAAAGAGTAAGTGCTAGGTTTTAAACCTTGAACTTATTGCAAAAGTGGGTCTGTTACCCGTCACTAGGATTTATATAACAATTATTTGTTTTAATTACATAATTAATTATAAAACTTTGCTTCATTGGTGTGATACTTATTTGTTGCTATTTCTAAGTTTACTACGTATATGCGTATCACTCTTGTCAATCTTTAGATTATATCAAAATAATGATGTCACATAAAGTAACCGCTCCTAATAATTCTAAGAAAATATAATTTTTTGGTAACACTGTGAAACTTGATCACAATATACATTTATTATGTTACCAATGAACTCGAGGGGTGGTATAATTATTGCCCATCGCCACAAATAATCATAATAACCACCTTGACACCTCTCAATAACACTTTCCTACAAAAATATAGCCAATGGAATATATTATTGAAAATAATTTCAGTCTGTATTAAAAATCGAGTACGGTAGCGTAGTCCTTGTTAATAATGAAATCCTTACTTAAATGAAAAATTTTGGTTATTGCCTCCACTCCCCCCCACCTCAATTAGTGATAAAATGTATTTCTTTTGAATGTGAAAGTGATTGTAAAAACCAGAATCAATCTGCTTAGCCTTTTTTCAAACTATGTTGGAGTTTGAGGCTGCAGCTGAATACCAGTATTTTACATGGAGCGACTGCCTATCTGACCTCCACAACCCAGTAACTGGGTAATATTATACCTCTTGGTAAGGCTGGTTGTCAGACTTTCGGGCTTCTGACGACCCTTAACGTGTTTGCTAAAACCAATTCACAGAAATAAATAGGTATAAAATTTATTAATTGATTTTTTTTATTAATTGAAAAAATATAGTTTCTAAGCTGAAGCTCGATATTTAATCATTCATTCAAGAAAAAAGTTGCAATAAATTACGTACGTGCACGTAATTTATTAGCTGTTACAGGGCCACACATTGTCCCACCCCTTATAACTGTCACATATCTTACGAAGATAGCTCGAGGTTAAGAGAATTAAAACCAGTAAAGGAATAAAGCTAAATAAAATTATTTCAAAGAGCTTTCTTCAATAGGTAAGTACTGAAAAGTTTTTTTAAGTTTTTTTTTTTTCCAGACAGATGAAAAAGGGATTGTTTGGTTTCATTTTTGGGGTCGTTCTTTTCTTAATTAAAATTCTAAAATGCGTTTGTAGTTCTAAGGGATTACTGTTTATTAATCTGTCTGGCTTAAAAAGTCTGAATTTTTAAACAGGTTCATGTAATTTAAAAGTTACTGTTTGTTTTTATTTAAATTACGTACTAGAAGAATAATAAAAGCACACAATACCTGGCAGTAACAGTTCAAATCCTAATATCTTCAATCATTTTATCATCGAAGCGATGAGATTTCTGCTACCCCACATCTGAAATGTACCACATTATTCGCGTAAGCACTGGCACAGGACACTCGACAATATTTATAAAAAAACCCGTTGAATTTAAGAACGCGCGTTTTTTTTTTTGAATTTAGAACATCGGTAAGATGAGTTTGGGTAGGGACGTGCGTGCGGTCCGACAGCACAGGGTACACTGAGGGGGTGAGTTGAGGCGCGCGCAAAACTGTTGAATCCGTCACTGGACCAGTCTCGGGAGTTCTTTTTTCTGAAAATTGGGTACTGCACTCGCGTTTACTGTTATTGTTCTTTTTACAAATTAATGTTTTTGTTCTGCTACGTCACTTACCTATTTTTGTATACAAATTGACTTAATTTTTGTAATTTGTTGGTGAAACTACTATCGACGAAAGGGAAATTCAAACTTGGTCTTTAGAGTCGGAAATGCGGTGAAAATCCAAGCACGGTGCTCAGGTGTAACTATGTTTTTTCCATCAGAAGGTCCTACGTTTTATTTACTTACGTATAACAATAAAAGTACCTATGTTGTTTTCCCATTAAGATGCTGACAAGAGCTAAAATGCGTTCTCTGTCGGACTGCATAGAAAAGAAAGAGAAGCGCCATGACCTAACGCTTGTAATTTATTACCAAATATGAAGCAATTGTCTATTTACTAAAAACAGTAAGTTGAGTAATCGAAAATAAAAAAACAACCAAATCCTGCATTCTAATAACACGTACTTGTTGTTATTTAAAATACTAACGTATACGTTAATCTATACTAATATTACAAAGAGGTAACATTTGTTTGTTTGTTTGTAAGTTTGTATGTAGGGGGTAATCTCCGGAACTACCAGTCGGATTAGATTTTTTTTTTGCATTGGGTAGCCCACTTCTTAAGGAGGTTATATTATTGGCTACATAACATCACGCTTTGACCCTGTGGAGCCGAGCAAAACGAAAAAAAAGTCAGGAAGAACGCTTAGCGAAAACGAAAACGGGGGTGGGCCATGGGATGCGGCGCGGTGGGCCGGCGTCCGAAATCTCACACGGACGAAGTCGCGGGCAGAAGCTAGTATGTAATACAGATATTTTGGATTGGAACTAAAAAAAAACGGTAAAAGGTACGTTTACCGTTAGTTTGTATCGACTTTTTTTTTTCGAAACGTGTTTTGGGAACCTACTTGGGTTCTGAGAAATATGTTCAAAATTAACATAACAATAATATGTTTCCTGCTACCACAATCTATACAGATTTGGCATTGTTTTGTTTAAGACAAGCCTACTTTTAACATTTGCCTCTTGCCAGCGCCTTAAGTGTAGACCTGTAAAATTATAAACGATGCTTCATGCTGAAGTCTAATGATTTAGCCCAAGCATTAGGTAATGTAATAAGTGTGTTGGATATGTACATTATGTGCCTACCTGTTATGATTTTATTTCAGCTGTTCCTTTGACAGTTATTAAGTGCCTATTAACGAGGACAAAATTCATAAATAAGTAGAACAAAATGAATATGAGACGTTTTTGAACTTTAGGTTTATTTTCTGTATAATCAAGACACGTGTATAGCGGGCCCTAAACACCGAAAGTACTTAAGAGGCCACACAACCTCAGGTTTTTATATCGCTCGCACCATGCTATTCGCGGACTGAGTACGAGCGAGACGAAGGCGGCACCAAAGCGGCAATAGTTTAGGTAATTGCTTATTACGGCCAAAATAATGGTAATTAAAAAAAAAAAAAAACATTGTCGCTGCTATAAAGTTAGTTCAGTTAGTATGCAAAGTTTCATGATCTACTTTGAAGTATTTTTTGAATAGCAGCGGTTTATTGTTCGGTTTGGAGGTAACTTTGGATTTTTTTTCGGCTAACATAGTACTTAACGTTAATCCTCAACTTTAACATATATTTATTTCAAAATTAATGCTGCCGTAGTTTCGATATAACGGCGGATCTGAAGTAATTTGACGTCTTATAGGCCCTTAATGGGCTACCAAATGGTTTCTTATTTATTTAAAATGTACGCCCGCTTTAACTGTTAGCCTCAAAAAGATGACAAGAATTCAGTTGATTGTCTATAATGCTCAATACCAATATTTTAAATGGAGCGATTGCTAATTTAATCTCCACAACCCATTTACTGGGTAACAAGATAAACGCCCAAAAGTCTGACAACCAGTCTTCTTAAGTCAGTTTGTCAGACTTTTTGGGCGTCTGACTCCCGTAACGATCGACTGTCAAATATCTACGAATAACAGCCGGGACTAACGGCTTTCCGAGGCATGGGACGAGGTATGTTTTAGATTATACATAGGGTAGGTACGTTTTTCCAATTTCTTAGATTTTTCCTGAAAAATCTATTTTCACGGCATGATTATTTCATTAAACTCTTTTACAGAATCGTTTCCCTAAAATTCCCTTACCATTTTGGAAATAAAATCTGCTCCCCAGCTTAAAATCATCGATAGTTCAGCTCACCCCTAAGGAATAAAAAGCGGTATGATACAAACGTGTCTGCCAGAGATCACAGCCCGCTTAGTCTAACTCCCGCGTCGGTAAGTAGTCAAATCAAAAGTTGGCACGAAACAAAATTGCAGCACAATTCAATACTAAATGTATAGAATTGTACTAGTTTCGTACAAAGCGATAGAATTTACACGTGTATCGAATTTTATATTTGAATAAAGCTACGAATCACGTTTTCGAAATTTGAAATGTTTTTGGATTTGGAACTGTTTTTGGGGATAACTTGCTATTGGTCGAAGCTTTGAATGGCTTGGAATACTTTGTTAATCGTTGATTTTATTGTCGTTTGTTAAAGAGTTTTTGTTCCTAATTGACAGAAACTGATTTTGCAATTGCCGAGTCGATAGTCTATTATTCGCCTGCGTAAGCGAGTGCACTGTCAGTTGGATTCACAGTCAAAATGTATTTCTTTCGGTCAATGCACGGGGTTTATGATACTTTATTGCCAACTAATTGTGCATGCATGATTACTTATTATAGGTTCAGTTCAATTATCAGTATTATAATAATGTCTTCATAGAAAACGGCCGAAACGACGCGCTTCGAAATCTCATTGTATACCAGTACGCCACAGACTCGAGTGCGAAGCAGGTACGCCCGGACGCGGAAGGTTTATATACCGAGCGACCGTAGATAATTATTTCAAGGTCACTGCCGAGACATAATACTGTTACTTTAATATGCTATGGTATAGACCTATCAGTTAAATGACAGAATTCAAATAACACAATATAGAGCGGAGTTTCTATGAAAGATAAAATCAGAACTAAAATTATCCGGGAAAGAACTGAAGTGGCAGTGGGCTGGACATGCAACGATGTCCGATGGCCGGTGGAGCAGACGACTCCTGGAGTGGAGACCGCGTATCGGCAAGCGAAGGCTCCTACAGCTAGATGAACCATCGACATTATAAATGATGTTGGAACAGACTGGATGAGGAACGCGGAGGATTACACGGCTGAGCTGATTGATTGAAAACTATATCGGCACCAGAATAATATCGACGCAATAGTGTAAATAATACCTAACTTAACTTGTATGTTAGATCAAATCTTATGACACATTACATATCGGTTTCATTTTGCGGTTAAATAAAACCACAGAACCTAGCTCTCACAATCTCAATTAAAATCATTCAAACAATGTACATGTATACTTAGGTACCTAATCATAATATTACCACGAAAACCTAATGATACAAATGTAAGAGCTCATAAATATACTCGAGCCAATTTTGATTTAAATGAGATTGATTCGAAGAATTTGCTAATTGTTAATAAGAATTTTATAAAGCTAAGTTACGAATTTTGTGAATAAACCAGATAAACCAGGTTCAAAATCTCGTGATTTCAAAAGGCAATGTGACTTTTTACCTGAATCTTAAAAGAAGGTCATCCATTTACGGCATATATCCAATTTTAGTAACAAATATCACTGATCGTTTTTTTTATTTTAAAATGTTGAAAGTTATTTGATACCTGAGCTCTTTCCCTTTTTAAAATAATTGTATAATACCTAATATTTAATATATATTTAAGTGTTAGGTAGTATAATGTATTTGAGTATAATTAAATGTATATTATAAATATTTTTTGAAAGATTTATGACCACTTTTTTAATCATCCTCATCATTAGCCTACTGCAGTGAACTACTACACTGTGGTCTTGCAATACTCATTCAGCTGCTAGCAGCCACTCCACTCAGCCGTTAAGTTGGATCCCAAACTTTTTGCAGTAGGTACCTTCAGTATCCTTTTTAACTTCCTCTGCTGGACACAGGCCTCTCCAATTGTACGCCATTTGGCACGATTTTCGGAACCGCTCATCTAGCTGCCCAGCCGCGAAGACCATCGCTCCACCTAGCCTGAGGCAGTCCTATCTTACTTTTGTCAATTTGTGGTCTCCACTCAAGAACATTATATATCTACCCCAACGGTAATCGGTTCTACGGCTAATATGGGCGGCCCATTGCCACTTCAGCTTGCTTATTCTATGAACTATGTCGCCAACTTTGGCTCTCTGTCAGATCATCACCTCGGTCCGGATTCGATCCCAGCTCCATAGCTCGTTGAGCTATCTTGAATTTATGGACAAGTCATACCGTGTGTCCAGGTTTCGGCTAGTCATTTTGTTTCCTTAAAAAAACCTAAACATCTGCACATTGGAGAACGGCTTGAAGTTATACCTAGAGCGTAAAGGAAAATATTTATTTTTACGCTGATTTTCCGCCAAAAGCGAATGGATGACCTGTCAAAAACGTTTGATTGAACGTACCTTATTGTTAGGATGAAATAAGATGTGGTAGCAATGGTGAAATAATACAATCTTCTTTCTTTTGTTTTTGTACGGTACATTGCGTGGGTCGGTGTTGAATTAATTGCTCTTTTGTCATTGCATGATTGAACCTGAGTGGATAGTTTATTATTATTTGTCTACCGGGCCTGTATTATCTATAAAACCTATACCTATCTGCCTAGCCTTTTCCCAATTTTGTTGGGGTCGGCGTCTAACCGTATGCAGCTGAATACTAGTATTTTACATGCAGCGACTGCTTATCTGACCACCACATCCCAGTAACTGGGTAATACGATATCCCTTGGTAAGACTGGTTGTCATACTTTCAGGCTTCTGACGACCCGTAACGACTGTCAAAAATCCATAAATGACAGCTTGGACCAACAGCTTAACGTGTTTTCTGAGACACAGAGGAGTCTCGATATTTAAAGATAGTCACCCATCCACGCACCAATCCCGGCAAGCGTAGCTTAACCTGATGGATCGACCCGTGTGGCTGTTATTACTTAGCCACGAGCTCCTCTATCTAACCATCCATGAAACCTATTTAGGTTTATTATTTGTGTCATATATATCATATAATATATAACATAACATAACAATTGTCATCACTATTGTATTTCCCGATGAGTTAGGCAGAGGAAAAATATCCAAAATAAAAAAGTAATTAACGATTTTCTGACCACAGGTTCATAATAATTTGTGATAGTAAACAAAATAACAAACTAAAACTATTAATCAAATGTGACAATTTAACCACTTAGGATAATGGACATAACAGGTTCACTAATAGTTGTTGGACATTTTTAAAATATTCAGTTGTCAGAACTCACTTAAAATTAAATGAGACTTTGAAAGTGGATTACGGCTAAGTCTTAATTTTACTAAAGGCAGATTTAAGTCCAGATTCATTAATTTAGTCTTTAGTTAGTTAGTAACTTATAGCCACCTGTTGTTATTGAGAGGGTTAAAGTGTCAGTCACTCTATTTTACGTATCATTACATCACACCTTGCTTCCCTGAATGGTTGGGCAGAGATGACCTAGAGTACACACACATTTCGCAACTCTAGGGTATGAATGAGACCATAACAAAGAATCAACTGGCATAATATGAATTATTTTTCAATGATCTTTTTTTGTTTTCAATTTTCATACAGGTAGGTCGTGTAGTGCTGTCGAATATAGCCAAAGAATATATCGAATCTTAGCCAAAGTAGCGGGCGATTTTTAGTGTGACTATTTTTTTTTATCGCACACTGGATTTTCAACTCTCGGTTTAGAGCGGAGCATTGAGAATCCAACAACAGAGTGCATGACACCACGACAAAAAACCTATTGTTCGATTTTAAAGTCTCGGCGGTAAGCAGTGCGTTGAAAATACAGTGTGCAATAAAAAATCGCCTGTCGGTATGAGGGCTTAAAATATAAAAATTATTTCTTTCCTACACTTTAATTTATGGTCAGCTAAACATACTTCCAGGTTATACTTTCTAGCAGTACCTATATGTATATAAACACAGTGCAGGAAACAAATCACGCACAAAACCATGCTTCCCTCGGAACGACAATCACAATTAAAACTGTCGTCGATAGATTTTTTCAGCGAAGACAATAGAAAGTTGTTCTAAGAAAACAATTAAATGAAATCTTTCATTCTGATCGCTATTGTTGTGCACGGAATCGCCGCGCCCCAGCAGCGTTAAAGACGGCAGTACTAATCAATTTTGTGTCGCCGAAAATGCTTTGAGCGCACACTAATTTCTGTGCGTCATTTATGTCGTAGGTGTAGTAGAGTAATGACTGGATTGTTGGTCTACTGGTCGCAAGCGCTACTGTTGAGCATAAGGTCCTGGGGTCCATTCCCCGGTCGGGCAAAGTGGGTTTTTCCATCTGGGATTTCTCAGTAGCAACCCGGAGTCTGGATTTAAGCCCGTTTGATGTCAATAGACTCGCGCCTTGTTACATGGGACTTAAACATAACTGGCGAAACGTAGGTGTAAACTGTACTAGTACACCTCTGCTTTATCCTTCAGGGATTACAGGCGTGATGTTATATATGTAGGTAGGTGGGTGACACGGTTGGTTTGTATGGAAAGTGATGACAAATGCGTCTTCAGCAGCAGCCGTCCGGCGTCTCCGTGCTCTGTGGCCATTTCTACTGGTATTGAGCTATGTTGTATCGAAGTCTGTTCTATTGTCATAGAAGAATAGAACTGATAGACCCGCAGTTGAAAGTTCAAGGTTCTGTGTTGTTGTGATTTTAGAACAACACAGGATATAAGTTGAAACCTGGAAACCAGTCCTGGAGTGGAGACCGCGTATCGTCAAGCATAGTGTGGGACGCCAGTCAGCTCGATGGACCGATGACCTTAAAAAGGTGGTTGGAACAGACAGCGGAGGACTGGGTGTTGTGGCGCAGCCTGGGGGAGGCCTATGTCCAGCAGTGGACTACGATAGGCTGAGTTCATTGATTGATTGATTTGTTGAATCAATCATGGGCAGGTTTCATAATAGTTTCTGGATACAATACAGTGTGAGTCTTCATAATGTGCACATATCGAAATGAGGGATTCTATGCTTAATTTGACAAACGGAAAAAATATTTAAAAAAATCTATTTTTATTTTTTTTGTATTTTTTACCCCAATGTAAAAAAAAATTAAATGATCTATCGCGATGAAACAAACTCAACTCCATAATGATTGGTAGTAATTAAGTGTTCTTATAAAATGAAAATTGTGGGAAAAACCCCTCCCAATTAAACCCAAAAAACCCTCAATTGAAAATAAACAGGTATTTCATCCAAAAATCTGTTCTTTTAATCAATTTTTACAAGAATCGTAAAAAAAAATCAATAAGACGAATTTTTTTAAATAAAAAAAAATGGAAAAAAAAATGTATTTAGATTTTATTTTTTATTTTTTCCGTCGATAAAATTAAGCATAGATTCCCCGATTTCGATATGTGCACATTATGAAGACTCACACTGTATAGTAGCTTGTTGTTGAGCAATATGGAAGCTTGAATGGATAATTGTTAATCAACAATGTTTCTGTTCAGAAATGTACAAAACGATTTGCTTTTACAAATTGCTATACTCCAAACAATTATCACACAATAGGTTATAATAAAACTACTGAGATAGATTACAAGACACCATAAATTCATAGTCATATTTTTTTTTAAAGCGGCAATAGTAAACGTGGTAGAGATTTCGCCATATTTTGGCATGCAAATATTAATATCTAAATAAGGTGCTATTTTAAATAAATCAAAATAAACACTATCAACAAAAAAAACCCGAACACGGCCACTCTATGACCGCACATATCGTCCTTTACAAGGGACGTCCACGGTCACTTTCAGACGCGAAAATTACGTATTGTTTGTAACGCGGAAATGTTTGGAAATATGTGGGTCAAGAAGAGGCAGTTGTTGTGGATTGGACACTGTGGAATGATAATTAAATCTTTAAACTATACACAATAAAGCTGAAGAGTTTGTTTGCGCTAATCTCTAGAACTACCAGTCGGATTAAGGAGTTAAGCATAAAGAAAGAGAAGAAAAAATTCAGAAAGAACGCTAATCGAAAACGAAGAGATAGCGCGGGTGGGCGATGCGATGCGACACGATGACGAAGTCGCGGGCTGAAGCTACTATATTTATAATTCTGTGAAAATTTAAATTGAAATTGATTCAGTGTTACCGAGCAAAGTTAAATACATGTGTGTGTGTGTTGTGTATGCGTATAGTTTTTGTGAATTTGATAATGAGTTGACTTGCTTTCACTATTTTGTAAAAGAAATCATCATGTAAAGAAAGAAAAGCCGATTGGCTGACTGGCATGGCCATAACAGACTTCCAAGATAATTAATTCGTGTTGAAGAAACATCCCTCGTGGAGGTTTTTTTATGCGAGGTGCATTCCCATAAGAAAATAATTACAGGTCAACCCTCACCAAACCTACTATACGAAAACGTTCAGAAATTCAGAGGCTCAGAATATTTCATGTCACCTTTTGATAACAAGCACAAATACCGGTGATATCACCTGGATTAGCAAGACAATGGGATGAGTGAAAGTGATGCGGACAGGAGATTAAGGGTTTTAGCCCTTAATTAGAGAATGGGTAAACCTTGTCGAAAGCGTACTGACAACAAGTGGGGTACTTTCCCCACTTAGGGTAATCATCTGGGTAAATACCCTAATTATGGGTAAATGAATTGACGTTGACTTCGCATGCTTTGTTAGTTTAGGTGTCAGGCAGGTACTTTGTGCAATATATTTCATGAACACTGCTCTCAAAAAGGTGAAAGGACACATCATGAGGAAACGGGCATGTCCTAGAACTAAAATGACCTCCTTAGGTATTTTAACCCGTATCCGTCATAACTTACTGTTAATTCGAAATACTCAACAATTTCAGTGAAATTATGTTCCTACAATTTCAATTAAACCCTCTTCGGTAACTGGCAGTTATTTAATCGGGCTGAAAGTCAAACTTTGAACTCCTCATTCCGAAATAACTTGTTCATATTCCTATGATGTGTAGGAACTTTGAAATGCTCTTCTTATTTACAGCAAAACGCATATTATGTATCGAAGTTTTTTATGGAACTTTTCATGGCATGCTGAAGTTCATATATGTACTACATTTATGTCTCCTTGTTTTATACCAGAATACCCGCGAAACGCGGATTTTTGCATAACTTTTTAATTAGTCGAGATTTTTTATTCATATTCTTTATCTCCACCTCTTTAGGTCATGAGCTATCCAAATATAAAAAAATATTTGGCCTAGGTCTTAAGAGGGAGGCGTGAAAATTGATTCGCTTTTACAATGTATAATAGATACCTGCAACATAGTATGCAACTAAGACACTAGAAGACACTAAGAACTAACACACTTTATATGTAAGGATTTTTTTTACTTACACCATATTATTTTCGACTACGTCATTGCCAACATCCAAACTGTCAACATTCGAACTGTCATTTTCATAAAAAATATGCGCGGGCTATTTGGGAAAGGATGAAAATTACTTAATAATACCTTGACCGTACAAACAAAAAAATACGTACACATAATAAATATATATTATACATAATGTACACATATGTACATAATTGTAATGCTATATTGAACGAAGCATCGAGGAATCTGCATATACGAGTATCTAAAGCATTTCACGCCACCCGATCAAAAGCCGTCCCAGGCTATGGAGTAATTATAACCGGTTATTCTTGTTTTATAAATTAAAGATTATGTTTTCAGATGAATTGTTAGTTTAATGAAGAAAACGAAACACACACATTACAAGAGCAACTATCGATCCTTCGGTAGCCATATTAAAAAAAAACCGGAAACATGACAAAAACAAAAGAACTAAACTTATCCATAATGTTACCAACACACATATTACATTGTAAACTTTATTACCAACACCCCCTGTCAATGTAATATTATAGCTAAACTTAACATTTTTAACTCTTTTTAACTAATATTTTTAACTTAACATTTTTAACACTTTTTAAATAATATTTTTAACTTAAACCACACATTCTAATAAATTTTAACAACAAATTAGCATTCAATGGCTTAGTCAATGCATCTGCTATCTGATCCTCTGTTTTAATATATTTAACAACAATTTTTTCTTTATTAATTAATTCTCTTATATAATGGTATCTTATATCAATGTGTTTCAACCTTTTGACACTATCTGTCATGGCTACTTTCATAGCAGATTGATTATCACATAATATTGTTACTGGACACATGTTTTCATCAGGCAAGAAATCTTTCAGTATATTTATTAACCAGCATGCCTCGCTAGCAGCCATACTCATAGAAATATATTCTGATTCTGTTGAGGACAGACTAACAGAACATTGTTTTTTAGAACACCATGCAATCAAGCAGTTTTTAAACATAAAACAAAAACCAGATGTGGATTTTCTGTCCAACAAATCTCCACCCCAGTTTGCATCACAATATCCTATCAACTTAGTGCTATCATCACATTTATAAACAAGTTTGTAATCCAATGTATGTTTAACATATCTTAAAACTCTCTTTAACGCTGACAGTAATACATCATTAGCTTTGTTCTGATACCTACTTAATATAGATACAGCTACAGACAAATCTGGCCTTGTACCACATACTGCATACATAAGACAACCTATTATTCTTCTACACAAGTTTTCAAGAGTTTTATCTGACTTTTCATTACAATTTTTAAAAATGTTAATATCAACATTTTGATCCATAGGGGATGATACTGGTTTACAGTTTTCCATCTGAAATCGTTTCAAAATATTTTCTAAATACTTCTTTTGAGATAATTCAGTTACTCCTGTCTTTAAATTCTGTTTTACATTAATGCCAATGAAATCTGATATAAAACCTAAATTTTTCATTTTAAATTCTCTACATAGCATTTCTTTAAATACATTTACAAAGTTTTCATTTGTTCCAAAAGTTAAAATATCATCGACATACAATAACACAAATATTTTATCTTTACCATGACATTTCACATAAAGGCACGAATCACACTTTGATTTCATAAAATTTTCTCTCATCATTATTGAATTAAACTTATCATTCCAGTACTTAGGGGATTTTTTTAAGCCATATAAAGATTTGTTTAATTTTACAATATTACTATTCTCTTTATACAATCCCTCTGGTAATTCTAGGTATACATTTTCTTTTATTTCCCCATAAAGAAAAGCTCCAGTGACATCCATTTGATGAATAGGTAAGTTTAACATAGTTGCAATAGAAACAAACAATCTGAAAGTGGTCAACTTAGCTACAGGTGCATAAATATCATTTAAATCTATATCATCATTTTGCTCAAAACCTCTTGCCACTAACCTAGCCTTGTATTGCTTTATACCATTAGAATTTTTAATTTTAAACACCCATTTACTAGAAATTAACTTACAGTTATCTGGCTTGTCACAATATTCCCATGTCCTATTTTCCATCAAAGTGTTCACCTCTCTTTCAACTGCTTCTTTCCATTCTGAAGCATCTTCTCTTTCCATAGCTTCCTGGTATGTCTTAGGTTCATCCTCATCCAAGAATACATTGTTACACTGGAAATAGATTTGCTTTTTAATACGCTTACTAGGCTCTCTTTTCTCAAGTTGTCCATCTGATTCATCACTGCTGCACTCTTCACATACACTTGGTTCATACAAACTACCATGGTCAGAAGATGAGTCAGAACTTATCACACTCAAATCTTGACAGTTTTCCTCCATACTCTGATTTGGCATTTCTCTCTCTTCTTGCTTATCTTCCAACAATGTAAGAAGTGGTGCATTGTCATTCACTTCTTTTGGCTTCTCTAAAAATACTATGTCTCTCTTTATCTGGACTATGTTTTTCTTTTCAAAATATACCCTGTATCCTTTGGTTTCCTCTCCATACCCAACCATTATTCCATTTTCACCTTTAGAATCCCATTTTGTTCTCTTCTGCTGCGGAGTATGTACAAACACAGGTGTACCAAAGACCTTCAAGTCTTGTATATCAAAACTTTTACCCGTCCAGGCCTCATATGGAGTTTTGACTTTATCTGAACTTAACCCTGTTCTATTCAGTACATAACAGGCAGTGTTTGTAGCTTCCGCCCATAATTTCTTTGGTAGACTTTTGGCATACAATAGAGATCTAGCCGCTTCAACTAATGTCCGATTTTCACGTTCGGCTTTTCCATTTTGTTCTGGAGTATAGGTTACCGTAGTCTGATGCAAAATTCCACTGTAGGAAAACAGTTTTTTTATATCATTGTTAACAAACTCTAAACCATTGTCACTCCGGAAGTACACAATCTTATTACCAGTTATATTTTCACTCATCTTAATAAACTTTTCAACATATGTCTTGACTTCATGTTTCCCCTTCATAAAATAGACACTTCGATAATTTGAAAAATCATCCTTCAATAGCAGGAAATACCTCGCTCCTCCAATGGAGGTCTCCTCCATGGGACCGCAAACATCGGCGTGAATTAATTCGCCCGTCCTTGAGGTCTTCGTTTCACTCGACTTAAAGGGCAAACGGTGTGCTTTTCCCTTCAAACATCCCTGACAATGACCAACGAAGTCGTCATTTGCCTCAATCTTATTGTTTGCAAGCACCTTTTTCACATATTGAATATTTTGATGCGCGAGTTTTGCGTGCCATTCGCTAAGATTAGACTTCACTTGAGTTGTATTTGCAGCACTACATTTGAGACGAAAGTCCATTATGTACATGTTTCCACAACGATTTGCAACCGCACAAAGTCTTTTGTTTTTGTAGAAATTACATTCGTTTTGATTTGTCTCCATATTATAACCTTTTTCTGTCACACGGTTCACAGATAATAAATTCGTTTTCAGTTCCGGCACAAACAATACGTTTTCTAATGTAGTTTCGATCCACGCATGTCCATTGAATACCATCGTTGCCACCTGTCCGCAACCTAATGCACTAATTGTCGTTCCGTTTCCTACGATAACTGACTTGTTATCGAGAGACGAATATGAGGTAAACAATTGTCTTTCAAAGCACATATGTTCGCTTGCACCTGTGTCTACCACCCACTTTGAATGCGTATAATTTTCGACCGAATTATCAACTGATTCTAACATCACAAATGCATTGCTGTCTTTGTTTAACCGAAATCTACACTCACTTTTCAGATGACCGGGTTTATTACAGTAAAAACACCTTTTACCAAACCTATTTGCCGTGTCACTGTCTTTAACTTTACTTCTACACTCCGATTGATAGTGTCCGAGTTTATTACATTTATAGCACTTGACATTCCTCTTGTTCACTGTTCTCTTCGCAAGAAACGCTGATGCTTCCGGTATTTGATCACCTCTTTCCTTCATGCGTTCTTCTTCGATTGACAACCTTGCCACCAAGTTGTCATACGTCTGTTTTTCATCAGGGGCCGACTCCCAGGCAGATACGAAGTGCTTATAGCGATCAGGCAATGACATCAAAACCTTAGTGATAACAAACTTTTCAGATATATCCTCTCCCAATTGCTGCAACTGGTTTTGCATTTCTTTTATTTTTGATAAGAATATAGACATCTGAATTCCTTCTTCGTATTTAAACTGAAAGAAACGTTGCTGGATGATATGAATGTTTGTTTCACTTCGTTGTTCATACACAGCTATTAACTTATTCCACATTTCAGTAGACGTGTTGCATGAAATGATGTGTATCATAACTTCGTCACTAATACGTGTGACTATTAACGTTTGCGCTTTAGCATCTTTCGTTTTCCATGCTTTTTCATTTTCTTCTGTCTTTCTTCCTTCGACCACATCTAATAAATCCTGGCCTCTTAAGACAACTCTTATTTGAAATTTCCAAACATTCCAGTTTTTGGATCCCTCCAACTTAGTGATGCTAAGATTTCCATCCATCGTTGCTCTTCTTGCCTTCCTTCCTGCTTGTGATCAACAATTCCTTGTCCTTTTACACCTTCCCGGCCGCAATTTTCATAACCTCTAAAACAGCGCGTGCCGGTAATTTCACTTGCAGTATTTTTCTGACTATTTACTTCGTTTTCTTCTTATTTACATGCCTGGGCCCATAACCTCTTGTTTTATAAATTAAAGATTATGTTTTCAGATGAATTGTTAGTTTAATGAAGAAAACGAAACACACACATTACAAGAGCAACTATCGATCCTTCGGTAGCCATATTTAAAAAAAACCGGAAACATGACAAAAACAAAAGAACTAAACTTATCCATAATGTTACCAACACACATATTACATTGTAAACTTTATTACCAACAGTTATTACCAGCTATTACTGGTTAGTTTCGGACAAAGGCGGCTCCTGGCCTCAGTGCGTGCATATGTCACATAGATTGGGGCAAGTTATGAGAAGTTATGGTACCTACCACACATTTTATTGGTGAGTGGTGATGATAGGTATGATGAAATACTCTTGCTATTGAATTATTAAGACATTCAATAAAAAAAAAACTTTGATAAAAAAGATGATGCGTGAGACAAAACATTTTAACGCACAGTTAAAAAAATGTATGGCCATTATAAATACTTTCATACAAGGCAAGTCTCTTAATTTTATTCCAGAAATAATTTCGTTAATCGGCACAAAAAGTAGGTACATGATACCTAGTGCATTATTTTCATTAAAACAGGTGGAATAATCTAGTCAAGACTCTTCAGCTAATTTGTATCGATATGCTTTATTTGAAAATGCTCTGAACAAAAAATTACATACATCCCATCACCAAAATTTTCTTTAAACAACTTTTATAAATACACCCCATTATGTTTATTTGGTTATAGACCAACCTCTCATGTACGTGGATGTGGGTCCAGGCAATAACAAATGTGACTTTTTCCATTTCATATGTCTGTAGTTTTTCAGTGTTTATCTTGGATATCTTTGTCATCGATGAAGGAAAACATCGTGAGGAAGCCTGGTCATATAGTAAATAATAATTATAAGTTTGAAATCGCCAACCTGTCTTGAGCAAGCGTGGTGATCAATGCTATATCTGTAGATGTTAGGGTATTTATCTGAGCGATTTTTTTTTTTTTTATCGCAACGGTGATGCTCTTGGCCTGAATCTCACCTGATGGTAAGTGATGATCAGGCCGAAAGTGGAAGTGAGCTTCACCCGGAATCCTCAACCACAGAAGAACTGGCTATCTTACCTCTAACTGCCGGAACACAACAATGCTGCTAACATTGTTGTAGATGGTGGTAGCTGGCCAGGCGAACTTAAAGAAGCCCTACCACCAAACCGAGCAGAAATTCTAAAGTAGACAGCTATTTAAATATTTCCATGAGTTACTCAAGTATATTGTAATTTTTATTTACCACAAACATCACAGAAAACTCTAAATTATTGCATTTTCTACATCTATAAACAGGGTGCAGGCCGCAGGAATCCGCTGGACACGAGAAGCACAGAACCGGTCCAAGTGGCGGTGCTTGGGGGACGCCTATGTCCAGCAATGGACGTCTTTCGGCTGAAATGATGATAATGATTTTATTTATTTTCACTTCAGAGGCAAAAAACATCTGTGTAGCCCTGGCTCTTGTACTAGGAGTTCCTCTATCACAAGAGCCAGTCCTCTCAATTTACAGGGAGTATGTTATAGACAAAAACGAGATAAATGTTGGTTAGTAGGTTTACAAGTATTCGAGAAAGATTCAGGGTGTGAACAACACAACTTACTTCGTCCGTAATAAAAAATGGCAAGTGAATAAATTATAAATTTTTCAATTAAAAACGTTTCCTCCGTAAAACTAATATCCCTAAGCCATAGTATTCTTTCAATTACCCCCGCTGTCACTCTTAATTAATTTGTTCGCTAAGTATTAGCTTTATTACTTGCTACACTGTGTTATTTTAGAATTCCATTAATTTTGTTACGTTTTTAATGTATTTTATGGTGTCTGATGAATAAAATAGTGTTTATAAAGAAATTTTAAGCCCGATGGTGAAGGGACTTTTAAATTGCCGAAAAATATATAAAATCTCTTATTATGTAGCCCAATTAATCAATCAATCAGCTCAGCCTGTTGCAGTCCACTGCTGCACATAAGCCTCTCCCAGGCTGCGCCACACCTTTTTAAGGTCGTCGGTCTATCTACCTGAAGGGTGTCTGACACTACGCTGAACGATACGCGGTTTCCAGGACTCGTCTCCAGATTTCAACTTATATCTTTACCTAATAAAATACACTATCAATTCTAAAATAACAACTACACAGGACCTTGTACTTTCAACAGCGTGTCCATCAGATCTATTCTTCAAAGACAATAGAACAGACTCCGATACAATACAGCACAATAGCAGTAGCAATGGCCACGGAGCATGGAGACGCCGGACGGCTGCTGCTGCAGACGCATTTGTTATCACTTTCCATACATACCAAGCGTGTCACCTACATAACATCAAGCCAAGAATCCTTGAAGGGGTCGTCGTGGACGTCCACGTCTCGATAGGTTGAGTTGATTAATTATTTTTATTTTATTAATTTCCCTTTGTCCCCTTTAACGGGACATGGCCTACGGGGACAACGGGAATACACGGATTATTTAACCTAATTTAGGCATGCATGGCTGTTTAATAAAACTCTCTTATATATAGATTTATTTACATATTACTTGCCTCATTGGTCTAGGTGTCCACAAGTGCTATTACAGAGCATGAGGTCCTGAGTTCGATTCCCAGGTCGAGCAAAGTGCTATTAGGTTTTTCTATCAGGAATTTCTCAGTAGTAGACTGGGAGTCTGGATTGCCCGGTTGAAGGCAATAAGCTCGCCTATTATTACATGGGGTTAAATGTGGGTGTACTATATACACCTCTGTCTGACTCTTCGGGGAAAATAGGCATGATGTTTTGTTATAATATATTACTATTTAAAATATACAATACAATTTTTAAATGTTTTACAATAACATGATCCACCCTTTAGAAACACTGTGCAATATCTCACCTAACTTATTTTATTTATTTTTTACCTTTCGTACTTCGTGGAGCCATTTCATTATTCTGACATACTACAAAAACAAACAGTGCAAACTAAAAGTTGACACAAGCATGCATGCTAAAAGTATTAAAATTACAATATTAAACAACACATAACTCACGAATCTTAACTCAAACGCTATAGCGATAAAGTACAAAATCGTTTGAGAGACCCATTAACCGGTGCTTTGGATTTACCAAATGTCGCTAGCGCCGTTCACCTAAAAATACGGGAATTTTACCAATTTACGTACAGAAAACCGGTATCCGGTAGCGGTATCGTAAAATCCGAAACCTATCTCCGATCAGTGGATTATTTCAATATGGGTCACAATTTACATAAAAAAGATACGTGTTTCGCTATGAAAAAATGTGGTTTTTATTAAAATACTATAGCTTTTTATGTTGGTGGCAGTACACTAAAATTATATATGTGAAGTTTTAACGATAAATACGTAATATTTTTGGAATAGAATTGCTATTGAAAGTAGAAAAGTTGTTTAGAGTCAAATTGAAAAGAGCAAAGCTGTTTTCTGTGCGTTTGTAACATTTATATTGCAACTTCCCTTCAAACTTCTAAAATCTGGTTAGATAGTTGTACTATCATCTAACTTTGTAGCTTATTCAAAATTGGAGACAAACAGCTGAGCCACAGCCACAGTACTTCAATGTCACCACCACTACGTCGATTGTATACGCTTTCATAGCAGTTGCTGAGCCACCGCTCTGCTTCAATGACACCACTACTACGTCAATTGTCTACGCTTTCGTAGTAGTTGCTGAGCCACCACTGTGCTTCAATGTCACCACCACTACGTCGATGGTCTACGCTTTCATAGCAGTTGCTGAGCCACCACTGTGCTTCAATGTCACCACCACTACGTCGATTGTCTACGCTTTCATAGCAGTTGCTGAGCCACCACTGTGCTTCAATGTCACCACCACTACGTGGATTGTCTACGCTTTCATAGCAGTTGCTGAGCCACCACTGTGCTTCAATGTCACCACCACTACGTCGATTGTATACGCTTTCATAGCAGTTGCTGAGCCACCACTGTGCTTCAATGTCACCACCACTACGTCGATTGTCTACGCTTTCGTAGCAGTTCAAACAATCCGCTACGCCATCTACTATGTCCGGAGTACATACGCCACGCGTAGATTTGCATCAAACATGATTCTTTTAACAGTCGATTGCCTGTTCCGTATACGAAATCCCCTAAAACAATTTATTGTTATAGATAGACTATTATTTCTGTTCGCAATGTATGCGTACTTTACACTATAACAAAAACGATAAACTGAAAAAATTCAATATTCCTAAACCCATAAACAATACATGTTTCCATACCGAAAATATTCAATGCATGCTCTGCAGACAATTTTTTTGTAGATTTATTTTTGACTGCTCGTGTTATTAACGATATACCTATTATCATGTGGAGCTTCAAAATACTTTTTATAGCAATGTTTTTGTATCAAACACTATGATTGTATATTAGTAGGTAGTATTGGAAACATGATTATAACATCACGTCTGTATGCCATAGCGGTAGGCAGATATCGATAATAGTGAGTACATTTTGTTAGTTTTGTTTTTGTAAATGACTCCTAATTGATTGATTTGTGCTAGTTTAGAGTTATGATGATGAGGAACAGGGTGTAAAGTTCACTTATCCTCTAAAGAAAAGGGAGAATCCTCCGACCAGACGGGTGTCGTGTTTGGCGGGCAGCTGCCCAACAATTAAAGTCGGGAAGTCTTATATATGTTGATCGTGCGGTAAACTCTAATTGCGCAATGCGGGGTTTTGTGTGACTTCAGGTCTTTGATGCGTAGTTCACATGTGGCGTTGTAGATGCCGCCACACTAGGATCAGCTGGTGCAATACATGTGTTATTACTGTTTTTCCCTCTTCTTCGCTCGTTTTTTGTAAACAGAAAAATGTTTCAAATAATGTTGGATAATCCACTGATGATTATACATTTCAGTCCATAAAATATCTCTGACCATTGCCCAACCAATAAAAAGTTACGCACAGCAAAAGAATTGATGTTCACAATTTCTTTTCATTAGCAGTCAGAATTACTCCTGTGCCCCTCTAATTGTAAATCAATTAACATTCAATTCAATTCACAATTTAATTATTTACCGTTAATTAAAAAATACAACGACAATCTTTCAGTCGCGCGCCTCCAATCAGCGGCCGGTCCGTTGTGGCGGACATTTAATTCAAAGTATTGTTTTGTTCGCTGGTGTGTCCCGGTGATTATTAGAACAACTGTGATGAACTTGCTGAATGTATCAACTATTTGGTATGGACTATAAATGTTTAGTTTTTTAAATATTGCCTGAATATATTCAATATGTAAGTGAATATATGTATTCTTATGAAAATATAAAGTTATTCCAAACTTCAAAATATTAGCGTGACGTGCAATGCAATAAGATTTGAATATTAATACTGGTAATTAGTCGATATGAGGAAACAGATACACACTTCCGATGTCATCGCAATTCAATCTGCTTAGCCTTTTCCCAACTATGTTCGGGTTGGCTTCCAGTCTAACCGGATGCAGCTGAATACCAGTATTTTACATGTAGCGACTGCCTATCAAACCTCCACAACCCATCAGTAATTGGGTAATACGATACCCTTTGGTAAGACTGGTTGTCAGACTTTCGGGCTTCTGACGACTCGTAACGACTGTCAAAGATCCACGAATGACAGCCGGGACCAACGGCTTAACGTGCTTTCCGAGGCACGGAGGAGTCTCGGTATGTAAAGATGGTCACCCATCCACGGACCAACCTCGGCAAGCGTAGCTTAACCTGATGGATCGACCCGTGCGGGTGTTATTACTTAGCCAAGAGCTCCTCCGATGTCATCGCAATTATTCCAGAGTTTTTCGTTGGTTTAGTGAGGGTCATACATCAAGTCCAATAATTTATATTCTACTATTAGTTATTAACTATTCCACAATATTCTACACTACTATATTCAATAACCACTAATTTTACGTAAAATAAAGCACCCCATAGTGCTCATTTGCTTTTAATAAATTTATCACTTCACAAATGGCGGAGTTCCCAGCGGTCTCATGTTTAAATTATTTTGAAAATTTTGGTGACAACTTTCATTTTCGTAATGGAATTTAATATTATCGAATTTTATGAAGAAGTGAGAATAATTAGTGATAGTGTATCGGATAGAAACTAAAACTTGAAATGGTTCTTCAATTAGTTAGTAACTAAGTTTTGATATCACTTTAACATTAATTAACGTGATTGATCTATGTTTGATTAAATAAATAAACAAGCTGCTCAGTTTGAATATATATAGCCTGACCAAGATTATGTCTGGACTTTAAAAGAGACTGTGACCTCTGAGTTTGTTTCAGCTTTTCTTCTCAGAGTAGTCAGATAGGAAACGCCGACCTCATCTAGCTTAGCTCTAATATTTTTTTTATATGACGTGTGAAAGTTATTCCGATATCCTATTTACAGAATAAACAATTTCATTTCATTCCTGCATGTGGGCTTAGCGCGAAAGTGTGGTTTAACGGAAAGTAAATTCAAACGTTACAAAAGTCTCGTATCGTAAATACATTTTCATTTAAGATACAAGTTTGTAGGTCGTAGGTTCGAACCCTGACAGGCGCTTTACTTTGTGTTTTATCATACTGCTCTCAAAACGGTGAAGGAAAACATCGTGAATAAACCGGCACGTCCTAGAACCAAAAATCTACCAACACGCACTGGGCCCGCGTTGTGGATTACCACCCACCCCCTCTCACAGAGTGGCCCAGCATTGGAAACATTATGGATATTAGGATGCTTTGTACTTTCAGTTCAAAATTTACGTTCACTTTATGTTTACGTTTACGTCGCGCCTTCATGCTAGGACCTGTGAAGATTTGTCTTTCAAATGTATGATCACCTACTCTGAACATTACCGAACATTTTACATCCATTAACGGCTTTTTGCTTCCAATCATCAGATCAATATTAAAATAGAATCTTCAGCAACAGAAATAAAAACACAAAGTCAAAGCCCCCAAAAACTCAAAGAAATTAATGTAAATGGTATTTTAATACTTCAGAAGTGACGGTGGTATCGATACCGAGCGTATAAATTATTCATATCGATTCTTTTATAAATTGAGTTAACGCAAACAATGAGCGGCCTGTCTCTTTATTGGTTTCCCACAAAGACCCAGACAAGACCCAGATATGTAAGTACAGAAGGTTGAATCCGGGGAGGGACTGGAACATCGAGGGACTGGAACAATCTGCCTGCTGCGGTTTTTCCATCCGATTATAATTTGGGTGTCTTCAAAGCTAGACTGAATAGGCTCTTAATAAACCAGTGCGCCTCACCATCGACGATTGCATCACTGCTTACCATCAGGTGGGATCGCAGTCAAGCGCTAGATTATAACCAATAAAAAAAAAAAAAACCATACAAAGAACGAAAACACATGCACACGTAGACACTCTTCACGTTCAGTGAGTGCAAGAGCATAAATGAGACTGGCATTCGTTCGACAAAGACCCAGATCGCCTTACTTCAAAGCTCAAAACCCAAAGCATATATCGCAATAACCAATTACACGCACTTTTGAATAATTTGTCAAGGGGTTGGTCTGACAGAAAGATGAAATAAATTGTTTTCCAACCCACGAACACTCTTTTAGATCAAAATGATTTTGACAAAATATTTGATACATTCTTCATGTTGAAATTATAGGTCCATGTGAGAACGACGTAGAAACATGTCCACGTTAAAAGTGTGAGTAATAAAAATATTAAAAAAGCAATTAAAAATGTAAATAAATTAAAATAATTAAGCCGTTGAAGTTGCTCCCTGACAGGGACATTCATCAGTGAGTGAGGCGAACCGAACATTACAGTGCGCAACCTGTATTGATACAATTCGAGCATTACATCAGTGCGGGAGGAGAACCAAGCATTAGATATACAAATTTTTATACAACTTGTAACATTAATGCGCACATTACAGGCCAATGTTCGCCAGGGACGCAGTATTGTAACGTAATGCTCAAAATCGAATCTGTAACGTTACATTACAAGCGAATGCTCCCGGTGAGAGAGTATCTTTAGAGATGACCACTCCCTACGGAGGGCGTGGGCGCCCGTTCATGAACATGATGGATGTATGGAACAGCACTTATGCGTCTACATATGTGTGCGTGTCCCTGTTTTCCCTCATCGTATGGAAACGACCTTCTGTATCTATCTATTTTGTGACCCCGAGTACGATTGATGAACGAAGCGAGTATCGATTGTAGGAACATTCGATTCCCAGAATGGATTATACGTTAGTTCGGTTGGATTAGAATTTTAGGTGGTTGTGTTTAATGGATCTTGAGGTATTAGAAGCTGTAACTTGCAAAATTAATTATACTACGATGTAGATAGAATACAAATAAGAAACGGAAAAATGTCTTGAAAAATAAACCAGTTTTAAATAGCTTGTATAATTGTTTTCTCACGATGTTTTTCTTCGCATTCGCTATCAAAGTGTTATTGGGTTTTTCCATCTGGAATTGTTCAGTAGCAGCCTGGAGTCTGGATTTGTGCCCGGTTGATGGCAATAGGCTCGCCCCCTATTACATGGGACTTAAACATAACTGGCGAAATGTGGGTGTACTCGTGTATACGTACTGGTGTATACGTACACCTCTGCCTAACCCTTCGGGGAATACAGGCGTGATGTTATGTTTTTCTTCGCCGTTTTTGAAGCAAGTCAGAATTATATAAAACGCATATGAATCTGAAAAGTCAGAGGTGCGTGTCGGTCACATAAAGCCGTCTAATACAACCTTTTTTAGGTCATAGCTACTGGGTGTAATTTTAATCACCGTTTTCCTCTTAAGGGGTCATTGTACTCATCATTATGAACAACTTTTACTATGGGACCAAACCTGAAATCGTGAAAAAAAAATCAGCTGTTCCCTACATTTATGTTCGCATAACTCGTCAAAATGTAGGGAACAGCTGATTTCTTTTTCACGATTTCAGGTTTGGTCCCATAGTAAAAGTTGTTCATAATGATGAGTACAATGACCCCTTAAGAGGAAAACGGTGATTAAAATTACACCCTGTATATGTTGCTATTCTAGAACATATCAATTCCAATGATTTTCAGTTCGACAAACTATACGGCTCGTTCATAATAAGTATGAGACATTTTACAATAGATTTTTGGTTTAGAATACATTAAGCAACAATAAAATGTCTTTTTACCAAACATTAACATGCGTAGCTCATTGTACCATCTGCCGAAAGCCACAAAACCAAATCAACACGTAGGTACCACAAAAAATGCCTTTCAAAAATTAATCAGTTCTTTCATACATAATGCATGAAGGCGTTACATGTAAAAATATGAACACATGCCTTCATAGAATAACAATGGCTATGTCAAATACCACGAATATAAAGAATACATTCATAATTATATATGTTCAAAGGAAAATCATCACTATGTTTTAAATAATAGAGCTTAAGATGTGTTGATGATATTTCCAGTGAACGAGAGTGAATTATTAAATTATTCGAGCCATCCGTTATGAGGCTCGTTTGGTTTAAAGATGGGTTACTCGCCTTTTGATGCCTTGTTATAATATGGAAATATATTAAAGCCTTTTATGTAGAACAATCTGATTTCCTATTGTTCTTTCTGCTATTATTCCTGTAAATGATTTGTGTGGGGTGAACATTATTTTCCAATGTACCTATGTGAAACTGAAGTAGGTAGTTTATAATGGAGCATTTACAATTACTCAAAAATTGTAACACGTAATTTATATCCGTCTTTATAACAGTCGTATTTGTAACAGTCTTCTTACCGTTGTTGCCAATAGGTTGGACGGGCCTTTCATGCTGCACTGGCAAGCCTTAAATGCACCTGTATATCGGGCTTGGGGCAAGTAAAATTTAAAATAACTATTACTAGCAATTTAAATAATTTTTGTTTTTAATTTTGACATTTTTATAGCTTTTGACAATTTTATATTTGACATTTTTATTTTTATGATTCCCTGACTTTTTAATTATTCTTTTGGTCAATTTTAATGAGTATTATTTATCAATTGTTGCCTATTTAAATTTAATTCATTACAGGGTTAACTAAGTCTTATTAAATGCGCAGTGTTCGGTTTTTTTAATTACCTACTGATAAATAACGCTCACGAACGTAAATAGCTATTTAGTTCTATTCGTAATTATATCATTCCGACGACATTTCGGTCAAGGCAGCCGATCTTAAGAGGGTTTATTCTGAAAGTTGGCAACGTCGCAAATAGATGTCAAATATTTCGCTGTTCTGATTAATTTGATAATATTTCTGTATGGAAATAAAAAATGTGGCTAACTAGCGAACTAGAATATTGATTATGAAATGCAATAATTAATATCGTAACACCGAATAGTTAGTTTTAGATGTAAAAAAAGTATTTGGTAACTTTCCAAATGCCTTTTTTTCACCTAAAACGGGTACAACATCAAATTCAATGTTATAATTGCAATTCATTATTAATATTCTAGTCAATTGGTTAGCCACATTTCTTATTTCCATACAGTATTATTTCCAAATTAATCGAAACAGGTAAATATTTGACAGCTATTTACGACGTTGCCAACTTTTAGGATGCACCCTCTTAACCGAGATTAGCCCATTTCGTCGGTGATATTATGATGCAAACTGCGCAAGCGTATACGCAAACACAGGTACCTACACTCTCTGTTCCCTCACTCACTCTTTCCATTACTCGTCCACTTAAACCTATTATAAACGACTTGCTCCATTACTAGACCCATTCAAACGAGACTTAATGACACCACTGCGTACGCATTCATATATCAAGTGACACTGTGTAGAATAATGAAAACGTCTTCTGGGCAAATTTAGACGCCCTGAAAGAAAGAAAGAAATAAAGAATAACGTTTATTTGGACACAGTTCGTGAAAAACAAAATGAAAATTATGTTTCACAACAATAGTGTGTAACTCACGGTCGTGAAAAACAAAATACAAAATAAAATGTGAAAATAATGTTTCAGGACAATAGTGTGTAACTCACAGCTGCGCCAAAAAAGTTCATTTCAGCATTAATGCCTGTCAAATGCAGTCTGACGCTGGTTTTCTAATGAACCTTAAGGGACAAGGTGACGGGTACAAACAGTTTCAACATACCTTATATATAATTTTTATACTTCTAAAAATAAATAAATAAACTACTAGGTAATCACATTATAATTACAAAAACAAAAAACTATGTATAAGTATATCTTATAAATGTAAGAACATATATGCGTAGTATTGAATCAAACAATCATTCTGGCAGATGTGTTGACATAACAAATAGAAGGCGAATGGATTATAATCTTAAAATCTCTTTTTTATGTCCATAAAATTAATAATTAAAAATAATGATGTTTTTTTTTGTTTTTTATTTATTTTTTAAAGAAATATTTAAAAACGTATTTGATATGTATAAAAATTTAATAAACGACGTAATGAATTTTATTGTGTTAAAAATCTAGCATTCTCAGGGTGGTAGAACCTAAACCGACCAGACTCAACCAATAAATAATGGGTGTATGTTTTAACTAACGCTTGAGTCTTGAGTAAAATACTAACCTGAAATGGTTCTGTAATACGTAACTCAAACGTCAACTTAACCTATACAATTTTTACTCATCCAGTTACCAGCCATCGGCCGACGAGATCACTTAAAAAAAATTACAAACACAAAAAATTACGTAAAATACTCTTACACTTACACCACCACCAACCATTAGTGTGGAAGTCAATCAGCCGGTCTATTCTGTAAAGATCTCACCGTGAAAACTTAGGTGAAGTGAGTTGTCAATAGTGTCAATCCCTAGTATTAGCGTGGAATGACAGCTCACTGTAAGCTCACTTCACCTCAGTTTTCACGGTGAGATTTTTACAGAATCGAGCGGCAGGCCATGACGTGTACGTATATCCTCTACAGCTTCCAGCTCTAGCTGTAACCAGCTACTAAAGTATCTTAACTAAGTTAAAAAACTCTAAGAGTTTGTTTTGTCTTAATACTGGAGAAAATGAACTCGCTCGCACACTATTATGTAATTACAGCTGCTGGCGATACAAGTAAAGTCTTTGCTGGTTTTATTAGTTTAATTTTAATAGTGTGGGAGCAGTATTAGAAGTAAGAGGGTCTCTGTAATTGAACAAAGCTTTGTTATTTTTTTTAGGGTTTTGTATTTAAAGTTACAGTAAGCTTATGCTACTTTTGAGGTTCTGATGTCTGTATGTTTGTGTTAAATAATCGTGGGACGGTGACTGAATGAGACTTACCGAGAATCAAGTTGAATGGCGTGCAATAATTGGAGAGGCCTATATCCAGCATGACTGCTGTAGACTGCTGATGATTGGAGGGTGATCAATAAAAAAATGTGTTTTTTACAAATTAAAATGAAAGGCACCGTACTCTCTACGAGCACGACTTCTCGAATTTATTTAGCAATCATTCGTTGCGTGGCTTTTGTTTCGCGTTCAACATTCATTCGCGAGACGAACAATTTGATAAGCACGTAAGTCCCAACACGAAAAATAGTTTCTAATGGCTGTGCATATATATAAACGAATGTTTGTTTCACGAATGAATGTTCAATACTCAATACACAATGTTAATATAGGTGGTAGGTACATTATAAAATATACATAATTTTAGATCATTGTGGACCCTGTCGGGCACAGCAAGATAGGATAGAGGAAGAGGGCTAACATTATATTAAATTATTTGAAAAAAGTAAAATATAAATGTTTTTCTACTACTCACTTCCACTTCGTTCGTTGCGTAACAAATCTTGTGAGGTGAGTTTCGTCATTTACGAAACTTTTACCATATAATGCAAGAATTTATAATGTGCTTATCGTTTATCCATCAAATCCTCTGGACGAAGACTTTCAAAACTCTCTACCACTGTTTCTTTTAAAAGAATTCATACCTACATAGCACTTTTCAACACAATAATTGGAAGTACTTGTGGCGGTATCTACAACGCCACATGCGAACTACGCATCATGCAAAATCCTGCATCGCACAAGCAGCGTTTACCTCGTGACAACTACATATACAACGTCCCAACATTAATCGTCGGGCAGTTGCCCACTAGACACAACACCCATCGGAGATGAAGTCTTTATTAGTTAATTTTTGATAGTACTGCGGTAACTGTAGCCAACAAGCAATTTGAGAGAGAAACTGTATTGCTCCGGTAATTGCCTTAACATTATACTTTCTCACTGTAATTGAACAGACTAGAATGTGTTACTGTTGTGGTATTTTAAACCTTATTGAGGTTGGGAAATTGGTTGGTGTAGCAGTCTATTAAATGTGGGCTGAAAAGCTTTAATTACTGTTAATTGTCTGCCTCCTTGGGCTAGTGCTCGCCAGTGCTACTGCTGAGCATGAGGTCCTGAGTTCGATTCCCGGGTCGGGCAGTGTTATTTGGGTTTTTCCATCTGCAATTTCTCAGTAGCAGCCTGGAGTTTGGATTTATACCCGATTGACGGCAATAGGCTCGCCCCCTATATAACTGGCGAATTGTGGGTGTGCTTATAGGTACACCTTTGCCCAACCTTTCGGGGATTACAGGCGTGATGTTATGTTATGTTAATCGTTATGATATTTATCGGAAATTATTAGAGTTTTATTGAAATACAGTTATCGATTTCGTGTATTCCCGTTGTCCCCGTAATTTGTGTCCCCGTCACGGGGACAACGGGACGTCATAAATTTCCTTACCGTTGTCCCCCTTATGTGCAAAAGGGCAACGCGGACAACGTACAGTAAAGATTTAACGTATTGTTGTCCACTTTAAATTATTAATCTATTTTTTAAACGTGGGTAAATTTGCGAGGCAAGCCTAAAACTAAAATGAAAGATATTTTTTGTAATTTAAAATATAAAAACAAATAACTTTTTACGTTGTTTACACAGAATACACAACTAGATCTTTAAATCTAAATCGACAAAAGTTATGTAATTTTTGAAAAAAAATTGTTTGTGGTTGGTGTGATCATATGATTCAAATTATTTATAGCACACAACAGAACAACAAATGAGAGTAACTAAATACCTTATTTATTATCATTTAGTTTTAAATGAAAGGGTGGTATGAGACAAATTTTTTAAATGTTATGCTTACAAAAACCAATAAAACATAATTTTTATTTTCATGTTATAGCTATTATTCAGTTTTTTTTAAAGTTTGTATGTAGGTATTTGAAAAGGTATAATATTTTCTCTATTAAGGCACTTTCACTTATAATTTACGCAACGGGGACAACAGGCATAATTTAACAAGTATAACCCAAGTTATGAGGATTCAAAAAAACGACTATGCGCTTCGGGAAAAGTGCCCTTGCGCTTCGCTTGTCTTATCGATAGATATTACAATAAATTAACGGGGACAACGGGAACTTATTTTAATTATTTTATTAAATTCCCGTTGTCCCCTTTAACGGGGACATGGCCTACGGGGACAACGGGAATACACGATCGATTTTTCTTTCTTTTTCGATATCATTAGTTCATGAAACCAAACATGACCGTTAGCAACCTCTGAAGTCTGTAATGTAGTTACAGTAAAATATGATGGTTTAGAGGAGCTCGTGGCTAAGTAATAACAGCCGCACGGGTCGATCCATCAGGTTAAGCTGCGCTTGCCGGGGTTGGTCCATGGATGGGTGACCATCTTCACATACCGAGACTCCTCCGTGCTTCGGAAAGCACGTTAAGCCGTTGGTCCCGGCTGTCATTCGTTGATCTTTGAAAGTCGTTACGAGTCGTCAGAAGCCCGAAAGTCTGACAACTAGTCTTACCAAGGGGTATCGTATTACCCAGTTACTGGGTTGTGGAGGTCAGATAGGCAGTCGCTCGTATTCAGCTGCATCCGGTTAGACTGGAAGCCGACCCCAATATGATTGGGGTCGGCAAAAAAAGAAAAAAAAAAAAAAAAAATTATCAGCAGTTAATTGATTCAGACGTGTCTTGGCGGAAGTCCATTATCTATCATACAATGTTACAGCAAATCGTTTTTCACGCCTCCCCCTTCAGACTTATGCCAAATAATTTTTGACATTCTGATAGCTCATGACCTATAGAAGTGTCATATAGAATATGATCTAAAGTCTAAAATAAACACCGATTAACTATTCCGAAAGAGTCAGGACGCGGCGTCCAGCGCTCGGCGTGGCAACAAGTCAATCGTCATCCTGAGGATGCCTCGCTGAGAGGTGAAACACGTGTCGATTTCTTACAGGGTTTTTATGGCTCTTTAGGAATAGTTAAGCGGGATAGGTTACTAAATATCTGCGTTTATTGTGTTGTAATTTATCAGCAGTCTAAAGCATTTCCACAAGTAAGTGGTAATCCCAAATCCAACACCAAAATATAACTCAACTTGGCTCAAATGACCCGGAACACCGACAGTACAGATCTGCGGATGATATTATGCAAAGATGTATAATACTATTCATTTGTATGTAAATCCGCGCTGCTGCCTGCACGGTTGCATGACAAATTTCTGCTGTAACCGAATTTGACCGAAGCTAACTAAGTATTAGAATATTTATCGCGTTTCGCGAATCCAACGGAATTTGCGGAGAATTGTTCTTAAATTCGAGGTAAAACTATGAATTTCATTAGTAGGTAGTTAGTTCTTTTGTTTTGTCTAAGGCGTGAATATTCTGACGCTTTTACACTGGCCTTACATAAGGCCAGGAACACAGCACGGTTTCTTTACGATACGGTGTATAAGCCGTGGTGTAGAAAAAACGTGTCCGTCAAAAAGCTTCCTTAGTAATCCATATGTCGGAGATGGGTAGGTGTGTTCATTATTATCAGCCATATTTTAACTACTGTGGGCGTACTATGGGTAGTGTTGGTTATTGCGCAATAGAAAAACCGTTTCAGTTCAAATCAAATTAATCACACTAGCAATTCACACACTGTAGGTACACAAAACAACTACGGAACGCGAGACAGTTTCTAGACACTTGTTGTCCGTACCATGTCCGATGGTAAAGAGAGCTGCTCCACGCTGCTGTAGCCCTCTCGTCGACTCGCACTGACGTCAGGCTAGACTCTGTTGAACGCCGCTAGGCGGCGCTGGCGCCCCGATTAGTTAAATCACCGACGTATTTCCGACACATACAATACTGATGACCGTGCCTACACACGGCGAATAAAACTTAGTTTTTCACGGAAAAAAGTGTACATGTACAAAGGGTTTTAGCCTTGAAGAGTGGTAATTTCTTAAAAATATCACTGGGAGATGACCCCAATACGATGATATTAAATAAATTCTTGTGTTTCTTCTTGTTGTGTGTTGTTCTTGTGTGTTGTGTTCCTTGTTCTTCTTGATGTTATTCTTGTGAATAATAATAATCTTGTTGTTATGCGATGTGTTCTTGTGATTCTTGTTCTATTCATCTTTTTGAGGCTGAATGTACGAGGGCATAGGTATAGGTACTCATGTTAAAACGTACTGAGAATGCACTCGCAAAGAACGTTGCAACGATAATAATATAGGGATGTATATGAACAAACATATCATTCTGCCTAGCCTTTTCCCAATCATGTTGGGGTCGGCTTCCAGTCTAACCGGATGTATATGAACAAACACTGATTGTTAAAGGATTTTAGAGTTTAACAGATGATTCAACATGTATACTAGAGAAGCAAGTTGTTGATATTTGTTTAAGCTCGGTAATAGGATTTTGAGTAACTCAGTTACTGAAACTCAAAGCATTTATTTGAAATAAACCAATTTCAGGCACTTTTGAATTGTCAAGGAGTCAGTCAGTCAGAAAGATGAAGCTAGTTGCTCATTCCAAAGCGTAGTAGGTTCCTATGGAGAAGAACGGGCAAGAAACTCCACGGACACTATTAATCAAAATATGTTACAAAATATTTGTTACATCATTCATGTTGAAATTATACATGTGAGAACAATGTAGAAAGACGTGCACGTTAAAAGCGTCCGTAATAAAAATAAAAAAGTATTCAAGAACTAAAAATAAGACGTGGCAGCTAAGAGATGACCAGTCCCCACTGACGGCGCCCGTTCACGAACATGACGCATGGATCAGCATCATTTAACTCAACCATTTTTAAGGGAACTTAACGATCCAACCAGCATCAATCCAAGTAGCAGCCCGGAGTCTGGATTTGTGCCCGTTTATTGGCAATAGGCTGGCCCTGTGTTACATGGGACTTAAACATAACTAGCGAATTGTGGTGTTACTGTAGGTACTCCTAACTCTTCAGGGAATATTGGCGTGGTGTCATTCTATGCCACGTTTGGCATCTTATTTATTTTATTTTTATTTTATTTATTTATTCATATAACAATTCGCATTGTGTCTGAAATATTTAGTACATTAATTAACATAATAGATAAAGCAAAAAAAAAAAATTAATACATTTCAAACAGTCGTTTCACCAAAACAGAAAATAAATTTTAAATAGTTATTTTATATAATAATATGATTGTGTGAAATGATTGTAAATATTATAATCTCAAATCATTAAAAAAAAAAAACAATTCGCTATAATGTATAAAATCTAATAACGTATTGCTTCTTCATCCTGAGTTAACCCAGCAAATATTTTCACCACGCCATTTACTTCTCATATAGTTTGTGCTGATATTTTATGCAGGAACTATAATCTATGATAGTATTTCATTATAAACCTAAAACCTTCTTACTTTTGTGATGTGTACATGTCTTTTTCAAACTTGTTAACATTATTATAATAAACAAACAAGATGTAAGCACACTCTATTCCCAGCAGACTTGCCAGAATTTCAATCAACATTATCGCCCGCTGAAAGTAATTTCAGTGAAAACATTTTCAGTACAAGTAAGGTTATGTAAACATGTACTCTCAATAAAAGGAATGAGTATGCAGGTACCAAACTTAAAAACTTTTTATTTAACTTAAAAACTGACATTGTTGTGTGCCTTATTACGTCGCAATTTTTTTTTTTTTGTTACATTTTGTAATGAATATTGTCTGCGCAATGCATGTATTTCTATTTGGTTCTATTCTAGTTCCATATTTTTTGTTATAAATTTATGAAATACGAAATATTGTGATGCTTTTTTAAAAGAGAAATGGAATTACTTTGTTTTTTCTTCTAAGTTGCTCTTCTCTCCTCATATTTTTATTTATTGTTTTATCGTCGCATATTCATAATTATGAAAGATCCTGGTACTTACACTTGACAAAGGGAATCATAGTGTGAGGAGCAGGGAATTTATGTAAATGATGCAATTTTTTAACAATAAGCTTATTTTATTGAACTACCTTTTGCATTTTTTACAAATAAATAGACTTTGTGACTGTTTAAAAGTGTATGTAAATGGACTAATTTACATAACTACTTCGAAGTTTTTGGCGTGCACACCAAACTCTTTTGTCGTCTGTACTGTTATTGTCTCAAGGGATACCGTTATTATGTATGGGATGGTTATGGGTGTGTCGTCACGGCTTTCCTATAAGGTTTGGGAGATGTCCCTGTTTATGATTGGATGGAAGGAATTTTTTGTAATTACGTTTCTCAAAAAGTGTGAATAATGCGTCACAATAGGAATAGAAGGGTTTTTGTATGTGATGGGTTACCTATGTATTGATTCTGTTCAAGAAATTAAAGTAACGCAATAAGGACAAATTAAAGACATCCTATTATAATTATAGGCTAAAATAAATTAAAATTGTTAATTATATAATATTATATTATATTAATAAATTAAAATAAATATAAGAAAATACATCGAATGAAAAGTTGGATTGCATTAAAAATGTCTTTTGTTGGATATATGAGAAATGAAGTATTACCAGAAGCAATGATAGCTTAGCTTGGCAGATTTACAATTACATACAGCGTGAAATATTCCGCCACTAATTTAAAAAAAAAATCTTTTTAGAAATACCACAGCTGTGATTCACATGTCTGCAGTCCAGTCTGCCCCCTATCATCAACATGACACTGTGTTACTCATGTTTTAAGAATATTCGCTTTCACAATACCCGTTCTCAGGTTTCTCAATAACATTGAAAATAGACATGAACCACAACTTTCAACCTGAGACAATTGCTAAATAAAACGCACTTACATCTAACAGATCTTATTTAGAATATGATTTGCAAGCACTAAAGTAACAAAGACACTTTTAAAAAAAGGCACTAAAAAAAAGGCAAAGGCACTTTGTGTTGTCATCTGACATTATAATTAATATATTATTTAATGTAATACTGACAAAATATGGACATAACTAGTCTGAAATAAACGATTTATTTTATTTTATTATGCTGAGCTGAGGCCCTTTTGGCATTATAATCATTATTTTCTGTTTTTTTTTAGTTTTATGGTGTATTTTGCCAATAAACGCATTTTTCTTTCGTTTCTTTTCTTTCAAATTGCTTCTTTATTTCCTAAAAACTTACTACATTAAGTAAGCAAAAAGCAACATAAATAACTTACAAAGGCAGAATACATGGAAATAACAACATCAAGCGACATCGACTGTTTACTTTATTCGTCAGATTTCCTCTGATCTCTGTTTCATAGACGCCCAATCTAATTAGGCTTTTGCTACGCTCGGATTCGTAGCGGCTACGACTATCGTAGCAACTCGCTACGAAGCTACGAGGCTACGAGCTACTCGCGTAGCAGCAACGAAATCTAATTTTAGTTACACGAGGCCTTGTTTCGGTTGTTTGTTGGTTCCTATAAAAGTTTGTTGGTGAATATCTAATTAAGTTTATTGAAGAGGGGTGTACTGAATTAATTTCTGTGTTGTGTAACTAAAATAACAAGGATAGTATTGTTTTGGATATCTACGCATTTTTTTATGTAGCGTTATTGTGTTTGAGTTTCAAGTTCAACCAAGAAGACGATCCTTTTTCATCCAAATTTCGGGACATCACCAAGTGGTTGGTCGACTCTTCACGCGACCAGAGGGCTGGCCTATTCTTAGCCCACAGAATCAGCATTGCCATTCAATGTGGCAATGCTGCCAGCCTTTTGGGCACTTTTCCCATTGACAGCGATGCGGACGAATTTTTTGATGCTCAATGAGCTCTTCCCCTTTTTTAAGTTTCGTTTTAAACTTGCTCAAACTATACAGGGTGGCAGAGACATCGACGCACAACCTGATGGGCAATTCCCGTATTTTTAAGAACGTTCAAATTCGAAATTTGTCAAAACTACAATATTCCATATTCCACCATTTTTGACAAGTTTGACAGATTGCGACTTGAACGTAAACGTATTTTTAAGTATGAGAATTGGCCTTCTGCTACCATGGATTCAGTACGTGATTATGATCACCACTGCGTTGAAATTTTCCATCGGTTATCAAAACAAAAAAAGCCTGCTGTTTCATAGAAAAGTGCAATACTTATGCGGTTAAAATGTATGGAACAGCATTTTTTTTTTTTGCTGTATATATTTTAATGTTAGTTTTTAATTAAGGTTTCTAACTTAGTAGGTAAGTAATTAATGTATGCAAATAGAAATTTAAAAAAATAACATTATTACGATTTACAAAACAAAATTAGTGTGGTTTTGTTAACAAATTATTTTGTGACATTTTGGAAGCTTCTTGCTTCTTCTTTATAAAATGTACAATATTATTATAGTTTTAGAAAACATTTCAAAAGGAAAATCAGCTTATTTTGAAATATTATTATTAAACTTAAAATCGCAATGAACCAATACTACTTTTAAGTAAATAATGTTCCCTCTTAAAAACGTGCCAAGAAAAGTGCGAAAGAAAATAAACCCATATTCTTTTTAACGTTACAAAGAGAAAACAAGCATTTTCACGGCGCATAACATCGATTGTTCAATCAAAGGAACGATCCCAATCGTTCCACTGAGCTTAGCTACGCCGCTACGCCGTAGCAATCGTAGCTTGAGGCTACGTCGTAGATGCCGATATTATTTCTGATATCAGAGAGGGCTACGAGATCTATGTTTAGTTGAAATATATGATTTTGTAGCGGCATCTACAACGCCACTTAGAACTGCGCATCTAAGACTTGACGTCACACAAATTCTGCATCGCGCAATCAGCGTTTACCGCACGATCATCATATATAAGACTTCCCGACATCAATTGTTGGGCAGTTGTCCGCCAGACACGACACCTTTAATTTTTTAAATAAAAAAAAAAATACTAACTGAAGTACCTTAACAATTTCAAAGCATGGTCCCGCTAGCACCTAAGCCTCTTATGTAATGTTACTTGTTTTTTTTTTAAATATAGTACCGTGTTTTTGTTTCTTTTTTTTCTGCAGTGTATAAAGTTTTTTATTTTATATTTTTTTATTTAATAATCCTACTAGAGTTTTTTTATTAAGATTTTTTTTTTTTTTTTTAATTTAAAACAAAGCAAAGATTCCAATATCCGGATCCGAATATTCAAAGAATCTATTTACTCGTTCAAACTATTCAATCCAGACGAGAATAATAAAAATGTTCTTCCCATAAAACGATTATTACCTTTTTCCCCCATTAGAAACATCACCTAGCTAATAAATGGCTTTTGATTTACCAAACGATTTCCTGATACACCCTTTTGTTGAAGAGATAATAAATCCAAAGGGTTCCGTAAGCGATTTTCTGAACTCCCATTTAAGAAGTTGACCTATTGAACTGTTTCGATAAGACCAGAGAGATTTTAGATCATCTGTAACATATTTATGGTTACGGCGAAAATGGAGACGCTTTATTAAAAAGAAAACGATCAATTAATAAAAGATCTAATTTAAATAAAATTGTTTTGTGTTGTCTTTTGTCGTTAAGTAAATAACATATTGCAAAGAATTTTTCATTTTTCATATTTAGACACAGGTATTTCCAAAATTGTACCACAATTTCCGGACCGGGAATATTACTAAACAGAGCACTGTGTGGTGGCATCTACAACGCCACATGCGAACTAAGCATCGGAGACCTGACGTCACACAAATCCTGCATCGCGCAATTAGAGTCTAACGCGCGATCAAGATATATAAGCCTATCCAACATCAATCGTTGGGCAGTTACCCGCCAGTCACGACACCCGGACAGAGAATCCTCCCTTTTAAATAGAGGATAAGTGAACTTTACACTTTGTTCCTCATACCTCTAAAACTGCTCTAAAATCGAAAAGCATTTATTTTTTCTTATCCATTCTATCAACACCTAATAAAATCAAAATCAAAATCAAAAGTCATTTATTCAAACTAGGCTGAGAATCAGCACTTTTCGAACGTCAAAATTACATAAGACAGTCCCCCAAAAACGCCCGCCCTTCACCACTTCCTAGTGCTTTAGCTGGGAAGAAGAAGTGGCGCAACAAACTCCCCAGCAGCACAGCTGTCTGATCAGTTAGAAAGAAAATGAATCTATACAATAGTATCCAAAATAATATTCAAAATAATTAATCAAAAACGTCAAACTTATATTAAATTATTTGCCTTATGTCAGCTAGCACACGCGAATATACCCACAAAAAACATCGAAATCCTTACTCAAGCGAATAAATTAAAAACTATTATAACTAAATATATAAATAAAATTATAACTAAATACCTAGAAACTATAACAATTTTCTCGCCTCTTCCAATTTTAAATCTTGATCACACAAATCGATTTTACGTCACCACCTGCAGCACCAGCTGCAGAACCCAATAACATTAGGTTCGAGTTTAACTGTTATTTTTTCATTTCATAAGCTGAAATGCCGGAAATTAAACCCCGTTCTTTAATTTCTTGTGATTTTTTTGTTGTTCCTCATTTTAGTTTGTAAAAAGCACTGATGTTTAAGGGTAGGTATTAGAAAATCGTGATATGGGTTTTGGATAACTTTATACAGAAAATTTAAAGTAATAGCTGCGAAAAGGAACGTCTGGCTAGCTAAAGAGTTACACTAGTCAATGAAAAAATCGGAATGATTATTTAAACCTTGTTGATGATTGTTACTTAAATAGAATATCACTAAGAATTTGCAAAAAGCACTGCTGTATTTTGATAACTTTGTTATTAATTTTCATCGTCAAGTCAATGTTACATTTTTCTGACAGTGAAAAAAAAAAAAAAAAACGATATTTTTACGCAAAACAGAAGTAATGTAATGAAAACAGAAAAAAAACAGTGGGTATACTGTTTTTTGTTGTCTTAATTTAAGTTTAGGCGACCTCTTGAAGTTATCATATTATAATTCTGCCTAGCTTTTTCCCAATCATGTTGGGTTCGGCTTCCAGCCTAACCGGATGCAGCTGAATACCAGTATTTTACATGGAGCGACTGCCTATCTGACCTCGACAACCCAGGAATAATGGATAAGGAATAAGGAATAATACGATACCCCTTGGTAAGACTGGTTGTCAGACTTTCGGGCTTCTGACGACTCGTAACGACTGTCAAAGATCCACGAATGACAGCCGGGACCAACGGCTTTACGTGCTTTCCGAAGCACGGAGGAGTCTCGGTATGTAGTCTTGAAGTTATCATAATGCTACCTTTATTCCTTCTAAGAAAGATACGCACGCCGATTCCGGCTATAGTGACAATTTTGTTTTTGACGTGTCCCATACACGTCAAAAACAAAATTGTTTTCAGAGTGTCTGCTCTTATGTTGCTAATGATGGCCATGAAGGTACGTGCACGGTACGGTGATGCAATATAGATCCCTCTCGTTGGGTCGAGTTGGCAAAAACGCAATGTTATTAGCCTTTAGAGACTAGCGAAAGAGGAATCTCGACAGCAGGCAAGACCACCTCGAGAGAAAATCATCCAACATTCAATACCACTACCATTCTAGATACCAATATTTTTCAACTAAACACATCACATAAAACAAAAATCTTCTTTCCGTCACACCTCTCTGAGCAAGTGCCATCAACTCCATTATTTTAATCTTCCATTCTGAACCATTGTAGAGATTTAAATTGGACAACAATCTTGTAAGAGCGAGCTTATCTCAAAGCCCCTAAGTTCAGTCAGAAAAAGGCGACGGATCCAGTCGCCAAATAAAAGAATTCGGTCGGTATAGATAAAAAAATCTGGTAAAAACACTTGTATGGAGACAAGGCTGGAATTATGTGAACAGGATAAGAAAGTTTGATAAATTGATTCATGAAAATTTTAGATAGTTCATTGATTCAGGCGTGACTAGACGGAAATCCATTATTAAATACAATAGAAGTAGATATATTTAGCAACCTATTCCGCGAAATCGACACGTGTTTCATATCTCAACGAGGCATCCTCAGGATGACAATTGACTTCGCGAACCCGAACACGACGTGTTGCCATGCCGAGCGCTGGACGCAGAGTGAGCCACACCACCCGACAACATCACTTACATAGGACTACTGCTGGGATCATTATCAGTGCGATGAGATGCGAACAATTGCAGTAAAGGTGACCTTAGATAAAATGCGAGTATTCCAAGGTCACCTTTACTACGATTTTTCGCCCCTAATCGCGCTGATAACGTTGCGCCATGCAGGATTTAGCGTGACGTCCATCAGTGTAATGCGTAGTTAGCATGTGGTGATGAAGATGCTCCCACAGAGACATCAGACTATTCAATGACAGTTTATTATTCCAGCTGGTCCATTCTATAACAATCTCACGGTGAAAACTACGGTGAAGTGAAGTTGAAGTGAGCTGTCATTTCACCTGATAGAGATTATCACTATTGAAAGCTCACTTTAAACTCACTTCATCTTAGTTTTCACGGTGATTTTTTTACAAAATACATCGTCTGGTTTTCGATGACAAGATGTTGTGATAGCCTCAACTCATTCAGTTGAAAACTTGACACTCAATTCACTGGTCAATAACTTCAAACGATCAAACAGCGTGTCAGACACGCTATCGCCGACGTCTCAAATGATTGACGTGACTAAGTCATCACATCCGCTAGTGTTTGATTTTGAAAGCGAGTTACTGGGCTATGGAACTATATCTTTGATATTTATGTAGGTAAGTTAGAAAAAATAGTGCAATATTGTGTGTTTGAGATAATTGTTTACGAGAACAAGCCTTGTCTGAAAATCTACATAATGTATGTACTAATAATTGTTTGTTTATTTAATCGCTCTGGAACTACCAGTCAGATTTGAAAAACTCTTTTTGATAGCCCACTTCTGAATGCTATAGGTTATAATAATATCACGCTAGGACCCTTAAGAGCCGAGCATAAAAGAAAATAGCCAGAAAGAACGCGAAGTAATAGTCCCACAAGGTGGACCGATGAGCTTGTGAAGGGATTTTTTTTTGGATTGGCGTGTCTCTTGTCGGCTGCTTAATTATAGTGCTGTCTTGTAGGTGCTTCAATAAATTAAGGCCTCCAGCCAGAGTTATGCTCTGGCTGGAGGACTTAAAAACTAAGAGAGTACACGCTAAGGGCCTCGGCTTAGGGCGGCGCTCGGGGACAGAAGCAAAGGACAGGCTGGATCGGATCAGTCTCGATCAACTCATACAAGGCCTTTTATCAAAGGTTCCATTGCTGTGTGGATGTGACGTCATGAAGCCTTTTTCAATTAAATACAATGCTGTCGATAACGATAATAGAAAACATATTGCGCTGATCCCAAATAACATTGCTGCTGTTGATAACAGTGGTAATTTTAATAAATTAATTAGCAATAATTTACTGCTTTTCTAGCTTTGAGAAATACCAATTAAGAGTATTTCACATATCTGTGGCGGCATCTACACCGCCACATACGAACTAAGCATCAAAGACCTGACGTCACAAGACCTACATCGCGGTATAAGAGTTTACCGAGTGATTAACATATATAAGACTATCCGACATCTATCCTTGGGCAATTGCCCGCCAGACACAACACCCGTCTGGTCGGAGGATCCTCCCTTTTCTAAAGAGTATGAGTGAACTTCACACCCTGTTCCTCATACCCCTAAATATCCATCAATTATTGAAAACGAGCCTACCAGGTTATATCCACATTTAACAAATCTAAGTAAACAACAATACAAACCGTTGCGATGGCCCATTGTCACGAACGAGCAAGATGGCGGCCTCTTTTTATTTACCCGCAAAACCCGAGAATAAGGATTTTCCGTGTTATTGTTGCGTATTGAGCTCTCAGTGGATATGAGAAGAAAATAGCACGCCTGCGGTTGATGGCAAACTATCATGAAGTTAAGTATTTGTAAACAAGTTAAAATTAAAAAATGTAATAACCCCCGATACAATTCCAGGTGATGCTGAAGTATCGGTTCAAGGTTACTATGTTCTTGTAATATCATTAAAGTAACAGAATACTAAATTTCGAATCGATCAGACCTGTGGAAGATACGCACATCCAATCAAAACTAGAAAAAAGCTGATAATCTTCAAACGGCTGAACCGATTTTCTTGAATTGTAGCTAAGAACATTCTCAATCAAGACACCTTTCAAACAAAAAAATAATAATCAAAATCGGTTTAGCCGTTTGGGAGCTACGAGGGCACAGACAGATACACACATTATAACACCCCTCTTTTACCGTCGGGGGTTAATAAAAGAGTATTGGTAATCTTTTATTGTGAGCTCGTGGCTACATGAGAACAGTCGCTTAGGTCAATCGAAGGTTAAGCTACGCTTGCCGCGACCGATAAGTGGATGGATCATCCATTACATGTCGAGACCCCTCCGTGCCTTGGAAAGCCCGTTGAGCCGGCTGTCATTTATAGATCTTTGACAGTCGTTACGGGTAATCAGAAGCCTGAAAGTCAGATTATCAATCTTACCAAGGGGTATGGTGTTACCCAGTAAGTGGATTGTGGAGGTCAGATAGGCGGTCGGTCCATGAAACATACTGCATTCGGTTAGACTAGAAGCCGACCCCAACATAGTTTGGAAAAGGCTAGGATGTCGTAATATAAGGTTCTAAGTCCTATTTTTATAGACAAATATTCATAACGCTATAATATTATTATTATTTCTATTGTTAGTACTTACATTTATGGAAGTAGGCTGTGAATTGACACTTGTTGTTAGGTTTTTGTTCGGTTCCAAGATATGATTATCTGGAAATAATCTAAATCAATAACCACTAATAAGCAGTCGATAAGTCTAATACACATATTCATAGTCTATAAGAATAATTATATTTATTCATAGTTCTGATTTCTGTTCTATTTATATTCATTGCTATCTAAATAAGTTATAAAGAATATAAACTACTAGACTAGAACTAATCTCTGGTATGTATGATACGTATCTTTGGTATCTCTCAGAATGTTTTTCTCTATGTTTGGTTTAACTTATTTTATTTTTTTAAATGAATGCGAAAAAAAGCTAAAAATGTTAGAGAGTTACTTTTGTAACATATGACTTAATAATAAATAACATAGAGTGATGTTATTCGCTTATTTAGTCACACACGTACACTCAAAATCTGTCTCTCTCACTCACACACATACACACACCCTTATACAATTGATCTTTTTTTTTCTCTTGGCTATCTTACCTCTTACTGCCGGAACACAACATGGTGGTGATGGTGGTAGCTAACCTGGCGGACTTAAAACAAGCCCTACCACCAACCAAACCGAAAAGAATATTTTGCGCCCACTGGGAATCGAACCCTGGACCTCTAGGTCTGAGACAGGTGGTCTAACCACTAGACCACAGAGGCGGTTAAAATGTAATGAAGCGGAGCTAATTCCAAATGTAATACATAAATTCCAAGGTCCTTCACAAGTACGTAAAACACAATAATTTATCGCCACTTACTCTAGTCATACCCATTTCACTGACTCACCATCAGCGGCAGACAATCTAGGACCAAATAAATTGTGTGCGCGAATTCCGTCTGCGTCCATTTTCATTTCCTTCTATCCAAAAATCCCTTCAATTTCGGCCTAGGATGAAACCGGACACACTGAGAATTTCCATTTTCCTTAGACATTTAGTAGGATGAGAATTTTTGGCCTAGGCCCAAAATTCACTGCAATAAACAGTTACTAGCGACCTTTCGCACCGTTTTTTGGACTTAAAAAATATGAAGAGTTACCTAAATATTATTGTATTACAAGAATTAACCTTCCGGAATAAATTCTCAAAATGATGTCGAAAACCGCATGAAATCTGTTACGTAGTTGAGAAGAACAATGCGGTCACACAGACCTTCAATTTATATGTATAGATAACGTTGTTTAAACAAAGTGTCGGGTAGTAAACATACATCTAGTTGGATTAGATCCGCGACCTTTTGGAATTAGGATTGGCGTGACGTCATTTTGGCTCCGTAAAAGCTTTTATGTTTATTTTTAGACTTTTCTTTGCCATTGAGTTTCATGGAAGGTATTTTTAGTTAGAATTTGATTATCAACTTACTGTCTTTGGGGTTCCTTTGCTTGACTGTGGAACTGAAGTAGTGTATGAGCTTTTTAGCTCTTCTAAATCTTAATCTATAGTTGATTGATTCAGGCGTGACTTGGCGGAAATCCATTATAAAATACAATAGACGTAGATACATTTAGTAATCTATTCCGCTTTTCAGCGTCCAGCGCTCGGCGTGGCAACATGTCGTGTTCGGGTTCGCGACAAGTCAATCGTCATCCTGAGGATGCCTCGTTGGGAGCTGAAACACGTGTCGATTTTTAACAGGGTTTTTAAGACTCTTTAAGAATAGTTAAGCGGAATAGGTTACTAAATATATCTAAGTCTATTGTATTTTAATCTATGTTTATTTAATATATACAAAACGCCACCTGCTACGATCTTTACAAACTCCTTTTGCCTAGTTAACGTTCATACATGTGGTCATACACGCACGCCGGTTGCGAGTACTACGCACCTGACCTTTCTGAAGAACATCACCAATAAGGTCACTATTTTGTCCTCCTAGGGTGCCCCCTCCCAGCGTTTCCACTCACATTTGCCTTGTAAATACATTTTGTTAGTCACCTTTCATTCATCCTCTCAACATGAACAAACCATCTAAGCATACTCTTTTCAATTTTTGTCACTACATCTTCTTTTAGGTCACACCGTTGTCTTATTACTTTAAAATCAAACATTATCCTATAAACATTTTCCAGAATCCATAATATTTAAATAATACATCCCTCCAATTTCTACTGAACCATCAAAACATTTCCACTACCACTTATCACGAACTAACACACAGCGTTAGATATCTCATTACCCAATACAAATACGCTTAAAACATTTCACGGGCCCCTATTTACATTATTACATTGACAAAACGTTGGTCCCAAACATTGGTTGTAATTTATTCAAGGGCCAAGGGACCCTCGCATTGCTTTTATGTACATAATAATTATGTGTGTGTGAGTTATAATCAGACTTTGATATACGTTTTCATGATGAAACTATGTAAACAGATCTCGGGGTTTTGAGGGCACGTCTATTTTTGTTTCTGAAACTTTCTTGTTTGGATATTAGTTTAATTGAGTTTGATGAAGCGGAAATATGTTTGGTTTGCTCGTTTCGTTTTTAGTGGGATTGATTCCTATTTATTATTCAAAGTATATTTTTAGAGTTATATTAGTTAATGGATTCAGGCGTGACTTGGCGAAAATCCATTATAAAATACATTAGATGTAGATATATTTACGACCCTATTCCGCGTAATTATTTCTAAAGAGTCATAAAAAACAATGAGGTATCTTCAGGATGACGATTGACTTGTTGCGAACCCGAACACGACGTGTTGCCACGCCGAGCGCTGGTCGCTGACGCTTAATAACGACGGACAATAAGCCATTTTAAGGAACGAATGTCTGCAGTGGCTGGTATAATAAAACCATAATACTTGTTCAGTTTTAGAATCTAATCGTTTATACAAATGAAAAAATAAAACATTATTATGAAACCCTGAATTTAAAATTAATAATGTAGTGTCAACGGTCTTAAATAAACAAAAATCCTAGCATTTGAAAGTATACATAGGATCTTTCTATCTTTTAAAACAAGGCATGAAGAGCTTTTTCCTCAGTACAATAAATGCTCGACCCAACAATCACAGTCGTAACGTACTCTAAGCAAGTCCGACAAATTGTTATTATTTATTGACAGTAATCCTGCCGGAGGTCTCAAATGTTGAGCTCGGCCATTGAAAGCCTCTGCCATTGAAACTCAGCTTAGCGTAAATAAAATAAAAAAATCTTACAGCTTTTTGTTGATTGCTATTAAATTCTGTTGTTTCGAGTTTTTTTTTTAACATTATTCGTGTTTTGTTTTTGGAGTAGGTAAGTAGAGATAGGTGACCTTTCTGTTTCTTTGCAGTGAAACTTTTTAGGCGGCGATTCCATAACTGGATGAGGATTGAGAGCGGCTCTGCAAGGAAGCGTCACGTTTAGGTAAATTTCGTTACATGAGAGAGAAGATAGGCTCACTCACACTCATTCAGAATTGACTACTAGGCACCTAGTAAGTACATAGGAATCCCCATCTGCGTAAGAACGCAACGATCCTGCAAATGTCCGTTTTGATTGTTTCTATAACTAGCACCGGTCCATTCCCGTCCATTCGAGTCCATTTGGGTCCATTACGGAAGCCATCAAATGAAATGTAATCACCATCTTGAACGTTTCTTTGTCTTCAGCTACTGCTGAAATCGGTAAATCGTTCCCTGTAATTGTTAGTTGGAGCTATATATAGCTCGGAAAACAGAGGGGCAATTCCCGTATTTATACGAATGTTTGTTGTCTAATCTCTGTCTCATTCTGTCAAAAACACCTCAATTTTTTTACAAGTTTTGGACATTTATTTGTCCCTGAGATGAGGTTGCAACTAGGTTTTGAACGTTTTTTTTTAGTAATGGTTTAGATTTTATTTTTATTTTTATTCTGTACTTTAATTTTTTTTCACGCAATTACTTATTTATAAATCTTAATTAAAAACTAACATTAAAATATCTCGTACCCCGTTCTCATATCTCGTATTAAAATGTCTCGTACTTCGTTATGATTAAGTCCCATGTAATAGGGGCGAGCCTACTTCTATTAAATCGGTAAAATTTTACAATTTTCCAACCTGGGGTTTGAGCCCAGGATTTTACACACAGCAGTCGCTCAACCTCAAGACCAACTTACAAGGCAATCAAAAACGATGTTTAGAGAGCCGACTGATCAGACTTAAGAATAGCCGTTTCTGACCCAAATTGATATTTACTTTCTTACTTAATCGGTAAAACAATTGCGGGGAAATGGACTTAATCGTCTGAAACCAAAGAAGTTAATGATCTGAAGGCACCGTTGCGCAGTTCCTTCTCCATATGAGGCTAATGCCTTTCGATTTGCAGTGGAACAATATAACTGTGATACCTATTTATTATATTATTATGGACAGACTGAGGAAGACAACTGTTATTCTATTAATTGCTTGACGTAATAAAAGCAGCCAAATGCGAGCCGGATTCGCACACGAAGGGTTCCGTACAGTCAGCAACAAAAGTCAATTAACAGTTCAGTTTTTTTAAATCTTAATTATAGAGCAAAACATATCACGAGCGAGCGTAGCGAGCTCGAGTATTTTTGTATTTCGCCTGCATAGGTTTTATTTTGTCCAGTTATTCAGAAAGAGGACTAACTGTGTCTATTTATACAAATAAGCTTAATAATTCATTTAGAGTAGGATGCAAGAGCGAGCAAAGCAAGCTCAATAATGTTGGCACCCCGCCTAGGGCCGATTAGATTTTCGGAAATAGGAGTTCGGTGATTTGACGACTAATTTTTGGTAAAAAAAAAAAAAACAAGTATATAGTAAAGTTATGATGTTCATTAATTACCATCGAGGAAATTTTAATTCTAACTGTAGGTAATGTAGACCTGCCTGATCTAGGTTAATGAAAACCTGTGTTTCAGGCCATCAAATTACATCAAACATTTAAAAAGAAGAAAACAATAAATTGATTAGAAGCTAAATTAAAAAGAAGATATAATATTTTCAATGAGATAAAAAGTAACTATTTGGGTACCTATATTATTTTAAAACTAGATTTTGTTAGATATTTATTATTATGTTTAAATAAATTAAGAGATTGAATTGAGAGATTGTAGTTTTTTTCTTCTTTTTTTATTGTTGTTGGATATTTCTTTAGTTCTGAATGTTTTTATATTACATCTACATTTTATTTACAAGCCAGGGGTCGCAAGCACCTTTTTCACCCCGCTCCCGGTGCCCATGGTCTTTGAGGTCCGAGATCATTTGGATTGCATACTTTGAATTACATTACACATAATTATTATAATTTTTCTCGAAATGAAAGACACATAACCGAATTTAAAACTATTTTATGTCTCTCAGTAAAAAGTATATTGTTAGTCCTTGGTCTATACTTTTGGAAAATGTGTCTAGCTAGAATGTCATTAGAATATAAATTGACTCGTACATTTTACATTGGCTCACAAACTATTACAAAGGGCCGACATTACCATAAATTGAACTTATTCTATCCAGCCCTGTGTGGTTAAGGCATTCACAAAGAAGTTCTGTGTACCTAGACTTATTGAAAAAATAAAAAGCGTAGAAAAAAAACCCTATACCAGTTATCCCTTCTAATAAAGGTACGGTCTGTTTTAAAAGTGTCTGATGGAAATATAAACAAATGATTTCATTATTAGAATGCATAAACCCGAAATTATAATTTTAAATCACCTTAAATATGTTTTTCATTTAAAATTAAATCGGTTCGCGTACGGTAAACGTGACACAATGGAAGTTGTATTGTTATGACGTCTATAGACGCCAAACGTGCGTGAAAGCGTTAAGATAATCTTATATCATACAATAATTGTCAGAAAAAGTAAGTAAGTTATAAAGTTGAAACCTTCTAAATACAGATGAATGTATTACTAATTCCTTGTAGTGAGTGATTTCGTTGACTTGAAAAGGGTTTGTTTACATTTTCATTAAATACTTTTGGAACAAGCTATAAGTATTACAAATAAGAAACTAACCCAGTCTGTCGATTTTGATGTTGAAATAGGGTATTGAATATTGCATACAAAAATAAGAAATCTAGGTTATTAAATCGGTGAAGGAATACCTAGTGAGGAAACCAGCATGTTCTAGAACCAGAAATTCGAAGACATGTGACATCTTACAACCCGCACTGGGCCCGCGTGGTATCACAGCCCACTCACTCTCACAGAGAGGAGGCCTGTTATGTTTTACCCAGCGGTGGGAAAATTATGGGCTGATTATGTTATGTGATGCTTATGCAGATGAAGTTGCTAGCTGAAATCTAGAAGATAGTAGATAAATGTATTTTTAACGCACTTACTCGCAAAGTGGGTCTTATTTTACCGCTTCGAGGTTCATAATGCAGAATATTAAACACTTGCGCTTTTTACTCTATATGAAAAAACAAAACCAGCGCGCTATTTTCCATAAATATTGCTATTAAAGTTTTTGTTTTGTGGTTAATTATTATCAAAAATACGAAATATAACGTATTGTCACCAACTGACGTTGAAAAGTTTTTAAAAGAAGCTCGGGGTCAGGACCTGGCAACAAAGGTCAGTTGAACGTTATAAATCTAAATGTATCTTCTCTATAATTGCGTTATTGGAGCTTGTTCTTACAACAACTCTGCTTTTGCCCTCGCGTGTGTGCCCAGTGTGTTGAAAAACGTCGTATGAAACGCGTGTGTATTGATCATTACATAACACACTTGTATCATAATGTATTATTAAGCATAGTGCTGTTGCTATAACTTAATTGAATAGAGGAGCTTACATAACGAAACTTAAATGAATACCGAAGGAACTTCGTTCACTTCATTTTGCATTCAAGACTTACAAGCGAATTTCACACATATATATAACGAAATAGTTCATAATATTGTACGAAGTTTGTTTATTGAACAAAGCAAATTATAGATTCTGAACAACGGTTCCGTATATAAACTTCTGGAATTTTCGTTTTAAGCACATTGATCAGCTCAGTTATTTGATATTGGATATGAGTATATGTGCTACTTAAATATCGCCTTTATATCTAAGAGGATAGAATTTAAATTCGTGTGCTTGGTTGTTAATAAGCGTTTCAGTGTTACAAATTATATTGTTTTCTTTTGTTTTCTGTTCTCATGGCCTGTTTATTGCCTTGGCTCGTAGTTCATCTTGTTACACTTTCAATAACTTTCAATTAAAGGCTTTATGTGCAATGGAAGGCAATTAATTATCGGTCTTGATTGTCATTCGCATCTTCTAACCGTCATAACCAGTCAAACCATTTATGGAAATTGCAACTATGCAATTTCCATAAATGGTTATGGTACCTAGTCATTTCTGTTAATGGCTAAGCTGAGGTCATATTTTTACCCGACTACGGCTAAGCAAAACGGAGGGTTATGATTTTGACCGGTATGTATGTACCTATGTATTTATGTTCATCTGTTCCCTCATAACTTCTAAACTACTTATCATAATTTGACACATGAGGTATCGCTGTAAGCTTCTTGATCGTCCGCTGGTTTATAGGATGTGACGTCACATAAAATTGAATATGGCGCCATCTAGAGAATATCTCGAAGATGTGTCTGTGATGCCCGTTTATACCTTTTTAGTTGGCGTTTTTGTCGTAGTTGGGTTTTAGTTTTATAATTTTTTTTTTGTGGGCAAGGTTTAGGCAAATGTTGATTTTAAATCATTTAAATATACCAAATAATTATTTTCGACAATCCTGAATACTGAACTGCCTCCGCGAAATCGAATTAATTAATCATTTTGCCAATACATTTTATTTTACCTACCATTCAAAATTGAACCTTTGTCCCCAGTATTAAGGTTTAAAAGTAACTAATCTGTATCAGTTCACGTCATTGGTCATTGAACCACATAATTGCTTTGCAAAGTCAGTCAACGACGTCCAAGTTTGTAGAATGTTCGGCTAAGTTCGGTGAAGTTCGTCAAAGTTCGGAAAGTGACGAATCATGTCGGCTGTTGATGGCGTACGAAAATGTTATCATGGAACATTTGCTCCTGAACTCTTTGGGGTAAAATGTGGAAGTAATTATTTAAGGTATGACTTACTACTTTTATTTTTGAAATTAAACTTCTTATGTGGCGATTCGATACTTGGACGAGAATTTGAGAGTGAATTTCAAGCACGCGTCACATCACTAATTCCACGTATAGTACATACTAATTCCCTACAAGTTGACACATACAGTACTCCAACAATCTCTCTCTCTCTATCTTTCAATTTGCTCCCACGGGGTGGCGCTAGTGTGTTTGGCGGTCATCATAGCTAACAGTTTCTCGAAGGGAATTTGAATTTTTTCGTGTGTTGATTTCATTTGCGGGAATTTCGAAGTTTACTTATGAAAAAATGACTAATAGATATGGTGGTTGGAGTCCGTGAAACAATTGAAAAATGAACTTCGAAATAGAAATGCAAAAGTATTTGGAAAAAAGGAAGACTTGACAGAGCGGTAAGTACTACTCCAGATTATGTTTTTTGCCCAACAGAAAACCTTTCAAAATGTATCTAAACCTACATCTGAAATGATAAGTATCTATGTAAATAAATATTTATGATATCACGTAATGTTTTATTTCAGATTGGCAGCGTATGACAGAAATAACAAATGCGAGAGATGTGTTGAAGAAAGTTTCGTGATTCATACATCTAACTATATTCAAGTATTCAAGTCACATCTAAAGTGCCTTCAGTAGATATAGTCATGAGTCTAGGGAGTTTTATAGACCAGATTATATCGGACGACAACAATTACGAACCTTCACCTTCAACATCCAAGAGAAGGCAGAAAACAACAAAAAAAAAAGAGAGTACATCGTCCTTTTCACACGCCTTCCGTTAGATGATGTCATTTCCGTCACGTGAACTGGCCCCAGCGCCACCTAACCTAACCTGGAACTTACTCGTACTGCACCACAGAGCAAGCCGCCATATCTTATGTCATTGTTCGGCTCATAATGTTATTGATGAACCAGGAAGAAATTACTTGGACTTCAGACGTCATAGGAAAAATAATACAAATGTTATTTTAAGGTAAAATTTTTATATTATGTGTTCCGTTAGACGTCTGAAGTCCATTATGAGAGACCTGTTTGTTATCTCCTGGTGGATTGCTTCATTTTATCGTCTGTGTCCGATAGTGATTGATTGTTAAGTAAGCACCCAAGCGTGCACCATTTTACCTTCCACAATTCGATGGTCAAATCTCAAAACTCACAAGTAACTTTTGCATCTATTTATACTAAGTCTGACCCTATAATTAATTTCCTCTCCCCATTTTTCTTTCACCCACGCCCAGATGTTTAGTTTTGGCAACCGTAAATCAACAGCACTTAGTTTGTTTGAGGGTGTATAACACAACTTTGGTATATTTCCGAGGCGTTTAGAATACTTTTCGTGTTTTGTTTATGAGGTAAGGGGTCTTTGTGGATTTGATTTATTATAAACATTTATATACGTATGATTCAGATTATTAATCCTATTTATTTATGTAATATTCAGGCAACATATATCCATTTTAATAGTAAAATAGTGCATAGTGTATGTGTGTGGTTCTTTTCTCAAAAGACAATTTCAGACACTAATCTACATGGTCCTCATATGGCCTGACCAAGATTATGTCTGAACTTTAAAAGAGACCGCTGAGTTTGTTTCGGCCTTTCTTCTCGGAGTAGTCAGGTAGGAAACGCCGATTATTTTTAATTTTTTTTAATGACGTGTACAAAAGTGATTCTAATATCCTATTTACAGAATAAACGATTTCAAACTCAGCAGTGCGTGGAACAAGGCTGCCAATGATGATGGTGATGATTTTGGCAATACCCAATCACGCTAAGATGCAGAATCGAAGATCAGACATAAATTTTGAGTTTTTAAAAATTATTGATCAAATCAGAAAGCCTGTTTAGATTTTCCAATATATTTTAGGAATTATTATTCGTTAAGTAACTCTTAGCAAAGCGTCCCTAGTAAAAAGTTGTTATTTATTAAAACTCAAAACTTTACATATAACGAAAATGCTTAAAACCTGCACATAATAAAGCCAGCATGTGTTGAAGTCAATTTAAAGTTAGCACGTGCAGAAAACTTTAGCCTCTAGCTTTCTTTCAGGATATTTATGCAAAATTGTGCACGGTGGAGATAATTTTCACAATTTGATCAATCAAATCAATCAATTTGATCTGTAAAAACAATACTTCATCATTACAATCTTCATAGTTTGTTTTGTAGACTCAACTCTCTTTTATGGTTTATTCTAAACTAAAAACAATATGTAGTTTTGTACGCCTTATATGACAAAACATGCAGATTTTAAGACTGATTTCATGTACTAATGTTTTACAATAAATATATTCTATTCTACTCTATACCATCGCATGGGCGAGGAATTATGATAGTGCGACGTAAGACTATGGTAGGGTAGTTTATAATTTGCAGGTTTAAAATCTGGCTTGTGTTAATATAACATTCGCAATTTCCTAATACTTGCAGTGAAGAAGGTAAATATACGTATCCTACACGTGTTTTACGTGGTACGTGAGATATTGGGGGACGAAATGTGTGTCGTTCGGCGGGTAGATGGGTGGACGACATTGTTACCATCGAGGGATGACCCCTGAATGAGGCTAGGTAACGTGGAGACTGGCACAAGAAAAGGGAGGCCTATGCTCAGCAGTAGATAAAGTCGGGTTGTGGAAGATTATGATGATCCTGTAGATACAAAATTTAATTATAAGTTAGGATAAGAGTTACCTAAGTACAATATCGCAATAGTTTACCCTGTAATGATAGTTGTAAGTTAGAAAATAAATATAATAATAACATACAATTCAATCTGCAAACAAGACAAAATATGCTCTGCAATGCTCTTTCCTTCGCTTTTCTTCCATTTAGTTCTCGACAAAGAATAAGCAGTCTCTCGTACCCTACGCATATTGTTGTCTTTACCTCAATATAGCCCCAAAAATATGCTCTCGTCCAAGTGGAATATTACACTATCAAGTATCTAGGATCATATCACGTGGATCATATTTTTTATCCTAGATATAGGTACATAAGAAATATCTGTATCTATCGCACAAATAAGTCATAGTAATATGTCTATGTGTATTTCATTGTCATATATATCAGAATCTATGAGTCATAGATCTATGATCACAGAAATATGATAGTGTTTCATCCCCCTAACTAACAAAAATGAAACTATGATTACAAAACCACTAACAACCGTTTGTGGTAGTCGTCAAGTTGAGTAGTGGACAAGTAAATTAAGTGTACTTAAAAGTTTGTCAAGACTTCACAAAATAAAAGACATTAAACAGTCGTACCACGGCTAGTCTCGTGCAGCTCACTTAAATATTTCATTAGGTACATTTGGCGCGCATCTAAGTTTGTTGCACATAATGAGTTGCGAGCTTTCACGTTGAGCGGCCGCTTGTGTGCCGAGATTTGTGATGCACCGAGAGTTTAGAATATTGTCATTTTTTTTTCATAATTATTATTTCGTTTATTAAATCTTTATACATATTAAATACATTTTTAAATATTTCTTAAAAAATTATAAAAATAAATAAATATGTTTTTTTTTTAAATTTCATTTTTACACTTATTATTTACATTTTTTAATATTTTCAGTAAAAAAAACATTTAAAAATATATTATTATTTCGTTTATTAAATCTATAAACATGTTAAATACCTACACTTTTAAATATTTCTTAAAAAGTTATAAAAAAACATTTAAAAATATAAAAAATAGTGTTCCGCCAGAGTCGGGAGCAGGGTCCAAGCTACCGGTGATTAGGGCTGCAGAGACAGGAACCTCCAACTATTATTATTATTATTAATATAAAATCCCACTCATATTATAGATGCGAAAGTTTGTGAGGATGAATGGATGTTTGTTACTCTTTGACGCATAAACAAGTGAACGGGTTTTGATGAAACTGTACAGTAATATAGCTTATACATCAGAATAACACTTAGGCTACAATTCAGGTCCTTATTTGGTAGGAAAATAGTAAAAACTAACTAATTATTATTGTACCCACTGTACCCCTACCCTGGCACAGCAGTGCTTAATTGGAGCGGCCCGAGTTGTCTTGAAGTCTGCATCTATATTGCAGTTTTATTGCTCGCCTATGTACACCAGCTTTGTTTGAAACAATTTACTGAGACAGTGAGATAAATTATTTTGTAACCTAAGTTGACCTTGAGATTCTTCATTCTAGTTTTTGTAGATAAGAGGTTTATACATAATTGCTATGTAGATATGGTTTTTTTCCAGGCATATAATAGTGTAGTTACTCTCAAATTCCGAAAATAAACATTTAATTCTAATGAAATTAAAATACCCAATGTCAATTTGGAATCCAAGATACAGGCTTGCATAGTTTGGGGCCAATATTATTTCTTATATATATTATCTCGTATTTTTTATTAAGAATAAGAATAAGAATCATTTGGCAATAAAGGTTCTATTATTTATTATTTTTACATTTTGAAACAACCAATACAATAGAATATTAGTTAACAAATTAAGTTGGCGGAAAAATATATTTAAAAAAAATGGAATTAAAAAGAATTAAAAATCCACGTCGGTCGCCATGACGGTCTGACGTCTCGAGTCTGCAGCCATAATTACTTAAGTGTCAGTCACGTTTAATGCATCCTAAGGCACTTACACAGAAATACCTAATCCATTATCAAGTCATCTCACTGCCACAGACTACAGGAATTCCTCTTATGCTCCTGGTAATGAATGGCAGCGTATACCCATTGACCACACGGCTTGGGCAGAAATGCCGCGCGGTAATTACCGTGGCCAACGTGAGACACTTGACGTATCTGTGCGGTAACTACTCTGTGACCTATTTAGGTACTCATTGCCGTTTTAACTAGACTCTTGGTGGATTCTAATTGGTATTTTTGGTTGTTTGAACATGCTAGGTGACGTTGTAAGGTCGTCGAATTCGTTTTGGGCACATGCTATGAAACACGCAAGTCACGCAGTTGCGTTACCATCTGATTGTGTAGGTAGCGAAATATAGCATTAGTATTTAAAGAATTTTATCTGATTTATGGTCGTAATTGCCTGTTCATGCATCATCCTGAAATTAAAAAACTATTTAAAGTAAAGTGCCAAAAATGTATAATGGCTAGGCTTTACAAAACAAAAAGAAAATCAACAGCTTTTAAACCACAAACAAAGTACTACAAAATTACGACAAACGATAGAGTTTTTTTTTTTTTTCGAAACTAGGAATTTTTCATGTATTGTGGGTGCATTTACAAACATTTAAACTCACATACACAAACAGCCAGACCCGGTACAACTACTTGTAGGTCATACAAATATTTGTTCCGTGCGGGAATCGAACCCGCGACACGCAGCGCAGCAGTCAATCGCTTAACCACTGCGCCAACCGTGCCACAAAAATTTAAAGCAAAGCTGTTGATTAGTTTTTTTTTATTTTTATCAAATAACTTTATTATTTTTGTTGGTCGTTGGTCATCTCTCTGCTGTTGCCGGCCGTTGGTACTGCACCTGATCTCTCTCCAGTCACGTCAGATTGCCATCCCATGCGAAAGATTGCACCTGTGCTGCGCACACACTTGTGCACTATAATATCTCTTGCTGGCTAGTAAGGCTTTTGGTTAAGGTAAGAGATTAGCCGCTATGGCTGAAATTCAGTCCGGAGGACTTATTTTTAGCAACACTACCTACTTCTGAAATTAAACTTGACTACTATTTGACTACTAATTAAAAATAATAAAACATGGAAAGATTGTTTGACAATCATTTTCAAACTTACTTTTCCGAACCCGATTAAAACATCGTGGTGCATAACAATCAGTCCTCAGCTTTAACGACGGCCATCAATGATATATTTATTATCAACTGATCGAACTGCCAGGCGCAGTTACAATGATTTCCCTCGGGCACGGGAACTTCCGAGATATTACATCAACTAATTTTATTGGAACATTTTCTATTGTGGAACTTTCAAATTAGTTTACTGAGCTTTGTTTTTAGTGCTATATTTTGGGGCTACGGGTTGATCGAAGGGTAAGCTACGCTTGCCGCGGTCGGTTCAATGATGGGTGACCATCCATTACACATTGTCGATACTCCTCTGTGCCTCGGAAAGCACGTTAAGCCAATGGTCCCGGGCGTAATTCCTTGATTTTTGACAGTCGTTACGGAAAATCAGAAGATCAAAAGTATGTGAATTGCATCATCGGCCAGTCGCTCCATGTAAAATACATGTATTCAGCTGCATCCTTTTAGACTGTTTGATCCCAACATACCTGTGAAAAGGCCAGCCAGATTGGTTGATTTTGGGTACTGTTTTTGTATGTTCTTTCATAACAATTTCGCAGACATAACTTAGGTACTGAATAGTAAGACGGTTTTAAATTTTTAACACCGAGTTTTATGTGATGAATGCAGTAGTTCCACTATTGTGGGTCAATTTTGGCATACGTTTTTTTCTACGGTAGACCGCAATAGGCTGGTTTGATTGATAGGCGCGTTTGCTGCTTTGTAGAGTGTCTTACTTTTTATCCAACTTCCGAAAAGGAGGAGGTTCTATATTCCTAGCGTATGTATGTTTTTTTAAATGTATGTCCCTCGATATTTTCGTCGATTATGGACGGATTCTGCAAACTCTTTTTTCATTCGGTAGAAGAAGCTTGCGCGGTGGTTCCATATAAATTTTATTAACTTTGCTTGCTAGTTTTTGAGTTAGCTGCAATAATACGTATTCTTCCCACTTAGAGCCTGTGCAAACCACGTTTTTTAAACGCGCCGTCCACGAGCGTTTTAGACAGGCGGTTTTATCCTACAGAAAAAGTCTGACTTGCGTGCGTATCGCGTCTGTATCGCTACAAACGCGCGTTTAAAAAACGTGGATTGCACAGGCCCTTAGCCTATGTGAATGATGTTCTAAGTTCTTCACTACCGCCTCCCCCTCAGTCACTGTTATTTACATAGCAGGTCGTAATATTCGAATTTTAGTGGGGTAGGTACCACAACTAAAAAATGAAAAAAAAACTTTCTACAAAAAAGAAACCGACTTCGAAAAAACCACTACAAAGTGAAAAATAACTTTAATTTCGGAAGTCGGTGGCAAAAACGAAAATTCAAAACCAAAGACTTCCGAAATTAAAGTTATTTTTCACTTTATAGCGTATTTTTTGGAAGTCGGTTGATTACTCCCTATTACGTCACAAATAATGTTCCATGTTTCCCTAAAACCAATCGTTAATTATAAATTCACCGCGGTGTCTAATACATTCTCCTCTCTGCCTTTTCAAATCAGAGACTCCGATGCAGGAATGGGCCGTGATCAGCTATGATTAATTGTTGAAAAAATAGAATTCTGGACTCCGAAAGATCAGTTTTCAGCATCAAAATCATATCTCTATCTCTATATCTATCTTTCTATCATGTTGTCCACTTAATAAAAACTCGCGTTCAAAATTTAACGAGCTTCCTAAAACTGGAGCTACACAAAGCGTTGCTTGTTATCACTTTGACACCTGTCAGATTTAAAAAGGTGTTCGATTACTGTACCGGTGTACGGAAAAGTTTTCACGAAAAAGTTTTGTAAGGAGAAAAGTTTTAATAAAGTGTTGGGGACTTATTTTTGGTAAATTGACTTTTTTGCAGACTCGGAAGATTTTTTAGAGATTCGGAGCGCAGGCCCTCATTTTGTGCAATCGGGACATCGTGACATTTTCGTAATGCAGATTCATTTATTGAGTCCATAGACATCCCCGTCTATGAACTCAATGAATTAATCTGCATTAGGAAAATGTCACGTTTGATCGTTAAAAAGTAACTTAATAAAAATAACCTCACCACAAACATGATTATGTACTTACTTGTGCTAAATTGGAAATCTATAAAACGGCAGTACAGTAGGCCGCACGTCAGTGCACTTTGACATTAAGGTGTCCTAGTTTCTTACGGAGTTTCAATAGAATAAGAGGCCCGCACTGCCGTGCGCCCTACTGTAGCTTTTTTTTTAACAACAACGGGGAAGCTCTTGGTCTGAATTTCACCTGCTGGTAAGTGATGATCAGGCCGAAGGTGGAAGCGAGCTTCACCAGGAATCCTCAACCACAGAGGAACTGGCTATCTTACCTCTTACTGCCGGAACACAACAATGCTGGTAACATTGGTGTTATGGCGACAGACGTAGATAAGATGGTGGTAGCTAGCCAGGCGGACTTAAAACAAGCCCTACCACCAACCAAACCGAGCAGAAAATTTTACCCCCGCTGGGAATCGAACCCGGGACCTCTGGGTCTGAGACAGGTGGTCTAACCACTAGACCATAGAGGCGGTTAAAAATAGCTTCGAAATTGATGCGTATTACTTGACTTGAGTTTGTAAGGGATTTTAATTATTATGATGAAATAAACTAGTCGTTCAAAACTTCCTTTATATGTAACTGAACTTTACTTAACGATTCAAAAATAAAAACATCTGTAAGTTTAAACAATTTCCTTCACAAAATGTGTTAGAAAACCCACCGTTTTCTTACAAGAGCCTGTAAAAAGATTGTATCAACATTGACAGTCTCTATTGCCTTAAAAAGTAAAGTGCACGATAAAAAATATTGAGCTACTAAGAAAATGGCTCCCTCATGGACAATGTACTGAGATAGAAAATAAAATACTCACGTTATCGTATCTTGAGGATTATTTGTTATTTTCAAGCTTTAGAAGGAATTTCTAAGGTGGTGGAGATTATTTAAGAAGACTCCAAAGGTGAAAATATGGTTAAACAGGGTACGTTCGGCAAATTCTGATATTCTGATTCATTTTTTCGGCTAGCCTTACTTGCTGATGAATCTTTTTAGCACAGTATGAGATACTTATATAAGATAATATCTTATATAGGTATCTTATTGTACCTTACATTTATCATCGTGCTTGGTTTTGATCATAAGATTTTTACTTCTTCTGTTTTTACCCGACTACGGCGAAGTAAAAAGGAGGGTTATGATTTTGACCGCTATGGTATATATTCATCTGTTCCCTCATAACTTCTAAACTACTTATTATAATGTTACAAATGAGGTATCTTTGAAACCGTCTTGATCGTCCGCTAGTTATAGGCTATGACGTCACATTAAATTGAATATGGCGCCCTCTAGAGGCATAAAGACATAATCTAAAAAAAAAACTGATAAATCTGTTGTTTCGCCTATAAATAAATAAATTAAGAATAATCTAACACCAGACTAAAATATAATACGGGTAAAAATAAACAAAATCAATTTTTTTGGTATCTAGGAACTAAATAACATTTAAAGATTCTGTTTGTGTTCAAAATAAACCAAACTATTTAAGTGAATCTTCTGCATCCATAAAGCAAAGCTTTATGTGAGACTGACAGTACAATATGGTGTTCTCATGTTGCTGTCAGCTTAACGTGGATAACCCATTTCGCGCTAAAGATAGTTCCAAGAAAATAAATAAGTCTCACACACGTCTCAGACTTCTTCTCAGAAAACCAGATAGCTTGTCAAAGTAATCTCCTCAAAAGGAGTGTCTTTATTGTTGTTGACATTGTTATATCTCCCAATTGTACAATTAAATCAAGCTAACAACCAGAACAGATTAATGGGATAGAGGTACAAATAATCCAGGCGTTGAACTATCAAACTGCATTTAAAAACTATTTAAGTTTAAAACCCAACTACGGCAAAAAAGTCAACTAAAAAGGTATAAACAAGTCATCTCAGACAGACAAATTAAAAATCCGGAGTCACACGTGTTAGGGGATAAATCGAAGAGATTACGTGTGACTCCGGGTTTTTAATTTGTATGTCTTGATTTTTAATTTGTACCTTTTTAGTTGTCTTTTGCGCCGTAGTTGGGTTTTAGTTTTTATACTTTTATTTTTATTTAAATTATTTTGGAGTAATAATATATACAGTCCTAATCAAGCCCTTTCATTATTTTGATACCCAAAATGGCACCATTAAAAAAACTTTTTTTTTAGTTCAAGACTTTTTGTCCTCTAGAGGGCGCCATATTCTATATTATTCTATATTCAATTTATTGTGACGTCACATAGCCTATAACCAGCGGACGACCGAGACGCTTCCAACGATACCCCATTTGTCAAAATTATGATGAGCAGTTTAGAAGTTATGAGGGAACAAATGAACATACATACATACATACATACATACCGGACAAAATCATAACCCTCCTTTTTTCTTCGCCGAAGTCGGGTAAAAATAAATCACAGTCCATGAAGTAACTTTCAGTGAGACTAAAGAACACGTGGATCCATAACACATTTGGCGCTAAAGTTCAAGGAAATAAATAAATCTAGCACAACTCTCAAACTTCTTCTCAGAAAACCAGATATCTTGTCAAGGTAACCGCCTCAAAAGAGTACCTCCATTGTCGTTTCACATGACGTAATTATGTCCCAATTGTACATTTCCAAGTGTACCGTTTGTCGAACAGACTGGCTGAAATGTTTCCCAGAAGTGCGATAGGCATTAGAGATAGTAAATTGCTAACACATTTTGTTGGTTTCAAGATTTCGTGAAACAAGTAGTTGAAAGTTTAAAAGGACCTGTTGTCACAGATATAAACTCATGCTTTTCTCCCTTGGGATAGATAGGCAGATAAAACAGAACGCCACGAGCTACGATTTTATTACTTAAACAGGTACTAGGTATTTTTTTTAGTCTAGGATAATGATTGTAAGATGGTCCGTTTTCCGTGCCGTAGAAATTGGAAAGTGCCGGCGATTTTTATAAACACCGCCACCAAGTGAAATCGGAATTACATACATTTTTATGAGATTTTTGCACCGAAATCAAGAGTTTTTAGACCAAACCAATATTTCGATACTTCCATTTATTTTAAAGTAGGTAAATATAATTGCTGCAGTAAGGAGGTATCCTCACAAACTGCTATAATTAACACAAGAACGGCCTTGAGCTAATTATAGCAGTTTGTGTATGAAATTATGTAATATGAAGGATTTTGCAATATTCAAACTCAAACTCAACTCAAAGCATTTATTTCAAATACACCAATTACAGGCGCTTTTGAAACTATTGTCAAATTATGTATGTATTCACCATGACTCCTTAGATGGCACCATGACACACCATAAACTGTTGCCTTTTCCTTCAACCTGAGTTTAACTAGCAGTTAATTAAAAATAATAGATTATTATTTTGCTTAAAACCAAGTCAAAGTACCTATGCGCTAATTGACATTAAAATCGGTTTTCTTCACAAGATCGTTGTAGCATTCCCTTGTGATCTTCGTCTTATCTCTGATCGCGTGTTTATCGTTCAAATTATTTTATAAATTATTATAATGTAGGCATTTTTCACTATCACTTAGACTTACCTTTAAAATAAGTCACTAAGTGATTGAGAAAACACGAAAGTTGAAAATAGTAGTTTAGGAAACTGTTTTAATACCTAGTTATGTGCAGTGTCACACACATACTCTATCTTCTCATCCATAAAAGATCAAAGTTAAAAGAATAACAAAAAGGTCTATTGGTTTTATTGCAAGAATAAAAAATTTAGTACAACAGAACTTATGAATGGCGCCAAAACCCAGCACATAACCGCGCATGCGCTGAAGCGGGCGCTGCCACAGACAAGTAAAAATTGGAATCAAAACTTTTTTGATAAGCTATAAAAAATACGTTCCATTACTCATTAAAAATAAATTAGAAAAATAAATTTGATGGAAACTCCTTGGTGATATTAACTTTTAACTTTTTATTGGTAAAAAAATTGTTTTATAATATTACTAGATAATTATTGCGTCTCACGGGTGTAATGATGATGTCAAAACATCGAGAATTGCTGCTATACCTAAGTTAAATCAAAAAAACATTAATAATTTACTATACATATATAATGTGTATAATAAATTATTTATTTCAGGTTATGTCATACATAACCTTCCAGAATGAAAGCTCTTTAAGATGGTGGTAACTGGATCGAAGTTCGGAAGATCTAAACCATCATACAGAAAAACACGAAAAGTGACTTTGTTTTATACTTTATATATAGATTTTGTTAGAGAAAAAGTGATGGCATAACAAAGATTATATTTAAATTTCGATTTGGCTTGCAAACAGTAAGGGCCAAGTCACACCGGAGTGGCAGCAGCCGGCAGCGGCCGATGGCTTTTCAAGCGATACTGGTCTTTTAAGTATGTAGATAAAGTTTAAAATTATTTCACATTGAAATTGCTCGCCGCGTCGCTGCTGGCCGCTGCTATTCCGGTGTGACTCGGCCCAAAAGAAGTAAAGCAAAGAAGAAACAAATGAATATATTGGCGCGTGTAAAATTATCGTTGTGTTTGTGTTTCCACGCATTATTTGAGAAAAGTACTATACAAGCCTTGGCCACAATCAGGCATTGATGGACTCACCAATGTGTGCTTCGAATTCGCCTCGGCCCACAAGTATATAGTAATAGTAATGTACTAAGTATTAAATTGTATTATACTTATACTGATTACTCGTTTAACTTTCAAGTTAAGGCAAACAGCATTTATGCTAATATTTGAGTCTAATATTCCTAAGTTGTAGAACTACGTATGGCAAAAACATGGAAACTTAAACTTTCTGACGTAATACAAAATCGTCAGTGATAATGTATAATATAATAGAATAGAATATCTTTATTTCGGACAAGTGTCCATATAGTGTTAGTAACATACAAAAAATAACTTATTGTCTAGTGTTAGTAAAAATCAACCTCCGCACAAACTGCTGTACAATCGGAGAGCCGAAGCTCTTTGCTACAGTTTTCAGGATGCTGTTCCGACTGCCCCTCACTCACTGCTGTTCATAATGCATTGAATATATTAAGATAAATTCCTCAGATCCCTGATTATCTACCAAATCTGAACACCTAAACGGGAAGTAAAAAGTCTTTATATTATAAAACCAGCGTGTCAGCAACGCCATTGTATCCAAAATCATATTTTATATTCCGTATTGTGATTTCTCGCAGGTGGTGCACGGGAAATATTACGTCAATGAAACCAAATCATTCTCCCATTCCAATTATACATTTCCAACTTTAAATCTACGTGTCTAAGGACCAAAATATACTTTTGGACGCGCATCAATAATTTTGTAACAGGAAGCCCAAGCCACGGTCTTCATTGAAATATCGAATGAAACTTGACAAATGAAGAAAGTTCGTTGGGACACAAATCTTTGGGCATTGTTGGGACGAAGGTAGATGACTTCAGCTTAGGAGCTAACTGTGACACCTAATTTTAACTTATCCTGACAAATATTTCAGCTGGGCTTAGTTGATATTTGGTAAAAGTTGATCCCAGTTGGTCTTTTCAATAAAAAATTACATAACACTTGTGTTGAAGGGTTCGGCAGAGGTGTACCTATAGTACGCCCACATTTCGCCGGATATGGTTAACTCCATAGGTAATAGGGGGCGAGCCTATTGCCATCAACCGAGCACGAATCCGTAGTTCGGGTTGATACTGATAAATTCTAGATAGAAAAACCCAATAACACTGTGACCTGGGAATCCAGGTCCAGTAAACCAACGTCGAGGTAGTCAATAAAATATAACAAAAATAAAAATAACAATTGTATTCTATTGGTATTGTTCCAATACGTCATGATAAAATGCTTGTAATCTGTACTGAAAACCACAACAACAGCAGCTTATATCACAATCAAACTTACAAATAACGAAACAATCAAACAAAACTGAAAGCCACTTACAAAATATAACATTTTACATAAACATAAATCCTTTGAATAAAATAAATAACAGTATTGTTTGAACTTTTGTTTGACATCAACCGCTTACAATTGATTGAAACTGAAAATTTCTAAGGCTCAGGAAGGTACCGGAGAGTTGAATAATTAAAAGCAGAATGGCGCAAGTGTCCAACTTGTCCCGAAGTTGACTTGTTTTGAAGTATTTAGGTTGTGGTCCCAAATGGAAAAGAGAGGCGATTCCATTTTCATCTCATCTTTGGAAGAATTGCTCTACCCACTGCTGAGTCCTCCCCTTTTATGCCATACTTTTCTGGTCTGTGCGAGTCTCATCCAAGTCTTTTCCACAATCCTCTGCAGGTCATCCACTCGCATTTAGTTAGAGGGCTCTGAAAGCCCTGCAAACCTTTGAGATCTCAGTTTATTCCATTAGCCCGTAAAACTCCTTAACGGTAAGACAAGAAATGGTCCCCAAAAACAAAAATTTACAGACAAAGGTGAATAGCCATAATTATGCTAAGTGATTCTTGGTATATGAATCGACCAACCAGCATTGGGCCCGCGTGGTGGATTTTGGCCCACTCTAAGGGCCCACTCTCTCTCACAGAGAGGAGGCCTGTATCTCATAAGTGGGAAGGTAACAGGCTGATTATGTAAATCAAGTTCGTAAGCAAAAAAAAAACAAATTGAATGTCAAGGTTGGTCACCATGGTAGGCAAGGATTTCATTTTTTTATTGCGAAATGGGCCTGCTCTTAGCCTGGATCTCGAAAGCAATGGATGAGGTTTTACGATGGAACGAGAGTGCCGAGAAGATGCCTTTTCACTCTTGCTTTGCAGGCAGAAATATGAACTGCTACATGCGTACCCACCCGGGATACGCATGCAGCAGTTCATAATGTTCCTGTTATCAACCAAGTATATTTATAAGTTCTACGAATATCTTGCTACTAAAGAGCTCTCGTTTAAAGATTATATACTGAAGTAGCAACCGCTTCTACTCATGCCTTGCAGCGACATAAAAAAATAATCTTCCTCCTGCCATTATAGATACCTAATACATAGCTATACTAGCGACCCATCCCCCGTTTTTACGACTTGCCAAAACATAAATATTTCTCTGTTGTGTGTAAGTTTAATAAAATGTATTATACGTATAAACCTTTTGGAATCGATTCTCTAAGTTATGTTTCCGTTTAGGACCGCAGCGTGGTGTTTCGAATTCTGCTCTGTCTTTTTACAAAAATACAACGCACTATTTAGGTTTAGTCCAGCAATGTATAATAATAAGATTCAGGTTTCGTGACCTCTATTTTATACGTTTTAGTTACGAAAATACGTGAGGTATTTATTAAGATAAATAGGTTTCTAGCTCAAAGCATTGTATGTATAGCGTGAATACCAATGGTCATTGGACTATGAATTAAATATATTTATTTGGTTTTGAGAGACACAGAAATCATTGTGTGGATAAACTTTAATTAAAAGTGTCTTTGTAAGACCTTATACAAATTCATGAGGACATTTTCTAAGGCGACCTGTAAAAAAAACAAAAAAAATCTAATTAGGTAATTTAAAAAAAAACAAACTAAAATCTTATTTTTTTTTTTTTTTTTAAACTTATTAATTAATAAACGATATAATATCCAAACTACTAAAACTATTATCGAACCAAAATATAGTGTTGAAATTTATCCGTATTGCTGTGGACTGGAAATGTACTCAAGAGACTGGCGGCATTTCCACGTTGTAGGTATGGCAATGCGTAGCCTCTCTCTCTTTCTCTAATATAAAATAAAATAGCTGTAGTTAATCTTGCACGTAATCAAAATTGCCAGGTTGGCAACCTAACTGACTCTGGCAAATATTTTCAGCACGGTATTAGCAATTCCCAAACAGCTCAAGAAAAGAAATAAAAAAAGCAAAAATAAAATTTTACTGGTAAAAAACACGAAATATAAAAAAGACACACAAATTAAAAAGAAGAAGCACGAATACTAGACCCTATTGGTATTTTGATTGAGAAATACATAACGCAGACCTGAACCCTGACCTTTTGTCCATAAATCCCTTAGTCACCTTATAAGCATCACGTACTTACTTACCTAAATTCGGTTCCAATCCTTATTTCCAATTGATGTTATTTCCACTTAAACGAGTATCAGTTTTATGCCAATGAAATTAAATTGATTTCAGAATAACTGTTACTCTTGAAAAGTCATAAAAATGTTTGTACGCTACAAACATTTTTATGACTTTATAAAACATAACATAACACCACGGCTGTTTTCACCGAAGGGTTAGGCGTGAATTACACAAAGAAGGCGTAAGGTAAAGGCGCGGCACAGGCGCAGCGCAGGCGTGGAACGTATAAGGCACGGACTTAAATTATATAGAATTTTATTAATTTAAATTTTAAAGAATATTGTTTATATTATACGACTACTGACTTTTTTGCGATAGCATGTCTTCCTCTATACGTGGTCATAATAATTTAGCGTGGTCGAGTAGCTTTGACGTTTCAATGCATACTGTATATCAAGGGACGCGGCACAGGCGAGAAAGCGGCGTGCCTCCGCCACGCCGCTTGAGTTTCAAGACACTTCGCCTACGTACATTTTGTATGAAAACTTTTTGAAGTGGCATCATGCCTGCGCCACGCCTTCACCACGCCGTTTCTGTATAATTCACGCCTTAGGTTAAGGGTGGGGTTTTGGGTTATAAAGTTGTTATTCCAAAAACACAATATTTGTTTACATGCTCGGAAACTAAATCTCAAATGCAGTTTACACTAAGTTCTTTAATAAGCACGTTTCTATTGTGGGCGTGCTAAACATACCTACTTGTTCTAGTTGGCAATAATAATTTAATGAACACAATCAAACTAACAAACATTCCTGGATATATTAATCCCCTGCCACACGATCCCGCCAAACACTTCCATCCCTAATTTATTAGCGGTAGAGAAACTTTCTCTATTATCCAGTTAACGTCGTCGTTTTTCATGCGGACCCGTTATGGGGTCATTAGGGAGTCTGAAGTATCTTTGGTTATCTATATACGGGGTAAAAATAGGGCTAATACTGGTAATGAGGTTGTGGAGGGATTCGATCTGTGATGGTGAATGACTGAAGGTCATAAGGAAGTATTATGTTGAATGTGGGTCGCCATTAGATAATGAAATCGAAAAGTTTATTATATTTGTCGGAAATACGTCAGTGATTAGACTAATCGGGGCGCCAGCGCCGCCTAGCGGCGCTCGACAGCGTTAACAACATAACGCTCGACCGGGAATGAGCAGGTTTGTTTGTGGCCGATGACCAGTGAACACGTTTAGAAACTGTCCGCGTTCCGTTTATTTGGGTTGTGTACAATGTGTGAACTACTAGTGTGATTAATTTGATCGCAAATTATAATTTGATTTGACCTGCAAACGGTTTTTCTATTGCGCAATAACCAACACTACCCATAGTACGCCCACAGTAGTTAAAATATGGCTGATAATAACGGCAGATACCTACCATTCTCCGTCATATTTATAAAAAATACTATACAATAATTTCATAAAAAACTAATTTGTGCACTTTCTACTCCTGTAAGTAATATTGTTTTCGATTAACAGATGTGGTTTCTGTTAATGATGTAACCTTATTCACCTTTAGTCAACAGATTGCAGGTACTATTCTATTTTGCCAGCTATATTTTGAAGCCAAACAATCCGTTCAAGATTTAAAATGATTGTTAGCAATTTGAATAAAATAATTATGTTACATCAGCCTTAAACTGCAAGGTATTAATACCGGTCCGTTCATGCATACCTTTCTAGAAGGTATGATGGCACGACTTGAATCCCACGGGCATCGCAAGCCCCTCGGCACAGAATATAGTTACGATACAGAAGACCTGGGCCCTTAGTCTACTAATTTATAAACGTCACAATGGTGTCATAATAAATAAAAATAAATAAATAAAATAAAATAAAATAAATAATGGTTAGTTTTTGACAGTTTTTGTATGGCAAATCTGTCAAAAACTAACCAATATGACACCATTGTGACGTTTATAAATTAGTAGACTTAGGCCCCAGTTCGCGGGAAAACTTGTAGTGATAAATGTGAACAGTCAACCGCACCAAAAATCACCCTCACTGCTACGATTTAAAGTCGCTGTCAATGTGAAATAAAATTGTTACCGTTGGTGTGCGGTTGACTGTACGTACGATCTCAAACAATGTTAAACGAATGCTAGTCACGAGTGCTCTTGTACTCACTGTACGTAAACCCGTGTCGGTCAGAAAGTTGAAGATAGTTGAACCTGGCACATGAGCCAGGTTCAACTATCTTCAACTTTCTGACCGACTCTTTGACAATTTCAAAAGTCCTCTAAATGGTTTAATTGAAATAAATGCTTTGAGTTTGAGTTTGTGTGCGTGCTTTTTCGCTCGATGTATGGAGCCGACCTTCTGTACCTTATATATTCTGTGCCCTTGAGCCCTGCGCGCCTCTGCGAGTTGGCGCGAACTATTCTAACACTCCACTGCAGGAATTTGGATACAATCCTCACTTAATGAGTTTGTAATCTTATTGTTTTGTGTTTTGGACGATAGCCACTACTAATTGCGACTTTGGAGATGTACGAGTATTTTCTGCAGCTTTGGAGGGGGGTGAGATGTTAAATAAATGCAAATAGAATTATTTATTTATTTAAATTACAATTATAACACCTTTACAGACTCATCCAAGGCGTTGTTATAAGTAAGTCACAATGTTTACACAACAAAAAATAAAATAAATATATAAGCAGAATATTACAAGAATGTTTATATTATGTCTTATGCTAATTTTTGTCGACTTTAATGATTCCAATTTGTTACGTTTTTACTAGCGCAGTAGTGTTCACTACTGCGCTTTCTTATTTGAGTTGTACCGCTACTCGTAGACGGAATCTCAGCCATAATTAGAAATACAATAACTGTCAGTGTCAAAGTCACTTCATTATAATCTTTTTTATAAATAACTACCTATTAATGAAGTTATGCACTTGTAACAACCGGCCAACTACTAATGAGAATAGATAAACTTATTTGTATTTCAAAGTATCTGCAGAATTGTAGGGCAAATAGAGGATAGGCAGACTTTAAAAATGTAGCTAATAGCAATAAATCTAGGGTAAGTAGATGAGAAAAACTTTTGTGTTTTACTGTCCATTGAGGGTTGAACGTGGATTAAAGACATTCAAAAATAAAATTCCATGTTCAACCCCCCAGGGGTTGAACATGGACAACATTTAGGGGTTCAACATCGACGGGGGTTAAGATTGTGGGGGTTGAACGTGGACTAAACCTCATATAGGTATATAATATATATAATATTGCATAGTCTTTACCTAATTTCCCCTCTCCAGCGAAGATTGCCAACCGTTATTAGTTGTAATTAAAACATAATTTATTGAAACCAGAAAAACGGCATTTCAATTAACTACTACCTAACATTTTACATAACAATGACTTAGTAAATATTTTTGGACGTCTATTCACCAGTTACCAGTTTATCATTTCACCTTTGTAAGTAAACATGAGAATTAGTCAACCAAATAAACCGTGACACATCAGAAAGCAAGCCACTTAAACCTTACCCCTATTTAATTGTTACGCTTGACGTGACATGCCCAAACGTGTCGGCTTTTTTGCCCTAGTCAGTATTTACTTTGTGTTTCTGTTACGGGGATTTTCTTTTCAAATTAAGGACGTGTTTGACCGATATCCTAAAGTAGGGTATAATACAGCGTGTAACAGAAATGTGTGGTCATTTATATTTAAAGGTGTGGTAGGTACAGACAATCAAACTAAACAACTTTCTCCATGGGACCAATATCACAACCGCGAAAAATTGGTTTGTTTCCTTCTGTTTAGACAGATTTTTTTCGTCAGATTTTTGTTTCGTCAGAGTTTTGTTTCGTCAGATTTTTGTTTCGTCAGATTTTTGTTTCGTCAGAGTTTTGTTTCGTCAGATTTTTGTTTCGTCAGATTTTCGTTTCGTCAGATTTTCGTTTCGACGGTGAAAGTACAATCATAAGGAGTGATAGATTTGGTTAAAGTGATCAATTTATCCCAAGCTTTTTTTTTAGTTCTACACAATATAATTATTATACATACTAGCTTTTGCATTAAACATGATAGTCCTGAAGAGAAGGTAATATTATTATTTAAACGCAACAAAGGTCGATTTCTATTGAGTACGCGAATACGAGATTTTATGAATGAAACCTCTGACATGTTTCGCAAGATAACCTTTTCGTGGTTATATTTAGATACGATACTCCTACAATTTGTAAGAATGACAGGCGTGCGACTCGGCTGAAAATAAATATAACGGTTTCTTGTGCCTATTTCTATTTTTGTAATGAACCCAAGTGTTGTGGAAGAAAGAGGGTATCGTTTAGATCGAGATTAATAAATGTAGATTTTTATTGAACTTTCCAAGTAATAGAGATCTGTGGATTTTACTGACACATCATGTCATTTCATTCTTTTTCAAATCCGTAATAAAGACCTTTTTAAAAATGCAAAAGGTACTTTTTTAAGAGCTATAAAGTAGTGGTTACTTTTCTTCAATGCTTAGCATAAGTATAAGAAGCCCCGTCTCTTCGAGATGGAGTGGGTTGTAATCTACCACGCGGGCCTAGTGCGGGTTGGTTCGTACTTACGTCTTCGAATTTTTGGTTCTCGGACATGCTGATTTCCAGCGATATGTTTTCCTTCACCGTTTTGAGTGGTGATGGAATGATTTACACGAAGTAAAGCGCCCGCCTGAGTTCGAACCCATGACCTACAACTCCTAAGTCGAGGCCGTTACCACTGGGCCACCACAGCTCTCGGCAATGCCGTCAATTATTCTAATCCCAGTAATTTCTAATACGCAAAGATTAGGGTGGGCCATGCCAGCTTTATCGTTTATTATAAAAAAAGGAAGGTATTTCCTCAACATGTGTGAAAATCGATTGTGCGTGTGATATGGAGGATTGAGTACGAATGTGGATAGCTATAAGAGGACAGGAAGTTCAAGGAATCAATTAATGGACTGTGTGAAAGATGATATGGCGAGAATGGGTAACGGCCTTTCTCGAATTTATTCTACGATGGATGGACTGTGTGAAAGATGATATGGCTAGAAAGGAGGTGACTACAAAGATGACGACTAATAGAAAAGTATGGAAGTAGAAGACAAGTTGCGTCGACCACAAATAATTAGAAAAGAGCAAGACAATGATGATATTTCCTTCGCAATCATTATTCTATGTGTGACGAGTTCTCGAGAGTAAATCCCTAGTGTCACATTCCTTTACATCGAATGCTTTCGTATTCTTGTTTGTGCCGCAGATGATTGGTCGTAATGATTTTATAGGCGGGGACCATTCTAGATATTGTAATGGCATTATGATCGTCGGGGTGCGCACTGAATTGAAGATTTATTATTTAGTTAACTTTTTTGAATGGCGTTGCTTGGTTTAGTTATTTGTTTCATTGTTATTTTTGGAGCTAGGCAAAACTTCATAAGGTTGAGCCAAGACATAAACTTGGCTACCTGGCTTTTGTTGATTATCCTGCCTGTTGATGCTTTGCTGATTGGGTAATCTTTTTTAAATATAATCTGGATGCTCTCTTATTGCTCCTACTATTGACACATTATTCTAGCATTCAAACTACTCAACTTTACTTTTAAAATCAAAATCAAAAGTCATTTTTAACCCACGACGGAAAAAGACAGGTATCTGTGTATCTGTCTGTTCCCGCGTAGCTCCCAAACCTGAACCGAACGCTGCAAAGCGGAACCGATTTTGTTTTTTTTGTTTGAAAGGTGTCTTGATCGAGAGTGTTCTTAGCTACAATTCAAGAAAAACGGTTCAGCTGTTTGAAGATTATCAGCTCTTTTCTAGTTGATGATTGGATTTGCGCATCTTCCACAGGTCTGATCGATTCAAAATTTAGTATTCTCTTACTTCAATGATATTGGAAGAACATAGTAACCTTGAACCGATACTGCAGCATCACCTGGAATTGTGTCGGGGGTTATTTAAATGTTTAATTTTAACTTGTTTTAAACAAGGCTGAGAATCAACACTTTTTGAACCTCAAAATTACATAAGACGGTCCCCCAAAAGGCCTGCCCTTTACCTCTTCCTAGTGCTTTAGCTAAGAAGAAGCGGAGCAACAAACTCCCGAACAGTACGACTGTCTGTTCTGTAAAAGAACTTGATTCTGTACAAAAGTATGCAAAGTTTTACGAAACACAAAACATAAATTATATTATTTGCCATATTTCAGCCAGCATATGCCAGTATACCGACAAATACATTGAAAATTATACACATAACATATACTTAAGCAGAAATAAAAACGTTAACAGAACTTAATACCTAAATAAAAGCCTCCAGGCACAATTTAATTAGCGCGAGTCAAAATTACTTTACAGCTGTCTTCAGAATCTTGTTTTTCGTAACCCGATTGGCCTGAGCGCCATTATCAATCTCTGATTCATCTCTTCTTACTCCATCTGCTGTTAGAATTTCGAATTATATTATATATACAACTTGACAAACCTACATTCTTCGATCAGTGTCTCAGCTTGGCATTCAGAAAGTGAACTCAAATGATTCATGTAATGATTTTGTGACAGTCAAGTGGCACTAAACATAATGGTTCCGTTTTTATAGCGCGCACGATGCGCGGTAAGAATACGTATAGAATGATAGGTTTCAGATTTTCTCTGGATTTTTGATTTGTGGGTTTATCCTTTTTTGGGTCTGTTTTATAATCGGCTAGTCTGGATAGGAATGAAATGTTTTTGTTTGAGATTTTTTTTTCAATCGTCTATACAGGGTGGCAGGGACACCGATGCGCAAAACGGTTACCACGTATTCAGTGCATCATTCTGAATACCCCTATAAAGAAATGTAACATCGGATATTGAAAAAAAAAAAATTGCACTATTGTAGGAAACTGCAGATTTTTGTTTTAATAACCTATGAAAAATTTCTATGTAGGGGGTTCAGAATGATGTACAGAATACATGTTAACCTTTTTCGCTCCAATATCCCTGCCACCCGGTATAGTAGAGTCAAAAAGAGTAGAAGTCAAAATTGTACAATTTTTGTCAATACTACGACGTGTTGCAACGAGTCTGATGCCGAAAATATTATAGTTTTTAGTTTTTTTCCGTTTGTCTGTTTGCCTGTTTGTCTGGCTGTTGTTAAGTTCCAGATAGCACAAAAGCAGCTGACCGAATTTGGATAGAATTTAACACTTAGATAGTTTATAATCTGGATTAACACATAGGGTACTTTTAATCCCGGTTATACTTTCCCGTGGGAAATTTTCCGTGCAGCTGACCGACTATTGCTATAATTTATTTGTGGATGTTTGTAATTGGTACAGGACTATATTTTAAGATAATTTCATTTTGTTTATCTTAAATCTTCCATGCAATAAATAAGTTGATATAGTAACCTATGTTGCGTTAGCTGTCCCCAAGAACCGTGACAGCTACAAAGAACTTTACAAAGGATACCCGGCTAAAAGAAAAATAACATTACTGTCTGCTTTCTAACAAGCACACAACTAGTAAGAACAAGTACAAAAACTACAGTCGGAATACAGAAGAAAAAGTAAAGTCATGAAGAGAACAAAACGTGTGGACTTTTAGAGAGAGCATTCTTGTAATTGGCACTTAAATTGTGAAAGAAATACTAAAGAAAAAAAATCTTCTGCAACTAAAAAGATGATGAAAAGATGGCTGACGCAGTTGATGGCATTTATTTTGGTTCAATCTCAGATTAAGGGACTACTCACACTTATTCAGCTCTATTCAGCGTTTGCCCATAGAAAACTACGATTTTCGCGCGTTTTCTATGGGCAAACGCTGAATAGAGCTGAATAAGTGTGAGTAGTTCCTTAATGCCACCAACTGCATCAGACTGCTTGAAAAGTGAGGTTATTTTGCTTTTTAGTTGCAGAAGGGATTTTTTATTTATATTTTAAACTTTTCAGTGTGTAATATTTTTGGAATGGTCTCCTCAAGACATTTATTTTGATATCCGACATGTTCATGGTACTATAAAAAACAAATCAAGACATTATTTATTGAATTCCAAAATCTGCCATTTTTAATTCATAAAAACCAAACCCAGCCTTAACTATCGCGTGACCTAGACGAGTCGATAGACACCTCATGCATTAAAATCCATCCAGGGTATATAGAATCCACACGGTTATTGGTTATACGTTGGGAATCCGGAGACGTAGGAGAGATCATTTGCAACCAAAATACCCCTAAAAACGCCTATGCCAATGTTAACCATTTTCGAGTAATAGAATAGAATAGAATAGAATACTCTTTATTTATTTTATATTTTAAAATGCATAAAACAAAAATGTCAAATGATGAAATTCTTTGACATTTGTAAAGGAGCCAAAGGAGTTATTTGGTTGTAAGTGATCTCTCCTACATCCCCTTAATGTATTGCCAACATACAACCCATAACCTTGTAGAAACCCACGTATATAATACATATGTGACGCGTGAAAAACATCACACCCTGTCTTTGATGTTCCGCATTCAGGTAAAAAGACAAGAAACATGAATCGGAACCTTCACACCGACAGCAATATGTCAGAGGCCATTACATAGAAAAAGGAAAAAATAAATTCCTTAAGAGCCTATGCTACCTCAAATTGTTTACCATGATCCGCCGTTATATCGAAACTACTACAGCATTAATTTTTATATAAATATATGTTAAAGTTGAGGATTAATGTTAAGTACCATGTTAGCCGAAAACACGATTTCATAAAATTTTCGCGATAGAAAAAAAAACCAAAGTTACCTCCAAACTGAACAATAAACCGCTGCTATTAAAAAAATACTTCAAATTAGATCATGAAACGTTGCATACTAACTGAACTAACTATAAAGCAGCGAATATGTTTTTTTTTTTTTTAATTACCATTATTTTTGCCGTAAAAAGCGATTACCTAAACTATTGCCGCTTTGGTGCCACCTCCGTCTCGCTCGCACTCACTCCGCGAGTAGTATGGTGCGAGCGAGATAAAAACCAGAGGTTGTGTGGGCTCTTAAGTATAGTCGTGAATGGTTAATGTTTATTCAGCAAAAAGCTCGCTTGGAATGAATTATTCACAGCCCTTAGGCGGGTGTACAATGAAATCTGCCCTTAAGGTAGCGGGTTTGTAATGAGTTTTAGCGTAAAGTAGTTTTGTATAGGAACTCGTCCACAATGAACTGGAAGATTCGGAGATGTATCTAGTATAGACTTAAACTACTTATGATGCCTCGTCTGATCTCGTTTGCTAGCTTTTTACACAACTTAGATTGCTCTTAGAGAGCCACACAGAGCTGTGTGGCTCGCTTGTTTCGCATGTTAGGTCTACCACGCGAAACAAGCTTTTTCCGCAAATCAAATTCAGTCCTATGAGACCATTCTTCAAACATACGAAACATAAACATTCTCCGCTTGCACATTATATACCTACAATTCTAATTTCAACTCTTTATTATTGACTTTTGTTGATTAATTTTGTTACAGTTGTAGTAGCAATCACGTAGTATGGTTTTATTTAAACTAACTGGTTTTATTTAAACCAACTGGTTTTTATTTACCTTTTACATAGAAAGATACAATAACATAACATCACGCCCTGTTCCCCGAAGGGTTGGGCACAGGTGTACCTATAGTACACTTTTAAATAAATTGAGACATTGATATTTGTGAATGTGAGAACGTTGTAGGCTTTGTAGACTGTAGATTTGTTCACCATTTTCTGTTAAGCACCTGGTACTTGTTGACAGGCCTACACTGTCCTCCCATACCGTTTTTTTATCATAATTTGATATGTGGGCTAAGGTTGAGCACGCCTTACTGATACGGGCCAGGCATTCGATAACAAAACTGCTTGAAGAGTAAAAAAATTGTCATAGAATGCATCGGCATCTCTAGCCTCAAGTTTTTCGATGACCGACCAATCTCTATTATGTGTGCCATGAAGGAACTTAAAAAAATCTTTAAGATAAGAGGGGGTCGTAGGATTGAACAGAATACTGTAAAGCTCAAACAAGATATGAGCAACATACTTCTATGAGTACTCCGCTCTCCGGAATACCTCGTAATGTTGGAACTGGTTCAATTCGCTCACATGTCATCTACGAACAAGTATTGACTTTGTTCAACTCGGTCGCATGTCATTTGCTCACTTTGTATCAGTTCCACCCAAAGTAACAGGTATTCATACGAAGTTCGAGTATATCGCCCGGTTGACCTACTTTGGGCTGTCAATTGATCTAACTGAGGATATTCGTTGTGTATATGTTGTACTTACTGTTTCCATACGAAGTGGAATGGGTGACAATATTTGTTTTGCTACTAACAACTTTTAGGTACGCCGTGAAGCTTGGGAAGCGTTATAAAAATAGTTAATGGTGATTTTTTGCAACATCTTAAGCTATTCACGAATAGATTGTGCCGACACGAAGTGGTATATTTATCCTATATACAGTCATTCGCAACAGTTGTGCACCAACACAGACAAACAGTTGTGTTGTGTAAAGTGGTATAATATCCGATATCCGGATATCGGATATTATACCACTTTATGTCTGCACATAATACAGGGTGTAAGGGACAGGCCTCCGCAGACTGATGGGGTGAATTCAGTATATCGTACTAAGATGACCGGTACATGAAATTATTTCAGGAACGTTATGAAAATCCAATGAACCTGATTTGTCGCGGCGGGGTGGACGGCCGCGCTCGCTGATTTCAGGCGTCGTTCGTTAGAGAATTTCAACATCCATTGCTGATTTTTTTATTTTAGCTATGTCATTTACATTAATGGAGTACTGCGAACAGAGAATGTGATTTTACATTGAAATAAAGGAATAGTAACTGAAATCACGATTTAAAAAAATACAATTTTCCTGAGAAAATTTTCAGTGGAATATGATTCAAAATAAGGAGCTGAATGCACCCTGTAAATTTGCGGAGGGCTGTCCCTTACACCCTGTATATTCAATTTTTTTAGTGAAAACTTCCACCCCCACTCCAAATTACTATTATCCCATCAAAACAAACTCCATTCAAAACTATCGTGTCTGACCCTCTAAAAGTCAAGTAAAAGTTAATTCTGTGGCCCTCATTCAGTGAGTCCCGGCTATTTTCACAATGAAAGGAATATCATTCCCTCTCATTAGGATCAAGTACTTCCTCATTAAGATCTAATGTAACGAAGAGGTCGAGAGGACGTTTGTTCTGTTACGTTTTTATTTTATTTTATTATGATGAATGGTATTTAAGATTCTTTTGTTTTCTTGGTGAAATCAGAACTGCTTTTCAAAATACATTTAGTTCACGGATGGTTTTTTAAATGAAAACTTCTGTAAGGTGCATTTTGCACTCTTTCTGAACAGTGCATGAATTTGAACTATGAACTTATGAATTTTGCTCGGGTTGGTGACGCTGAATCGGGTATACTCGGTTCTAACTAGTCGGTGACGTTGAATCACGTATCGACACGTTATCCGGCTATAGTCATAAGTTTTCAGTTCTATCGTATGGTCATAACCACTAGAAATACTGGATGAGCACTCTCAAAAAGTTTTTTATAGGTAGTATAGTTATTTACGGGCGGGTATTCGCTTCCCGCTCCGCCTATGCCACTATAACCTCACCTTGCGGTCCTGAAATGAAATCTACCCGTAAAACCTTTACTCAGAATATATTTTGAGGTCCATATTTGTTTGTACATTTGTGTTATGATCCATATTATGAGTCAAAGGATAGTTAATTAATTAAATACATAAAGACTGGATAAAAGCTTAGCTGTCGCTGTGAACTAAGTTCTTTATTATTTAGGTTGTTTTTTTAGAATGTGAGCGAGCTGAGTGTTTTTTGATGTTGTTTTGGGGTTCTCTGAGGAAATGCAGAAAATGTAAAAAAAAAACTGACGAAAATAAACAAAAATAAAAAAAATGAACCCATGAATGTAGTGTGACCCTCGTTGTACTATTCAGTCTGCGGACTTAATAAACCTTTATTCAGCTTTTGAAATACCTTTGACTGGTCTATAGAAAAGTGCATTTTTTGAAGGACCTTACTGTCTAAAAAAAGCTTGTTCTTTTTTTGAAACCGGCTAAAACGCAAAGATCGTACAACGCTCTCCGCGTTCAATATAACAATGCTTTTAGGATACTGGTGGGGCTGTCCCGTTTCTGTAGTGCGTCAGGGATGTTCGCAGATGCGCATGTAGATTGCTTTTACGCAACAATGCGTAAAAGGTGCGCTTCCCTGATGCGCAGGGTGTGGGGCAGTTCCAACAGTATCTTAAGCATGGTTGCGAGTCGCCTGAACTGTATGTACGTGGGTCACTGTTGTGCCGTCTCTCATGGGATGTCGCAACGGTGACCAACCGTTATTTCATGTGTTGTTTTCCTTGTTTTTTGTTGTGCTTACTAACATAGTCGTAAGTTTTACTAACAATTTTATTGAGTCTTGGTCGGAGAATCCTCCCTTTTCTATAGGAAGAGGCTAGAGGGACTAAGAGGAAGAGTGAACTTAACACCCTGTTCCTCATACCTCTCAAGGTTAATAGTCATTTGGAGTGGGCCAGTCACATACATAATCTTTATTTTACTATAATGTACATTCTTGTATCAACATAGCATGCAGAGTAAGCAAGCTGAAGTGGCAGTGGGCCGGCCATGTTTACCGATGGCCGGTGCAACAGACGAGTCCTGGAGTGGAGACGTCCCCCCAGCTAGATGGACCGACGACCTTAAAAAGGTGGCTGGGACAGACTGGACGGGATGGCGCTCTTCTTCATCGTGTCAGACAGTGTATTAACTTTTGTTGGTCATAAACTTCGCTACTACCACGGCATCGTCAGTGACAGCGGAGACTTCGCTATGGCTGCATTTTTTGGGGAACAGAGGGTAGGATAGAAGGTGGGACACAGTAACGGCACGAATCCAGACTCCGGGCTGCTACTGAGAAATTCCAGATGGAAAAACTCAATAACACTTTGCCTTACTTAAGAATCAAACGCAGGACCTTATGATCTGCAGTAGCGCTTGCGAACATGAGACTAATGAGGCAGTCACAACAAAACATGACTACCTTGCCTGAACATGACTATTAATGCTATACCTTGAAATCACATGCTTCTGCCTTATATACCAGTAGATCTTTAGTATCCCATAGGGACTGGTATCGATACATATGGGAGGAAGCAACTACGAATAATTACAGAGCCTTACACTCGTTCCGTTGTGTAAATGACACGGTCATGAGTCAACGCAACCTTGCTTCTCAATAGAATTACCAAATTAGCTTTACTTGTTCTTTACACGACACGACACGAATACGACACGAGTTTGATTCATTCATTCATTCTGCCTAGCCTTTTCCCAATCATGTTGGGGTCGGCTTCCAATCTAGCCGGATGCAGCTGAATACCAGTATTTTACATGGAGCGACTGCCTGTCTGACCTCCACAACCCAGTAAATGGGTAATACGGTACCCCTTGGTAAGACTGGTTGTCAGACTTTCGGGCTTCTGACGACTCGTAACGACTGTCAAAGATCCACGAATGTCAGCCGGGACCAACGGCTTAACGTGCTTTCCGAAGCACGGAGGAGTCTCGGTATTTAAAGATGCTCACCCATCCACGGACCAACCCCGGCAAGCGCAGCTTAACCTGATGCATCGACCCGTGCGGCTGTTATTACTTAGCCACGACTCAGGTACAATTATTTGATTTAAAAGTGTCTGTGGAGTTTCTTGCTCGTTCTTCTCCGTAGGAACCTACTAATCTTTGGCATGGGCAACTAGATTCATGTTTCTGACTGACCGACCGAGTGACGGTTCAAAGGTGCCTGTAATTGGCTCCATTGAAATAAGTGCTTTGAGTTTGAGTTTAAGGAACTATAAACATTATAGATATATAGGATAGGCAGTCGCTTAATGTAAAATACTGGTAATCAGCTGCATCTGGTTAGACTGGAAGCCGATCCCAACATAGTTGCGAACGTGCCAGTCAGATTGATTGGGTTTGATGAAATAACCTATTTTGATGAATAATAATAACATGAAAGTTTGAAGTCATTAGTCACCAGTCAATAAACACGTTTTTTAAATGTATTAAATTATAATAAGCGTCGATTTCTTAAAGGGTTTTTTTTATGACTCTTTAGGAATAGTTAAGCGGAATAGGTTACTACGTCTATTGTATTTTATAATGGATTTCCGCCAAGTCACGCCGGAATCAATTAACTATCACTCACTGATGTAATGGCGGAATCTGAACTGTTACATTACAGGTGAATGCTCCTGGTGAGGGAGCACCTTTAAATCGCATATTGTAAACAACACGTTAATAATAGTTTCAATGTCAAAGTTCCTCAGAAGCGCGTCAAAGTGAACCTAATGATATAATTACAAGCAATAAGGCTTTACGTCACATCAATTTATAGTTAAGCGATATTAATATTATCATCAGTGCTAAATATAGATATTTTCAAATTCAAAAAGGGAAGATATAATACTGGTATAACTTTTGTTTCCTAAGGAAGCCGTTTTAATTCAGGGGTATGAGGGGAATGGGGGGGGTATGGGGCGGGCATGGGGGGTTATGGTGGGTGGTGTATAGTTCACTCATCCTCTATTGAAAAGATCCTCCGACCGGACGGGTGTCGTATCTGGCGGGCTACTGCCTAACGATTGATGCCGGGAAGTCTTATTTATATATGTTGATCCCGCGGTAAACTCTACTAGCGCGATGCAGGATTTGTGTGACGTCAGTTTGATGCGTAGTTCGCATGTGGTGTTGTAGATGCCACCACAAGACATGACGGAACCGCTCTTTTAAGAAACCTTAGCTGTAGGGCACGTAAACCAAATTAGGCCGTCCAGAAGGAACTAGTTCCTCAAAAGATTTCATACGGTAGAATGAATTGATATCGCAACTGCGGAACGATATAAATGACCGAGATCAGAAGCTGCTCGCAAATGATATCCAGATCTCTAACATACCCGAGACCAGTGGTGAAAACCCAATCCATACTGCTATGTTAGTTGCGTCAAAGATAAGGTTTAGTTCCCACTTGACTACATCGTTGATCTAGTGGTCGCAAGCGCTACTGGTGAGCATGAGGTCCTGAGTTCGATTCCCAGGTCGGGTAAAGTGTTATTGGGTTTTCCTATCTAGAATTTCTCAGTAGCAGCCCAGGGTATGGATTTGTACACGGTAGATGGTAATAGGTTCGCCCTCTAATACATGGACCTTAAACATAACTGGTGAAATGTGGGTTTGCTATAGGTACACCTCTACGTAACCCTTCGGGGAATATAGGCGTGATGTTATGTGGGTTATGTCGCACTTTAATCTAACTTTTAGTCTGCATGAGATTTGTTGGGTTTTAATTTGACTGAGTTTGTTTAATGCCAATACCAATTTATTATAAAAGAGACCAAAAAATCGACTTACATACAAAATAAGAAAGATTCAAGTTAAATGCCTCTGTGGCATCCTCTTAAATGCCTAGTGGTACTCGTAAGACCACCTTCTCAGACTCAGGGTTCAGGTTCGATTCTCAGCGGGGCAAAATTTTCTGCTCGGTTTGGTAGGGCTTGTTCTAAAGTCCGCCTTGCTGCCACCATATTATCTAAGTCTGTCGCCATAACAACAATGTTAGCAGCATTGTTGTGTTTCGGCAGCTAAAGGTAAGATAGCCAGTTCCTCTGTGGTTGAGAATTCCGGGTGAAGCACGCTGCCAGCTTCGGCCTGATCATCACTTACCATCAGGTGAGATGGGCCAAGAACTTTACCGAACATAATTTAATTACAGTTCATCATGAGCGGGGTTTAAGGGATGTTATGCTTTATCTGTAACTCATAGACATTAACAGAATTCAACCAAATTAGTTGTCTTCACCTAACTCAGGCCTTACCAAACAATCCAAATTATTAAATATTTCACTCCATATTACATTGGAAACTATGCGAGTAATAATGTTTTAGTATTACGAGTTACAACTTTGTGGCCTTGGTATATTGTGTGGTGGTTCAACAGACGAATAAAATGTTGCTTTTGTCTGCTAAATAGCGTGTCTATTTAATTTATGTTGGTTTAATATTTAGTACTAGTTATTGCCCGCGATTTCATCTGCGATTCAAGATGAAAAGTATCCTATGACCTAATCCAGGTCATGGTCTACCAATATGCCGAAATTCATCCAAATCCGTTCAGCTGTTTTAGCGTGAAACCGTAACACACAAACAAACAAACTCACTTTTGCATTTATAATATTAGTTAGGATTAATATTATAACTTTGAGTTTAATTTATGTTGAACGAGTACACTTATCTTAATAGCTGATGTTGCCCTTTATTTATGTGTCATGTATTGTGTATATATTTTGTTGCAGATCCTTAATAAATAATATATATCTGTCTTTTGAAATAAACCGTGCTTCGTCACTGAAGTAAATGACGCGTATATGGGTAGAACATGACCAGGGGCCTAAGTCTACTAATTTATAAACGTTACAATGGTCTCTCAATGGTGAGTTTTTGACAGTTTGTGTATGGCATATCTGTCAATAACTCACCATTGAAAGACCATTGTAACGTTTATAAATTAGTAGACTCAGGCCCCTGGAGAAGGCCGCGTTTCTCCTGGATTCTGGTCCTAGAATAAATTCAAATACCTTCTCTAAAAATGCATGGAACGATTTCAAACCTTGTCTTCTCAACAATTGGTTATTAAATATTTTAACTATCATAAAAACTGTTTTAATGGCGTTACGCAATGCTGTACAGAGTGCTGAGAGTGCTGTGAGACACAAAATCAAGCTGGCTGTACTGTTTTTATTTCGTAATCACATATTTAAACTAAGAATAAACCCTAGTATGAACCTTAAAACTGCCTCGTTGGCCTAGTGGTTGCAAACGCTACACCTGGGCATAAGGTTCTGTGTTCGATTCCCAGGTTGGGCAAGGTTCATTACGTTTTTCTATCTGGAAATTCTCAGTAGCAACCCGGAGTCTGGATTTGTACCCGGTTGATGGCAATAGGCTCGCCCCATATTACATGGGACTTAAACATAACGGGCGTAAGGTGGGTGTACTATAGGTACACCTCTGCCCAACCCTTCGGGGAAACATGGCGTGATGTTATGAAAACGCTTTTAACGAAAAGACCTTAATGTGTTTCTATATTTATATCTGTACTAATTATGGTGTACAATGAACAGTACCTATCTATCAATAGACAGAGATAGAGAGGAGAAGAGGAGGGGGAGAGGAGGGGAAGTATCAGTGTCTCTCAGTCTATCTACATGAAAGTAGGTACAAAAAACCTCTCAATCTTAATAAGTAGGCATGCGGTACAAGTATGGCACAAACTGAAATGTGACGTGAAATCTCACACCCTTTGACTCGGATTTTTAGGTCAGGAAAAGGATCTGAGCTCGTTTGAAGGCTTTGATGTACGTCCAGCCAATGCACTTGCAGCATAGAGGTAGGTGCGTAATAACTTATGTACCTAGTAATAACACTTTTTAATTTTGAGGGAAAGAAGATTGTACATGCATAAACTCACCCCTTCTTCCCATGAGGGTAGGCAGAAGCTACAGAACGCAACCTGCTACGATCCTTACATACTCCTTATGCTTCGTTTACGTTCATATATCTGAGGGGCAATTCCCGCATTCTTATGAACGTGCCCATTCGCATCTCATTCGTAATCTGTCAAAAATACAATCAATTTACCCAAAATTTTGACAAGTTTGACAGATTGCGACTTGAATGTGAGCGTTTTTTTTGTAAAAGAGTTGGCCGTCTGGTAATGGCGTGTATTACCGGTTGTGAGTACTTACACCTGACCTTTCAGAAAATATCCCCTATAAGGTCTATATGTCTTTCTAGGGCGTCCTCTCCCGGCGGTTCCACTCAGCTCTATCATGTAAATATACCTTTTGTTAGTCGCCTTTTATTCATCCTCTCAACGGGATCAAACCATCTAATCATTCTCTTTTCAATTTACTCCGTACATTTCATAAAAATGCTATGATCAAAAATAACATACACCAACTCCTCTCAGCTTAGCGACACAAAGTGTGTCTTTCGAAACGTTTAGCACGGCCTAGCACAATTTCTCGGAAATTAAAATTATTATCATACGAACCAATAAACTAATTAGCACACTAGTGATGTTGGCGATGACGATGACAGAAATGAAAGATTCATCGATTGAAAGTAAGACTAAGGTATATTTTTTTCACCCGAAATCGAATATGGTCGAAAATAAATATTTTTTGCCGAAAATTGGCGAAAACTAACAAACTAGTCAAAATAGTTGGTATTACTAACAGAACCCACATAAACTTCTAACCAATGCTGTTTAGGAGATATAAATATTGTACGTGGGCCTTTCCTTTTTAACCGACTTCCAAAAAGGAGGAGGTTATATGTTCGTAGCGTATGTACATTTTTTTTTTTTTTTTTTTGGGTATGTCCGTCGATATTTTCGTCAATTGTGGACGGATTTTGAAAATTCTTTTGTTTGAAAGGGTATGCTCTCAAGGTGGTCCCATATAAATTTTATTAACTTAGCTTGAGTACTTTTTGAGTTAGCTTCATTAATACGTATTTTTCCCACTTAGCCTATATGGACGATCTTTTAACATTTTCCTGTCACTGTTATTTACATAGCAGGTCGTGATATTCGAACTAGTAGGGGGTAGGTAGCACAACTAAAAAGTGAAAAATAAAAACTTTTTACAAAAAAAAACAACCGACTTCCAAAAAAACACTAGAAAGTGAAAAATAACTTTAATTTCGGAAGTCGGTGGCTTAAAACGAAAATTCAAAACCAAAGACACCGACTTCCGAAATTAAAGTTATTTTTCACTTTCTAGTGCTTTTTTGGAAGTCGGTTGGTTTTTTTTGTAATTTACTTTATGTTTGAATACCTCTTTGGTCTGGCTCTCTGCTCTGCATGAGGTCGCAAATAGGACAGATATAGATTTTCATAGTGCCATTGCCGGCCGCATATTCAGTTTTTTTTACCAATACAGCAATTTCGATTTGGCTCTAAGAAGGTTGTCAAAATAATGCTCGAATTTCTAAGCATGTTTGAGAAAAAATACTGTTCCGGGCAAAATCTTTCACACACCAAACCCTACAGCTAAGAACCTAATCAGTATCTGGCCTTGGCACTAAGATCCACACTAGTTGCAATGTCAGTCTAGTCTCTGGCATCACTCGAGCAATCGCGCTAAAAGCCGAGCGAGCGCTGACGCACCTGACCTGAGCCAGCACTAGCTACTTACCCTATGGTAAGGACAGCAAAACAAGAATATTTTAATGTATTTCCTATTAATTTATAATTGTATTTTTTTCTTATCAGGTAAGGACAGGAAAATAAATATTCCAATTTTCTTGATGTATTCGTGACGTGTGATGAGGAAAATGTCGTGAGGAAAGTTTTGAGTATGAATGTCGATGGCTATAAGAGTAGGGGAAGACCAAACAAACTATGGATGGACTGTGAGAAAGATTGCCGAAAATCCAAGGTTTAAAAGTGTGCTTAGTAGAAACTGTACCTAATTCTATCTGCATGATACGCAACTTTCTGGCATTACTAAGAGGGCATGAATGAAATATTTTTATAAAACTACATACTTAGTAGTGTTTCACGACACGCGCCTAAAACTGCCGTAAAACAAAGTTTACATCATTGACCTGCATGTTAGTGTGACGTCATGACGGCTCAGTGTGATTACCTAATGAAAATTGTAAAGTGCAATCATCATTTGACGGGCTCCAAAGGGCTGATATAAAACGAGTGTTCTAAACTGTGTTTATGGTTGTTTAGTTAATTTAACTAATACATAAGTCCTTTAGGAACTTCTTTAATTAATGAGTAAAAGCTTCAAGGCGATTAACATAAGGTATTTACAAAACAGATGTAGGTAAGTGGAAAAGCTAGAAAATCATATTGTGACCTTATTGGTAATGTTTTTCAGAAAGGTCAGTCTCTATGACCATGTTTAAACGTGACGAAGCAAAAGGTTTATGTAAGGATCGTAGCAGGTGGTGTTCTGTAGTTTCTGCCCCCATGGGAAAAAGCTTGAGTATGTATGTATGTATGTTAGTGTTTGAAGAACTACCATAAACAGTATAACATACCCATTTAAAATGGAATTAATGAATAAATCAGTTTTAGAAGTCGTTGGGCCGGTAAATATACTTTAGTTTTTTTTTTCATTTACCGACTTGGCCGACAAACAGGCGCGTCGCGCTAAAAGTTCTTCTGTACCAATAGCGTTGTAAGTAATATTACCCTTTTGATTGCAGGTCACTGTACCTACCTATGTGGTAATTGAAAAACCGTGCTAATTAACAGGCCAAAATCATGAAAACTTAAAAATCTGAGTAAAAACAGCCACCTAGAAAATCCTGAGGTTATAAAAAAACTTTTTCTATTAATATTATAAATACTCAGTTGTTAATTAATGCATCATTACCCCTCACAGGCTCGTAAAATTCCGGGTTTCACGTTCATCAACGTATATTAGTATTCAGAGGTTCAAACTTTACGCAAGTGGCGACCATCACTCAATGCTTAATGCTTTCCGACCTTAAATGAAAGTAGGGCTTCGTCAGCCATTATTAAATAGAACAATCGCATGACCCAAGCGAGAGATGAGACCAAAAAGTTTCAGCCATAAAGGTATCTGTAACCCTGGTCGTTAGCACAGAAAATGTGTTTTAATTTACACAAATCGACCACCAAGGACTGGCCACCCTTGGCATGAGACTTTTAATGGGTTGCCAGAGTAAATAAATTAAAAATGTTCGGTATCATGGAGTTTATTTATGAGTAATGTGGAGGTGTCAGGCCTTTCTCGCGGAACACGGTTCGTACATTATGGTTTGTAGAAGTTATGGCAAGTTTCGACCGTGATTATGCAAATGGAAGTTTTCGTTTTTTTTTTTCTTAGGTGTGTTATTTTGCTGTAGGTTTTTGGTACGGGTTTTAGTAAAAAGGTAATTGCACTATTAGTAAAATTCTCGCATTTAATCTATACTACTAAAATAATGCTAAAGAATTTGTTTGTTTGTTTGAATTCGCTACTCTCTGGGACTACCATTCGGAGCTTTAAAACTGTGGCCCAATCCTTGTGGTAGGTTGGAGGTGAGGCTATTTTTCACATCACACAGGCAGGCCAAGCAAAAAGAAATAAAAGGCAGAAAGAACGCTAAGCGAAAACGAAATAATACATTGGAACAAAAATTTCACGCGGATGGAGGACGGCAGAAGCTAGTAAACAATAACTTTGTTAAAAAAGGACCCCTTTCATTGAAATTACAAAGAAAAAAAAATACATAAAACAAAAAAATAAAAAATTTAAAGAACCGAATACTCTGCTTTCTCATTACTGTCTCTTAAGGGTTTACTGCTATAATTTTCTTTCATATTTTATTTTAAAAAACGTCTTATTCTCTACGCCTTTATTGTTAAAAAATTCTAATTAGAAATATCGATCGCGGTCTTAAAAGAACCCTTGTCAAAACGTGTCAACACCAAATACTTATTAAAACAGTCGTGTACTTAACAAGTCTTTTAACTGATACTGAAATTATTTAAATTAGCCTCGCGCATGTCATTTAAGATCTTAAAGCTTTTATTTGAGGACTTAACACCTGCAGTGGATTAATTAAATTAGACAGAGCTGAGTGGATGGCTCATAGTTGAATGAACTTGAACTGAACTAAGAAAAATAGTTTAAATATATTGCAAATGTATGAAACTTTACAAATGTTTGAAAAAATTACTTTTTTTTTAAATTATATCTCCATATAAGTTTTTTTATTTATTATAATAAAAATAAAACGAGCAGAAATGTGTGAAACAAGGAAGTAAAACCAATCCTTTTTTTGGCATACTTATATTTCTTCTAAAACATTATTTATCTAATGAAAATATAAGTAAAACAAAGATAATTTTCCTGTTTTGTCTTACCCATGTTTTCTTTGCGTATAATATTTTTAAATCTTATTTTCCTTATTTTTTCACAGACTTTCACGTTCTTTGTCAAACACATGTTTTACATAATTGTTTTAGTAACAAGAAACCATTTTCCTGTGATTTGTTTTCCTTATTGTTGTTGTTGTGTTGGTAAACACGAGTCCCGAAAAAAATATCAGCATCAAAAAACACAAATCACAACAACAATTATTATTAAAAAAAAAAAACACCGTTTCATCGGTAAAATAAATCACAGAAGCAGTTAAATCTGGTTAAATCCTGCCGAATCCAGTTCAATCCAGGTTGAACTCGTCACATAAAATGTCAACATCATTATCTTTTTTTGCTGTCGTTACAAGTGGCGGCGTCATTAGTCGTATTGTTAGAGCTATCGAGGTTCCGATATCTCAGCCGGCTTGTATGTGGGTTTAAACCATTATCCTAGCATTCGGTAACATGCTGGATTTTCGGTAATAGTTTTCGTTTTTGATAGAGGAAGAAGGAAGAGATCTGAGCTTTTTAAAAGCTTTTATTTAACTTCACTTGTATGTATGTCCTGGAATATTGCAATCAATATTTCACCCACTTCCACTGAAGCTATCGGGCTGGAATTTGGCATACGTGTTTGGTTCTCGTGACAATGCATGACAAAAGATTTTTTTTTTACAATTGTAGCTACAAATACCTACATATACTTGCTAAAAATAGACCGTACAGGTACGTACACCACTGGTCCTTATTCACACGTATATAAGGACCAGATGGTTTGTTTATGTAAACGCTGATTGGTAGTGTACCCGAGTATTTTGGAGCATCGGCTCCGCATGCACTTTCCATTCATTTGTTTTGGCCGTGTTCCGTTCAAAAACACTATCCTAAATGAACATCAGCTGAGGTTGCCAACAGCTTTTGACTATTGCAATCTACCAACAACATAACATCACGCCCGTATTCCCCGAAGAGTTAGGTAGAGGTGTACCTATAGTACACCCACATTTCGCCAATTATGTTTTAGTCCCCTGTAATAGGGGGCGGCCCTATTGCCATCAGCCGGGCACAAATCCTCCGGGCTGCTACTGAGGAATTCCAGACGGAAAAACCAATAACACTTTGTCCGACCCGAGAATCGAACCCAGGACCTCATGCTCAGCAGTAGCGCTAGCGACCACTAGAACAACGACGCATTTACCAATAACTAATCCGTAATTAACCTCAAGCTTATCATCCTCAGGACAAAGGTCCTGAGGATGATAAACTTGAGGTTAATAGTTTTAAGCAACGCATTACAATTACGGCTCATACACACTGGCGCGATATCGCCAGCTCGACAGGCAGCGCTACCCTTGCCGCGCCCGCGATATTGCGCCAGTGTGTACGAGCTATTACTTCAAAATGAAGGTGCTTACTTAAAGAAAAACTTGCATTGCACACAACACGAAAATCCACTTTACTGGAGTACAACCAACATTAATTTCTATATTTACCATAATGTTAATAATACTACACTTCAAACTTATTTCTATTAATAATAAACTAGGGAGCCGCCCCCTGCTTCGCACGGTTCTAACGACTTGACGAAATATCGAGTTTTTTTTAAATCATATGCAAGTTTAATAGTTATTTATATACACATAAATCTTTCGGGAATAAATTCTCTAAATGATGTTAAAAACCACATTATCTGTTGTGCTGTTTAGAAGAGTAACGCGGTTACACAGGCGGCATGATAATATTTTTTTCAATAGTAATAATGTTTAGGCAGTTAATTTCTATATCTTTATTGTTAATATATTTTTCCTTTATTTCATTAACACACACAACACATATTTTACATTTTTAAATATTAGGATACAAATTTTTTTATTAAAAAACAAAAATTACGAAAACATTGTTAATATTATTATTTACTTATAATTATTATCACACGCATTTTATTTATTATTACACTATAATGGCGTGCGGTTATTACCAGTGAAAGACAATAGTTTATAGCACGATAAACAGTTTAATAATAACTCACAACTTGTTATCAAGGACCTTAGCAACACAATAATTAAGTAACTGGTCGTTTTTACAAATTTTGGCGGGAGCGAGTGCTGTGCACGCTGTAAGCGAAAAATTCACTCTCGATTTTAAGTTTAAGTGTTACGGTACCACAAAAAATGTATCAGTGAATAAGTCATTGGAGTGCCATAATTAAATAAATAAATATGAGTGGTAAAACCTAGGTAAGTGCTTAATGCAGGCCGGTGCTTATTCATAATGAAGTTTTATTCAGTCAGACGCCTTAACTTCGGTCTTTGTATTGTCGACGTATAGTTATCGGCTTTTGACTCCACCTTTTTCTAGTAAACCATCAATTTATTTGAGTATTCCATTTTGTGATGCCTTTTCGGTGTGGGGCGTCTGTGTAATTTGTTAATCTTCAAACTAAAATCATTTTTATTTTTCGGTACCAAATTTCGATAGACTGCGATCATTAAATTGACTTCAATATAAGAAATACTAATTTGTCTATCATTTCAGACTAATAAAGAAACAGCTGAACGTAGAAGAAAAAGTCGAGGTAGAGGTATCGAAGCTTAAAATGTTTATATAAAGTCTTTTTACCTACTTTTTTGTACCTACTCTTATCCTTTGTTGGTCGTCGCCATATCGACCGGACCTGTGACACTTCTGTCCTGTAGTATGTATAGATAAATCTATGCATGAGTATACTATGAATAGGTAAAATGTCTTTTTAAATATAATTGCTGCTTAGCCCTCTTCCTCTCTCCTAATTTTGCTGTGCCCGACAGGGTCCATATTGATCATATCTTATGTTATACCATTTATGTATACATATGGAATGCAATAAAGAATTGAGTATTGAGTATTAAATATCACTACTATTTTCTTCGAAAAGAAGGACACAGGTGAACATAACACCCACATTTTTCTGATTAAGTAATAAGTTATATGTAATAAAAGCGTATTGCTATTTACCAGGCTTAAATCCAGATTCAGAGCTGCTACTGAGAATTTTCCTATTTTAAAAAAACATTAGGTAGCAATTTCTGGTAATAACGACTTATTGTGATCCCCAATTTTTGAACAAATGTCTATGTATGTATGTATTTGTGTACATTACTACTTTTTGTTTTAATAATAGAAAAGTATGGAAAAAAAAGATATGTACGTATGTATGTATGACACTAAATAAATTAAGTTATGATGGGTAGGAGACTGACGATGAAGATAATGACTGCTTCGTGTATTACAGGAGAACTCCGCATTTTAGGTATGGAGCTACAAGTACGCGGCGGGCTCGACTTCTCGGGACAATTCAGTGAGTCGTAACATAGGCAGAAGATATAAGAGTTAGGCGATAGAAGAGAGGCAACTTCTAGGTGAATATAACTGTGGGTAATTAGTGCGGTGCGACCTGAATTGAACTTTATTGCGTCGTTTGATACGACGCAATGATTTTGTGAAGTGAATCTTCTGTTTTTGTACTATTATGTATTCTATGGTATTACTAACAGTTATTTATTCGGAAGAAACATAAATTCTGCGTATACTTTAATAATAAACAAAGTCAAAGGAGCGGACGCTTACGTAATATAAATCTTGACGCACCTTGTAGCAAAAATGTTTTAGTTTTAGAAAAAACTGAAGACACAAATTGCAATGCCGTCGCCTTCAGGTATAAAATAACATTTTCTTTGCGCGTCGGAAATTCTTTGAAGAAGAATCTGGTAGCGGTATTAAAGTACCTATCATAGCAACGTTGTAAGTGAAAAATACTGTTAATGATGGCTTAGAAATAGATAAAGTTTATATTTTGATCATGAATGCGTCTTCATTTGTAAATTTTAGCTTTGATTGAAAGTAACATACCTACTTAAGTAAATTCTAAAACTTAGAATTTTTTATAAGCTATTTTGATAAAAAAATGGATACGACTAAAGACGTATCAAGTACTAATAAGGCTTAGAAGATAAAAAATACGTACCAACATATCAAAAGACCAAAAAATCTACGCTTTTCATAATTCTCGCTACGCTCATAAAATGGCCGTCCACCTTCCAAGATAATAAGCTCCAATGCAAATAAGGAGACCACCTTAAATCTCTTTAACACGAAACTTTGTGCCTCGCAAACAAAGCGCGTCTCAAGAGACTTAGGGCGCAGTTCTATTAAGGCAGTTAATAAGGAGAGATAAGCAAACAAATAAGGCCCGTTGGAAGGGGACCCAGAATTCGATTCGGAGTAAAAAAAGAAATTAGTGCGATTCTCGCCGGCGCCCATTGTTTTTCTAACGCTTTTCGACTCTCACCAATTATGCTTTTATTCGGAAAGACAATAGACCTTGATTTTTGTTTTTGTTAGTTGACTTGGAAATGTCATTGGTATTATTTTCCCACGGAGACAGCTCGGGCGGCGATTCCGCGCTCTTTGTGTTTTCTCAGTACTGTTTATATAAACAACTACATCGATATTATGTAATTGACTCTTTATCCATAGTAAATCGAAGAATATAAGAATAGTATTCTAAAAGCCTTTTTGACCTCTGCTACTTTTCAATTATTAGCAAAGAAAAAAATCTTCTCCATCCAACCAGGTAGGTGTCATAAAAAGCTCCTCTGTGTCGTCCATAACAAACATGTCTCACCAATCCACCTGCAAAGCGTAGTAATTAAAACAAATTCTTCACTAACCACTTAATATAGCATTTAGGTATTGTGAGGCTCAAAATAATATTTACGTGCTCAATATTACAAAGTAAATTATCTCCAACGAGCTCCTCAAATTACACAAGTTAAGGAGTCTCAAATTTACCAAACCCCATACAAATTACAACCGTATTGTGCTGAACAAATCCTTGGCATATTTGGCAGTCTCATTTTCAGTTTGATGGGAAACCGTACGCACAATGTAACGCCTTCAAGCCGGCTTGTCAGTCAAGGCGTCTTGAGATAAAACGCTTGTATTAGAGATAAAATAAACGACTGAGGAATGACTCCCCTTAGGGGTTACGTCAGCCAGCTTGGTGTAAGTCAGAAGAGGTTGGTGGATGATGAATCGCAAAAATGATAAAGTTATGACAGTAAAACCCAACTACGACAAAAATGCCAACTAAAATGGGTATAAACAACACATCACAAACGTACACATACGTATGTACACATATTTGCGCAAATAAATATATCTTATCTTATCTTATCTTACGGACACATTAAAAATCCGGAGTCACACGTCGTGTTAGGACTTAAATCGAACAGATCCCTCCCGGAGATCCTTTTTGCTTCGCCGTAGTCGATTAAAAAGGAAAAGAGTAGGAAATGAATTTTTGGAGTGTTACCGCAGCCACTGATCATTCACAAATAATATCAACATCATCATCAGACATCACCAATAAGGTCACTATATGATGTCCTCTTAGGGCGTTTCCACTCACATTTGCCTTGTAAATACATTTTGTTAGTCACCTTTCATTCATCCTCTCAACATGACCAAACCATCTAAGCATACTCTTTTAAATTTTTGTGACTACATGTTTTTTTAAATCACACCGTTGTCTTATCACCTCATTCCTCAGCCTATCATTGATTCTTTACAAACTCTCTTATCCCTTGTAACTTACGCCTAAATTATGGGAGGTGTGAAACGTTACGATCCGAGACGCCTCTTACAAATGGTTCCGAGTGACTCCAGATTTAACATTGCAATGTTAGGGACATTGAACTCGAAATATCGTTGAAAAATATCCCTCCAACGTATCGAAAATGTTTCAGAAACTGGCAATTTTATTTTATTGCTATCGGGACTTCAGGATGTTAATTCATGTTTGTATGTTGTCGGGCATTTTTCAGTACATTTTTGTGTGTAACCTTTTTTGTGTTTTGTCAGAATTTGTTTTTAATTAATTGTGTGTATATTGGGTTTTGTGTCGGCGGTATCTTTTTAATTTTCTGAATAATGGATACGGTTTCGTGGGCTACGGCTCTTGTCGTATGAGCTTTTTTTGTGTAAAATCGGGTAAGTGGGGTACATCTCATACTGGGCACTTTATAATGTTTTCTTGCTAAGGCTTTTTATTTTCTATTTTTGGTGACTCTTCATTGAAAGCACAGAGGTTGGTCCTATCACCTTTAATAAAATGTTTAATAGGTCCTATTAACACCATTTTTTGCATAATCCATAAAAAATCCAGATTGTATTAACTGGCTACGTTTTGACATTCTGTTATAAAATTGTCACGATGAGCACTCAAACATGTCACACTAAAAAAGCCTGTATTAAGTTAAGCCCTAATGTATATTATTGTAAAGATATGAATGGATTACCGGCTGATCTAATCTCCGTATCTAAGCGATGAGGGCGCGAACGATAATCGATAAGACGAGACAAGGGCAGGGAAAGTAATGTTAAATATGAGCTGTTGTTCGATTATATAATGATCTGACTAATATTATCTGTGGTTTTTATATACATATTGACATTAATGAACTTTTTTTTATATACAATGACATGAATATTTACTATGTAAAGTATTTTTTTATTTTGTTTATTATTGTGAATGTGAAGACTATGTGGGTCATTGATTTTTCTTTTTTCTTTTCTTAGTTAGTTATAACCATGGTCTGGCAGTTTGAGTACTATATGCGGCCTACCCAAATGTCCTTTCTTTGGTATTGTTCGTCGAATCGTTGAGCTCCTTGAGTTCTGAGTTGAGCTGCACGATTACTGACAAATGCGTGCACTGACTGGACAGGTCCACTCAATCTGTGTGGTTCTTTCCTCAAAAGACCATTTCAGATACGAATCTACATATTCTTCACATGATCTGACCAAGATTATGTCTGGACTTTAAAAGAGACTGTGACCTCTGAGTTTGTTTCGGCCTTTCTTCTCAGAGTAGTCAGATAGGAAACGCCGACCTCATCTAGTTTTAAAACAATTTGATTGACGTGTAAAAGTGTTTGTACAAACCTACTTACAGAAAATAAATCATTTATCATTTATCATTTATCATTAGTGGAGAGAATAGCTCAGGAAAATTAAGATTCGTCTACTGAACAACGTAAATAACGCAATGAATATTGTACTGGACAGGGCAAAAAATCTGCCAAAACATCTGGGAGTCACCGTCACTTATTAAAAAGCAAAACAAGAGCCACTTTCAAACATCAAATACGCGCCCTCACGGCTTTTGACACTCAAAACCAAAGCAAGCCAATCACTCCTCGTAATCTAAGACTGTTCAAAAATACGAGACGGCCAATTAACTTGGTGAGAGGTCCCTCAACGAATAGCGAGCTAACACAAGGTAGGATGGGTCAGAAGTATCACTCTTAATGTAAAATATTTTTTTTATTTTTTATTTTTTTTAATCCTGCCTTTTGGTCTAGTGGTCGCAAGTGCTACTGCTGAGCCTGAAGTCAATTGCTCAGTTCAGCCCGGAGTCTGGATGTGCCCGGTTGATGGCAATAGGCTCGCCCCCTATTACATGGGACTTAAACAAAACTGGCGAAATGTGGGTGTACTATAGGTACACGTCTGCCTAAGTCTTCGGGGAATACAGGCGTGATTTTATGTCATGTTATTTTTTATAATATATTATATTATCCATTGTTTTTTATTAATTTACTTATTTATTAATTTATCGTGCTTTTGTTTGTTTTGCTGTGTCTTTTGTATGCACCAAATAAACGATTTGTCTATCTATCTAAACCAATTACTAGCTTTTCCCACCGCTTCGCTCTCATGGATTTCGGAAATTATCCCACGGGAACGTACTTCCGAGATGAAGAGTATCCTTCGTCCTAACCTAGGTCATGGTCTACCTGAATGCCAAATTTCATCGAAATCGGTTCAGTATAAGGCTTAAAAAAGCAACAGACGGACAGACAGAGTTACTGTCGCATTTATAATTTTTAGTATGGATTATTAAGTATAGATATTAAGTAGGTAGGTACCTAAAGGGGAACCATCCAGAAACTGACCTCAGCATGTGTAGCTTAACTTCCATTGGCTTTCTGTATTTTCTATGTTCTTGTAACGATAATTGGAAGCATCGTTTATTATAATTTACAACGAAAGAAAAATATTGCGAGCCTACATAGAGTGGGTACGCACTACGGGGCTTTGGCCGGTAAATAAGAAAAATGGCCCCTAATTAAAGAGGATCCCGAACCGCTGTAAGGTTGTTCTTACATAACAAACGTTCAATCTGTTGGAATGATAGCTTAAGAGCTGTGCTGTTGAGGAGTTTGCTGCGACATTTTTTTTTCCAGCACTAGGTGGCCGGCGGGATTTTTGGGAGCTGTCGTAGTTTTGATAATCATAAAATTCTGATAATCATAAAATTCTGATAATCATAAAATTCTGATAATCATAAAATTCTGATAATCATAAAATTCTGATAATCATAAAATTCTGATAATCATAAAATTCTAATAATCATAAAATTTTGATAATCATAAAATTCTGATTCTCAGCCTAGTTTGAATAAATTACTTTTCCTTTTGAATTAGAGCAAATGGCAGCAACACTACGGGAATGCCATACAAAACATAACATCACGCCTTGTTTTTCAGAAGGGTTGGGCAGATGTGTGTACTTATAGTAGGGTGTACTATAAGTTTCACCAGTTCCAGAGAAATTCCAGATAGGAAAATCCAATAACACTTTTTCCGACCTGGGAATTCAACTCAGGACCTCATGCTCAGCAGTAGCGCTTGCGCTTGTTGTTGCTAGACCAACGAGATAGTCATGCCATAGGTATAACTTTTTATAATGGTATTGCTAAAGTTGTGATATTAAAAAAACTACCCAAGTTTTTATTTTTCCCTCTTTAGTTGTGGTACTTAGCTCATACAAATTCGTATATCGACCTGCTTTAAAAATAACAATGTCAGAAACATATATTATTAGAACATCATCCACATAGGCTAAGTGGGAAAAAATCCTATTATTGAAGCTAACTCAAAAACTACCCAAGAAAAGTTAATAAAAATATGTGTCCACCACGCAAGCTTCTACCAAATGAGAAAATAATTTTCAAAATCCGTCCACAATTGACAAAATATCGAGGGACATAAATAAAAGATAAAAAATCATACATACATAGAACCTCTTCCTTTTTGAAAGTCGATCAAAAAGTTTAACTCGATTCATCCATCACAACAGGCTTATAGTTACAAAAAAAGCTTACAGACACAATGCGAAAACAACTGTAATTCAAAGAGACGATTTGTTGAAATTCGTTTAAAAAATCACTTCGCTCCTAAGACCCGATTGATTTTTAAATTGGATGGTTGAGTCGGACGGGCGACGGATGGAAGGCGCTAATTTGTCACTTTGTTCGAGTTTCTTGACAGATGGGGCCAGTTAATGTTTTTAGAGATTTTCATTGATCTATTGGGTAAGTAATTAGCGATTTTTTATAGTCTTGGGATTGGTTTCGGCACTTAGTCCTTCAGGTGGGAAAAAAAAATGCGATTTTATTATCGTTTTAAAATGCTGTCCCTTGTACTACTACCTATATAATACAAATAATGCAATTACAAGTCTAAGTAAATCGTAAAAAGTACTATTGAGTATTTTGGAAACAAAATTCCAACTATTTACTTCTGTATCGTAAATAAGTACTGAGAAGTATTTTTTGAGTAAATATAAAAAAAAGGATTTTTCGAAAAGAAAAAAAAAATGAATATTTTACTTGTTACTTGTTTTATTTTTTTGGCATGGGAACCAGATTATGTAGAACATTATTAAATCATAACACGCCATCAGGGGCTACGGCTTCCTATATTTTTGGTGAGTAAGATAGCAAATTACATAAAAATACTGGTTTTTTATTCAGCTGCATCCGGTAAGACTGGAAGCCAACATAGTTGGGAAAAGGCGAGGCTGATTGATTGAAGTTTGCAAATTACATAATTTGTAGATAGCCATCAACCACAATACAAAGGTCACGTATAATCTATGTAAACATGCGTGAAAAACATAACCATTTGCTGTCGCGCAGTTGGGTAAAAACCCTTTTGCCTGAAAAAAATGACTTTGCCAGGGATCGAAAACAGAACCATGTTGTCTCGCTTGCACCGAATAGTCCAACATGGCGGTCTAAAAGAACCAGAAATAAACTTGTAGGTAAACATTTAACGAACCCATGAATGATGGTCCTGGGTTCGATTCTCAGGTCGGGCAATGTGTTTTGGGATTTTCCATCAGGAATTTCACAGTAATAGCCCGTAGTGGATTAGTGCCTAGTTGAGGGCAATAGGATCGCCTCCTTATACATGTGACTTTAACATAACTGGCGAAATGTGGGTGTTCTCTGCCTAACCCTACTGGGAAAACAGGCGTTATGTTATGTGTCTGAACTAAATATATCGCATGGAAAACGCAATGCAGATAACGAAACTCATCTGGCTTCATCGATTCATAAACCAACTCAATCCACACTTGCATCACGTTCGACCGAATCCTGAAAGTAATCGGTAGAATATCGATACTTTAGTACATTCCATAATCGTGTCACGTCTCTAGTACTCCTTAGAGGAGGACGTGTGACTTGGTGCGCCTCTATTTACTGAGATTCACTTAATGTAGTTACTTAGAAGATGCGGCTTTATTTTGAGAGATTTTTTTTCTGTTGTTTTTTTTTTTATCTAGCCCGCCCTTGCGTCGCACGGTTAGATGACTTGACGACACATCTAGATTTCTTAATTATAATATACATACATACATAAACATTACATATTTTATATGGAGCGACTGCCTTTCTGACCGCCACAACCCACTAACAGACTGGTCAATACCGTACCTCTTGGTAAGACTGGTTATCAGACTTTCGGGCTTCTGACGACTCGTAACGACTGTCAAAGATCCACGAATGACAGCTGGACCAACGGCTTAACGTGCTTTCCGAGGCACGGACGAATCTCGTGATATAAAGATGGTTACCCATCCACGGACCAACCCCGACAAGCGTAGCTTAACTTGATGGATCGACCTGCTCGCTGTTGTTACTTAGCCACGAGCACCTCCCAATGTATGATACACATACACCTTCCGGAATAAGTTCTCTAAACGATGGTGAAACAAGCTTCAAAATCTGTAGTGCTATTTTGTAAAAATCTCTCAGTAAAAGCTTGGGTGAAGTCAGGTTAAAGTCAATAGTGTCAATCCCAAGCATCAAGTAGAATGACAGCTCACTTCACCTAAATTTTCACCGTGACATTTTCAGAATAGCACTAGTACTGAAGTGCTATTCTGTAAATCACACCGTGATTACTTAGGTGAAGTGAGCCGTCAATGGTGTCAATCCCTAGCATTGGGTGGAATGGCAGCTCACTTCATCTAAATTTTCACAGTGATATTTACAAAATAGCACTACCGGGTAAAAGCGTCAGGATAGCCTGCGAAATTAATATTTTCCTGAGTTTTTTGCAATTTGCAGGTCAGTATCAGGTTGTATGTTGATCTAAATATGATTCGCGGCCGTATCAAATATTTATTTATAGAATTATAATCATAAAAATCAACAGTACAACTTTCTAAGTTCATATAATCCTATTGAATGACTATTTCATGAAACCATGCACAACTGGTCACACAGATAGACATGAATAACGATTGTAATAATATAAATAAAATAAAATAAAGTAATTATTCATCATAAATTAATTTATAATAATGTATAGATAATAATAATTATGTTAGATTATAAAAGATTCAATCAATTTTTTGTTTTTAATCAGTACCTACTCTTTGTTTGTCTTACTGTGGTTTACTGGTTTAATTGCTTTTACTTCTACACCCATACCTAGGAAACGTTATGAGAAAATCGTGAGGCAATGGAATTATTCTCAAAAATATTTTATTGAAAGCCTAATATCTACTTTTCTGAGAACACAGCCCATTTCCATTTACTTTCATATATAATTTCGCGACTTCAAACAAAATAATTGCGGCGAAATTAACTAATTTGTTCGTTTATAATTTTAAGTGAAGCAAGTTTTAGTAAAAGGTCGTTAAGCCGCTTTGCGTTATAGACTAAAATATTTAGATTGAAAATATTGAAAATCTAGTGTTTGGGTGGTGTCGTTTATAAAAAAATAAGTGAATAAAAGATTTAAAAAAAAAATTGAATGGAAAATAATGAGTAGACAGGTACACACGGCTACACATCAAGCTATACATTTCCAGTTAATGCTGATCTCGCATTATATAGGATTTCCGTACAATGCGAGGTCAGCTTATACTGGAAATGTATAGCTTGATGTGTAGCCGTGTGTACACACCTTTTTATTCATTGCCTCACTAGTACGGAAAATAAAATGAATAGCCTAAATGATTGAGCATTCTATGCATAACAAAGGATGTAGTATCCATCAAAATGAAGGTGAGAGTAAGATGAAGTATCAAACTAGTCTAGGATCAGTCAAGGCGTGAAACTAGGTCGGTAATAGAATAATATTATTATGATAAAGGTAAGTAAAAATGTAACAAAATGTAGGAGCCTTCGTAAAGTCATTTCATACAGCTGTCAAAAAATGACAGCTGTGATTTGTATAAGGACAATTTAATCATCAGCTTTTCCCGACTATTTTTGGTTCAGCTTCCAGTATAACCGGATGCAGCTGAATACCAGTATTTTACATGGAGCGACTACCTATCTGACCTCCACGAACCCGTTAGTAGGTAACACGACAATTTAAGTTGGTCGTTAATTTCCCTGAAAAAAAAAATGGTAGGTAATAGGTAGAACGGGCTGGTGTCCGCAACTCCACGTCAATGCGCGTATTTTGCGTACGGGGGGGAAATGTGCCTTGATGTTCCTGACAACTTCACAGAGGGTACCTGGCTTACCGAAGTACTTTGTCCTTTAAGTGGCGACCGCCGGGCAGTTTAGGAGCACATGAGCTGCTGTCTGGTCCTCCTCCATGCAGGCCCTGCACAGCGGACTGTTAGTGACCCCTAAGACAGAGAGGTGTTTATTAAAAGACCCATGGCCAGTTATGGCTGCAGTAACTGTACGCAGCTTACGCAGTACGTTGTTTAGTTAGTCGGAGAAATTGTTTCGTGAGGCGGCCAACCATTTTAGGGAGATATAAAGAAAAATGAAAAATGATAAAAAATGGTAGGTATAAATTGTGTTGTTTATTCCATGAAATAAAACATTTAAAACCCTGAAATTCTAAATAACAAAATTTCTCAAAAGTTTAACTTCTTAAAGGAGAAGACTACGCATAAATTATTGTCGCCCACCGTCTTACACCCGAAGAATTTGTTTTAATTTACAAGTAATTAACGAAATGTTCGCTTGCTAGTTATCTCGGCTCTCAGCTGATGACCATAATTATTCGAATCGGAAATTAAACGTCCCGTTTTGTCGTTTTAAGGTCTTCATTTTTGGATTTTCTTTGGAATTTATGAAATGGAAATTATTCATTATAAGCTTTGCAGATTTGTATTAAATAGCATTTTTTTTTTTGAGTTATGAGTATCAGGGTGTAAAGTTCAGTCATACTCTATAGAAACGGGAGGATCCTCCGACCAGACGGTGTTGACGGCGGGCAACTGCCCAACGATTGATGTCGGATAGTCTTATATATGTTGATCGGTAAACTCTTATCGCGCGATGCAGGGTTTCTGTGACGTCAGGTCTTTGATACGTAGTTCGCATGTGGCGTTGTAGATGCGGCCACAAATTCATAAAATTGCAGGTTTATTAGGTATTTATAATTCTCGACAAACGTAAGGTTGGAAGCTTTCAGGCTAGGTATAGCGCCGATCTTCGCAGGGTGGCTGGGAGCAACTGGATGAGAGTTGTCGAGAATTGAGCAGGTGAATGGCGTTCAATTGGAGAGGCCTATGTCCAGCAGTGGACTGCTTAGAGGCTGATAATGATGATGAGTTCAAGGTGTGGTCCAAATCATTGTCAAAGCTCTTTGCCGTTGGTTGGTTTCAGTAAATCAATTGAAAGGAAACATATGCCTTGACTTGAGAACGTCCCGCTTTTTTTCATAAATCTTTTAATTTTGAACATTTAATAACTTTGAAATTATTCTTGTATTTGTTTGACATTATAGTTTTTGGCGTATCTGGAATTTTGACATGTTAATCTAATGATAATTTTTCGACTTTTGTTATTGTGAATTATTTTCAATTTTATGGAAATATTTGTATGCCGATACTTACGGCTAAACATGATTGGACTGAAATATATATACAATGTTTAAACAAATAAAGAAATCTTATCTTATCTTATCTTTTTGTCGGTAAAAAAATTCTTTCAAACATCTGAACTGCGAATAGTTAGCAGCTAAGAGTGAATCTAATATAAACCACACTCAGCTGCCCTTTAATTAACACATTCTTTATTAACCCACTGTAATCTTACTCTCCAAAGTTATGCAGAACTTATGCATATTATCTAAGAATGCATAAATTGCGCTGAGACCACAGAGCATTCTCAAAAACAGAGACTAGACGTATACTCTTTTTTAAATGACTTCAAAAAAAGGAGGAGTCTCTATGAGCATGTATTTATAAACGTTCATCGATATTTTCAGTTATAAAGTTTGCTTTGATCGTTTTTGAGTTTCAGTTAATATAATCCTAAGTAGAAAAACCAAAGCTGATATAACTTTTTTTGTCTGATTATCTGGCCCGTGGATATCTTACCTTTAATAGGTGTTGCCTAGCCCTGTTCCTCTAGAATTATCGCAATCTAATTAAAATATTTCCACCGACACACAAACTTACATAAAACACAGCTGTTCTGCCTCTTACACTCTCTGTTATGAAAATAGCCTTAAACACTTAATTCAAATATTTTAATCATAAACTAAAAACACAAAGGGAAAGAACTGTCATGTGCTCAGCGCATCTATAGTGGAAGCCACCATTTTAACTTGACCCCGGTCCCCGTTCCTTAGTCAAACAAGTATGGGGTGTGAAAGAAGGCGAGGTATTGAAGTTCGAAGGTCTTGGCTACTTGGTCGAGTGAATAGAGAATATCATGCGTGCTGAGAAATGCGATGTGCGGTTCACCAGCGGAATTTCGGTTCAAGTAATTATGTTGTGCTGGTGTAAGTGTTAGGCGGGTGGTAGGAATTGGTGACTATTGAATAGTTTTCGCAATGAAGTATTTTTGGTTAGGTAATCCGTTTTTTCATTAAAAGATAATTATGTTCTGCGAAAATTTTTACGAATATTTAATGAAGGATTGGCACAAGGTTTGGCCTTATCGCTAAAAGCCAGCTTTTCCGGGCAATCAACTGGTTATGGACATATTTAAAAAGACAACGGGCAGTCCGGATTAACTTCTAACTATGATTACAAGGTGAAAAACTCTAGCCAGTCTACTTTACAAACTCTTCACATACGAAATTTTAAGTAACACCACTAAAACAATAACAACTTAAAAAGAACGCATCTATAAACGAACGAACTTGAACCTTATTAACTTAACAGTTGTAAAAACATTACTCGTGAGTGCAAAAACAGAAACTTGCCAGACAGAATATCACACAATCGCGTCCCGGGAAAACTTTAAATAAAACAAGAAACAAAATGCCCTCCTACACAGTTACAAGAAAATACAATGAAGTTTCCTCAAAAAGTTTTGCAGGCTTCATAGTAACTCGTTAACGTAAGCGTATGTTTTGACAAACGTCAACAGATGGTGCCAACTGTCACCTGTCAGGTAAAACTAATGAATAACGGCAGTTCTGAATTTGAGTCTTCATCTTGAGAACATTTCTAAAGACAAGAGCGATGTAAACCTACTTTTAGGGTTAGCGCGCACTGCGCTGCTGTGGAATGCTGTGAGTTTTTTCTGCTGTACGGTGAAACAAAACGCAATCAGGGGTCCGCGCACTGGGTTCAGGGAATCAGGGATCTTAAAAAAAAAGAGTACCCACACAGGTTATGGTATATCCAAATCCTAAGATATATATATTTACGGGCGTATCCCAAAAACAAATTGGGATATTACCTACTGCTTGGGCGGTGTCTCGGTGCGTTTGTTTTACTGCAATGCGCGATACTTCATAACCGCTTTGCAGAAGGAGGCCCACTGTGAATTAACCGCATGTGTTTTTTTCATCGCAATGCGTGCACTTCTATGAAATTTAATACTTAACAAAATATGCAGTAAAAAAACGCAGGGCAGTACGCGCTAGGCCTTATAATAATATGGCACCGAAAAAAAAGTGTGTTCCAATTTATTATTTCCAAGTTATTGCTAGACGAGAGCCTATCTCATTAACTTAACAGACAAGTATTAATAAATTATACCAAACGTGGGTACTCTTTTCACGTCAATTTTAATAAAAAAATGTTTAAAGAGTTTACCTCATGCAAAATATTATTTAAAATGAAAGTCTATTTTCATATAAACGTGCCGTAAATGTAAAAGACGACCTATATTTTCCAACAAACACGTTAAGACCCTTCTCAAGAAAATGAAACGGTGTGAACACATTAAAAACACCGACCTTTTTTCTCGAGCGATCGATACACGCGTCTCGCCTCTAGCATAATCAAAATTAACGTTCCTCCGTCAGTGGGACCACTCTAGTGTTCATATATCACGCGTAATACACAGTAACGACACTATCTACAACTCTATAGCACTAAATTGCTACTCGTCTTGACTAAAATTATTGCGTCGTAAGTCTTAACTGGGGCGGCCATTTTGGTAAGATTAAACGTTAATACGTCAAGCCAAATTACTAAGGCTTTCGCAGACAGGCGCGTCGCGACACCGGTAGAACAATTTCCGTGAAGTTTTTATAGAAATTCTTCCATCAGATTTGGCTTGTCGTGGTTTGTTATGAGAAGCAGACGTTTTACAAATTGGTGGAGGTGGTTTTGATAATACCTTAGCTGAGGATCAAATCTCTTTAAGACAGTCAGCTTGGAGGTTGTCTGTAAAAGATCGTTTTAAGTGATAAGACCGCCCATTGTGCCACCCTATATATAGTTTCTGCATTTATATTTTGAATCCATATAGTATATTCTATTCTTGTTAATGATTTTAAACCAATTTCTGTTATCTAAACGGGTATTAGAACTGGTTTTAAGGGATTCAGGTTTTTCGATAGTAGTTTACACTTTCAAGAACTTCTTAAGATTGAAGTTCTACTTCTATATAGTTTGAAGGACATGGGTGCCGTTGAAATTACATTAGAATTGTAATGGCTTTGCTTTCAAGATCAACCAAATCTATCGGCAATTTCCTTAGTGTTCGAGTTTTTCTTATGCAGTAATAATAAATTTCTATCTTTTTTTTTAAAGAAAGAAAAGAAAAATATGACAGATTTTGTCCCTTGCTTGATGTCAGGGCTAGAGACAAAACACAATTTACATGGTGCATTGCGTAATCTGTTCCGACATTATCAAATGAAAATAAACAAACATTCAAAACTTATACAAAGTACCGATTGCAGAGTGGAAAAATAACTACTTTTGTAACAAGCAAACAACAATATCAAGAACAATGATGCGGTGCGTCGCATCTGTACAAGAATGACCTATCATTAGTCAGCAAAATGCTGTGACTTCGAAACGAACCTATCGTCAACAACGCTGATTTTGAGCATAAACCTCGCGAATGACGTAATGACGTCCGTTTTTAGGTCACTGACCTATTAGTCAACCCATAAAATAAAATGTTAGCGCTAATCTAGAAGGTCTAGGTTAGCGCTAACATTTTATTTTGATATAAATATTACTTCATAAAATAAAATGTTAGCGCTAACCTAGACCTTCCTTTTCATTGGAAATCAACCAATTTATCCTCTATCGGACATTTAGGACCCTAGGCTGCCAATAGCGTAGATTAAATGCCATAATACATCAGGCCCAAGGGTTATGATTATGGGCATCGGGATTGATCCCGGGACCTTTAACTCTGCGCTAGTGTGATTGTCTTTGAAACGTTAACATATAAAAAGGTTTTATCAAACGGACTTTCAACAGAAAGAACTCTTTTAGATTCTTATCGAAAGGTCGAATGAAGTAACTGTTTCTTATAAAAAAGGTAGGAAGTGTAGAATTGCTTCGAAATACTTTTTTTTTTGTTTTTACTAGGATCCTTTGATCAGAGAGAGAATATAAAGACTCAATTGACAGTACAAGCGTTGGTATCTCGGAATCAGATAGAATAGGGGTAGACAATACGATTTTATTCTCACGAACGATCTTTTATCGCTCCCGTATCAATACTATCTCGTTGGAACAAGTTTTATTGAAGAAGAAACAATCGTAAAAGTATCGATAAAGATATCGTTTCTTGTTCGAGACGGTACAGGTGTCTACTTGTCGATGATCTTAGGCATTTATATCAAGTATTCGACTTGTCAAAAGTTCCTCTGGGAAAGTATTATACAGTATCCCTATTTTTGCTGTCAAAAACATAGAAATATTGTCTTCGGGGCTGAAAGGGATAAAACATACACTTCCTCATTTCATTACAAAAAAAACTCAAAAATCCAGGTAACATCGCAGCTAAAACATTTTAATTAGCCACTTTTAGCCTTAACTCCAAACAAAACTAATGACACCACATTTGTCTGAATCGGTTTTGAGGTTTTGTTTCCAAAATAGTTTTCTCACTTTTGCTAGTTAGCAAACAGTGTGATTATAATTAGTAGACCTTTTCACTAAGCCACAGGATGATTTAAATGGGGTTGCCTTTTCTATTAAGGCAGTCATTTAATACTTAATCCTATTAGTGCTAAAGGATTAACTTATGACAACAATCAACATCCATATTTCTACCCTTTTTTTTCATTCTGCCTAGCCTTTTCCCTATCATGTTGGGGTCGGCTTCCAGTCTAACCGGATGCAGCTGAATACCAGTATTTTACATGGAGCGACTGCCTATCTGACCTCCACAACCCAGTAACTGGGTAATACGATACCCCTTGGTAAGACTGGTTGTCAGACTTTCGGGCTTCTGACGACTCGTAACGACTGTCAAAGATCCACGAATGACAGCTGGGACCAACGGCTTAACGTGCTTTCCGAAGCACGGAGGAGTCTCGGTATGTAAAGATGGTCACTCATCCACGGACCAACCCCGGCAAGCGCAGCTTAACCTGATGGATCGACCCGTGCAGCTGTTATTACTTAGCCACGAGCTCCTTTATATATAGCCACTTTATATATTTTTTATTCACAGCATAAGCATAATTAGCCCGTATTGTTCCCATTTCCTGGTCACACGCCTCCTCTCTGTGAGAGGAATTGGTAGATGTCATGATGCCCCAGTGCGGGTAGGTAGATGTCACATGTCTTCATTTTTGTTCTAGGACATGCCAGTTTCCTCACGATGTTTTCCTTCACCGTTTTGAGAGCAGTGGTGATGAAATAATTTACATAAAGTAAAGCGCCTGTCAGGCTCCAAACCTACGACGTACAAATCGTAAATCACAGTCTTTACCACTGGGCCACCACTGCTCCCTATGGGTTAGGACATAGGATACTTTTTATCCCAGTATTATGTACCCGTGGGATAATTGTCGACCTCCGTGAAGCCGCGGGCAAAAGCTGTGGGCTAATTCACGTTACTAAAGAATTGCAGCTGCAGTGCAGTTGCAGTTAAGTTTCGATCAAAACAACGATTTTCGTATTCTCTACCGGTGTCAGATACGCTCGCGTCAGGCGCAATAACGACATTCTACTGCTGCGCGTCATTAGTGTGTGTTTAACGTCTGAAAATGACAGCTTTTAAGTTGGTTGCCGTGTAGTTTACGCACAGCTAACGCGCAGTTCAAAGATTAAAAGAATACCGTTTATCACTCAAACTTCAACTTGCTACTGCACCAAACTTCACCGGCGCGTCATGAAATTACGTGGATTAGCCTTGTCGCGTGGATGGAGACAAGTAAGAAAATGAAAAGTTATTATACTTTTTTGCGAATGAAAGGCATGATTTCGTAGGAAAAGCTGTATGACGCGTAGAATCACCCCCGTTTACAAGTGACCAGCCCGTATAGAACGTAAACAAAACTTTCGTAGGAATAACATCATGATCCATGGCAATAATGACAACACAACATGGACAAATGATGGCCCATCTCAGATTATTGGATTCCGATACCGTGGCCCATCAATCCAAGATGGCGGATACAAATCTTTTCACGAGTCTTCAATTGATGTATTGTTGACATTCATCGAGTCAAATCGATGGTAAAATTAGTGTCCAAAATCCCTACATGCCTTTTTTTTTGACGCAAGCCCTTTTTCAACAAGGAATAAATAGTTTCGCCATGTCCATCTTAGCTCAGCGAGACTCTTAGTACTAGAACGCTGTAATTTAGCATGGGTATACATTTTAATAACGCAACGTACAGTCGACCAACTAAGTAATTCGTCATAGCGTACATTCAAACTAACGTAATTCGTACTTTTAAACTTTATGAATACCGTACATAGGTATTTTACAGTCCCGACAACCTACAGTCCCAACAACATGGTAAAATAAAATCTTGAAAAAATAATAATTGTGGTACCTACACACAAAGTGGGGATGATTTTTTTCTGGTCTTTGACATAAAATAATCGTTTGGGGTATCGTTGGAAACCATTTTTGGATTCAGGGATCCGTTTGCGTAATATTAGGCTAATTTTTGTTAGAGTCAAAGGTTACCCCCCCCCTCCTGCCAGCTAAATGGTTGGATTATGTGAAATAATTCACGGCAGTAGTATTTTAAAACGAAATTAAAAGGAAAACTATCACAGGTAAGTTATGCTCTACAAGTTAACGAGCTAATTTGACTGTCTATGAGTGTTATTTTTGTGAATAAACCCCAATGGGCAGATGTAAAAAAAAACTTAATTAAGTTAAAATATGGATATATGAACATAAATGAGGAAGTCCTTCTCTACAGCGGAGTTTGGATTATACACCCTTTCAAACCCCATAGGAAAAAGGCTCGAGCTTATGAAACTATCTATCATTTATATTCTATAAAAAAATACGCAAGAAAAGTTATTACATTTATATGGCACCACCGCACGAGCTTCCCCTACAAAATGAAAATTCTTTTTTCAAAATCTGTCCACAATTGATGAAACTATTGATGAACCAGACACAGACAATGGGAAACTAGCTTCATCTTTCTGACTGACCGACCCCTTGACAATTCAAAAGTGCCCGTAATTGGTTTATTTGAAATAAATGCTTTCGGTCTTATTCATAAAAAAGATTATAGACGCTTGTAGACATACTTTAGTTAAAGTGCTCGATAAGCTTAAAGAACGTTCCATAAAATGTTGTATTCATAAACCTTTCATAAACGTTCTATAACTAAAATGTCGTTTATAAATCAAAATGTTGCCATTAAGATGAAGTTATCCAACAAATTGACCAACACATCGAATCATTAAACGAGAATGTCTGCCTAAGCGCTGAATAATTGTGACCATAGACATTATTTAATTTCAACTTTTCGTAGCTTGGGATTCCGGCTTAGTCAGCCAGACGAACATTTCTATGTTCGTCTGCCTCCTCCTTTTTTGAAGTCGATTAAAAGATAGTTGCAGCCCGGAGTCTGTATGTGTGCCCGGTTGATGGCAATAGGCTCGCCCCCTATTACATGGGAAACACAACTGGCGAAATGTGGGTGTACTATAGGTACACCTCTGCCCAATCCTTCGGGTAAACAAGGCGTGATGTTATGTTATGTTTTTTAAAAATATCAATTACAGACATCCATTATAATCCTCAATATATTATGTACATGCTGATCATTAATACCATGTAACGCACAATTGAGCGTGAAACGTAAGCATTGTCGTGAAAATGGCCAACCCGTACTGCAGCATGATAAATGATGGCCATCTTTTAGCAATTGGATTCCAAGATGTTTTTCTTGTTTCGTAACTTAGTTATGTTCACGCTCTGGTTCCTTTAGTTTTGGAGCAGCTTTCCGAATTTTTAATAAATGGTTTTCCGCTGGGTTGGTTCTTTTTTATTTGCGATTTCTGCTGCAACGTTATAATTAAATTTCTGTTAAATTTGAAAATACGTCTATTATTTCATTTCGTTCGTCAGGTTATTTTGACGGGGTGGGGTGTCTCAGCACAGGGGCATTTTTTGTGTATAGAATTAGATGTTTAAAATGAGTGTTGTCCTTTGTAATTGTATTTAAGTACTAACAATAGTTTTTAAGATTTTGTATACTAACCTTTGGACCTAGTTGTCCTGAAATAAATAATTTTGATTTGGTTATTATGCAGTGTATTTTTTTAAAGTGATTTAGGGATTTGTCAAGTTCAATGGATGGTGTTCTTTTTTCATAGGTAAGCAAATAGGTATTATTATCAGGTTACTGCCTTTTTGTTATTTATTTTAAAAAAACGCAACAAACAGTATTTTAAGGCACTTCACGCAGTTTATTAAATGCAGTACAATTCAAGTGCAGTCGCCAGCACATCAAGCTACTACAATCTGTCAAATTTCTTTAGTAGATTTTAAACTTTATCGCTAAAGCATTAGGTTCAAGGTTGATTGGGAAAGTTTGACAGTTTCGGGTAGCTTGATGTGCTGGCGTCTGTACATCATCATTCTCCTGCCCTTATCCCAATTTATTTGGTGTCGGCAAAACATGTCCCTTTCTTCCATACTTCTCTTAGTAGTCATCTCGGTAGTCACCCCCTTTCTATATAGCCATTTCATCTTTCACACAGTCCTTGCAAAAACATTTAAAAAATATGCACTTGAATGCGGAGCGGCTGCTGCAGGAGCAGAAAACCTCAAACGGCGCAAATACAACAACCTTATTGGGAGTTACATGTTTGAGCCGTTTGGGGTTGAAACACTAGGGCCTTGGGGTCCGAGTGCCCATCGAGTATTCCGGGACATCGCCAAGCGGCTGGTCGACTCTACACGTGACCAGAGGGCTGGCCTATTCTTAGCCCAAAGGATCAGCATTGCGATCCAACGCGGCAATGCTGCCAGCCTTTTGGGCACTTTCTCCATCGACAGCGATACGGATGAATTTTTCGATGCCCAATGAGCTCTTCCCCCCTTTTTTTTTAAGTTTCGATAAGTACTTGTACATACTATAATTTCAAAGTTAAAAGATTAACAAGTGCATTTACTTTATCTGGTAGATAAAAATAAATATATCTACCGGCCACCTGCGACCGACACACTTGAATTGATCGAGAATTCAAGTACATGATTTTTATTTTTTTAGGCTCGTGCAGTTAAACGTATAACTTATAAAGTCTTTTTTCTTATGCTTACTTTTTATTCCAAAAATATAAAATGAACAATTTTAGTCAAAACAAGCTAATGAAAAATTCTTCAACACTCGCTCCCCATTATTTTCATCTCGGCTTCGCCATGGAAATATAGCGCCGTAATTTATCATCGTGAGGACAGAGCGCCATTACTTAACCTCTTCTACAGCCCCATATATGTCATAGCGACCGCTATGCAACCATTATGCGCCGTGCGGGGCAAATTTAAACGAATTTATTACCGATAACGTTACGCTTGTGGTTTTCTCTGCTATGTATTGGGAATAATACGGTTTTGACACAGAATAGATTGGTACAGAAAGCCGGTTTTATCCAACGAGAACACACCCATATATAGACGCGTGAACGCAAATCTCACCCAATTTCCAGTCGGGAACGCGCTTGCGCCTTGCACTTGCTGTAGGTGTGCGTGCATTTTCACTTGTTGTTTAGAACCTGCTTTTTGTACTTATGTATCTCAATCTGCTATTCTGCTTAGCCTTTTTCCAACATGTTGGGGTCGGCTTCCAGTCTAACCGGATGTAGCTGAATACCAGTATTTTACATGAAGCGATTGCCTATCTGAACTCCACAACCCAGTAAGTGGGTAACATCATACCCGTTGGTGAGACTGGTTGTCAGAGTTTTGAGCTTCTAACTACCCGTAACGACTGTCAAAGATCTACGAATGACAGCCGGGACCAACGGCTTAACGAGCTTTCCGTAGCTCGAAGGGGTCTCGATATGTAATGGATGGTCACCCATCGACGAACCGATAGTGGCAAGCGTAGCTTTACCTTCTGTATTTACTCGTATCTATCTAGTTTGTGGTATCGATGCTGTTGAGTTCAGTAAACTGGGAGCAAAACTTTTGGTGGCTGGTTAATTAGGTTATCGAATTATTTTAGTACATATTGATTTGATAGTAACAAGATAAACATACATACATACATAAACTCACGCCTTTTTCCCATGGGGGTAGGCAGAAACTACAGAACGCCACCTGCTACGATCCTTACAAACTCCTTTTGCCTCGTTAACGTTCATATATCTAGTCATACACGCACGCGGGTTGCGATTAGGTACTATGCACCTGACCTTTCTGAAAAACACCCCCAATAAGGTCACTATATATATCCTCCCGGTATTTCCACTCACACTTGCCTTGTAAATCCATTTTGTCACCGTCATTCTCAGAGGATGAACGGTCTCAGCATACTCTTTTCAATTTTTGTCACTACATCTTCTTTTAAATCGCACCGTTGTCTTATCACATCATTCTTCAGCCTATCATTCATAGTCACACCACACATGCTTTGCAAGGAACGCATTTCCACAGCATTTATACTACTTTCATGCTTCTTTTGCCACACCCAGCATTCACATCCATACAAGATATACTCCTGCAAAATATTATTTCTTATTAGTTGTTATAGAACAGTTGAAGTGTTAATAGGGTAAATTAAGGGGACCATCTTTATTTGTTTGGTTACTTTAGGGTTATTTACTGTAGGAGAGTTAAGGTCGATCTCTTTTTAAGATATACCTACAAATTACAAACCTTAAATCAGCCTATAAGGTTCATTGGTGGGACACAGGCCTCCTCTCGGTGAGAAGGAGTGGGCTTTAATGTACCACGCGGGCCCAGAGCGGGTCGGTTTCGATTTTTTGGTTCAAGGTTATGCCGGTTTCCTCACGATGTTGTCCTTCACTGTTTGGAGAGTGATGGAATAATTTACAAAAAGTGTAGCGCCTGTCTGGGTTCGAACCTATGACCTGGAACTCGTAAGTTGCGGCCGTTACCACTGGCTTTAATGACAAACATACCTACTAAGTGAATAGAAAAGTCTATTAACTTAAAAAAAATAGTTATATAGATATTCTTTAGTGTTTGAGATTCAGTAACACTTTGTTCACATACATCAGTTGATTTGAAATTGAAAAACAACACAAAAGTGAAAAATTACTTTAATGTCAGAAGTTGGTAGCAAAAAACGAAAATACAGAACCAAAGAAACCGACTTCCGAAATTAAAGTAATTTTTCTCTATATTTTTATTTTGATTGTTGATTGAAAGTTGATTCAGAAGACCTACTGTGTCGACCACTGTCACGGGTACATTTTCACCTTGTTTAGATAGGCTCTTATAAGCATACAACAAGGCAATAACGTCAAAGTTGTGAACTACGAAAGAAAAATCCTATATCGCTACCACGCTTTTCGAGGAATTCTTAATTGGCAACTACTTGCCACACAAGAATTTAAGTTCTTCGTTGGCAACCGGTTGCATTGAACGAAGGTTAGTTCTTTGTTGACAACTAGTTGCGAAACTCAGTTGCCATAGCGGCCGAAAGGTCATTAAAACTATACATACATGTTTAGATTATTAAACCAGTTTGAAACCATTACATTCACCTATACTAAAATATAACAATTTAAATACAAAAACTCCCCAGAAAACTTTGTATTTGACTTGCTTAACATAATAAGGTCGGACTTCATAATTAAAACTTCAAAATCTCCACAAGTTTTTTTGACACTCCTAAAGGCTTAGTTTAATTAATCTTTATTAAGGCTTTAAGACTCGAGTGTTAATTAATTTATACAGGGTGTCTCCAAAGTAGTGGTCCAAAAATTAAAAAACTGGGATATTCTGAACAGTTCATAAAATTTCGCTATTATTATTTTCAAGAAATTTACACTTCCAGTTGGATTTTTCGACACTGTGAACATAATTTTCGACGTAACGAGTTCCAGGTGTAAAATTGTAAATTTTCTTATTTCTCCCAGTTTTTAATTTTTTTAATGATACCCCTTCGCTTTACCTCATTTGCCTTTGGACCACTACGTTTTAGGCATCCTGTATACTTCTTATTATTATATTTAAGGCTGTAATTTTCTGGCGGCGAAGAGAGAAAATGAATTTGAATTGTACAAGTATTTAGGAAAATTATTAAAGGAATGTATTATTTATTCATAGTAATTAACTGAATGATATTTTATTAAGGAGGTAATCTCTGGAGTGAAGTGGAGTACAGAACCGATTTTCCGAAAATTCTTTCTCTGGCAAAAAGCTACACTATTGCCAAGTGCCATAGGGTGTGTTTTATAGTATCCTAGTTGACTTTAAGCCGGGTGAAGTCTATGATCTATGTTTTTGGTTTCCGCACTTAGCCCTTGACAGTGGACCATTGTGCGTGGGTCATGGCGGCCGTCGCCGTCGGTGGTTATTCCAACCAGCCCACTGGTTGAAAAGTTCCTTAGAAGAAGTTCAGAAGTTGATTAAAGCTCCTGGTCTGTTCGGAACGTCTGTATAAGATATGGGTGATCCGAGGGTTCTTGTTCTAATCTGGGTGACGCCCGCGCATTTTCGAGCTCAAGCCGCACGCTCTTGCAACCTACATTCTCTTTTATTCTCAGACTTCTCTGCGTAAGTCGACAAAGCAACCCTCTATTTATGTGGGGTGCTAAAATTATTGAGCTCGCTTCGCTTGTTCTTGCATCGTACATTTTCAAACTTTCCTGTATAGGTTGACAAAGTAATTCCTATCTCTGTGTAAAGAAAATTTAAGCTATGCGGCAAAAAAAATCTAGCTGGCTTCGCTCGCTCTACCACCCTGTATTAGTCTGATGCACTAGCTTTTCTGCTGTCAAGGAAGTATCAATAGTTAAAAGAAAAGCGTAAAATAAATAAAAAAGGTATACAAGAATAAAACCACAATATTCAGTAACAAATCATGTTTATTTAAACTTCAAAACCATACAAAATGTTCTCATTTTCAACATTAAGTTGTTCTTAAAACTATCAAGTACATGTCGTATGTACATAAATAATTATTTATTTCGTATTTATTAAAACGTAAGCAAAGCTGTGCAATTGTTAATTACAATTTCAATTTAACTACATAATTTTTGTGATTAATATATCGGCTTATTGAATTATTCCGTACCAGCTTTAAAAATGAATTTAATTTTATATGAACACTTATTTTTCACCATATATTTATGTATAACTATAAAAGAGTTATAAACAAAAATATGTAACTTAAGGCTGGTACAAACTAACAAATAAATAGTTGTATCTAATCGATCGTGAGTGATAATGTTCAATTATGTTCTAAATTCAAAAGACAACAAGAATTCATTTCAACAAAAAGTCGAACAAGCAAAGATTGCCGCATGACAACCGGTAGACAATCATTCCATACAGTTTTACAGCGCAAGCCATACTTTTGTGTAGTTTTCAGCGCTGCAGCCGCTTGATTGCCATACTACAATCTTTCGCCCAAATACAGACTACAAAGCCAAGTACAGAAACATTAAATCGTGCTCATATAAAAATAAAACATGTAGGTAACAGATTATATTAAAACTTTCTGTAACACATTTATGACGAAAGTCGATCAAAACTACCGAGAAATCTGGAGTATTCTCAATGATATAACTTATGACAAATATAGAAAGTATTTTTCGTATACATAATAATGGGTCATTTTCTGATATCGGTACGGAATAATAAGGGTGTGGACATGTTGAAAGCGGGGGCGATTTTCTTTAGTAGATGATTAGCCAGCAGAAGTGAGAAGGATTTTTGTTTTTTAAACGAATGAAAATGACGATAACGAAAGATGATTTGAAAGTGGTGTACCTACTTATATTTACTTAAGATTAAAGCAGACAAGATATCAATCTAAATTGTGCTGAATTTATTGTTATTTCTAAATCAAACTTTCAATAACTAAACTGTCTAAACCACATTTTATACCTTTTTACATTTTTCGCATTAAAATGTTTCGATTAATTTTGAGTAGGTAAAAGATAAAATGTTTACTACACTGTGAAACATTTACCAAAAAGCTTTGTTTAAAATAATCTCAAAATCGCGCCTGCTATCACTATGTCCTTCTCCAATAAGACACTTGGCACAAATTTATTATTTTGGATTACTTATTTCGTAAGCATTACATTTTGTAGGAAAATTATTTACGGCTAGGACTAGACGTAGGTACTATTCAGAATTTCAGATATTATTTATAGTATATTTCTACAATTTTATTAGAAAGATCTTCTCTATAATAGAATAAGTTATTTAAAATTATATTATAAATTGTATAAATCATATTTTAAACCTACTCGTAACGAGAGTTTTGTGATTATTGAAATTTAATTTTAAATATTTTATCTTTGTTTATATAAATACAGATATTATAATTGTCAAATATGACTCTTAGTCACAATTATTAGCTATTTATACATTAAATTAATAAGACAAATACGATACATTTATTTGAAATCGACTAGTAAGATTTATAAGCAAACAATTTACTAAAAGCTACGTTTAATGAATATGGCAACATTTTTTTGGTTTGTTTTATATTACCTACCGTTCAGTTCTTAACGAGTAAATTATATTTACATTTCTATTTTTTATTTGAATAAAATATTTATTTAAAACTTTATTAGCATATTTGCATAAAACATTACGATTCAACTCAATATCATAAATGCTTAAGAGTATTTATTTAAAAAAAAAACATGTTTAAAATTTGTTAAATGCTTTTGATAAGTTTTTTTATGGGTTTAAACTTTTGAGCTTTATTTTGTGTATGATTGATGTTAACTGTATTGGTTTTTTTATACAGTAAAAACTAAATGGATTGAAAGAAAGGGTGCCGTTACAAACAATAACTTTGCATTATCATTCCAGACTATTCGAACTGGATTGAGAGCATAAAACTGAGAATAACCATGCTTTTGTTACACGATTACTTTAAGTAAAGTGCTGCGGATCTGAATCTCGCTTTAGCTGAATTTGTTTCGTTGAAAAGGAATATTTACTTGAATCCATAATATTTTGTAGTTATGAAGGGCTTTTTACAATATCGGAACTCGTCGTGACAACAAGAGCATTGTAAAATTACAATCAAGTGTAATCTTCAAAGGATGACCACTACAATCAATGTTCCTAACTGACGTCTTAGAATTTAAAATTTGAACACAAAAGATGGCTACCGTCGATGTCTACAATATTCTATGACCTCTCGACCAATCGAAGGCAAGAGATAGGCCTCAGGGAAATCACTGCGTCCATCGATAGACCATCTGTCTTTTAGTGATAACAATTGGGACACTGATCGACTGACCTTAAGATATTTAAGATTTGGATCAAATGAAAAGAAAAGCGATTCAATCAATCGAGCCGTTCCTTTAGATTATTTGTCAATCTTTCAGGCTGATAAGGCAAAGTCTATGTTTAATTTGTTCAGATACCTTACCACTCTTCGAAGCTCTATAAATAATTTAGCACGTTTATTTTTAGAGAATTTATTTATGTTAGCCGCTTTAAAAATGTTCTGGATAACATTGTTGTCCGAAATTCCAAAGAATTGAAACTGGCAATTTGGAAGAAAGCGCGTTTATTTTTAAATAAAAAATATGGTTTTACATTTTGCAAAGAAAACATCATGATTTGGTATAAAAAGAGTATTTTCAAAATAGAAAACGATTATCGTATTGAGTACTTTCGTTGATATTGCTGTATATCTGAAAAAAAAAAATAACAATCTATTAGGACCATTAAATAACTGAAAACTAAATTTTTGAGTAATTCGTTGAAGAAGAAATCAGCCAATTGCAATTTAGAAATTACAGATTTTTAATTTTATCAAATTACTGAAAAAAACAAAATTAAAAAAATATATACAGGCTGACTTTGAAAACATGCAACAAAACTAGTAAAAGTTGTTCATATTGATGGGTAGAACACCCCCTTAAATTTTGTTGCATGTTTTCAAAGTTACCCTGTATATATAAAACGATGGCATAAAACTCTGAAATCAAAGTGAATCAATATTAATAGCTTGTAAAAAAAAAACTGGCCTTTAAGTTTCCTTGCAAGCTTTTTTAGTACAATTTCATTAAGATTACGAAATACTTGATAATATCTCTTTCAGTTTAACCAAGGTATCTCGTATTAACTAGATTGTGGAGTTCAGATGGAAAGTCACTCCATGTAAAATACTGTTATTCACCTTCGTCCGGTTAGACTGGAAGCCGACCCCAACATTATTGGGAAAAGGTTAGTCAGATTTATTGATTGAATCTCACCTTAAAACACTTGTACCCTGTGGTTTTCTCGGTCGCAGACAATAATATTGCCACCAGACATGACTGCTATGCCTTCCAGACCCTTGAACTCCCCGTCACCAGATCCCCAAGAACCAAAGGCTCTGAGGAAGTTGCCATCAGGGTGGAAGATCTGGATACGGTTGTTGCCAGAATCTGCGACCACAATGTAGCCTTGGTCGTCTACTGCTACACCCCTGGAGAGAGAAAAAGACAGAGTTAGTGAATGAGATATAACAGAGTGAGAGGAAATGTGTCTTGCTGCTTCTCTCTAGTTGCTGTTCGTTCACGTGGTGAAAAGATTAGGTAAATAGTAAGGTAAGAAGCATATGCTTGGAACTCGTCATTATTGAACGAAGTTGTATCAAAAACATACATAACATCACGCTTGTAATTCCCCGAAGGGTTACGCAGAGGTGAACCTATGTGGTACACCCACATTTTGCCAGTTATGTTTAAGTCCCATGTAATAGGGGGCGAGCCTATTGCCATCAACCGCGCACTAATCCAGACTCCAGGCTGCTACTGAGAAATTCCTAATTGAGAGAGAATTCCTGACTACCCCGGGAATTGAACCCAGGACCTCATTGCTCAGCAGTGGTGCTTGCGGCCACAAGAACTACGAAAAAAATTAAAAAATAAAGGCTACGTAAGCGATTTTTAATAATTAAATCTGCCGCTCAACTCGAACTAGGAAGACCTTTATAAACGCGGTAATTTAAGGATTTACCTCCCTATCTCCTAAGTAGCAGGAGTATCAATGTTCCTGCAATAGTATTGTACTATCAGTAAACACGTGCCAAGCAAAGTTGAGCTTTATTCCTAGGTATATTTAATGATCGGTTCTAAGTTTGAAGTTTTCGGAAAAAAACCGTTCACAAGCTGAAGTGCACTTTCATGTCGCAGTCTCATAAAATAATGGCCAGTATTTCAGATCATAGGTCGTTATAGGTCACTACAAAATTCAACGAAAAATACTAAAAAAGCCATATTTCAAAAGCTAGTAAATGTCACACACATTTTCGTTGTACGCTCACAGAATTAATAAAGTTATCACATCCAACATTTCGTACAGTAAAATGTGAACTTACAACTTACTGGGTTGGACATAAAAATAGCAATAATGTAAGTCATTTTGTTCTGCAGCTGTAAAACACCGCTCGGCCACGTCTTCCGGTCATATTTTATTATTGCGAACAGAAATCGGTCAAGGTAGGTACGTCTGGAGTCAGGTTGAAAATATTGGCATCACTGTAACGAAGGTTGGCACTCACTTTTACTGTCGGACAGCGATTTGCAAGAGTATTTTGTTAGACAAGGTTCGGTCTATCATGTTTGTTCATGTATTTTTTATTCTGACCGAGATTCCAGACGGCGACTTGTCTGCGACGATGTCAAGATTTTTTGCTGAGCGAATTTTTGTGACTCAAAATGTTATTTTAGTTGTTTATATTTTTGTAGTCAAGAATTAGGTCGAGAATGAACAAATATTTTTAAACACTGACACAAATCATAATAGCTTTATCAGCCTTTAATGTCCCCACTGTTGGGACACTCGCTTTCTTTCGGTGAGAGGGAGTGGGCTTTCCACCACGCAGGCCCAGTGGGGGTTGGCGGATGCCACATGTCTTCGAATTTCTAGTTGTAGGACACGTCGGTTTCCTTCACCGTTTTGAGAGCAGTGGTGATGAAATAATATACACAAAGTAAAATGGCAGCCTTTGTTCGAACCTACGACTTACGACTCATAAGTCGCGGCCGTAACCACTGTGCCACCACTGCTCTCTTACTCACTGCTTACTTTACATACTTTTTATATACACAATTTAAATCATATATGTGTGTTTTTTGGTGTACATAATAAAGAGTATTCTATTCTATTCTATTCTATTCTATGTTTGAGACGCGATCTTGCTCAGCAAAAATCATGACTTCAACGATAATCGTAAAGCCAGCTCTAGCATAATTACTGTACGATCTTAGAGGAAATACAAAGTTCCCTTCAAACTATAAACCGGTCGCGTTACCATCGATATCTTCACAAAAGCCTCTAAACTATCCGCTAGCTGATAGTATCGTAGCAAACAACTCAACACTTATGGCCTTAGGGTGGAGTTCACCAATGAAACTGAACGCGATCATCTTTACTGCGTTCAAGAGCTGTCAATGTCATTATTTTTATGGAATATTTGACAGCTCTTGAATGCGCTCTAGATGTGCTGATCGCGTTAAATTTTATTAGTGAAATTCGCCCTGACACAGACAACTGAATGCGATCAGCACATCTTAACTGCATTCAAGAGCTGTCAATTTCAATATTCCCAAATAAAGATGACACGGACAGCTCTTGAACGCGGTTTAGATATTGTGCTGATGGCGTTCAGTTTCAATGGTGAAATTCGCCTTTAGTAGTTAACGTAAATATTTGGTACAAGTTAAGGATTTAAGGGCCCGATAAAGCTAAATTAGAAGACCAACCGACCGCACTTTATAGTGCCATTGGAAACACACGTTAAGGCCAATTCGGCTTCAGTTTCCAAAGATGTAAAGGATCTTAGGTTTATGAGCTAATTTTGGAAGTAATTAGCTAAGTAAATGACCTCATTTCGCTGGAGTTTGGTTAAGGAAGTAGGAAATACTATTGTTTTATTTAGAATATTTGGGGGATTTGTTCTGAGACCTTTGTAAGAATCAGTCGTTTCATGTGCTAAATAGATCCTTTGTTGTTATTCTCTAGTTTGAAGTTATTATATTGTTCTATTTTATGATAAAGTTGTTTAAATAATAGTCAGTGATCCAAGCACATAATAAGTCAAAGCATACAAATATCGCTAAAATGTAGAAGTGGAATGCGTTTGATGAGGATCTTGCGTTTTTTTTCTCAGCTCTTCAACTATGATCACATGTTTTGTGACCATTTTTGCGTAATCGATTTACGCAAAAGTTTAAAGAAAAAAACTTGAGATGCACTGACTACGCTTTTTCATTCATCTAACCTGCCCAAAATTGGCATCATCATCATCAATATAGGCATCGACACCGAACGTATAATGGTTTTTAAATCTAAAACTTATAGTGCCAGCTTGTTTGCATCCTATTATGAACTATGGTCAATAAACTCATAAAATATTGCTATTTATTTAATTAACCTGTATTGTGCCAAAACTGGGCAAAGGCCTCCTCCATGTAGGTATGTAGGTAGGAAGGTAGATAGGTAAGCGTAGGTAGGTAGGTATGTATGTATGTAGGTTGGTAGGTAGGTAGGTGTGTACGTAGGTAGTTAGGTAGGTACGTAGGTATGTATGAAGGTAGGGTAGATAAGTAGGTACCCGTGCGTAGCCCGGCGGGCAGCTAGTTATTTATAAAATTTTCTCTTACCTCGGGAACTTAAACTGTCCATCTTCAGAGCCTTCCTCGCCGAACGACGAGAGGACCCTTCCATTGACATCGAAGACCTGTATCCTATGGTTGTTGGAGTCTGACACCAGGACCCTGTTGGTACTGGAGACGGCAATGTAGTGGGGATGTTCTAATTGGCCTAGTTTGGACCCGAAGGACCCGAACTTGCCAACGAACGTGCCATCGGATTGGAACACCTGGGAAGGATAGACAAAAAATGAGCCTTATGTTTAAGAGTTCAGTGGGGCTCTGCAAACATTGACCGAACTTAAAACTTTATCTTATTTATTTAAACTTTTCGCGCTCAAAAAAGGTACAAAGGCGGACTTAATGCCTTAGGCATTCTCTACCAGTCAACCAAGGGTGGTGAAGAGATTAGATGGCAGGTCCTCTGTTTCAGAGGAACAAAGAGGAAACAATAATTATTAAAAATATATCTGTCTTGATAAACGGATTTAAAATGACGCGCCAAAAATGTGACACATTAATATTAATGACTAAGGCGCAATTGCACCACAAGTTGTAAAGAATATTTAGCCTTATACATAGAATTTAAAGCATCGTTCCGTTTCTGTCAATCGTTTGAAGATGACAGAGACGAAAATTATATTTTTTAAAGGCTGGGTGTTAAATGTTACGCGTCAAAGACCTGACGTCACACAAATCCTGCATCGCGCTTCTCGATATGAATCGTTGGGCAGTTGCCCGCCAGACACGACACCCGTCTTGTCGGAGGATCCTCCATTTCTATAAAGGATGAGTGAACTTTACACCCTGTTCATCATACCTCAATTTGTGTCAAGCGTCGATTAAAACTGTACAATATTTTCACAGTATAATTTTTACATGAAAATAACACTTCGTAAAATTTAAATGAATAGAAAAGACAAAATATTTACTAAGAGGAGTAGGATCTTTAGATGTCCTACCTGATTTAAAGGTTAGAATTTCAATTATCTGTTGAAAGATACCGGTCTGCCTTATTTATAAGTTAGCTGGGACTAATTCGTGAAACTTTACTACAGACTATGTAATTATAGTTCCACAGTAGTTGTACAATAATTAATTAATTATATCCACTATTCATGCTGAATTATTTTAGTAAGTCCATTGAAGGGAATGCGCATAATTGGTGGAACATTTACGGAGTCAAAACTAAAATTAAAAACTTAAAACTTATTTCGGTTCCGAAATAAGTTTTAATAGTAGTTTTAGTTTTTGGTATTAATCTGAACGTACAGTCAGCGATGAAAGCCGCTGTTTTCTTTTAAAATATTTAAGTACTTCTTCTAGACCTAGTATTGTTGCCCAAAGTATTTTCAGCTATTCAATTATATATATTTGCCACAATGATTTCCTTCAGTAATTGCTTCTGTAACTTGGAAAGTTTGGTAATCTACTTTTGTCCCTAACTGTACCATAGCCTTTAATTGCCAAAAAATTTTGAACTTCGGGGTGATTGTATAACACACAATGGCAATGCCTTTCATTTTGACAGTTCAACAACATTCATCGCGGTATTTACGTTGTTGAGTAGACGATTTTTTCAAACACGAAGTAATGTGTTAGCAATGGATCAAAATCCTTCGGATTGTGAATGAAAGAGACTTTCGGAAATAGTGTGCTTGAAGACGTCTTCAGTTAATTAGTAATTTTGTTGCAAGTCATAAAAAAATATCACATACCTGTACTCTATGGTTTTCCTTGTCACAGACATATATAAATCCGAGCGCGTCCGTGGTGATGCCCCACGGGTAGTTGAACTTGCCGTCGCCAGTGCCCTGGCTGCCGAACGCCCTCAGGAAACGGCCTTGAGGGTCAAAAACCTTAGGACAAAGAAACAGACGTTAATTGCTTTTCTCGATACTGGATATAGCAGTGATGGCCCAGTGACAATGGCCCGGCTTACAAGCTGTAGGTCGCGGGTTATTTCATCACCACTGCTCTCAAAACGGTCATGGATAACATCGTGAGGAAACCGGCATGGTTTAGAACCAAAAATTCGAAGACATGTGACGTTTACCAACCATGGGCCTGCGTGATGGATTAGGTATGGCCCGCTCCCTCTCACAAAGAGGAGGTCTGTGTCCCAACGGTGGGACCATATAAGGCTGATAATGCAAAAGGCGAGGAGCTCGTGGCTAAGTAATAACAGCCGCACGGGTTGATCCATCAGGTTAAGCTGCGCTTGCCGGGGTTGGCCCGTGGATGGGTGGCCATCTTTAGGTACCGAGACTTCTCCGTGCTTCCGAAAGCACGTTAAGCCGTTTGTCCCGGCTGTCATTCGTGGATCTTTGACAGTCGTTACGAGTCGTCAGAAGCCCGAAAGTCTGACAACCAGTTGAGTCTTACCAAGGGGTATCGTATTACCCAGTTACTGGGTTGTGGAGGTCAGATAGGCAGTCGCTCCATGTAAAATACTGGTATGCATCCGGTTAGACTGGAAGCCGACCCCAACATGATTGGGAAAAGGCTAGACAGAATGATGCAGCAGGCGACAAATCCCGTTTGCTATATCGTTTTTGCTGATACCCATGAAGGACCGAATAGTGTCATTATCATTAGTAAACTCACAATGTTCAGGACGTGAAGTGGTATAAAACTGCCACGAGAAAAAAGGGCCAACAGTTTATAAGGGAATGTTTAATTGTCCTTTATTAAAGTTTTTCGTACCATCGATTTACATTTTTATTTGCGTGGTTACTAGTAAGTAATATTGTATTTTTATTATTTTGTTGTTCGTGACATTGAATCCTAAATTACTGAAAACTTAATTGTAAAACATTATTGAGTTTGTTGTGTCAAAATTACTTTAGAATTAACTTAGATTCGTAAAAGTTTCTAGGTACTACTACAATATGTTTAGAATTTGAATTATTCTAATCTAAATAGTTGTTTTGTACACTCTAATTGCTAAACATCTCAAAATTTAATCAAAATTGTGAGAAACCTCCAAGGCGGGAGTAACACACCAACAAAGAAGTATATGACCTGTCACATAATGCACTTAAAAGTTCTTTAAACCTGAAACACTGTTGCACTACGCAGTTTAACGTGCACCAAACACGTGTTAGAATTTGGAACCCCGCCAATCCGTGGGACAAAGATTGTCAAAATACCCAAACGACTATTTCCCTGTTAATATTCTGGGTAAAGTATCTGACGACGGCACCTCCAGGGTTATATTTTAAATGCGAGTTTGTTTTTGGCACCTCTGTTATCTCTACCCAATAAACATAATAATAATAATATTCTGACTTTGTCACACAGTATGATGGTTATCATTCCTCAACATTTTTGAGAGTAACAAAAACATATTACCACAATAAACGACTAAATCATCTTTATTGGTGCTATCAGTAGTAACATTAGCAAAAAACGTTGTCAAATTATCCTTATAGCCTAATAAATTAAGATAGATGGTGTCCAAAAAAGTGCAATTTGTCTTCAACATCTATTAGCCATTTCCGCAAGCTCACGCCTTAGCCACTATTCTGGTCCTTCGAGACGGTCAACAGGCTGACTGACACTAATGAATTACGGCCAGGACAAATAGACGAATGGAATACAAATTCCAGTCTCCCGGGAAATATGCTGAGATGGGATCACTCTAGAGTTGTTTCGCTTTCGAACGCTGCGTCAAGAGCGTGTCTTGTCTATCTTTACAGAAGGATCCCTTGTGATTCTAGGTGCGTATAGACTGTTTGAAGTTAAATATACGAGTAATGTTAACAAAGAAAAATATCTGAGAAGCAGGCTTTGTACGTCGATGAATAAAACTTTATTACAACGAGGAACGAGCTTTGTTTGAGATTAATAGATACCTTTTGTATCTATTAATCGTGAGGTTTTTCCGAGAATTTACAACGTGTGAAATTACAAAAAGATGTAAAAATAATGTGTTCCTAAATCTGCTCTTATATTTTTACAAGAAAATAAAAACATACATCTCCCCGCAAAATGAGACTGATGACACATAAACATAAGCCTATATTTGTTAAGGTAAACATGTCCCAAATGGTACCCTGTTTTTTGAAGCCAAGTGTGGCAAAAATATGTTGACATTAATGGTTTACGGCGAGAACAAAAAGACGAATGGAATTGAAATTCTTTCTTTTTCTCGAAACACAATTTCGGAGTTGCAAATCTGTTTTAGTTTCGAGATCATGGCGGGAAATATGTGCGTACGCGGGATATATTGATGATAGAGAAATGTGATTTCTGGCTCAGTAACATCGTGAGCAGAAGTGGTATTGGATTTTCTTCTTGTTGGTGTTTTTTATTCGAGCTATATTGCGACCAATAAAAGATGTGAGAAGTATATTATTATCTCATTAAAAAATCATAGAATCTTTATGATGTTTTTTGTGAAAAGCATTGAAATAAAATAAAAGATGATAAAGCCTTCAAACATAAACAATGTTTAAAATATTTTAATGTTTATAACGGTTTGAAGATAAAGATGCGTTGACCTTGATTTCTTTTTTATTCAAAAGTATTTCTGATGCAAATGCCTGCCGAAATACTTTTCAGTTCAAGTGCAGATATTCTGAATACTTTTAGCACCGTGTCCGTTTAATATTTATAGTCTTTATAATTTATAGTAAATTTAAAGGCTTAAAAGATCAAAAGACGTAAAATTGTTTGATAGTTAAAAGAGAATTTTGAGGGTCAATTCTTTTGTAAAATTTAAATTTACCAAATTATGGTAAGTTATGATAACGGTGAACTTTTTGTCTCGTGTTTGACCTTAGGGCTATGTAAGTTTGTTTAACTTTATCTGGCCATGCATAATCCTTTTCAGTATGATTGAAAGGTTTTAGATCTAAAAGAAAGTTTCTCTAGTTATATTAAAATGAGCTAAATCAGGGATTTATTCTCCATTGAAGTGTGAATTATTAAGGATTTGTTATTTTAAGTACATCAAATAGGTACGTAGATTCACCATCTTTGTATTGTGAATGTATATAAACAGAGCCCCTTTGAATTTTAAAATTTAATACTTTTTAACCCCCAACGGAAAAAGAGGGGTTTTATAAGTTTAACGTGTGTATCTGTCTGTTCCCTCGTAGCTCCCAAACGGCGGAACCGATTTTGATTATTGTTTTTTTGTTTGAAAGGTGTCTTGATCTAGAGTGTTCTCAGCTGCAATTCAAGAAAATCGGTTCAGCCGTTTGAAGATTATCAGCTCTTTTCTAGTTGATGATTGGTTGTGCGCATCTTCCACAGGTGTGATCGATTCGAAATTTAGTATTCTGTTACTTCAATGATATTAGAAGAACATAATAACCTTGAACCGATACTGCAGCATCACGTGGAATTGTATCGGGGGTTATTTACATTTTTAATTTTAACTCGTCATAATTATTTGAGAGTTGTCACTTCGCTGGTACTTGCTCATTCTCTTTTGTTTTAAATAAATGAACTAGTTGCAATGAATAGTATTAGCATTGGGAAGTGGTGCATATGGGAGAATGCAAATAATTGGCGCTTTGACAAATATGTTGAGGTTGTAAAATTTTAGAACAAGTGTGAATTTTATGAATAGACTTTCATTTCTACCCGACTGTGGCGAAGCCAAAATAGGAAGGTTATTGTTTATCTTAGGTATTAAAAATTACTTATTTTTTTGGTTATTTTTGCTGGATGCTTTTAACGTGAACTTTAATAATTATAAATTCACCACTAATATTTTTGTAAATAATAATAAAGAGTGTCCATGGAGTTTCTTGCCCGTTCTTCTCCATAGGTACCTACTACGCTTTGGAATGGACTAGCTTCATATTTCTGACTCTGACTATTCAAAAGTGCCTGTAAATGGTATTATTGAAATAAATGGTTTGGGTTTGGGTTTGAGTTTGATTAAATAAAACAAAACCTAACGGATAATCAATACCTACGAAATTCCCAAAAAAATCCGTTACATTTTTTTCTTAAGAAAATCAGTTGAATTTACGATTTAAATCTGGTCCTTCCAAACCGATAATAACTTACAGATCTAGTTTACTGAAGAATACTTATGATTACCTTTATTTTGTAAAGGCAATCCTGCATTTAGAATATACCACACAAAAATACATAAAAATTTTATCTTAGAGTACAGGATAAGAATTTAATATGATATAAAAAATACGTTTTCCATATTTACGTTCTGGATATTATGTTAGACTCGTAAATATTTTGTTTGTTTTCTTGTGCTAGTAAACTATCTCTTTTTATTTGGCACAAAATATATTATATTAAATAATAATATAAAAAATGTTTAAAAAATATTTTGATTACCTTCATGAAATAAGCAATTTAGTCAAGGTATAGTTGACCTTGTAATTGCTGTACCACTTTTGACAACAATTACCCGTAAATTGAATCTAACTTATGGTTGAAAGTATCTAACTATCACATAGGTGATGGTGTTTACTTTTGCCGGTTTTAAAGCTCGTACATACTGGCGCGACCTGTCGTGCAACGCGACACCGGTAATTGTTCCACCGTGAAGTTTTCTTAGAAATTGTATTGTTAAAGTCACGTTGCGCTGTCGCGTCGCGCCTGTTTACGGGAGCCTTTATGACGTGCAATTATCATTGAACCTTACAGTGGTAATAATGTAACCAGGATTTATGGTACAAATAAACATAGTTTTTTCTCATTTCTTGTGACACAAAAATGTTCAATATCTTTATGACTGTGTTCGAATAATATAGGATGGCAACTCCTTCCATTATTCCATTTTAAAATTGATAACTGCACTGCATAGTTCAAACCATAGAGGTTCAATGTAAACTAGAGCAGACACCGCGAACAAAATGTTTGCGCAACATGTTCGCCGCGGTTGCGAAACGAGAGCGATTGACGTGAATGTACAAGAGCGAGTGAGAAAAGCGAGTGCACAATTTTGTGAAAACGTGGAGAACAGGTCGTAGTCGTGGCTAGCTCGCTTCGCACCCGCAGAAAGCACGCTCACAAATTGCCTCGCTGAAAACACGCTGGCAAATCGTCGTGCCGTCAATTCTTTCCAAAATGGCAGGGTGATTTTTCAAAATATATTAAATATTTTGAAAAATCACCCTGTTATCTTGAAAAAAATTGACTGAAACGGAACGATGTTTTAAATTCGTTTAGCGTTACGGGGCCGTGCATGGAATCGACAGATTTTGATAATTTTTGTTCATTTTTGCTGAGAAAGGGAAAAACAATTTAAACAAATTTCTTTGTGATTTGAAAAATCGGGTTCTTTGTTTTGCAGGCTGGAAGGGATTTTTCAAATAAATTCATCATCAAATTCAAATCATTTCAAATAAAATCATTAATTAAACTGATGCAACAATTAACAGGTGCTGTGCTGTGACTTACACTAATGGTTCAGGACCACAATAACTGTACTTTTATAGTCACACAGACATAATGTATCAATTATTTCAAGCTTACCCACACTTAATTAAATAATTGACAAAAGATTATTTTTTTTGCCTGCACGGAGCCTTAAATGTATTTATTCCCTTGTTGCACAAGCGAGCATAAAAACAAGATATGTAAACCAAAATAATAAATATCTCTAACTCACTTGTATGCGATGATTATATCTATCAGCAATGATGTACTGCCCGATCCGGTTGACCGCGACACCGGCAAGGCAGTCAAACTCTCCCTCACCGCTGCCGTACTGGCCAAATTCTTTTACGAAAATACCATTGGAATCGAACACCTGCGGAGAAAAAGGACCATTAAGACCACTTTACATGAAAAAGATCGTTAGGATATTTCGTTTCTGTTTTTAGAAACCGTGTTACACATGTATTTCAGAATATAGTATATATACGTTTGTCTGAGGCTGGTATTATTAAACCGCTCTGGTTGGTTATTTTTAGACAAGGGCCATCGTCGCTTACATTCAACATTAATTATAGTTTTAAAATTACAGCCTATGAAAATAATTAATTAATAACATAACATAACATCACGCCTTGTTTCCCCCGAAGGGTTGGCAGTACCTATAGTACAACCACATGTCGCCATTAAGAAGTCCCATATAATAGGGGGCGAGCCTTTTGCCATCAGCCAGGCACAAATCCAGACTCCGGGCTGCTACCGAGAAACTCCATATAGAAAATCACAACAACACTTTGCCCAGCCTGGGAATCGAACTCAGGACATCATGCTCAGCATTAGCGCTTGTGATTACCAGACTAACGAGGCAGTTAATTAATAAAGTAAGGTAAATGTTGTAATTATCTCGATTTGGTACAGAAATCATAAAAAGCGGTTTATTAAATACTTATCGATAAAATACAAGTGCATTTTCTTGTTATGTACAGCAATAATATCAAAATATGAAAAGCAAGGCTTGCTACTTTAGTTAACAGAAATACAGATATTCGCTTTTGCTTTTATTGAAATGATCTTCATGCAGCATCAATTTAAGATACATAAGCATCGATCGAGTGAACATTTGACAGAATATCGCCTTCTATTTGAAGAAGCTTATAAACATTTTGCCTCCAACAAAGAGTTATAACTAGTAAATGTATTTGTATTATCTATAATAAAAGCACCGCCTCGAAAGAGCATTTATAAAGTTTATTTTTAGGTACACAAGTACTTGTGGACCCCAAAATATCTTTGCAATTAACCAAGCAATGTTTACGTCCCAATTAAAATTGGAATAACTCGAAATTTTTGTTTTGACCTTGGGCCAAAATGGAGAGCATGCGGCCAACATAACTTCATCATTTATATTTGGAATATCGTCATCGAGCATCGTTTATGATGCTTTCTTTAGAGCAACGAATTGGAATTAGCCCGTGCAGAATTTCCGAACAGCTTTAGTCGAAAACATGATTGTATGGAATTGAATTCCGATATTTAGAGTTTTGTTTAATAATAAATATTTTACGATTTGCATGCGTTTAAGTTCATTTTGTTGAGTATACAAATTTTTGAGTTTTACATAATATTCTAGTGAAGTTTGAACAGTAAATTCCGAGACTTATTGGGATTTAACTAGTATTTATGTAGAAGCGACTGCTTAGAATTTCAAATGCAAAGTCTCGTTTCATAGTGCTTATATTACAATTTCTTCTAAATCAATAGTAACTTTATAATATCTTTGAATAAAACAACGAAACTCCAATTTTGCGTTTTATGCGTGATATTAAGATAAAGAATTCTCACCTGCACTCTGTGGTTAGATGAATCGGCCACGACCATAGTATTGTCGGGACCCACAGCGATACCACGAGGCCAAGTAAAGCATCCGGGTTCGCTCCCCCGACTCCCCACGCTGAATTGTAAACGGCGTTTCTGCATGTACTGGCTCCTAGGGGAGGAACCGGCTGCTGCGAAACCTAGCATCAGAAAAATAGATTAGCATACAGGAATAAAACCAGGGAAAAAACCATCTGTCAAACCAAAACCTAAGCACTCAATCTATGTACACGCCACTTTTCTCTTTCTAACCTGCTACCGCTGCTGTAGCCGCCGTAGGGGAGATGGGGGAGCCTGCCGCGTTTTTTGAATCGTCATCAGAACTGGCAAGCTCGTTTGCCGAGCGTAATGGTAGCCCGAGAGACAGGCGACGTGACGTGCTCGACGTGGTACTGGTAGGTTCGCGGTCCTTGCCCCGCGATCCGTACTTGCTCTTTAAATATCTCGCCCAAGAACTGAGGGCCGCTCCATCTTTTTCACCGGGAGGAGGCCGTTCGGGTGAGCTCTCTCTAGACTTTAGTGCGTGTGAAGATCGGCTGCGAGACAACTCCGAACCACCAGTGCCGGAGCCGTATCGAGCCGCAAGGTACGCAGAGGGTGACGCTGTTGTCGGTGACACCGGATCGTCCTGATCGTCGTCGTCTCCTGCACCGAAACCGGTGTGACTGCTTTTACTTCTAGCGAGACGGTTGCGGCGCTCTTTCAGGGCGAGGTATCTCGATCTAGCCGTGGGATATTTCGTTTCATCGTCTAGAGACGATGCCGGTTCTTCCTCTCTTGGCTTGCTTCCGTATCTGTTGCTAAGCGAAGATGCTGCGCTGTACCTAGGTGCGGGCTCTTCTTCCGTCTGTGAAGTCTGTCTCGTGCGGTATCGCGACTGTGTGGGAGTCTCTTTCGTCTTACTTTCGGCTGCATCATTACGGGCATTCGTGCTACGCGCGAGAAGTGGACCGATGTCACTTCGAGCCATCGCCTGGCTCTCGGGCTTTCTTTGCGTGACAGGCTCCTCGTCAGTCTCCTCCGACGAGTCGGTTTCTTCCTCGGAGCTCGTGTCGGAGTCTTCGTGTGCCGGCTCGGCGGGTGCAGGTGCGGGCGTGGGCCGCTGGGAGCCGACAAAGCGGCTCTGGACCCATTGCGCGCCACCGGCTGTACCGTTTGTTGCCGCCGGCGTTGTTCTCTCGTTGCCTGCGGAAGAGAAACGAGATCCAAGAGTTGTTGTATGCGCGTTTGGGCTGTATTTTGCTTTTAATTCTGCGATGCTTAAAATGGCACCTGTGTGTTTCACCGCCGAGCCGGAGCTTTCAGTTGACGCACTTGATTCCGTGCTGGGAGCACGAGCGGCTGCTCGGTGCGGTGCTGGTGCATCTGTGGCTGATGGTCTTCTTGCCGTTGTTACCGGCTTTTGTGGTGCAGGTACATTTTTACGCTGATTTCGCTGCAGAGATCCAACAGATTCATCGGATTCACCATCACTGGACGCCTGAGAAATTACATGTAAATCGATATTGACACCAAAACGGTAGGTATATATTTTTTGTTGTAGTGTTTGTGTATGTGTTTATAAATGAGTTAGATGTGTACGGAGTGTATTTTATGGAATGCCGTTAGTTGTTGCGTATTTTCTTGTTAGTATCGATGATTTCCTTAAAATCTACGTTGTACTGCTGGCTTAGTTTTCACTCTCTATCTTCTTCCCAACTCACCTCCCGCGCCGGTGTAGGTGGTTTACGATTTATTGCGCTGCGTTCTTCTTCCGCTGGACGAACAGGTGCGCGTTCAGGTTCTTGAGATGAAGCAGCAGCTGCGCCAGCTTTATTTTGTCTTTTGAGGCGTGAAATCTCGTCATCTTCACTTTGTTGCCTCTGCGCAGGTGGCGGACGACGCGGCTGAGGTGTGGGCTGAACTGGCTTAGGGGGTGGTGGCGGTTCTTTTTTTTCTTTCTTCTTTCCGCTGTCAACATCTAATATCCTTTGCATAACACGCGGACAGTCGCTCAATCGGAATATGCCACTAAGAGGTCCTCGGGTAGCATCTTCAGTATCAGTGACCTTCTCTTTTTCTTTCTGCTGTTGCTCGGTCTTAGCAGCGCGAGTGGTTTGTTCTGAATCAGAGTCGTTGTCTAGATGACTCTTGACGAAACGAGAACGGAACCTAGATCTGGTTGGTCTATGTTCAGACTCATAGCCACTGTAGTCATCAGTAGCACCATAGTCTCTAGTGTGCTTTTCAGGCGGTGGAGGACGACGTTCACCGAATTTACGACCACCTAAGACTGGCTCATCGTTTTCTTGCCAACCCTTTGCCTCTTCCTGTGTGCGGAACTGTGTAGCTAAGCGATGATCACTCTTAGACCTTGTCAGACCTTGGTTCTGTGGCATTCCCGCAGAATAAGCGTTAGGCTGAGTGATATTTAGCTCACCATAGCTTGCGACGTGCATGACAAGTTGGTTGGGATCATGGGTCATAATAAACCGCACTCTACGGTTATAATCACCAGCTTCGTAATCGAAGTTTCTGAGGAATTCGACCGTTTTGAGGAAAATTTCTTTAGTGTCTACTAACTCCGTATCTTCCCATTCTACGTCGTCGTTCATATATTTATCGGCGAGATCACAATTACTTTGTATATTACCTAATTCTAACTCTAGGTTATCTTTCAAATGAGTGAGGTTTCTAAGTTCAGTAGCTAGGTAGCGATCAACTTCGTTTCTTAAGAAATCGGTTCTATCTTTCAATGCCTTAGCTAGTCTTTTATGTATTTCGTCTACTTCTCCAGCCACTGCTCCGCAGTTTGTCTGGAGGTTTGTTGTATTGCGTTCAACCACTCCAAGGATATCTTGTAGCCTGTTGACCCCACGGCGAATTTGATTGTTGATTCTTGAAATTTCTCTACGTAAGACCTCCATATGTGTTGACTTGCACTCTTCGCAGACTTTTTTGTCACAGTGGGCACATGGTGCACAGTACGCCTTTTCTGAGCATACGTTGCATCTTTCCATGACCTGTCCAGCAGTGGGGTCTGGGAGTTCTCCAGCAATATTTGCGTGAAGCTCCAAAAATCGCTGGAGAGTGACATTTGTTGGGAATCCCTGGACTCCTTGGTATGGTATTCGGTGCTCGGCACGACATTCTGGACATTTAACCTGCAAAAGAATATTATTTAAAGTTGTATATTTACTGGACTTAAAATAATCTATTCTAAAAAACATTTCATGCTGCATTAAATTATATGTAAGTACATATTTACACACGAATCATGTAACACCGTTTACCTTCAAAATATTGTCCTCCTCCAAGTAGCATTTTATACAAAAAAGCGAAATTAGTAAACTTACAACATAAGTTAATATTAAACTACTTGCTACTCACTACTTCTAACAAAGTATCTTCAAAGAAAAATAAGTCATAGTAAAGGATCTAAATATAGCAGAAACTTGTACACACCTGTCGCCTGACGTAGTCGACAAGGCCGTCCATACACGGCTCCATGCAGAAGCTGTGCTGGCATGGCAACAGCTTCGGATTCCGGTACCGGTCGAGACAGACGCAGCACGTCAGTAATGACTCGAACTGCTCCATAGTTGCTCAGTGCTGTTTACGTACCTGATGAAGAAAATAAGAAAAATATTAGGAAAAATTTACGGTTTTTTCATCGGAAACTTCTCTCAGTAGTAGCCCGGAGTCTGGCTTTGTGCCCGGTTTATGGCAATATGCTCGCCCCCTATTACATGGAACTTAAAAATAACTGGCGAAGTGTGGGTGTACTATAGGTACACCTCTGCCCAACCCTTCGCGGATATAAGGCGTGATGAATGATTGGAAAATAAACTGAACCAGTGACCGTCATTGTATGGCTGTAACTTCTGATTGGTGAACGTCACAATGCCTGCAACTTGGCATTTGTGTATTACGTATTTCACAAGGGTTTAAAAAATTATACTATTAAGTTTTTCGGTGCAAAAATGTACAAAAATTGTATCCAAAAAATCACTCTCCTTAAAGATATTTCATGTCAGTATAATAAAACGTTTTTGTTACCCAGAAATACACTAGTAATCATTACTTCCTCTAATATTAGCCTCATAACAGTGAAAACTTACAATATTCTCAATAAAAACGCACAAAGAATATTTTTCATAAAATATGATTGCGATGATATCAGGACAGAAACTCGATATCGAGATATTGAAAACCTAAACGACAGCTAATGTGTTTCTGAAATATCTATACCTATATCATTTATCAATGGCGTCTAAGAATAAGGGAAAACATCGTGAGAAAACCTACACGTTCATAATGGAGTCTAATGTATTTGGAAGGTGCTTTGAAAATGTCGGCAGAAAGTGAACTACTGGTGTTTTATCTATTATATCAATAGTGAGGAAGCTAGTTCAAAGGATAATAAAGACAGACGTGCGTGTAGAAATTAAGGCTCGTAACGAACGTGCTTAGCATTATTGATATCACTTAAACTACAAGTGCGTTTTTATCAATTTCAGTCTCATGGTTCAGATAACCATTGCCGTTTCTAGCTTCCTGTGATTTTTTTGGCTATTACAAATTTTTATTAAATGTTATTTTTGTTATGTTTATGTTTTCATGACGTTATTAGAAACTACAAATACGAGAAGCTCCGTTCTCTTTACAGTTGCCTCCTACACACACAAATGTGATGCGTATTCTATTTTTACATAAAATCACAGGAAATCGATTAATGCTCTTAAAATACCACTCATTTCCCGTCTATTCTCGCACTTCGTAAAACGCAGATTTTAATCTTAAACTGAAATCTCGAACAGGAAAGATTTCGATGAGATTTGCATTAATATACGATTTGCCGACGAAGACAGAGATCCAATATTGATCAAAGTCGTATTTCTTCAGAAGGTGAATTTTGCTTTAGATTCAGTTGGCGAGTCGAGTGACATTGAACGCCCGGAATACTCAAAGGGCTATAAGGAAGACTCTATTAAGGAGGAAGCGATAGAAATAAAGATGGTGAATGTACTGTTATACCAAGACTTTAATCCTACAAAATAACCTTTCTAAATCCAACGACCTTCACTAATATAGAATTTTATGGCGTCAAATACGTAGCTATCATTATGGATGAAGCTGGAAAGTTAAATTTGGTGTTCGCACAAGGCACATCCTCTGAGATCCGGCTGCCATTATAAATAGAAACGTTTGGTATTTCACGCGCCTGTTTGACTGGACGTTTAGTCTGTGGCAAATGATTTTCAATCTTATGGCGAAGGAAATAGAACAAGTATTGCAAGGATGATATACCTGACATTTCAGCGGTTACATCAGGATATTAGTGAGACTTATGGTTTTGGATCTTATGGCATGAAAGATAAAGTGGACATTAGGTGTGATGTAAAGTTTTGTCACATCATTTTGGTAGTTATGAACAAATGTTATCAACTTCATCTAGTTATTTAAAGCCTTGTGACACGAATCATAAAGTGTAACTCACATGGGCTTTAGAGCTTCCTCGTTTAGCGAAATTTACACACAATTTTGAACCTTGTCTTTAAGCACATAGAGTGGAGTTACCATAAAAGAAATTTCGTTTTTGTAACTTTGGAATTTACCTATAGAATTTAAAATTGTCTTGTTATCAATTAATCGGGATGTATGAATGATGAAGATAATGTGTGATAATAATGTCTTTTCTAGTGTTGCCATTTTTTGACTGTTATTCGGGTGACTTGTTATTTGGGTATTTACAAGTTTGTTAATGTCATATTTAAATCTGTGTTCACTTACGTTACTAATAGCAGACAACCAACGCAAAAAAGACGATTGTATCATCGTTGGTATATAGGCCAAAATTTCTAGAATATTTGGTTTCTACGACTGACTAAGATGTTGGAGTGTTGGATAATTAGTTGGAATGTGTCGATAGGTGTCTTGGCTCTGCCTGGCTTGTTTCTGAGTCATTTGGTGTCATAACTCAATAGGGAACTGGGTTATTTGTGAAAAATTACATTATTGTCGTGTTCGTGTACTTTTGCGAATGTTGTAGGCATAATTGTAGGGTAATAACGTTGTACACTGTAGGTTTGAAGACTGTTTTCTATCTTGTGAAATACCTGGTACTTGTTGACAGATTATCCTCACATACCCATTAACTGTGTAATTTGAAATACCCGTGGAGTTTCTTGCCGGTTCTTCTCCATAGGAAACGACTAATTGGAACTGTGCACCTAGTACCCCACCATGTTCGTTAGAGGAGTCGAGTTGAATTGAACCTAGGACCTCATGCTCAGCTGCAGCGCTTGCGACCACTAGAATACTAGTACCCAGTGATTTATTATTGTCATTATCACCAATAAAATATTCGGTAATTTGTTATTCGTCACTGTTAAACTAATGAAATGAAATGATGAAATAATTATATTTTCTGTAAATAGGTTTGTACAAAACACTTTTACATGTCAATGACTACATAGTAGGAATAAGTCTGTGAATGTTATCCTCATTTTCCACAAAAACTATGAAGCTTTTAACACTATTTTGACATCACATTTCCTAACGCTGCATCTATCAATTATTATCACCATCACCGCTATCTTTACTAAGTCCTGTTGCTTTTGTGACGAAGAAAACACATTTAGAATATATTATTATCGCGTCATGTTCAACGTCACAAGCAAATAGAACTCAGTTCTGACGTACAAGACTACTTCATGGACCAAAACAGACTGTTTGAGATCATGTCTCACTTTGTTTTCTATCTTCATTTCTGAACACAAATGGGTAACATCTTTATTTTTGCCTAATGTCGGATCTTCCAAGAGCGATAGATTCTGCGAATAAATATAGTGACTTTTTCTGCGTGTATTTTGTATTTTACCATTTTTTTTATACAAATATCCAAGTTGAACAATAGCCTATGTAACAGACTGACCGAGTTACTTTTGCATGTATTATAATGATAGCCTAACTAATAATGCGAAAGTGAGTTTGTGTGTTTATTTGTTTGTTACGCTTTCACGCTAAAACGGCTAAACGGATTTGGATGAAATTCGGTTCATGGGTAGACCATGCCCTGGGCTAGAACATAGGATACTTTTATCCCGATATTCCCACGGGATCGAGACTTATGCGGGTGAAACCGCGGGGCACAGCTAGTAGTATATAAATGTAGTATTATATTATATGGATGTTCTTTAATGGGATTTGTCAGCTGGATTTCTGATTGATTGGCTGGATTATTTATTTTATTGCTGAGGTTTCAAAGTTGGTTGAAGATGAAAATATGACAGTAACAAGGATTCAAAGCTACATTTATACTATGTACTAGACAAACGAGTTCTCTTGAACTCAAATATATTGCTAAAGAAATTGGATGTTCTTCAGAAGAGATAGCAGTAGATAGCAAAATGTTACTTTGGATGAGAATCTGAAAGACTTTGATTAGTAAAATCAAAATCATCTGGGAGTATTCGGTAGAAGACAGGTTTTTATCCGATGAAAAAAACATGGAGGAGATTCTGTCGAGTCTTTTTTTTTTTCCTTTAAATTGGTCCCATGTAAATTGTATTAACTTTGCTTGGGTACTTTTTGAGTTAACTTCAATAATACCACCCACTTAGCCTATATGGAATATGTTCTAATAAGTTCCAGTCACTGTTATTTACATAGCAGGTCATGATATTCGAATTTGTGTGGGGTACGTACCACACCTAAAAAGTAAAAAAAAAACAACCGACTTAAAAAGTTTTTTTTTAGTATATATTCACTTCTAAAGTGTATAAATAGAAGGTATTTTGAAATCCGCGTATATTAAACGTCTCACCTAATAATATTCTCTAGATAAACAAAACGTTTACATCATTATAAAATTCAGACGCCGCGCCGCGCCGATGTTTTGCTTCCAGTGTTAATATATTAATTTCTATTGCGTGGGATGTTATGAATACGTTCCTTCACTTCCCTTGTAGGCGGGTAATGGAAACGTCATTTTTATTTTTAGTCCTTTTGGCGGACGGTTTATTTTTTTTACTTTTCATTGAACACTTTGAATCAGTTTTCTACGTATTTGGCCTGTACACAAAGAAGCTTTTGTACGTTTGTGACACGCTTTTCCTTGAAACTGCGTAAAGCATTGTTTTCTTGGTTCCGGGGTAGTTAATTCATTCAAATCTTATTGATGTTTTATTTATTTCTGGCTTACAAAATTACAATAGGTGACATTTGAAGTGGTCTTTATTAGCTGCAAAGGGAAATGGCAAAGAAAATTAATTAATGAGAAAAAATTATATGAGGTTAAAAGGATGGTAAAGTAAGTTTTTTATAATGAACCAGCAACCCGCCCCGGCTTCGCACGGGTAGCAGATCATATTTATGCCTATATTTTTTTAGGCTGTCGTAGTATCGTATCAGTCTCTTACGTCGAGCATGTGGGTTAGATTAAAATGTAACTGATGTTCATCCTACTTGGAGTATTTCCCATTCCCAGACAGACGCGCTGGGGGGACTTTGTTTTATAATATGTAGTGATAATAGATAAATAAATATGATTAAATGAAATCTATACTAATAACAGAAAGACGTAAAATTTAGAGGTAAAAAAGACGTCAGAAAGAACGCTAAACGTAAACGAAGTTATAGAGCGGGCGGGCGATGGGATGCGACGCGGTGGGTCGGGGGCCGAAATTTCACGCAGACGAACTCGCGGGCAGAAGCTAGTCTATTAAAATTATAATGTTAACTTGAGCACATGAGTACTGTCAAAGGTAGATAATGAAAAAAGTTAGATTATTGTGATGTTTTGAAATATGGCGTGTAAGACTTTTAGGGAGACATGCTTCGAAGAAGGTTTAAGGGTCAGTTTAACATAGCTCTTTGTGAGGGCAATAAAATATCGGACTGGATCCTTACTCTTTTAATAATCTACTAGGTATTTTATCTAAAATACTTGGGTATTATTTTAACAATTCGTGATTTTATTAATTGTCTCGTGATTTGAAGAAATATTATGTGTCCTATGAATGATTATCTTTTAATTGATTTTTTTTATTAATATGTAGCTGCTTTATATATAATATTATACTTGAGGGAGCTTTTACAAAATGTTTCTAGATGTTACATACAATAATTATAAACATGTTAACAGTTTCCAACACAAATCTTTGTTGTAAATAGTTGTTGAACACAGACAATCAAGTTTTGAGTTGGTTCCTAAGTAAATACAAGTAACAACAGACCTAGTATATTCAAAAGTTAGTAGTTACTAAATTAATAAAATGTTTTGAAACTCAGGAATCACAGCGATCAATTTTGAAACTAAAATAATATCTTTGTAATCTAGTTATCAAATTCAAACGTATTAAAGTATTTAATAACTTTGTGAAATACATGATAAAATTTTAATTTTGTTATTTTTAATATCTTGATGTGTATTGAATATTTATTAGGGTATTTTTTTAGTTTTATTTACCCTTTAAAAATAACTTTATCTTTCAATTTACATTATTATGAAAAAATAGGGAAGTGACTCAATTTTATTTTTTAAATACCTCAAAATAACAAGTCTGTTTTTGTTAGTATAAGATTTTATTACTAATTATCCATGTGTTTCTAATGACTGTGAACATTAACTGACTGAGTAATCATTTGAATCATTGCTGAATCATGTTTTCCTTCCCGCAAAGCTGGAATGTTCACGTTTGTTTTTAGTCTTTAGCTCAAAAGAAAGTATTTTTACTTTACAGAGTGGCAAGCATGCAGACAGTCAACGTAGTGGTAAGAATTTACCGCCGCCTATGGACATTTATTTACTCACTCAAACATAGACAAACAAAAATCACATAGAGTTTTAGGTATTGTAATTTCTTCATTTTCAAAAGCACAAGTATACCTAAGTGATAATAATAAACCGAAAACTGTCAGAAGTAAAATAATATTTTTTAACATTATAAATTTTATCTGTGTAAAAACAGCGCCGGGTTATAAAAGTTAGTTATCATTGCGAACTTTCGTTTCAGCTTATTTGATTGGTTATTTTAGTTAACCAATCACGAGCAACTAACATGAGACATCCCACCCTGTACCGATCAGAAACAGGACGTTGTTTTTTAAGCGTTCTAATCGGTGTCAGCCAGAAATGTATCGGTTCCAGCTAAACTTCGTAAAAATAACGTGTCAGACTTCAGATCGCATTACCTCTTTCTATCTCGCTTTATTGTGTAAGTCGGTTAAAGTGTTGTAAAGTTCCCCGCCATTGTCAGACAAATATTTATCTTGTGAGACTTTTGTTATTGTTTATGAAAATTGGTACCTAATTGATGATTTAATTTTCAAGGTTATACGGTTTAAATTAACTACTTAAGATAATATAACATAACATCACCCCTCTTGTCTCCGAAGGGTTGGGCAGTTGTACCTATAGTACACCCAAATTTTATTACACTTTGCCCGACCCGGGAACCGAACCCAGGATCGCATGCTCAGTAGTTACTCTTGAATTTTCAAGGTTATACAGTTTCAATGAACAAATAAAGACGTAACAGTTTTAAAAAAAAGCACTAAATTCCTAATACTAAACAATGGATCAATAAACAGCGATCGGTCTAGTTCAATCGATTACGCCATTAAGTAAACCAACCTATTAATAGAGTACGAAGATAGTCTTAAATAGTATTAGGGTAATCTTAGTTTGTTAAACAATGTTCAAAATGACGCAGTTTCACACGTGCTGACTTTACGACTCGTTTTGTGACGTCATGCAGAAAACTTGCTTATTTTTGTCAATGACAGGTGCGAAAAGGGTAACGCAGTAGGTAGGGTAAATACGACTTCTTTGTGTAGGGTAAAGTGCAAGAACGATGATAAATTAATTATTAAATAGTCTCATTAGAATAATAAAAGGAATATACTAGTGCTGGTGATAAAACTGTGTGGGGTAGTCTGAAAGTTATGTGTATTATTTTAAAACAAACCCACGACTTCGCACCGTACTAAAATTAACCAGCGGTTTGATTGGCAAAGTCTTTGTTACTTTACTCTTTGTCACATTAAAGTGTCAGTGTAAAGCGTAAATTAAACAATTTTAATTAAAAACAAAGCGGATACTTACAGCAAAATTATAGCCACATAAAAAAACACTGGGGTAATCCAATCACACAAGAAGGGTTATTGGGGTAATGCAATAGGTTTACAGCACTTTACTTGTCATATTGTAGCAGCTTGAGGCACTATGGAGGGTTTGTACGACTAGAGATTTATCACAGGCTTGAGGTGTGCCTTCTAGCACACGCTAGTTGAAACTGAGGGGAACTCGATACCTCGTGCGCCTGACTTTATTTTGGGATGTTCTCTGCGCTTGCGCCGTTGAGATTTATTTTCCTCCCGTCACAGTTTACTTTTGGTCGTCGAAAGGTCATTGGACAGGTTGCGGGTGATTGTTTTCACTGACTAAACATAATATGTTTAAATTATTTATTGTGATCGCTCGGTAATTAAGTGAGACTATTAGGGTAATTGTTGGATTATTGAATAAAAAAGTTTTAGTCGGTTTAAATAATTGTTTCCTGGTTGTGAAATGATAATGAGTGTGTTGACATTTTGGCTGACTGAAAATAACAAACAATAAATGCCGGAGTGAGAATTCCTCACGTGTTAAGTTTCGATACAATTTTAATTAGCTAAACAAGGCAAGCACAACAAACAAATCTTGAAACTCAAAAAGTGTGAAAGTTTAAACTTTAACAAATATGATTTTTTATAGATTTTGTGCAAAATTGTGACAATAAGCAGGTTAAGTTAAGCCAAGCTACTTAATAATAAAGTAAAAAATACCTACATACTTGTGCTAAATTGTGTTGGAATTTTGAATGACACTATTTCCGTATCAACCTAGATACTTCAACGGAAAAGTGTTATATTCGATTGCCTAATCCCCATAAAAAAGCTACCACTTAGCTTGTTTATTCACTATGAATGAGATTTTTTTATTATGCCCTCAAATAAAATATTCACTTGTATAAACATAGTTATGATTAATTTCATTTTTGTTTCTTTTTAAATAGGTGTGACAATTTTGCTGACAGAACTAATACTTACATAGTCTTAGCCAGTTAAAATATTTTTTAAGAATTAACAATTAATTTGATTCTTTTGAAATGGTAAGTAATTTATGACGACAATGCTGTCAATGTTAGATGTGAAACTGAAACATGAAATAAAGCGAAGTAAAACGTTTATAATTTCTTTCCTTAATCCTAATCCTAACTAATATTATAAATGCCAAAGTGAGTTTGATTGTTTGTTTATTATGCTTTCACGTTAAAACGGCTGAATCTATTTGGATAAAATTTTGCACATGGGTAGACAATGGCCTGGGTTAGAACATAGGATACTCTTTATCTCGATATTCCCACGAAATCGAGACTTATGCGGGGTGAAACCGCGGGGCGCTACTATAGTCTTGAATACATAAAGAAGTAGGAAACGCGAAATTATACACAAAGATGACCTGCACTTGACCGATTTTGTGTTTGTGGGAGTATTTAATGTACATTTTCTGAACATTTTGGCTACGAGTAAAATGTATGTCACGTATGTTGTCTGAAATCCATGCCCACAAAATGAACCATATTATGCTTGTAGCATGCACGCAGATGCTACTACATGGCGCCTTATGAGTGTTAATGTTGAATTAGAATCTCGCTAGAAAACGAACTAAGATTGTTCTTGCAATTTGGTACTACAGCTAGGGTTACCATTTGATTACAAACTTGAAAAAATATGACGAAAAAACGAGAATTTGCTTCGGATTCGTTCGGACATTTTACTTTTTCTTTTTTCATTACATATTAGGCTTTTTCTATTTACTCAATGACCTCCTCCTTTTTGGAAGTCGGTTAAAAAAACCCCCAAATTCAAAAGTCCAGACAAACAGCAAGGCTGGACCAACCCCGAACGGGGGCCAAGAAGCCGGAAATGTTTAAACAAATCCGAACGTTGGGTAACCCTACCGTTGTCTATGCACATGCACGATGCTGCACACGACGCACATAAACCACATTTCCTTCATAATGTGATGAAACATATACATCACGCGCACACAAAGCGTTCTCGTGCTTGATTCAATTCGTCCTTTCTCCGCTGTGTATACACGCTGCGTTTTATTTTAAGACGTGCGCGTTTTATTTCTGTAAACAAAGCATATCATGGCCTTTGTTGTTTATTGTTTGACCGCTACCGTGATTAGGCTTGTTTGTGAAATTGTAACCTTTGTGGGAATTTGGCAAATGTAGGATTATGTTTTCTGTGTTAACCTTAATGTGGTCTGTTTTGTTGTTGTAGATAATGTCCGAATGTGAGTGTTATTGAATAAACTAAGACGTGAAGTTTGTGTTGTGTTGTGAAATGACTGTGCATCTCAGAACAATAACTAAAGCTGTGCATTATAACAAGGCAAAAAAAAAAACTTTTTTTTCAACCAATGAGGTTGGCGGCTGCTTAACCGACCTATCCTGTGGATGCCTTAATAAATTAATGCCTCCAGCCAGGAGTACTTTGTCACTCTATCAAGCGACGATTTTATATCTACGATGCGTGAATTACACAGAGAAAGCGTAAGGTTAAGGCGCGGCACAGGCGCAGCGCAAGTGTGGAACGTATAAGGCACGGACGCGATTTAAATTATATATGTAGAAGAGGCGAAGAGACGTTACGATGCGTCATTATACAGGCTGACTTTTTTGCTATAACATGTCTTCCTCTCCATGTGGTCATAATCATTTAGGATGCTCGAGTAGCTTTGATGTTTCAGTGCATAAATATTGCTCACACTGTTTATCAAGCGACGCGGCTCAGGCCAGAAAGCGGCGTGGCGGAGGCACGCGCCTCCACCACGCCGCTTGAGTTTGAACTGTTTCAAGACACGTCGCCTACGTACATGTAGTAAGAAAACTTTTTGAAGCGGTATCATGCCTGCGCCACGCCTTCACTACGCCGTTTCTGTATAATTCACGCCAACGACAAAGTTTTCATCTATATATGAATCTAATGATAGCGCGAATTGTACTGAAATCTAGCTGGATTTCGCTTGGCTAATTTTGAACTGCTCCATATGTTACTCTTCAAACTGGCCCGGCCTGAATAAAATACATGAAAACGCGGTGCATTCTGTATTATTGTATGAAAAACAAATATTCTAAAATGGCCATGGTCTAGTTTAAAATTAGAAATATTCGGTAGGAAATAACTTTCAAGAGGATTTGCTTTATGCTCAGTTCCCATATCCGGTCACGTTGACTTTATTGTTGTTTATTTTAGCTTTATTTTGGCAATGGTTACATTGCCAAATGCAACGTTTGTGAAATCTTACTTTAGAATAATTCCCACTACATTCTTATAGTCTGTTCCGAAAGTATCTGATGAAAATATAAACAATTAGACTAGTAATAGTACCTGTGGATGCTAATTTGTAGTGCCATTTACAAATTTAGTGCTTTGATTTCATTATTTGAATACTCAAGCCCGAAATTCTTATTTAAATAACCCACCTTAGAGATATTTTCCATTTGTCAACTAAGGTTAATTTTAGAACATTAATTATTATCGTGGAAGATTTTTCAATTCCGTTTAATAATGTTATTCAAACAATAATAGTCGAAAATAGAGATTTAAGATAAGACCTAATTCCCTAGTGAGTGATTGCGTAAGAATGTAACTTGAACAGGATTTGTTTACATTTAAATCAGTTACTTTTGGAACAGATCATACCTCAAGTGAGGGTTCAATAACAATCATAATTGCACTAATCAATCTATCTGTCAAATGCAGTGATCATACAATTTTGTCTTTGTCTATATAATCTGCAATCAACTACATATTAAGTTGATTGATAGAATGACTTGATTCTCATTAATCGTCTCCAACGAAATCTGAATTTATTTTACTATTAGCGACCCGCCCTGCTTCGCCCGGTCTTTACGAGTAGACAAAACGTGAAGATTTCTTTGTTAGATTTAACTTAAATAAAAAATAAATGTAGTATAAACAGGGTACTCGTAAACCTTTCAGAATAAATTCTGTAAATGATATTGTTTCAACACTGCATCAAAATCTGTTGCATAGTTTAGGGGAACAACGCGGACAGTCAGACAGACATGAAATACTACTTTGATTTATAATATAAAATCTTTCAAACCCTAAGATGTTGATAATGCTAATGGGTCTTAAATGCTTGAAAACTAATAATAAAACTTATTTCTCACCTCTAATATTATAATAATGAAGAGTAAGTGCTTATTAATGACGACTTTGACGGTAACCTGGGAATGACTAAGTAGTCTTATAGGTATTTGACCCTTTGATTGATTGACGTCTAAATGTCTATGGTATCCATGTACAGTGAGGCTCAAAAAGATTTATACATCGAAAAAAATTGATTGTATTGTCTACTCCATTATTTTATCAATACCTATGTAGCCACAAACATTATACATATTTGGTACTCAATTGTGGTACAGGCACAATTTTTTTTTCTCTCCATCAGATAAAAAAAGAAAGACAGAATAATGTTTATTTGGACACAGTTCGTGAAACACAAATACAAAAAACAAAGTAAAAAAAAAAGTGAAAATAATGTACAACAATAGTGTGTGCCTCACGGCTGCGCCGAGAAGGTTCATTTTAGCATTAATGCCAGACAAATGCAGTCTGACGCTAGTTTTCTAATGAACCTTAACAGAGGCTACACAATTTCATGCAAGTTTACAAGAACAGGCACAAATACTAGTGTGCGCTTCCAATTATAGGAGACCACATCATTCTCTTATTATCTAGGTAAATTGAGGACAGTCAAATGAACTCTTGTCGATGTAAACATTTTTGGGAGTTTGACTGTACTGTAAATCTTATGGAGTGAATCGACGCGTTTTACCGCGAAATAGATGTGTGTATTCATTTAATTGGATTGAACTATGTTTAATGTTTGTTTGGGTAGAGCCTTTGTGAGGTTGATTTTAAGAGAGATTTCATTTAGAATTAATTATGTAATTCGGCAAATAATTTAATTTGTTAACAGTTTTTTGTTGGCAGCACGTCGTATAAAGTTTTGTTTAAAAAAAAAAGTGCCATAAGCTTACAATTTAATCACATTGTTTTGGTATTTTATTAATCTATCAGTAATGTCAGCTTAACATAAATAATTGATCTCATTGTTATGATAGTCTTAGTCTGTAGTGTAATTATACCTTTTCAAAATTATAAAATCTGTTAATTTTCAGAAGGTATATTTATTTATTTAATACTTCAAGCACACAATGTACAGAGGCGGACTTAATTCCATTTGCATTTTCTACCAGTCACCCTTTGGGTGATGCAGAGAAAATCATATTTATTTAAATAAAAAGATATAACACCTATTAAAAACTATAAATTTAATATAAAAACCTAACTAGATTATAGTTAGGTTTTTATATTAAATTTATAGTTTTTCACCAAAATCAACATCTTTGGTATAATCTGGAACAAGTATTTTATACGTATATAAATATTTTATTACAGACCGTTTTACTGTCCATAATATCAGAAAATATTATAAAATATTATTAAATAATTTTGTTGATAATATGGTCAGTAAAACTGTTTGTAATAAGAAATTTATTTATTATTACGGGAAGGACAAGAAGTTTTAAGTTATGTTTTTCGATAAAAGGTGGGTAATATAATCGCGTCAATAATAATTCATAGTTATGGAAATCTAGGGTTCCGTAGTCATTTAAATAGTATATATTTAAATGACTTCAATCAAAGACGTAAAACACTTTAAGTGTTTACGATTGTTCACAATAACCGTAAATACTTAAGTGTTTTGAAAAAAACACCACATTAACATTAAAAGAAAAACAAGCCCATTAAATTAATTAAGTTGCTATAAAATAATAATCACCAAGTTCTTTTTCATAAAAACCGTGTTTTTTTAATTTTTTTGTTTTTTTAATAACGTTTATTTTATCGTAGGAAAACTTTTCACCATATTATGTAATCTTGCCAAGTCAAAAAATAAAACGAATTTCGATCGTGGTGTACATTTTACCCGAATGACTATTCGATCTAAAAATAAACTGATCGGCTGTCTATCTGTCCTTTTCGATACAAATGCCAATGACTTCATTATAATATAAATAGACGCTTGTGATGCCAAAATTACACGCAATGGTATTCAACTCTTTGATGTTGGTACGGAATTACCGAGAAGTAATTCTGGGGTCGTTTTAACCCTGTGGGAAAAGGTTTGGCTTCCTAGTAGTATTCGGAATGAAGGAATACGGGGAAGAATATCTATATTAGAATCAACTTTGATGAAAGGCAGATTGTTAAACAAATGACGAACGGAATACGATCGACGTTTGTTTTGTAACATTTTTTTTATTTAAAAGAGTGTCCGTGTAGTTTGGAATGGGCAACTAGCTTTATATTTTTGACAGACCGACTGACTCCTTGACAATTCAAAAGTGCATATAAATGGTTTAGTTGAAATAAATGGTTTGAGTTTGAGTTTGTACTTCGCTACTGATGTGAACTATTTGGTGAACCATTATTTTGTTGAATTATTCAACAAAATAATAATTCCTAATGGTGGTAACATTAAGTTAATGTAACATAGATACGTTGAAACGTCGACAATGTAACACAACAACTGGGTTATATTTCATGCTGCATTTCATATAAATATTAGGACGGCATGTTCGTTTCATGTTATGTTTCACATAGGTATGTGAAACTCACCATTATTTTTTTTACTCTACCGACTTATTACTATGATCCGTTTATCGCATTACCGTGCTACAGCCATGTCTAAGGTTGTGTCTATCGACCCCAAAAGTCTCCCAGTAATTGAATAAAGTCTGATGAAATGACATTTTTCAACAGTAATTCAAACTATAGTCCATTTATTTTAAGATCAGACAAATATCAGTTATCATCCTTTCGTTATTTCATTATAAACATATTATAAACTCCGTTATTTCACGATAAATACAAAGCAATGTAATCTATTTAACATTTACATTAAAAATATGATTCTAAAGTGCAGTCAATTAAATATTATTACCCAATAACTGTCGTTATTTAGCCGTTATTTGTTTAATGCTTAAGTAAATGGAGTATAGTTAAGAAGAGTCTCAGCATTCCTTCATTTCTAATGATGGATTGTATATTGTAATTTGAAAAGAAAAGCAAGTTTTATTGAATTCAAAATCCCACATTTCAAGCACTTTCTCTCAAGACGAAAACTCACAAATCGCTGATAAATTTTCGATGCTATATTCAGACGCACCTGAAATTTATGAATAGCTCGAAACAAATGTTGCACATTTTGCAAAGTCACTGGAACATGAAAAACGTTGAACTGTAAATATTCTGAAATTACATTTTAGTGACAATGACGAAGTTAATGTGTACCCATTTCAAAGTAATGTTGATTGTTTTAAGAGAAAGTATTTTAGCACTAAAGCTAATTTCTTAAGTCTGTTTTGCTAAATTCTTAAAATTTTCCTTTTTGTTTGAAAACACTAGCTATTGCCCGCGACTTCATTCGGGTTTTGTATTTCATAATTTTATTTCTACAAGATAAAAAGTAACCTTTGACCTTCTGCAGGTCCCAGGCTACCTATCTGTCAAATTTCATAACGATCAGTTCAGTGGTTTAGGCGTGAAAAATTAACAGACAGACAGACACACAGTGTTCCTTTTGCGTTTATAATATTAGCATGGATATTTAACATTAAATTGTGTGAAATATTTTGCTTATCTCCACAGTGTATACTGTACAGCGCCATTCTTTTAGTGGTGTGTCCAACCCAGCTGTATACTGCGGCAAGCTAAATAAATAAATCGCAAGTCGAGGTTACCAGCTTATGAATTGCTGCAATTTTTGTTATACAATCATAATATTTGAACCGAATGAAACCAGAATTGCATGACCATAGTAAGTGTTTTGAATAATAATAATAATAAAAGCTTTTGATTACAAAGTCCTCTTCTCAGAAAGAAAAGGAACGAGATTTGATTAACTAGATTACATACGATGTTCGAGAGGATTTTAACATTTTGTCGAGAGGTTCAAAGTGACATTTTATCAGCGATAATGGTAATGGTCATCAATATGATGAGGACTGACGTAAGATACCGAAAAGCTTATGCCAGTCCCGTTATCCCGTTCCAAAAATTAATTGTAGAAATACGAGATCAAATCAAGTCATTTATTCAAACTAGGCTGAGAATCAGCACTTTTCGAATGTCAAAATTATATAAGACAGTTCCCCAAACCGCCCGCCCTTCACCAATTCCTAGTGTTTTAGCTGGGAAGAAGAGGTGGTGCAACAAACTCCCCAACAGCACAGCTGTCTGATCAGTTAGGAAAAACGAACGCTTTGTAAGCGATTTTCATTTGTCTTCGCCCTCAGTTATCTTTACGAAATGTATGACATTATGCGAAGTGCCATCACTAAAGTTATGAAAACCGGCCAAGTACCGCATTAAGATCGAGCAAAAAACGCAAAAAAACGCGTTTTTTTTTTTGTTTATTTATGTAATTACCAACCTATATTTACAGTTTGCACTGCACATACAAGTTATCGGTCAATATCTATTAGTAATTATATATACAATCATAGCGGCAACAGTCAGTTTATTGTTATAGCGGCAACAGACAACAGTCTAACTATTACGGTTCATGAGTTACAGCCCGCTGACAGACAAACAGACGAAAGAATGAACAGCCCTAGTAAGGCCTGAGACTTAGTAATAGTGTTCCATTTGGCACCTTTCGGGTACGGAACTCTAAAAATAAAATGTCCAAGGAATAAATAGATACTATTGACGCAGAACAGACGTGGCAAGTAGTTAATAATAACAATCTTCTTGTTCAATCCATCAATGACCAAATGCAGATGACATTGTCTATTCTTAGACCTATCTATAAATGAAGAACACTATGATTCCACTTCATCATAATTTGCGTAGTTATTTTAAATTACATTATTAAAATTATATATTGTAGTGACATTTGTTTTAGAACTATTTTTTGTAAGTATAATCTGTATGTTTATATTTAAATTAAGGCTTATTCCCATCTCTTCCACTTCCCATCTATTCCCATATAAGTTTATACCTACGCAGGTATGCTGTAAGATATTTCTTTAGAAATAAGCATTGCCTTTGTACGTATTTTTCTTCTTGTCTGTTTATATGTTTGTGTGTGCATAAATAATAAAAAAGATTTAAAACCAAACCCCTTTGTTCTACAATAAAACACATTATTTATTATTATAAGTGAAGATTCTTGGCAGACATTTTAGTACGTGAAGAATTTTAATTAATATTGATTTTGTATGTTTAAACTGTTGATTGGAGCCTGTTTTGAATGTAGTCATCTGTTTTGTATCTCGCCTGATTAGTGAAGACGTAAACTGTGGTTGTGTAACTGGAATCTAGGATCTTAAATTGATAGTAATTGAGGTTGGTATTGGACTTTGTGTTGTTGTTCTTTATTGGTATTTGGTTGCGATGTTGGTGTTTTGGTTCTAGAATAAACCTAGTACTGGCGGAGTATATTATATCACGGACTTTCCTTCTCGTTTAGGTAGAATTCAATCCGTTAGAGATTTTTTTTATAAATTCGAAAATAAACCTGTCTCTCTGACACTTTGATGGCTTAATTCTTGAGGCCTATTCAAACCTGAGCGATATTCGCTGCCGCTGTGGGTAGAGGTACATACCGCGCGGGTTTCGCTCAGGTATTTAGTATCAAGTACCGCGGCTAGAGCGACCTGAGCGATATTCGCTGCCGCTGTGGGTAGAGGTACATACCAGACGGTAGCGAATACCGTTTAGGTCTGAACAGTAATATTACCGCATACCCACTGGGTTTTCTCTGCCGCAGACGGTAGCGAATACCGCTTAGGTCTGAATAGGCCTTAAAAAATATTTTGTCCGTTTGACTTTTTGTCTGGATTTATGTTTCATATTGGTACACAACCGCTAGAAAGAATTCGGCTGAAAGTTTCTTTCGGGGAAAATAACGTTCTTGTAGAATATTTTCTGACATCCACGCGGGTGAAGACGCGGGCAAAAGCTAGTCCTAACTAATATTACAAATGCGAAAGTGAGTTTGTTTGTTTATTACGCTTTCATGCTAAAATGGCTGAACGGATTTGAATGAAATGGAAATGGATGAAATGGGTTAGCAGATAGGATACATTTAAAATCAAAAATGTTTATTTGTCCCAAAACAGATATTTGATCCCATTATTCCCACAAAATCGAGACTTATGCGGGTGAAACCCGGGGGTGCAGCTAGTATTTAATATTTCAGAAAGCCGTAGTGTAAAGCAGACTAAAAAGTTACCGTTTTGAAGCCAGTGATAAGCTTTATAAATCCATTAAATGATAACTATAACAATGATTTAAAAAGAAATAAAGTCTACAGATAAACATGGTATTCGTAACTTAAGATAGCAACACAAAAACATGTGCCACTCACCTCAGATTAAATGGAATCAAAACAATTTATTCTTAAAGCCCCCAAGAGGTCAATTCTTTCAAAGATATACCCCGAAATCCAAAGAAAGAAACGCTAAAATTACTTACTTTCTTAACGACCACAAATTATGTTAATTGGAGACCGTAAAAAAACATTATAAGGACTATTAAGAGACTTTTTGAAGCTGAACCATTGACAAACATATAAGGTAAAAGGAACTGACGCAGTACTTTTCATAAACAATGGCTGGATTGGGAGCTTTTGAAGATATTAATTTTTCTTTCGCCACCCCTCACTGTTTTTGCCACCCCTAACATTAAGGTGAGCGGTTTGTTCCTAACAAGACCCTTTTTTATTTGAGTAAGTTGCAACCATTAAATTAGACAAATGAAAAAAAAAAATGAAAAAAATGTAGCGAAAACGAAACCATCGCAAACAGAAAAAAAAGAAGATTTATTAAGAATATTATTACTTAAATCAAATATTTTTCAAATATCTTGCAACTCGTAGCATGATAAAACGAATAATATGTACGTAGTAATAATTTCTTTATGTAACTGTCGTCATACCAGCATTAATAAATTGTTGAAAGGCGAAACTACTATAAAATTCTCAAACAGAATAAATTACAATTTTACAGCATAAACCTCTTGAAAATACGTAATGTATGAAACTTTTTTACAAACTGAATTTATTACTTTATGTATCGCAACGTTTTACTCAAGATCTCCATTTTATTACAGCTCAAACGTTTAACCGTTGGAAACAAAAAAAAGAAAATAAAAACACAAGAAAAAAACCTTCAATTCTTATGCATTGACATCTTTCAATTTAAACAGAAGCGTTTCTGATTTTTCTTTATTAGAAAAAAACGCGGTAAATGGTAAATTGCGAATTGGAAAGAGACCCCAGCGAGGTCTTTGTTCAATTCTAGTGAGAAAATGGAATTGCCGCTAAGGTTTGTAAATGAGGCAACGACGGCGTTGTCTGCATTCGGTAGAAGATTTTTTAGACTTCAAAGTACTTAACGTACTTCGTTTAGTGATTTTGTAGGGAAAAAATATTTGTGGGCTGGTTTTTAGTTAAGTTGGTAGCGTTATTCTGGTACCACCAGGACGCTGAGCATGACCACAATAGAAACGGGTTTTGTCGACGGGAGAATAGACGAAATGACAGATATACAATAACAATCTGTCATTTTGTCGTCGACAAAAGCCGTAGAAAACCCGTTTCTATGGTTGTCATGCTATGCGTACTGCACGGAATGTGTTTGTGTTGTCTTTGCGGCCTAAAAATTATGTCATCAGATCTCAATAGGCACAATTTTTTTTTTTTTTTTCCTTATTAATAAGAACTAAAGTTCTTAGTAATTGATTACAATCTAGCCTATTATAGACTAATAAGTAATTTAATTCTAACTTAATATTTTACGAGTAAGATGTTATAACTAAGAATAGTGTCAATTTGCACTTTTACACAATTTCGTAACACTTTCTTAGGGACTGATAATTGATAAAAACACTTTGTTCATGAGTTTTAGTGTATATAGCACAGAATTGTTACTAATTATTATTCATTAACTATTTGTACACTACACTAACTCAAATGGTTTAGTTCTCTTTAGCCTACGCACTATGTCCGTATTGTCTAGCAGCTGAAGAAGATTTGTAATATACTTCTTGCACCCTTATATAGACTGGCCTTTCACCTCAGATCCTCTCCCTCTCCTCTATTTCCCAACAATTGGAAACTATATACTATCAGCCAGTCGGTCCAGCCTCCTTGCGAGCCGCTTGATAAGATACACAAAGAACACTCTGATAAGAGTGTTTAGATAACTATATTCCAATAACAGTTCCTACCAAACTGTGCCATAAACATAAATTATTGTATAAAAATAGAGTACAAATTTCAATAAACAATTCCCTACAATGTCAAGGGCAAAGGTCACGGCCACAACATAAAAGCACAATACATCAACCACTGACAGGATCACTCTGCCACACTATATCAACTGATTATGCAAAAAAACACTGTTATTCCCATCTGGAAAACATTTTCAGGCCGCAATAATAAAATATTCCGAAATGTTCACCGTTTCAGGCTTGAAAAACACAGCGATGAATCCAATGCGGTACGGAATGAAATCTGGGACGTGTATGAGCTTTTGGACTGAAACTCCACAATCTATCACTCTGCATACGTACCTACTATAAAAAACGGGGTGAAACGGGTAGGAATGGTAAAGTTCATTGCGATATTGTCACCGTAAGTAATTCTGGATTCTTTATGAGCGTAAGTTCTGCGCTGTCAGGTACTTTTTGGGGATAATACGTTATTTCTATGTGGATGGTCGGGATAGAATGTATGACTACTTGTTATTCTGTAAGTTGTGAATAAAGACGAAAGAAAGGAATTTTGGGGATTATGGTTAGAAGATTTATCAATACTGTTCCTACACTTTTATTTTTAGGAATATTTTGATCACCGATTCGTAACTCTGGCTTAATCATCACACTATAAAAAAGGATGGGTGGTTTATTTGCTCTCTTGCGGTTAGGTAATATTGAACAGCATAGGTTTCGTCATCATGATGTTCTATACTAGTCTTTCCGTTTCACTCAGTCACCATAAAAGACAAGAGTAAACGAAATACTGTACATTTTTATTCGGAAGTAAGCCCCCATAAAGAATACGTTAGTACAATATTTTTTCCTTCTGTGTTTACATTCTGTACTTCATATTACGAGAACCGTAAACATTAATACTATAAATAAAACAATATATAAGATCCGTTAGCAATAAAATAGGGTACCTTAATCTAAAATTACAGACGGCACCGGGTGAATCAGGAGCCTAATAAAATACAAACAAGGCCCAAATAAAAAATAAACAGCCGTTCCCGAGAAAAGTGGGAACCCAACCACGATACAGTTCAGGATAGAATATCCATACCATTCAATGTACGAAAACAAGCTTACATGCACAGACTACTGAAATCGAAAAAAAAAACTACTTTAACTAGATCAAGATACTAGAAGACTAAAGGATGATTTTCACCAAACGGCTCACATTGCATCGGATCGGAACGGATTTTACAATCTTTAACCTATATTAAATCGTGTACACAGTATTTGACGTCTATATTACCAAGTCGCGCACAGCAGCTTGACCGCGGGCCTCTTCCGCGACACGCGATTGTAGCCGAAAGTATGCTGCGAGGCGCGATGCGCACCGTTCGCCTGTCGTCGTATCCGGTCGAATCCTTTCGGCTGCATCACGGTAGGAATGAAACGGAGCCGATCGGATGCGTCGACATCTTGACGGACGCTTTCGCCTGTCACTGCATCCGTTCGTATTCTCTACGCTCCGATGCGATGCGAGTTTGGTGGAAATCATACTGACAAGTGACTGTGAAGATTAGAAAGAAGGTCTTACTACTACTACTGGTCGACATGCAGATTTTATCAATTATTTCGATAGTAGCTAGACAAAGAAATATCGTAGTATAATAATTTTCCCTAAGCTCCATAAACAGCGTGATAAACCTTCTGTACTTCCTTATTGTATGTCCTCCTCAAATATTTATCGAATGACCTTGACACTTGGAGTCTCGCACGACGTGGATTGAAGGCTTGGCATACTGTTCTCTAAAGAAATGGCCACAACTGATGCGGAAGGAATTTGAGGTAGATGGACCATAAGGATCTTTGTTACTTATTGTCCATTTCTTAGGAATGTGTTCATTCGCAAGTGAATAAGTTAAGCGGTACCTAAGTGGTCGTTTTTCTTTGGCGAGTTTGTCAGAATCTCAAGAAAACCCTGTAATCTATTTAAGCAACAATAAAAATCTGATATCACTTGTGATATCCGACTTTGATTTTACATTAACTCCTATAAACTTTTCGATTAATTCTCCGATCAGTTCCATCTCGTTGCATTATAAATAAGCAGGTGCATCCGTAGAATTGCCGCCATTTATATTTCCTCTTTCATTTCTTCACCTCAGATATTTCTTAATGCGAGCTGCTTGGCATCGTCTGTTGTTTAATGTTATTCTGGAAATGACAGTTGCAATATTATGTGTCTTTTGTGGAATAAGTTCGTTTATTAAGTTAGATAACTATCTTAGGTATTTCCTTCAGTTTAGGTACATAAATTAATTAATTACATATTTAATTTGTGGTAAAAAGTAAAAAATTCGACAATTTTAATTATATATTTGTACGCCTCTGGGCACAACATAGAGGATCTACCTATCTGTTACATCTCGCACACTGTTGTAATTTGACCTATGTTTACAAATAAAGCATTCTGATTCTGATTCTAAAGAAAGAAAGAAAGTACATTTATTTAAGACGGACTAAAACGCACACATTATAATATACAACAGATAAAATAAATAAAAAAACAAAAACAAGTACATTAAATTGTATGGTTCGATCCAAAAGTTTTATTACAGGCCCAATAATTGAGTATTGACTCCTAAAGCATGAACAAAACATATTTTTTTACGAACGTACGTCCACAATAGGACATTTAGGCCATATAGCTTGAGTTTAAACCTTTTCGACGGATTCAGTTAAGTTTAATCAAAGCCACACTTGCAGTGAAGCGAATGAATATGTAGGTGCTGAATAAACGATGTGTCGAAAGAATTGCAAGGTACCCACATAAATGTTTACAGATTTCTTAAGATTTACATTTTACAAGAGAGACTCTAGTGTTTCTTTGATATTCTTTGGTGCTGCTTTAAAAGGAAACGTATTATTTGCCGTTCATTTAGAATTCTACCGTGCCTTTATAACCAAGGGTTTCATTTACCACTTGTAGCAATATTTTATTTGTGGCTGCTTATTTTCCAAGAAATACGAAAGTACTTTAAATGTTTATCACAATAATTTAATTTCAAATAAGCCAGTAAGATTAAAACAATGGCTGTACGTACAGTACACTGATCTAGTTTTTTACGAGGGCTTATTATGTGTTCAGGATTAATATGGTGATTATTTACTGTACGATAGATGACTTATTACTTCGCTCTGTTTTTATAAGTATAATAATTTATACTTACAGCAACAGTGTGAAGTAATAAGTTTCCAGTTAATGTGTATGGGATCCATTGATAATTTAGTTCCCCCAGCCGTTACTAGTTATTGATACGGCTTTGAACTTTCACCAGATAGTAATAAGGCCTTGAGCTCATAAAAGTTTGTCAAGTAAGTCGATGGCTCGTACGATACTTATTCAACTTTGTCCTCTAGTATATTTGTTTCTGACTCTGAATTGTAATGAGCCTAGTTCGGACAAGTTATAAATAAAACCTACTGTTATTTACTTTGCCTACTTGGATGATTTTATTATTCCTCTCAAGTATGTGATCTAGTTCTGATGTAATTAGGTTTATACCGTTGTAGTCTATCTGTAATGAAAGTGTGTTATTATTTTCTCTCATATATAATACTTGTATTCAAAACAAATTAGATAGTATTCAGATAATGTTGTTCTTAGATGAGTTTTTCGCTATGTTCTTTTTTGTGAGAACAACTTTAGACTAACGCGTTTTTTTTATATGGGCTAACTCGAAATGAGTCAGTAAAGAGAGGCTCTTAAAGCAGGGTCAAATACTTACCCTAGAATAAGCTGCAGTAGGTACTGATAAAGGAGCCGCAGCCTTTATGCAAAACTGTCCCGGCCGGGTAGAATGCAATTATGAGAAGTGCGAATAGGACGATAGCCGAGAATTTTTCATTTCATAAGCGCTAAGATCTGAATATTACTTACTTTTAAATCTGAAAGTTCGGTAGGTAAAACAATACAGGAAATGCAGCATTAAATGATAGGTTAGGAGTGAGAACACCTAAGTACATCAAATGCACCTTGTTGTTACTTTTACACACTCAAAATAAAAATAAAATGTGTATTCCAACTGTTTTAACATAAATCTGATCCTATAATCGTCTTTAGCTGCCAATGGCCTTCTTCAACGTTTCGTTTCAACAACAATTAACATTCGATACTTACAAATTAAAAAGTAATTACGTTATTTTAATCCGGCACACTTTTTACGTAACTAAGAAATCCTTAATCAACCAATATGGACTTTATACCAATAGCAATAAAGGCAATAAAGTTGCTTTAACACTTTCATGGGGTACTTAATGAAATTGTCAGTTGGCACGCGTTTGGTAATTACCATACATCGCGAGGCCTTTGTGCTTCGAACAGGAGTTTTGTACCAAGTTCCTGGTTCAGTAACAAGTTTGAAGAAACATAATGGGAATTATTCATTCCAGTATCGTATGGTTTGAATTCTCGAGTTGATTTGTTCTGTCTTGTGTGCTTCGTAAATTATTTCGTGGTGTGAGAAAATCATCGGGTTACACGAAGTATCATTGAGACAGCTAATGTAATTTGAAATTGTGTGTTTGGTCTCATAACGCATAATGCAGTTTTAGGAATCGTGTGTCATGGATAATTTGGAGTGATCCTGTTCTATGCAGGAAGGTCGTAATTCCCTTCCCAGTGGTATCGTAACAACTACTAGCATACACTAAATCGTACCAAAATGACTGTGTCTATGGGATATCGTTTATTCGTATGCCGTTCACGTAACGCGAGCCGAAGCAAGGAATTGACTCAAAAAAAGGCTGAGTGAAGAAAAAAGACCTCTTTGATTTACTTCCGTTATAGATTCTCTATCAGAATAGAAATCTCACCGGCAGTAAATGTTTTTCACGTGTTCAGGGTATGGGCCAAAACCGGTGAATGTAGAAAATAATTATGCAAGCTAAAAACCTGTCCAAATAATCTTTTGTCTAATCACACGTCACCTTTTAATCCTGTGCTTACACCAAACTGTGCTACTTATCTATACTGTGCTATTGTTTCCGTTTATCGTTTACACTTAAAACAAGTTTTAAAGACTACTTGTAGGAAACTTGTGAAAAAGGTAAACAAAATAGTTAACAAAACATGTTGAAACAACGTTTAATATAAGACAGGTTGTTGGAAAGTAAGTTGATTATTTATATGGATGTGTACGTGATGGTATGGTTAATTTTTGTTATTCACCAATGATCCATCACAACAACGAACATGAGAACTGGCTCTTATGTTACAGAATGTCAGTTTATCACTAGGCCCTTTTAGCATTATAATAATTGTTTTCTGTTTTTGTAGTTTTAAGGTGTATTTTTCATTCTTTCTTTTCTTTCACTACTTTACTTACACGAATTGGCGATCGCAGATTGTTGTTCTTAAGACTTTATTAGGCTTTTGAAACGCGAGAAGACCACTTCCCACACATACCAAAGTAATTTAACTTCTATTTTTAACTAAGGAAGCAATATGTCTTCCTTTAATACGGTATTGAATAAAATGAGTTCCATCATTTTGATGCGTATAATTCCCAGTGCAGCTTCTGAATTTATTTCATGAATACTGTGTGTGACTATAATAATTCTTGGCGTATTACTGTAGCCCGGGACAATGCAGCAACTTAGTACATTTTTAATCTGCAGTTTGTTACGCTTTTGACTGCACGTGAGAGTTTTAGGAACATACGTACATATGTAGATAATTACATTGTAGTTTTTTCAAGCAAAAGGAGAGTATATAAGGATCGCAGCAGGTGGCGTTTTGTAGTTTCTGCCTACCTCCATTGGAAGAGGGTTTGAGTTTATGTATGTGTTATGTAAATGACGAACACTTGACACAACAAACATTATTTTGAAAGGAATCGAATGCTAAAACTGCATAAAACTTGTTTTTTTTTTGACATTGGAATATAGTTTTTTTTTTCTTGATTTAAAAAACATGCCGAATTAAGTAGGGAGAATATGAAGAACTATTGTGTATGTATTATAAAATCTGTAAAATACCATACATATGAAAATAAATGAATCTATCTATCTATTTATAAAGCTCAAACAGAATCGAATTAAGCTAGGTACCTACTACAAAATACTTAATGAAACTTTTCGGCCGAAATTCACCACGATAATTTTCAAGGTGTTTTGCGGTTTACCAAACAATTGTTTTTCAAAGCCGCTCCGAAAACCTTTTGTGTAAGTACCACAACAATATAAGCCTTACAAATAAATAATTCGGCTTTGACTGTGTTTCTTTAAAATCAGAGACCCGTGGACATTTGTGGTGAACCACTTTTCACCCTTATGGCCTTAGTAATAAGGTTGAAAAACGGTTCAACGCCAGTGTCTGTGATGGTACCTAAAGAGGTACTCTTAAGTAAGTAGTAACCCAGCTTTGCTGTGTATTTTTAACCGACTACGGCAAAGCCAAAAGGAAGGGTTATGATTTTTTAAATACCTAGGTTCAATAATTTCAACAACAAAAAAATAGGGTTTAGGTATATGTGGTGGAAAGGATGGTCGAAACAGATAGTCTTGTGTATTTTCTTGTTATTATTAATTCAAATATATACTAAAAGGAAGCATATAACAGTTTTGAACAAAACTTGGTACACAGAAGTAGCAGTGGTACTAAAACATGCACCAAACATAAACTTAAATTAAATCCAAACAGACAAAACAAAATTGTGTTAAACAAGTTTACAAACGAACTAAATCCCACTGCATCTGTCTGGATGCTAAACAGTTGGCTACAGCAAGAAAGAAACTAAATACCAGACTGGGAATTTCCCGGAAATTTGCACTTACGAAACCACTGTCTCGTTTTTCCGGCTTCGTCTAAGTGTAAACTGTTTCATATTATTTGCATTGCCACTTACATTTACGACAAACTTGTTAAGTGAATAACAGAAAGAAGATAAAGAAACTTCTATCAGTCGTTGCGTTTCCTTATCATGAAACACAACAATTGATTGTTTTTTTCCAAATCATAACTTGGAAAAAAACTAACTTGCAACTTTTGTACTTTGAATGGGATAATAAACTATAATGCAACTACTACTAATAGGTACGTCTTTAAAACGAAGGGTTATTGGCTTAATAATTTAAAAAAAATCTATTGACATTGTTAAAGAAAACGTCCTAATTCTAGTTTCTAGTTTATCCCGTGTCCTATTTAAAAGCGATCGCTGCGCGAATACGCGATCATCGCGTGCTTATGTCACTTTTTGCCGGTAAGACCACGCGTTCAAGTTCACCGAACAAAAAGTGACGTATGAGCGAAAAGCGCAAGCCACATATAAATAGCGTGAGGCGCGGACATGGCACGGGCGGCTTCCTATTTCATTAAAATTTCATACAATATGCTCGGACGTGGTTATCTCCACGGTCTCCGTGGTCCGCGCCGCGCCGTGTCCTCGCCCGATGCCATTTATATGTGGCCTGCACCCAACGATCGCATATTCGCGCGACGATCGCTTTTAAATAGGACGCGGCTTTAGAGAAGTTAAATGATTGCTTTGGTGGTATTTCCGTCAACCAATAAAACTTCTAACATAGGATATTAAAATGGATGTACCGATCAACAACGAGATTTTTTCTCAAGAAACCAGGAACGACGATGTTTAATATTCCGATTCCTCGAGCTACATAACACAAAGCGTTTACCAACAAACAAATAAGGGAAAATCCAAAATGAGACTAAACATTTTCCTTAGGAAAAGTCCCGAAGGGAATAAAAAGCGTGTCTCTAAGTGTTTTTGTTAACAAAAGTAATTTCTTCGCAGATATTGATACGAAAGTTGGCGAGTAATTTGTCTTTTGCAGATAAACCTTAATTATTTGTCTTTTGTCTAGTTATCTTGGCTTAAGAGCATTATGTATGTGAAATTAATGTTATCGTTTACTTAATGCGATTAATTCGATTTAGGCTCGAAGGATAAGAATTTGGATTATGAAAATTAATTATTTTGTTTCTTCCGGTTATCTTTTATTATTCCCTGAACTGTTAAAACATGTTAGGTACTACAATTAAAAAGCTTCCATAAAAACTTCAAACACATTCAAATACATCACATCATTTCATTTCATTTCTATTTTGTTCAAATAGTTATAATTATTTCAGATTTATATAACTACCGAAGTACAAGCCATGTGCCTGATACGGTCTCCTATCGACAAAAATGTCGAACTTCCATACAAACTTTCATGTAGGCTCCTATGGAGAAGAACGGGCAAGAAACTCCACGGACACTCTTTTAAATAAAAAAAATATTTAATAAACGAAACTCATGAAACGAAATTGCATGCTTCTAGACCCAGAGGCTTAAGGTTGTCTATACGTTGTCTGCCAGAGAATGAATGAATATAAGTTTTTTATTTAGTAGCTGGAACTTCAAATTTCGCCCCCCAATTCTTGAAACAAAACACGCCCAAACTTTCTTCACAAACAACAATTAATTCAAGCCCTAATTCGTACTTTCACAATTACGTTCAGTACCTAGTATTTTACGCTCATTGGCGTTTATCTGCCTACTGGTTGAGAAGAGGTTTATGCTATCAATTCGAGAGGCGAACCATTAGCAATTGAGACAGATACCTGTGTCAAAATGACGAGTGGGACATTATTAACGCATCAATAATGTATACAAACCTCACTCTGCCCTGTGATATTAGAACTCAAAGGTGTTTGCCGGTTACACACACCACATCCAACGGATATATTCAATTCTTGGTATTACAGGTAATGTCAGTGATGTTACATAATGTACCCACGTGTTCTATTGGTACGGGTAATGTTATTTGTCTAGATTATGAGTAGAAACTCAACGATATAATCTGTGGTGTTTTGGTGTAAGTGGGGGTAATCCCCGTGGATGAGTTAGGAGATGAGACTTTCATTTTGTTTTCTCTTTGACGAGTACAATACTAGGTGCCGCCTGCGTGGCCTGTTCCCAACTATGTTGGGTACGGCTTCCAGTCTAACCAGATGTAGCTGAATACCAGTATTTTACATGGAGCGACTGCCTATTTAACCTCCACAACCCAGTTACTCGGTAATACGATACCCCTTGGTAAGACTGGTTGTCAGACTTACGGGCTTCCCACGACCCGTAACGACTGTCAAAGATCCACGAATGACAACCGGGACCAACTGCTTAACGTGCTTTCCGAGACACAGAGGATTCTCGATATGTAAAGTTGGTCACCCATCCACGGACCAACTCCGGCGAGCGTAGCTTAACCTGATGGATCGACCCGTATGGCTTTTATTACTTAGCCATGAGCTCCTCAAGACAAGCACAATACGAGGTGTAAATTGAAATAACTGAAAACCTTTTAAGAACTCAGCTGTTTTTTTTTCGCAATTTCTGGGTTGGTTCCTTTGTAAAAGTTGTTCATATTGATGAGTACAATGACCTTATTTCAAAGATCCGAAATAGCCGTGGCATTTGAGGGTTTATTTACTATTTGAATAGAGATTACTGTTAAACTTCATGTTGTTCTTCATTAATTCATCAGCCATTTCCATCACAAAAACAGTTTATAATTTCCTCTTTCCTCACTAAAGAAAACACAGATTGCCTGTGTCAATTCAACTAATTTGTTAATTCAAATTCCAGAGTCGGCTAGAACCCGGCCCAATATGTTTTTGCTTGACAACGTGACCCGACTATTATAACGATTAACACAGACCCTTTAGGAGATAAGCGATGGAAAGCCTCGGGAATTAATAATAGTGTCCTTTGGGTGAATTTGTCGGAGTAGATTTATCGATACATTTTGGTAATGTGAAGGTATTAAATTCGACAGTAATAACAAATAAACCGTCTTTTATTGAAAGTGATCATGAATATGATATCAACAAAGTCTCTACTTAAAATAAAGATACCTTAGTGTTAAATAAATAATTGGCCTTGATCTAAAAAGAAAGACCTTCATTATGTCGTAACATTTTATATTTTTCCAAGAAATATAGGTAAATAAGAAAGAAAGAAAATACATTTATTTATCGCAGACTAAAAGGCACACAATATAATAATATAGCAAATAAAAATATATAATAAAAAATCAAATAAAAAGTTTAAAGTATGATAAAAGAAATTAGCAGGGGAGTGTGCCTCACGGCTGCTACATAAATTAATTTCCAACTAATATTAGCAAGAAGACGTCTAGAGTAACTTAACGGTAAGTTTTCTAGAAAACTGGGCATTGTTGTATTAGCAAAAGAACATTGTTGAGAAGACTAAACGTTCAGAGGAAAAGATTTATAGTGAGTAAATTGACTTTCTACGTGCCAGCCATAACCCACCAACCACTGAGATCGTACACTTGACTGTTTTTCTATCTTCTTGTAACTTGTGTTCGGGCTTCTAAAGGTCGTACGTATGTTTAGGGGTATGAGGAACAGGGTGTAAAGTTCACTCATCCTCTATAGAAAAGGGAGGATCCTCCGACCAGACGGGTGTTGTGTCTGGCGGGCAATTGTCCAAGGATTGATGTCGGATAGTCTTAAATACGTTAATCGCGCGGTAAACTTAAATAGCGCGATGCAGGATTTGTGACGTCAGGTCTTAGATGCGTAGTTTGCATGTGGCAATGTAGATGCCGCCATATCACTCCCCTCCGGAGACCGGAGGTCGATAGTGGGCTGAGTCTTGATAAGAGTACCTTCGAGTTTTATTGGATTAAAAGCAAAATGTTATTTTCTATAATAAGAATACATTTTAAACTTAAATTGCAGAGACGTGATGGTAGATTGGGTGTAACTCACCCAATCTACCATCACGTCTCTCTTGAACTTTGAAGTTCCTGCACGTAAAGCATGACCATTTTAGTCTCTACTCTACGAAGAGTAGACACGATTGACAGTGACACACACAAGTGACATTTCTTTTCTTCCATTTTGGCAATCATCGCAATCTTTCTACAATCTGGCCTTTGGTATTTCATTTCTTCCGATTCTATGGCGGTTTGCTAGGCGTTCTGATTTATACATATATGAGAAAAACTTGGGCTTCAAATCACGATATCAACAACAGGATGTACAACAGGATAATTTAATTAATTACACATGAAAACTACAATTAATTATTTTGTCTGCTCTGTGTTCTTCTGTCTGTGTGTGTTTGTTCTGTGTGTTTTCTTGTTTTGTTCTCTGTGTGTTCTTCTTGTGAACAAAGAAATAATTTTCTACGTGCTAACAATCTAAATAGATGGTAAACTACAACGTAAATTACTTAAATGAAGACACAGACTAACCGTATAGTGACAAAATGGCCGACCTTGAGGCACTCCTTAATCTTGGTTTAAAACTATATAGCTGGGCTTGACGTTAAGTGTTCTGCTCAAGTACTTGGATCAACATTGTGGGAATGTGGGTTCAAGTCTGACTGTAAGGAATTGTAATGGTTATTTGTCTAGAGACAAGAAGTTTGCCTAATGAATTTTTGAAGTTTAAAATGTCACACTAAACGACTGAACTTTGAAAATGGTAGGCTATGTGTAAAACGAATTGTTGTACTAGTTTTAGTGAAAACAAAATGTTACAAAATTTTTCTATGTTGGGTTTAGATGAAGCGATAGCGTACCAGCCCTCAGGCTAGGTGGAACGACGATCTTTGCCTAATGGCTAGTAGCAGCTGGAGTAGTGTATCCGATTTTCTCTTGATATTCTTGAAATTTTAGTATGATAGGCCAACGAAAAAATCCCATGTCTCTGTTTACACAAAAATAATTTAGTAGAGTGGGGATCAGCATTCCCTCGTTTTGTCTATACCGATCTTTAGATTGTCTCAAAAGACTATAAAAAGTACAATGATTTTGTCTAGTTTTTGAGCCAATTCATCATCAACCTACTGCAGTACATAGCATATCGATAGCTTGACATATGCCTCTCCACATCTACGCCATTCAACTGGATTCTCGGCAACTCTCATCCAGTTGCTCCCAGCCATCCTGCGAAGATCGGCGCTCCATCTAGCCTTAGGGCGTTCTATTTTACGTTTACCGATTCACGTTCGCCACTCAAAAACATGTATACCCCAACGGTCATCAGTTCTACGGCTAATATGGCCGGCCCATTACCATTTCGGCTTACTAATTCTGTGAGCTATGTCGAAAAATTTTCTTCTCTGCCGAATCAATTTATTAAGAAAATGTCAAATTTTAAACATCCTAGGTACCTACGACACCGTTTTGTAGCATTCGAAGAGCAGCCACACTCTCCCAAGACACCAAAATGCCACTTATTCCTAATGTCGGTATAAGGGAAGTTGTACACGCTACGTTTAAGGGTTTATGACACGTGAACGTTATTTCGAAACGGGTGGTTTAACCCCCTCTCGTGTGATGATAAATTGGTTTTTGTTGATAAAAGTGTTAAGGGTAGATTGCGGAAAAAAATCATGTTTATATATTTTTTTGGTTTATTTACCCTTTAAATTATAGGGATGGTTGAAATGGGTAGATTTGATAGTGGAATGTGCACTTCCATCCTAAAAGTTACTGTGCTAACTAAAAGCTGCAAGTGTAAGTTTCGCTGTAAAGCTTTACAAAGTCTTTGAAAGCTGTTCTTTCGTCGTCTAAATTCTAAGCAAACTTCTTTTACAATTTTGGTATGAATGAAAATTATATTCTTTCTACAGATAAATTCCTACCACAAGACCTTGCAAAATCTACTTATCGGTTTCAAGGAGCCCGTAATCTATGTTCAAGTTACACTCACCGTTTTTATTTTGCAGACATTCGATTTTGGTAGTAAAATAGTGCTTAAAACTATGTTAATTCACGCATAAATGCATAAAATGTTTGAAGAACGATCAGTCATACCCGTCCGCCATTTTGTTTCACCTGCTCGCCAATCATCACACTAGATATCTAAAAGCTTGTATGTATATCTTCATTCAATCTAAACGCGAAGTCCAGCGATAGATATCGCGAACTGTCATGTCGGACATGAATTATCGCTAACACAGGCATAAATCGAGCCAATTCAGGCTATGATTAACAGCCGATGAAGCGTTACCATGATTTGAGATGATTATAATTTTAGTTTAGTCGCTTCCTCTGGCATATTCAAAATATGGTGAATTCGATCCATAGATTTAATTTTTTTAAGTAGCGCTGTACTCATAGGTAAAGTGAAGGAGACGTGATTCAAGCACTGAAGAAGCAATTACACAGAGACTCAGAGAGAGAGAGAGAGAGAGAGAATTTAATAAGGTACATAGAATGTCCATTTCCATATACTACTCTCACTCATCGAAGGACATGGTTTTAAGATCCACCCAATCGAAGATAAAATCTCTGAAGCGCGCCTGAAGTGGTATGGCCATGTAATGAGAAGGCCCAGGGAACACAGACTTTCGGGCTTCTGACGACTCGTAAAAAATCCACGAATGACAGCCGGGACCAACGGTTTAACGTGCTTTTCGAGGCACGGAGGAATCTCGGTATGTAAAGATGGTCACCCATCCACAACTGAAACTAGTTAATTAACTATTTCTGAAGAGTCATAAAAACCCTCTAAGAAGTCGACATTTTGATTGATATGTCGCGATCTAGAACACGACGTGTTGCCACGTCGAGCGACGGACGCAGAGTGACAAGCCCACTCACTCACTCTGCGTCTGACTCTTCAGAAATAGTTAATTAAGCGGAATAAGTTACTAAATATAAATACTTCTATTGTATTTTATATGGGCTAGCATATTATTCAAGGCAAATGCTGAATTCTATTTAAACACCAACTAAAACAGAATAGAATATTCGCACATCCAATATAAACACGATATATCTACATAATTCCAGCCGTCAATTCACTTTCAATGTTAAACGGAACCTAAATTTTCGCCAAGTGTTGATTTGACACCGTTTAGAACGAGCTAGGACACGAGTACTCAAGTTGAATACTGTTACTTCAAGCAAAGCTCAAGTTTGTAGTGTGTGGTATAAGTTAAAAGAAGTTTACCACCTAAGAATACTTACCTAAGGAATGCAATAAGGCCCGTATTACAGAACCTCACTCAAAACTCAAGCATTACTTAAAACTCGTTTACAGCGTTTTCATTGGTTGAAACTAGTTTTAAGTAATGCTTGAGTCTTGAGTGAGCTTCTGTAATATGGGCCTAAGAGTATTGAGTATTGATGTTTCGGTTGTGTTGGAAGCAAGAAAGAACAGAGTTACTATCGTTGCAAGCACTTTTCTAACATGCGCTCGGCTATCTCAAACTGCCAACTCCTTAGCCATCGATGGCAAAAAGTTCAAATGTTTGGTCGAAAATTTAGTAACGCGAACTCTGCTCTCTGTCTCCTGAAAATTTTATTTTAATAGAAGGCGTCAAAATTAAGAAGTATATCTGACAGGACATTATTTGGCAATTTGGATTTTTTAGGATTGGCCGAATAGTTTCGGACTTGACGTTATTGATGAAATAATCACATGGTAAGCAGTGTAACGGAGACATCGAAAAGATACAGTATCTGAAAAAAAAAACAAAGGCTTCCCAAACTGCAGTTCAATCAATCTGCCTAGCTTTTTCCCAACTATGTTAGGGTCGGCTTCCAGTCTAACCGGATGCAGCTGTTTTACATAGAGCGTCTGCCTATCAGACCTCCAAAAGCCAGGAACTCCCTAACCTGACTGGGTTATACGATACCATTTGGTAAGACTGGTTGCCACTGACTTTCGGGCTTCTGACGTCTCGTTACGACTGTCAAAATCCACGAATGACAGCCGGGACCAATGCCTTAACGTGCTTTTCGAGGCACGGAGGACTCTCGATATTTAAAGATGATCACTCATCCACGGACCAACCCCGGCAATCGCAGCTTAACCTAATGGATCGACCCGTGTGGCTGTTATTACTTAGCCACGATCTCCTCTTAGTTCCACATACAAAATTACTATTTAAAGTAATTTTCTTACGATTAAATGAAAATCTTCACTTTAATCGTTGCTAGTCGCTTATAACTTATAGTTTGGGACAAAGTTTGAAACTCAAGCGGTGTGAGCTACCTTATCCCCTAGGTTCGTCTACACTTTAATGAAGATTTAACGAAGACCAACCGCACAGGAATGAATTTGTGTTTTCTTAGCATGAACTTGTATATATGCCCCACGTGTTTGTTTGCTTGTTTAACCACGACGGGGAATCTCTTGGCCTGAATCTCACCTGATGGTAAGTGATGATCAGGCCGAAGGTGAAGGAAGGAATCCTTAACCACAGAGGAACTGGCTATCTTAACTCTAACTGCCGAAACACAACAATGCTGTTAACATTGTTGTTATGGCGTCAGACTTAGATAAGATGGTTGTAGCTAGCCAGGCGGACTTAGAACAAGTCCTACCACCAACCAAACCGAGTAGAAAATTTTGCACCCACTGGGAATCGAACCCGGGACCTCTGGGTCTGAGACAGGTGGTCTAACCACTAGACCACAGAGGCGGTAGTTAAAGTACGATTGCGAAATGAGTATTTATGAGGAAGTTTAGAAGTGGCACCAGTGACAGAAAATTTGAAAGGAAATCGCTTGGGATGGTATGGGCATATGAGAACATTGTTCAACCGTAAAGTTGTCTTAGAAATTGTATTGTTAAAGTCGCGTCGTGCCTGTTTGCTGAAGCCTTAAAGCTGATATTTTGTTTGATGTTCCTAATTTAGAAATACCTATATTTTGCGTAGGTGAACATATCGTCTGACTTTCTGACGTCATGATATTTCCCAGACATCCGTTCATAATGGGCAGCTAACTTTCAGAACTAGTGACTATTATTAGTTCTAGCTTCAAAATAGACGTACTAAAATAGGTAAATAGAGGAATACTCTGTGGGACGAAAATAACTGACGGCCTGTGTTACAATACAATATTATAAAACAATAGTTTATTAGGTACCTATTTTTAACCCCCGACGGAAAAAAAGTGGTGTTATAAGTTTAACGTGTGTATCTGTGTATCTGTTTGTTCCCTCGTAGCTCCCAAACGGCTGAACCGATTTTGATTATATTTTTTTTGTTTGAAAGATGTCTTGATTGAGGGTGTTTTTAGCTAGAATTCAAGAAAATCGGTTCACCCGTTTATTATCAGCTTTTCTAGTTGATGATTAGATGTGCGCATCTTCCACAGGTCTGATCGATTCGAAATTTAGTATTCTGTTACTTCAATGATATTAGAAGAACATAGTAGCCTTGAACCGACCAGCAGCCTGCATTACCTGGAATTGTGTCGGGGGTTATTTAAATTTTTAATTTTAACTTGTGTTCTGTTGTTTTTATGCTGTGTCTTTTTAGAAATATTTTATGTTGTTTATTTTGAAGATTTATGTACATTACATAATTAGAGTAAGTCATTCAGCTCAGTAGACACAACTTTGAGAAAGAAGCCGACAGGAGGATCCTATTGGATTGGGCAGCGTTTTAAAAACTCCGTCAAGTCTTATCGTCACCTAACCCGCAATGGTTGATGACTACGGTCTTCAACCTAGGATCTAAAGTTAAGATGAATTTCATCAATATGATGAACTTGAAATCTAGCCGTTGACTCAAATCAAATCAAATCAAAATATTTTATTTCACATAAACCTACATGGGCACTTATGAAACGTCAGAATCTAGGTGCACGGTTCCAATTGGTCGTTTCCTATGGAGAAGAGCCGGCAAGAAACTCCACGGTTACTCTTTTAAAAATAAATGGGTTTTACAATGCTTTAAAAAATGTACAGTTTGAATAGGTATGCGAGGACAGCGTAGGCCTGTCAACAAGATACTTAAAAAAATAGAAAATAGTCTGCAAATCGACAGTCTGTTGTGCCTACTTTAGAAAGTACAACGTGAAGTGTTCATCCGTATGAGGTTGACATAGAGCTTGTACACAAAACTGCAATGCGATGCGAATTCTCAACGCAGAAGCTTCGTTCCTAAGAAAATCTTAGGGTGCCGTCGCAGATTTTTCCGATGCGACATCGCATCACAGTTTGATGTAGAAGCCCATAAACCTTCCACTATCCCAGTTGCCATTAAGATTAAGTCACGTGAAAAAAAAAAACTAAAATTACAAAGGTGTGCAAATCGAAAGCGTCTTACAGGATAATGTTAACACAAACTTTTGCTCACATCCAGATCCTAATCATTCATCATTTTCGAAGAATCATTCCATATTTTTTGTCTTGTTTCTTTTATTTATCTTCCTACATCCGATCTTTTCAACGTCGGGCCCATTTCCTTTTCTCTTTATAAGAAGTAAAATACTTCTATATTTATTTCCATCGTTAGCTCTATTGGCGAAGAGCGATAACTTAGAACAGGGATGGCAAACGTTTGTCCAACAAAGTACCAATTTTTTTTTCTATCACTTTGACTTGGTGTCACTGGCGTAACCTTAGCAAAATGAAAATAAAATTATCACGTCATCGACGAATAATCTTGATAAACGATTATTATTTCAGTTTATTGACTGTGGCTATTGTTACGTATTTTCAAGAATTAGAAATTTATGATTTATTTATTATAATAACTATTAAATAATAATCAAAATCAAAAGTCATGTATTCAAATAGGCTGAGAATCAGCACTTTTTGAACGTCAAAATTACATAAGACAGTCTCCCAAAACGCCCACACTTCCCCGCTTCCTAGTGCCTTAGCTGGGAAGAAGAAGTGACGCAACAAACTCCCCAGCAGCACAGCTGTATGTTCAGTTAGAAAAAAAAAATGAGTCTGTACATTAGTATGCAAAATCATTTACATTACGCACGACAAAACATCATTAAATTATTAGCCATATGTCCGCTAGCACACGCCAATATTCCAACTAAAAACATAAATAACTATACTATACTCAAGCAGAAATAAAAAATAAAAACTAAACGTAACATAATACATAAATGTATAATGTTATGATTATAAGTGTTACAGCCATGTTTACCCTTGTTTTAAAATGTTCATGTCCCACTACTTTCAATCCAATCAATTTACAAAGATTTCGTTTATCTCAATTGTAACGCTCACAATTTCTTCCCTCCCACCATAAGTTCGACAGCCCTGACTGAGGACCTCCCGATAACTAAGCACATTCAACATTTACACTCTGCTGCACTAACACATGTCGTAAAGTCAGGAAGTAACGACGGTTGCCAATAGCAACTCTTCCACTGTTACTTACTTTGACTTCTTAGAGTATTGGTTCATTGCTGTTTTTATGGGTAGGAGTTAATCTATGAATGTTATGAAACTAAATGGTAGTGGTAGGTTTTTTATTTTTTTATTTTTGGGTTATGAATTGTCGTATCATCAGATTAGATCGGAAATGTTTAGTGGCTGTATGTTTTATTTACTATGGAGATGCTAACGGATTGTTATAGTCAACTATTGTCGTAGAATTTTGCTGTTATTTCCATTTTTGCAAATGGATTGGTGATTGGGTGTTTGCGCAAAGGAAGATGTAGCATTTGTCTGTTCTCTTGACATTGCAACTCGTAAGACTCGCCTTTTAAGACTATTTAAAATGATTATTATGATACTGTGATGTATTTCTTACTGGAGTGTGCAATTATCACTTTATAAATCTGTTAATATAGGTCTAGGTATGGAAACATGACTCTTGCCTTCACATTTTAGATTTTAGGTACATCAATAACGCATTACGGCCCGTACACACAAATCAAATGTTTCTAATTTGAAGTATTTTTTTAATAGCAGCGGTTTATTGTTCGGTTTGGAGGTAACTTTGTATTTTTTTTTTTTCAGAAAATGTTATGGAATCGTGTCGTCTAACATAGTACTTATCATTAATCCTCAACTTTAACATAATAATATATTTCAAAATGAATGCTGCAGTAGTTTCGGATCTTGCTAAGCAATTTGAGGTATTATAGGTCCTTAACATCACAGTACCAGCCGCTCGATTCTGTAAAAATCTCACCGTGAAAACTGAGGTGAAGTGAGCTTAAAGTGAGCTGTCATTCGATCCTATTATTAGATAGAGATATTAGACATTGACACTATTGAAAGCTCACTTCACCTATGTTTTCACCGTGATTTTTTTATAGAATAAGCACTACTGTACTGCAAGTAGTAATTCACCCTTCATCGAATCGCGGTCGTATCCGTCTAAGTTATCCACCAAACGCCCTGAACTAAAACCGAAGAACTTTAACTCTTCATAAAGTACTGATACAGTGAGGTTCTAAAGCGGGACGGCGATATTACTGAGACAGTTAACTAACTTATATCAAGACGACTACGTTTCGACCTAGACGGAGTAATGAAGACTTGCAGCAAGTTAGCCTTTGAACTATCAATTGAATCTGCTACGGTCAAGGCAGGTCCCAAGTTGGTGAGCCTTGGTTGCATATCTGCTTTTAAGATTTTTGGGAGTATTAAAGATGGCAAATTTCTTGGCAGTTTTATTCTGGCTCCTAATTGATGATTAAAATCATGACATTTTTTCAAAGTAAGTTTGTCTGTTTTTTACGCTTTCACCCGAAAATTGCTGAACGGAGTTGGATAAAATTTGGAACATGGGTAGACGATGACCAGGAGAAGGACATAGGCTACTTTTCATTCTGTATCACAGACAAAGTCGTGGGTAACAGCTAGTCTCCAATAAGTAGAAGTAAAGTAAAATCCAAAACGATGTTCCGTTTTTCGGCGCGTAAAATATTTTCGGCGTGGCATGTCACAATATTTGATATCCATCCCTTTTCCAATTTAAGATGCCGTGTCGCAGCATATGACGGTTATGCTCACCTGAATGTTAGAGATAAACAATGATTTCAGACGTTTTTTCAATTAAAGAGAAAGAAAGAAAAGAATACGTTTATTTGCGGTAAACATGACGCAAAGAAGGAAAATGTCGGGGGTAAAATTTGTTTCACATCCACGCAAAACAGTTATCGCTCAACATAATGCTGCGACCCGTCCGAGACAGCCCCAGCGCTGGTTTTTGGCGACAGCCAGCGTTGCTGTCGGAAGATTCTTAATATCTATTTCTTGTATTTAACTTATTAGGTACTTTTTTCGAATATTCTGATGAGATAGCGAGTTCTTTTAAAATGTACAAGGATTGTTGATCTTCATAAGGTTCTTGTCCGTTCTTCTCCATAGGTAACTACTACACTTTGGAATGAGCGACTAGCTTCATATTTCTGATTGACCAACTCCTTGACAATTCAAATGGATTAATTGAAAAAAATGCTTTGATTTGAGATCAGAAAAGTTATTTATGTCAATCCAAGGATAAAATTAATAATATGTCAAGATTTGGGACATTTTTAAGCACCACTTCTGATGTTACCACGTTGATATTTCATATCAACTATTCATGAAGAATCTCCTAAACATTTACTATAAAATCTCCCTATCTACTAAACTGTTTCGCTAAGATTACAAGTAGATGGTTTGTTAAGTTTTATTAGATGTAGGTATCTTTAGAGAGCAACAAACCATGCTGTTACCTAGCATCAGTCATTTTCAAAATTGCCTAAAATTCGTTACTAAACAGTAACATGCGAAAGTAAGTAAGACTCACAAGATGACATAAGAGTACGCAAATGTGGGGCAAAAGTGAGACTTAATGCCATTTTATGTCCGTTTTGATGCGTTTTTTATATTCCTTTACTATAGATATTCTGTTTAGCTCTGAAATTGCGGCCCTAAATCTTCCACACAATAAGAAATGACTGATGTGTAATATTTTGTTTTGAGAATTTTTACACAAAGTTCTCAAAATAAAAAATACAATATTTACCTATGTATATTAATATAAAATGTCCAAATTGATGTCTGTATTTTTTATGGTGTACCTACATAATAAAGAGTATTCTATGTACCTATTTATCTTAATATACAGCGTGTATCAGAAAAGTGTGGTAAAATTTAAGAATTTGGTACCTACAGTTCATCGATAAAAAATAATTCAGCCATTTATTTCGAGTAGGTATTGAACTTTCGTATGGGACAGTTTATATTTTTTTCGAGATTACGTTGTAGGTCACACGGAGAAAGTTGTTCAGTTCGATGGTGTTTACCACACCTTTCTGGTACATGCTGTATAGAAAAAACGATGGTATTCTTTTTTGTAACTTTGCTTATTAACTTTTAGGGACTGCAATATAGATGAAAATAATAAGGCATAAGATAAATTGTATTAACAATATTTTCCGAGTTTTACTTCAATTATTTTGAAGTCGACTCCAGTCCAAATTAATGGCTGAACATAATTATTATCAGTTATTTATTGAAAGCAACGGGCTTCTGACCTGCACTTTTCGCAAAGCAACTGTATACAAGAACCAGATAAAAATTAAAAGAAATATATGTATTTTTACCAACCTAACCGAAAGATATTTCACGTCAAAAAACTTTTTGCAAAGAATACTACGAAAAACATTTGAATTATAAATGTTTCTTTTTTTCTATTCCATCTTGTTATTTTATACAGATAAGAAATAATGCGAATATCTATCTTTCTTCCCGCAAATATAAATTTTAGAAGAAAAATATGGGTGTCTGGGTAACATTTTTTACTTAAATTATCTTTTAGAATATGATACTTATACATCTCTTGTTCTGAATTTGTTATAAACGTTTTCGTTATGAGAGTATAAATAAACAGATTTCATTAAATAGTATAATAATTATAATGACCAAAAAAATTTTCTTTTTTTTCAAAACATAGTTACATGCGACTTCCAAAAAAACCACTACAAAGTGAAAAATAACTTAAATTTCGTTCGGTGGCAAAAAACTAAAATAGAGATCCAAAGAAACCGACTTCCGAAACTATTCTACCAAAAGAAAAATAAATCTCCAAAATCGGTTTTAAATTTGTCTAGTGTAGATGGGCCCTAACAATATTTCATATAAATATTTTACAAGCATGTTTTAAAAACCTAATGAAAAGAATAATGTCAAACATCTTTTATATTTCAGGTACATCGATCAAGTTACAATCAACCTAACCTACCAAAAGTCTAGTAGGTAAGTACTCATAATACATGAAAATAACTCTGCCTTTTCTCTACCTTCAGACAAATAGAGGCATGTCTAGCACACTTAAGTAGGGTATGAAAAAAAGGTAAACTTTATGACTTATAAAAGTTCAGCACTCGACTTTATTACGAGTGATTTCCTTCAAAATTAGAGCAATTGATTTTTTTGTTGACGCTACAGGTTTTTTATTGGTCTTACCTGCGGCGGCCATCATAATTCATGGGTCCCAAAAAAACTGTAAAATTATTTATTTTCATGCATATTTTAGTAATGTTGGTACAAGTAGGCACCGATAAATGGACAACCTAAAGTAGGCTACTTATACGGGCTACGTAAATCAAAACAACAGTTTACTTTATCGTAGGATTTACAACAGTTATTCAGCATTGATCAACGATGACGCTCAAAACTTGTGCTTTAACAAATTATTTTTACAAAAGAATCATATCTCATCATGGTCAATATTTAAAATCAAAATATATTTTTATTTCACATAAATCTACATGCTAGGTGTCAATTGGGCGTTTTCTAGACCGTATATTAGACTACGTCGCTGTCATTTTCACGTAGGATGAAATTAGTTTTAGTTAGCAAAGCTATCTCATCTAATGAGTTCATGAACTAGTAGCTAGATATCTAATTGCGTAACACATTTTCGTAAACGATTAAAGACGAATCTGTTTCATTTTGACAGTTCAACAACATTCATTGCGTTATTTACGTTGTTGAGCAGTTTTTTTTTCGAACGTGTGAATCAATGGATTAGCAATCTGTTTCAAAACGATTCAGATTGTCATTGATCGTGTACCTATTATGCAATTAGGGTGTAGGTTCAAATATAAGCATTCAATATACCAAAAATGTGGTCACTAAAGCAACTACTGCATTATCATCAAGTATCCTGTATTCCATTATCTGGTCCCCATAATCGATTTACCTCCGATTTAATCATAATCGACTCAGCGACTTTATCCGAACGTTAAACGACTTTAACAATTACCGGCTAGTAATAAAAGCTATGAAGCGATTTTATAGCGTAATAAAATCGTGTGTAAGTGCCTTTATTAACTTGGAAACCCTAGAGTACTGAGATTTCACATATTATGAGGGTATAGTTAATAGATGGCGTTATTATCAACATATGTTGGCCATTGAAATTCTGAATTCTAAAACTCATAAACGGATTGGTTATAAATTTTAATGGTGTTTTAACAACTTTCGACATTCTGCTTGGTGTAGATGGCGGGTGACGTTAACATACATGGCACCTAAAATGATCTGAGAGCAAAAAAACAATAACCATCTAGAATTGTCCAGATAACATCATTCGTATATTCTTTGTCAGCTTTACAACATCAACAAAGTAACATCTAGACCAACCTTAAACAATTTTTTTGTAAACACTGTTTGACGTTAAGGGGTTACTAAATGGCAACCTTATAATTTCGTCATGGCCGTCTTTTCATCGGCCAGTCTGTCAGTCCGTCCGTATGTGGCACAGCAATTTTTTTTTTGGAGATTATTAGCACTATATTGATTAAACAATGGTTTAGTAAAATTTGGAAAAAATAGTTAGGGGTGGCACTCCCCATATATGTGAAGGATGAAAAAAATATTCCATACGCAGCGTGTGGGATTTGGTTGGATCCCATAATTTAAAACATTATGTTGTATCCAATTTAAGTCAATAGTTTTTGGTATATGGGATATTTTCTGTTACAACTGCAGAATAACTTTGCTTCTCATAATATGTAGTTATTTCGAGAAATACTATGAAATACAAACTTATTTTTGCGGCCGGTAAAATCAATACTGTAGGTACATGCGCAAATATTCATTGTGATAACATAATCCTTCACTGTGCGAAACTTAAGAGGGTTTATTCTGAAAGTTGGCAACGTCGCAAATAGATGTCAAATATTTCGCTGTTTTGATTAATTTGATAATATTTCTGTATGGAAATAAAAAATGTGGCTAACTAGCGAACTAGAATATTGATTATGAAATGCAATAATTAATATCGTAACACCGAATAGTTAGTTTTAGATGTAAAAAAAGTATTTGGTAACTTTCCAAATGCCTTTTTTTCCCCTAAAACGGGTACAACATCAAATTCAATGTTATAATTGCAATTCATTATTAATATTCTAGTCAATTGGTTAGCCACATTTCTTATTTCCATACAGTATTATTTCCAAATTAATCGAAACAGGTAAATATTTGACAGCTATTTACGACGTTGCCAACTTTTAGGATGCACCCTCTTAAAACAAGCGCGGTTTTTAAGTTTTGTTACTTTTAAATGCCAGTTCTCCAAAGATAACTTACGGTTTATAGTAGGTTTGTACAAAAACTTTTACACGTCAACCAATGAATCAATCAATCATTTATTTTGTTAAACATAGGTGTATGGTTACAGATAGTATAATTTGTCTAAAATATACAAGCAATTACAATTAAGGCGGCCTGCCAATATAACATTAAAAAAAAACAATTTATAATATGTACCTAAGTTAGATCAACAATATTCCCTTTAGGAAGATCACAATCCCATCAACCGGCAATTTCTATTCAGCAAACAACTCACTTATAGCATTTATTTACACAGATGCAAATGTTCCCGTCGATATGGTTGTCAATTGTGAATACCATTGTTGTTGTTACAGCAAACAATGGAGTGACAAAGTGATGTTGGTTTATTTAAGGGCTTAGCTGACGATTGACTGGGGTAGAATAATACATGGTTGTTTCTATATTATGTTGGAGCTGACATTTGTAGAACGGCCTATACAGTTAATTTAAGTCATGTACGCACGAGTAGGTTATAGTTTAGTTGCACACTAACCCGCTTTTTCATAAATTAACCATAATTTGATTCAAGTTTATGCTTGAATTTTTATCAAATTGAACTTTAGAACATAAATATTATTGATATAACTAGCCCATGCTGTCTCACTTTTTGACAAATGCCTAAAAGAATGGGATTAATTTTCCATCGAACATTTTTTATCTAAATATTTTTATTGTTTTCGCCAAAGCAAATTAAAATCGTAATTTATGTTCGTAAAGCAAATACCTTAATTTCCACACAAGCGTCAAAACTAATCCGATGTACACAAATCTAATTTCAGACAACCAATACGTACCGCACAAAACAAATATTAGTACCAAATACACCACGCTAGTCACTAACTAACAAAACGTGTGTTTGTTCGTTACCGAGAGCAAATATAATACATTCAACTAAAGGCGTTAGCAGAATTGCCACAAAGGACTCGATGGGGGATAAAATGGATGAGATAAATAATTGGATTGTTATAAGAGAAAAGAGAATTGGGGAATTGATTTTAGGTTATAGTGATCACTTTTTTAGGCAAGTAAGGAATAATAATAGTATGAAGGAGCAAATCATTGGCAAGAAAAACAGAAGAAATGAACATACGCTGGTGGTGTAAGCAAATATGGAGTACAAAATAGACGCAGTATCTAAATTACTTATATTAGATAAAGCATAATCAGCCTTTAATATTCCCACATAAGCGACACAGACATGACAATGAGACAGTCCCTATTGGTGAGAGGAAGTTGGCCGTAACCCACCACGTGAGCCCAGTGCGGGTGAGTGAGACAAAAATTCGAAGACATGGTTTTCTCCTGATATTTCCCTTCACCGTTTTGAGAACAGTGCTGATGAAATAATTTACGAAAACTAAAGCGCCTGCCTGGGTTCGAACCTACGACCTACAACTCGTAAGTCGCGGCCATCACCACTTGGCCACCACTGCTATCTCTTGTATAACTATACATAACTATTATAAATTAAAGACGCTTTACGTGTCTGTCTGTGTGTCCACGTTTTTCTTCTAAGCTACGCATCAGACTTCAATGCGGTTTTTTAAACATCATTTAGAGCATTTATTCTGGAAGAGTCATGTACATGTAAAGCACATCAATATAAAACTTACATAATGACTTGAGAAAAACTCGAGTTTTCTTTCATTAGAATAAAACGGTGCGAGGCAGGGGCGCTCGCTAATTTTATAATAAAAGGATCTGTGTCTATTTCCTAAATCAGCATGGATCTAGTCGACCCTAATAAAATTGACTTCTTACTGCAACAAAAAAACAACTTTTTTCAACATAGCAAATGCTACAAATGATGTTGCCAAATTGCACTAGTGACCACGATTAATGGGTTTGCGTCATACACAAATGAAATGCTCAATCAATCTAGGCAGGCACGTATGACTGCAAACAACACAGCAATGTCATTAACAGAATTAGAGAAACACGATTGAACACAATTCACTTCTATTTTCATTTAAACCAAACATGTTTGCCACAAATTAAATAATCATTTCAAGTATTTCAGTTTCAGATTTAGACGTAATGACTAGATTAATTTTAGTGTTGAATTTAGTTTTAGGTGTGTTCGGTAATTGGAATTCTGTATCCAATGTACAGAATTTAGTACTAAAACCAGCTTGTAATTGTCCCACTACAACGTAAATAAATTAATTGTTTAAGTTTTGAAAACACTGTAATTTCTTTTTTTACATATTTTTTTTACTTTGTACGAACTTCAGTTACATTAGCATCGAGATCAATAGATACAAGATCAGACTATGATAACCAAGTGTCACCGACAACGTAATAATTCACATCACTTTAAAAAAAATCTGAAGATACTTGAATTTCCAATAACTATTTTCCTACGCATAGAAATCATACCTTCAAAATATGTATTGGTATCCTTTCATGTGAAATAAACTATTTAGCATAAAATATCCAATACCGTGGTTATGACAGCTTATTATCTCATCACGGACTAGCCCGTAATATGAATAGCTCTAGAGCGATTTTAATCACCTAATGCTAATCTTCAATACAGAAGAATTTCTATACCGAGCAATCTACTTGAGAATTTTCATTAACTTCTGAAGTGTTGAAATCGCTTTCATGTTAATACTGACCTCTATATTTTTTGTAATACAAAATGTACATAGGATGAACTTCCACAAATGTTGGGACTAGAATCAACACACCAGTAGGTACACTTAGGACAAAGGTCTTGTCACAAGTACCAATAATCAAATAGGGTGCATCCACAACCCACAAACCCTGAACCCTTTTTGATTGAATTGACCCTACCCGTCGGTTGATACCTACCATGTATCAACCTTTATTATACTTTTGTTATCATAAAAAACTCAAATTAATATTTGGGTCTTTTTTATTCGCTAAACGCCAAAACAAAGTCCTGAATAAAACGTCCCTCGATAAAATTCACTTCGTCCATTCGAATTCTGTCCACTACAATATATTATGTGCGAATGGACACTGATTATACTACACCCAACTCACATCAAAGAGTCAACATCAAAAACGCGAGGAATCCAATAAAAGTCTGACTATGTAATTTAATAGGATCAGACGTCTCGAACGTTGAAATGACCTTCTACGCCGCTGTACAGCTCCGTCGAGGCTTTCCCGACTTTATAGAGTTTGTAATTTGCATTTGCCACCCTCTTATTACAGATCGGTTACGTTTTAAATACGGTTGAGAGAACGTCTTGAATTTCTGTTCGTGCAATTAGTTTTTAATAAATTTGAATTTACTTTTCATAGTATTGTTGTCAATTGTTTTGTTCAATAATATTAGGCCCAACTGGGCGCCAATAAGAATTCGTTTAAGTTAGTGGCGCCCAGTACGGGACTAAAGTTTAGATTAGTTTGACTACATAACATATAAAACGCAGATATATTTTGGTGTGCCAATAAATGTTTAATAATAGCGAAATAATAAATCATTAATCAAATACATTTACTATCATCATTTCTTACAATAGAGTTTTAAAAGTGAGATAGCGCCGACTAAAAAGATTTATAAAATCTAATTGAAAGTATTTTTATCCAGACCTTGTTAACTTGCTCTCATTTTGTTTTAGTCGTTCCCGAAATTACTTGGATGAAGTACCCACTTAAAACAAGTATCTCTATTTACAATAGATTTACGTTGATAAAAATTCTTGCTCCTTAAATAACAAGTTGGGTAGTAACAGTTGGAAAAGTTTTATTACAAAGACAAAATGTTATTGTGTTTTGAAAGCTGTTGTTTTAATTAATGTAGGTAGGTATGTATATTCTGCATAATGACTGTGATTTTTGCTAACGATACGATAGATGTTAACGTTTACTGCTTATTATCTACTACAAATAAAGGCCATAATAATCGTCAATTTTGTTTTAATCCTTCCATATTCACGATTTTTAAGACCGATTTGCGAGCGTGGTACGGATTGTTAGTATTCAGGAGGACGTTGGTCTCCATCCCTTGCTATAATCCTATAATACCTCTTACGCTACCCAAGTGTGAAGGAAGGACAGCCTTTTTTTTCACACATTGGAGTCCAACCGAGGATTTAGTCCTAAGCGGGGATCAGCAACAGTGTCTTAGCTACTAACCGACACGCTTGAAAAAAGAGGTATAGAGGTACCGTACTAGAGTAGGTCTGGTCCAGTACCTATGTAGCAAATACAAGTACCTATTTTGTTTCATGCGGAAATGCTCGAGGATTAGTACATAACGTCTCGTCTTGGGAGAACAGAGGGCTAAGCCGGACTCCTACCGACTAAAACTCCATTGTTCCTTCTTCATTCTCTTCTTCTTCTTCTTCATTGTTCCATGAGTCGGGGACCAGCACACCATGCCTAGCGGGCCCCATCCCCAAGTGCGTCCAATTCCACGACCGCACGTTTTCCTATTAAGGCGCGCATGGGAAATAGCCTGCCACCTCTTTATCCTGACTGTTTGAGTGACGACACAGCCCTAATTTTGAGAACCTAAGAGTGTCCAACTTATAGAACTAAAAACCTGACGTTTAAAGTAGATATTGATGTTTTTCAAGCAATCTAAAATAGGGCACTTAGTAAACTATTTGCAGGAAGGAAGGAAAATGTTATATCGCCTTTTTACAACAACTTTTTACTACTTTCTTTTTATTTCACATCAAGATCTGTATGAGAATTTATAGCGAACCTCATTTTCTTTTGCGTCCCCATAAACTATTCATATCCCATCAGATAAAACGATGTTGGGGATATAAAAATATAATTATGTAGCTTGGTTAGCTGTAATCCAAGACGTTTTGAAAGACGCCATGTTTTAATTGGTATTGGGATTTACGTAAATTACGCAACATTTAGAGTTTTTACGAATTTTACATTTCGGAGTGACTACGAGGGGTAAAAATTATTGCTAATAAGATGACAGTAACTGTTATTGTTCTCTTATATATATCTTGATTGGCTGTAAAACAAGCATAGTAATACTCTAATGTTTATTTAACATCATAATGTCATACATATTTAACGTTTTACAAATAAAATAATAATGTTGAATTTTGATGAGGCAATATTTGCTCTTTAACATTATTGTAGCGCCATTTAAATGAAATTAGGAAAATTTTGTTTTATCCATGCAGAAGGTTTTCGAAAAACGTTATAAACTTGTGAGACATTTTTCAAAAGTATGTACAAAAGTCGTAAAGGCCTACATACATTAGCGTACATATTATGCAAACAGTCATAACGATTAGTTTTCATTGTGGTTCCACACACAAGCCTTTTAACTGTTAATGTAATTCGAATAGGATTTTATTATTTTAGCAGTCGGCAACCTCGACTCCACTCTCAAACTCCTTGTATGACTAACATTGGGGAAATATAGGTACCGGGAAAAAGTCTTAACATTGTTTTTTGTTTTGTACTTTTGTAATGCGGAGGAATGAGGAGCATAATAATTTAAATTAAAAGTGTTAAGTATGAATTTTGTTTCGTAAAAAAGACGCAAGCCAATGAAAAGATGATTTTGTGAAAAATTATTAGGTAGGTACGTGAAAGAAATGGCCGTGACAACCATAGAAGTTAGGAGGATGTTGGTGAATCGTGTTTTTGTACGTAATGGATATTGGTGCCACTTCTACTTTTCATTGGTTAATTGTAAAATAGTCGCGAGTAACAAGGATTAAGCACGCGCAAATTTTTATATAACTTGTCCAAAATAACGAACTGAATTGTATGGCTTTAATCAAATAAAGCTCTAAATGTAATCCTAATGTGTGTAATTTTGGTTTAAAACAAGTTAATACCAATGCATCTTGAAATCATTCATATTAATTATCAAACATCCTCTTTTGACAGCTTAATTTATATTTTAACTTCCCACTTAATCTTTATGATTGGCGTAATGGCTTTAGCATGATCTGTAGTAAGAAATGGTTTCGTGAACGTGCCTTTAAATAATAAAAAAAGTTAAACCTCGTTTGTGGGGTTTACAGAAATACCTACTGAGCAACTCAGTTCCAATGCTAGTCTGACTAAACATACAAAAAATCTATAACAGTAACCATGCTTGAAAGCAAAGAGCAATTTTGGCAGCATTTCTATAATATTAAGCGCGGAGTTGTCTGCATTTAAAGCTTTTCGCTCTAAAGCGTTTCGTACAGCGGATTAATTTCTGGCGACCGACCTATCTTCCGCATTGAAACAAATGAACGGGATTACTCGCAGTATCCTTGTTTTAAATGCGGTCATTTCTGGACATTGTATTACAGAATATTCTGAAATAATATGGAACTGGGTACAATAGAGTTCAGTTCTATTGCTAGAGAAAATGTTAAATCCTGGTTCTATTTGACGGAAGTAGGTATTCAAACAAGAACGCAAATACAAGAGGTTTTTGTTTTCAAATTCTGAGGGAAAATCTTGCTTGCTTTAAAATGGAAGTCAGAACCGCTATTTTAGAAAATGGATGCCGATTGTATTCTTTGTTACTCCTTTGTTACTCCTTACCTTTTAGGATTAGGATTTACGTAAAACAGATAGAAAGAAGAAAAACGTATTTATTGGGAAAATAAAAATGGTTTTTTTTTAATTCTCGACTGCAGATGGGTTATTTGAAAATCAATCATTTTAGTTAGCATTTGAATCGACTTCTGATTTAGTACTCGCTAAATCAGAAATCAGTAGACAAATAAAAGTGTTTTAGAGGTCACTCATCATATTGATAAAAAGGAGGATCCTCTGACTAGACGGGTGTCGTGTCTGGCGGGCAACTGCCCAACGATTGATGTCGGGAAATGTCATATATGTTCATCGCGCGGTAAACTCTAATTGCGCGATGCAGGATTTGTGTGATAAAAATTATCCCTTATCTAATATTTGTGGTTAATCTCCGCGTTACCTATGTGTGGCTTAGTAATGATGTTGGAATTAATACATACCTACATTATGTATATGCTTATGTATAGTAGTGGATCTAGGGTATGGCAAAAGAAGCATGAAAGCAGAATAAATCCTGAGGATTGAGTTCCTTGCAGAGCATGTGTGATGTAACTACGAAACATAGTCTAAGGAATGATGTGATAAGACAACGGTGCGGTTTAAAAGAAGATTTAGTCACAACAATTTACAAGAGTATGCTTAGATGGTTTGGTTATGTTGAGAATATGAATCTGAAAGGCGACTAACAAAAAATATTTACATCGCAGATTGAGTGGAAACGCTGTGACGGGACGCCCTAAAAGGACATCATCGATAGTGACCTTATTGGTGATGTTTATCAGAAAGGTCAGGGGCGTAGTACTCGCAACCTGCGTGCGTGTATGACCAGATGTATGAACGTAAACGAGGCAAAAGGAATAATTATGTAAGAATCGTAGCAGGTGGCGTTCTGTAGTCTCTGCCTATCCCTAGGCAAAGAAGGCGTGAGTTCACGTATGTATGTACCTATGTATTATGTAAAAACACAGTTTTGTAACTAAGAGAATCCCATTAACTCTGTGGAGTGCATAACACAAGATGTTGCCAAAATTGATATTGCTCGCAACGTTCATGTAATAACCAATAACCGTAGGTTTTTATTATTATTGCTCTTATTTACATAATACCTGCTTTTGGGGTCCATGCGATACAGTACGCGTTCAGGTTGGAATATGTGGGCATTGTTTGTTTACTATTATCTAGGTTCTTTGTTTTTGTTTGTAAAATATAGTGTTTTTATTAAAATAAACGCGTTATACATAAACCGGTTTTCACAATATTACCGTTCTTGAAAAATTCATTGTTGATTGCACTATTGTGATCACGATTTTTTTTAATTCGGCCATCAACTGTTATTATTAAAGTTCTGTATTTTATGGATACAACTTTTTGAAGAAGAATTTTCATGAGGAAACCTTGAATTTATAGTAATACCCTACTATGGTTAACATGCGTTAAACAAATGTTACTATGCAAAGACCTCAAACGTTACTATGCAAGTCTAAAGCCTCTAATATTTTAAACCGGACACTTTTCCCCATGTCAAGTACAGTTGAATGTGCTTTACTAAGAAAAATATTCTTGAATGGAGACTGCGGACCGCTAAAGTAAAGTGGGACGCCCTGCAGCCAAATGCACTGAGAACGACCACCTGAAGAAAATGGGTACTTGCTGGAGAAAAAGCAGAAAAGAAGTAAGTGTTTTAATGCAAATGTACCTAACTGGAGCGGGAAATAATATAGAATTTATAAGCAAAGTGCGTTCGACAACATAGGTCTGAAAACGTGGCAATTCAAAAAGAATACTTCGTTTTTATTATTTATTTATGAAACCTTTTATAGTACACCACAAAACAAAATGGACAAACTTTCCGTGAATTGTTAGAAACAAGAGAGAATACTTCTTAACGTAACATTCCAAATAAACGGAAAAGTACTTATAGAACAAACAGACACAAATTCAGACTAATTTAATTGTAATTAATCGTACCAAACCACGAAACACACTGGTGGTAAAGAGGCAGAAAACAAATGAAGAACAGCTAGGTATTCCGAAAAAAACGTCCTAAGCCTGCCAATTACCACACGATGTGCCAACTCGATTACTACATAGAGTGGCAATTACAGTACTACCACAACGTTGTATTAAGCCATCCACCAAATCTCTTACAACTATAACGACTAATGTAATTATGTGAATAACACTTTTCCCTTTCTTTTCGGTACCAATTCTAGGTTTCTTTTTCGCAAATGTTTTCGTACTAAAATATTGGTCGTGAAAAGAAAATATTTTTCCCAGTTTTTGCAGCGTATGAAAATATAAAAACGTTTTGTGAATTAAGAGTTTTGGAAGAATAATATTCATGGTATATGAAGTCTGTTTTGTTATTTTATGTGAGATAGTGTTTTGTATTTTTCCTTATTGTTCTACAGTTATAATTTATCTTGGATCGTGGTACACACACACAATTTTATTTATCCTTAGATTTATCCTGCAAAAAGTATGTTGTGTGATTTTATTTTTTGATATATAATTTTTTTGAGTGCTATGACAATTTAATAAAAGGTATTACAGAGAATCACAGTTTTCTTGGTATTTAAGTAACACGATTGTTAAATGAATTCAGCTGATCTTCAGAACTGCGTCAAGTAAAATACAATTTAAATGATTTGCATAAAATAAGCCTGAGCAAAATTCTAAGAAAAAGCTAACACGATTTCATAAAAACTGACTTGAAATTTCTTTGCCCAAAAAGTATTTAATACTTGTTTTCTACCTCAGAAAATCTAATTTGGTTTAGAAGAGCTTGCATTTTTAAATCATTCTCATTTACATTAATAAAGTTGAAATCATGTGAAGGGATATCTTAGGGGTACTCAGTAACCCTCGTTGAATATAATAAGGGTACATAATTGGGGTTCTTCCAAAATTCGTGATTTTTCTCGGAAAAATGTAAAGTCGTTACTCGCATAAATGGACGATACAGTTGGTTTAAATGTCTCGGATATGAAAATGAATTGTAAAATTAAATTTTATGGATCATTCAAAATGATAGGCGGAGGGAAACAAAGAGATTTTACGAGTTAATTAGCGGGGAAAATATGTGAGCAAAAAGCTTGAAAACAGCTGCCGCAATCTTTATATTATGCTGCAGCGTCAATCTTTATATGGCTTTTTAACAACATGGGATTGTTGGTGAATAGGGACCCTTTAATTAAAAAATCCGTTAAATTAAATAACCCTAAGATGCCAAAAACAATTCCTCCAGTGAAAATTTTCCATCCTGTCTGTTTTTTTTAAATGGCAGTACAGAATGATACCTGACCTTTAAAACAAATGGCTCTCAGACTTTCATTAAACCAAAAAAAGGAAAAGCGTGCATGAATACAAAATAGGCACTGAACCATTTTGTACACTCGTAATGCTAGAGTCACTACATGAGTTTGCTGTAAACATAAAATACTGTTGTTTGGTAGTTTACCAACATGACAAAAACTAGTAATTACACAACTAAATGTAGTTATTAGAGGGTTAGAAACTGTATAAATAGCTGGAACCACAATATAAATTGGTTGAGCAGGCTAATTAAGTGCCATTATTTAGCGATGTCAATTTAGTTTATTTGTTTCAAAGTGCACTATGTTATGAAGTTTTTTTTTTTTAATTCTGTTCGGGGAAACTTACAGCTAACTTATACAGTGTTCTTAAAAAATATGAAATTGAAGGCCATTTATAAGAGTCCGCTGATAAACACTAAAATAAAAACGAAAATGGTTAATTTTTCACGCACCATTTTGTTCATTTGTTTCTTCCTAACTTTAAACAGCTATATTTGCGAGCCAAATCGAAATTAAAATAAAATGTTTGATAAGCTACCTCCTTGGTCGCCATGTATTGAAGTAAAAAGTTCGTTCAATTTTTGAATAACACGACAGTTATGAGTTTTTATAGTATTGGCCGCTAAACAGGACAGATAAGGATTTTCATATTAACATTGCTGGCCGCATATTCACTTGTTTCTGACCAGGACAACAATTTCAATTTATCTCGAAGAAGGTTATCAAAATAATTCTCGAATTTCCAAGCATGTTTGGGAAAAATAACCATAGTAGAAATAATTTAGAAAATAAATAGTACACGATCGACATATACAAACCAATAATCGTTTAGACGCAAACAATTACTTTTCCGTGAAGAACCTTTTTACCAACAAATCCTTAAACCGATCATAACACTGAATACCAGTATTTTACATGAAGCGACTTCCTATTCTGACCTCCACAACCCAGTAACTGGGTAAGACTGGTTGTAACGACTGTCAAAGATCCGCAAATGACAGTCGGGGACCAATGGCTTAACGTGCTTTCCGAGGCACGGAGGAGTCTCGGTATGTAATGCCGAGGTTGGTCCGTGGATGGGTGACCATCAGTCACCCATCCACGGACCAACCTCGGCAAGAATAGCTTACCCTGGTGTGGTTTTTATTTTATTGGTTTTGATTTATTTTATTTGGTTAAGATATTTTATAATCTCCGTGTTTAGTCTGGGTCCATTGATAATTATGCAGTAACCAAAATTACACGTAACTATTTATTATAAAGTTGATCTTCTAACCTTTTTTGTGGTATCTGTCCAAAACTAATAAAACAGTAAACACAAATTATTCTGATGGTTCAACCGTTTTATAATGCTTATCTTGTTTTATTGGTATTTATATAGTTACGAGTCGATTCAAACCCGGCGGAATCTGAACAGAATAGTAAACATTTGAACTTAAATAGCTCAAATAGAAGTCGACCGTTATTGACTAGCAAGATTTTTATCGTGATGGCCCAGCAGTTAAGACCTCTCCTCTCATGCACGACGTTCAAATCCGGGCCAGTACCAATGTGACTATTCAATTCATTTCCGTGCTTTCTGAGTTTATCTTGGACATTCGGTGAGAGAAAAACATCGTGAATAAAACCTGGACTTATAGTTAACTAGCTGCGCCCCGCAGTTTCACCCGTAAAAGTCACGATCCCATGGGAATATCGGGAAATAAAGTATCCTATGTCCCAAGCCAGGTCATGGTATACCCATGTGCCAAATTTCATCCAAATCCGTTCAGCCGTTTTAGCGTGAAAGCGTAACAAACCAACTATCAAACTCACTTTCGCATTTGTAATATTATATATTTAAGTTAGAATAAAAGTTTGACATTGCCAACCTGTTTGAGCAAGCGTGATGATCTATGCCCGTGTGATAATAGGCCGGAAATATTTATTATAAGATTTTTACTATTCAATAATATAGTGTACAATGCTAATAAGTAAAGTTGGAATAAGAATTTTAATAAAAAAAATAAAAATAAAACACTTTTTAGTTCCCAGTCTACAATGTTTAAAGTAAATTTGATCGCTTAAAGTGGGGCAAAATCGAGCCCAAAAGAGTCAGTTACATACAAACATACAGGTGAAACTAATATAACCGTGTTATATAATACTACACTTTCAATAGGGAAACTCATAAAATGCAGACCATAAACCACTAAAGCATCTTGGCTGCCCATTCTAAATAATTTACGTCATCCTACCCTTTCGCCCACAATACGATAAACGCGACTATTCTAATTAATAACCCGGTACACAACTTTAACGATTGATGGTTATTGTTCAAGTTTATATTGTCCTGTGACTTCAGTTCCCTGGTTCTGGCTATTAGGAAGATTGGTGCAGACGGGATGCGAAATGTTTGGGAGAAAAAGTGGTGAGGAATGTTCGACGAATTGTTTTTGTTTTTTAATTCAGCGTTATTTTCTAGGGCGTTTAGAGAAAATAGTATTTATTGGCTAGAGTTATCTTACTAAGGGTAGATAGTAGTGGGTCGACCAAAAACAAACAAATACATTTTATCCCCAGAATTAGCCTTCTCTTCCGAATAAATTTTGAGTTTTTGACAGTTTCTCCGTGCGAAAACTGTCAGAAGTAAATCTTAATCCGCGAATAAAATTTATTCCTGTTTGGTCGAATCCACCCTAAGTGCAGTTGTGGTTTTTTTAGGCGCCATTATAATTTTGTAGAAGGTATTCTAACTTGAGTCAATTTTTTCTCCCCTATTGCTAGTTTTCGGCACTGCTAATATCAGATTCCATTATAAAATATGATCGGTCAGAGGAACAAAATTTTGAACGCGTAGGTACTCAGCATCCAGCGCTCGACGTGGCAACAAGTCGTGTTCGGGTTCGCGACAAGTCAATCGTCATGCTGAGGATGCCTCGTTGAGAGGTGAAACACGTGTCGATGTTGTCGATGACTCTTTGGGAATAGTTAAGCGGAATAGGTTACTAAATATTATATCTACGTCTATTGTATTTTTTCATAATATCTTGCTGCTACTCTGCGGCAAAACATTCATACTTCCATATTACTATAACTAGGTACTATAGAAAATTAGAAATAAAGATAATTATTATTTATTATATTTTACAAAATATAAATTATCATTTATAAATGCGAAAGCAACTTAACTAATGGACCGATTGATAAGAAATTTTCACAGGCTGGGATCTGGAGGACACCGGCTACATTTCATTCTGGATATTTGTACAAAAATCCATGCAGAAAAAGTCACGGGCAGCAACTAGTATTTTATAACTTTATGTTAATAAAAATTAAGTTCGTGTAGTTTAATGAAACAATTATAACAGTTGCGTGCACAACAAAAACGAAATGTTCAGTGATAGTTTTTCATAACAATAAAATTATATTATCATTCTCAACAGAGTACTTTGAATATCCTACAGGAATGATTAAAGTGGAAAGACTTCAAATACTTATAAGATAATTCTTTTTTTCCACCGTTTTTCGCAGGATTTTCTTTGTGTCGAATAAAAAGGTTTTCTTCAGAATAAAACAGAGGTTTTCACGCTCAGTTGAAATGGTACGTGAATCAGCAAACACTATGAATTTGCTTAATAAGGAGGGAGAGGCTGTGCGCTGAGTTGGAATATTTAAGAAAGTTTAAGACGCAAGCTGATTTGAAACGAGTGGGTTTATGAAAATACTAATGAAGAAACCCAAAACTTGTAAATGAACATCATAAACATTTCTACCGTATTGTAATCATTATTATTATAATTTCAAATTGAGGTGGCAGTTATATACATATAATATTATATTATAATCATAAATAATTATATTAAATTATTATTAAAATCTTACCACGGGGTATCGTATTACCTTACCCAGTAACTGGATTGTGGAGGTCAGATAGGCAGTCGTTCCATGTAAAATACTGGTTCAGATAATACAGATTCAGCTGCATCCGGTTAGACTGGAAACCGACCCCAACATACTTGGGGAGAGGCTAGGCAGATGATGATGAGGGACACATCAGGTTTTAGGGATCTATACCCCATTCACAATAAGGTTAGACATGAAAACAAACCTTTTTCACAGTCCGTTCAACCGATTTTGACTTCTATTGCGTTGGTGGCATGAAAATTGGCAGCTGCAGTAAACAGTTGGTATTATAATCACGTTTTTGCTCTTAATGCCATCCTTACGTTTACGGAATAGAAGTCAAAATCGGTTGAACGGACTGTAAAGTGTTTTGTTAAAATGTCTAATCTTATTGTAAACGGAGTGTAAGTCCATGTGAAAAGACTCAAAAGCCACAAGAACATCGGAAAAAGAAGTGTTAAGTGTGAACTTTTAGAATTTGAGCATGACGTTGCTCTCTACAGCTCACTAGGGACGAATACAAGCTTATTAATATTAATTTTACTAGAAATAAGGTAGAAACCGTCTTCCGCCGTTATGATTATGACAATTTTTCCCTTTAGAGACTCATGTACGGCATAAAGGAATTTCAATTATGAAGTTGGAAAATCCAGCCATTTGATTTTGAATTTAAATGTTTAACATTTATGGAACACGCAAAACGCTATACCAGTTCATCCTACCTATAAACCCAATTCCTTGCTCTAAAATATTTAAGAATTCATAAAAATAATATAACAAATGTGGACCCACCCTAACCTCAAAGTATTATTGGACCTGTGAAATTGACGAAAACATGTTTTCTACTAAAATTCCTGTGTTTTTAAGTTATAAAAGTTTTCACAGTTCATCACCAGTTACTTTTTACTACTGTTGGTTTATAAGGTTATAAAGAAATTTCATTATTATTTTAATGGTTCGACGACTTAATAAATCATTCGGTAGCCGGTTATCATAAGTACTTAATGCAATGTTTTTGTGTTTTTTCTAATTTGATTGATGACTGTCGCATTAGGGTAAACCCTGTAATGATAGTTTAAGCTGTTATAAATAAATAAATAAATAAATAAACAAATAAATAAATAAATAAATATCTGACGTAGTCTTTATTCAAACAGATTGGAAGTCGTAGTTCGATCTCCAACATGGTACAGCCACATTAAGTCCAGAGTTGGCCCAGTGGGACCAGTGGTGGCCCACTGAGAGCAGTGGTAGCCCAGTGAGAGCACCGGTGGCCCAGTTGAGAGCAGTGGTGGCCCAGTAACAACAGCCCCGACTTACGAGTTGTAGGTCGTGGGTTCGAACCCAGGCAGGCGTTTTACTTTGTGTTAATAATGTCATCACCACTGCTCTTACAACGGTGGAGGAAAACATCGTGAGGAAACCATCTATCATATCATAGAACCAAAAATTCGAAGACAAATGATGTGACATCTACCAACCCGCACTGGGCCCGTGTGGTAAATTATGGCCCACTCCCTCTCACCACGAGGAGACCAGTATCCCGGCAGTGGATACACTACAGGCTGATTAAGCTTATGCTAAGAGACCAGCTTATACTGGTTGTGTTACCGCTGACGTGCAGCTTAGTACTATTGATATAAACCTACTATGATTATTCCGTGATAAGTATCTGTAAATCATTGGACCGTAGTTAGAATACCATATACAACGTGTTTTTTTTGATATCCCATAACTCTAGGGTTATATTCTATAAGTAAAAATAATACAAAAAATCCTAGAATATGTGGTTAACACTATACTAACACTATACTCTCGATGTGTGTATCTAAGTTTTGGTCTCATTCATACACAAGAGTTATAGGATTTTAAAAAAACACACCTTCTATAACGTTACGGTGTTATTGGCAACCCCAAACTTTCAGTTAAAACCTTTTAAAAAAACCTGTCGTTTTCGACATAAAGGTTCACTAGCAAGAGATTTATTTACGTCCCAATCTCACAAAATTGGGTGCAGAAGTAATTTTTATTTTTATTGGCGTCGCAGCTCAAAGGATTTATCGTTAGACGGAATGGCCGTCGAAAACACTAGGTTGAGACCAAATAGTTTTAAATTACTTACAATAAATAAAGCTTGCTGTGATGGTGGGCCCAACCGACCGGCGGGCCCACCTAGACTCCTCTGTGAAGAGCCTTCTAGAAGTCTGTGGGGGGACCTGGAATTGAGATAAATAACACATTAGTAAAATAAAAATATAGACTGGGAGGAATAACGAAAATTCGAGAATAATAGCATATCTTGGGGACAGGTTTAAGGACTGGAAATTGACTAAGTTTAAAAATGCATTTGTTTATGTAAGTAAGATTTAGTGAATGGCATTCAATCTGTTTCTAGTAAGAAAGCTGGATGCTTCTCCCTGAAAACTCAAGACCTCTTCTTGTTACGCTAAGGACTATCTACTTCCGCAGACAAAAAGTAAACTGAATTAACGTTACACAAAGAAGTAAACTAGCCATTTAAAGAAAAGACGAGAATGTTATTCATGGCCAGTACATCACACGCATCTTCAGCTCAATGCTGATAACACCATAATATTATGTTTTAATACAAACTAGAGCAGAGTAAAATTCCATTTTTAATATCAAACAAAATTAACATACAGTTCGCGACACATCAAAAAGTAAAAATATGGCAACGTTACGAAGCGAGCACAGAGCGTAAAAGAACAACAGAATAACTAAATGATCTAAAACAAACATTTCACGACAGTGTGACGTTCGTGGATAGCCAGTCTTGTGTGGATATGGTTACCAAATGTTGAGATCTCAGTGGACAGAATTCTAGAAGCCTGACTAAATACTGTGAAACAACAACCATAATTCACAAACTGACGGCAGGAAGGTCAGAAATAGAATTGTAAAGTTAGGAAAAGTTTTGGGACCCCTAAACATATACTTTTTTTTGTTGGTTCTAGTTTGAGAAGGCGAAAGCAATTGATTTTTGTCACCTACAACCCACCGCCAGCATACTATCAATAATTTTTTATTTCTGCAATATCTGGTCATTTTCGAGTGCTCAAGTAATATCAGAACATGATACGTGATATCTATCAGCTCTGTACGGTATAAAAACCTCTCCATTTTTCAGGTGTCAACATTTGGCAGGTACCACTTTCCATCAGCCATCCACGTGTGCCAAAAGTCATAGAAAATTGAATATCCCCTGAAATACCTGGCACCTAGTCCGCCTACCGCCGACTGTCTCGCTTTATTTCTTTTGTCGTCTATCTGAGCTTCCGCAGGCTGTGGTGCCTGGCAGAACGCCAGCCAAATGTAACAGCTCAAGTTGTAGGCTGAAGCGAATTAAGCTAAGCTAATTACTTTCAGCTTGCGACATCTGGCAGCGGTCAAGAGGTTTTTTTTAATAGAAAAGTTTGTAGTTTTAAACCGATATGCTGAAAAGTTTCGGCTTGGTTTTGCGGTTTTAAACTTTTTCAGTTTTAAGTTAGTTTTAGTTTTGATCGAAATATAGTGTGGACGTTGAAATAAGATTTTTGTGAAATATAAACAGGTTTGCATATTTAAAAAAATATCTTTATTTCGCTACTGATTTTTTAGGACACTGTTGTAATGTAATGTAATGTTGAATATCTTAATTATAATTGTGAGCATATTGGTTGTTGTTATTTTGGTCAGTTAGTCACCAAAGCTAACTGGGATGAGTGGAGGAGGATACTGAGTGACATAAGCAAACTAATATGGATCTGCCATCTACCCTTGACGGATGACAGAGACCACATAACCATGATAATCAGCTATTAATGTCCCCTCTGCTTGGACAAAGCCCTCTCTGTAAAAGGGAATGATCCGTGATTCACCACGCGGGCCCAAATGTCTTCTAAATGTGTTCCAGGACATGCTGGTGTCCCTCAGCCTTTTTGAGGGCCGTGGTGATGAAATAATGAATAGGTAGAAATTAAAGTGCCTACCTGGGTTCCCACCTAGGACTTACAGGACCTACTTTAAAGTCACAGCCGTTTTCACTGAGCCACACAGCTATGCTCTTACATAAATGTGGGTTGAAAGTACACCACAACAAGTTAAAATTGTATATAATTTCACTAATCGCGTTATCTTTCAACTCGAGCATTCATATTCATTTGTAGTTAATATAATCGTGTTATATTAGTTCGCGTGTGAATTACGCGGAGAGATGAAATGGCGTTTGGCCCACATTCGGCCATGTTTGTTTTTTTTGTTGCAACTCCATCTTACTGTAACAAATAACAGTTGTTTTAAAAGTCATGCCTAACATGAAAAATGTTTTATTTTATAAATCATTTTTATTTATGATGCCAGAAAACAAAATGGGTTTTCGAAGGATGTGATGTAAATGTAGACTTAACAACGGATACAACTCAGACTTTTAGAAGCTTAGCTATAATTTTCACAATATTACGAGAAGGAACATATTTTTTTTTTTTTTTTCAAATTACCTAATTATTCAGGGAAAGTAATCGTTAAGTAAATTGACACCCTTCGTCAATTTGATGTCTAGCCTGCATTATAGCAGCATAATTATAGCCATTGTAGCTATTATAGGCATAGCCATTTGATACAACTATGTTATTACGGTTGCGATTTGAAACAGATTCCGGATTATTATTTGGAACAGAATCCGACAATACTCCACATATATTTATTTCTTTTAAACGTTACATAGCAAGGCGCATTAAAAATTGACCGCAAAAGCTAGCAGTAATAAGCGGTAAGAAACAATAGCAAAGTTTTTGTACAAGTGCATGCAGGCCACTCGGCTGGCGTGGAGCCAAACAACCGTTGAAGCTGTGTGTGACCTTTTGTAAGCTTATTGTACTGTTTAGAAGAATCTACGCTATCTATGTCTTTAATTTTTTTCATTCTGCCTAGTCTTTTCCCAATCATGTTGCGGTCGGCTTCCAGTCTAACCGGATGCAGCTGAATACCAGTATTTTACATGGAGCGACTGCCTAACTGACCTCCACAACCCAGTAACTGGGTAATACGATACCTCTTGGTAAGACGGGTTGTCAGACTTTCGGGCTTCTGACGACTCGTAACGACTGTCAAAGATCCACGAATGACAGCCGGGACCAACGGTTTTAACGTGCTTTCCGAAGCACGGAGGAGTCTCGGTATGTAAAGATGGTCACCCACGGACCAACCCCGGAAAGCGCAGCTTAACCTGATGGATATACCCGTGCGGCTGTTATTACTTAGCCATGAACTCCTCCTATCTATGTATTTTAATGTTAGGTTAAAATATTACCTCTTTTGTTTGAAGTTAACTTTTTAATTGGAAAACCTCCAATGATAAGAACCAAGTTTTAGTGGACTTTCTTTGCGTCTTTGCGTCCGGCGTTCGGCGTGGCAATACGTCGTGTTCAGGTTCGCGACAAGTCAAACGTCATCCTGAGGATGACTCGTTGAGAGGTGAAATACGTGTTGATTTCTTACAGGGTTATTTATGATTCTTTAGGAATAGTTAAGCGGGGTGGAGGTTACTAAATATTACTACCTAAATATATCCTACTACCTATTGATTATTGGTAAAAAAAAAACAATTATGTGCCAAAAAGGCATAAGTATAAACTTCACAAATTCTCGTCTGCAATTGTATCTTTGGTTTAGGTATTCAAACCTATACTGTCCCAAGGCCGGACTTCTAAAATCTTTAAAATCGTAAATTTAATCAAAATGAAAGGTCATTTAATAAAACTAGGCTGAGAATCAGCCCTTTTCGAACTTAAAAATTACAAAAGACAGTCCCCCAAAACGCCCACCCTTCACACTTCCTAGTGCTTTAGCTGGGATGAAGAAGTGGCGCAATAAACTCCCCAGCAGCACACCTATCTGATCAATTAATTGAATAGTCTGCAAAATAATTAAATAAATGGGTATTATTTATTTCATTAATTTCTTTCTTCCTCACAATTTATTAACAAACTTAATTTAGTTTAGGTGTATCTTACGCGAACCTGCTTTATTCTATAGCAGAGCTTCAGCCTCGTCTTTGTTAGTAAATCCCTTAATCTCAAGAACTTCTTTCATAGTTCTAAAGATTAGCTTTTATTCTTAACAAAAACAGAAAAGTTACGACTTTAATAGAGTTATAATTAAAACGCCACATTATTTCTGTTCTTAACAACAAAAACACACAAAAGTTTAAGAATCCCTAAGAAACATCTTTCTTATATAGGTAATAGAGGAGCATTTTATAAAATAAAAAATATATGAAATAAAAAATGTAAATCTAAGATTTCTAACCCTCGTTGTTCTGCTGGTCGCAAGCGCTACTGCTGAGAATGAGATCATGGGTACGATTCCCAGGTCGGGCAAAATGTTATTGGGTTTTCCGTCAGTAATTAGTAGCATTCCGTAGTCTGGATTTGTGCCCGGTTGATGGGAATAAGCCAGCCTCCTATTACATAACATAAACACAGCACTTAAACATAACTGCTGAAATGTGGGTGTATTGATAATAGGTACACCTCTGCCTAACCCTTCGGGGACTACAGGCGTGATGTTTTGATTGTAACAATACTTTTTACAACTAACTATTTATTCTAATATTTTTTTAGTTAAAATATATTTTTATCTTTCAGTTAAAAATAATAAAACAACAAAATAGGTACATATCTATTTTACCATTGGTTCGTTACATATTCTCCTTTATAATACCTACTTAAAGACCCAAGGGATGCAAACTAGTTTCGTATTTATTAATGAGACATTATGAAGTCCGTTTGGACTTTGTGCGTCTTAGTAAAGACGCAGGCAGCCTTTAAAAGCGTTGAAATGAATAATGTCAGTCTATTTAGGTAATAATTTTTTTTAGTACTTACACAAACTGTTGAAGTTTCATAAAGTTATATTGTATTTTTTATATGCCAAGGACACATAAAAATAATCTGTAACTATTACAATAGTAACATTATTATTTATCGTTTTTATGTCAGGGAAATTATTTTTAAAAAAATTCACCAACGAAAATTTTCCGTTTTCAATGCTTTGACAGTGCGTAGAGTGCGATTTGCTCAGCAATTAATTTCCCTTTGATTTGCCATCGTGTTGAAAGGATGAGCCAATCAGCGTGTAAAACTCGCTAATTGCCCTCTCGTATAGTGGCTCTGTGGATACTTCACTCGGGGAGGTTTCTTTAATGCAGATTATGCAAATACCTATTTATGTGTAAACGGTCAAGGAACATGATATAATATGTTTACTACTATTGAACATTTTTATAACCTATTTCACATAAAACCTTGCTTTAGAGAGGGCAGAATACCTGCCTAAAAATTCTGTTTCGGAATCAAAATAAAAATATCAAAAAATAATTTACGCTCGCGATTCAAGTCCTCCTTACAAATTTTGGTTCTCATAACAATTAATAACCGGATTTTCCCCGATATTATATCAAGAACAAAACACAATAAAGCCCCTTTACAAGTAATTTATTTATTCTCTAAACATTCGTTATGTTCTCGGCTTTATTTTCTGCTGGCCCATTCAATTGAGGGTCTGGGTCAAAAATATGGACAGAAACTTTTTTCTCTCTCTTATTTCTTGTTATTTATCTTCAACTAAATCGCAGTATTCTTCGTCATTTAAAAATATGTTATTAAAGTATATAAATTCTTTATTTTCGTTACATTTTTTTAAGACGTTTAATTTAAGAAGTTTTATTGTTTAAAAATAAAAATAAATTTAATTTCCACCTTTGGAATGGGCAATTCCATTTTCTCAGTCAATAATTTATTTATTTTATACATTTTTGTGACAAATTGATTTATTATTTATGAATTTTTGTAACAGAATATTAATGTGATTTAGGTAACTTTAGTAATAGTAATTAGTAGTTTTAAAAACGTAAGTGTTTTTATTTCAAAGTTGCTGTATTTAGAATTCTATAAGTTTTTGGCATATCTGGTTTAATAGGTTTTTTTTTAAATATTAAGAAAGGTATAATTAATAATAATTAATTGGAAGAAAGGTAGGTACTAAGGCAGTAAATGGCTTCAAGGGCACAAAGAACCTTCATTCACCCAAAGTGTCACCTTTCTTCCAAATTACTGAGATGAAGGTTGAACGTCTATCATTTGCGTGGAATTCTTTAGCACGTCAATATTACGCGCATCACAAGGAATGTCTAAAAAACGGGTACTTTTTACCTTGGCTGCTGTTAAGTACGTTAGTTACATTGTCTTTGTTTGAGCCGTCAATATGGCGCGTATCTTTAGGGGAGCTTAGGTAGGTAAGTACAAATGGCGTGTTTTCAAGCGAGTTTCTGTCTATGTTGAATTTTTGAGAATCATTATGCCTTGAGTATATACCTAAACATTTTGGCGTGTTTACGATATTTTAGGAATAAATGAGTTGATTAGAAAATTGTCGATTCTGAAACAAAAAATAATTCACTTATATTATTATTTTATTTAGGTTAATTAAATGTTGTCCAATGCCAATAAACGCATTTTTTTTCTTTCTATTCATCACCCTATTTGCATAACACACACTCAATCACAATCTGTTTCGTTTTGACAGTTCAACAACATTCATTGCGTTATTAAAGTTGATTTAGCAATATCCTTCAAAATGATTCACATTGTAATTGATCGTGTGTTACGCAATCAACAGGAGTAGATTTTTTTTAAAATCCCAATCCCCCATCCCCAATCTCGATCCCAATCCTGGATCTAATGCAGGCAAATGTGTAACAACTTATACGCTATTGAAATAATATGAGAATATTATCTGTACGTGACTTTCCATCATTCTGTAGGTAGGGAATAATTTTCAACAAATACATTTAATTGAAACAAAACCAGTGTTGTCCCTTTAGTTTATGAAAGTTGATACAATCGCAAACATTTTCACATGTTGTCCTTTACGGTAAAACTAATACAGTACTCTAACATTAAAATAATAAGCACTGTTATAACAACAAACAAAAACAGAAACCAAAAACACTACCTACCCAGAACTAATGCTAATTACTTTAGGGACGAAATTCATCCACTAACCTAGAAACAGTATGGCTCATTTAGATGAGGTGAGTTACTCGCCTCGAATAGGTGATTATCATAACAATTCGTGCTATTTTTTATTGACATTACATGATTATTATTGATCGCTATTTTTAATATATTTTTTTATTTTAAATGAATAGAATTGTATTTAATTTTAATTTTATAAATTGCATTGTTATCTAAATCATGAAATTATTATTAGTATTTTTTATGTTATTGTTAATTATTAAATGTGTACTGCATGCTATAAATATAACCAAGATATAAATCTAAATATTTGCACGGCTGAAGTGCCGAATATAGTGAAACACATAGATTTAGTTACCTATATTCTTGCAAAAAAATTCATTCATTCAAGATAAAAATGTATTGCATAAATATTTGCTTAATGAAAAGAAAGATACGACTTGCCTTTAAAAATAAGAAGAAAATACAATAGACGTATATATATTTAGTAACCTATTCCGCTTAATTATTCCTAAAGAGTCATAAAACTTAGAAATCGACACGTGTTTCACCGACGCATCTTTAGGATGACGATTGACTTATCGCGAACCCGAAAACGACTTGTTACCATGCCAAGCACTGGACAAACTGGTGAAACACGTGTCGATTTCTTACAGGGTTTTTTATGACTCTTTAGGAATAGTTAAGCGGAATAAGTTACTAAATATACCTACGTCTATTGTACTTTATGATGGATTTCCGCGAAGTCACGCCTGAATCAATTAATTAAAATAAGAAGTCAATGTAATATATTAACTTAGTAGTCAATATAAATATTTTGTGTTTCCGAATCTGGTACACACGGCTACATATCACGCTGTTTTGCAGTACCTATACGCTGACCTCTCACTGTACGGAAATCCAATACAATGCGAGATCAGCTTAAACTGGAAATGCATAGCTTGAAATGTAGCCGTGTGTACATGCGTGCGATTGGTAAGAATCTCGCCTATGGGACTCGCATGGACAATTAGGCATTCTCGCCTCACGACAGCGAGAACCGCTCCCCGTGTAAAAGAGCCTTAAATCCCAACTATTAAGGCTGGTACATAATGTGAGCAATAATGGCCGTGCCCGACCGGACGCGGTGTCCCATGTTGCGGGCTGTCCCGGGCATTAATATTGCCTCATTAATGAACAAGCCGGCAGATAGTGCCGAATTGTGTGTGTTATGCTGCTTTCATGCATCGATTGTCGTAAAATTTTCTGGCTTAATTCATCTGGATTTTTGTTAAAGAAATGTGGAAGATTTATAAACACAATAAAATACTTCTGAAATGTTGAGATTCATTACAATAGCGGTTTGTCAGAAACATGAGAATCTGATATTTTTTATAATGTAGTTGCAGATATGATATGGAAATGTAATAATGCTATTAATACAAGTGAGAGACTGCCTCGTTGATCTAGTGGTCGCAAGCGCTACTGCTGAGCATGAGGTCCTAAGTTCAATACCCGGGTCAGGCAAAGTGTTACTGGGTTTTTTCCATCTGGAATTTCTCAGTAGCAGCCTGTAGTCTGGATTTGTGCCCGATTGATGGCAATAGGCTCGCGCCCTCTTACATGAGACTCAAATAAATAACTGGCGAAATGTGTGTACTATAGGTACACCTCTGCCCAACCCTTCGGGGAATACAGGCGTGATGTTATGTTATGTTAATACAAGTGAATTTTAGGCTGTCTACAAATAGCTCTCTAGTCTATAAAAAAAAGTAAGTTGGAGTCTCATTTCCTACGAAATTGTATAGAAAAAGTTTTGCGATTTCTGGCTCCTCAAACTCTAGCTGACCTGCTGAGGTTTGAATACTAGAAATAGTATTCAAACCTCAGCAGGTCAGCTAGAGTTTTCCGATCCTTATTAGAAACTGGATCGATTGGCATCAGTAAAGTTTCTCTGAAAATTACCTATTTCTTTGCTGTCTGTACATTGTTTTCAAAGTCTGTGAATGCAGATCATTTGTCTCAAACAGTTAAGGACAGTCTCCTTAGACCTTTTTCCTATAACTACATCGATTGACCACCTCAAAAATGCACACTTTATCATCCAGAAACTTATCAGAGTCATTCTTATACGAGTACCTAGTAAGATAAGATAAAACTATTAGATTCTGTAGAAAAGCAAGTTAATCTTCTGTTTAACTTAATTAATTCCAGAAGACTCAACATGCATAGTCGCCGGGCCGGACAAAATCTTTTGGAATTTCCAATTACGAAGCTCCTGGCGTTAAGTGTATTCATAAAAAATGACGTTTAATAGGCCTCCGTGAGGGTAGAAATGGCAGGGGTCGTGAATCGTCTCCTAGCGGATGAAGGGATAAAATGTTCCTGATCTCGGATATTTTTAAGTTTAGAGGTATGAGGAACAGGGTGTAAAGTTCACTCATCCTCTATTGAAAAGGGAGGAATTTCCGACCAGTCGGGTATTCTGTCTGGCAAGCAACTGCCCAACGTTTGATGTCTGATAGTTTTATATATGTTTATGGCGCGGTAAACTTTAACTGCGTGATGCAGGATTTGTGTGACGTCAGGTCTTTGATGCGTAGTTCACATGTGGCGTTGTAGATGACGCCACATAAGTAAGTAGCTGTTATATTTATTTGTGTGAGTATCACCTTATAATGTTCCCACTGTTGGTTCACAGTCCTTTTTGTGAGAGGGAGTTGGCCGTAATTCACCACGCGGGGCCAGTACGGGTTGGTAGATGTCACATGTCTTCGAATTTTTGTTCTAGGACATGCCGGTTTCCTCACAACGTTTTCCTTCACCGTTTTGAGAGCAGTGGTGATGAAATAAGTTACACAAAATAAAGTGCCTGTTTGAGTTCGAACCTTCAACTGCAACTCAGAAGTCGCGGCCGTTACCAATGGGCCACCACTGTGCCTTGCAGTGCTTTCTTTGTGTATGATTGTATTAGTTATGCTGCTGGTCACTACCAGGTTCAAAGCTTTTTGTTGAAGTACGTATTAGTGTTGGTCCATTACCACTAAGAGCTTTCAAGATTTAAAATAAAGTTTGTGAAAAAGCTTTTCTTAGGCTACTTTCTATGTATGTGTAAAAGAGTAATGTTACAATGCTTAGCGACCAACCATTTTCGATAACCATTGAGACATCGAAGTAATTGTTGGATTCAGTTTAAGATAGTTAATTGATTCATTCATCAATGCGGAAATCCATTATAAAATACAATGGACGTAGATATATTTATTAACCTATTCCGCTTAACTATTCTTAATGAGTCTTAAAAAACCCTGTAAGAAATCGACACGTGTTTCACGTCTCAACGAGGCATCCGTTAACACGTCGTGTTCGGGTGTGGTGTCGATTTCTTACAGGGTTTTATTAGACTCTTTAAGAATAGTTAAGCAGAATAGGTTACTAAATACCTATATCTAAATAAGTTTATTGGATTCAGTTTAGTCAATTTTGGCACGGAGCACTAAATCTTAACAAATTAAATTATCAATTCCTACAGCAGAAGAGAAATTACAAATTAATACAAGTCAGGTCACCACGAAATTTTGAATATCAGCCGAAATCTCATTAATTGATCTATCGAAAATGTCGTAGCACATCGAAATACCACCGAGGAAGGACCAAAGTTCGATTCTAGTCACGTACAATCGGCTTGGCACTCACCAGCGTCGGGTAACTAAGTTTTATGCCCGGCTTTACTCGCTAATGCCTTTACTCCACTTTGAGGGACAATGGCATTTGATTTAAGGCCATCCCAACTTATTTAAGCTAATCTTTTTTTGGGTTTAGGCAAGTTTGTAAAGATACCTTTTGTTATGTGTAGTTTGCTAATCCCAAGGAAAAAATCAATCTACCTAGCTTTTTCTCAACTATCTTGGGGTCCTTCCAGTCTCACCGGATGCAGCTGAATAACAGTATTTTACAAGGAGCGATTGCCTATCTGACCTCCATAACCCAGTAACTGGGTAATACGATACCCCTTGGTAAGACTAGCTGTCGGGATTCTGACGACTCGCAACGACTATCAAAGATCCACGAATGACAGCCGGGACCAACGGTTTAACGTGCTTTCCGAAGCACGGAGGAGTCTCGGTATGTAAAGATGGGCACCCAACTACGGACCAACCCAGGCAAGCGGAGCTTAACCTGGATCGACCAGTGCGGCAGTTATTACTAAGACACAACCCCCTCTAATCTCAGCTCATCCCAAGGAAAAGCACAAAAATAAAATCATTTTTAGAAGCCCCGAGCAGTCAATATTGCAGAGCTTTTCACAAAAAATCTATAAGACAAACAAGCCTTTCTGGCTTACGCATAAAAGTGTATTAAAATTATCTGAGACTCACACAAACAGTAGGTACAAGTTATTCATTTCAATGAAGTTCGATTTCCCAAAAAAAACTTAAAAGTCAACCACATCCATCTAACTGGACGTGTTGACTTAGAGGTGATTTTCTTAGAAAATAGGCCAAGAACCTAACACTATTAAACCCTTTTCTCAGCAAACACGTAGCACAGTACAGCTTTATTTAGCTTTCAATTCAATTCGAGGCCCGTTTACACGTAAACGTCTGAAAAAACCGCTCCTCAAAGTCTTAGGCGCCATTTTTCAAAGTCTTCGAAAGCTGACCGTCAGGGGTGCAACCATTTGTCTTATTCTCATATTTCCCCCGAGAGGGCTTTTACGCAATTTTTTTGCTGTAGATAAATTTTGAGACAACCCTGCGCGACTGTTGCAAGATTTACTATGTATGGTTGTTTTTATTTTTTCGCTGTGGGAAAAGTTTTGTTTTTATGAGGTACGGTACTCCGCAGACGTGATGGGTATCGATATTTAACACTCTCGACCCCCAAATAATTTTAATCAGCAGGCTAAAGTACATTTTTGAGAGAAGTATCACATTTTCCATAACAGCACAGCAGTGGTTGTAAAAACTATTCGAATTCAGGAGGTCAGGGCGGATACCACAGCGGCGTCGTGAAAAAAATATATTTTAGGATCCGCCGGCGAATCCCGCGGCGTCTTGTAATAATTTTGACTTTTGACTCACGGCGTTCATAAGCAGAAACTTTGGGACCTGCCGGCGGCCTCCATGGCCTCCTGAACTTAAAAAGTTTTATAATAGTGTCGGCAGGGAGAGTGCTAAAAAACGAAAAAATAAAAAAATAAAAAGTATAGGTAGAGAAAATCAGTTTTTTTGCTGTAGATAGTGTGTCTAGATATCGAAACCGACCGTCTCTGAAGTATACAAAAAAACAAAAAATAAACTGATATTTCAAGCGGCTAACTGCGATTGATGAATCCGAAAAAAAAATCTATTGGTGTAGTGTCGATTCGACCTTGCATAAACGGTATCCTTGCTTTTTTTTTTAAGTAGTTCGGTATAAATCTACATTCCTTTGTATTTCTGTAACTTCTAATAACATTCAACTTAAATCTCTATCTCCATTTACCTCATAAGATATTCACAAAACAAAGCAGTAAAACGAAGATTAAGCTTACTTCAGCACAAAAAGATCCCTCAAATAAATCTCGGAAAAGCGTGAAAATGGATAATGTTCAAGTTACAATGTAGCTCATTTTGCGACCAATCTGCCGAGCGATGGTCGTGGGAAAAAATAAAACCGAATGTGAGAGTGAATGAGGCGTTAAAGGGTGCTACCGGGGGAAATGGGGATGTTTTTTATCATATTATTATATGAAAATGGTGTGAGATTATAAAGGGAGGATTATTTATTTAAAGCGATTATTTATTTCTTGCCCGTTCTTCTCCATAGGCACCTACTGCGCTTTGGAATGGGCAACTAGCTTCATATTTTCTGACTGACCGACTCTTTGACAATTCAAAAGTGCCTATAAATGGTTTAATTGAAATAAATGCTTTGAGTTTGAGAGTTTGAGTTTGAAAGATGTTGAGATAAATAATTGATTCGGCAAATATATTTTAAATCTAATCTGATCATATCATCTGCCTAGCCTTCTCCCAACTACGTCAGGGTTGGCATCCAGTCTAACCGGGTGAAGCTGAATACCAGTATTTTACATGACACGAATGACCTGATCTCCAAAACCCAGTTACTGGGTTACACGATAGATTTATGACTCGTTGACTGACTTTTAGGCTTCTGACTATTCGTAATAACTGTCAAAGATCTACGAACACAGCCTTTTTTTTTTGGTGGGAAATCATCAAATAACTTCTCCCGCTCTGGGCGGAGCGGGAGGGCGTGTCAGACTCTTACTGACTAAAACCCACCCGTGTTCCTTCAGTTGCATAACCCAACCCGGCAACGGGTTATGGGACCACGGTATCCCTTTCGGACTTTCCCGCAACCCCGGCAGACGAACACAGCCTGGAACAACGACTTAACCTGCTTTCCGAGGCATGGAGGGTCTCGATAATTATGTAATCTAGGTAATCTAAAATGTAAAATAAATATAGGTAACGAAAACTCATTTCGTAATTTCGAAACTGATAACTTCTTTGGCAGTATAAAATACGAGCTGTTTTTGCTGTCTACAACTTTTTTGGCTAATTTGAAAATTAGGGGTAAATACAGCTACGTAAAAATCAAAAATCCGACAAAAATAATCTACACTAGTATAGTTTAATAACTTACTATGATATAGATTCGAAAGTTTATGACATTTCACGTACCATAGTTTGTTATTCTGAGTATAAACTGCCTCACAACAGATTAAAATTTTATTAGTATAAAGGTTCCGTATGAAAAGTTTGTTATTGTTTTCCTAGAACAAAAGTATGTACTTTGGCCTTCGCGAGTTTCGGTAAATAAGTATTGTTTGATGAATGAATGGGTTACTCGTTCTTTGGTTTATTTGCTTGGAACATTTCAAGGACTCAATTCGCTTTGGCGAGGGGCATGGATATAATATTAGTTAGATTAATATCGCTCTAAAATGGAGGACGTAATCAAATTAATTAATAGAAAGACTGTCAAGATTGAACGTATATTTAAGTCACAATGCTTACATAATTATCATATAATAATTATTAATTAGGTACTTGATTAAGACTAATATCTAGACATAAAATTGAAAATATCTCATAGATTACTTTTATTTGATTAATTCCAATACTTAACAGGTTTCTTTGTTAATTTTTCAGAGAACATAATTAAGGGTGAACTTCACTAATTAAACTGAACGCAATCAGCACATCTAATCCGCGTTCAAGAGCTGTCAGTGTCATCATTGATGTGGATTAATGACACTGACAACTCTTGAACGCGGATTAGGTGTGTGAAATTCAACCTAAGAATGCTACCAATACCGAGCTATCGCTATCTAACTCAATTTGCAGAATGGATTATTATTATTGTTAATTATCACTGCCAGTAATAACATCACCGACAGGCTATAAGATCTCTAATCTACCTATATCAGCTTACATGCCATAATGTAAAAGATAATACAAAGGTATTTCATTCAAAGTAATATATGGCGGGCACTAGTTCTAGAGCTGTGGCAGCAACAGGCCGAATTTCACTAATTAAAATAAACGCCTCCAGCACATTCAAACCGCGTTCAAGAGCCGTCAGTGTCAAAATTATTGAGAATTTTGACAATGACTGCTCTTAAGAACACGATCAGTTTCATTGGTGAAATTGGCACTTAGGGCGAATTTCGCGATCAGCACATAAACCAAGTTTAAGAGCTGTCAGTGTCATTATTGTCTTTGGGGTATTGACACTGGCAGCTTTAGAACTCGTTTTAGATATTGTGTTGATCGCGTTCAGTTGCATTGTTGAAATTCGCCCTTAGTAGTCTAGTGTGCTACGTCAAACATTTTTCAATCATTTAACTAGAAGCGGAATTTTAAGCTTTAAGAACTTATCTACATAGTAAGAAAACGAACAGTTTATCACCCTTGTAGATGTTTATCGGCTCGGAATCTGGTATGTGGCCTTCAAGTCTTTTCGAGCTTACAAACGCACAAAAATGCGTTTGTTATCTCGAAGAGGCTGAACGTCAGAATAAAAATCTTTTGTAACGGATTTGTAAGATGTTCAGTCAAATATTTGATATGGTTGTGTTTTGATGTTTTGAAAGGGTTATTTCTATTTTTTTTAGAGATTATGTTGTCAGTATTGTGGTGGGGCTAAAACACGAAAAGAAACGTAATTTATTATCTGTAATATTGTGACAAATCACGCGAAAAGGCTCTAATGTGTAATTATAATTATTTGTAACTTCAAATGTATCTAAATTTAAAATTATATTAGAACATAGGTATATTCCTATTTATTAAAATAAGTAGATACCTATGAGGTATTAATGTGAAATTAATTTGGATGCAATATACAGGCAAACTATGGACTATACATTAAACCAGCAACTTTTACAACTGAGAACACCTGTATTTTCTGCAAATAAATGATCATTATTTAAGAATAATGATCATTTATTTCTGGAATTTTCTACATTGTGGTTACAGATTACCGCCCGAAATATACTTTCTTTACTAAATGAAGCTTTGGTTTTGTAAAAAAGCGATGAATGATCACACATTAAGCGGCTGTCTAAATACGAGCGTTTTTTGACACCTTAACGTCAAATATTGGTGAAAATTACAGATTTATGACGGCCGTTATAACATGACGGTACCGCTTTCCAGCTTAACGTGTAGTATAGCATCACCTGAATAACTTTAATCCTACAGTTGCTGGTAGAGAGTTCCGCTTATCCGAGCAGACGACCGTAAATATTCGCGAACAGTGCAAAAAAAATAACTTTGCTTTAATATTGCGGGTTCATTTTTACCCGGAATTTTCATTAGGATGATATCGCTTCTTAATAGGATGCATGACCCAGTTTTCATAAATTAGAATTCCTACAATTTTCTTAAGAATATTGTCACAGCAATATAAATTCTTAGAAACAGATTTTTTTTAATGCAGTTTAGTTGCAAAAAAAGTTGTCATTGGAAACACTTGCAAAAACACCTTTTCCTGCCTTGGACTGCTTTATTGATATAGTACGACACACACAACACAAGCGCACAAGCTACTACTGCGCATGAGGTACTGGGTTCGATTCCCGGGTTGGGTAAAGTGTTATTAGGTTTTTCCACCAGGAATTTCTCAGTCTGGATTTGTGCCCAGTTGATGGCAACAGGCTCGCCCCCTATGACATGGGACTAAAACATAACTGGCGAAATGTTGGGTGTACAAAAGGTTACATGTCTGCCTAACCCTTCGGGTAATAAAGGCTTGAGGTTAAATACCTTTTCCTTTTATATATTCCCTCGTTTTGATCTCAACTAACAAAAAAATAACACTAACAACAACTCCGTTCAGCTCTTTCTGTCAGAATGTGATGCAAATGGTCCGTGAACCGACTCGGCGATTCTCCGAAACGCGGCGATCAATTGTGGGGACTGTATAACAATAAAGGCTCGTTCACACCGGCGCGACTTGTCGCGCGACGCGACTTTAACAATACAATTTCTAATAAAACTTCACGATTGAACAATTGCCGGTGTCGCGTCGCGCGACAAGTCGCGCCGGTGTGAACGGGCCTTTAAACTTAACAGCCTTTCGGTTATACTGTAGTCTGGATGAATGTGTGGTGGATTTGCGTAGTGGGTGTAACAGAGATGAGTATGTGTGTTAGTGAGGGTACGTTGCTAAAGTAATCATTCTTGACGTGATTATAAGTTTAATTTCAAGGATGATTATCAATGATGATTTATTTATGAATCCATTGCAAAGTATACAAAACTTATATCGCCGAAATTCCTACGATTAAAGTTAATTCTAGAGACCAATATTGTAATTTACAGAGGAAAAGCTAGAAAATAGTCACTTTCTACTCCGAAAAATTTCGTGGAGTCATATTTTTACTAGCTACACATCAACACTTCACACGAAATCTTTGAAGTCCAAAATAGATCGTTAGTTCTAAAACTCACACTTACGTGTTTTTTACTTTACTTTTGTTGGAAACGTCCTTTCTAATTCGTCCTTTCGAGCGTCAACGTAGACGTTAGTATATAAGTCTACTCTCAAAAGGACAAAATAAGTGTTCATTTGTTGTCATGAAAAGGCCGCATTTTATTTTAAAAGTAGTTTGAAAATAACCTACCCGTTTTACACAGTTATAATTCAGTCATAATACAATATCACATCAGCTGCCATTAATTTATCAATATATATATTTTATATAATATAATATTATTATTATTTCGTTTATTAAATCTTTATACATATATACATACTATTTGGGTAGGATACCTTTAGATAGGTAGGTACGAGTATAACCATAGACGGATACCCTCTCTCACTTATCATAGATATGGTTCACAAGTTCAAACATCAAGCATGTATACATTTTTAAATATTTCTTAAAAAATTATAAAAAAAACATTTAATTTATTTTTATTATTTTTTATTATAATTTTTGTTTAATTTATCATTAACTCGCTAAATAACAGCCAATACATCCTCTATATAACTATACCCACTCAAGTACTAATCAACATCAGAGAAGGTAAGAATGGCCACTTATTAACTTAACTATTACTTCACTATAACATTAATAGAGTTACAGAACTATCGAGTAACTTTGTTTTTGTGGTCTGTATGTCCATTGTTTTCTTGTTTTCTCGGAAACTTTCACCAAGTATTTTAATACCGGGGAATGAAATAACAATAAGAGTTAATGACTTCAGGAGTTTCAGTAATTTTAGTTTGATATTGAAATATTGTAAATTGAGTTCTTTCAACTGCTCTGCTGAAAATGTAAAAGTTTTAATTGTAGCGATAGGTACTTCACGTTAAAATAATGAGGAAACCAAGACAATTTTTTTTATCGGCAACGTCGCAAATTGCTGTCAAATATTTTGCTATTTTGATTTATTTTTTCCTCTGTTAATAGTGTCCTAAAATATTGCTGATGAATAGAAATGATAACACTTAATTTGGTGTTGCAAGTAACAGTTAAAAACGAAATATTCAATGTTTCCATAATAATTATATATCGATACATTTGACAGCTATATTTGACGTTGCCAACTTTCAGAATGCATCCTCTTAATAATTGGGTTTTGCTAAATGTGACTTTTTGAAGTCTCGTACTAAATCGCATCAAATTCCATACCTACGTTATCAAATTAACAACTTGGACAACGAACACAGCTCTTGGGCAAAAATATTTTGATGTTGATGTTTTCTCTTTTATATTATCTAATAAACCATATCGATGGTCAAAGGTTGACAACATGTAACTGCAATGTGTCAAATTTTACAGGAGAGGGAAAAAACTGCTTAATTTTGAAAATAAATCCAAAAAAAATAAAATAAAAATGTAGTTGGTAGGTAATCGAATTATTTATTGATATAATTTAAAACAATAAAATGTCCACATAGGTTTTTCATTAAATAATCAATACACAAACAGTTACGAGTAAACAATATTAAAAAATCCTCACTATTAACGTGTTACGAGCAGTCAACGATTACTTACGAGGTGTCAATTTATAAAAAAACACTATTTTATTAGCTTGAAACAATTACATGTGCGGCAAATTATCATAAAAAGAGTGGTAATCTGATGGTATTACAGTTTTAAGAGCTTGCAAGTCATTAAATTTGCATGAAGTAAGTTTAGGCGAGTCCTTAAAAAGTTGCTCGTAGGTTGTTATGGGAAAATTTATATTTCTTGGCCTACAACAACTTGGCAACAAAGAATAGTTTTCGTCGCAAATGTTAATTTTAAAGTAAATTTTGCCATCTGGTTTGTACAATAAAACTTTAAGATCTGTGACAACAGGATCTCCTTTTTTCTTTCCAGGCCTGATACTTTCATAACGCATAACTTTTGGATCATCAAACTTTTTGAAAAAGTCAAATTTTAACATATTGACGTCGTATGGATCTTTACGTGATTTCCTAGTTATGTCTGCATATTGCGATGGAACATAAATAGCGTCATATTTTTGAATGCCACGTTCGATGGCAGCATGAACGCTATCCACTTCCATCTGCGTATGTCCAGGTTCTAGATATTTGTGGTAAATAACCACATTATTCAAAGTATCTCTCCCGCCATTGTCTTGACAGCTGTGTTCGTCGCTAAGTACTTCCAGGGGAACATTCTCAAGTCGATCTGATGAATAAGTTTTTGCCAAAAGTAACATTTCTCCGTTTCTATTTACCTCGTAGGTGTACAACTGTAACTCGGAAGAGCTCGGTGACTTTCGAAATGATTCTTGTGATTGACTTTCATAGACAAACTCAGATCTCTTATTACGAGAAACGTTAACCGCAAGTCCTTGGTCCTTTAAGCCAGTTACAACTTCAATAAAAAGCTCTTCTTCACTGTTTTTCTCCATGATAACACTAAAACAAAAGAACTATTTAAGTACCTAATTATTCGAATACCCGCCTGTATGATCCATGATGAAACTTTATCGCATGGATCTTAGTTAATAAAGAATAATAAACAAAGTACCTAAAAATAAGCGTCGATCAAAACAATTCCTATACCAATGAATGAATGTAGGTACCTACTTAGTTAAATAGCTACCTAAAGGTTTTATTATGATTATTACCTAAAATATTATTGAATAACTCAATAGTTCTCATTAATTAGTATTATATTAAGGTATGGATGATAGGATGGCTTAAAATCTAAATAGTGAGCTCTTATTGAGCAATTTAAGACAAATAAAAAAAAAAACTTACCAATACTGAAGGTGTTCAGGGACACGTTTCGGAAATAAATATACGGATTTAAAGTTGTAATTACATATAAAACTATTATTAAACAATTAAAACTCGCGCCGTAATGTTACCGTGTCAGTGAATTATTGCGAACTGTATTTGCGTTGACACCTCGTAACTCGCGCACTAGTGAGTTCAAGTTGATACCTGTTAATTGTGAGTTGTCAACTGTGGCATAAATTGTTCGAGTGACATTTTTTGTGCATTACGAGCTATCAATGGGAAGATTCGGCGCTCAATTTCAAAAATTTTGATGTACATAACTCATTTTGAGAAAAAATGTGGGTTACGAGTTGTCAACGTATGACCATCGATATGTATAGGATGCCTTAAAATATTTTTCAGAATAAACTCGTGAACTGAACAAATAGTTCACAAGCCATTTTACTCAGTAACAAAATAGCCCCATAAAAATTTACTTCAAATATCCGGTACGCGTTATTTTGATAACAAAAGTGGGATAGCGGTATTTTTATATCGGTAGCAGGGTGTAATACGAGATACCGTTTTTCGACCCAATAAAACGAATGTGTGAATTTATACCCAGATTATTGGAATAACTTGTTCCGTTGAAACCTCTTTTTATCGAGACGGTGCCGCGGCCATTTGCAAATTTTATGATTAGTACCGAATTTTGTGTCGACAGTGCTGACTGAGAAGTGAAATGTTGTACACTAAAAGTGCATAGGTACGAATTGAATTCTCCATGTATAATTTGAGTTTTAATATTATGAGGAAAATATTATAATTATGTGGTAAAAAAAGTTCGGCTTAATTAGGTACCTACTTAGGTTTTTTTTTTTTTTTTTTACCCCTGAAATTCATAAAAAAAGGTACTAGGTACTATTACCCTGCCAACCGAGTCCGTCCCGCCCACCAGCTTTAAACTTTCTTAGACTTAGTACTACTTACCTGAGGTTACTTTATGCTTTTTAGTAACGTACAACCGCAGTCAGGTTTTTTTAAGTTGTATTATATGATTTTAAACTGACATGGTTATTTTCAATAGGTACTAAGTTATTTTAAAACGGGATATTTACCATATTTTTTGTCCCATTTTAACTAACTTTTAAGGGTATATTAATTATTGCAAAAAAGTTTGTGCTCGGGACGTCTACTGTTCACAAAACTATAACTAGTAATACAACAAAATATAAAACAGTTATTATTACTATCACATAAGCCTGAATGTCTAATTTTAGTGTCTTGTTCCGTCCAGTATGGTACAAAACAGATATGTACAGAAGGTCGGCTCTGTTAATCGAGTGAAAACAGGCGCACTCACACATTATGTAGACGCGTAAGTTACGTTCATCTCAAATGTGACATGTCTCAACGAATGCCATTAGTGAGTATATGGGGGATATGGGGAAGGAAATATGTTTTTTTTTTTGTACTTGATCAATAAATGACAGTAATATTAACGTATAGGTATTAAAAATCATCGTGCTCGGAGCTCGTGGCTAAGTAATAACAGCCGCACGGGTCGATCCATCAGGTTAAGCTGCGCTTGCCGGGTTGGTCCGTGGATGGGTGACCATCTTTACATACCGAGACTCCTCCGTGCTTCGGAAAGCACGTTAAGCCGTTGGTCCCGGCTGTCATTCGTGGATCTTTGACAGTCGTTACGAGTCGTCAGAAGCCCGAAAAGTCTGACAACCTTACCAAGGGGTATCGTATTACCCAGTTTCTGGGTTGTGGAGGTCAGATAGGCAGTCGCTCCATGTAAAATACTGGTATTCAGCTGCATCCGGTTAGACTGGAAGCCGACCCCAACATGATTGGGAAAAGGCTAGGCAGAATGAATGAGGTATTAAAAATCATATTCAACTACTGCTTGTTGCTCAATTTTTTTTTGGATTCAAACAATTTTCTACTAAAGTTCAACGGTACTACCGGACAATTATTTACAGAATAAAAAATTTCATTTCATTATGTTTATTTGCAGTAAAACAAGACGCAAAGAAAAACAAACACAAAAAAGAAGAGTTGGCTGAAAATATTCACGCAAAGCGGCCATCTCTCATAAGAATGCGTTATTATTCTAAGGCTGTGACCCTATGGGAGTACAACAGTGCTAGTTTTCAGCGACAGCCAGCGTTGACTTGATGACATCAACCGGTGCAGCATAAAATAAGATAAAAAAAAAGACAAGAAAAAATATACCTACAAAATACAAGTTCTAAATCTTTATACATATAAATATAATCCGCCGGTCGGCCGGTCTTCTGTAACTATGTGTTCTGTGACAACGGTATTTTATTACGACTATCCGGAGGGTAGTAAAATAAAATCTGTATTATTATGAAGCTCGTTGTTGTAAAGTATTACTTGGGGAACATTTTGTTTACATGGAGGGGTTAGTATGATATCTACTCTACATAATTTCAGACCATTGGATAAGTGTCGGACAAAAACTGTGTCGGGAGGGATCATGTGAACTTAATTTATTTTTTATTAAGTAGTTATCCATTTTTATAATTGCCTCGTCGGGCTAGTGGTCGCAAGCACTACTGCTGAGCATTAGGTTCTGGGTTCGGTTCCCGGCAAGGCAAAATGTAATTGGGTTTTTCCATATGGAAATTTTCAGCAGCAGAGTCTGGAATTGTGCCTGGTAGAAGGCAATATGCTTGCTTCCTATTACGTGGGACTTGAACATTATTGGCGAAATCTGGCTGTACTATAGGTACACCTCTGCATAACCCTTCGGGGAATACAGGCGTGATGTTATATGTTGTCTATTTTAATTAAAACACGGGTGCTATTACTAACTTTTTGCCTGTATGAGTTAGGACTTAGGTAGTGCAATATCTACGCGCCATGGTATATATAGGTCTGAATATCGTAGACACGCACAAGAAAACTTGACAACGAATAAAAGCTATTTCCTCCATATTTTCCTCCACATTTCTCCTGAAATCAACCGCAGAATAAGAACCGAAAATAAAACATTACTCTTTTACGCCCAAAATTTACATAGAAATGTACTTCCAAAAGATTTTAAGTTCGTAAACTTGTATCCGAAACATTTGTTCTCCGATCCGACCATTCGGCCGAATAGCCACTTAAAGAGTTTAAACATCGCATCGGAACGTATCAAACCCCGTTTGGTAGCAAACGCAGCGAGTTCAAACTTCAGAAAGTCGACGAAACTCAGAATTACTTGAGAAAGTCTCGCTATAAATTTTGTTGAAACACTTCAAAGTATTTCATAAGGAAAATTGTAAATAAATTCGGATGGGTATAGGGTTGACAAGGTTTTTACATAAATATTGAAAGAAACAAATGAGTTCATTGCAAAGTATATCAAAATACCTCTTATGAAATGAAAACCTTATTAGCAAAAAATAATTTACACAACCGCGAAAGGTCAAAAAGTGAACTTGTAATAATGTTTTAATTGCAAGACTAATTGGAAACAATAGCTGCAAAACCAGTCTCTGGATGATTACCGAATACCCCTTGCATAAAATATTATATATATTATTTTCGATATTATCCCATAAGTAAATCACCAAGGCAGTCTCCATTATTACTTCTATTTTCTTTTTTAAATTAACTACTTATTGCCATGATGAGAGACGTGTTTCTGTAAACTTCGAATGTTTTTGACTCGACACTGCCCAAAAACACAATACCAACAGAACGTAGAAAAAGTATATAAAATAAAATAAACAATTTCTTCACACAACCACCCCTACAAAAGAATTCAGCAACTCTGCCGGTAATCTCTAAGACTGGGGGGAGCGATATCGTACTATTTACTTTACCCTCGCCTGATATTTATAATGTCGCTAACGTTATGAATCAATTAAGATAAGCTCCGAAGAGACTGTTTGATGTAGATTAAGTTAAGTTGAAGCTGAGGAAGATTACCTACTTATTTTGTAATGGCACAGGGGCCTAAGTCTACTAATTTATAAACGTTACAATGGTCTTTCAATGGTGAGTTTTTGACAGTTTTTGTATGGCAAATCTGTCGAAAACCCACCATTGAGAGACCATTGTAACATTTATAAATTAATAGACTTAAGCCCCTGTTGAGTTCATCAAGTTGAGATTTGTCAAGTTTTTAGTTTCACTAAAGTAATCAATGAAAAAGGGGGTATTTTTTCATTGATCCTGCTCTTGAAAACATGGATTTACTATAGATAAATTAAAGTTTTTAGTGAACAATATAACATTTGTTTGAACAAATAAAGCTTTGAGTTGATAATAAAATATTTCAAATTACCTACAATACGAGCGAAAGATCTAGACGACATGTCCAATACAGAAATGTTTAGAATCTCCCCAAAAACCATAGTTTCAATTTGAATTCACAACACTCCAAATAGATAACCACAGCCTTTCCACACCAATCTAACAAAAACCCTTCGGGTCAAATCCTATATGCAATACCTACCATAAAATACCCCATAAAAACCACACAAGAAACAGTGCGACCGGAGTCACAGTGTGTGACAAAAGGTATCGACAATACCCCATAAGGATACTTATATCACAAAAAGTCTCAGAGGCCACGTACGCAAATCTGCACAACGCGCTGACTTGGTGGTGGCGTAACTGCTTGCAAATAAGTGGGGGGATACGGGAAAGTAGTTGGGGTGGGCACGTAGTTACAAGTGGGTACGGATGAAAGTAACAGCTTCTTATAAAAGAACTAAGAATTTTTAAAGTACCTAGAACTTTTTATTTGAGAGTGAATCATCGACAAAAGTGTAGTCACGGAACATCCTCACTATGATTCTGTTGATGGACAGAATCATAGCGAGGTGTGAGTTAGTTAGGATATAGGGTAAAAAAAAAAACTGAATGTACTTATAAATATTACGAGCTTCAAAAAAGATTGAGGCGGTGTGTAGGTGGACTTCAATGCATAATATTAACTAGACAGGAATATAAGTTTACTTTTACAAGTAGATTTATAGAGACATGACTGTAATGCATAAACAATGATAAACCTCAGCAGTATGCTTTTTACCTCTTCTTACTCAAATATTTGCCACAAGCATCCGGCAAAACCCAACCACCGTATATTTCTACTGCAGGAGAGGTCTCGGCATTATTTCGGGCTTATACCGTTTTATAAACGAGATAAAACCTTCGGTCGAAGCATGAAAGAGATTAGAATATTATCCTGAGATATGAAATTTTCCACGAACGGTTTTGAAACGGAAAGTGCCATGGGTCATTGGGCTTAAGTTGGATAGAAAAATAAGTGTGGATTCTTAGTGACAATGAGTGGAAAAAACGACCAAGTGTATCTGCGTGGTACTTTATTGTATTCACACAATTTAGCGTTAGTGGTAAAAAGACTGATGTGAACATAGTATGGAATAAAAAGGAGTATTTTCGGGTTAAGTTCCTTTTTCTTGCGTAATAGAGAATTTTCTTGGAAGTTCATGAAAGTATTTTTGTGGGTTGGTAAGAATACTGTTTCTTTAGCTTAGTCAGTGTAATAACTGAGTGAATTGTTTTTCTTTACTAGAACGAGTTTTTGCTACGTAATACGGCTTTATAGAAAAAATACTGGCTTTTTAATAATAGAGTGGAATGAAATCAAGACAAAAATATAATATCCTACTAATATTTTTTTTTAATGCGAAAGTTTATGAGGATGGATGGTATGATGGATGGATGTTTGTTGCTCTTTCACGCAAAAACGACTGAACAGATTTCAATGAAATTTGGCACACATATAGTTTATAACCTGGATTAACACATAGGATACTTTTCATCCCAATATTCCCACGGGACCGAGACTTAGCGGGTGAAACCTCGGGGCGCTGCTAGTAATATAAATAATAGTATAATATTTAAATAATATAAATATAATAATAAGATTATTTTTTTTCGAATTTTGTCTTTATCTCCAGAATACTTTCAGATATGAACAACATAGTACAAGTTTCAACTGAGCAAAATTATCGCCAGATTGTCTCAACCTACCAAGCAATTTCGTAGGTATTTCCACTCGCTCATTCCACTTACAAACTCAAATTGATGTGATGGTCAATTTCGAACAGAAACAAAGCCATACGTTCCAGTAAACGTTTACAGTAACGAAAACCAATTTCGTTTGAAAATGAACCATTTTGAAACGTCACGAACGTTTTGTACAATTTAGCACTTTTATAATACAAATATGGAGGGAATATTCGTGATATGCAATAACACTACACATAGTAAGCAACGCAGCCATTTTGAATTTTTAGGGTTCCGTACCCAAGGGGTTCTAACGCGACTGTGTGCTCCGCTGTCCATCCGTTCGTCCGTCTGTCACAAGGCTGTATTTTTTGAACCGTAATTGGTGTGAAAAAAGTGGACACTTGTTCTACTATGGTAGTTATAACATTAAGGTTAGTGCAAAAAACGTGTTTTTTCGGTGTTTTTTGCTTGATCTTAATAATGGCAATAATTTTTGGAACAAAACCAACTGAACCTTTGACATTTGTAGTATTCTGTTTTTTTTTTAGTTTAATAATTATGTAATGTTATTTAATTATTTAATTAGATAACCAATAATACAAATATTTGCACACCTTATTAATTATTGATACGGAGTACTTTAGATTTATTTTTAACATCTGTTTAAATCTATCTTTATTAAGCAAATAAATTATTTGATTTTTGATTTGATTTGATTTGAAGTTTCTTCACGCGGCTTGCGGTAGGAGTTGACTGGTAGAACGTAAGGAAAAGCTTTATACAACTTTCTCTCTCTCTGTCTCTTTATAGAGTGTGTCCGGACATGGACTAGCGATATTCTAAATACTTTTAAACTATTTTAAAGTACAATTATTGGTTGAATTGCATAATTTTTCGTATTTTTTTTCGACTTTAACAAAAAAAAAAAGAAATTGATAACGCATTGATTTATAATGCTGACGGTAAACGATATTATTGCCTTTCGAATAAGCCTATTTTTATCTCAGTATGATTAAAACTTTGAGAGATATTATTTATTTTGTACTCGCATAGAGAATATTTCAACAAAAAAACTTGCGCTGGTACATATGATAGCGAGGAAGTGTATTGGACCCAAGATTAGAGTGTAAATGTACTTTAAAATAGTTTATATTTAAGTATTTAGAATATCGCTACTCCATGTCCGGACACACTGTATTATATACGAGTGTGTGTGTGCGTGCGGAACATCGTTCCTAACGGGGATCCCCCGACCGCACACGTTTTAAAAAAATATATAAATGTACTGTTAAATATTGTGTAGTGGTACGGAACCCTTCGTGTACGAGTCCAACTGATACTTGGCCGCTTTTTATTTTTCTGTTGGAGTATTTTACAGAAAGCCGGATAGGTATGAGACCCTTTATGTAGCTGAAATGTGGAAAAAATTAAACAATAATCGTCGTATTATGTGAGGTTCATTCAGTGATTGTTCAAAAAGGTTTTTTTATTGAGCTAATAAAATATTTGATAAGGGGTAAAAAATATGAAATGCCATTTACGAATTTGTTCCATTTTTTGTCATTGTCGAATTTAATGTCGGAATAAATTACTGTAGACTAATTTTGCAGACGCTAATGAAAAATTAGTGGTGAATAACTAATTGGTACCGTCACAGCCAATTACAGAAACGGATTTTAACTTTTAAAGCTGTCATTAAATACTAATCTTCCATTAACTTGTTTTAACTTGTTGCAGAAAGCAACACTAGACTTGGTTTTATTGGTTCTTTGATGCAATTAATGAACTCATTAGCGTTAATGATCCATTACATAATGGGGAATTAATGTTTGTCTTTGTGCAACTGGGTGTCAGTCAATTAATTGTTAAGCGAATTGACAACCTACGCTAATTTGCAGTATAATGTAGTATATTATTACAATCTTTTCTTTCGTATTGTTCGTCGTATTTGGTATTTTTCGTAGAATACTTGGAAGGATTATGGGGAGGCCTTTGCTCAGCAGTGGGCCAATGTAGGCTAATATAAAAAAAAAAAAATAGTTCGTCGAATCGTTGAGCTCCATAAGTTCAGAGTTGAGCTGCACGATTAATAAGAAATATATATTAATATATAATAATAATTATAAATCATGCTGTTAATGAGTGTCACAAACCAGCCGGTTTATTCTGTAAAAATATAACCTAACCGTGAAAACTTAGTGAGCTTGCAGCGAGCTGTCATGTCACATGATGCTAGGGATTGGCATTATTGACAGCTCACTTCAAGCTCATTTCACCTAAGTTTTCACGTAAGATTTTTACACAAGCGATCGGCTGAATTCGTCGATCAAAAGCAGTACCAAGTGAGAAAAAAAACAGCTGTGATCGCTGGTTGTTATAGTAGTCACACACGTAACAATTTACTTGCGTAAATTTAGGCTTGCGCAAGTAAATCGTTACGTGTTTTGGAAGATTTTTACGCAAATTTCTTTCAACACACGTTTGCGCAAGTAAATGATTACGTGTGTGGATCAAACATCAGCCTCCACAATTTTTAATCAACTTCGCTTCTGTAAAGCAGTAGGTACTTACAAATGTTATATAATCTATATATAAAATATTTTATTAATGTTACTATATATTTCAAAATATGACTTTATTACTACTTTAATATAAATTAAATTAAATATGTTAGAAAGAGATTCTATAAACCTACCAATAAAAATGAATGTTGTGATATTGATATCTAGTTGGTATGCTAATGTAATGTTAACTTAAATATTTAACCTAGTTATAAGTAAATTTAATAATACTTGCTGCGCCCTAACAGGGTCATGTACCTACTTTTAGTTTTAGTCTAGCCTGTAACTGAGTGTACATTATGCAATAAATAAATAAATAAATAAAAACAATCACATTGCATTACATTTTTCAATAAAACCACTAACCAAACGTAGCACCCATTCATCTATTGAACAGCATTGTCCCTTAACATACAAAAAGTAACATTCGCCGCGCCGTCAACTGACGTGTAAACAAGTAAACCAGTGTTCATATGTAAACAGAACTGTGACAATGGTTGGACAGAATTGCCTTTGATTATGAGAGGGGTATGACAGTCATTGAATATTGATTCGTTCGAACGGGTTGTGTACTGTTGTGGCGAATGTGGTTTTGTGTTTTAGATAGAAAATTGTTTATTGGATACGAAAGAGTGGTTGAAATACAAGTGTGGATTTGTTTATAATTGAGTAGGTTTGTTGTTCAATGTCTACCTATTTCAGAATAGCCGATAGAAGTTAATAATGTACATACTTAATATATTTTCAACTTAGCATGAAAATTTTGACGTCTACGTAACATCTTAACAATGGGAGTGAATTAAAATTGAAAATGGATGAAGTTAATATTTTAATGAATGAATGAAGAATCAGTGACGAATCAGGGAGGTATCGAGAAAAAAATATTTTGCACCGTCCTTATTGATATTGATAATTTTGTCTACTTCATATTCGTCCGAACAGGAATAAATTTTATCCGCAGAATAAGCATTCTCTTCCGAATAAATTTTGAATTTTTGACAGTGTCTCCATACGAAAACTGTCAAAAGTAAATCTTATTTGGTCTCGTTTGGTCGAATCCGCCCTTAAAAGTCCAAAAAAACCCCTGTATTAATTCTAGAACACTATTCTCACCACCAGTACACATACATAGTCAACCAAATATATCGACAATCGCGAGCCAGTATCGGCTTGATTGACAATAGACGCACATGATGTGTACCAGTTTATATTATTCTATTAGAGATAAGAATTTAACATTCTCCCGCTATCAATAATAGTTGTATTTCGTTAGTAAAGTGCTATGAGATGAAGTAAAATTAGGGGAGATGGCCCAGTTCTGGCTTTAGATAGCGAAGATTTGGATTGGAATACTAAATATTCAAATGAAGTTCTGTCTATTCAACAATAGTTGTACAACCTATTTTTGTTTTTGTCTGAAAGCTCATAGTATAATTAGAAGGCTCAGTAAAATAGTAACAATTAAAAAAAAATGTTTGAAAATGACTATTATACTATCTTTCCACAATTTCGATCTGGTTAGAAAAAATACCCGACAGTTTTACCCAGAAAAATAATACACAACGTTACAATATATCATTTTATGACACTCTTAATAAAACTCGAACAGCGACATAAAACATAGCAACAATAAACAACTACATACGTAGTGTGACACTTGAGAGGCGCGGGTACGGACGTCCCCTTTAGGCGCGATTGGTCCAATTCGCGATTGGTCCAATCAACATATTCGCAATTGGTCCAATTCGCGGTTGGTCCAATTCGCGGTTGGTCCAATTCGCGGTTGGTCTAATTCGCGGTTGGTCCAATTCGCAGTTAGTCCAATTCGCGGTTGGTCCAATATAAAGCATTTCCAAAATTGAATAAAATAACGTATTTTTGTGTACATATTTTACTATATTTATTCATAATCATAATTACAAATACCTACTTAAAACTTATATGTGTTTTACAAGCTCCTACCAATAATTAGGCTGTTTGTGTATGTGACATTGTTTTTAAACGCGCCATAATACAGGAGAAATTCCTAGTGTGGGGAAAGGTTTAAAAAAAAAACTAAACAAAAAAAAAATAGTTTTGTTCTTTCGTAAAAAATCAACCAAACGAAATAAAAAATAAATGTACCTACTAAGTATAATCGTACTTTGACATTATGATTTTTATTTCCTTTATTTAATTAAATACATATTTATTTTACATTTTTAAATATTAGAATATAAAAATTATGATTATTATTATTTTATCAGATCTCTCATCAAATAAATTATATTAAAAATAATATGTTGACTATGACCTGACGTAATTCTACCCATCATTATGAAGAACTTTTACTATAGAACCAATCCTGAAATAGCGAAAAAAAATCTGCTGTCCCCTACATTTATGTTCGCGTATCTCGTCAAAATGTAGGGAACAAGACGCTCGGGGACCGCTAGGAGAAAAAGGAATCAGCCAGGCAGGCAAGTAGGTAGGAGTGGAACAGTAACGAAGAGTAGGAGCAGTAGGCAGTAGTGGAGGAGCAGGGCTATGGCGTCTTACGCCGAGCAGGTAGGTTAACCGTGTCCGAGGAAAAAGTTTTTAATAGAGTTGTATAGATAGCGGAGGCGCACTATGACGCCTCTCCCTATCGGGAGGGCCGCGACAGCGTCGGAGGCCTCTCTTGAGTAGTGATCGGTGGCGGCGTCTTCCGCCACGCGGTCAGTTTCTCCGAGGTTAGAGATCCCCCAAAGAGGTAGGTGACAGGACCGGACAGCGAAACGGCGACACGGGTTCACACACTCAATGTTTATTTAAACGAGTTACTTTATATCACGTATATTATTATTATTCTAGACACTCAGAGCTTAAAAGACATGTGCCTCCCTTAATTCAATGGCATAGAAAAGAAAAATTGGAAAGGTGACAACTTATGATGAATATAAATGTCAGAATATAAAATACTCCAAGATTTTTTACAAAAGGAAAAATGAATAGTTTAAAATACAGTTTCGAATGCTAAAACAGTCAAAAATAATTAAAAGTATGCTTTTATGCTTTTCAGAGGTCAGAGGTAACAGTGTTAAAATATATATCAAAAGTGAGTTATAAGAGTGTTATAGGATTTTAATAGGTAAAATGCATGCAGGAAAACAGTTTTAACTTTTTAAGAAATTTTGGTACACACGGCTACACATCAAGCTATACATTTCCAGTTAATGCTGATCTCGCATTGTATAGGATTTCCGTACAATGCGAGGTCAGCTTATACTGGAAATGTATAGCTTGATGTGTAGCCGTGTGTACCTATGCATTTGCATTTGCATTTTCGGTTGCAAAAACAAACTGCATAGGAATATCACCGGAATTGAGGATAGGTTGTGGTATACTGCTTTACAGAACCACATCTTTGGCTTATTTACGTATTAAAATCCTATGACACTCATCTCTGATGAATTGGACCAGCTGCGAATTGGACCAACTGCGAATTGGACCAATTGCGAATTGGACCAACTGCGAATTGGACCAACTGCGAATTGGACCAACTGCGAATTGGACCAACTGCGAATTAGATGAATTTTTGAACATTGGACCAATCGCGAATTGGACCAATCGCGCCTAAAGGGCAACACCTCCCTGTGTGTTTCATTTTCTTTTGTAGCTTTGCAATTTTTATGTCAGTGTTTGTTGCTATGTGTGTTTACTGTATGAATGGAATTCTGAGACGTAGATTAATTATTTTTGACAGATCAAAGATAGTTATAATAAGTTGAGTTCTGGCTTACAAAGGGACAATGAAGTCTGGCCAATTACGTAATTCAATTATGTTAAATAGAAAATCTTAATTTAGATTTTTGAACAAAGAAGTTTTTAAATAATAAAGAAAACAATGTGTTTTTATCAGAAACTGTCATAGCTGCTAATAAGACAGAATCTAAGAAAGAAACATTAAAATTCAATTTGTGTCAAGCAGGTTGTGTCACTCACTTGTCTTATTGCCTCATCTATAATTAATTTATCTACTGAATTCCAACTGAATTTAGCTGTTTGATTTTAGTATGTGGGCATGCTACTTAAAAGACTAAGAGACGATGCATGTAGAATCAGACTTTAAGGTTACAACGATTATAACTTTTGACCTCTGATCGACTTTCAATTATTTTTTAAGCATATAGATAGAACACTCACAATTGTATGTAAATTCCCTATTTCAATTATAAATTGACACAGCATATTATAGCTAAACCAATTAGTTTGCAGTCTATAGCATAAGTTTTTCTAAAGGAAAAAAAATTCTGAGAAAAACAATCACAAGAAAAGTGTCCCCGCCACATTAACGCACTCCGCCGGAAGTAGTAGCCTCTAACGAGCAAGGTGCTCGTCACTTCCGGTCCACTGAAAGTTTATATCGCTTTGAACTTTACGATGTGTTTTTAAACACTTTTTTTGTACACAATAGTATAGATAGGTTTTAGAATGATAATTTCAGGGGCCTATTTCATAAAACCGTCAAGTCAGAAGACAGACGACAATTAATATACGACAATCTGACAATTTTGTAAGTTTTTCTATAATAAAAATAAAAAAAACAATTATGTTATTTTTTATTTATATTAAAAAATAGGACCCTGATGATGTAGCAAAACAATGTAAATGTGAGTTAAAAATTGCTGTAGAAATAATTTACATTTGAAGACATGTTCACCACATTCATTTCTAGTCACTGCTGTAAGTCCTGTCCTGTGACCAACCATATAAGCGTCGAGACAATGAAACTTGTCGGTTCCTAGGGAAATGTTGCAACTGTCATAGAACTGGCAACGGAATTAAAGTTCACCAGAAAGGAAAATTGCTGTCGAAAGGCATACATTCGACGTGGCTCAGGAAAAAGGTACGTGGAAGTATTTGGTGGAGGTCTTTGCCCAGATGTGCGGTAGTGTTAGCTAATTAAAAAAAAAGACATTAATGTAATTTCCACTACCCATCAAGAGAAGAATACAAGAAAGCTATATTAGTAATTATAATTTATTGAAAATACAATAGACGTAGATATTCAGTAACCTATTCCGCTTAACTATTCTTAAAGAGAGAGAAGAGACGTAGAGTTACTCTGCGTCAAGCGCTCAGCGTGGCAACACGTCGTGTTCGGGTTAGCGACAGGTCAATCGTCATCCTGAGGATGCCTCGTTGAGAGGTGAAACACGCGTGTCGATTTCTTACAGGGTTTTTTATTACTCTTTAGGAATAGTTAAGCGGAATAGGTTACTAAATATATCTACGTCTATTGTATTTTATAATGGATTTCCGCCAAGTCACGCCTAAATCAATAAACTATAATTATTTTGTTGATCTAAATACCTATAGTCCAGGAAATTATGTTGCTAAAAGCAATCTCGGTCTATAAAATATCTATGCCTACGAGCTCCTCACAAAAGGAGTTTCCTGGCTACAAACCTCGGCGTAAACACACAGGAGAACTGAGCAAAACTGCCTCTTACTCTCTCAGTTTCGTTTTAACAAATATTTAGTTAGTGGGTAACCGTTCTTCTATATGTATATTGTTCACTAATGTTGTATAAATATAATTTTAGTTGCAATGTTAAACTTTCTAAGAGTACACTAACCGTGTGGTTTACATTGTGAGTGTTTGCAACGTTGTTGGAAAGTTGGGTCATTACCATGCAGCTAGTGGTCACAAATGCTGACGTACCTCGCGAAGGTTGAATAAACTTTTTTAGGGCCTTGATACAGCCAAAAGTTATATTAAATTTATCGAAAGGAGTTGAGATTTCATATGTGCTAGGAACTACCAATTATGCGGTTTTTGCCGGTAGAAGTCCGAATAGCCCATTTCTTTACTTTCCGATGCGAACGAATTTTTTGATGCCCAATGAACTCCTCCCCCCTTTTTTTTTCCTTCATGTACTTGTACATAATATAAATATTTTTGTGTTAAATTGTATATTGTTTTTAAATATATTATTATCATTCTTTTAATAAAGTTATTTACATTCCTAAAAAGGAACCCATTAAAATAACAAAAACGAAAAATTGTATATAGGTTAACTTGTAGAGAGTTTGTATACATGTATACATATAACTGGCGTACTATCGGTTCATCTCTGCCTAACCCTTCGGGGACTACAGGCGTTGAGTGTAAAGGTTAAAAATAAAGGCTACCGCAGACTACTTCACGGTAGAACAATTACCGCGCCTGTCTGCGGGAGCCTTAAGGCGCACTCTGTCTATTATACTACTGTTGGTCACGTGCCTTGTCTGCTAAAAAAGAAACCAATAAGATTTCATTGACTACCCGTAACCCTTTCAATGTTTTGTTGTAAGTACTATTACTGTATCCATTACGGAACTACTTAAAAGGAACAAAGTGGAAGGAACATCTGTACCAAAAGAAAAATAAAATAATCGACAGCCATAACACCTTATATACAAGTTTTAAGTGTATCCCCTATAAAAAGAATCGTAAAGCTTTGCAGAAGTATTGTGCTTTAACTTAACGTGCTTAGATCGAATCGAGACGTAAAGGGTATCGTTTTTAGTGTAATTCGACGCTTTTCCTGTTTATTTCAGTTTTTCTACATAGGTTCGAAGGTGAAGTGACATCGTCAAATCAAATCAAAAGTCATTTATTCAAACTAGGCTAAGAATCAGCACTTTTCGAACGTCAAAATGACATAAGTTAGTCCCCCAAAACACCCATTCACCACTTCCTAGTGCATTAGCTGGGAAGAAGAAGTGGCGCAACAAACTCCCCAGCAGCACGTCAACCGTCCTTAGGCTGTTGAAGATGTCAGTTTCGGTTTTTAAGGGCAATTTAGATGAAAAATGTTTTGATGATTTTTGTGTATGATGTATAATATAAATAACGCCAAGTTAGACAAGCGTTTAATAATTTTATAATTTACGATCAAATTGAGACTGTTTTAATAATAATCGTGAATATAACAGATTAACAATATACAATGCAGAATAAACTTGACCGTACTTAGGTCACCGTCATTGTTATGATTTATCGATATTTTACGTGTATTTGAATTAAAGTTTGGAACGTACCTATTATTTATTGTATTGTGTATTATATTGTGCTGAAATTTAAACCGTTCTGAGTAAGAGGGTATTAAAATATTATTCAGGTATTTTAAACCTACGATTCCAAAATGAATATTAAATATTTAAGTGTAAAATTATGTTTGCAAAATATTTATTGAAACCTGCAATGTTTTCGAAAGATAACAGAGTCTTTGTAGAGAACTATTAAAAAGTAATACTTTAAGCAATATCACTGAAGCGCATTTTCTTTACTTTAAAAGTTCAGTCACTAAATTAGAAAAAGCACTGTTTCGTATTGATAAAAGTCTGAAATGGAAAAGACAAAACATTAAACTATGTGGAATAATAAATCAAGTCATTAAAATTTTTAATGACTTGATTTATTATTCCACATAGATTTGATAAAAGAACAAGTTAAAATAATAACCCCCGACCCAATTCCAGGTGATGCTGCAGTATTGGTTCAAGGTTACTATGTTCTTCTAATATCATTGAAGTAACATTATACTAAATTTCGATTCGATCAGACCTGTGGAAGATGCGCACATCCAATCATCAACTACAAAAGAGTTGATAATCTTCAAACGGCTGAACCGATTTTCTTGAATTGTAGCTAAGAACACTCTTGATCAAGACACCTTTCAAACAAAAAAATAATAATCAAAATCGGTTCAGCCGTTTGGGAGCTACGAGGGGACAGACAGATACACAGATACACACGTTAATAAACTTATAACACCCCTCTTTTTCCGTCGGGGGTTAAAAAGATCATGAAGACTATCTTATTTTTCTTGATCAAACCAATACGGTAGTCCCAAGAAATAAAAACAAGGTTCCGTCACTTCATATTTATGCAAATAAATATTGCTCTCTAACTTAGACCTTACCCCCGACAACTTTTATGATTTCACTGAGCTCATCATTCTTATCAAAAATTCTTCCTCATTTATATGCCATTCGCATCGTCCACAGAATTATAAATAAGTAAGTAGGAGTCTCATATTCGAGTTAACCAAGTATGTGTCACATCTGTCACTGAGGACGCGACCAGTGATTATAAGCTCCTGTGGAAATATGTTTTCAAAACTTCTACTATCAAAAAATTGTGAGTATAAAAATAAATTAACTAAACACAGAGATTTTGAAAGCTTATTTGACCATATTTGCTTCAAATCTCGTGAATTGATTGACTGTTTTTTCATTACATTAGATTCGCAGTCTGTTGACTGTTGACCATCTCGTTTCAAAAACTGGGTGTGAGTTTGTTACTAAATATGTAAAAATAAGCTTATTTGACCTCCGCCTCCGCCAGGCACGACACCCATCTGGTCGTAGGATCCTCCCTTGTCAATAGAGAATGAGTGAACTTTACACCATGTTCCTCATACCTCTAAAGAATATCTAACATACAACCAAAGTTTCCCTAAAATCCACCAAACCACATCAATAACCATAATCATATTTCAATAACACGGCGCCATATTGTTTTTACGTCAGCTGTCAATTAACTCGGCAAGGCGAGTTTTCGGTAATTGTATAGAATCATGACTACTAACAGAGTTTGTTCGCAGCTCGGCCGAGTTTTGTTCCCAAATATAATGTAACAACGTTTGCCTTTAACTAGATAATGCAATTTCGTAAGGAAGACGAAAACTGGAACTTGTTAAGGCAACTTCTCAAGTCCGGATGTGGCTGTAAAGAGGTTCGTGATTCGAGAATGTCTTTATGAATTTTATTAGTCTTGTTTGTTGGTTGTAATTGGTTGAGAGATATTAACAGGCAGTAAATATTGAGATTCTACGTGAAGAGAATGGGGACTGAGGACACTGAGCAAAAGTAAAGTGGGTTTTTTGATCAATTGAGTGGAGAAAATAAATAAAAAATACTTAGGGCGGTTGAATAAGAGGCTTTTGGCAAATTTTGTAAATGTGTGTTTTAGGTAATGTGAGTTTAGTTCGTGCAGAATAAACAATTTTTGTTTCTTCCTTTTATTTTTCTTTGTGGACGGAAACAATGATTAGGTGTGTATTCCTAACCCAAAAATGGCTACGATATTATACGGAAAAAAAAACAAACTTCGGTACTAAAGCAAGTCATGAGAGCAAGATTTAAATATCGATATGTTTATCAAAGGAACCAATCATTAATAATCACAAAATACCCACTGCATTAGACGAGCTAAAATAATGAAACTGTGTCACTACAGTATACCCGACCTTTGACAGAATCGTCCAACAACCGGTACACGTGTCCACGAACAATACTCTAACTGAGCGCACACATACGGTATACCGCATCAACAACTAGCCGACTCCCATGCCAAGTCAATTGCACCCGACCGTGCCGGGAATCCTGAAGTTCATTATTCCCATTGAAAACTGGCATGAAACACCGCACAGCTTACTTTAAACAGTAGTTGGACAGGGTTGGACTCCAATTCTTGGCGCCTACAACTTTCCTCTGAGCAATGACGCTGGAAAACGTTAAAGAGAATTGCACAATGAAAAGGCAGGGACAAATTGTATTGAAAAGAATTTTCGTCTTGATAAACATTTAGAGGAAAAGCAGTTTTAAGGAATGTTGATAGTTACTGTAGGGAATTCTTTACCGTTTATTGAGTGTCCGTTGAATTATGATTAGCTTGTCTTTTTGCTAAAGAAGACTAAATAATTATCCTTTTTGTATTATTATAACATAGAAATATTTTGTTTATATCTTCACCAAAAATTGTTTTCTAAAACATTTTTAGTAACAAACGAAGTACCTAATTTTGTAGTTTATCTTGGAATAATTTAAGCGGGTTAACTAATTTCTTAAGTAGTTTAGGACATGGGCCTTTCTCAAACTTAAGTTATTTCAGTTATTTCAAACTTAAAGCTTAGTCTTATACCCAACACCTTAGTACAATTTAATTAATTTGTTAAATAGGCGTGTAAGTACTACGGGCGAAATGTATAATTTATCGCAAAGACTACGTTTAAATTATTGAGAGTACTTACGGTAAATTATTAAATGATATTAATTTAAATAATTTCGACACTTTGAATGATTAAATAATAAGTACAGTTTATGTATCTGTATGTTACCATTAGGTGCAGAACGAGGGATGCAAATAATGCTAAACAAAAACATAAAAATTTATATTGGGGGTTTTACCAGGATTGACGATGCCATAATTTAAAACATTTACAAAACATCACAATTCTAGAAAACGACACAAAAAATACAAACAGAACTAATCCCATACCTAATCAAAAAACTTATAGAAAGGTACAATCTAAACCGAAAACAAATGACTATCTAATTGCAACACAAAGAAGGATTTCCAGAAGACCAATTCTCGTAATTAAATACCGCTCAAATTCAAGTCACCATCTGTCAAACTCGCAAAAATGCTGGTAATTGTTTTGGAATTTTGACAGATTGCGAATGATATTAGAATGTGGACATTCTTAAAAATTACGGGAATTGCCCCTCAGAAAATCTTTATTATAGATGACACAATACGCCCCTGATGTTTCTCATATGCACATGCCGCAGGGAAATGAAGCCTGTATGTTTTCCTAAGTTGGAGAGTCGGTCTCATACCTGTAACTGCTGGCTAGAACTAATATTTTGATAGCTTCAACATAATATTCGTTGGTAACGAAACAGGTGGGTGTAGTAACATTTTTGAAGTCTTTGAATATTATTAATGGCGCAGGCAATTTTGAAGACGTGAATATTGTTAATTGGTATAAATTAAAATAGTAAATGGACCAGAAGAATAATACAATACATAATCATATGATATTGTATTGTATGGCCCAAAAAGTTCAAACAAACAAAATTATGGATGTAATGAATTTCTGATTTTTGTCTTTAAGTTGTTTTTTAATGGCTAAGATATAGATATTTTTTCTTATATTTGGCAGAGTTAGCGCGTGCTGGCTGGAGGGGTATACTATTCATTAGAAACAAAAAAACATACGGGCCTGTCATTGACTATTATTAAACTTCATATAGCAGTGATAGCCTAGTGGTGTGACCGACGGACTGCCAAGTCAAAGGGCTCGAGTTCAAACCCAATGCACGCACCTCTGACTTTTTGGATTCGAGTGCGTATTGTATAATTATCACTTGCTTCAAAAACGGTCAAGGAAAATATTGTGAGGAAACCGGCATGCCTGAGAGATATTTCTCGACAGCATATGAAGCCAGGTCAGATGCCCATGGGCGGCATAAGAACTCTGACACTAGGTTAGTCACTAACCTCACGAAAAACAGCCACCCACACATTCAATAGAACGAAAAAAAAATCCGTATATACGAGTATATTATGAAGATATTATTATAAAAATAGAATGACATTTAATTTAATGCAGGCAATGGATCAATACAGTTAATAAAATCGTCGGACCAAATTGAAAGTTGAAATGCCATATCAATTAATAAACCTTTTGGGATTATTACTTTGAACGCTGTTTCGAAGAATAATATTTCAATAAATGTCAGTATTGAGCTCTGCAAAGTAAAATAAGAGGCAAATAAAATTGTGTTGGTACCGAAATACAACTCCAGAATTTATCAGATTAATAAATGGAGGATTTGTGCGATACGTTATTTTTAAATTGAACTCTTGGATTCTTTTACGGTTATCGTTTTATACAGGTTTTATATAATAATTATTTATTTGGCATCAGTTTGCCCTTTAATTAATGTGACTATATTGTACAATATTTCTATAATCCTTGTGAGCTTATGTGTGTTTTTCTAAGTGAACAAATAAACATTTTTTTATTTTTTATATCCAGGAATAATGTTCCTATTGTGCTAAGTTTTGTATGGAATCCTACCCCCCATAATACATTATTTGAATAACTATTTTCTTTTTTTAATTTTGTCCTCTAGCCAAATAAGATAGGTAGTTAGCTGCAGCCACGTACTCAAACTCAAACTCAAAGCATTTATTTCAATTATACCATTCACAGGCACTTTTGAATTGTCAAGGAGTCGGTCAGTCAGAAAATATGAAGCTAGTTACCCATTCCAAAGCGTAGTAGGTACCTATGGATAAGAACGGGCAAGGAACTCCACGGACACTGTTTTCAATAAAATTTGGTTACATCATTCATGTTGAAATTACTTATACATGTGAGAACAATGTAGAAAGACGTGCATGAGAAAAGCGTCCGTAGATATGAATGAAATAAAAATAATTCTAACATTAATTGAGTATGCTCACAATTATTTTAATCTAGGTAAACTGTTTATTGTCTAGACTTCAGTTATATAAGCCCAATAGAAGGGCACCATCTGCTCAATTATCATAAAATAATAATAACCAAGAAAACAATTGTATTTTCTTGTAAACACAACAACTACAATTATTGCTGAACAAACCTTGAGGCATCTGTCCCACTGTCAGCGATTAAGAGGGTGCATCCTAAAAGTTGGCAACGTCGTAAATAGCTGTCAAATATTTACCTGTTTCGATTAATTTGGAAATAATACTGTATGGAAATAAGAAATGTGGCTAACCAATTGACTAGAATATTAATAATGAATTGCAATTATAACATTGAATTTGATGTTGTGTATTAAACCTTTTTCTTTCGAATTGCACAACACAACACAGTCAGCCATACACACTACGATACCTTATATTATTTATACAACACTTTCTTGCCTTATCCCGTAGTTTTTTATTTTGTATAATCACTTATTTATTCGTATCAATACAATCCATTTTCATTTATACCACATTGATTGCCAAGCCAACAGAATACATGCCATCGCAGTGCGCCCGCGTCCGCGTCCCTTCGCTTGTCATACTACCATAGACCATAGACAATAGTCTATTGATCTATTCCATGGACAAGTGATGTTGGAGTGTCGGTCGTGGGTCGCTTATAATAATATTGTAATTCTTTTCGGTTTTTTATTTATATCTATTTTTTTTATTTTTTTTATTGTATTATATACTTAGTTTTAATTATTTTGTTGTATACTTGCGGGATGTGTCCGTGGGTAGTCCGTGACATCCCAGTAGGTAGGCCCTATCAGAATACCAGCGCTGCGGTATTTTTTCTAAATATCGCAGCAATAAGCTGAGATAGGAGCCTTTTTGGCCTCGCACAGGTCGTAATGTTTATTTTTTATTGTTAAGATTAATTGTTTTTGACTCTGTTGAGTTTATTCGTTTTAAATGTTCCTTTTTATTGTTTGTATTTCCTGTGCGTGTCCCAAATAAAATATTTTTCTTTCTTTCTTTCTTTCTTTCTTTACCCGTTTTAGGTGAAAAAAGGGCATTTGGAAACTTACCAAATACTTTTTTTACATCTAAAACTGACTATTCGGTGTTACGATATTAATTATTGCATTTCATAATCAATATTCTAGTTCGCTAGTTAGCCACATTTTTTATTTCCATACAGTTATTATCAAATTAATCAAAACAGCGAAATATTTGACATCTATTTGCGACGTTGCCAACTTTCAGAATAAACCCTCTTAACGAGAAGTTTGTAAAGCTAGCAACTAAAAAATAGTTGATGAGCAGCGAGTGCCCGACGGTGACGATCAGCGAGTGACTCTATGGTTTGCGTATGCACCACGCGTGAGTCTCACAGCGAGTGTTCTGCCCCCCAAGCGAGCGTGTATTTATGTGAACAGTCGGCGATCAACTATAATAGACTAGCTGCTTGCCCCGGCTTCGCACGACGGGTAGCACTAAGTACTTATCTACGGCGTACCTACCTACCTTACCTACCTATATACATACGTACCTACCTACCTACTCACCTACTTTCCTACCCTACCTACAGCTTATTCCATATTTTCTCACCTATATTTTTTTTTCTGGATACGGACATCCTAATCAACTAGGGTAGACTAACTAACTGAAATATACTTTACGACCTATTCTCATACCTACTAAATATATACATAAAAAAATCATAAAAATCGGTCGAGCCGTTTCGGAGGAGTGCGACCACAAACACCGTGACACGAGATATTTTTATATAATTATAAAAAATAAAATGATTACAATAAATAAATTTATCAGAACTAGAAAAAAATATTTATAAATAATATAAAATAAAAATATTGATTGAATATATCTTTTACTTACACGGGACCTACAATATTTTGTACCGTTTCTTGAGCAAGAAAATCATTGATAGCTTGTCGCTACCTCGTCGGATGTTGGACAGGCCTGAGGCATAAAATTACGGGAAAAAAAAACAAAAAGTGAAAATGTACCCAAGCCTACCGTAATAACAAAGTAAAATAACATTAACTGAACTGAAGTTCTGTTAGGTAACAATACAATTTGTATGTTAACTGGTAGTTACGTATCTAAGAAGAAAGTTGTTAAAGGGAAGTGAACCAAGGATGATGTGAAATAGGACACAACAAGGGAACTATTGCTTTCACACACTTGTGGATAGGGTGACTAGGGATTTTGAAGACGTGGTCAATTTTTTGGAAAAAATAATCATTTTTATTTTGAGGTAAAAGTGTCAATGTATCTCGTACACATCGAAAGGTAAATATCAATGGGAATGAACGTGATTAGGTCCCGTTTTTCAGCAGTATCATCTTTTGTAAATATAATTTGATGATATCATAAATTATAATTTGATGATATCATAAATTATAATTTGTTGATATCATAAATTATAATGGCTGTGTTCGTTCTGCTACGGTGGTGTTTAGGTATGTAATCACATAATACACAATAAATCGATATACATAGGGACATACAGATATTATCTACTACTGTACTCAGTACTTATCTCAAAGATTGCTTCAAAAATATAATATCAAACTCCTTGTAATATATTATATTATAAAACTTACAATATAATGTAAGATAATAATTTAAAAGTCCTGCCTGTCCTCACACCAAAATATCAATACACAGCTACGAGAGGTGCTATGAACGTAGACCTTCTACGGGTAGTGCTACGAGCGTAGACCCTCTACGAGAGGCGCTACGAGCGTAGACCCTCTACGACATGGTCTACGACAGTCTACAAGCGTAGCGGTCTCACAAAACTTTGTTACGTTTTGTTCCATTTTCTAAGTTTAACTTGGTCGTCCTACATACAGACAATAATACAATTACCTCGCGCAAACTAAGTTGCAAGTTAAATGCTCAAAGGCGGCAGATGGTAACTTGATGCGCGATACGTTTCAGTTTACTCGACCAAGTTAGGATGTAGCGGGATATTGCGTTTTTCTTTGAAAGTGTGAGTTTTATTTGGAGGAGTATTAGGTTTTTAGGTTTGTACAATTTTAGATAGATAGAGATCTGACTCTTCATCGTACAACATCTGGAATGAAAAAATACCTTTGAAAAGATGTTGTTGTTAATTATTTGACGTGTTTTGTTTCCTGATAATCAGCATGAAAATTCTAATTTTTTTTTCTTTTTTTTTTTCTTTAATTGAGTCTATTTATAAGCAAATAATTATATTTGTGTATGTATTTACATGCAGATAAATAAATTTAAAACTTTATTAACTAATAGTAGAAGAAAATCTATATACTAATAATAAAGCTGAAGAGTTTCTTCTGAGGAGTCTGTTTGTCTGTTTGTTTGAACGCGCAAATCTCTGGGACTTAAGAAAGGCTAATAGGTAATGTAACATCTCGCTAGGGCCCTTAGGCGTCGAGCAACGACAGAAAAGTCAGAAAGAAAACTAAGCGAAAACGAAATAATAGCGCGGGCAGGTGATGCGATGCGATGCGACAGGGTGGGTCGGAGAAACAACAAATTTCACGCGGACGAAGCCGCGGGCAGAAGTTAATTAAAAATAATTGTGGTCTTATAGCTGATAACGTGATTGATCAGACTATGCTGAAATATTTCCATCACTCATTCTTTTAAAATACACTTTTTCCTATTTTTCAACTTTTTCCCACTTTCCAAGATCCAACACGCCATTAAGTCTAGTGTATTTGATTCAGCTAGGTATTAATATTTTTTCACCTCCCGACGTGGGAGGTAAAAATATGGAAATGGTATTAGATAAGAGCTAAATATCTAAATGTTCACGAAATTGGCATGTCCGGCTAACACACATTTTCTAGAAATAAAAAAAATATGTTTCTTGTGAGCTTCATTGTAACGTGGATTACATAATTATGGAGGCGTTGGCATACATTAATTGTAGTGGAGGAACTCGTGCCTAAGTAATAATAGCGGCACGGGTTGATCCATCAGGTCACCCATCCAAAGACCAACCCCGGCAAGCTTAGCTTAACCTGATGGTTCGACCCGTGCGGCTATCACTATATTTACTTATATTTTAATCTGTTTCATTGCCAACATTTTTCCGGAATATATTCCAAATGATGGTTTTTACGAACTGTCTACTGACTTAAGATCGGCAATATGTCAATTGTAAATCGCTGTTGGCAAGTTACCAAAAACAAATGTGTATAGAATAATAATATGTTGTTACGATTATTAAACTATTGAGTAAGATGGGAAGTGGTATTAATTTTGCATTAGTTGAGTCCGTGACTTTGTGTGCGTGTACTTGCTAATAGATTAGAGTACTTGGAGAAAAGTATTCCAAGTTTTATTTCAAGACATTTTGACATGTAAAAGATAGTCATTTTTCATTCTGCCTAGCCTTTTCCCAATCATGTTGGGGTCGGCTTCCAATCTAACCGGATGCAGCTGAATACCAGTATTTTACGTGGAGCGACTGCCTTTCTGACCTCCACAACCCAGTAACTGGGTAATACGATACCCCTTGGTAAGACTGGTTGCCAGACTTTCGGCTTCTGACGACTCGTAACGACTGTCAACGATCCACGAATGACAGCCGGGACCAACGGCTTAACGTACTTTCCGAAGCACGGAGGAGTCTCGGTATGTAAAGATAGTCACCCATCTACGTACCAACCCCGGCAAGCGCAGCTTAACCTGATGGATCGACCCGTGCGGCTGTTATTACTTAGACACGAGCTCCAGTCTTGGCCGGGTTTAAGTCATCGTTCTCATCAGATTTAACCGGCTCTCAGAACAGGTAGGAAGAAAACAAATGGCAGTCGATAATGGAGATGCTTGGCACGTGATGTTATTCAGTGTGTCGGGTGTGGTGACTGCCAAAATCACAAGCGGCGCTAAATCTCTCATCAGGGTTATTATTGATATAGTTCGTAATTTAATGAAAGATACGGCGCAAAATAAAATTATAATAGGAAAAATACTCTCATAATTGAATAGAACAAAATGGAAAAGATATTATTCCAAATATATCTACATTGGCACTTATGAAACGTCAGAAGCTAGGTGCACGGTTCAAATTGGTCGTTTCCTATGGAGAAGATCCGGCAAGAAACTCCACGGCTAGGTACTCTATTAATAAAAGGGTCTAACAATGTTTTAAAACTACATTGTTAATAGATATGGGAGGACAGTGTAGGCCTGTCAACAAATAACAGGTATTTTGTCAAGTACCTGATACTTGTAGTGGTACTTATATCAATGGTTTGCAACATCCACTATCCGAATCTAATATGCATAGGTGCCTACTACATATGAATGAGCTATAAGAAACAAAATGTAACATGCCACTAAACGAGAATTTTCGCTCATTATTATCAAAAAAATATAATATGAATTTCTGTCTAAATGAAATGTATCACAAATCTAATCAGCACGATGGTGATTTATGATATCTTTTTAACTTGATTGGTGGAAAATGTTTGCTAATAAGATTCATTTAATTGACTTATGCAAATTATATTGAAAAAGTCATTGCGACATTCTCCACTTCATATTCAAATAATCCGACATTCCTAAAATACAAGATGTATCAAACAGCCATAAATTCAGGATGCTGATGGGGCTGCCCCGATTCTGCAGCGCATCAGGGATGTTCGCCGAGTCGCAAGTAGACTGTTTCTATTCTACTATGCGAAAGCGGTGCACATCCCTGGTGCGCAGGGTTCGGGCTAGCTCCAGCGGCATCCTGAGGGTATTCGCGCAGAGGTTCGATTGTCAGTACCTGAACCATTGCTGTATGATTCACATACTGAGCAATCGATACCTATAATTCTGTCTAATTGTGTGTGTGTGTGTTTTAATTATTACTTCTCTTTTTTAAATGTTGTTTCATGTCTGTCTATGACCCTTTTGTTGGTCGAAATAAACGATTTTTATTTTTTTTTAATAAATAAAACTAACCAAAAATAGCCCTACATTTATATCAACGTGATTAATTAAATTGTGCGCAGGCGCAGGTGAATCTAGGAAGTGTGGCGTGCCAGCTCTGAATACTAGCTGAGTCACTGGCACACCTGATAGGTGCAAAGGTCGTTATGATAAATAGGGCTGGCATAATGAAAACAATTTTGGGTAGAATACGTCGCGTCATATGTCCGTACCGTCCAAAAGTGTTTCTATTGTGGTTATGCTAAGCGTGCTGGAGGATATACGTACATAATAATAATGACGTAACCACATAAGAACATAACGTTAGTACTGATAAATGATAAATGATTTATTTTCTGTAAGTAGTACTCGTAGTAGTACTCGAAGTACTCGTAGATACTTTAAAGAACGCGTAGATGAATATGTCTTACGTTTTCGTCACGCGTTTTTTCTAGGGCCATTTATCCCTAATCTATTTATACATTATACGAATTAATTCATTTGAATTCCTATTTTCACTTTTTTCCTAGTTATTACACAGGTGATATTTTTGCTGAAAATCAGCGCTGTTGACGATAGGTTCGTCCGAAGTTATAGCATTTTGCTGACCTATTCTTGCACAGATGCGACGCACAGCTTCAGTTTTATTTTTATTATTGTTTGCTTGTTACAAAAGTAGTTATTTTTCCACTCTGCAATCGGCATTTTGGATAAGTTTTAATTATTCATTTGCTAGTGTCGCAACTCATTACGCAATAAGTAATGTAAATTGTCTTTGATCTCTGGCCATGACAACAAAGCAATGGACAAAATTTGTCAAACTTTCATTACTTTTGACTACTGAATACGAGGCTTTTGGCTTATTTGTAAATTATTGTTATATGTATTTTTTTTATTATTGTTTGTGCAGACTACACCATTTTTTTTTACTGAATATATTTTTTTAATCTCGACTTTAAGAGTTAATTTTAATAGGTTTAAATCTAATAAAATTATTAATGTTATGTTATTTACGAGACAATGGACGTCCGTAAGTTGGGTTTTAAACTAATGTACTCCTGATAAAACCGCAATCAGTTATTCTGAAAACCATTTTCGGCGAAACATTTTTAAGCATTAGCGACAGAAATGCTTATAGCCTGATTCGCAAGAAATCGTTCGCAATATTCACCCAATGAGCCAACATGACGTGATAATTGCTTCAGTACTTCCCATTAGCCGAAGATATGTAAAGCTTATAGTCCTCACCACATGTCTAGCCGCTAACTAGTAATTACCGCCTATTACGAAATACAGTATGATTCAATTAGCCATTATGAAATACATAACTATAGCTACATCCTCGTGATTCAGGGTATATCTGTAATGTGCTTGACATTACTGTTATAATTTATTAGTTCAGCTATCTAATCGTGTAAAACGTTTTCGTAAACGATTCCGACTAATCTGTTTCATTTTGACAGTTCAACAACATTCATTGCGTTATTTACGTTGTTGAGCGGATTTCTTTTTCGAACTTATGAGGCAATGGATTAGCGATCTGTTTCAATCCGATCCAGATTGTGATAGATCGTGTATTACGCAATTAGGGTGCTGATTTAATTGAATGTGTAACGAAATTGACTTTCTATGTATATTTTTTCAATGACTGAATAATTGTGTCATAATGTTCCTAATATATTTGTACACCACCCATGGTTATAATATAGTGTAACTTATGAACCTTTTCTAACATCCTCTGAACCTGTATTAGGCAAATATATGATTTGTTTTGAATTATACATAATAATAATAATAACTTTTTATATTTTTTAATGTTTTTTTCTAGAAATATTTAAAAAACTATTTTATTTAACCGAAAAATTATGGAATAAAAATTAATAAACGAAATAATAACTTTAAAATGTGTTAAAAACACGTGGCCCGCAGTAATACTTCTGTACTTCTCTGTACGGTCGAAGAATAAAATGCCTTAGCAACCGAAAGCCCTTTTTTTGGTTACACAGCATCAGAAACATTTTTTTACATTTATAACCGTAAAAATCAAATCAATTTGTAAAATAATAAGTGTCAAATGGAAATCATTCTGATAACGGCTCACTCCTTTACTTCTTTTCTTTTTCTCCACTGTTCGCATATCGATTCTTTATAAAGAATCTATGAAATAATATTTGTACGTGCTCAAAAAGGTTTACTTCACACAGCAAACTCCAATAACTCAAATATTTATTCGAAACTAGATGAAGCGAAAATTCTGCTTCATAAATCCTAAATCGTGATCATCGTCAGCATAAATCCTAATCACCACAAAAATAATTGAAAGGAACTTCGGGTTTTCCTTTATTTTTTTTCAGATTAAGGCGGAAAATGGAAAAAACATACAATAAGTAATTCTTACCTCTCGACTGGAAAAAATCCAACATGTTGTCTATTCTCACGTCCACAGCTATTTTAACTTCACTATGGCCGCGCACCTGAAAAAATTATAAGAAAAAATATTTAAAAAATAGTTCGGTAAATGATGTTAATAATTCTAATAACTACACATTTCTAGTGACTAAATAATAATTTATTGAGAAGTACAGAGAGTGCCCAGGTAATATTCAGAATAGACTTTGGTAGAATAAATATCTTCACAAGAGCTTTGTGAAACTACCGATTAAAACCTCAGTAGCTATATTATTTTGATCAACTCAAATGGCTTTAGGTGGCAGTAATGCCAAACATAAAATGTATAAAATTAGGAAAATAAACTATACTTAGATAAAATTAGGAAGTATATTTTAAAATTAATTCAAGTTATGGCAAATTAAAACTTTTCACAATTACTTAGCCATAAAAGTTAAATTTAATAACAGTATAGGTATGTTTAGTTTATAAATTATGGCGTAAATGATTACCTACTTAACACATTTTAATACTATAATTTATATTAAACATGGCCTTTAAACATTAGATGTCATATCCTTTTATAAACGAGCGTAGCACTCTAAGGACTAGTACTTAATGCTGAACATAAATTACAGCTTAACTTGAATATTATAGAGGTTATTAAGATATAAGTGAGCACACTTATGAATAGAATATTAATAACGAAATGACGTCTCTAGCATAGCTCTTAGAAAAACCGGCCGTGTGCGAGTCGAAGTCGCACACGAAGGGTGTAACTACCAACCTACAATAATGTACCTTGTATGGGGACCCGCTTTAATTTTTATTTTATTATTTGTGGTTATAGCGGCAATACACAATCTTTCAAAATTTCAACTGGCTACCGGGGCAACTGGCTATTTCGCGGGTATTCCGGTATTATACATTATAACAGCGAATCAATTTTCACGCCTCCCCCTTAAGACCTAGGAGAAATATTTTTTGATATTCGGATAGCTCATGATCTAAAGAATAATATTATGAATAAAATATCTAAAAATAAACGCGAATTTTCGCGGATTAAAGCTAGTAAAGTAAATAAAGCTAGTAAATATGAAACGAAAGTCGTCAATGAATTTGCACAATAAACTTTAATTAGAAACTTCAGCTGCCGTTTCTTCGCAAATTACCTGAATATTAATCTCCAATCAGGAAAATACTTTAAATATTAACTCAACATGTTTGAAACAGTGAGTAAGAAATTATAGAAGAGTCAGTTGTAACAACCTTAGAAAAATTAGTTGTCACTACTAAGGACTTTGCGTACAAGTCCTTAGTAGTTACAACTGATTTTTTTCAACTTGAACGCAGTATAAAATCTGTCTATTTAATTAAAAATGAAATGCTATTCGTTGGTAAGCGCATAATGTTTTAAAAATGTTCGTAATAATCCGATTAAGGTTCCTAGGGAAAGAAAAATTGGAAAATTTAAAAAATCGGAATAACTGAAAGTCCTTTTTTCTATGGGATTTTATTATTATCAGGAAAAATTCCATCGGGTCAGCTAGTTATTAATAAAGTTTAGTTTTTCGTTCTGGAGCTCTACTTAAAGAAAATATACTATTGTTTCATATTCTTTCGATTTTATTATAATATTTTAGGCAGAATCTAGTCCAAGAAATTAAATACACATGAATCAGACAAACGCCAGTTTTTTCGACGTTAAGTTATGGAGTGTTTTGATTCCGCCTGAAGCTAGGAACTATTGCACTTCTTTATATTAATTAATTAATTATTTTTTATATATATAATGTGTTTAAAATTTTAATTTTACATTATGATCATATGGATTGAAATAAATGATATTGATTTTGATAGGGCTTCTGCTCTTTACATTTAGTATACAAACGTTTGCCTTTATGTTAATAACACAATTAATCTTCCCTTTTGTCGAGTCAAAGTTTCGTTAATTAATTTATGTATATCAACTAATAGGTAAACGACGTCGGCTTACATAGATTAACGAGAATTACTTAATGTGTGCTTGACTTAGGTGACTTTGAACTTAAGAAATTGGGGAGGAAGATCATTAGCCGCTCCCTTCTGACTCAAGCTCGGTTCCTTCAAACAAAAACGAATCGTTATGCTTCATTATTGCTAAAGATACAAGAGTCTTAATTTCTGCATCCAGTCTGTCCCAGCCACCTTTTTATGTTCGTCGCTGGGGAGCGTCTACGCTTGCCGATAAGCGCCATCCTGTATAGAAGTAACCAATAACGGTTCGTAAATTATAGGAATCCGCGTTGAGTGGATAAAAATACGAGTATTGATCGAAAAAACACATGTTATAAGCTTGCACATTAATCCACATCTTAAGTTTTAGTAACCTGATCACACAAGAAAAAAGAAACAATATTGTACATGGTCAAATTAAATTAGCTAACGAAACTTAACAAAGCAGAACGAAATCTATTTGCTGATACTGAGAATAAATCTAATTCTGTAGTTTCTGAACAAAAATCATTATAGTTTTTGCACAAGCGACGTAGAGGCGCCCGCAGACCAGCATTGGTGCGGCAATGGGACGCAGCAAAAAGAGGACGTGCGCGCACCTCTCGTCTAATAACAGTTCTTGGGACACAGTAGCATATTTTATTAGTAATCTCAGAGCAGTTATACCTGTTATAGCATACGTCGAAAAGAAACATAATTTCTAGATATAAACGTCTAGACTTCAGGCTCATAAGATTGTATTTATTAAGTAGATTTTTATAGGTTGGGAAGTTGTGACATCAATCATTAGGCAGTTGCCCGCCAGATACAACACCCGTCTGGTCGGAGTATCCTCCCTTTTCTATAGAGGATGAATCAATAGTCCGCAATACATTATTTATTTATTTGTATGCGTGTAGTGTCTAAATGGATTCTAAGGAGCTCACCTACTTAAAGTTTGCGTAATAACTAGAGGTTCAAAGACATTGAACATGTTTAGTGCGAAAATTAATTGGACTGAAGGAGATCCAGAGGATGAATTAGATGAATTAGGAATGTTTAGAGGTAGGTTTTCAGTAACCCGTCAGTCAGATGTCTGAGATGTCAAAAAGGTGTTAGAAGTGTCAGTAAGGTTAATCTAATCTAATTATTTTTAAAGAGTTAATCAAAACAATCTTTTAAATTCGTTTTTTTTAATATTTCTACGAGTTGATTTTAAAACTTTGCTATGAAAGTTTGACCTTATGTCTGATGAACTCTCATTTACTTTTAATATAATTAAATTGTATCCTATGAATACCATTTTTGTCATTGGGTTTTATGCATTATTGATTGTCACTAGACTGCCTTGTAGGTCTAGTGGTCGCAAGCGCTACTGCTGAGCATGAGGTCCTGGGTTCAATTCCCAGGTCGGGCAAAGTGATAATGAGTTTTTCCATCTGAAATTTCTCAGTAGCAGCCCGGAGTCTGGAATATGTACCCAATGGTGGCAATAGGTTCGCCCCCTGTACTATGGGTACACCTCTGACTAACCCTTCGGGGAAACAAGGCGTGATGTTATGTTATGATTGTCAATTTTACTCTTGTTTTCCTAAAATTCTTAATACAATACCTGTCTATCAAACATTCGGTAATTGTTAAAAACTTAGTGCAATATTTTTCTTAATATTTGATGAAGCTTCACATTTCTGAACCAAATTAACCCCGTAGTTCCCTACATAAATATAATGCGGATTTACGAGCGGAGCAGAATAGATATTTCAATCCATTTCAGATTCAATTCTTCCATACTCCTTAAAAGAGAGTGCCAATTCTATGTTCTAATCTTTATAGGCACAAAATATAGCAATTTTTACCAGTACCCCCCTATTTTTTTTATTGAATTGCCTTTATTGTAATTTTATTTTTATAATATTTTTATTTTATTTTAATGTTAATATTTGTTCTACATTTTTTATTTGTTCAGCTCAGTATTTTATTTGCTTTGATTCTATAAAACAAAAATCTTTTTCTATTGCTAAACTTAATTTTAAGTAAGATAATTTTACCAAACTTTTTTTTTTTTTTTGCTGCTTTCTTTCATAGTACTTGTAACCTAAATGTACTGTAACCTAGCTCTGAAGCCAGGGTCTCAAATGTGTTTTGTATCGTATGTATGGCCATAAAGAATTTATTTATTTATTCAACCGCAAATAATACGGACATGCAAAAACCACACATTTAATAGCATTTCCCATTCTACTAACGACGCTATAAATGTTCACCAACTCCAAAGTTTATGTACGTAGAAACATTAGAATTTACGGCGACACACTTTAAGCTATGTCACGTTTAAGTGTTCAAGAATTACCATTATTAATTATAGTTATTGTATCACTACATATAAGTTGCTATTTAGGTAGTTACTATGCTTGAATTCTATGCGTTTGATGTTGTTTCGGTAGGTAAGCGTCTTGTATGATGTAAATGGTTATTAGATTGGATTTCTGCGGTTGCCTAGTCACGGATGAGGTGTTTTTTGATGTTCTGTTTACCTATTTGCAGAATAGGTTTCCGCAATTCATTAATGTATTAAGTCAATGTATTTACTAACTATATCAACTATAAAACAACAGAATGTTTAACTGAAAATAGCAGAATATTGTAAGAGCAGAATATCAACTCGAAAAATAAAAAAAAACAAACAAAACTGACTTCGATAAAATTGAAAGTAAAATAGTTTGGTACCTATCATAAAATGACAAAATGGTACATTTATTTTCGACATATTCAACGTGGTATCGGAGTCGATACGATTACTATCTATATTTATTTCTTTTTTATACGTTCCCCCACCCTAGGAATTTCTCCTGTATTGTGGGTTTACAAACATTTTAACTCACATACACAAACAGCCAGAACCGGAACAACTACATGTAGAACACACAAATATTTGGTAGGTAGGTAGGTACTTATGTAGGTATGTAGGAATGTATGTAGATAGGTATGTAGGTAGGTATGTAGGTAAGTAGGTATGTAGTTGGGTAGATAGGTGTAGGTACGGGTAGGTAGGTGTAGGTACGGGTAGGTAGGTGTAGGTACGGGTAGGTAGGTGTAGGTACGGGTAGGTAGGTGTAGGTAGGTAGGTGTAGGTAGGTAGGTGTAGGTAGGTAGGTGTAGGTAGGTCGGTGTAGGTAGGGGTAAGTAGGTGTAGGTAGGTAGGTGTAGATTGGTAGGTGTAGGTAGGTAGGTTTAGGTAGGTAGGTGTAGGTAGCTAGGTAGGTAGGTGTAGGTAGCTAGGTAGGTAGGTGTAGGTAGCTAGGTAGGTAGGTGTTGGTACGGTAGGTAGGTAGGTACGCCGTAGATAAGTACGTAGTGCTACCCGTACGAAGCCGGCAGTCATGCAGCCGGCAGCTAGTTAATGATAACAAAAAAATGCAACATGTAAGTCATGGTTTTGACCTGTAACTTGAACGTCTGTCATATATTAACATGTGACAAATATGTTTCGTAAAAGAAAATTCCTATCTTTACACCCTACAATGCAAATATTTCAGCCTATAAACAAGAATATCAAGAGCAGGTGTGTTGAATCATCGTCTCGTTGTCTAAATACCTTGACCTACTAATATTACATTCTTTCCATGACGTCACGTGTTATGAGAAGTTTTTGAGAAGTGGATTGAAAATAATTAGTTTTGGTTAAAGATTTAATTTATTGTAAAATTTTGCTAAATATTAATTTATAATTTAATTCAATATTATTTATTAATTAAATATTATGAATTATTAATTGGCTAGTTATTATTTTGTAATTTTCAAAACCGAGCCGTTTCGTCTCCCGCAGAGAAATTGAACTTTGGCTACTTAAAAAAATAAACATACGCAGCCAAACATATTTTTCTGTCATATTTTAAAAATATGGAACTGCAGATGGTACCTAAACGCAACATTGACTCGATAGAAGAATAAAAAAACATCAAAATTTAATAATCTATGTTATGAATTCCTCTAAAAGTCTAAAACATTAATTGAAATTGTTTATTCACTTTTTTTATTATATACAATACAAATAAATACAATTGAACTGTTTTAACAGCTTTTTACTAAATGTATATGAAAGCAGATACGGTAGGTACTTCTCACAAAAAAACCGGTCTATCTCTCTGTCTGCCTGTTTGTTCCGGCTAATCTCTGAAACGGCTGGACCCATTTTGACGGGACTTTAACTGGCAGTAGCTAGTTTTGATATCATAATTCAGCTCTTTGCTACTTCATAATTTGTAGCAAAGAGAATTCAAAGAGTATTCTTCGAATCTAACATTGATAGTTCAAAAACAAAACAATCTAGCTGAATGACACTTTTTTCATAAAGGTAGCAAGTTACTTTGGACCCATTTGAGTTTAAATCATAGGACATGCAGTGTTGGTCTGGCTGGAGGCCTCAATTTATTCAGGCATCCCCAGGATAGCCCGGTTAACCGGCCGACCAACTCCTAGGTTGACCTGCGACTTATTTGCTAGACATAACCAAACAAAATATTAAAATATTATAAAATATTTATTTAGTTTTTGTGAATACATTAGATGTCACAATAGAAGTAATAAATGAAGATCTAAAATATTTAAAATTAAGAATAATAAAAATGAAATATAAAAAGAGGTTTTATACCTTGTTCGCTGTACACAAAAAAAAACGTTTTTGGTATAATTGTGCAGTACGTACGTGATGGAAAGATTATTATAGAAAAGCTTATGTCACCGTATATAACCTAGGTAGGTATAATACTTTTTATAATAATCGTATACAGATAGAACTATCTTTCTGTTCATAATTTTAACGAAGCAAAAACAGTTAGCATACGTGTTAGTTAAATATATCGAAATAAAGTGTTAGAAAGAACAATCTTTAAATAGAATGTCGCGCCTGGGCACTCTCCAATTTCACACACAGCAACAAAAAAAAAACTTGTCACTCGAAATTATTACACCACAAATCGTCACTATGTCACTAGCACTTAATATTAACGATAATAAAAACGAATTCATTAAAAAATCTACACAAAATTTAATTGAAACACACACGAACTAATTTGTAATTTAAAAATAATTAATTAAAAAACATTTTGACATATCAATATTTTCCGCGGCAAATATTTTTGCTAATCTGTCATTGCATTTATTTTTTATAATGCAAACTTTTTATTGGAAACTTACTCTAGTGCGCGCGCCTAACGCAAAGATACTGCTTCTATTCAGCCCATCGCGTTTCGTTCGCTAAATTCTAAAAAAAGATGGGACACTCATTCGTGTTGAGTGCGAGAGTACATATCGGGACGACATTGTAGTTTTTTTTTAATGTTTTGTGTCGGTACGTCTAGTTTCTTTTAGAACTTGACTCTTATGATATTGTGTCATTGTAAATAGGTTATTGGTGCAACTGGGTTTTTGTAAACATGTCGTATCTTATTTTTATCATCTAAAGACACATTTTAATTATTAAAAAAATATTTAAAAAAATAAAAATATACGTTTTGAATAGGTATTTCTTTTTTGACGGACAAGACGTTGACGATGCTTATATTTTTACAACACAATGTGATCTCAATTATATTTTCTAGTCTAGGTACTAAAACAAACAGATCTAATTAATTATGTTTCAAGTTCAAAGTAAAACGGAAATGTATACATTCGTGAAAAGATTTAAATTGTAATGAATTAAGATTAATACATGGCTACTGTTTGGCAATGCATTAAATTGATTTCCACCAATTTGTAATGGCAAAAAAAAAGGTGAAACACTATTTTGCTGGCTCAAAAAAAAGAGAGAAGAGTTTTTAATGTATTATTTAAAATGTTACTTTTAAGTATTTTTTTATTACCTAAATTAGATCCTATTCTAAAAAATGTGTTGTAAAAGTTATTAGAATGGGAACTCTTTTGCTTGACTCTGCCTCTCTCTTTCTCTCTCTGTATCCTTATTTCTAGAAACATTAGAACAAGATGCACCACTTTTCAATGCCAATAAACGAAAATGAAGTGGGTGACAGTAGTTATTAATAGTTCTAAGTTGTGTATCCGCGTTGTTGTTGGCAGAGAGCGGTATTTCGTAATGTCACTACAATTGAGAGCTCAGATATTGGCTCCGTGTGCAATAGATATAATTGGTGTCCAATTTTCACACTCAATTTAAATTGCCACGCTTTCAAAATGGATTTTAAAAAGTTAGGTCTTTAATTTCATGGCTTCGTCTAAAAAGACAAAGACAATTATTAAAGAACAAGTGGCCAAGTGCTAGTCGGAATCGCACACATAGGGTTCCGTACCACCGTACAATATTTTACGCATACAATTTTTACACCCCTGTGATAGACGGACGGACGGACGGACATTAAGGACAGCGGAGCCTTAGTAATAGCGTCCTGTTGGCACTCAATGCATAGTGAACCCTAAAAATGATGACCTATTAGTTGAATCGATTCCCATCATGGCATATTGTTCGGTTACTAGCTGATGTCGATTTACTGCAGTGGATACCATGCGTGGACAAATAAAATATGTTTTGTATCGAATATAGTAGATAGATCAATCAAATCAATAAAAAATAGCTAAATAAACATATCAGTAACAACATCGGTCGCAAGGCGCACGATGTGACGTCGTATCCTGTGTACTTATAATGTTTTCGCTCTAACTGAAAATGTTTAAAATTATTGCAAGACTTATATGCATGTTTTACATAATTCTAGCATACAAGCCATAATACCATTAAAAATCATAATGCTATCATTTTACTAGAACATACGATAATGTGGTCTTACGTGCTCGTGCCGTGTAACGACACGAATATGGATAATTTGGAATTCCTCCAAATATGGCCGACATTAATTGATCCCACTCCATTACTCATATTTACCTACGTCTTATTCTAGTTGTCACTAAATCATTATTATTATCACATTATTCCGTTTCTAGAATTATAATTTAATTAAATGTTTACCTTTGATAGAATAAATAATAATACCAGTCTATTATTGCCCCGCTGCCCAACCCTTCGAAGAAATAAAGCGTGATGTTATGTTTTGTTATGTGTGTTGTATTGTCCCACTGCAAGGTCTATTCTCAAAAACTCAAACTCACACTCAAACTCAAACTAAAAGCATTTATTTCAAATAAATCAATTACAGCCACTTTTGAATTGTCAAGCGGTCGGTCGGTCAGTCAGGAAGATGAAGCTAGATGCCTATTCCAAAGCGTAGTATGTTCCTATGGAGAAGAACGGGCAAGAAACTCCACGGACGCTCTTTTAAATTAAAATATGTTACAAAATATTTGTTACATCATTCATGTTGAAATTATACATGTGAGAACAATGTAGAAAGACGTGCACGTTATAAGCGTCCGTAATAAAAATATTGAAACAATTCAAAAATTTAAAAAAGCCGTGGCAGCTAAGAGATGACCAGTCTCTACTGACGGCGCCCGTTCACGAACATGACGCATGGATCAGCACCATTTAGCTCAACCATGTTGAAGAGAGAGAGGAGACAGACGAGAGGTTGTTCCCAAGGACACAAATCAAATCATTTATTTGTTTGACATGACAGTTCAATGGATATTTTCAAATAATAGATACAGTTTTATTTATGTATTTATTTATTTAATTACTTATTTTGCTCTCCTTCTAAAATAACATCTTAAACTTATTTCAATTTCCCAATCAGAACAGGGCAGAACATTCTTCAAAGAAGCAACACGTGTCACCACTTCCACGAGACCAATACATTCATCTCTCCCGTCACAATATTGCCTATTTCCCATAGCTTACTGGCAAAAATGCCAAACATCCTGGCGACGTTAGAGCCGTGTGTTGGCAGCTGGCACGCGATTGCTTCCAGCGGCTATTTATGGGAGCACAGAGCGGGTTAAGGGCGCCCACCGTCTAGATAGTGAAGTATGTCGCTGCAATCTGGTTTTGGTTCATTTTTCCTTTGCACTACATAACAATCCCCGAAGAGTTACACAGAGGTGTACTTATAATACACCCACATGTCGCCAGTTATGTTAAAATCCCATGTAATAAGGAGCGAGCCTATTCCCATCAACCGGGCACGAATTCAGACTCCGGGCTGAAATACCCAAATAATTGAAAAACGCATAAACACTTGGCACAACCTGGAAATCGAACCCAGGACCACATGCTCAGCAGTAGTGCTTGCGACCACTAGACCAACGGGGCAGGTTCCCATTGGCTACTTTAATATCATCGTCATCATTGGCAGACTAGTTGTGCTACGCACCGCTTACTGCTAACTGCTTACTATAACCCTCTTCCCTTTTGTGCTATGCTTCCCTGGTCTGTGCTACTCTCATCTAGGTCTACACCACGATCTGTTATAGGTGGATCCACGCTGACATTGTTTTCTTGGTTGGGACAACAGATAATTGTATTGGTCTGTGTTTAGCTTAGTCTTATAATGTGGACGTTGGATGTAGGATCTTATAAAGTCAATCGATCTGCCTAGACTTTTCTCAACTTAACTATTACCAGTATTTTACATGGAACGATTTCCTATCTGACCTACACAACCCACTGAGTAATACGATACTCCTTGGTATGGCTGGTTGTCAGACTTTCGGACTTCTTAAGACCCGTAACGACTCACAAAGATTGACGAACGCCATCACCAACGACTTAACGTGCTTTCCGAGGCACGGAGGAGTCCCGGTATATAAAAAAAAAAAGAAAAAAAAAGATGGTCAGTTATCCACAGACCAACCCCGGCCAGCATAATTTAACGTAATAGATCGACCCGTACGGCTGTTATTACTTAGCCATGAGCTCACAGACGATCACGAGCACGAGCTAGGATATTATCAAGTAACAATACACATTTTACCATCAGACAAAATTACTAAGGTACTATTGACTTATAGATTACCGTTAAAATATCAGCCTACTTGAAAATTCAGCTATGACCTTAAAGGTCGGCAATCCTCTTTGTGTCTCAGGTGGCAGTGATCATTTTCCATCAAATAAATTGTTGGCATATTTGCCACCTTATTGAATTAATAAGTTTCTGCTAGCATTGGACATTCGGCCGTCACAACACGTAAGGAAGCTTCGTACCGTATTTGAACATTCCGAAATGTATCTAATTAAGTACGTATTATACCTATTGAAAGAAAGTTTGCAACAGTGTAAGCCTCGTGCAGACTGGCGCGACACGACAGGGCGACGCGACTCTACCAATACAATTTCTAAGAAAACTTCACGGTAGAACAATTCCGGGTCTCACGTCGCGCCAGTCTGCATGAGGCTTTATTTTAATTCTCCCAATTATTATAGATAGATAGAATACTCTTTATTATGTTCAACACAAAAATACACCTCACCACCAGGGACCGAAAAACCTTTCTAAATTACGGTACAGGTATCGAAGAGTTTTGGTTACATCTACGATTAAGGTTACCACTATCTGGGTAACTGAAGAAGAAGAAACATGTTACCTCTTTTAGGTTACCGTTTTAATACCGGTTACACACACAGATGCGATGCGCGCTCTTTGACTAAAGCCCACAGCACGTGGCAATTTTTATTTCGGTATCCGGTTTTAATATTGGTTGTGTTCAATTTAAGGTAACCGTTAAAAATACCTGTAAAAAATATGAATGATGTAACTGAAACAAATACCCGTCTTGATCATACCGGTTTCGGTCCCTGCTCACTACCTGCTCATGCTCACAAAACGATTCACAGGAATAAACTCGCGAGCAATTTAACACGTTATTTTTAGCGAAATATAAACATCCGATATCATAATCAGAATGGAATTACGTTGTGGGTGAGCTCTAGCGTGGGTTGCCAGTGCAAACACGTGCGCTGCAATGTCAGTGGTGCATTATTTTTATATTTTGCAACATTCACGAGTGATCTGTGTTGAGGATGCGATGATTTTTATGTGAGTTTTATGATGGAGAAAGTTTGGAAAGTTTATTTTTATTTTTTTTATTGTGAATTGCACTTTTGTTTATTTTAAACCGTGGGCGCATTTAAATAGAAAAATATAAGATGTTTGCGTTTACGATTTTTGGTGTGCAGGCAAGATTGTAATTTCAGATTCTCTGAAAATAAAAGATCAAATAAAAAAACATAGAAATATCTACAGCGTGTTCACTTTCTCCCATGATAAACTCTTGATATAAAAACATCCGCATTTCAAGATTATATCTAACTGAACAATATTACGTGTCATCAACAATAATGTAAAAGGAATTTCTTCTCTTATTTTCTGGCAAAAAAAAGAGTAGTTAAATTCTAATCTATGATTGGGTATCAACCACACAATGAACAAGTTTTATAAACGACATCATTTTCAATCAAAAATCCCTTACAAATTCAAATTACAATGTGAAAATTATCACACAAAGTTCGAATTATGTTAAAACGAATTTCTATATTCACATTACGGTTATCGCATTTGATCTGCTAAGGATCATCCATCATCGAGAAGTTGTTTTCGTCAAAAAGTTGATCCCGCTTTAATGTAGCATTGCTAATGCGCCTGCAAGTTGCTCGCTGTATGTAAAACGTATTACAAGTTTTTGATAGAAAGGTCTGGTTGAGGTTTAGTTTGTTATTAGAATGTTGATTTGAGTGTGAGTAATTCGAAGACTTATGATAGTTGAGGTATAATTGCTTTTTCATTGTACAACCTTAAAAAAAAATTTTTTTCGCTTTCATAAAGTATCACAAATGGTGATAGCACCCACACACACACAGTCACATTACACACATGCACACACCTCCACAGTCACATCACAGTCACATTACAGTCTAGCATAATAGCTAATAAGTAATTTAATTAAAACTTAAACTGCTAAGTAATGGAAAAACTAAGAAATCATCCAATACCGTCTTTCTTATTCACTATAAGTTAAGGGAAAGATACTTGATTCACGTGTTCTTTAAAGATACAATTTTTTGATGAGTAAAGATAAATTAAACTATTTTTTGGCTCTCGTTTGCTCCCTAATCAATGCTCCCTCGTGAGGTGAGATAAGTAGGGAGGAAACGTGAATGCAAACTCCCCTAGAAAAACGATCAGTGGTTTTCAATATTATCTAGAAACTAAGCGCCCTATCTCTTTCGTTATTGTAGTATAGTGAAACACGCCATGCTAGAGTTCGCAAGATAAGTCTGAACTAATCAAAATCAAATCAAAAAAGTTATTTATTCAAACTAGGCTGAGAATCAGCACTTTTCGAACGTCAAAATAACATAAGACAGTCCCCCAAAACGCCCGCCCTTCACCACTTCCTAGTGCTTTAGCTGGGAAGAAGAAGTGGCGCAACAAACTCCCCAGCAGTAATAAGTGTGCCACCGTCTGGTTGCTTGTATTAGGTCAAATTAAGTACCTATAGATTTAATATTTTATTGAGAAATAAATATTGATTATGACTAATCGCTAGGCAGGGCAGACTGATTACTATTTTATTTTATGTGATGATAACAGAAGGACGCTGACAAAAAAAAAAAGCAGAAATTACAAATTGTTACAGACATTAAAAAAAATGCAGAAAAAACACATCGTTTCAGACATAATTTTTTTCTTGAAATCGACCCAATTTCATACAACGTCTCTATCTGACATGATGACGTAATTTTTCTAAAAAAGGGTCAATTTTCTCCAGTAAAAGTTTGCATAAAGACGTTTGCGATCAAAAAGATCCGAGACCTTTTCATGGAAGGTTATAAAGGAACGTATTTGCCACCAAAAATAGCTTTTTTCTAAAGCTGTCGAATTAAAAAGGGCCACCGTTCGGATTAAATTTCAAGGGTTTCATGAAGAAGTGGACGAAAATATTTCATTGCCACTGAATTATTTTGGAAGATTTCTTTCAAATCTTCCGGCGAGGAGGATTTATTATGCCTTCTGGCGGTGTTAGGAGTTAAGTACCTATCGAAGAATTTGACTTTATTAAAAAAAGGTTGGATCTTCCGTAAAGGTTCTTTTTCTGTATTAAATGTCGCTGCTTGACGATTTTGGTATTTTGGATGTATTTCCTATTTAATCGAGATTAGAATCTATGAAATTTCCGATTGAATACGTCTTGTATAATTTAGATTATTAATCAAACCAGCGAAATATTTGACAGCTATTTGCGACGTTGCTAACTTTTAGAAACCACACTCTTAACGAAAAAAGCACCACACAAAAAGGTATTCTTAAAAAAAGTTTCGAAACCAAAAACTTTGAACATGGAATCCTTGGAGGAAAGGGCCAATTTCCATGTTCGAAAACCAATATTTTTGTGCCTTTACCGGTACAGGTAATGTGTGTACATGCCACTCCGACTTCGAATTGGTTATCGAAATGTCGATGGAGCCTTTTACCTGCACCGTCAGATGTTTGTGGTAGTAATGGTCTTTAATACTTGAAAGTTTAGAGTGATCGTCCCAAAGGCACTTTGGGAAATATGGAGTGCATTACTGGCCATATTTTTGATATTTAAGGAGGATATACTTGGTGTTCTGTTTTTGAAAATGGAGCTGTATGTTTGCGATTAGAGTTAGCCAGAGAAATGGAACTCGTTTAAAATAATTTAAACGTTTTTATCTACACCCATGCTATAAATCCTCTATAAAAGTTTCTGAAACAGTTAGCTTATTGCTAACATTAAGACGACCAGTGTCATAGTAACCATTATATTTATCATCCAAACGAGTGTTATAATGTTGTACTAAATTTCATAATGCAACTCGTTTGCTCCTTCTATTACTTCCAGACAGCAGGCGCAGACCCCGACACATCAGCCACATTTTCAAAAATACGATACGTCACGCTTGGCGGGTACGGACTATGGTCGGTTTAATGTTGGCAATAGCTAACTGTTTCAGAAACTTTTATAGAGGATTCATATCATGGGTGTAGATAAAGTCTTGTAAGCAACTGTAAGGTATTAAAACACTCATGTGATAAACCCACATTCGCATAAATAACTATTAATCGTCTAGGAAAAGTTATAAAACCCTCGGGTTAATCAACGTTAATGCCTTGAATTTCAAGTGCAGTAGCAAATTTTATAAAAATGCCGCATTGTGCCACCAGTAAAGAATTTCTCAAGAAATGATTTGATCTAGGGGCACCTTCATAAAACCAGCGACTTATAAGTATTAAAATTGGTATTTTAAGTAAAAATCACAAAGTATTACCGCACATAGATATTCGACGAGCTACGACGGAATCAAACGAATTTTCAACGTGCTTACGGAAAATAGAACTGTTAGGACACTTGCACACTTGTTTATAATCCGACTGGATTCTATGTACGAATAAAGTGAATTCTTTATTTTTACCTGCTGCCATAAAAACAACGAAATAACACCCACGGGAACCGTAAAGAAAATTAAAAGCGACAAAAGGATTTTGCTATTTTGGTGCGCCACGAAGTTTTTCAGAGAAAAGAGAAAATAGCTCCACAAATAAATGCTATTTTTGTGCCTATTTCATTGTGCCTATTACAATTACAAGAGTAAGTAACTTTAATTAAAATTTGCTCGGATCTATCCTTTGTCTGAAAATTGATTAATCCAATTGGGATCAGTTTTGATTTAAATAAGACCCATTTAGAAATTTTAATTAGAGGATATCCCTCCAATACCTAAACTCCTGGGAAGAGAGAAATGTCAGAATTTTTTTTTTGACTAAAATCGATCTTACAATAAATTAAAGGTTAGGTAGTTAATGCTAAAAATAATAAAAAAGATGATGTAATCACACTACTGGAGCCAAGTTTATGCGATTCATCGCCGAGTATACACGATTCACTGATCGCGTGTAGCCGGGTATGCCTGATTCAGCGTCACCGACCTGAGCGTGACGGTTCAGTTTCGTTCACTGTTTTGAAAGAGCGCAAAGTGCGCTTAAGGAAGTTTTCACTTCAAAAATACCTTGTAAATAAGTTGAGAATTTAATAATAAGGTTCCTACCTACAACTTCAAAATCAGCCTAACCTTACCAACAACAAAAAGTGAACACCTACCCAGTTTATGCTTTTATGCTTTTTTAACCACCTAATAAAACCACTTTTTCCTTAAAACAAATACACAATCATGTCTACAAGCCCCATTACACTAAGTCAGCGAATTTACAAAGGAAATTCCGGATGCAGCGAGCAGGGAGTACTTACTTTTACATGTTTAGCGCTCACACGTTTCCTCCACAAAATTTATATTTTCACTACAAACCAGATCAACACTTTTATGTTTGTTCAACGTGGAATTAACACAGAATACTTACGTATTTAAATGCTTTTGAGGTTTTTCATCGCGTGTGAGAATGGTGTGTGAGAAGTAGGTTTTTTTTTTTAATGACTGAAATGGTGCATTTTGAATTAAAAATGATTTTCTAGCAGAAGAAAAAACATACTTGTAGTTTGGCCTTTTTTTTCAATACTTTGTATTATATAAATATAAAATAATGCTAACACAGAATTAAGAAAAAAACAAGTATCATCATCAGCCGCATCGACAGCTGGAACATAGGCCTCTCCAATTGCACGCCATTCAGCTCGATTCTCTCCAACTCTCGTCCAGCTGCTACTAGTCACCTTTGTATCACTTCATCTCTTGGAAATGAGTACATTGCAAAAGTTCCTTTTTGCCTATTCGTTGCTTGTTATCCTACAGTTTGGTAGACGTCTGAACTGCGAGCAAATGTGATGAATAGAAAACTTGAATATAACATGAAAGTGTACTGGAAGCGTATGACCTATATTATCATTTTTATTCTGATATGTTACAGCTTTGTACTGAAATCGTTTATTTTGAAAACTGTTAGTGTCTTTTCCACGGTGAAATACCTTAACATAGTCATAATATCAAGCTGTATTCCCTGAGGGATAAGCAAAGCTGCAAAGCTGCACAGCTGCATTCTGCTTTAGTGCGCGCGGAACTAGTTGGCCGCGCCTTAGGTGAGGGAGGAGGTGAGGGGGCGGGTTGCCGCCATACTAACCGCACTGAGTAATGAAAACAAAGCGCCCCGCCTCCCCGTCCCACCGCTCACATACCTAAGGCGCGGCCAACTAGTTCCGCGCGCACTATAATAACATTAAAGCTTTATGCAATCTTCTGCCTCCAACTACACCACTAAGGCAGAGGACATCGTGGAACACGTGCGCCAAAAGACGAAGTACACGCCGAGGGTGCAGTTACTAGAATCGCACCGGAATGTAAACTTCAAGCGTTCGTCGTGCGTGTACCGAACTGTTATCTGCCCTTCGTCATGGAAGAAGACTTTTGGCCGCAGAACATGATTTTCCATCGCTTCCGCGGACAAGTTCCACAGGACAGCACAAAGTCAAGCTAGTGCAAAGTGAAGTGCTACTAACAAAGTCGTAACCCTTACTTTATTTACACAAGTTTTGTTTATATTTGTATGTTTAGCTTAAGTTATTTTTATAGGCAGGCGAGTCTATCAATGGCCACTTAATTAATTGATACTTTATTAAATCAGATCCAAGGATCGAACCTTGGATCCTAAGCTTAGCAGGCGAAAGCATGTGTGGTGTTACTATACCATTTGCATTATTTTGTTTTTAGGACCATTTGCTAATAGGATGTTTGGATTGTAGGTCGATTTGCTCCTATGACCTATTGATATGGTGCTTGCGACGACAAGACCAAATACAAGTTAAAATTAAATATTTAAATATTATCCCCGACACAATTCCAGGTGATGCGGCAGTTATCGGTTCAAGGTTCTTCGTTCTTCTAATAACATTGAAGTAACAGAACACTCAATTTCGAATCGATCAGACCTGTGAAAGATGCGCACATCCAATCATCAACTAGAAAAGAGCTGATAATATTCATACATATACATATACAGCTGAACCGATTTTCTTGAATTATAGCTAAAAACATTCTCGATCAAAACACACCTTTCAAATAAAAAAAAAATAATCAAAATCGGTTCAGCCGTTTGGGAGCTACGAGGGAACAGACAGATATACAGATACACACTTTAAACTTATAACACCCTCGTTTTCCGTCGCGGCACGGGGGTTAAAAATAGTCTAGTTAGTTTCTTGAATTTCGCAAAACAGTTTCCAATATATCACTGCAGCATACACAAGAACTTTTACTTCCAATACACTATGTATTTCTTTATATTTTTATTTAACTTTCTTCCTACTTTGAAAGGTTGCTCGTTGGCCATTAATGTTGTGAACTTTAGTCGGGGTTACGAAAGAAAAATAACTCTTCGACATCGCATGAACTTAGTTTAATGAAGCTACTGGATTTGCTTTGATTTTTATGTCTGTCGTGTTATACTATTTCCAGCCATTTATTTAACTTTTGACATATTTATTAATATTGACACGCTTAGGAAGTTCCGTAATTATTACATTAAAAACAATAGTAAAAAAATGCAATGCTTTATGGGCACTTTGTTTTATTTTAATAATAGTGACGTGACGTGATTCCAACCGTAAAGTTAGATCGATTAAAACTTCTTTGTGAATAAAATCGATTGTTTCTAGAAATCGAGTCAGAAATGCAATTTGGACATCACTACTTTAGCTGTCAAAAGTTAAAGAAATGGTTGGAAAGATTTCGAAACAGGGAGATTTTGGCATGAAGCATGTTAACACGGCTTGCGGTAGAAAGCTGTCAGAAATCGTCAAATAAGGAAAAGGTGTACCTAATGCCCGAAAAAGTCAGTATCAAATATTAAAAAAAAATGTTTTTGAATACAGAGCCATCTAGTATAAGTTTTTTGGCATTTGAAACATGAGACTTGAACATGAGTGCCTTACAGCACCTTCCGACTATTATTTTTTTATATGTAGTTTTAGAAAATGTAACTTTAAATGAGGCACAAAACCATCTACAGGTTTTAACACTATCCTCTTAATGCGGGGTGCATTAAGAGGATAGTGTTTAATTTAATTCTGTTTAATTTAAAGTTCACAATATTCCTCACAATATTTACACTAAATTATTTAATTACTAAATTAATATTACATCCGCGTACCCAAAACCTTACACAAAACAAACTTCAAACCTTAATTACAAAGTGGTAACAACAGAGAGAACAAACTTATACACGTTGTCAAATGTAAAATGTATGTAAACGTTTGCGTATTCAGTGCGTAGCGTAGATACCGGTCCGCGTAGTGTCGGACTATTCATATGCAGATCTGTGAGACTAGCGTACTGTTTACTTTATGTGGTAATCTTGGATGGAAGGAAAATACAGGCGTTGTCAGTGTAAATGCGATTTGAAAACAGGAAATTGTAGCGCAAACTGCTTAGGACAATGTGGACCATGTAGCCTTGCGCAGATTCTGAAGACTAGCACAGACTTCATAACATTTGTTGTCTCCGTACGTACGTAGCTTAGTATACCGACTTTATTCCTTGAAACAATATAATCAGTAACACGGACTTCGTAGTACAGTGTATTGGACGTAACGTAGACGTAGCTTAGAACAGACTTCTTAGCGATGACTACGTTACGTAGCGTAGACTTCGTAGCCTAACGTGGATTTTGAGCAGAGCGTGGATTTTATCGCAGGCTCATCTTTGTAGCGTGGTGATGATACTGGAGTATTTCGCGAACCTACATTTTTAAACTGTAGTTTGAAGCGTTTCCAGTTTATGTAAATGTTTATACAAACGTTTGATATACAGAGCATCCATTGTGGAATAGCTGATGCCAGCTTACTATTCATATGCAGATCTGTGACAATCTACCACAGCGTGGGTGTTTAGTTTGACCGCAACACTTGCATAAAAGAATAATGGACCAGTTGAATATTTTTTGGTGTGTGTAGATAGGTATTGGATTTATTCACTTCGAAGATAAAAAAATCATCGAAATCCGTGGAAATAAATACATTTTTGTTATTGCATAATATATTGATTCTTTACCCAGAATTACCGGCGTTTATGCGATCATAAGGATAAAAAAAACCTAGTAACACAATTATTGTTAAACAACAATTTAATATTTAAATTGCTGTATAACTCTTCATAACTATAGACACCTACTAGGTATTTACCATCATGTACTCCTAACTTCACATACCTTTCACACCATTATGTCTGTATGCGCTTTTAAGCGATGCTTACACACATACTCTGTATTCCATTTGGGTCTTCCGTTCGCGCTGTGCAGAGATCTAGCGAATAATGCAAGATAAGGCAAATGTCTTACTTTGTTCCACCTCTAAGTGATTTTGTATAAAGATAAGATTGTAGGTAAGTATTGATAAATGATTTATTTTCTGTAAGTAGTTTGTATAAAAACTTTTACACGTCATTTTTTTAAACTAGTTGAGGTCGGCGTTTCCTATCTGACTACTCTGAGAAGAAAGGCCGAAAAAAACTCAGAGGTCACAGTCTCTTTTAAAGTCCAGACATAATCTTGGTCAGATCATGTCAAGACCAGGTAGATTCGAAATTCTGAAATGGTCTTTTGAGGAAAGAACCACACAGAATGAGTGGACCTGGTCCAGTCAGTGCACGCATTTGTCAGTAATCGAGCAGCTCAACCAGTATATATTATATGAGACGGGAAGTTCTAAGTTATGTCAAATAGAATGGATATGTATAGTTATAATATATGCAATTGAATTAGCGAGTTCCTAGTTCAATTGCGTATAAAAAAACTGACATGATTTTTAGATTTTGGGGGGTTTGCAGTAATAAAGCATACTAATTTTAAATTGAACATTGTTATCATCTTCACCATCCTTACGAATGGTGATACGGTTCTTAAATATCCGTCTGGCCCAACCTCTATCCACTATACCAGCTATATTGGGGTTAGCTTCCAGTCTAACCGGATGCTGAATACCAGTATTTTACATGAAGCGACTGGCTATCTGACCTCCACAGCCCAGTAACTGGGTAATACGATACCCCTTGGTAAGACTGGTTGTCAGAATTTCGGCCTTGTGTCGGTGTAAAGACTGTCAAAGATCCACGAATGACAGCCAAGTGCTTAACGTGCTTTCCGAGGCACGGAGAAATTTCGGTTTGTAAAGATGGTCACCCATCCACGGACCAACCCCAGCAAGCGTAGCTTAACCTAATGGATCGAACCGTGCGTTTGTTATTCTTAGCCACGAGCTCCTCAGTCAGTCAGCTCTGATACTACCCTATTTTTCAACTGAACGTTACTCACCACGAGCATTGGCTTCACGAATTTGTTTTGCAAACATTCGCTTCGCGAGCTGATGTTTGCTCACGGTGAGTAGGTACGGTCCATAAAACGGTAGATGCTATTCTTGAGAAATTCATGCCGTTCGAGAGGATGTTAAAAATTCCATCATTAAAATAATTTTATTAGAACAAACAAGAAACAAACAAAACAGGCGTTATCTCACGCCTATTTTGATTACTACGTGTTTATCTCGACTGTAGGTATGTTATTTTATAGTTTACTTAACATTAAGCCTCGTGCAGACAGGCGCGACGCGACACCGGTCATTGTTCTACCGTGAAGTTTTCTTAGAAATTGTATCGTCAGTGTCACGACGCGCCAGTCTGCACGAGGCTTAATAAATAAGTTTTAGCAGATTAATTTTCAAAATTCAGTAATCTTTTTCTGAATAACAAAATAAATAAAAAATACACAAATCATATTTTACTAATATTAAACTGCTCGACACATTGGCAGCTACAGCTATCTCTCATCTTTGCTGCCAAAACGCGTATGACCTATTAATGTGCCAATGCAAAATATTGCTCTGTTGTTATTGTTTTTGTTAGTTATTTGTGTATTGCTATATTTATGTGATATATTTTTACGGAAAAACCCCGCATACCTAGATGGAATTATTTTTTCAAACTATCTGTTTGTCTGTTTTACTAGCATCTTATTGAGAAACCTACTACATACGTTTGTAAAATGAACCTGCAGCCTATCGTATACTTCGGTTAAATTCTGCATTAAAACTTTGTGTTGTCAAATCAAAATCAAGTCAAATAAGACGGTGAATTCCCTTATGTTTATGAACGTTCGCATTCGCAACTCATTCGCAATCTGGCAAAAATACAATCAATTTATCAAAAAAATTGACAAGTTTGACAGATTGCGACTTGAATGTGAACTCGTTTTTTATGTACGAGAATTGGCCTTCAGAGCATATAATTTTGTATAAGTAAGCTCTTAAATTAGTCTTTGTTTATACTAATCTTTGCTTTTCATACATCCATTACAATAACTAATTTATTTAGCTCTTAGTCTATGATCTATTTGCGGCCGGACACCAATCGGAAATACAAACTAGTATGCATAACAATACGGTGAGGCGGAACATGCATGCATAAATGTAATATTGATGTCCAACAAGAGATGGTCAAGAGCAACTGAGGTTCATACAACGAGTACTTACACAGTTACATCTTCTATACATTGTATAGTACAAAGTAAGTGCTTTTTAGGGTTCCGTAGTCAACAAGGAACCCTTATAGTTTCGCCATGTCTGTCTGTCTGAGAGACTGCTTGTAATAGTTATGTATTGGCGCGAAGTATTCCGGTTAGACTGCAAGGTCAACCCCAACATAGTTGGGAAAAGGCGAGGCAGATTGATTGACTTATAACCACCCACATTCATACTCAAAACTTTCCTCACGATATTTTCATTATTACTCGGATTTCATATCCATTTTCAATGGTCTTTTCCCAAAATTAAACTAGGTGGATACCAATATATACAGTATTTTGACTCTAAATCCCATACCAATACTATTGTCCCAGATAATATACCCAAATGTTATTGTTCACTATCAGGATATTATGCAAACTGTTTAGTGAACGGCCTATCGGTAATCTTTGGGGTCCATTCGTGAATATAATATCAGTTTTGAGGGCAAAATTTCAATAATGGTTCATTCTCAAATTGGCGTTATTTAAACAAGACCCAAAGAAAGGCTTTTGTGTTGTGTTAGGTTGATTTGGGTGCTGAGAGTATTGTTCAGGTTCATTATTTGTGACCTTAAAGGTTATTAAAAACTATATATATTAACCTATAACATCTACACAAAAGCCTTTTTGTTTATGAAAGGCACTTTAATCTTAGTTTACCATTCTTCGTTCAGTTATTTCGGATTCTTATACACAAGTTTCTACGTAGTGTTTTCCTTTACTGTATGTCAGTGTCAAGAATTTCCAAGAAACATTTTCAAAATATCAAGTTAATGTATTTGGTATAGTATAGGTTTTTTTATTCTATTGTTTATCCTTTATATAGATTCCCTTATATTTTGTGAATGTGAGGACGTTGTAGGATCAACAGACTGTCAATTTGCAGACTATTTTCTATTTTTTTAAAGTATCTTGTTGACAGGCCTACACTGTCCTCTCATACCTATTCAAATTGTTTTTTTTTTTAAACATTGTAAAACCCATTTATTTTTAAAAGAGTAATCGTGAAGTTTCTTGCCGGCTCTTCTCCATAGGAAACGACCAATTGGAACCGTGCACCTAGCTTCTGACGTTTCACAAGTGCCCATGTAGGTTTATGTGAAATAAAATATTTTGATTTTGATTTTGAATGAATCGAGCTTAAAAATGACTCATTGCTTTTATTAAGACCTCTGCTCACCATCATAGATCACCACGTTTTTGAAGACTACGTGGGAAACGAAGATTTGGGTTTCCCCAAGTGGGTTTGTTCATTATTTCATTTTTGATCTTATTTTTTCATGCCCGTGGTATAATATTCAAAGACAAAATTACCGGTTCTACGAACTAATAAGCTAGGTAGGATTGAATTCATGCGGGTAGAAAATTGCCATGCGTCTTGTTCATTCAATTACTTGAATACCGGCGGCGTCTTGGGTCATGTCTTAGATGTGCTATATATTTTACATTTGGGGAAGAATATATTGTTCAATTATAAAGTCAAAGTCAAATAATTTATTTCAAATATGAACATAAAAGGCACTGTTGAACGAACAAAAAAAAATTTTTCTAGTCACCCCTTCCAAAAGGTAGTTTCGTATGGAGAAGAATGGGGAAGAACCTTCACCGTTATCATTTTAAAATGTTTTACAATGCTTTGTATACATTTATTATATGTGCAGACGATGCACCTAAAATAAAATGACAATAACAGAATTGGTAAAAATAATTATAAATGAAGCAATGACAGATAAATAAATTATGTGATAGATACATGGTGTTCACATATTCACAAAAATTGTAAAAGTAGACGATTTTACAACAAAAAAAACTAGGTAATAAGTCAGTGTGAGTTAAAGTAATCACAGAATGTAAAATCAATGTCATAAAAATAATAAAATAAACAATTAAATAAGCAACCAGTTTGATTTTGTCTATACTAAATTTACAATAAGATTAGACATATTTTACAGTCCGTTCAACCGATTTTGACTTCTAATACGTAAGGCGTAAGGATGGCATTAAAAGCAAAAACGTGATTATAATACCAACTGTTTTCTGCAGCTGCCATTTGTCATGCCACGAGCGCAATAGAAGTCAAAATCGGTTAAACGGACTGTAAAAAGGTTTGTTTTAATGTCTAATTTTATTGTGAATGGGGTTGACCAATGAAGCAGGACCAGACCCACAACGAACCTTCTAACTGGCTACAATGTTTAACCACGCTATGAGCTTTTCGTAAAATATTGTTTGTACTGCTACGGAGAGGCGAGATGTGTAAGACTATCCTGGTTAATGGAATAGGTTTCATTTTTCATGTTCCTAGCAGATTCTAAAATTGTGCCACGAATTTCAAAAATCTTTTTAACATAAAAATGTAAAGCATACCAACTCAAACAACACTACACCTTTCATTTTTAGAACTGCACACCGAAAAGCAAGTGGAAGATTACTAAAAAATAAAAAAATCTCGACAATATTTTAAAAATTAAAACACATTCGTTCCAAAAACTCGCTTTTCATGAAAGTGGGACGTTTCATGTATTTTTCACAGGTTTCCCTGAAGGATGGAAAATGTAAAATGAGGAACTAACGACGCGAGGCAAAGCCGAGTGAATTCTGTAGTTTATTTTTAATGTTAAGTGTTGTATTGGTCCACAGCTTTGTTTGTGGCGCTTCTTTCTGATAACGGTATGGACGATCTCATGACTTGGTTAAATTATGAGACTGTCCGCAAGGTAGAAAAGGGTCTGACTTTCCAGAGAGCGTCTTCAGGCGGGCTTATTTTTGGAACAGAGTTCTTTATCGCATGTTACTCTTCACACTTGTCCAATGAGGGCAAGACGGAAAAACGTGTAACATTTTGACTGTCATGACACTTGTTTTTCATTTTGTTACATTGTTCATTTCTTTCATAATACCTGTTATTTATTATATAAAGCACAGCGCAAGGAACTTTGTACCAACTAGGTGTCCTACGTCACACCTTGACTTTTTTTCTTCGCGTCAGTGAATTCCGTACGGTACTAAAATCAATTATAATATTATACAAACAATTCGCGATCGTCAATTTATTTGCCGAACAATCAAATTAAACAGGTCTATCATAGCAAAAACATCCTTTGTTTCCAGTGTTGTCACGTGAGAACATTTCGAAACGATAGCAACAATCACTGCAACCCAGTTTGAAACCACATTCAGCCAGCGAAGCGCTCCTTCTCGAGTTGTAGTGCTATAATATTAAAAGTTGCAGAGACACAAAATCGGCGTTGGTGCAAATTTATTTGTAGTTTCCCGTTTTTGATTTAGTTTTATCATTTTGTTCGACTGTTAAAGCTGTTGTTTTTCGGCATGCATTTATTTATTTTGTGATGGTTGAAAATGCTAATAAATTAAATTGTAAAAAGCTTTTGTACATAGCTGTGTAACTGCCACACACAGAATGTTATTGATTTGTTATTTTGACTGTTTCACTTTTTTTTTTAATTATATTAAAATCAAATATGGTGTGCACCTTTATAGATACTTTTGTAACAGATCTTTAGAGTATTTAGTTACAAAAAATGAATAGCAAACAAAAATATAGCATTATAAATTAGTTTTTAGTTATGTTATTTTTCTAATAGTTTTAATTCAGAGATGATACTTTATAGTTATTTTAATTAATCATTTAGGTATATAAGTTGTTACGTATACATAAACCCACGCCTTCTTCCCATGGGGGTAGGCAGAAACTACAGAACGCCACCTGCTACGCTCCTTACAAACTCCTTTTGCCTCGTTTTCGTTCATACATCATGCTGGTCGTACACGCACGCCGGTAGCAAGTACTACCTACTGGACCAAGACCTGACCTGATTTACAAGGGAGATGTGAGCGGGAACACCAGGAGGGGACGCCCTAGGAGGACATTTATAGTGACCTTATTGGTGATTTATAAGTTGTTATTTATGGGTAATTTAATTCTGAATAAATATTTACCTTTTCGTTAGATAAAAATATAACGGAAGAAAATTATAAAATTATACATTATTATAAAAACGTTTAAGTAAAACTATAAAGCAAAATTCTAATAAGTACTCACTTCACGATACTACCATCCATAGACATTTCAATTTAAATTTAGAACGAAACAATAAACGAAGCCCACTATCCATTCCTTCATTGAATTCAAACGTAGAATAAGATGTTAATCGCCTTAGTTCAATTCAATCCATTTAAACCAACGGACATAGAGAACCGTGGACCTGTCGTAGAAACAAAAAAATCTGATTAAAACCCGGTCGGGAATAAAGCTATTTGTTCGTGGCTTTTAATGTTTTAACGTTAGTTATTTTATGTAGCTTTGTAAAATGACAAAGGCTTATTGTATTTTGAAAATTCATAAATCAATTCTTTTATTTAAATTGATTTTGTATATTGAGTTCAAACAGTGTTTGTGAATGCTGTCTGGTTTTAGTGAAACCGTTCTGAATATTGTGCTAAACTTAAAAAAAAAAAAGTCAAATTGTTACAGAATACGAAATGGTAAACAAATCAAATCACGAAAAAAAAAAATATACCTACTAACTTCATAGTTTTGCAGTGACATAATTAAAATTACCAGAATTTGAAAGAAATACCTACCACCAACATAATTTTCATAATTTTCTTATAAATGTAAAAAATAATTACAGAATAACAAGTCTTGTGAGAGTACTTTTCAAGGAAAACTGTTAAGACCAAACTAAGATTACTTTGGACAAAACACGACAAAAGGTACCTACTTATTTTCAGTTTACTTTCGTGAGTAGGTACCTGGAATAATGAGTTTTCCACGTAAACACATCTTATGACTATTAATTTCTTTTGATTTTAAATTAATATTTCTTCTTCTAATACTGTGAGTTCAGAATTTACTGTTTGCTAAATATACAACTTTCATTGGAGTATACTATTTTATCTTTGTAATTGATTATACAGATTTATCTACAGTCCATTCTGCACTTTCGAACTCAAATGAAGCACTTTTTTGCGAGATAAAATCATGGTGGACGTTCACGTTACGGCATCACGATGTCACAGGGAAGTAAAATGTATGGAAACATATGAAGACGCTTTTAAACCATCCACAATAACGTTATGAAGTGCACGTATTTCCATACATTTTATGGACATGAACGTGGACTTCCAAGATAATAACGTCAGATTAGAAATTATTAAAGCTCACACTCAAGGCCGGGAGCCGAAACAATCATGAACATTATTTATTTATTTAACCATTTATGCTCACACATACAAACAGACAAAAAGAAAGGAACGGAAAAATACGTACAAAGGCAATGCTTATTTCTAAAGAAATCTCTTCCAGCATACCTGCGATAGGAAAGTACAAAAAAGAGATGTAGACAACGCGTGTAACAGTAGAATAGAAAAAAAACAATTCACTAATTTATTAATAAACATACCTACATTATGAGAATATACTTACATAAATTATTATTGTTATTAATAAAATATAATAATTAATACACGTAAATAAATAATTTATTAACCTCATGATTTAATTAGAATAACTACATAAACCTAATGCTAGTAATATTTAAGATAATAATTACATTTGTTTAACAAACTTGAAATCTAGTGTACCTACTGACTCGATGCTTGTTTTATCCAATCTTTTATGTTGCCGTGCCTTAACCGGGTTTCATGTTGGATCTTACTTTAATTATGTAACAGCCGCATTCATGTAACACATGAATGCAATAAAGAATTTGAGTTTGAGTTTGTTTCCCATGAATGTTATTTAATATATCCCAATTATCTGTGAAAACATCTTCTGTAAATTACGCAGACAGAACAATAATAGAAATAGCATATTTGTTACAAGAATACATCCAAAAGTGAAGCGAAGATTCTTAAAATACACTCTCACAGTAAGACATAGTAAATAGAATTCTAAATTCGGGCCACAGACCTGTTTACGTATTCTATAGAATGCGCAAACGTAAATTCAGTTCCTACAAACTTTCCACTGTTTGTCTGTTTGTAGAAAAAATTGCGACATAATAGAAAATAGAGGTGGAGGAAAAAATATTTCTGTTCTCACGCAAAATTATGTATTTACGCAAATTCTTCTTCCATTGCAGCGTTGTTCGTGAAATTTAGGCAAAATCATATTTTGGCTGTGCAAATAGACAGTTTATTCGTTGTGCTTGATCTTTACACGGTGGTCCAATGTGTAGATAGGAACTAGAATTGCTTATTTATAAGGGTTATTAAAGTTAGAGTTTCGCTGGCTTTATTGTTTCTGTTTGGTGAGTGACATTCTACCTATTCTTACATTCTATAAAATAGTGGGCTTAGACCAAACGAATATAGAACCAGAATAACAGTTGTTGGGAATCGTACCCAATACCTCGCTCGGACTCCGCATGAGCAGGCTGCGTGATCAACGCGTCATCGGAAAACTGAGGCGCGGCGCGGCGGCGACACGGCTCGGTACGATGTCCACTTTTATAAACTCCACTGCGACGGACGATACTCCTCTATAATTTAAACGTTTAGTTGTTTGTACGGGATAGTTTTATATTTGTAACGATAAACATTAAGGGTGAAGCAAGACGAGCGTAATTTTTTGAGTTGTGAGTCGCGTAATTTCTGCTCCCCGAACAAAACTCTTCGTCGGCAGACAACTCATTTTGCGTCGCCATGTGAATCAAATAGGACTTTTGTATGAAACCGAATGCAGCAAAATTTCTGCGACCGAAATTCGGCGACTCACGACTCACAAAATTACGTTGGTTTGGCCTCACACTAAACCATTGCATAAATACAGTCCACTATTTAATTTGCTCCCCGCACTAACAAGAATAAAACTATTATTTTCTTCTTATTCTTTACCTAAAAAGAATTTGGTAGAGGGTAAATACCCGTAGTCTTAGGCAGAACAGAAGGTGCGACGACAGACGCGTTCCGGTTCGCCGAATAAAATGAACGCGACTGTCGCCTGTTCGTGCGACTAATGCTCGGTTCCTATAAACAAAAACGAATCGTTTTGCTTACTAATGGTAACGGTTTTAATTGCCAAACTGGGCATACAAATAGATTCGGAAGCTAATTTTACCTGTCGTAGCAGTGTCCCTATGGGAGGGTCTACTATGCAAAGCTACGAGGTCTTTGCTTCATTATTGGTAAAGAAACAAGAGTCTTAAGTTTAACCGATAACGGTCCGTAAATTATAGGAATTGGCCATAAGTCTTTGGTTATGCTACGGCTACTTGTCGCGTTCAACAACTCGCGCGTTCTCTCTCACACACTGCTCGACGTCTCGGTGTACCTACAACAGATAGCGCGCGAAGTGTACTTCGCAATATCTCGCCAATGTAGCCGTGGCTTTGGGGACACGGCCTAATAGTGCGCTTTCATCATTACTACGTCTATAAAATAAATGGGAATACATTCCCGTACAACGTTATCGTGGACGGAAATTATATACTTAATAAATTCCAACGAGACCAACGATAACAACGGTTACGTTTTTAATGAAATAAAAACACAAATAAATGCCAGCATTTGCAATCATTTCAGAATCATTATACCATGAATCTTAAATATTTACGAACTAAGACTCATGTATATCAAAGCTATGTTTATTTAAACTGATATTTACGGCTCCATAGCTATAAATTACAGTTATTATTAACATATATGCCACATCAATTATAAATTTAAGGATTGAAGCTTTGAACTATTACCCTATTGTGAATTCAGGCATATTACAAATGCTATGTCGCATATAAAATAATAAAGTTTAACGTTATTTTGATTTTAAGAAACACACTTTCAACTTTTAAAGTTTACAACATTATCAATTTGATAAATTAATGATCTAAAAATATACTTTAGTTTTTATTTTCATATATATAATTACATTCCTTATTTGTATACTAATTTAACTAGCAAACTATACTAAATTATATTAAATTAAACAAAAAATTAAATATAGTATGTACAAGTATTTATCGAAACTTAAAAAAGGGGGGAAGAGCTCATTGGGCATCAAAAATTCCATCCGCATCACTGTCAATGGGGAAAGTGCCCAAAAGGCTTAATTTTAGAGTTGAAAAGTATTTTGTCATCTACCATTGCTTCTTGTCCAAATCATTGACACAATTCATTCAGTTGCTTTTTCTCATTATTTACTAAACTAAAACACATGGACGCGAATATATTCATGAGTACCTAAGCCACGTTTCGACCTTTTATATTTTCTATAATTTATACCCGACATCCAAAAAGGAGAAGGTCCTATGTTGGTATTGTATGTATGTTTTTTTTTTTGTCCATCCATATTTTCGTCAATTGTGGACGGATTAAATTTTTTTTTTTTTTTTTTTCATTTATTAGAGGAAGCTTGCGCGGTAGTCCCATAATTTTTTTATTAACTTTGCTTGGGTAGTTTTTGAGTTAGCTTCAAAATTACGTATTTTTCCCCACTTAGCATAGTTGGATGATATGATAAATTCCTGTCACTGTTATTTCGTGGTATTAAACGAAAATTCAAAACAAAAGACACCGACTTCCGAAATTAAAGTTGTTTTTCACTTTTTTGTAAAAAGTTGTTTAAATAATAAAACTGAAGAGGTAGTTTGTTTCAAAGCGCTAATCTCTGGAAATAGCTGTCGGATTTGAGATTCTTATTTTGCATTAAATAGGCCAATTCTTGAGGCAGGTTATAGGATATTTAACATCTCGTATCGACCCTTATAAAAAAGGTCGCAAAAGCCGAGCAAAATAAAAAAGTCTGAAAGAATGCTAAACGAAAATGAAGTAGAAGCATGGGCGGGCGATACGATGCGACGCGGTGGGTCTTGGGGACAATAAATTTTACGCGACGAGCTCAGATTTCAGGACGAAGTCGCAGGCAGTAGCTAGCTTTCGAATAAAATTGAAAGGTAACATTTCCATTATCCAAATATTAATCCTGGCTTAAAGTAAATAACGAAACGGTTCTTTAATATTATATACAAAGGTTGATTCAATAAACTTGATAGCCAAGGGAAATCAGGTATGCAAACTTCTTAAAACAGTTATAACTTTTGTAGTTAACAATCCCTTAGGAATTCAGGAAGCCAGGTTTTTCATAACTCTTGTTGTGTATTTTGAAACAGGCCACTTTTTACTGTAGGTATGTCGCAAGCCGCCTTGATGTCTACTTTTCATTACATTTCATTACATTTCATTATTTAATGAAATGAATATTTACTTTGTAAAATATTATATTATTATTTTAATTATTGCGAAGTTTTTGCAGTTCGTTTTGTTCATGGTCTGGCAAGTGTTTAAGTGCGTTTGCTGTTCGTCGAATCGTTGAGCTCCTAAAGTTCTGAGTTGAGCTGCACGATTACTGACAAATACGTGCACTGACTGGACAGGTCCACTCTGTGTGGTTCTTTCCTCAAAGACCATTTCTGCCACTAATCTACATGGTCTTCACATGATGTGAACAATATTGTATATGTCTGGGTTTCAAAGAGACCTCAGAAGTTTGTTTCGGCCTTTCTTCTCAGATTAGTCAGATAGGAAACGCCGACCTCATCTAGTTCTTAAAATATATTGACGTGTAAAAGTGTTTGTACAAACGTACAGATAATAATACCAAAGAAAGGACATTTGGGTACGCCGCGTACTCAAACTGCCAGACCATGATTAAAATTAACCGAGAAAAGAAAAAAAATCCACACAGGCTTCACATTCACACTACCTAATTAAAGTTTAAAGCTAGAATTAACACAAACTAACAGTCTAAACCGGTTTCGATGCTTTGGATCACAGGGGCGAGCTAAGTAGAAGGACATAACATAGTTCCATTGTGAGTTCAATATTTCAAAGAATATAATATCATTCAAAATAACAAGCAAAAACAGCGCCAATTGTTTCCTTAGTGACAGACCGTAATTAGCAGGAGTTTTGTCAATTATTTCAAAGACAATGGGCAATTAGCTGCCGATTCGACGCCGGTTTTGTTCAGCGTCAACCCTTTCTAAAAGTTTATTTCTTTCAATGTTGCTTTTTGAGTTATTTGTCTAGTTAAGGTTTGTTAAAAGTATTGTTTGGTCATCATTAGGTATTTTTCTTTATTTCTAGTTTCTATTTTTTTTTAACCACAACGAGAATACTCGGTGGTAGCTTATGTCAGTCCCATATTTTTTTTACTTTTCATCATCGTTATCGCTGATAGAATATCACCTTGTCAAAACCAGGAGTCACAAAATGGCGGACTGCGGTCCGGATCTGGACCGCTGAACTATTTTGTGCGGACCTTAAGTAAACAGTAATGAGTATAACCATAATTTCTTCTAATTATATTAAAAAAAATATAGAGTACCTAATTTAATTTAGCCCGCGCTTTGTCTTTTATAACAGATAGTCCAAAGTAAAAAAATGCAATTTTTCACATAATATTAATAACTTACTTTGTTATTTTTGTTCATTTCATATTATTTGTTTATTAGGTACCTAATAAAAAATATTTAGGTTTATTTTCGTTTTATTTCTTATTATTTTTAACATTGATTACCAAACGGACCGCGACAGGTTTTTTTTTTTAAACCCCCTTTGAAACTAATTGGTGATCCCTGATCTAAACCCTCTTGTCAATTCAGGGAAACAGATAGCCTTCCTACAATTTGTTTAAACCAATTCAAACATGGATCAACTCAGATATGCAAGGCACTTCACTGTTCTAAAGATATACGTCACTATAAGCCTCGTGCAGACTAGCGCTTACTTCACGGTAGAACAATTACCGGTATCACGTCGGCCAGTGTATATGAGCCTTTATGATCCTTCCGATCTACCCGTAGTCCTTGAAAAAGCTTCATATCTTTTCAATCCTTAACAAAGTCGTCTGACCTACGTAAATCTCCTAGAAGCACTATATCTGTTATCCTTATATGACACAGCAAAGGAGGGCTTGAAGCAATATCAGAAAAGTGTAACCTATAAAGTGCCTCTCACACAAAAGGCTCTACGTAGCCGGACGGCGAGGGATAATCTATAGGACAACTCCAGCCCGGGGCATTGCACGGAGTACTTGAAAATGGTGCATGGAAACTCGAGCACAATGGCGATACCGGCTTTGTTCGCTTCCGCTCCGCTTTTGCTGTGACATGGGGTTTTATGTATGGAGGAGCGGATTCAAGACGCTGATGTAATATTTTCAGGAGCCAGAATTTTCTAGAATCTTTATAAAGTCTACTCTGCCTAGGGTATTTTTGATTATTCTATTTATCTACTGCCACATACAATGCTAAAACAAAATTGAGCATGAAAATTATTTTATAATTCAAAACTTTGCGTAAAGTTAAGGGGCAATTTCGCCGGGCCGCGCCGCCTAATCCGGAACAAAATGGCGAAATTGTATTCGCCAGCCGGTACAGTCCAGTATTCACCGGATGGAATCTGTTTTAAATCGCATGAATCCGGTTCTAGCTGGAATGGCTAGGGCTACGAGGATTTTACATTTGCGCCATTTCATTCGTAGTGAAATGCAGTCTCAAATTTTTATTTCTGTTTTATTTTATTCGAAGACTGATCTGCTTTTAGTTGAGAGTATGCTTATCTCTAAAATGTTGCAACGTTCAAGGTGCAGGGGCAAGTTTAGTCAGTATGGGTCTAGTTTGAGTGCCCCCCTATCTGTTGCATTAGTTTGCTTTATTTATGCTGGTATACTCGTTACGTTACGTGAAGATAAGAACAGTATTGCTCTGGAGTTGTGTATAATTATATAGCGAGTGTTTTGTTTCCAGAAGTTTTACTAACTTCACTTTTATAATGTACTACAGCTTCAGCCCGCGACTTCGTCCGCGTGAAATTTTGCCTCCCGGCCCACCGCGTCGCATTCCATCGCCCGCCCGCGCTGTTACTTCGTTTTCGCTTAGCGTTCTTTCTGACTTTGTTTTGTTTTGATCGGCTCCTAAGGGTCGTAGCGTAATTTTACATAACCTATAACTTTCCTCAAGAATTGGGCTATCCAATGCAAAAAGAATTTTTCAATTCCTACTGGTAGTTCCGGAGATTGCCCCCTACATACAAACTTACAAACTAACAAAAAAATAAACAATCTAGGTACCTCTTTATAATATTATTATAGTATAGATTGTCAGATGCATAAGAAACTAGACTGGCAAACGAGGATTACATTATGGCCTTGTCCTAATAGGAAGCGATCGTCGCGCCAAAATGTAATTGTCGTAATCTTTTATATGAATATTACGTTAGAATGCGATCAATCAAGTCACGTTTGTACATTTATTCATATAACCGATCACGATGATCCCATATTCGCGAGATGATCGTTTTCTATTAGGACACGGGGCAAAATTTTTGCTAATATAATAGGTACTTTTACGATTTTCTCACAAACCAAACTCTTAACATTTCTAGACTAATCAAGCGCCTTATCGAAACAAAATGGCGCTGGAAAACCGTTAACTCCTAGCTTAAACTAAAACAAAACGTCTTAGAACCTTATCTCTATGCTGTGAACATTTCGTTAAACTGAAAAGACTTCAAAGTTCTAAAGTTAGTTAAGAATAAAAAAGATCTACTGAACGCTATCTTCATTTAGTACCGGCTAACTTTCTTGGGCGCTAAATAGTATGTTTTTAGTTGTAAGGAAAATACAAAGTTCTTGTAAAAGTCTTCATGCATTGCTTCCTACTTCTTATACGTACCTGTATGGAAAGTTCAATAAAATCTAACTTTAGAGGTAAAAGGAACGGAGCTTCGAGGTAGCGAATCCAACTGCTGTGACTTTGGAGTGAGGTACATTATTACTAGAACTAGCTTTTGCCCGTAGCTTCATTCGCGTTTTTGAAAGGTACCGTATGTCCTTTGACCGCTGACAATGTTTATGATTTCGTTTGATCAAAATTTCATGACGATCAGTTGAGTAGTTAATACACTTGAAAGCGTTATAAACAAACAAACAAACTCACATTCGCATTTATACAGGGTGTAATGGACAGCCCTCCGCAGACTGATGGGGTGAATTCAGTATATCATACTAAGATGACCGGTACACTAAATTATTTCAGGAACGTTATGGGAATCCAATAAACCTGATTTGTTTAATTACCTCACACGCAATGTATCGTTAGTTGGGCAAAACGCGCGTAGCGAACGGCAGCGCTCGTAAAGTATTTCAACATCAATTGCTGTTTTTTTTTTGTTTTAGCTGTTTCATTTACATAAATTGAGTGCTGCGTACAGATAATGTAATATTGTAACAGAAAAAACGACAAAAACAAATTAAAATTTTCATGAGTTTTTTTCCCGTGGAATATGATTTAAAATAAGGAGCTGAATTCAGTATAAATATCATACTAAGATTGACCGGTACATTAAATTATTTTAGGAACGTTATGGGAATCCAATAAACCTGATTTGTTTAATTACCTCACACGCCATGTATCGTTACTGTGGCAAAACGCACGTAGCGAACGGCAGCGCACTTAGAGTACCTATTTCAACATCAATTGCATTTTATTTTTATTTTAGCTGTTTCATTTACATAAATTAAGTGCTGGGCATAGATAATGTAATTTGGTAACAGAAAAAACGACAAAAAAAATTAAAATTTTCCTGAGTTTTTTTCCCGTGGAATATGATTCAAAATAAGGAGCTGAATGCACCCAGTAAGTTTGCGGAGGGCTTTCCCTTACACCCTGTATTATTTCTTAGGATTAAGTTGCCTAATACTTATGTATTCACCAGCAATATGTAACATTTTCAACTTACAGGTCCTTACCTACTTGAATTTTACAACACACGCCATGAATCCGAGCGGCTGTTATAATTTAGCCAGCTTCGAGTCAAAAAGATAAAAATGTTAACAATAATTTGAAAGACGTGTAAAATAGTTACTAAATTCCGAAGTCCATTGCTTGCTCAGTATAACTGTGATCTCAAAGACTCTTTATAAAGAGCGCAGTGGAATTCCAAACGGAAGTTGACTGCTTAAGAGTAGTCGTGTCCATGCAAGACTATTGTTTGTCTTAGAACAACTTGCTCTGGAGTCGCGAATTACATTGAGATAAGGGGTCAGACTCACTGGCTATGTACAGGTTATTCTAGGTTTTAGTTGTTGTTGTGTTTTTATAAGATTGTGAGATATTTCTTGTTATAACTCACTCACGTGAGCTTCCAGTCTAACCAGAGACACCTGAATACCAGTATTCTACATGGAACGACTGCCTATCTGGGGCCTAAGTCTACTAATTTATAAACGTTGCAATGGTCTCTGAATGGTGAGTTTTTGACAGATTTGCCATACAAAAACTTTAAAAAACACACCATTGAGAGACCATTGCAACGTTTATAAATTAGTAAACTTAGGCCCCAGATCTACACAACCCAGGCCCACACGATTACCCTTGGTAAGACCTATTGGCCCACACGATTACCCTTGGTAAGACTGGTTGTCAGAATTTCAGGCTTCTACCGACCGTCCCGTACCTACTGTCAAACACTAAAAGAACAATTTCGAGCTGAGGTATTGTGAACTCTTAACGACGATAAACGCCGTGCCATCAATAATTACCAAAAAAATAATTTAGCTTTAAAATAAAAATAAATAAAAACCAATTTATATCACACACAAAAAAAAAGTCTATATAATATCTTAATCAAAATGTGAATTTGCACTCAATAGAAAATTCATGGTTATTTCCAATGCGTGGTCGAAAATGAAGCAAAAAATAAATAAACAGAGCCACAATGTGAATGAAACGTGAATTGAATACTTTAACCGTTCACAGTCCGATTGATTCCGGCTTTTGTACGGATTTTCAGATTTTCGCCATCCAAAAACCAAAAGCACGAACAATAGAGAGCCTTTTTGGCGTCGAATAAGATTTTTTTTTTGTTATTATTTTATCAAATGCGAAAAATAACATTAATGTTGTTACTTTTATATATTATGGTCCTTTTTTACTGATTGTATTTCCTGGGCGTGTTTCCTGTGTGTTTCTTCTTTCTTCTTTAATAGAAATAGGTGTTTTTTATTACGTTTTAAGGTGAAAAACCGATGTTGGCAAAGGGTGACTTGCACACTCAATAATGGGCCCCCGAAAACGGTCGCTAGCACATAATGTCGTACCAACAAGAGGGTAACATGTCTTGAGATGCATATGAGGAGTGGAGCGGTATTCCAAGACTACCAGGACAATCCCGCAAGTACGGTTAAGATCCCTACCAGCATCTTACTGGAATCTTCCTCCGAGCATGTTTGCTCTTGGGAATCTCTACTCAAGCCGGCCATGACGTCAACGTAAAGATACGGCGGGGGGGATTCAACTATTCAACATTGTTATTATAAATTCTATTTACTTAACAGACCTAATGAAGTTTACTTACAATTATTTTACCAGGAATAGTTTTACAAGGAATTTTCAATCCAATTTTTAGTAGTAAAGTTCAGTTGCTTTAAACTGTCGAGTTGATAAATCGATAAAACTTGACAACTGAAGACTGGCTAGGAAAGCGATATAAAGAAGTCACCAAACACTAAAGCTGAAATCATTAATCATACACAGTTCGGTGAACAAATTACATAGGTAGTGTCAATTCTTAAGGCATCCTTATTCTTATCGTCCCCTCTGTTGATCCGGCCGAATCGGGTATTTGATTTAAAAAAAAGTGGGATTCGTAATTTAAATGTGAAAGATTGTGCAGATGTTTGTATGTTTGTTACACAATCACGCATAAACAAAACATATATGGAACTTGATGAAAAATGGCAAACTGATACATCACGTCCTGTATTATTTATATATACATCGGAAACTTTTTACCCAAGTACATCAAGTAGTTTCCTTTAAATGTTAGTGAAACCGTTGACAACAGCTAGTAAGATCATAATTAATTTATTGTGAGTAAGGCAACATCATCGGGCTCATTTTTATACTAAGACGTACAAAGTTTGACATCATTCCCTATCAAAACAATTTATTATGGCTAAATCTGAATGAAGTGAAACAATCTGAAAAATAAATTGAATAAAAAAAAACTACGTAAATCTGATCATTGACTCATGATCAGATTTACGTAGTTTTTTTTAATTTTTTAAAAGCTTTTATTTAACTTCACTTGTATGTATGTCGTGGAATATTGCAATCAATATTTCACCCACTTCCACTGAAGATATCGGTCTGAAATTTGGCATATGCGTTTGGTTCTCGTGACAATGCATGATAAAAGCTTTAAAATTTTTTTTACTAATTTTAGATTAATTATTTATTATTATTTCCAATATGCAGACAAACACAGAGACGCTGCGTTTTGTAATATGTGAGAAAGAAGAATAAAAAGCTTTGTCCATTAGTGAATGTCAATCACCGTTTCCATCCATTAGTGGGTTAGGAACCCGAAAAAAGATTAAGATTGCTTGAGGAAAACTAAAGCATTTAACTGAAGCTGTGTTTAGTTAATACCTTCATTAGTTTGAGTGAACACTGTTTCTCAGAAAAAGTAATATCATGGGAGGTTTCTTTGGTCTTAGGCTTTCATATTGATTTGATTTTGGACTTTTGCACAAAACACAAAAAACCTGTTTTCTAGAAAAATAAAAAATAAAAATTATTAATTTTATTTTATATTTTAATAAAAGTAACCATTTCACCCTATTGTGTTACTAACATAAAATATTAATTAAGTGATACAAATGCAACGAAATAATGGTATCACAAAATAGAATCATTGGATCAATATTCCAGCCGAAAATATTATACAAAATATTTCTTTTTGTGTTAATAATATTAACATATCTTTGGAAAGCATGGTATTAATGGAATATTCAATGCAATGTACAGCATGGTTGATTGTAAAATTTCTAGTGTCATAAAGGTGAACGAAGGTGTGAAAATCACAAAACAATTCCGCGAACTTCTATCGAAAAATATTTCCCTTAGTGGCTCTTGGAGTGTCAAAATCAGTACGTGGATAGCAGATTACCGGTACCCGGAAACGATGTTCAAGCTTTCAAGCTATGACTGGGTGTGACGCCATCCGAGCATCCGGGAGTGCCAGGTGCAATAAAATTTATATAGAAATGTTCGCATTTGGAAGCGTGTGCAAAAATAAAATTCGATTTAGTTACTGGTGAAATTATTACTGACGTTACTTTTATATCTTAAGACAGTTACCTCATTGTACACACGGCTACATATCAAGCTATACATTCCCAGTATAAGCCGATGACGCATTATAAAAATGTGAAACAAAAAAAAACTTTTTTTTTTTTTGCGGTTGGAGGTGGATACAACAATAAATTAAACTGCGTATATCTAATGACGTTTCCGACCAGTCTTTCCGAATGACGACCAGTCTGCATACGAAAATTAAATCAATAATCTCTAATAGTTTAGTCAAAGATTGGCAAAACCCATAGTCACCAAAGACCACTTTTTTATTTTCAATGTTACGATTTTTTTGATAGTTCCTAAGTACTCCTGTGCATTAATATTGCCAGTGATTTCATTTATTGTTGTATTGTCGTCTCCACTTTGTATAGGATTGTACAATGAGAGGTTATATTATACTGGAAATGTAGCCGTTTGTACATTATATCTATGTTATATAACATAGCAATGGCACTATAATATACAGGGTGTAGTGTAGACCTTATTGGTGATGTTCTTCAGAGAGGTCAAGTGCGTAGTACTCGCAGCCGGCGTGCGTGACCAGCGGGATAATTGCGTCACACATAATTCCTCTCAGTCTTTTCACATCCATTGCTTCATAGGTTTGAAAGTTCATCTATTCAACAATGTAAATAACGTAATGAACGTGGCTAAACTGGCTAAATGAAAGGCATTGCGATCGATTGCCATTTTGTGTGTGCTATGTAATTACTTCGCTGATGTATGAACGTAATCCAAGCAAAAGGAGTATGTAAGGATCGTAACAGATGGTGTTCTGTAGTCTCTGCCTACCTCCATGGGAAGAAGGCGTGAGTTTTATGTATGTATTATGAGGTGTACTATGTCAAGTGGATCTATGGGATCAGGGCGATATATAGCTTTAAGAGCCCAATACCCATCGTTTTAACCACGAAGATTGTTCCTCAATATGCCTTTGTTGGTTCAAACATTTTTTTATATTAGTTATTCTATACATAAGCTTAATAAATAACTGAGTACCTTATTAGTCTAGTGGTCGCAAATCTTACTGCTGAGCATGTGGTCCTGGGTTCGATTTTCAGGTCGGGCAAAGTGATAGGTATTGGGTTTTTCCATCAGGAATTTCTCAGGCAGACCGGAGTCTGGATTTATGCCCGTTTGATGGCAATAGGCGTGCCCCCTATTACATGGGACTTAAACATAACTGGCGAAATGTTATCTACTATGGGTACAAGACGAGATGTTATGTGTTATGTTATGAAAGCTCAAATAAATATGGGTGAGTATATTATTACGTACTAATAATATTGGTCATATTTAAAGATCAAATTAGACCTTGATGAAAGATTTTTATGACAACACTTTAAACATCAAGAGTTTGCTCATAAAATTGGAAAACATTAAATAAACTTGTCTTATTTTTATAGTACTATGTTTGTTATTTGTTTACATTTTCTAGACTAGTTTGCAAGTTATTTAAAGAACGGTCTATTTATTCGGTCATCGTAGGTGAGTCTAAAATATCTAACTGCTGTCGGCATGTAGGTAGGTAGGTACTTTTATTTTTAGCTAGAATTTTCTTAAACATCGTATACAAGTCCATTTTTTGTTTAAATAGGTTTTTATTTTTATTATTTTATTTATCCTTTATACAGGGACAACATTTTTGAAGCGTAAAATGAAAATATTGGTAAGATATTATTCTTAAATCGCTCATAATTTTAATTATTTCGTTGAATTAAGTACTTTTAATTAGGTTCATAGCTTGATTGAAGTGCCAGCTACGATTTAATGGTACGCATTCAATATGTAGCTTTTTTTATTTGGAATTTAATGTCAAATTTTGGGAAAATATCGAAAAACCCGTAAAATTCAAATATCTCGAAAACTATTGAATTTCGGCCATACATATGGGGTGTTTAATTTGTTGCATTCTGGCCTCCCTATCAGCTCCTGACGGATATACGTCGAATTACAAGTAACCCTGTATAGATTCCTTTATATTTTGTGAATGTGAGAACGTTTTGGGCTCAACAGACTGTCGATTTGCAGACTATTTTCTATTTTGTTAAGTATCTTGTTGACAGGCTTACACTGTCCCCTCATACCTATTCACACTGTAATTTGAAAACATTGTAAAACCCATTTATTTTTAAAAGAGTAACCGTGGAGTTTCTTGCCGGCTCTTCTCCATAGGAAACGACCAATTGGAACCGTGCACCAAGCTTCTGACGTTTCATAAGTGCCCATGTAGGTTTATGTGTAATAAAAATCAAAAAAAATGATTTTGTTCAATAATTTTGGTATGATTATTTGTATGACCTACTTCTATATTTTAAGCGATACCAAAATATTTTTTTGTAAGTAATAACATCTTCTCTTATTTCAATTAACGCGTCAAATATTGTAAGAACCAGCGATTGTTCATAAGGAAAATACACTCGAAACGAAAATAATCATATTTGTGAAAACCAATGAGCAGCTTCATTGATGGGTTAAGGGCAGATTTGACCAAACCGAAATAAACTTTATCCGCGGAATAAGCCTTTTTCTCTTCCGATTTTGTTTTAATTTTTGACAGTTTCTCCATACGCAAACTGTCAGAGGTAAAATTTGTTCCTGTTTGGTCGAATCCGCCCTCAGTAAGCAAGGTTTAATAAGTACCAACGCATTTAACAAAAAAATATATCTTGAAGTAGAAAGAAGTATTCCAAACATGTAAAAAAGATTTATCAACAATTTGTATGACATTTCAGGTTTTCCTAAACTTTTGTGGCTTACAAAAATAAATATGGATATTATTTCCGTTTTTCCATATCATTTGGCGTATACCTATTTCACGAAATATTATTAAAATTTATTCAAATATCCAGACGCATAAAATGCAGAGCGTATTAAGATTGCTATAAAATCTGGAATTGCTTTGAAGTTTGCCATAAAAAACACAAACATTTCATTCAACATTTACACGGTGTATCTGTATAGTAGAAAATGTTGAATATTTATCAAAAGAAACACTTTGTATCAATGTATTGTCCTAACAGTCATGCTTATATTATTTTTTTCTCAAATAATTACACAAGATATTTTTTTTATAGCTACTTATACGTAGTTAAATATAGATGAAAAATAATGTATGTATGAAAAAAAAAATAAGTCGTATACCTACTTAGGTAAGATATACGACTTAATTTTTTTTTTTCTTAATTATGTAACTTTCAATGTGATCAAAATTAATAGAGGTAAATTTTTTTTACCTTTTCAACAAAAACTTTGTTGCTTTCAGAACCAACGCAACAAAATTTCAAACTCAACGCGAACTACCCACATTTTTTACATGGCAACCCCACATACAGTACAGTCGATAAAACAAGTGACCGAGCGAAGGTTCCCGTAAAGAATTCGTTGCATTATTCAACAATGTTCTGCTCTTCACTTTGCCAAATGAAATAAATTACCATTGATACGTATTTCACACGAATACGGCACAACAGTTTGCGTTGTCAATTTTATATGTAGATTTTCGTGATTTTGATAGTATTTTGTTTGGAAAGAAACTGTTTTTTTTTTCTTTGTTGTGTTGTGTTGATATGTAGAACTCACGAACAGTTTTCGGCAAAAACGAATACTGCTTTTAAATGTGAGGTTTTTGAACAGTTTCGAACGTTTTCACAATCATAATGAATAAATTATGGTAACTTGATTGCCATAATGACAATACCAAGGTTGGTAGTTTTCTGTCATAAACTGTACCGTTTTACCACTTTGGTAAGATGTAGCCTATACACTCGAGATTAAGGCTCAATTTATATTAATGCGGAACGACATGGAAGATAATTTTTGGAGCGAAATTGTGTAACATCATCATACCCACTGCCGGTCATAGGCCTCCCCCAAGCACCGCCACTTTGGTAATTCTTGCAGCTGCTAGCTGCGAGAATGGGCGAGAATTCCCCGGAAGACGCGCGACCTGTTTTTCTCTTCATATCTAGTTTGTACGTTACACAATTGACATAAAGTTCATTATGCTTTAACCCAATTTCGTGACAAAAAATTACTTCCATTCCCTTCCGCGGCAAAGTAAATTGCGCCTTAAAGATTCCCTTACCGTTTCAAAGTGAACCAATTTACATTTATCAATAGAAACATTACCAAACCGAAAAAAACGCTGCAACCCTCCATTTGCCACCATAAGCCCATGCTCCATTTAGGTGTAAGGCAGCGAAAATACCGTTTTATACTCGTTTTTAACCCTCAACCGTCGCGTCGAGTGAGCGTTTACTCCAGTTTAATTGCTTGCAAAATCCCGCATTGAAATACTGCTGTGGAAGCAAATTTTAGAATATTAAATACAAATTACATAACTCGCTGTGCATTTAAGTTTTATAGGCTTTAGATTTAAAAGGCGTACTGGTAATGTGTTTATGCTCGTTTGTCGTGTTGCAGGTTAGTAATCAGGTTTTGTGTTGCAGGTTTTGTTTTGGAGAAAGGTTCATAAATCTTCATAAATCTGATAATCGAATGATTATGAAGGGCTCTGAAAAAATTAATACTAATGGTTTTTGAGCTTTAAGTGCGCGCTTAAGTGTTTGCTTGACATTAAGGGGTTTATTTATAAACGTTGCTTAAATTTAAGTAATCATTAGCGACTGTTTAACCATACATTTTTGACGTTTGAACGTCACTTAACTTTAAGCAACGTTTATAAATAAACCCCTAAGTGATTATTTTCAACCAGTCTAATGATGGCACTATTGATATGACCCCAATCCTCTACTAGACGATTTAAAAAAAATATTATTAATAATTTATTTAATAAAACTTTCGCCAACAGTAGTAACATTTCCTATAAAAATATAGTGCCTAATAATAAACTAAAGCTAAAATATTTTTAACAAGTGCAATTAGTGATGATGGTTCGGAGTTCGAATTTTAGATAGCGACCCTATCTAGGTTTATTCAAACCAGTGTTGCAGGCCCCCCACTTTCCATGAAACGTTTGGGACATATTTTTTTTGTAAAACTGATGTTGAAATTATTTATTAACGTATGAGCAAAAGTATATTGGAATTAAGCATCTTTACATAGGTACTAATTATATGGAAACAAGTTCTAACTTATCAGAGAGATATGCTGCTGGGGAGTTTGTTACGCCACTTCTTCACAACTAAACCACTAGGAGCCTAGGAAGTGGTGAAGGGCGGGCGTTCGGGGAGACTGTCTTAATGTAATTTTGACGATAAAAAGTGCTGATGGTCTGCTTAATTTTAATAAATGGATTTTGATTATCAAAACAAAATAAGAGGAAACACTCACAATCAAATAAAACATACATACAATACAATAAAGGAGCCATATCCTAAATATTTGACCTCGAAACGACACGTGTCGTAAAAACGGGCAAAAAGGTAAATCACAAAACAATTGATATTCAGAATTGGCAAGTAATTCCCAACCCTTTTGCCCATAATTCAAGCCATGCGTGACCCGATTATCTTTACTGGTTTCCGAGGTCGGGATTTCATTGGTAATGTATTAACATTTGTAGGGTTAAGGTCATTTATTGATCTAGACAGATAAACAGCTTATTTGTGTAGGTATGTCAACTTGTAATTGGTCCATTGTCTGCTACATACACTTATGTAGTTTGGCCTCACACAGGTCGTTAATTTTTATTATTTATTTATGTTCGTTTATTCGAAAATGTGTTAATCTTGTTAGTTTTAAATGCTCCTTTTTTACCGGTTTTATTTCCTGTGCGTTTCCGTAATAAAATATTTTTATTTCTTTCTTTTTGTCTTTCATAAATAATAAACCTCTAAATGTCAAAGCTCAACGATAAACCACTTTCAGATCTTAACTACCTACCTCAGACAACACTCCATACTACAAGCGGTTAGTCCATTTCCAATTTTCCACTCCAGCGTCCAATCTCTCCAGTAACTTCCACCGATTTGCATTCTAGATTTTATCGCTTCATAAACTTGGATAGGTGGGCTATCTGTTGGCAATAACTCAGGGTGACCACGTAGGTATCTATCTGCCAACGCCTTCTGGTCGCCGTATTTCAAACTCCTAGATAAACTTCGATTAAACCAGGGCCGTATGGTTTGGAGACGTTTAGGGGAGACGATACGATTGTCGTGATGAGTGCAGCTTATTATTTATTGCATATTTATAATTTCAACATGAATGATGTAACCAATTTTTTGTAACATTTTTTGATTGAAAAGAGTGGTGGTAAGTGGACCCCTTCGCTTTACCTCATTTGCCTTTGCACCACTACGTTTGACACAACCTGTATATGTATAACATTCCGACATAACCTGTTGGGCAGTTGCTAGTCAGACACGACATCCATCGGAGGATCCTTCCTTTTCAATAGAGGATGAGCGAAAATTAAATGAGAGTTTTTATGCTAGGAAAGTCACTTGAACTATTCCTCATAACCAAATCAAAAAATCATTTGGTTCCTGTGGTTTCTGGTCACCACTTCACCTAAGTTCAGTCGCTAAATCTAAAACACCTTTTAATCAGTCGCAGAGGCTAGCACGAGACAGTTGATTAGAGTCTCTCGAACTGTTCTACACCGTCCGATAATGAGTCCGTTGGTGACCGGTGGTTTAGGCTTTGCCAATCTTCTCGCTTTCGATTTGGACTGGGATTTGATGGTGGATTCGGGTCAGAACGGTTTTTAGAGGATTTTGAGCTTCGAGACACTAATTGCATGATAACATCGTACGTATAAACACTGTTAGGTAAGATTTTTGACTTTGTCCTGTTTGGAACAGCCAAAGTCTCACCGATAAAACAGTCATGTCATTCCATCCAAGATGCTTGGTATTGCCACTATTGATAGCTCACTTTACCTGAGTTTTCACGGTGAGACTTTAACAATGTACATCTGGAGTCGGTCGGTTTATACCTTTTTATATTTTATTTTTATCTTTTTTGTTTTTTTTTTTCTGGTTTTTTGTGTGCCTTTTAATCAGTGTCAAATAAATGTATTTTCTTACTTTCTTTCTTTTCTCTTTACATGATGAAGTTAAACTTAAAATACTTTCTTTTTTTTACAAACTCTTTTCGAGTCAAAATACCAAAATGAAATATAAAATTCCAGCCTCAAAAATCAACACTAAAGAATAAGCATCATTCAACCTAATTCAGTTTTCTTGAAAACGTTTCACACACTACATTTTGTACGTTCCAACCAAACACCAAACTAGAATAACCCTTGTAGCAACACGCAATGAAATAGCAACCTTATTAAGGCACTACAAGGTCGAATTTGATTTGGCTGTTGTTAATTTGAGGTAATTCTGAATTAGGTTGGCACCACTTTAAAGAAACACTAATGAAGTGGCGGTCACCAACTAAGTTATAAACAACACTTTGCAAACTACATAGCTACTTTTTAATTCGTTTTCACAGAAAATTACTGAACAAGTGGTGAATAATTTTTACTAAAGAAAGGCTTAGGGCACACTTGCACCACAACGTACTAAATAAGTTTAGTGCTAAACATAATTATTTAAAACATCTCTTTGTCTCTGTCATCTTGAAAAGATTGACAGGAATAGAACGTGATATCAGTAAGGCCGGAGTCTGCAGTGCTAGGGAGGCTTATTCGGCTTCACGTGACGAGACGATTGATTGAATATTTATTATTATTTTAATGTGAATTTATGCGAGAACCCTTAGTTTTTAAGACATTAAATTTGGTACTAAAATGTTATGGACAATTTCTTAATTATGTCAGTTTTTTTTTTTTTTTTAATTCCTTTTATATACGTACCTACCTACTTATTTAGTGATTTGGTGTGCAAGCGGGCCTAGGAGCTACTGAATTATTTCATCATTATCATCATCATCATACTTTCAGCCGAAAGACGTTCACTGCTGGACATAGGCCTCCCCCAAGCATCGCCACTTCGACCGGTTCTGTGCTTCTCGCATCCAGCGGATTCCTGCGGCCTTCACAAGCTCGTCGGTCCACCTTGTGGGAGGCCTTCTAACGCTACCTACGTCTTCTTGTTCCGAACTACTAAATAGAAAACTATTTGTTCCCACACCAAACTTTTTCCAACTTTATTTTCTAGTATTTTCACAATCCATTTCGTATGTTGCCCAAAGTAACGAAAGTCCTAAAACCTAGAAAAAAACATAGGGTTCTATGAATAAAATCACGTAAATCGGATAAGCCTTTTTAGAGCCTTTAAAGATTGGTCCAAATGGCTGGAGTCCCACAGTATTTTTTCTGTTAAGGCAAAAGCGCCAGGGTATCCCGCGAAATTCAAGTAAGTACATCTAAGTTATAGTTCCGACTTAACTTAGCTATACGTTAGATGCAATAATACTCGCTGTGCCCTAACAAGGTCATGTACTCTTAAGTTTTAGCCTAGTGTGTAGATCTGTGTGTACATTGATGTGTTGGTGTGGTCCTCTTACAAATTGAGTGCTTTGATTTGATCATTTGAATCCAAAATTCTAATTTTAAATCACCTTTAAGATGTTTTTCATGTGACAATTGAGGGTAATTTTATAACCTTAATTTTCGAAAATTTTAATTCAATTGCAATTCAATAATGATATTCAATTAATAGAAAAAGTGGGAGATGTAAAGTTGAAACCTTCTAAATAAAGATGAATGTGTAACTAATTCCCTTTAGAGAGTGATTGCATAAGAATTTACCATAAACAGGGTTTGTTAATATTTTCATCAGATATTTTTGGAACAGGAGGAGCTCGTGGCTAACTAATAACAGCCGCACGGGTCGATCCATCAGGTTAAGCTGTGCTTTCCGGGGTTGGTCCGTGGATGGGTGACCATCTTTACATACCGAGACTCCTCCGTGCTTCGGAAAGCACGTTAAGCCGTTGGCCCGGCTGTCATTCGTGGATCTTTGACAGTCGTTACGAGTCATCAGAAGCCCGAAAGTCTGACAACCAGTCTTACCAAAGGGTATCGTATTACCCAGTTACTGGGTTGTGGAGGTCAGATACGCAGTCGCTCCATGTAAAATACTGGTATTCAGCTGCATCCGGTTAAACTGGAAGCCGACCCCAACATGATTGGGAAAAGGCTCGGCAGAATGAATTTTTGGAACAGGCTATACTAAAATACAATACTATAGTACAATAATATAGTGATGCCTTCAGAGTGCTCGTAGGGCAATTATTCGAAAGCGATGCGCTTCTCTCAAGCAAAGAACATGTATCCCACAGCATGTTGTGGGCATTGGGTGACCGGTAGGACTGCCCGATGCTTGGCCGATGGGTGAGACTGCAAACACAGGTCGGCTCTAAGTAGCTATACGGGCATCTTGTTTATTTTTATTACCTATGTTATTTTTCATTGTTGTGTATGGGCTACTAATAATAGTTAAATAAATATATTTCATGTCATTCCTAACACTATTGACTTCAAGGTCTGCCAATAAAGGATTATTTATTTACTAGCTGCGCCCCGCAGTTTCATCCGCATAAGTCTCGATCCTGTGGGAATATCGGGATAAAAAGTATCCTATGTGTTAATCCAGGTTATAAACTATATGTATGCCAAATTTCATTAAAATCAGTTCAGTCATTTTTGCGTGAAAGAGTAACAAATATCCATCCATCCTCACAAACTTTCGCATTTATAATATTATATAGTAAGATATTAGTAAGAAGTAGGATGTAGGTATTCATACTTCCTCAGATGCTCCTTGATAAAGACCCGAGCTCTACCCCTACTTAGTAACTAGGCAGCTTATTTAGTTTCACGTCGTCTTCTTGACACACAGAACATCTAACTATGATTAAAGCCGCTGTCACAATACGCAACTATACACAACGCAGTTGCTTATAGTCGCAATTAGTTTCAACTGAGGATGGATCGAGCTTCACTCCTCCAAGACGTGATTAACTAACAAACAGACGGTTCATTTATATTATTAGTTCAATGGAGGTAGATCTGTGGTTTGCTCGGATTGAAATGTAGGTCGATAATAAACTGGGAGTTTCAATCCCGTTTGTGATTTAGTTTGCAGCAAATGAACGGAGACAATGTTTCTTGGGGTGTCAAAGACCAGTTTTCTATTCAGTATCGTTAAGTTGACATAGAAAAGTGAACAACTGAGGATAAACTGGCGACAAACTAGAAATAACGCTAGAAATCAAGTATAAAGAAAGAAAAATTATGTTTATATGTCACAGACACGTACGTACAAAAACCCAACTACGGTAAAAAAGTCAACTAAAAAGGTATACTCGTAAACAAGTCATCTCAGACAGACAAATTAAAAATCTGGAGTCACACGTGTTAGGGGATAAATCGAATAGATTAAGTGGGTTTTAGTTGTTATACTTTTATTTTTATTATTTAATTATTATTTTTTTTTTTTTTTATTTGCACCAAAAACTTACGTTACATATAGACAGATATACAGGACAATTTAAATATTTTCTTAGCTTTATAGTGAAGGCATCTGTGTCTGAACTAGATAAAAAATATCTGTATCTCAGACATCAGCGCTCTTCCTTGTGATGATTTTGGGGTGCGGACGACCGAGACGCTTCCAACGATACCCCATTTGTCAAATTATGATGAGTACTTTAGAAATTCTGAGGGAACAAATGAACATACATACATACCAGTCAAAATCATAACCCTCCTTTTTGATTCTCCGTAGTCGGGTAAAAATATCAGTTAACTTGAATTTTAATGCCTAATGTGCTTTTCTGTATGTAATGAGGTGTTTAGACTTTAGTTTGCAATAACCCAATTGTATACGTATAGTACTCATTATTGAAGAGCCTAGTAATGAATAAATAATAAAGAAAAATAAAAATAAAATAAACATGAACACAGAACAGGAATAGTCGGCAGCTGCACGTATAATAGGTAACTGCTAAGCATATTTCGATCAAGAAAATTCGGGATAGACTTTTCTAACATAGTCTCACATGCGGTTTAATTGTGATGACAGTCATTAGCTCACCTGCATACAGTTACATGTAATAACTGTAACCACTGTTAAACATTTTACATTAAATTCTTAAAATAACCTCAACAACACTGTCTCATGTCCTCTGAGTCATTAACGTATCTCAATGATGAAAAAATGGTCCTTCCATCCAAAGATTGGTCCACACGGTCCCTGATCGACTATAGCAAGCGCGGCCTTATCTCACACATCGACTGCTGCATTTTTTATTTTAATCATAATCTACTTTGTAGTAATTTATTTATTTAAACGGACACACACTTCCCTGTGTTTTTCTAGCGAATGGCACTCGTGGGTTGCATCTGAAAATCAGCGTCAGGTACACTTTGTGTTGTCACCTGACATTATGCTGAGCTGAGGCCCTTTTGGCAATAGAATCATTGTTTTCTGTTTCTATAGTTTTAAGGTGTATTTTTCTGCTGTAATGCCAATAAACGTATTTTTCTTTCTTTCAATTTTATAGCAACAGACATGAATTACCCACACCTACCTCACTGAACATATAGACTCACACTGTTTATTCATTGGCTCTGAAATTCAATATTGGAACTCCTTTGAGAATTAAAGCAGGCGGTGAGTTTCAAACTAGTGTTGTACTTCGGCGCCCTAATTACTGTTTGTTTAATAATTCATTTTATATGTAAATGGCACTGGTTTACATATAGGGTATCTTATATTTGTATAGGTTTGAGGTCGATATTCAAATACGAATTATGGAGAGAACGTATCAATGTTTTGATTTGGAGGTAGTTTTACTCGCGAAAATGTAAAAAAACGGATAGTTTTTTTCTATAATATTAATTATGCCACCGTAGGCGCAACCGTAGGCGGGGGCTTGCGGGTTAGCAATGGGTAGCTCGCCTCCGATAAGGACCAGGCCCGAATCGACGGCGCGTTGTGTTCCACGTGCGCCCCAAAGAGATGTCAGCACAACTGACGGGGCCCACTAGCGCCGATGCCTGCTGGGGTCGCGGGAAAGTCCGAAAAAGATACCGTGGCCCCTGGCAGTACACAGGCAACTGAAGGAACATGGGTGGCTTTTAGTCAGTAAGAGTTTAAAACAGCCTTCCCGCTCCGCCCAGTGCGGGAGAAGTTATTTGATAATTTCCGACCCAATAAAAATAAATAAAGTTTTAAGCCTAATGCAGGCGTCCTCTTGTGCGTAGATATCAAGCAAAGGCTAAACAATAAAGTTTATTTTTTCTTCTTTCCTCAGCTAAAATGCCAAGCAACAAAACATGAGCAGTTAGAGAAAAAGGAGACCTATTGAATCGAAACCCAGCTTTATAGAAGAAAACTGAACGACGCGATGTGAGTTTTTTTTCTTGCTTTAATAGTTTTAAAAACGAAATCAAAACTTTTTAACCTACTTTCATAATAATATTTTCATTCAAAAAGACCATCTCAAAAAGTATGCCAATCGTTTACTAAACTAAATAGTTTTTTTTTTGTAATTTTCAGTCTGAATGCCAAGCTGAAAACATGTGGGAGACTGGATAAGGAGGACAAAGTGAATGACTAACTGCAACCAAAACAAAGTTTCAAAAGGAAACCAGTATTAGGCAAGCATTTCTAACTTTCATACTTTATACTTCGAACAACCTATTTCCAGAAATTTTCCTTTAACACATAACAAAGTTTCACTTAAAAAATTCTATCTCAAATATATAGCGAACTTTTTCAGGCACATAAAATTCTCTAGAGGTTATCGCCCTCGTTTGTTTTAATCTGAAAAAATAAACGTCTACTTGAGACGGCAGTGCTTTAACAGTCTGCCACTGCGTAGGTACGTACTTCAATTAACCTGCCTTCCTTACGCTGGAAAAACAAAGGTCATGTTAGTCGAGGAGTCCGGTCATCGAATTTTTTGTCTTAATTGTTATAACTATATTTTTTTTGTAATAACAATATTATGACAAAAAATAACAAAAAAAAAAGAAAGATCTAAGTACAAATTTTCCTAATACTCGAGTTATTTGTATCAAACAATTACGTAAATATCTCTAATACATTGGGTAGGTATTTAGATTAATCCTAACAAACAATTTATGCAGCTTAAACATATCTACCTCTGGAGCTGTACATATAAAAGTGATCCCCGGTACATGGGGATCATTTTTTATCATAGAGTAAATATTTGAAAGTTTTCGTAAAAAAAAACACTGAAAATCTGGTAGGTACGGACATTAAGATTGATTTATTTTTAGTGTATAAAGTGTTTATAAAAGGTTTTATTTTTTAAATACATTTCAAGAACAGGACACCCTAAGAGTTCTGTCCCGTATAAATTCGTTGTAATAAATATTAGTTACAACACGTCGAGTGATTTACGCGAACGGCTAGACTTGTAAATCGTTAAAAAGGTTTTTTTTTTTAAATTCCTAAATAAAATGTTTTCTCTTGTTACTTTGAGCTTGGAACAAGCCGATAGACTCAGGTTTCAAACTTTATACACAATATATTGTTTGAGTATCGTAAAAGGGACTAAAAGGTTCGATTTATAAAGAATGAAGGATAAAATCATAATCTATTCGTACAAAGATTTTGTTTTTTTAAGCCTTTATGTCCACTTATCTAGACCGTATAAAAAACATAACAAATGCTTTACACAGTGTTGTTTTTGTAAAAATGAATCTTGTGTTATGAAAAAAAATCTGCTTGAAATAACAAATCAATCAACTCGCTTGATAGCAATTCTTCGCTGGACATAGGAATCTTCCAAATTGCACCACAATACGCGATTCTCCAGTCATCTAGTCTATGTCTTTCTGTAATGTAACCACATGGGCACTTATGAAACGTCAGAAGCTAGGTTCCAATTGGTCGTTTTCTATGGAGAAGAGCCGGCAAGAAACTCCACGGTTAAACGTAAACCCACAAAATATAAACTGTAGAGAAAGTACCAGTAACAAAATATTATGTACCGACCTATACTGTAACAAAGCATATTACCAAAATATTTCCCGTCTCCTCGACTAGGTGAAACGTGCCCGAACGTGCATTACCGTTCCCATGTCTGCAGAGTTCAATTACGGCCGTCTCTGAAATTAGGCATTTTTCTTTGCTAAATGTGTCGTGAAGTGAAAAAAGTTTCAGACTCCCTTTCACATCTTATGTAACTTAAAGGCATTCTGTTTCGTACTGAAAAAAAAAATATCACGCATTTTTGTGAAAAGTTTCGTAAAAATTGAGAGAAAAGCGTCGTAGATAAAGAGATTTTTTGAGTAAATTTTTTGTTGACTGAAGTAGTTAGTTTTTCTTTATATTTGTGTATTTTTTCTTTTCTTTTGTAAATAGAATTCAGGACTTGTTAGTATTTTGTTTTATATAAAAATATTATTATTTTTTCGAAAGGTGGAAGAGATAGATGCGTATACGCTTGGGACTATAATCTTCTGATAACGTTAATTGAAATATGCTTAAATGACCTATTTTTTACTGAAGATCTGCAGTTGACCTAACACACATTAAAAACCGGCCAAGTGCGTTTCGGACCACGCACAATGAATGGTTTCGAAGCTGGGATGAATTTTTCCCAAGAACAAACTTAACATTGTTCTTCCATACGAAATGTATGGGAAAACATGTTTTTGCAACTGCAAATGTAAGTTGGTCGATAATTACTCGTTAACTTGTAGAGCCTACTTAGCTGTGATAGTTTTCCTTTTAATTTCGTTATATATACTACATTTCGCTAAAAGAGCTCTATTATATGTTTAAGTCCCATATAATAGAGCCTATTTCCATCAACCGGGCACAAATTCAGACTCCGGGCTGCGACCGAGAAATTCCAGATGGAAAAACGCAACTTGAATTTCGTTCAATTTCGCTGTCAGAACAATCCCAGCCCCACATTCAACACACCGTCAACACCTACATAAAAAAGCTAAAATATTATTCGCTAACATTTCGTAATTTCACACGCGTTATAACATTAAAAAGTTACATAAATATCACTGCTGACACCCTCATAAAAAGCAACAGGTGAATATGAATTACTGCCAAAAACACCGCTGTGACGTAGGTACTCGTATTAGCGCACTGGCGCATTTTTAAAACGTCGTTAGTATAACGTGCACTGAATTTTCAACTCTCAGGCCAAGCCCAGCGTTGAGAATCCAACAGATGACATTCTTAGCGCGTTCAAAAGCGCAGCATTGGACTTGCAACTCTCCGCACCAAGCCGAGCGTTCAGAATCACGTTGTCGGTAAAAACCGTCTTGTTGAAACACCGCTGTGTCGTAAACACGCGTATTACACTGTTTGTAATAGCGTTTCCAGATATAGAAATGATTTTAATGTTACATTAGTGTTTTTTGGACTGTAATTTCGTTTTGACGGATTTACTGTTTTCATGGAAACAGATGTTGCTGCTAGAAATTCTCTTCTCTGTGTAATTATTTCATTCATTTTTATCTCTAGTATTAATTCATATTCTATACGGCACCTCTTTAGGTCATGAGCTATCCGAATATCTGCATCACGCAAAAACGGCTGAACGGATTTGGATAACATTTGCTAAACCTGCCTTACGGCATAGAATTCTTTTTATCTCGGTAGTACATTCCCGTGGGATAATTTGCGACCTGCACGTGGGCGAAGCCGCGGGGGAAAGCTAGTGGGAAATATTTAGTTGATCCTATAAAAATGTGTCTAATAATGTACGTTTTTTTATAATTATATGAGCCACTAAAAACTTTTGTGCTTCTAAGGGCAGATTTTACGAGTTACAGATTCAGATATCTTTTATCCGTGGAATTAAAGTGTTTTTGTATGGAGAAACTGTCAAAAATTCAAAATTTATTCGGAGGAGAAGGCTAATACTTGGTATAAAAGTTTGGTCGGATTCACCCTAAGGAAATTAGAGGGTATAATAATATTTTTAGGACATCAAAATGGGGATTATTTTAGGTTCGATTAAATACAATGTCTTTGAAAATTAGCATCATAATAATATATGAATAAATGAATCATGAGCTTATGTTCCTAACTGTGTTGAATTAGCATCCAGTTTAACCATGCAGCACTAACTATATTACCTGTTAGGATGATATAATGTGTACTAATATATCATGACTGGTTTAATCTGGCTTAATCATTATTAGTAGACTATCTCTGTATCAGTTTATCTCTCTGTAGTTACGAGCAAACATTACGTCACTCAAATTCACTTAGCTGATACGAATGAGTGAACGATATTATGCCATGTTTACTATTGTATCAGTGTCATTTATGTCCAAAACCAATAATCATTAACCTAATTTATATACATCATCAGTCTACCTTCTATCTCTTTTTCGTTTTACGACTTAGAGGTAACATAATAGGAATCACACCTTGATTGACTTGAAACTCTAAAAAAATATCGATCAAAAGGATCTCATTTAGCTGATTCGAATGAGTGAACGGTAATATGCTGTTTACGGAGTATCAGTGTCATTTATGTCCAAAACTAATAAACATTAACTTAATCTTTATACATTATCAGTTTACCTTCTATCTCTTTTTCTTTTTACGATTTAGAGGTAACATAATAGAAATCTCACCTTGATTGACTAAAAACTCTAAAAAAATATCGAGCAAAAGGATCTCATTTAGCTGATTCGCATGAGTGAACGATAATATGCCATGTTTACGGAGTATCAGTGTCATTTATGTCTAAAACCAATAAAAAATAATCTAATTTATTAACATCAAATTACCAGTCTACCTTCTATCTCTTTTTCTTTTTACGATTTAGAGGTGACATAATAGGAATCTCACCCTGATTGACTTGAAAAATCTAAAAAAATATCGAGCAAAAAGATCTCATTTGGTAGAGCCACAGAGTGTTTAAAATATTAGATATGCCAATGTGCGCTTTTATAATTTCTAATGTCACGATATTATAGTGGACGTCCACGTCCATAAAATAAATGGAAATACTGCACACGATATCGTGGACTGTTTAGAAGCGTCTTCGTGTATTTCTTTACATTTTACTTCCCTGTGTTATCGTGATGTTGTGACGTGGACGTTGACGTCCACGATAATATCATCACGTAATAAAATTATAAATGCACACTATACCTTTTATTTTAACGAAACCGCCTGACGCCTCTGACTTGGTATGCTACCCACGACATCAAACATTCATGGTACTTTAACATAAAAACCAACATAATCCTCACGCCTGAATTCCCAAAAGGATAAGCAGAGATGTATAAAGTACTGACGTTTCGCCAGTTATGCTAGAATAAAAAATCGGCCAAGTGCGTGTCGGACCACGCACAACGCGCGTGATTAATATGTATGCCCATGCCAAATTACAAGTTTCTAGTACTAAGAGTCTATGAGCTATTCAATCACATACACAGTCAATTATGTAAAGTACAAACTAGATGCAAGCTTGTTGCTACGGGAATTACCAAGAATGCGCGAGAATTATCCAGACGCACGACCTGTTATTTGACTCGTATCTAGTTTATGCGTTACACTATTGACATAAAGTTCATTATGCTTTGTACAAAAAGAATCGCTTCCATTCTGTTCCGCGGAAATGTAAATTGAGCCTAAAACTACGAATTATCGACATTTTCACAACGTATGATCATTATAATGAGGAAGGACTGCCTCGTTGGTTTTGTGGTCGCAACCGCTACTGCTGAGCATGAGATCCTAGGTTCAATTCCCGAGTCGGGCAAAGTGTTATTGGGTTTTACCATTTGGAATTTCTCAGTAGCAGCCCGGAGTCTGGATTTGTGCCCGGTTAATGGCAATAGACTCGCCCCCTATTACATGGGACCTAAACATAACTGGCGCAATGTGGGTGTACTATAGGTACACCTCTGCCCAACACAAGGCGCGATATTAGAAGACAGAAATACAGAAAGAAAGAAAGAAAGAATAACGTTTATTTGGACACAGTTCGTGAAACACAAAATACATTAAAAAAACAGTGAAAATAATGTATGTGTGTGTGTTTTATGTAGGTATGTTATGATCATTGTAATCGTAAAGTTTTCTCACTTCAAACAAACACACACATCTACGTATTTTACCACTCTATGGAATCCTTGCGTGTCGCAAACAAAACGTCCTTTTTTCATCAGCCGAATAGCCTCAAGATGGGAAGTCATCAGCAAAATAGTCTTAACTTTTGACCTTTTGGCTATATTGTAATCCTGACGCTGATTTAATGGATTCAAGAATAGCGTCCCGTCAGTCTTTGTCATTAAGGGGCTGATTATGCGGAACCCTTCGGTCACCTTGCTTAAGTAATTATGTAAAATTAGTTGGTAAATGCATGGAAGGAAGTTGGCTAAGTGTTTTGGTTCAGTGTTATTTAATTTAGGTAAGTAGTTAAGTTATTTGGTTAACAAAAGGAACGAATGACAAAATACATATTCTAGTTGTGCAAATGATCTCATTTAAATGTATACAAAATATTGTAAAACATTTTTTAAAGAGTAACGGTAGAGTTTCTTGCCCATTCTTCTCCATACAAAAACTACCATTTGGAATGGGCGACTAGAATCAATTCTTTTTTTTTTGTAAATGTTGGCGTTCAAAAGTAGCTTGTATGTGCTTATTTGAAATAAATGATTTAACTTTGCAAACACTAATGGTAGCCACACACGTAACGATTTACTTGCCGAAATTTAGGCTTGCGCAAGTAAGATAATTTCCCAACATAACACTTATTAGTTTACTATTAAAATAAACAAACTAGACAGATTCTAATCTACATAGATTCTAGACCTCCATTCCAAAAACACCATTTTAAATAAAGGCTCATTTCCCAGGACTTCATAATCTCAAGCTAGGGCTCGTAAGGGTCCATAAAGGCTCTTTCATACGAGGCCGGAGATACCCCAATCTGCTGAGACCTCCGGGCGCCCGTAACGGCTGGTCATTTTAGAAATATGGCGCTCCATACTATTAGGACTCTTTTGTTACGGATACTTCATTGTATGCCTAACGCTTTTATCTTGATAAAAAGAGACTTAAGGTTCTAGAATTTTTAATTTTATTAGGTCTTGAGACGGCGTTTCTGTTTGGAAGCGAATAGATTTTTATAAGTGCTGTGAATATAAATGGCGTCGTAACGCGTTTATATTTTATGTAACTCACGTTATACAGTAGGTTTACTTTGATGTAGGCTATTTATTTTAAAGAAAATAATGGCCTCATCTAGAATTTTCTCCTGAATAATTATCGTAGTATTAAAATGGACATACGAAGTAAACTTCATGTAACGCAGAAGCCATAGGTACTGCACACTAAAAAGTTATTTCTCAAACATGCTTGGAAATTCGACCATTATTTTGAGATAAATCGAAATTGCTGTACTGGTCAAAAACAAGTGACGATGCGGCCAGTAATGTTACTATGAAAATCCATTATCTGTCCTGTGTAGCGGCCAAATAAATTACTATGAAAACTCATATCTGTCGTGTTATTTAAAAATGGAACGAACTTTTTACTACAACACATGACAACCAAGGAGGTAACTTATTAAAATATTTATTTAAATTGCGATTTAAAGTAAAGAAGAAACAAATGAACACATTGGTTCGTGAAAAATTATCGTTGTCCGTATAATTTTTGTTACGCAAATACCCCTATGGAGTCCAGCAGACTCCATGGGCACAATTACTCACCGATACGCGTTGCGCAGCCGCACGTCCTCTTCACCCCGCGTCCGGGCCGCTCCTACAGGAAGGTACTGAGACGCGCGAAAACAAAAACGCGATAATAAGGTTTTTAGACCAAAACGAAACTTCGCGTGGAGTCCCTGGGACCTAACAGGTAAATTAAGGGTTAAGAAAAGGACAGAAGATGAACTTTAGTATAGTCCTGTCAAATTAATCAGTGCCTGACGGAAATCGACGTAATTTGAGTAGGCAAGTTTTTAATCACGTCTAAACTTGTATGGAGAAGTCACAGGCGATGATTAATTTGACAGGACTGAACTAAAACTTATCTTCTGTCCTTTTCTTAATGAAATAGAAAGAAAAAGATGCACTGCACTTAAATTTAGTTCAGTTTGTGAACAAGGGAATCGGCACCAATGACGATACTCTTCTAAACATCAACACAAAAGATTTCAAAGAAAAGCCGTTAATTCTTTCCCGCCTCATAAAAATACCACACAAGCTTTATACACGTACCATGTAAGCTCTAAGAATGTTTTATAGCTACTTCAACACATCGCTTGCATTCAGCAGCTTACATTTGAAACAGCTGTAAAGTAAGCCATAATTTTCTCTCGTGAGCACGCAGTTCCATTACGCGGTTTCGCTTAATGCTTCTAGTTGTATATTCGTGCTTGGTAGAAGGTTCTGTGTGAAACGGAAAGTGTTGAATTTGTGTGTGGTACTTGGGTGGGAATGGGATTTAGCATGCTAAGTGGTGGTAACTGGTAATGTAAAATAAGTAACTGCTCATTGATTTTAGTCGAATCAATTTTACTACAGGATCGTTTTATTATAACAGCCACATGGTTTGGTCCATCAGGTTAAGCTACGCTTGCCGGGGTTGGTCCGTGGATGGGTGACCATCTTTACTTAGAGAGAAACTCCTCCGTGCCTCGGAAAACAGAAGATCTTCAGTCATAAATGGCAACATGTATTTCTTTCAAACCTTCTTAAAGATATCTCCGAATGATCACAATCGACCGTTTACCCATTCTAAAGGTAGGCAGGTTTAATAAAATGTAACGGCACAGCATCTTCACACACCAGGGTCCCATATCCTCATGTGTCCCGATCCTATTGATGCACCTCAATTCAAAATAATGACCATCCCGTCTTTGTCCCGATATCGTTATAGCCATAAATTTTCATGTCATCTATATTATGGAGAAAGACCTTGGGATGCTGAAGAAAGTTGTAAAAGACTGATAAGAGAAATAAGGGAATTTCAGCCTTATGAGGCCTGAAAGTTGATGATGTTATGGTAAGGTTAAAAGGTTGAAGGAATTGTGGATGAGAACCCAGTCCTTAATAGTTCATTAATTCAGGCGTGACTTGGGGGAAATCGATTATAAAATACAATAGACGTAGATATATTTAGTAACCAATAAAAAAACCCTGTAAGAAATCAACCCGTGTTTCACCTCTCAAGGCGGCATCCTTGGGATGACGATTGACATGTCGCGAACCTGAATACGACGTGTTGCCACATCAAACGCCGGACGCAGAATGAGTCACACCACGCAAGTGAGGTTGTCGGGCGGTGTGGCTCTCTCTGCATCTGGCGTCCGATAATTATGATATTATTATTTAAAATAAATGTCAATATTGAATGACATTCTATCCAGATAAACACCACGTGGGTGACCCCACGTGGTGTGTACCACTTCGCCTTACATTAATTAAAACTCAGACGTACCAGTATCCTTAACTTAGACCTAATGCTAGACACAGATAATAAACCCATTATGTTCCTACAACCGGAAACTAGTAATTACAAAACTTCCTTCTAAATTATTTACCCATCAATTTGTTACCCCTGTTCGTAACTTAAATCTTACTAAGCGTTAGAGATCAGTAGGTGAAAACTTAACTATACTTGTACGGAGTTCAGAAGTTTAACTGTAGTTTAGAGCAGTTAGTGAATTTAATTGGGATAGTTAATTTACTTAGATGTGCCGATTAGGTTAGGTCAAGCGGCATGTTTAGTTAAGTGTTTCGGGAGTTTATGAATCGTGTGTGCTGAGAAATTGTTTGCCTGCAATTTTCCGTTAAAAAGTAGCCACCACAAAAGGATTTTTTGCATTTCTGAGTGACTTCGCCTTTCTTGGATTATGGATCTTCGCATTACGATTTACCTCGGCTACCTATGAACAATAATTATTTAGAAAAGTAATTTTAGGGCTGACTATTTACATAACATTATCCACATCTACATAAAACGACCCAATAAAAGAAACAAAGAGAATCTCAGTCTCAATATGTATGAAAACTCACTATTTAATAACTATGTCTACAAAAAAAAAATGTTTAGCCTTTGTTGTCGCACTGCAGACTAAAGTCTTACCTTTCTGCTTTCGGCTATCCTGTCTATCTTGAGCTCGTGTGGATCAATCCTGTCTGCAAGCGTCAAGTTCGTCCCGCCATCTCCTGTTTCTGCCTCAATAATATAATTATGTAAATTAGAGATTAACATCAATTTTTGAGAACTGTCTGATAATAATTGTCACTGAGATGAGATTGCTACTTGAATTCAAACTTTTTTAAATACGAGAATTGGCGTTCAAATACCCTGTTCTTCTTAGCATATCCTCAAAAGAATGCACAAAACAAACTATACAACAAGTCCTGGAACCCAAAACGCGGCAAAAACATCAAACAACTAAACATTTATTCACTACACTTAATAAACTTACGCAGCCGGGTAATTCAGCGTAATAAATCGCGTCGGAATAGCTTCACCTTAAGTTAAATTGCGCGGGATTACGCACTTTATATTGTTTTAGTTTTTGATACTCCCCTTTAAGCGTAACTTTTTATCGGGGGCAGCCATTTTGTTGGATGTCTTGTTTGTTTTTTAATGTTTTTGTGATTTTGTTGAATGGGTTTAAAAAAAAAACGAAATAAACGTCAGTTGTCATTATGATTACGTCTACGAATTCATCATCATCATCCAAATCAGCCTATAGCAGTGCACTGCTGGACTTAGGCCTTCCCAATTGCACGCCATTCAACTCGATTCTAGCGACTCTCATCCAGCTGCTACCAGCCACCCTACGAAGATCGCCGTTCCACCTAGCCTGAGGGCGTCCTACCTTACGTTTGCTGATTCAGTCTCCACTTGAGAACAAGTTTCTACCCCAATTACGATCATCGGTTCTACGGCTAATATGGCCGGCCCAGCCACTTCAGCTTGCTTATTCTGTAAGCTATGTCGACAACTTCGTTCTCTGCTGGAACACCTCGTTCCGGATTGGCTGTCAATGCTGGTGCTCTCGAGTTTGTTCTAGAATACGTTTACTTCGGGCAAATTCTGCACTTTGGTCAACGAATTAGATACTTAGCTAACTAGAGTTTTTTACCAAAGAATCTCAAACTCTAGATAGCTAATGAAGTCATCGTCAGAACATCATAAATGGATGGTCAAGTGCCATGCCAGTTTTGGCGAAAACACGCCAAAAATTATTAACTGCCATTATCTTAATGTCTATTTTAGAGAACCTACTGAACAAAACATAATGATAGACATATTTTCCCTTTTCCTAAACTTAAATAGGTTGTTCCATCTGTTCTGCGAGCTATGTGCTCTGCCTACTGCCACTTCAGTTTGGCAATTCTTCGGGTTATGTCAGTTACCTTGGTTCTCCTGCGGACCTCTTCATTTCTGATTCGTTCGCGTAGGGAAAATTCAAGCATAGCCCTCTCCATTGCCCTCTGGGTGATTTTTAGCCTTCTAATAAGGCCAATTGTGAGCGACTACGTTTCAGTGCCATAGGTCATCACTGGCAACAAAAGAAAGAAAGAAAGAAAAATGCGTTTATTGGCAAAATACACCTTAAAACTAAAAAAAACAGAAAATAATGATTATAATGTCAAAAGGGCCTCAGCTCAGCATAATGTCAGATGACAACACAAAGTGTACCACCTGACGCGCAACACGCACGTCAAAGACTTTCGTTTTGAGATACTGCGGTTACAAACGCAATTTTTTTATCTATACCGCTTCTAAACTGAACTAGGCCTATTTGGCGTAGTCATCTTTCGTTGTTGTTATATCTAAGTTTTTATCTGTTAATTTGTGTGCCACCTGGTTCAAATAAAATTTTCTTACATTCTATAAACCCCCCCGACACAATTCCAGGTGATGCTGCAGTATCGGTTCAAGGTTACTATGTTCTTCTAATATCATTAAAGTAACAGACGAATCGATCAGACCTGTGGAAGATGCGCACATCCAATCATCAACTAGAAAAGAGCTGATGATCTTCAAACGGCTGAACCTATTTAGCTAAGAACACTCTCGATCAAGACACCTTTCAAACAAAAAAATAATAATCAAAATCGGTTCAGCCATTTGGGAGCTACGAGGGAACAGACAGATACATACGTTAAACTTATAACACCCCTCTTTTTCCGTCGGGGGTTAAAAAACCCGTAGCGACTATACATTGTGGCAAACACCAAAGCCCCGATAGCCACTGGTCACTGCAAGCCACCCCGACAATAGATTCATTGTGTCTGTGTAACAGAGGATATGGTAAATCAACCGTGTTATTTTGATGTGTCCAGCCATGTCGGAGGAAGGACAATACAACAATTTAACGGCGGCTTGTTGACTTCGTACAAATTGCTTTGGTTCAAGTGTAAATCATAAATGCTCGTTGTTAAGACTTAAGTCTTGTTCTGGATCCTTATAAACATATTGACATGTATATTATGACTGTTGCAGGATTATTGATTTCCACCACGCCGGAATCAATTAACTAAACAAGAATATACCAAAACACCTTGTTCGCGCTCGATTTTGAAATAACCGCCATAGAATAAAATAAACCGTACCCCAATAGCGTTCATATGGACCGGGTCCCATATATTTTTGCACATGGTCCTTTAGCAGTTCCAGGCGTTTCTGAGAATGGACAAATACGACAGTTGCGAGATATTTACTTATTCACGTCGTGGTTAACGTCAACATTATGATAGTAATTTGCTCTTAGATTGAGTTTCTGAGAGTGAGAAAGGACAATACAACGGTAGCCTGTGATGTGGTGTGTTGTGTGCATTGCAGACTATGCTTGGTAACGGTTCCAAGTTCAGTACAAAATGGATTAAACGTAATGCTCTTCTGCTTCGATTATATGTCTTATGGTTTAAAAATCACAAACATTTCATGTTTCTCCTCTTGCCTTTTTCATTATTCCCCCCCCCTTCCCATTATAGTCCCCGCTGAAAAACTAGCAAACTGGTTTTTTTTTGCAACGGCATAAGCCATTCCCAAATAGCTAGTACCGTGACGATACATAAATATTAAGATTTTGAAGATCCACCAGACGTTACGCTCTAAATACCTACTTATACTTAGTATCCCTATTTTCATATCACGTACCACATAAATTCCATAACAGATAAGTGCGAAGATAATACCGTATCCAAACAATAGGGGACTGGTGTTCAGGCTTCTCATCTCCATTCAAGAATGTACCTTGGAGAGCGAGTCACCGAGCCGTGTCGTTTAATATCCGTTGTTGACCCTTGCGATATGTGCAAACTAATATCATATAAAAATATAATATTATATTATAGTTCTGCCTCGTTGGTCTAGTGGTCGTAAGCGCTACTACTGAGCATGAGATCCCGGGTTCGATTCCCAGATCGGGCAAAGTGTTATTGGGATTTTCTATCTGCAATTTCTCAGTAGCAGCCTGGAGTCTGGATCTGTGCCCGGTTGATGTCAATAGGCTCGCCCCCTATTACATGGGACTTAAACATAACTGGCGAAATGTGGGTGTACTATAGGTACACCTCGACCCAACCCTTCGGGGAAACAGTGATATTATACATATGTATATGTTATGTATGTATAATATAGATTTTTGTGAAGAGGTATTTTTTCGGGGTGCTGTGACCTTAGCTAGCTGTGGCGCTAAGCAGCATTGTTCAGGTTTGAAGTATATGGTGCCAGTGTAATTACAGGCACGAAAGACATTACAGGTTTGTATCTGGGATGGTATGCCAAAAGCCCGAAAGTCCGACAACCAGTCTTACCAAGGGGTATCGTATTACCCAGTTACTGGGTTGTGAAGGTCAGATAGGCAGTCGCTCCATGTAAAATACTGGTATTCAGCTGCATCTGGTTAGACTGGAAGCCTACCCCAACATAGTAGGGAAAAGGCTAGGCAGATTGATTGATTGAGGTATCTGGGATGGTATCATAGTCGCGTGCCATAACAGATGGAAGATGGCAGATATATGTCCATAGGAGGCGGCTACTATAGACTCTCTGTCGGGTTAGCCGCCTGTTTGTAAGCCTTAGTATATTATTATCATAAAACAAAGAAAACCTGGCAACATCATACTTATTTCTGCCATCTTTCATTGTAGTTTTTATGTGGTTCAAGTTATGTTTGTTGGTTAACAAGTTAAAATTAAATAACCCCTGTCACAATTCCAGGTGATGCTGTAGTATCGGTTCAAGGTTACTATGTTCTTCTAATATCATTGAAGTAACAGAATACAAAATTTCGAATCGATCAAACCCGTGGAAGATGCGCACATCAAAAAAGCACTAGTTGATGCTAGAAAAGAGCTGATAATTTTCAAACGGATGAACTAATTTTCTTGAATTGTAGCTAAGAACACTCTCGATTAAGACACCTTTCTAACAAAAAAATAATAATTAAAGTTGGTTCAGCCGTTTGGGAGCTACGAGGGAACAGACAGATACACACGTTAAACTTATAGCACCCCTCTTTTTCCGTCGGGGGTTAGAATGAAGTAGGTACCTACTTTATTTCGATTTCACTGCTACTAAACTACTCATCCAAATGTTAACATTACCTTTACTTAAATGTTTTCGTAAATGGAGTGCTTCTACATTAAACCAGTTTTCTAAATTTGGTTAAGCCGTCCAATCTAAGAAGATAACTATCTGTCTAGGTATCCCACGATAAGGACTAGGCAAGCTTAGGCGGCTTAACGCCCAATAAGAATAGATATCTTAAAAGCTATCTTAAGTGCCGGTTTAAGAAGCTTTAACGGTTGAATACTTCCATAAATATTTCGTTTTAAAGCAAATCTGTTTCTGTGTTTTAAATACATATGAGTATCTTTGAGTATTAAACAGTTAATTGATTCAGGCGTTACTAGGCGAAAATCCATTATAAAATACAATAGACGTAGATCTATTTAGTAAGTAGTGACTTGTAGCGAACCCGAACACGACGTGTTGCCACGCTGAGTGCTGTACGCTGAGTCTCCGCGTGGCAACACGTCATTCTCTGGTTCGCGACAAGTCAATCGTCATCCTGAGGATGCCTCGATGAGAGGTGAAACACGTGTCGTTTTCTTACAGGGTTTTTTATGACTCTTTAGGAATAGTTAAGCGGAATAGTTACTAAATATATCTACGTCTATTGTATTTTTTTTGTGTATTAAACATTTATTTTAGGCCAGGAACCCGCAAGGACAAGATCCTTGCGGGTTCCGCTTGAAACAACTCGCACGTAGCGTTTATTTCCTGTTACTCCCTAGGGAAAAGATGAGTTTATAATTAATATGTAACTTCTGAACAAAAACAATACAACTTTACACAACTACAAGAAAAAAAAAACTATTTTTCTCAAACTATAACAATACTTTCTAGTCTAGCTCTCATTTGCGAATATGCAGAGTAAGGATAAAGAATTGCGTTCCAAAAATACCTACTTACATAATATAAACATTATGAACCTAGAGTGAAATACGTCAAGCAGTCTTAACCCTTGTGCAAAGAATAGACACTTCCTCGTACTGAAGCGACGACGGTAATCTCAGCTTAACCTCACGGCACGATCGACTCCCTTGTCATTCCAGCTAACGTTTTAAGACAAGGCTTTTTCATCACTGGATTTAAGATTTATTTAGGCCTTTTTTTTTTACCACTACGGGGAAGCTCTTTGTCTGAATCTCACCTTTTGGTAAGTGATGATCAGACCGAAGGTGGAAGCGAGCTTCACCCGGAATCCTCAACCACAGAGGAACTGGCTATCTTACCTCTAACTACCGGAACACAACAATGCTGTTAACATTGTTGTTATGGCAACAGGCTTAGATAAGATGGTGGTAGCTAGCCAGGCGGACTTAGAACAAGCCCTACCACCAACCAAACCGAGCAGAAAATTTTGCCCCCAGTGGGAATCGAACCCGGGACCTCTGGGTCTGAGACAGGTGGTCTAACCACTAGACCACAGAGGCGGTTACTACCTTTTGAACGATGAAGAAAAACATCGTAAGGAAACCGGCATGTCCTAGAACCAAGAATTCGTAAACATATTATGAGATCCACCAATCCGCACTCTGTCTGTATGGTGGATTACAGCCCTCTCCCTCTAACAAAGAGCAGGTCTATATTCCAGCAGTGTGAAAATTATGGGCTGTTATGATAAGGCTTTCGCGGATGCTAATTTCTACACACACAAACACGCACTCATAATTCAGTCAGCGAAATTATTGTTAAGAAAATTGACACCCTACGACAATTTTTCGTGTTATACCCGTGGCGGCATCTACAACGCCACATCAAAACACCTAACGTCACACAAATCCTGTATCGCGCAGTTGGAGTATATCCAAATATATATAAGACTATCCGACATCAATCGTTGGGCAGTTGCCCGCCAGACACAACACCCTTCTGTCTGGTCGGAGGATCCTCCCTTTTCTATAAAGTACCTCTAAATACCCATTTTATACAACTGTCAAATAATGATAGTTGTGATTTGAACATACGAAGAATTCAAGTTGGTAATCAATTTGATAAACAATTAATATTCATGGCTTTACATCGTGGTGTGAACCCACATTTTACCAGTTATGTTGTTTTAGTTGAATATCAGCCGCTGTTGAACTAGCTCAATTATAATTTTAGGCTAATACTGATAATTTCCTATTGGAAAAACCCAATTTCACTTTCGCGAACTAAGCATCGAATCCAGAACACCACACTCGTGCTTTACAGCACTAGACAGTCAACAGTTACAAAATATTGCATAAACAAACTTCTAAACACAGACAAATCCCTAAACGACGCCTAACGTGTACCCGTTTAAAATCCAGTTGAAAATAATGCCTATTTATTTATATTTATTGTCTACAAAGTCCCTAGACGGGTATAAGCAGGGATCAAGTCTATCTGAGTGACTACTGGCCTTAGAGACAGATTCAGCGAAAGGAATTTGTACAGCCGCCGACATAAGGAATACATTTCCAGTTAAAGCAGACCTCTTATTGTACGAAAACCTCTCATAAAATTCTATTTTCTTGTAAATTTTGCCGTTCAAAAGTGGTTTTTAATGGCCTACTTGAAACATTTGACTTTGACTTTGAAAAGCTATACACAGAGTCCGCACACTCACTCAAGTCCATTAGACGTGGCGCTAGTGTCTACGTTATTGCATCACATTGCATTAAAAAAATGTAGTACCACAATTTTCCGCTGACCTCCTATCGTGTCGCGCACTGTAAGGAAATAACTGAAAACCTCTTATACGGTCATTGTACTCATCATTATGAGCAAAAAAAACATCTGCTCCATACATTATTTTATTATTTTTTTAAGGTAAGTCGTGTCTTTTTGGACTAGATTCTTTTTTTTTTTGAAAGAGTTTGTGAAGTTGGCAGGAAAAAGTATTGCTTACAATAGAAGGTCTACCTACACTACTACCTACACTACGCAGGTTCTTTGATTGCTACTTTTCTTAATATTTAATCAATAAGTTATGATTCACTTCAGTCATGTGTGGTCTTTTAAAAGTCGTCGCTTGTTGTCGTTTCTTCGTGTGTTTGTTTGTGGAATAAAATTCCTAATAATGGTGTAAATATTATAATAACTTAAATGACTAGTTATTTAATTATTTTCTCCGTGAAACAAACTATTTCAATAAGTAGAATATCGCCTCTCTCTTTAGAATCCACTATGATTTATGTATGTTTGTTTTTATGTATTTTGACGGTCTACTAAATTTCATTATAAAAAAAACAATGTCTCGAAGAAGTTCTATAAAATCCAAATCAAAATATAATGTCAATAATAGAATGTATCAGAGTAAGTAGGACAGCCAGATTCCAGCGTCCATTCTCACCAACTGACATCCGTTGTACTCCAGACATCAGGAAATGGATTCCTCTGGAACCCTCACTGAATAATACGGTCTGCCTTATATACATCACGTAACATCAAGAAATACTCTTTTTACCATGAAACAATCAAAGTTATACCCTATCGTTGAGAATTGAAAGTTGTTTATTCAATGTGGTGGAAACGTTTAAGGTTGGCAAGAAGTTTAAGGGAATAAAGACTTTAAAGTTGGTAGTGTAAAGTTTAGTTTTGATTGGTAGTTTAAAAGGGTGTCAGTATCTTGGAAATGCAAAAGGAATGGAAATATCTAGTTGTCGCAAAGAGATACAATCTGTAAAACTGAAAAATGCTAAAATCCGTTGTAAACTTGTAAAGAGTAAACTTGCGAGTTCTCGTCACAAAGATGTCATTAGTTTTAATTTAATGCAAAGTGAAAATGTCGTTCTGTGTTATCTTTGAAAAAGAAGGACGTATGTTTAGTCGAACCCACCCTTAGTCTGTCAAAAATCTTGGATTTTCCAATGAGCGTTTGGTCACTGGGAAGTCCAAGTTTCACTGTTACATAGTCCTTAACATAATCAGCCTATAACGTTCCCACAGCTAGGACACAATTCTCCTCTTGGTGAGAGGGTGTGGTCCATAATCCACCACGCGGGCCCAGTGTGGGTTGGTAGATGTCACATGTCTTCGAATTTTTGATTCCAGGACATGCCGGTTTTCTCACGATGCGACGTTTTCCTTCACCGTTTTGAGAGGTGGTGATGAAAATAATTTACACAAAGTAAACCACCTGTCTGGGTTCGAACCTACGACCTATTCGTAGTCGTAAGTCACAACCGTTACTACTGATGCCACCACTGCTCGTGTAATCCACCATAGTCCATGTGTAACATGTTTTGTTTACTATAGCTGCCTCCCTCCTATTGGCATCCCATCTTATTGGTATACCTTTTAGTCTGAGCTAAATAAAATAATAAATCTTTCTTTGAAATCCTATACCTATAACATTAACGATACCATTGGGTGGTTTTAATGAGGCCGAAGCAAGAAGCCTAGACTAAGTAGATTACTAAATACAGTACCTATTTTTTTTATTTTTTTTTATCCACAACGGGGAACCTATCTACTAAACTTTTGATCCACTTATAATGGTTAATTCAGAATTCAGAATTTAATCTATCAAATACCACAAAAATTTCTCTGCTCCTTCGAGTCATCTTCTAAGACAGTGTACTTACATATAAAGTGCTACCAAATGCAATACAAGTGACATCTAATTTAGTGCCTTTTCTAACACAAAGGAACAGAACGCATTTCCAATTTAGCCGGTTTATTCCGTTCGTATCAAGGCTCATATATCCAGGGGAATTACACTTGGATTACACACCGAACGTGTGGATTACATGGTTCAGATAAACTATATTACGTTTGGAGAAACTGTATTTTATATGTGAAATAGGGGATTGGATGTGGGAGGAATTGTTTTAAGGAGAAACATGGTTTCCTTTGAAAAATCTGGTTTAGAGAATTAACTTATTAGATGATTATTTACAGGGATGTTTGATATGAGACTAAGCATTGTCTCTGGTCGACAAAACAAATGCAATGCTTTTGTGGTTTTTAGATATATCCAAAATATTTCATTATTTTGCGACTGCGCTTCCATAACAACATTTTTTTACCATACAAGTCAAAACTCACCATTATTTAAATATTCACATAATTTATACAAAAACCACCATAGTATTCCGGACATATTTTTCAATGAAGCAAAGGTATTAAAACGTTACAGCCTTAATGAAAGTACAGGCTAAAAAACAACAATAATAAAGGTAAACACAAAGTGTTGTTTTTAACTTGAAATTAATTACTTAATAAAATTCCAAGGGGAACAAATTGTTAGTAATTTACGAAAAAAAAGAGATAAAATACTTTTTCGTGGTTTTTTGAATTAGTAGTCTGTTGTGGTCTGAGTGGGAAGGTAGCGGACACTTAAGGAAGAGAAGCGATTTTGAGAATCATCTTCCAAGCCTTTTCCCCACCTATGTTAGGGTCGGCTTCCAGTGTTTTAATAGAGCGTCTGCCTATCTGACCTGGACAACACAGTTACTGGATAACACGATAACCCTTGGTTAAAACTGGGTACCAGAATGTTAGGCTTCTGACTACCCGTAACGATAGTCAAAAATGTACAAATCAACTCCGAAGCACGTAGTGACTTGTTATACAAGGTGGAGACGACAATACAACAATAAATTAAACTGCGTGTATCTAATGACGTTCCCAGTCTGCATACGAAAATTCAATCAAAGATCTCCAATAGTTTAGTCACTATAGCTAGCCAAAGATTAGCAAAACCCATAGTCGGCGCATCACTACTATTTAGTTTGTTAGAAAAAATCACTTTTTTAATTTCAATGTTAGGATTTATTTGATAGTTTCTAAATACTTCTATGCATTAATTTTGCCAGTGTTTTCATTTATTGTTGTATTACGACAATACAACCTCCACATTGTATATAATTGATGGTCACCCATCCACGGACCGACGTCGGCAAACGTAGCTTTAACCTTTAATCAATCCTGTTACTTAGCCATGAGCCCCTCAATGAACAATACTATTTAAAGATCTTTCCAGAAAATCGCACTATCTAAAATACTGCACAAATCCAAACTTCATTAAAATACCTACCTATACCTATTTATAGACCCGTATGACCCGTAATGACCCGTAACAAAAAGGTGTAAAACTTTCCGTTGTAAAAAACACACGTTATAACTTCTTAAAATCATCAAAGGTGACGCTCAACTTAAAATCATCAACACGCTCGGATGAATTTCAATCCGTATTAATTTCTAAGTAATTCGAAAATCAACGCAAAATCTGTCATAATCCCATTTATGCATACATTTTAATCAAATGCTTACACAGAATTATGAGGCCCTTGGCATATAGAATGGAATATAATTTCTTCCGCACTTCAGGGGCGCGAATAACTCAGTTACAGAGAAATAATTTAATCCGCGTCTCAAAGGATTAATAATTTTATCAAAACTTGAACAAAGCCGCGCGAAGCATCTAGTTAAGATATAAATCTTATTTTATACGCCTTCGGAATATATTTTAATGTTATGTGGTAATGTTAAGTTTGGCAATTGTGTGACTGACTGACTCCTTGACAATTCAAAAGTGGCTGTAAATGGTTTAATTGAAATAAATTATTTGAGTTTGAGTTTGCTATTGTTTGTTTGGTTTGTGTGAAAATAAATTCAATAGAGTGCTTGTGTACCTAGATGATTGTGCGTTTTTAGGGTTCCGTACGCGGAGGGTGCCAAACGGACCAACCCTATTAATAAGCTTCCGTTGTCTCTCTCTCCGTCCGTCTGTCTGTCTGTGGGTTATATATAATAATTATCTCATGAACCGTAATAGGCAGTATTTTTTTTCCATAATAAATTGTGTATTCCTATTCAAAATAAAATAAAATTAAACATTTAAGAGTCTATGCTACCTCAAATTGCTTAGCAAGATCCGCCGTTATATCGAAACTACTGCACCATTAATTTTGAAATAAATATAATGTTAAAGTTGAGGATTCATGATAGCAGCGAATATATTTTTTTTTTTTTTATTACCATTATTTTCGCCGTAAAAAGCAATTACCTAAACTATTGCCGTTTTGGAGCGGCCTCCGTCTCGCTCGCACTCAGTCCGCGAGTAGTATGGTGCGAGCGAGATTGATGAAACCTGAGGTTGTGTGGGCTCTTAACCGCCCATCTGTGTAACGACCAGTTACTGGGCGTTTTAAAATGTCCTTGTCTGTGTCGCCGCCAGAATCTGGTGTTTTCACAATGCGTCATATTTGACTGTATGGAAATCTCGTATAACCTCCATATTATGGAGGTTTTATAAATTTCAACATCTGGGACGCCCTCCATAATATGGGAGGTTACAAAATGCGTCATATTTGACTATATAGATATCTAGACATTTCTAAATCGCTGTCACACTGACAACGTCACGTTACACGCTTGATGGGTTAAAGGTGATTTGTAGTTTAATTATTGCCTGACGGTGCTTTTCTTGACCACAATCAGAAAGAAAGCTGGCAGCCTGCCAGCGCTTATAGGAACCGGTCCACGCAAGTAACCGGCGCAGGCATTTATATGAACAAACGCCGATAAGCGCCGAACGTCGCTGACAAGTTCCGAGAATCTTCGACGCGCGCCTGTCAGCGCTGGCGCCACCCGTCCAAATCATCGTCCGATGAGTACGACATTTTGCTCTGCTTGAATCTGCTTGCTTTATGTAACTGTTACCAGAATGGACCAGCGCCGATAAGCGCTGGTAGATCGGCGCCGGTTTCCAGATTTCTTTCTGTATACGGCCTAATAGTATGTCGTTAAACAGGAAACACTTTGTAATAAGAACAACATCCACGTTATTTCCACAGAAACTAATCACACGTATGTCGAAAGTAAAACTAACTAAACTAGAAACTAGTATACCCCGAACAAATCTCCAAGTATTATCAATACCACTTTTAGCCAGTGGTCGGCTGTTTATACAGTTTGTGAGGAGCGCTGAATTATGCATGAGTGAAGCTTTTTCCTAACAGGATGGTCAGGATGAGCAGAGGCGTAAGCGGCAGCGCCGCTAATTAAGCGACGGTTCGCCACTTCAAGTGCTAAGTGTTGAATTATTTATAAGGCTTAGTTTTTTCAGGAAGGTTCGAGAGGTCTGGGATTGAAATAGAGTCGAGTTTGAGGCTTTTAGGCTGAAGTTCGTTGGAGTTTTGATGTTTTTGATGTTGAGAGTTTATTGATAAGGTTAAGATTCTTGGAGATATTTATTCTTTGAAGTAAATTTTGACAGCTTTTTCATTCGCGTTAATAGAGCCTCCCTACAAGTCTCTTTTTTTTAAATAGTATACTGTGATTATTACCTGTTGTAGTTGCCTTGTGAATAAATAAATAAGTAGGTTTCTAGAGTACTTATTTTCCAATAATCTCTCTGTATATATGTCAGCCTTCATTCTGCTTGGGAGGCTAGACATCAATACTACATTAATTGCTTAAAAGAATTCTTTTGCCTTTTTCCACATTCGCTATTTTGAAGCACGGTTGAGCTGAGATTCCGAAGTTACAAAGTTCAGTACAATTTGTGTACACTTAATTAATCACTGAACGTATTAAATTTATGAACGAAGTAAAAAGACTACTCAATACTCAGTATCTTTATTGCTCTAACATAATGTGTAAAGGTGGTAGTTAATTGATTCAGGCGTGACTAGGCGGAAATCCATTATAAAATACAATGGACAACTACCCCGAACACGACGTGTTAACACGCTCAGCGTCCAGCGCTCGGCGTGTTAACACGTCGTGTTCGGGTTCGCGACAAGTCAATCGTCATCCTGAGGATGCCTCGTTGAGAGGTGAAACACGTGTCGATTTCTTACAGGGTTTTTTTAACTCTTTAAGAATAGTTAAGCGGAATATGTTACTAAATATACCCACGTCTATTGCATTTTACTTAGGTGGTAACTATATTTATTTATGAACCCTGTAGGGCACAGCTAAAGGGTAGGAGAGAGGAAGCCCTGTTTTAAGAGATCATTAAGTTGTCTCTGTAAGGAGCATAGTAGCGTTCAATCGTTTCTGCCTACCCCCATGGGAAGAAGGCGTGAGTATAAATATGTCTGAATTATCGCTTCGCCAAAGCAATATATACTAACCCCAAAAAACATCTATCGTACCTGCAAAGGGGTACAAGCGAAGCAATTATAAATACGAAAAAGGTTATATATTATTTCATCTAAGTGTACTTTCTAGTTCAGTACTAACTATTGTAAAAATAAATGAAGTTTTTAATTGAGTTTAGATAAATGTTGGAACGGTGACTGTTAAGTTTTGAAACGCAAATCAGTGCAATCTAAGTTAAGTTTTAGGACCATTGTTGTATTTGGTACAATTGTTGGTACGTTATTGGCAAAGGTTACTGGATTTTTGCAAACAAATGAAAGTACTTTAGAGTTATGAGGAACAGGGGTTCACTCATCCTCTATAGAAAAGGAAGGATCTTCCGACCAGATGGATTTCGTGTCTGGCGGGCAACTGCCCAACGATTGATATCGGATAGTCTTAAATATGTTGATCGCGTGGTAAACTTTAATTGCGCGATGCAGGGTTTGTGTGACATCAGGTCTTTCGCATGTGGTGATGTAGATGCTTCTACTGCTGAGCCCAGGACCTCAAGTCCTGGGTTCGTTTCCCAGATCGGACAAAGTGTTATTGGGTTTTTCCATCTAGAAATTCAGTAGCAGCCCGGAGTCTGGATTTGTGCCCGGTCGATGGCAATAGGCTTGCCCCCTATTACATGGGACTTAAACACAACTGGCGAAATGTGGGTGTACTATAGGTACACCTCTGCCCCCCCTTCGGGGAATACAGGCGTGATGTTATGTTAAGTATAATTAAAATTAAAAAAATCCAGTATTATTTAATTCTTCCTTAGTACCAACACAATTACCTATAACGGTTGGAATTGCTGAAACCGACACTGACACCGACGAGCTCCAAAATTAAAATTCTCTCACCTGTATAAAAAGCTCCAACACAACTATGACGATCACATTCATCCACTTCAACAATTTCTCCAAATTCAAAATTCGCTGTCCGCCATAAAAAAGAAAATAAACTAACTGGCAACGACGAATCAACCGGATCAAAATTCAAATACGGAACTGGGAAAAATGGCAGGCGTTCCGTTTCACCGATAGACTTTGATAAAAGTTTGTCTAAGTTATCAGTGGGCGGAGAGTATCACGTGCCAACGACCAGTCACTTCCTCGCTACTTCGCTAACAAGATTTATTTTAAAACTACCTTCCGTGGATTTATCTTTCATGTATGTGAACATTTTCTTTTATCGCTGAAAAAGGGAATATTATATTAAGTATTCGTTATCATTCACCTTCCTTGAAATTGTGAAAATAATAATGGAAACAGCTTGCCCACATTACACATACGCTCTATCGCGAATGTTATTAATTATAATTAATTAATACAAAAGTATTGAAATGCATTTTAAAAGAGTAACTATGGAGTTTCGTGACCATTCTTCTCTGTACGAAACTACCTTTAATGGCCTACTTGAAATAAATGATTTTCCTTTTGCTATGACTTCGACTTAAAAGATTAAAAAAATACAAAATATTATCACCAATTTTCTTCAAACCGCATTAAGTAAATAACCACTGAATAAACCAGAAAAATACGCCTTTAAAACATTTAAGGCGAAATTGTCAGGGTAGTCGCGAAATTCAAATGATCTTACGTTTTTTGCAATTTGTATGTTAATGTAAATTTGATTCGCGGCCATATCAAATATTTATATAAAGAATTATAATCATAAAAATCATCAACACAACTCTGTAAGTTCATATAACCCTATTGAATTACTATTTCATGAAAGCATGACGTTTGAGGCCAATTCTAACTTAAGGAGTTGTATTGCTGATAGTAATGATTATAATTCTTTAAAGCCTTATTTAGTACGGTCGCAAATCATATTTTAATCAACATACAACCTGACACTGACCTGCAAATTGCAAAAAAAGGTAAGAAAATTTGAATTTCACGGGATACTTTAGCGCTTCCCCCTTAAATTTGAAAGTATTCCCATCACGTTCACAACAATATGATGGGATGATAACTTTCTTACCACAAACCCTTTTACGTGGCCATAGGGATATGGAAGTGTTTATAGGTTTTCTTTGCATAAAAATAAGAAGGGTAAATGAGTTTTCCTAGTGGTTCTGTAGGGGGGAGATAAATAATGGAGGTAGTGTCAGGTTTCGTTATTTGTTATATACAATACGTAAAAAAATACTCGGTAAGATTTATTCATAGGGTAATTTTAAGAAAAAAAAAAAAACTCTCTAATAGGGAATTTTACCTGGCAAAACATAGGGCCCGGACAGCTATCATGAAGCTAAGGAAGGGTCTACAGTGTTAACATTTTATGACCTCTGTTGGAAATTTGTTAATTTTTAATTTTGATACTAAAAACGTCAATTTTAAATAGCAATAACTTTTTTATTTTCATAAATATAATAAGATTTTTTATAACCTAGTGATCCTTTCGGATAGTATAGGGTGTTTACGAATTGTTTAATTTTTTTTATTATTATTTAGGTAGATTACAAACTAAATAATGGTTGTGTAATTTGTATAATGTGCGATTTGTCGAAACTGAATAGGTATGGAAAGTGAGCTTTCCAAACATTGAACATCTTGTTTCTCCTAAGATACAACATTGAAAAATACTTTTCATAACTAAATAAACTTATAATTAATTGCTTTTCAGAATCAAATAAATAAGAAGAAGGAAGTGTCTAGAAACGTGTAATTAAGTTAAGATTCTGTCCGAAAAATTATTTTAAATTAAGATACAACACAGTCATCTGTGGGTGTCTAATTTATTAACATAATTTGTACGTAGGTACATTTAATTTGGCAACATTAAGTATAGTTCCAAACTATTTTATAAAAATCTATCAATTTATTAAAAGGTGCCTGCCAGACGTGACGCTTAAAGATAAAATTAGATAAAAGGTAGTAGACTTAAAAGCCTGCCTGTCTGTATTAGCCTTGATAGTGTGGACACTACTCTCACTTGACCGTTTTTAACGATCGAATGCACTAAGGTCGCTTTATACGAGTAATATCTTGAAGCAAGGAGGATTAAATTAGAAGTTGTTATTTTTTAAATTGGTTTAGAAGTAGAGAGAGAGATGAGAAGAATTAATGTTTTTAACTGTAACTATCATCCACACAAGTGGGTTTGTTTTGCTTTCACGCTAAAGGCTCGTGCAGACCGGCGCGACAATGGTCACGCTGCCTGTCGCGCCCGCGATATCGCGCCGGTCTGCACGAGCCGTAAAACTGCTGAACGGATTTGGAAGCATTTTGGCGCATGGGTTGCCATCACCTGGATAATTTCCAACCTCCACGCGAGCGAAGCCACGGGGAATAGCTAGTATGTAATAAATAATTATTGGTATTGAAGAGAAAAGGTTAGTGCGAATAAATGTGTTTTCTTTGTTCATCTTCTTTCTTAAAAAAAATATACCCATCCAACCCTTAGGGGCGGGACACACAGAAAAGACGTAAGACGAGGTCGCGTCGCAGACTGACCGCGTCTCTTCCGCGCCCTGTCTTTTCTGTTTATTTTGTGTCGCGATGCTTCTATACGTTTTGTATGAAAAAGTATTGAAGGGGCGCCGCGTCTTCGACGTCTCGTCTTACGTCTTTTCTGTGTGTCCCGCCCCTTACTTACTACGTCTAGTAAACAATTTAAATAATCTTTACCAATATCAGCAGAAATCCCTGACTTTCAAAGAATCAGTTTTTGTAAAGAGATCATTGTACCCGCGACATAGTGCCAAAGACGCTATAGTTTATAGATAAATTAATCTTTATTTCTATATATTGGTTTTTGAACAGTAAACATGTCATAAAAAATATTTATAAAACTAGATTAAAGTTTTGTAATCTAAATAGTACCCAAAACCAATTTGTTGAATATACAGGAACTAGTAAAACAAAACGCAGTGTGATACAAGAAAACACCAACAAATGGCTCCCTAATAAATTAACCCTAAACTGCTCAAACAAAACATACGAACATCAACTCATTGGGGGAATGGGATGAGTGAAACAAATAAAATAGCTTACGTTGTACCACGTAGAACGAAATTGACTCACCCCCGAGGGATGTGAGTCGCTACCGAATTGTACGGGAACTTTACTTGTTGGCACACGCAGGCATTGTGTTGTTTGGGATGTTGATTTTCGGCTATTTCTGTTATTGTAGGTATGTAATCATTTTTTTAACAATGATTCATTCGGTCCGCAATAGGTGAATTTGTCATTGAAACAATTTAGTTCCAAGGAAAAAGGTACGACATTCTTTTCATGCCTGTGAGCATTGTATTAGTGACTTGAGGCTTTAGAAGACTGGGCAGAAGCAAAACCGGTATTTTGTTGAAATTTAATAGCTAAGATAAAGATAATTATTTCATTACTTATTTTTCAAACCGCAATATAAATTATTTGTTAACATTAAAATGCATATATACAACTAACTATTTACACGAGGTACTTGATTAAATGACTATTTCACTAACTAGAAAAATAAATATAAAAACAGCTAAAGTAAAATAATCCAATACATTCGTCGTGATAATAAGTGTATAAAATCGCAATTTAATTAATGAAAAAGTGGATAAAAATTGACAAAATCGAAAGTGCCTCACAACCGACAATTACATACTTATTAACAACATTTCCAACCATTTTTATTTGCGGTAACATTATGTGACACGCAGCGGTGGTCTCAGGGTTAAGCGATAAACAAAATTAATTACCTGATATACGACAACTAGACCGCATGAAATGGTTTTATTGTGAAATATATTTATTTTAAAATTACTCTTAACTACGGCTGCATTACAAATAAAACATAAATATCTCGTAACAATAACTTCAATCGATCTGCGCTATTTATCTTTCTCAAACTAATTTTTCGCAGTTAATGTTATCCCAAAAAACAACTATTTTATAATATCGATAAAAATTAATTAACAATTCAGAGTGCGGTATTTTTTTACGATTAAAACCTTTTTCTCCTTTCCTATAAATCGTCGGTACAGTAATCGGAATCACGTCAATCAGAATCCTAGCTATACTAATAGTATAAATGCGAAAGTGAGTTTGTTACGCTTTCACGGCTGAACGGATTTGGATGAAATTTGACACTAGGGTAGACCATGACCTGGGTTAGGACAAAGGCTACTTTTTATCCCGATATTCTCACGGAATCGCGAATTATGTGAAACCGCGGGGCGCAGCTAGTATCCAATAAAACAGTACTCAGAGGACTGTTGAGTTTTTTTCTGCAATAAAGTGGGTACCTTATATTTTTTACGTTAAAAAAACCTTAAAAATACTCTCGGGTATTATATGAGCGCGCACATTTTATGGCCAAGGTCAACGACGGCGTTACGCAGGCCCTTGTCCGTAAATGCATCCACATAACAGGCAAGTCACCATCTGCCTAGCCTTTTCCCAACTGTGTTGGGGTCAGCTTCCAGTCTAACTGGATGCAGCTGAATACCAGTATTTTACATGGAGCTACTGCCTATCTGACCTCCACAACCCAGTAACTGGGTTACACGATACCCCTTGATAAAACTGGTTGTCAGACTTTCGGGCTACTCACGACTCGTTACGACTGTCAAAAATCCTCGCATGACAGCCGGGACCAACTGCTTAACGTGCTTTCCGCGACACGGAGGAGTCTCGGTATGTAAAGATGGTCCCCATCCACGGACCAACCCCGGAAAGCGTAACTTAACCTGATGGATCGACCCGTGCGCCACGAGCTCCTCTCACTAAACAGGCAAGTACGGCGAACAGAACACTCAAAAAGAACTCCAGCGAATCTGCCCCCTTCACGAAATACTTACAAAACTTACATGATACAAAATAGTTTCATAATCCCGTTACCACTTAATCATCGCTGCAGGCATACCGTTATCTCAAACTACCGTCATACTAGCCCAGTTCAGACTGCACCTAGCTCCAGTAAGTACTTCTTCAAAGTTTAACTTTAGCTGTAGCTAATCTGGCAGTTGACCGGGATATGCAGGGTTATGTAGTCTAGCCGGAGTTTGATCAAAGCTATTGTGGAAGGTTTTAGTTAGTTTTGGTATTAGGATAGCGGAACCAGAAGGTTACATAATCAGCCTATAATTTTCCCACAGCTGGGACTCAGGTCTCCTCTCTGTGAGAAGGAGTGGGCCGTAATCCACCACGCGGGCCCAGTGCGGGTTGGTAGATGTCACATGTCTTGAATTTTTTTAGTTCTAGGTCATGGCGATTTCCTCACGATGTTTTCCTTCACTGTTTTGAGAGCAGTGGTGATGAAGTAATTTACACAAAGTGAAGCGCCTGTCAGGGTTCGAATCTACGACCTACAATTCGTAATTCGCGGCCGCTGGTTTTTTCGTCGGTTATTTAAAAAAAAAAAAATGCTTTTCGATACATTTTGACGGTGTAGGTTGCTTTTATAATATATGAAACAGTAGGTATATAGTATTTGTTTTAATAACCAATTTAAATTTTGTCTAGAATCATGTGCTGATGGATGCCCCTTACACCGTGTATAATATCGTATATGCACATTATAAACAGCTGATGTACATCTATTTTTATTTTTTTCACTACAAATCATCCTCATTAATAAATCTCTCAGCTAACCCTCAATAAAAATAAATCCAAGCCTCTATTTTTTTTTCAATCACAGTACAGTAGGTATGCAAAGCCTTTGGATCCGATCCGCTGTGAATTTAATTATTAGTTACGCCGCAAATTTAAATTGGATTGATCTCGGATAATCTCGTCCATCCGAGGCGGCTTAACCCCCCAATGTAAGGTATGAAAGGTGGACTTTAAGCCCTAATTATTGACTTGTCGGTGTAGTGTTTAAGGGTTAGTTATAAATAAGCAACAGGAGTCTTGCTTGTAATGAAATGCAATGAAATGAAATCGACTATTCTATAAAAATAAGCTAGATAAGGCGTTTCCTATTTGACTACTCTGAGAAAAAAGGCCGAAACAAACTCCAAGGTCGCAATCTCTTTCAAAGTCCAGAAATCATCTTGCTCAGGCCATATGAGGACCTTGTAGATTAGTGTATGAAATGGTCTATACGATATCTATGGTTAATTTTGTAGCGGGCTTATGTACCTATGTTAATAGAACGTTATTCAGTACCTATCAGTTTAACTGGTAGGTAAGAAAACTTGCTATTTTAGGTAATTTCAAGTACCTACTTAACGGTTTCATGTATGCTTCGTTAAAATAGCTATCACCATAAAATTTATAACAACCAGTCTTTGTTGAATTGATTTGATAGACAGAATCGAGCGGAAAAAAGTATATAGGGGAATGATTACAAAAACCAAAGCTTCCATATTATAATGAAAAAGAAACATAGTTGATTATTGTAATACAAAACATTACGCATCTGATGATCAATAACAGTATAAACTTAATTCTAATTCCACTGCTAAATACATTGTAATTGCGATTCCAATCAGTTTCGATGGCAACTAAATTCAGGAACGAGTTTCATTAACAATTTACAATTGAACGTGATTTGTCCACAGCCCTAATGATGTACCAATTTCAATGTAGAATTGAACACTGAACTGTATGCTGATACTGCAATACCGCGTAGCTAACAACAGATAATACCGCTTAACATAACGCCTAGCGCCATCTCATATCGAAAAGCAGAGTTATTTTTTCAAAACTAATCTTTATTTTTCTCAGTTTCCTGACCTTTTAGAGTTGTAAAACTTTTTTATCTGTAAAATATAGAATACAAAAATTCTAGAAATAAAACAATATTTGCTGCACATTCATTTTGAAACATAGGCAGGCGCCCCTAGCCCCACTGGTCATGTCCTTATACAGGAGAAATTCTGCTGTACTTATCAATTACGAGGAATAGATAGGAAACGCCTACTTCATCTAGTACTTAAAATATTATTGACATGTAAAAGTAGTACAAACCTAGTTACAGAAAATAAAATCATTTCATCATAATATAAAATAACTAATCTAAAATTTGGTACTTTTGTAGTTTCGCGGTATTATATCCACTGTTCGATACGCGGTATTGCAGTATCAACAAGTAATTTTTGATTTCTATATTTTTTAATAAAAAATAAACGTCATTATAATTGTAGGTGTTATTTTTTATTTAAATATGACCCATTTATATAATTATTATACATCCATAAACACTCGTTTTTAATAAAGTTTGATGATTAAAGCCTTTTGAAGTTTCAGGAGCTCGTGGCTAAGTAATAACAGCCGCACGGGTCGTGCTGGGGTTAGTCCGTGGATGAGTGACCATCTTTACATACCGAGACTCCTCCGTGCCTCAGAAACACGTTTTAAACATTGGTCACAGCTGTCATTCGTGGATCTCTGACAGTCTTTAGGGGTCGTCACAAGCCCGAAAGTCTGACAACCAGTCTTACCAAGGGGTATCGTATTACCCAGTTACTGGGTTGTGGTGGTCAGATAAGCAGTGGCTCCTCGTAAAATACCGGTATTCATCTGCATCCACTTAGAATGGAAGCCCGCCCCAACGTAGTTGAGAGAAGGTTAGGCAGATTGAGTGTTTTGGAGTTTACTAACAATGTGGGGGATGGCAGCTGACCGCAACAGTCACTGGCAACATCAATCATATCGAAGCCTCCCCACTGCAACACATATCAGAATACGTTCTGCATTTATTATGCATACGGGTCTCCACTGGGGGCCTAGTCTATACCCAATTAACAACTAACAATGACAAAAACAAAACAACTTTCATCGCCACCACAAATAAAACAAAATAACCCTTTATTTAACAACATTGTTTCAGTTCTAAAATAAATACGTCACTTTTGTACACAATCGTGTGGAGGGCACCCTATCGGCGACAGGGTAACCATAAATCTATCAAGAGAGGGTCATATGACCCCCGCGAGGCTGTTTGAGGCATATTTATATACTTTCCGACGCAATTGAAACAAATTTTCAATGGGTAAGTAAGTGTGTGACTTTTAGTACTTCTGGGGACTTTTTATGGTAATATTTTATCATGTAGATTGAATGATCGACCCCTCACCGTTTTGATTACTTTGGTACACTGAAAGAATAACAATGGCCATGCATTTTCTTGCCCGTTCTTCTCCATACGATAAACTAAGCTTTGGAATTTTGCAACTTGCTTCATCTTTCTAACTGACCGACTCTTTGACAATTCAAAAGTATATAGTTTATTTGAAATAAATTGAATAATTAATAAAATTGAAATAAATTGAATAATTAGGTTAAAAATTAAAATAATTAACTTTAATTCATTGAATTGTTTATGTAATTATGCTTTGAGTTTGTTAAAAAGTAGTAAAATCTAAATAGAACAGAAGTCTATTGCAAAGAACGAAAGTCGATAGACTTCATTAGAATATAACGGTACTGCACTAACCATTATCGTATACATGGTGTGGAAAAATCAGTGGTGTGACAAACGAGAAAAAAAATCCTGTTTGTCATACTGGTGTTATAATCTAGTGTGACTACGAGTCAGCAATGTAATTTTTAGGATGTTTAAGCATAAACAATGAGCCTACATACATACTTATACCATAGCTACATCTCTCTTTGAGATCACACTGAACTGTTGTCACTTCGAGTTCCATTATTTTGTCAAAATTTAGCGCTACTTATTTCTAAAATGATCTTCATAAAATATAATATTCCAAGAATAGGTAGCAAAAAAAAAAAAGTCACAATTATATAAGTAACAGCACATTTTTCACAACACAACTTTGAAACCGAGAGAAGTATCTTTGGAATGGGGACGATTTATAAGCTTTAGGAAATTGAGACATAAATCCGTTGGCATGGCAAGCGTGTGATAAAAAGTGGACGCTGTGTCAAAGCTATGTCGTGCAGAATTTTCTTTTTTTTATAATGGTCGAATGAACATAATCGTGATGCTATTTTGTAGGTGTTTCTTTTAACTTGGATTTGTTGTTGAATAGACGTGAAACTTATAGAAGGCTTTACCTACTCATTTTACCCACAATAATTTCCCAAATAAATACAGAATACGACGTTATTATCCCATTCCAGCTTCCATAACACATACTTCTCCTATCAAACCACCAGCCAATGTAAACAAAATGTTTACGTTGGCAAATTTTCCGAATGCGGTGACTTCCTCCAAACCAACAACGTTATCAACTACCACTAACGATCCGTAGCTGAGATGTATATACGAGCCGTCGTCTGTAGAGATGAGTGCCAACCGTTCAGAAAGACTGACAGGTCATTAATTTTGTGTCTATTTGGGCCACTTATCATAATTCAGATATTATTTATTATTATTTATTTATTAAATACTTCAAGCACAGAAATGTACGGAGGCGGACTTAATGTCATAGGCATTATCCTACTGGTCAACCTTTAGGTGACGTGGAGACAAACAGTGGTAGGTGCAATTACAAAAAATTAAGGAATAAAAAAATTAATAAATAAATAAATTATTATTAAATATAAAGATATACAGTAATAGGTATTGTGTATCTTTATATTTACGCACACTATAAATATAACATAATTATCTAATCTATTTCTACAATAAAATTATTTTTGATATCTGGTCAATGCAGCTGTAGGTAAGCATGAAGATGCCATATAACTACGATCATAGAGAATTTAAATTGAAAAATTTTGGACGACGGACTAATTCAAAACATTTTAGCAAACCCTAAATCGATTGCAAGGAGGTTGTGTAGTTTGGTGAAGATTCTATTTCTATTACATAGAAGAAAGAAAGAAACATTGTTTATTCTGCACGTTTGTACAGAATAAATGTGCGATGAGTTTGTGCAGAAAAAAAAAAATTGTACCAATATATGTACCAATCTCATAAAACCAACTGTCAAAACAATCCCAATAAAAAGCTTTAAAAATCCGAGCACTGCTTTACCAAAAGAAAATAAATTAAAATCTACAAATTTCTGGATTCATTCCAAAATAATATCTTCAACGAATCTAAAATTATCAGCATTGTCAAGAGCATGCTGCATTCAAGGCTGCCCATTCACTGCCAGACTTTTGAGGTAACGAGGTACCTACTACTTCTGCCAATTTCCAATCGTGTCGCAGGAATTTGTAGTAAGTCGTCGTATTTCATGTCTTTATTTTATGGGGAGTTTACACGTTTTTGGGTTATTAAAGTTAGTAATTTACAGTCCTTTGTTCAGCAAATATGTAGTTTCCTTGATTTAATTATGTTTACGTTTATCAGAATACACTGTAAAAGTCTCGTTATCGACTGGCCGGTTTCGATATATGACCAAATTAAAACAGTTTTCTCACTGGCTCATGGCTAGTGATAGCTTTCCTTTTCACAACTTCTGCCACACCGTTGTTGTGAAATAATTATGTATAATTCACAGAGAAATATGTAAAAAGCGCATCGACATTTTTTTACTCGACTGCGCCAGAAGGAGGGTTATGTTTTTCGAGAGTATGTATGTATGGCCTATTTCTTTGGCACGCTCTGTCGCCTAAACGGCTTGATGGATTTTAATATAATATATTATGAGGTGTCGTTAGATTCATCTTAATTGTGAGAGTGACATAGGATATAATATAATATTTATTTATTGCATTTGCAAATACAATAAAAAGGAAGGGGAATGTTTCTTTTTTTTTATAAATTACAACAAGATTGGTGTCACATAAAAGCTAGTAATGAGTAAATTCCAAATATATAAATATAAAATCACATACCTGAAAAAGAAAAACAAGTTATTTGATCAATAGAATTTTGGAACAAAACTTATACCATATTTCAGGTTATTCGTTTTCTCTTTTCAGTTATTTGTTTTTGCAGTGTGGTTTTTTAAATAAATTGCTTTATTTTGAATAAGTTCCTGAATAATCTTCTATATCTATATAATCTTTATCCACCAGATAAATGGAAAATAGAACAGTGGGGGATCCTCGTATTTTTCGAACGCTCACATTCTAAGCTTCATTCTGTCAAAAAAAACATTACCCTCCTGGGCCAATCGGGTAAAAAAACCCTCTAATTAACCTACATTTTTCACACTTGTGACCGAGATGAGATTACGATAATCAATTTGAACGATTTTTAAATACAAGAATTGGCCTTCGTTATTTGTGTGAAATAGCTTTACATGGCAAACTTATGCTTACACACACTTATAACACACCCCATATCTTTCAACTTTCAGCATCACACAAAATACCTTCGTGTCATATCCCATATTTATTGCATACAATTCAACTGTACTGTGAACAGGCCGCATTACTCCACTTACCGGCGGAGCGGCCCGCCTGCAAGTGACTCTAGAAGATTTTAATAAAAGATTATTTTAATGCATACATTCAGCTTTATACAGCTCCGTGTGGGATTTAATAAATAATGAGCAGGACATTTATTTAAGGTGGATCTGCAGTGATAACCCTCAATATTCAAATTGTCTTACAGAATTATAAACATTAAGAAAGAAAGAGAGTCTTGAGGAAGGAGGCTATTTAATATTACGCTACAACTTACGTTAAAACAAGATTTTTTTTGCGGACGAAGTCGCGGGCATATGCTAGTGTATTATAAAGCGTGGTACGGTTAGCAACAAAAGTCGATTAACACAGCTAAAATTTATTTATTTTTAAAGTAAATTTTATTGCTTTTCCAATTTTAATTAAATAGTTTTCTCAATAATTTAGATTTAGAAAACTAAGTTTTAATCGACTTCTGTTGCTGACTGTACAAGATGAAAAACAAAACATGTCAAAATCCCAATGTGGGATCTAGTTAGGTTCAGAATCGCTTATGCAGAGTGGTACAGAAATGTGAACAGAATGTTTTTTCTCAAACCAGATAATTGAACTAGAACATCTGCGGAGGTGGTGGCCCTCATAAAACAAACCGTAACAGCTAATCAAGTTATCACGTTTATTTTGTTGTTTCAACACGAATTCCTGAAATTCTATTACACTGAAAAAACCGTAAATCTTCCTCAATGTAAAATTTTAATACAAAAACTTTGTATTAAATTTTAATTTCCTCCATGAAACGAGCCTCAGTCATTCGAGTGACAGAATGACGTCTTTAACTGAAAGAATTTTGTTACATTTTTTCAATTTACAGTAAAATCTTGGAGTTAATTAAATTGAGGATCAAGTAACAGGCGGCTGAGTTTATTGTGCTTTTAAATATTAATACATTGTAAGAAAAACATCTTACCAAGGGGTATCGTATTACCCAGTTACTGGGTTGTGGAGGTCAGATAGGCAGTCGCTCCATGTAAAATACTGGTATTCAGCTGCATCCGGTTAGACTGGAAGCCGACCCCAACATGATTGGGAAAAGGCTAGGCAGAATGAATGAAAAAAATGATGTTACAAAAACTTTCGTTTTTTTTTTACTAACCGTTGATAAAATGGCCTGTTGTAGATTATTTACTGCAATACCTTTTTACAAGCTTTTATTTAACTTGCCTTGTTAGTAAGTATGTATGGGTCAAATCTTACAAGCTGAAGTAAAAGCACTTCCTCTTATCCCACGGAGTTGACATTTTGCATGTTGGTTCTGTTTCGAAGACAATGCATTTTTTATGATGGATAGCCTGATTGTACCCCCAGGATTGGCTCCAGACGAAGGAACTCCTCAGTGGTCAACAGTATAGACACGAAATTTAATATAAGCATTTTTTGTACTTTGTAGTCCATTAATAGCTTGTTTTTAAAAAGGTTTTTGGTTCATGACAATAATTAAATGCCTCATGTCTCTCGGTCTGTAATACTACTTTAGAGGTATTAGGAACAGGGTATAAAGTTCCCTCATCCTCTATATAGAAAAGGGAGGATATTCCTACCCGACGGGTATTGTGTCTGGTGGGCAACTGCCCAACGGTTGATGTCGGATAGTATCATATATGTTGATCACGCAGTAAACTCTAATTGCGCGATGCAGGATTTGTGTGACGTCAGGTCTTTGATGCGTAGTTTGCATATGGCGTTGTAGATGCCGCCACACCACTGGCAGATATTCTTCAATGTATTGAAAATAAAAACCACTTATCATTTATTGAACTCGAAACAGACCAACCACTTACATTTTCCTTCTGCCAACTGAACTTACCAATAATACTAGTTCTGTTAAGTTGTCATATCCTCAAAACTCAACAATTATAATTAAATAATTTTACTTCATCGTAAATCAGCATCATCGTGCGGCTCACTGATGGCCATACTTCTCCTCAACTCCACACCACTGAGCAATTCACGACAACGTTCATCCATCTGAATAACCTCTTGTCGAATTGATTTATAAATTCCCTTTTAAAACTAAAAGCAAACGGCAGTTGAGCGTTTAAAATGCATGAGCTCAACACTACAGCTGCTCAATTTACGCTCATTTTACACTTTGTTTTCCAAGGTAGCTTCGTTGGACTTTTATACGAAAGTATATTTAGAGCTTAGTTTTTCAATACGCTTTTTGAGTGACTTTTAAGGCAAACATTACGCTGTAAGACAAGTCACAGTGTTTTTGTATTAGATACATTCACGATACATTACATAAGCATGGCATAAGTAAGGCTAGGTAGACCGATGGCTAGGTAGGTCAGGGACATGGTTAAGCTTCGGAAAACCCGAAAAGTATTGGCACAAAACAGAGAAAATGGCGTAAAAGTGAGGTGGTGGAGCAAAGAAATCTCGATGTTTTTGGCAAGTTGTAACTCTACACACCTATTTTATTTTTTATAAATAAAAGCTTGATGTTCAGTTACTTGGATGACTTGAACGTCGTAATGTAAATCAAACTATTGGTAATTTAGTTAAGTTTCTCTATAAGTGAACTGTAATTTGTTCTTTGAGAAAATAAATGTCTTTAAACCGAAGTGAAACAAAAAGGCTGTGGATAGTTTTTAATCAATATACTGCAGTCATCGTATCTATAAACATAACGCTACTAATAAAATCTATCATAGTATATACTTGGATATCAAAAAAATATGTAAACGGAACATTATTTTCACACAGTCAATATTTAACTGTCAGACCCTCTAATCTTGGGCCTCAGAGGGTGAATAAGAAATGTAGACAGTGCGACGGAGAATGGACATAATTTTGTAGTATATGAACTTTTTAAGAGACCCGGGAACACACATATTTGTATGAAACCAGTAGTTACTTATTTTTCAGTCAGCCGTAACATCCTACAACTGGGGCCGAAGTCTACTAATTTATAAACGTTACAATGGTCTCTCAATGGTAATTTTTTGACAGTTTTTGTATGGCAAATCTGTCAAAAACTCACCATTGAGAGACCTTAGGCACCTGGTCCTTAGCAGCATAATTATTAGCCTAGTGATGTTCCCACAGCTGGGAGGCCTCCTCTCTGTGAAAGGGAGTGGATCGTAATTCACCACAATGGCCCAGTGCGGGGTGGTAGATGTCACATGTTTTCTTTCACCGTTTTAAAAGCAAGAAATGGACAATAGAAATTCAACATCGGCTAAGGCTTTACAGCCGCGCATGGGCCTAAGCCTGGTCAAGTATTTTTCTCCAACGTGAGCTATTTCTGGCTTTTTCTCTCAAATTTCTCATTTCAATAGTTCTTAAATCTTGGTCTACGCCATAGGTTTCCAACCTTTTATGGACTACCGCCTCTTTACAAGTAATCCAACGCCCTTACTTACATAATAGCGAATTATACTAATTTCAAATGAATGTTTATTACCTATTAATAATAATCACAAATTAACTCTCTCTCTCTCTTATAAAATACATGTCTTTCCAAAGTATTTTTTTCTAATTAGATAGGTACGCCGCGACCGCCCCTTTGACTGTCATAACGCCCCCCCATTTGCCTTTGGACCCGCTGCCGCCCCCACGAAAAGCTCCAGCGCACACTAAGGGGTGGTACCGCCCCCATTGGGAACCTATGGTCTACACCATCTAACCATCTGAGCTTGGGTCACCCTCGACTTCTCCGGCCATCCAGTTTATTATTATGTAAACGTTTTGGTCTTGTACATTCATGCGTCATGTCCTGCCCATCGAAGACATCCTATTTTAATAATTTAATTGAGCAAAATACATTGAAACAATTACACAAGAGAATTTATTACATTACACAGAAATATCTCAAAAGTCAAAACCTTTCGCCAACAGACTTGGCGGAATTGTGACAAGACGTGATAAATGTGTTATAAAATATTAATGTTCTACCTATTTTAGATACAGACAGGGTATGCCAAGATTTTGGCTGCAGTTGTTTGCATCGTTAGTTTACACAAAATATGCACTCTCGGAAATCAGATTTTCCGTGAGGTACTTAATAATATTCTCATGTTTCCCGGGTACCATTTTTCAAATGTTTGGATTAAATCATTTTTATGTTTGACAGAAGTTAAGAGGTTGGATGGGTATTGATGTTATTTTTTCCTTATAAAAGTAAAAGTGCAATGAAAAGCTCCAGTCGCAAAGTATTCTAGTTTTAAAGGCAGAGAATACTGCAATCTACCTCTAGAGACATACAGTTCTAAATAAGAACCAGCTTTTCTACTATCTATGTACGTCTGATTTTATTACATTTTATGAATCTAAACTCATTTTAAGAGATTGAGATTAATATGGGTGTTTTCTCGTGGACCTACTTTTTTGTCCTACCAGTAGGTCCACGAGGGTATGTTGTTCCTGTTGGTCCTACCAAAGTGTTGAAATCTTTATACCTAAAACGACCCAAGATTTTCATGTTCGATATCCACGTTCAAAATAAAACATTTAATCTTTGTTACTATCTAAACCTAAATGATTGTAATAATATTTGGGAAAGTAACAATTTCTAAAAATGACCCAAGATTTTCATGTTGGATATCCATGTCCAAATTAAACTATATTATTAAACATTTGGTAACTTTAATTCCTCTCAAGGTAATCTTCATGTTCAAAGAGTTCAGTTTTAATATTTTTAATATGGCTCCCTGAAGCTGGCTAGGTAATTAAAATGGAGATCTAAAGCCTTGTCGTCTTAAGATTAAGAGCGATCAGCCGATACTCAAGGCTTTGATATTAACCACCTACCTTAAAATAAATGTCGTCTACTTTAGCAATTACAAGAAAAGGCTTGAACAACAGTTTTATAATTGCACTGGTGCTTAAATGAAAAATATAATGTATATTGAATCTAGTAATGGGTTCCAGATTCAGTTGAAAATACAGCTGTTTTTATACCTAATACGTATTGACAACCTACATAGATTTATCGTCCGTAAATTCAAATCACGCTTTCATTGTTTGACAGTCGTAAGATATGGCTTTATCTCTGCAAATTGACGTAATTTCCACCTGCGAAAAGATAGTTTTCTTGACTATACATTAAGATTCAGCCTTCCATCTACCGTATGCCAACTAAAATTATTTCAGGACAACCTTCTAACGCAATGAATCACAAACAGCAAAAAAACGGCCAGTGGTTCCGTACCACCGAAACGACGTGTTGCCACGCCGAGTGACGGACGCAGAACTCTCTGCGTCCGGCACTAGTCGTGTTCGAGTTCGCGACACGTCAATCGTCATTCTGAGGATGCCTCTTTGAGAGGTGAAAGACGTGTCGATTTCTTACAGATTTTGTCTGTGTCAATTTTTTTTAAACTTTTCTTTAGTGAGTACAAGCCTTTTGGCTAATCTGTAATTTAAGTGTTTTAAGTAAAAAAATAATAATGTGCGTTTAGTTTGTGCAGAATGATTTATTTCTTTCTATTTTTATTTCTTAAAAAGTTACTTTTCACCTACCCAGCGAAAAAAGGAAATCACAATAACTTACTAACAAAAGCTGACCTATTTGTTAGCTTCTTTATTAACATGCGACATAAGTCTTGACCCACAAATACTTTCAATCAATATATTATATCACACAAGTCACCAGCAGAAGACAAACAAAATTATATCTGGAAGGCGAATGTCAATTTAATGACGGTCATAGATTGTGGAAATAAGGAATACGGGTTGTGAACATAAAGGTGTCGCTTCGATATGGGCAAAATTAGCACCTAAGTACCTAATTAGAAACATTTTTTATTCTTTTACTAGACTCTTCAACAATGAGTACCTACACAATTACTTTATAATATAAACATTGCAAACTTAAATCTAAGCGCCTCATTACTTATAGAAAAGCACAGCATAGACTACATTTTGCGCAGATAACACAATTAATTAATTTTATAAAGTAAAGTAAATTATTAAAAGCTAAATTGTTTACAATAAATTACATTTATATGATTAAATTATGACTTCGATAGGAAACAGTCGGTGCTTAAGTCTACCGCTTCAATATACTCAAAATGAGTACATCCTAACCAATATTGTAAATGCAAAAGTGAGTTTACTTTTTTTGTATGTTTATTACGCTTTCATGCTGAAATTGCTGACCTGATTTGGATTAAATTTGGGCCATGGGTAGACCGTGACTTGGGTTACGAAATAGGATACTTTTATCCCAATATTTTTACGGGATCGAGACTTATGCTTGTTAAACCGAGGGGTGACAGCTATATAGTATGCATAAAATTAGGAACTTCTTTATGTAACTTCCTTTGGGTAATAAATAAAACACTAAGCCCATGATTGAAACCAAGGTATAACGATGGCACGGTTTAAAAATAGAAAAAGTTCTGTTTTAATAAAAGGGACCTCTTTACATTGTCTTACGTGTCCTTGGGCATGACGACCTACAAGGTCGTCATAAGCAGACCATTCCTCTAAAAATCGGGAAGACTATCTAGCTGTTCCATCACTAGGGGCTAGCACGGACCAGCGGACCAATTGACTTGCGGAACTCAACTTTTCGTAGTTACCAAATTTTTGTAACGAAGTTCTTTAAAACTGCGTGCGGTATGAGTACATCGTCACGTAACGAAAAAGCGTTTTGCCCGAAAAAGTCAAGATCTCAAGTTTCAAGTGTCAAAAGTTTATACAGAACATAATATACAGTGAAAGTAACTTTGTTCCAATCGGGTGTCACACACCTCCGAACTTTTTTGGGCAAGTTAAGACAGTATCATTCTAATTTAAAATATCCACTTGGCATATCCTTTTTTCTTGTACAATCTTTGTTGCTGACAATAAATAAATACAAGGAAAAGTTCGGTCTTATATTATGTTCGATCGGGATGGCTCTACTGTAGCGAATGAATATCCTACTAATATTATAAATGGGAAAGTTTGTGAGGATGGATGGATGTTTGGATGTTTGTTACTCTTTCACGCAAAAACTATTGAACGGATTTTGATGAAACTTTACAGTGATCTAGCTTATACATCAGAATAACACATAGGCTACAATTTATAATGATTTTGTTTGATTTTGCCATAATATATAACGATAAGTATGAAGTAAGTCGGAAAAATTTCTGCCCTCTGAGAGCTATCTTGGCGTGCGCTGCCTAAACCGTTAGAGTTATACGAAGATAATGTATCGTGGGATTGTTTGTCTGAAATAGTTCTAAATAAAAGTCCGCGACAGCATATATCTATCTTTTATGTGGAAGCCATTATAGCTAAAATAGTGAGCCATAAATACATTTAAAATGGAGACTTTTTTTACATTGCACATTTTGGAGTATTTAGTTAATTCTTATCAAAATTAATAACTTCATCGCTTTCGGTATTTAATGTAGATAAACTTTGTCTTTTACACTAAGACATTTGGAAGAATAGTTTAAAAGTTACAACGATAAGAATGAAGCGGGGGTGAGCGGTGGGCCAGATAATGACGCGCCATGGTCTAATAACAATTTTTTGGTAGTATTTAAAGTAGAAATATATTATAGTAGTTTTTATTTTAATTAGATATGAGAAGTCTTTCTTTTTTTGTTAGTTTAAGGGCCGAAACTGCGTTAAGCGGACGCCCGCGCGGTTCTATACAAAAGTGCTCCGCGCGGGTCACCCGCAGCAGCACTTTTGTATAGAACCGCGCGGGCGTCCGCTTAACGCAGTTTCGGCCCTAAGAATAACGGTTAGTTTTAAAATTCAAATTTATGCTTTAATTAACGTCGTGAATGTCGGAAATTATCCCACAGGAACGTGTTACATGTCCTATATCAACGGGGTAATTGCGTAACACACTTACAATAGCAATGGGTCTCATTTTGACAGTTCAACAAAATTAATTGCGTTATTTACGTTGTTGACAGATTTCTCGAACATAATAATTAATGAAGCAATGGATGTAGCATGCAATTTTAGCTTGGCAGCCTTTTTGTCTACATCAAGAATCCCCGTTTTAGAGTGCAACGTAGTGTTTCGATAATTGTTAGTTCGTTTTACGCCTAGAATGCTTCGTTCCATTGCTCTTTGGCAAACCCCAAGAAGAAACTTTTGCGACTCGGTAAGTGACCAGGTCTGCGTACCGTAGGTTAGGACAGGCAGAATACACATCGATGAGTGTTCGCTTCAAGGAGATCGGTAGATCGCCTTTCATTACCGTCTTCAGAGACCAGTACCTTTTCCAGACATTTTCGATGCAGTGATAGAATTCCTTTTGTTACCTGTTTTCGAAAGCAACTAACTGGCCCAAGTAGATGTACTTATCGACATGTGTTTCCTGCCCATCTACCTCGAAACTACACTTAGTGCTGTTGGTTATGGTTTTTGTTTTAGACCGATCGTGAGTCCAACCCTGAGGCTTGCCGTGCTTAGGTCTTGAAGCATAGTCCGTAGTTCCAGAGCTGTGGGGGCAAAAAAGTACTATGTCGTCGACAAATCGGAGGTTTGTCGACGACCAACCTCCAACTACCGACTTCAATGCCCTTGGTCATCCATGAGGCTGCCAGTGTCCTAAATATCTCCTCGGGAGTGCTCCTACTTACTAATATTATAAATGCGAAAGTTTGTGAGGATGGATGGATGGACGTTTGTTATTCTTTTACGCAAAAACTACTGAACGGATTTTGATGAAACTTTACAGTAATATACCCACTTAAAACTTAATAATGACGTAATCTTACTGATATTATAAAGGTGACAGTTTGTATGTTTGTGTGTTTGGATGTTTGTTACTCAATTATACAAAAACGGCTAACGGATTTGGATGAAATTTGCAAATTGATGATTTATAACCTCGATAAAGTACCTACTTTTTTCCCCGGAAGTACTTTCCTGTAGGACAATTTCCGACCTCCATGCGGGCGAAGCCGCGGGCGAAAGCTAGTTTATAATATAGGTATTAGCGATATGAAACACATGCCACTAAATAAAGTTAATATGGTGTTGCATTCATATTTGCTGTTAGAGAGACAGGAAAATAGTGTTTATTGGATAAATCAATTATATTATGGTAAACTTTTTTTTTTTTTTTGTTGGGAAATCATCAAATAACTTCTCCCGCTCGAGGGCGTGTCAGACTCTTAATGACTAAAACCCACCCGTGTTCCTTCGTTGCCTGTGTTGCCAGGGGCCACGGTATCCCTTTCGGACTTTCCCGCAACCCCGGCAGAAGATATTATGGTAACCTAAGCTTTCTTAACTGATTTACGGTAAAGGAAAATATAATTTGACAGAATTTTTGATTTGAGACTTTTTATTTATTTATTATTTTTTATTACTGGCAAAGTTTAGCTGCGTTCATTTTAATACTACTGCTGGGAATATAATTATGCTTTTATGGGGTTAAAATAAATGGTTTTAATTTTTTTAGAAGTAGGATTCATTACTTTTTTGGAGAAATCAGTCAAAGAGGAGTGTTTAAAGTTCCACCACTTCTCGTCTATGTTTTTGTAGAATTTAAGATTTGAAGACCACTGAGAGAGAACCACTTTTCGAAAATGGAGCATTAGAAATCTCTTTTAAAAAGAATTCTGGCAAAATACGGTCTTGTTGTAAAACGTAAAACTTTCATTAATTTTTTTATTACCATCGTCCTAACGAAAATGTGATTCCATCACAGTCAGTAACTACCTAACTTTGTTAGTAAAATTTTATACTTTTATCGAAATCAACCGTTAAGGTGTGAAAAGGTTACAGAGTTACTTTCGCATATATTATTATAATATAAGTAAGGATGTTTAAAAGTGCAATAATAAATAAGTCTTGGTCACTTGTGGAGGATTTTTAAGCAGGTAACCCAGAATTAACCTAAAAATGTAATATACCCCCTGAAGTTCTGCGATCCTGGTACCAACACAACACAAAATAATTACGTAAATATAAAATGTATATCGTACAAAACACGACGTAACGATGTAGGGTCCGAAAAACAAGGGCAGCTCACGGACCATTAATAAAGGGATTAATGACGATAACCTTTTTTGCTGACGCTCACCTATCTGTGACAAAGTGTGTAAGGCGGACATTAATTACTTTTGTACGCATTAAGGTTTAAATGTCAATTATAATTACATTTTGGTAGATTAGTGGTGCTACAAATACCTAAACTAGACATTTATTGAGATTTTCTAGAAATGCTATATAATATGATGAATACTAATATTTATTTATTTATTATTAACATATTATATACGCTAATGGACTTAAAATGATAATAATAATATGAAAAGGGGGGGGGGAGGGCAAAGAATCATTGACCTGCCTATATCGGTATCATGTACCGATTCCCGGGTCGAGCTATGTGTTATTGGGTTTTTCCATCTGGAATTTCTCAGTAGCAACCCGGAGTCTAGATTTGTGCCCGCTTGATCGCCATAGGCTCGTCCCCTATTACATGGGGCTTAAACATAACTGCCGAAATTTGGGTGTACTATAAGTACCCGTCTTCATAATCAGTTCTTTTTATTTCCAGATCTTATGAGATACCTTTTGGCAAGATTCCACAGAAGAAGCACATTTTTGTCGTCCTATTAAGAAATATGAAACAAAAAACAACTACTTAATCGAATAAAGACTTTTATTTTCGAAACCGATTAATAAAATCCCAGCGCAAAAGTTTAGAGCTATGCCTGCAACGTCAAAAGTCGAAGTATAAACGAATTTCCGTTTTGCAGAAAGAAAAATAAACTACATAAATAAATACTGGCGACTTCAATACACGTTTTTGAGTATTAAGCACAGGTGTGCCATGGAGGTCAGGTTAGTATTCCTACCACCCAATAGGATAAGCCGTGAGTTCCTTATTTCAAATCTGTGTTCTCTATGCACGGGCCTCGAAAAGAACATCTTTGGTAATTCAACTGATTCAAGCGAATGTGAACCTTAGTGCAAGGGTGTAAGGTTGGAGTGAATTGCAAGGGTATGTTTGCGAGCATAAAAATCCGCTTAGGAGGTGCGCCAATTCCAATTTTGAAATGGTTTTGGCGGAATGGCAGTGGATTTTGTATAGGGTTCCCTACAGGCACTTCAGGCTGACGGCTTTAAAAGTGCCTAAATACGTGCTAGGTACTGTTTGCGCCATTCCACAGTACTATGATTTATAGTTGGTGCTAAACATACAGAATCAAATCAATGTAATCTTTCATATATTTTATTTTTGGGCAAATCAAAATATTTTATTTCACGTAAACCTACATGGGCATTTATGATACGTCAGAGACTAGGTGCACGGTTGCAATTGGTCGTTTCCTATGGAAAAGAGGTTTAGGAAAAGGTGTATAATTCTGTTAAAATTCCCAGAACGTGTGGTTTCTACTATTGTTTTTTAAGTAACCATGAAATTGCATTGTACAACTATTTGAGCTGATCAAAAAACGAGAATACATTTAAAACCACAGCTTGTCGCATCAAATCCGAACAATAAAAACATTCCGTATCATAGATACAATTCGGGAAAAAAGCCGAACTCCTTCACCTTAATAAAAAAAAAACCTACAGATCCCAGCACGCTTTGTAAAATGCTCGCCCGTTTTTTTCACACAGAGAGAGCTAAAAGTTGTTCGCATTCAACTTCGTAGTGAAATAGAAATCGAAGTATCGCTAGATGGCGCCACTGAGCTAAGCCGACATCTGAAATACATGAAATGATTTTTCTTTTCAGTACAAATTCTGTAGTTGATTCGTGGAATAACTTCTAGGAGCTGGTTCTTACGATAGCGCCGGAGTTATTGGAAAGTATTTATTTTGAAGTGTTAGAATTGACTTATAAGAATGTTATTTTAGCTCGGTAGTAGGAAGATAATACTTTTATTGTATTTTTTTTTCATGGAACTGAAACTGTACATTCAATTTAATATAATATTATACATATGAAAGACTTTCTGTCTGGTATCTTACTAAAACTTAAGACAATCTTCATTCATAATTATTTTTGCGGCGTCCTGCAGGCCAGTTCTCTTAAAAAACGGTCACATTCGAATTGCAATCTGTCAAACTTGTCAAAAATGTTGGTAAATTGATTTTATTCTTGACAGATTGCCAATGAGATGCGAATTTGAACGGGAATGACCCCTCTGATGTCTCTAATAAGTAGAAAATTAATATTTTTTTCAAAAGCACTTGCCGATAATGAAATCAATTTCACATGAGTTTTCATTTTAAATTTTAATTTCAATTCAATTTACATTTTTTCGTCTTAAAATCGCGTTATAACGCATCACTAACAAACACGAAGTTAAATTGACTAAGACTTTCGGCCTAACGGGTTACCCAAACCTTAATTCGGAATGAAAGCGATTTTAAAAGTTTATTTCGAGAATCCTCCAAAAAGGTTTTGCAATGTGAAATACTTTTCTGGACGTATCTCACAAAAGTATGCCGTTCAATAAAAAATGAAATCAGTCGATCAACTAATTCAGCCTATCGCAGTCAACTGCTGAACATAGGCCTGTAGCGGCATCTACCTCCCCACATGCTAACTACGCATCAAAGACCTGATGTCACACAAATCCTGCATCGCGCTATTAGAGTTTACCACGCGATCAACATACGGCATACATAAGACTATCTGACATCAATCGTTGGGCAGTTGCCACCCAGACACGACTCCCGTTTGGTCGGAGGATCCTCCCTTTTCTAGGATGAGTGAACTTTACACCCTGTTCCTCATACCTCTAAAGGCCTCTCCCAGCCTGCGCCACAACACCTTATCCCCTGCCTTCCTAGATGCCACAAAACAAAACCACTTAAATTATTACCCCTCATAAATAAAAACTCTATGCTAATTCTCCACAATAAGGCATTAGCAATTCTGCGGCTCATCTAGATACGTTTGTTAAACATTCGTTTAAAATAATCAGCTATAAACACACAATAAAGTTTATTTATTGGCTCTTCTTTTATCAATTTGCGGTCCAAATTTTTGGCAATAATTTCTCTCTTAAAGCTTCCAATCGTGACTGTCAGAACCTGGTGGTATTCCCTTAAATGTATATGGTTCCGATCCTTTGTGATTATTATGCTTCAAGACCCACTTTTCTTTGCTGATTTCTGTACTGCAGTGTTTGGAGAGTATGTTTGATTCTAACATATTCGTTTGCTGCCCGTTCAAAAAGGTTTCTCGAGACTTAGGAATTTAATATAGAAAATAAAATATAATATTCGAGGTAAGGTTCCAGATATAAAGTCATCTGTAATGGTGTTTCACACGTTGCGGGATACACCCCCAGATGTAATAACAATAATACTTCTGTGTCACGTTCATTGTTCTTCAACCGATTAAATAATCTCCAGTTTTGTAATATGTCGATTAAGTGCGAATTTCACCAATGACACTGAACGCAAACAACACATCTAAACCGAGTCCATGAGCTGTCAGTGTCAGTATTCCGAAGAAAATAATGAGCTGACAGCTCTTAAACGTGGTTTATGTGCTGATCGCGTTCAATTTTATTGATGAAATTCGCCGTAAGATGATCAATTTTGATGAACTTGGTTACCAAAATGACGACACCCCTCCGACACCTCTCCGGTTACATACCGAGACACCTCCGTGCCTCGGAAAGCACGTTGGTCCCGACTGTCATTTGCGTTACGGGTCGCCAGAAGCCCAAAAGTGTGACAACCAGTCTTACCAAGAGGTATCGTATTACCTAGTACCTGGTTTGGGGAGGTCAGATTGGCAGTCACTCCATGTGAAATACTGGTATTCAGGTGCATCCGGATAGACTGTGAGCCGACCCCAACATAGTTCGGAAAAAGCTGTGCAGATAATGATGGTTACCAAAATGACGGCACTTTTCAACTACGGCATCTCATGCCACCTTGTATGACTTGTGCAAACATGAGATAAAATTGATACATACACTGAGTCAACTCCAGCAACCCTTACGCGAATACCCGCCAGCTGCTAAGGCGTTTACTCTAAATAACGTTCGAGGAGACATCCCGCAAATTTATCGCATCCGACCGTTTCACGAACAAAAACCTCTTTTAATGATATTGATTCCGTTGTACGGATGTTTAAGAGAAGTAAGTTAGATGATTTTTATTATTTAGGATACATTCAAAGAACCCTTAGATTACATAAGTGACTACTGTGTTATACGCCACACACTGAGGGCGCATCTCGGGCAGTTACAGTTAGTCTTGCTACTAATTTCTTGCCCGTTCTTCTCCATAGGAACCTTTGGAATGGGCAACTAGTTTCAACTTTCTGACTGATCGACTTGACAATTCAAAAGTGCCTGTAATTGGTTTATTTGAAATAAATGCTTTGAGTTTGAGTGTAATCTTGCTGCCTGGATAGCTTCTTGAGCATAAGAGGTGAAAACAAAGGTTAAAAAAATAATTCGATGTTATTATAATTGCTCAAATCCCCATAATTGTATTTGTAGCATAGATCAGTAAACTAAGACCCGTATTACAGAACCTAAATCAAGACTCAAGCATTAAGTACTTATAATTATCTAGTTTCAAAAACCAAATGGCTTTGAACAAATTTTAATTTATGCTTGTTTCTTGAGTGAAGTTGAGTGGCGTTATATAAACAAAGAAATTTAAAAAAAAAAATCGGTTCAGGAAACACGGCTTGTTTGTAACTTTAGACGTACAGTGCGTTCATTATAACTTGCAGAGAGAATTTTGCAGTAATATGATTGGTAGTACTGTTCTGTCAGTTGCCATTTTGAACTCTATTCGTATTGAAACTAAGACTGCAAAATTCAGTGCTACCAATGTTACGGATCAAGTTATAATGAATGCACTGTACTTATAGTGCTACAAGGATATTTTGCCTTTGACTGGGGGGCGTTGTTAGTAAGCATTTGTGAAATTTTCACTGTCGTTGTGTATTATCAAAACAAGATGGCTGCGTTAGTTCCGATTATGACAAAGCGCCAAAATAACCTTTGGCGTTGTTCCTACTATGAATTCATTCATATAATTTTTATTGAGACCCGTAATGGGTCCCATATATTATGGGTTGCCCTAAAAATGTATGCGTTTAATTTAAAGGTCAGCTAAAAATAATCAGATCCTAACTACATTGATTCCAAAACGGAACGCTCCATTTGGCGGATGCCAATCTAAATCCTTATATTCTTGGGCCATATATCGTGTCTATGTCCAAAAGACCAGGGTCCCATATGCATAAAGTTTGTGTTTTAATAGCCGATTCTGTTGAAAAGGGTTCGGGGAAATTTTTCGCTTGATAGCTTTTGTACTACGGCTTAAGTTATAGGAAAAATACCAGTCACTGAGGAAAATGAAATCTTTAAAAAAAAAACATCTGACGATATACGTATAGCTGCTCACACCTGTTCTACTGAATGGCAAATGCTTTCGTCGTAATACAGAAGAAACGAACATTGATAACCACTCCAGCTCACTGCGTCTTAGCGACTCCAGCACCCCAAATCCGTAACACACTGTCTTTCATTTTTATTAATTTTGACTGTTGAATTGAAGGCTTTTAGCTAATTTGTAAATGAGTGTTTTATGTAATGTGCGTTTAGTTTGTGCAGAATAAACATTTTTGTTTTCTTTCACTCGCCGAACGATTTTGAATGAAATTCCTAATCCATTGCTTCATTTATGTTGAAAAAATCATCTGCTCGTCAACGTAAATAACGCAATGAATGTTGTTGAATTGTCAAAATGAAAGACATTGTAATTTTATATGTGTCACGCTATTACCCCGGATATTATTGGATACGTCTATTTTTTCTCCTAATCTTTCCTTTCACTGTAAGTCAGACATTTCTCCTATTAACTGTCTACTGATATTGTCTGAAGAGTTACTTCTACACGCTTTTACTTATCTTTTAAGCCATCCAACAAGTCAACATATGGGGTCGTGAGGGTAACTCGTCTTCATGACTTTCCAACATGCTTTTAGATTTTCACGTACAGTTGACCATCCCAGCCGTCTCTATAAGCCAAAGATCCTTTTATTATGTAACTTTTCTAAGAATTTCCCGAAGATATTTGGTAAAATGAGATGTTTTTTGAGGAACCAAATAAAAAACTGATGCATATGTGACATCCAACAAGAATGGTAAATTAATATTCACGTACTCGGTAGCCAAAATATTATAAAATATGTTACAGGACTGCGACTGCTGTGTTCCAGGACGTTGCCAACTTTAAGAACAAACGCTCTTAAGAGCAATCATCCTAAAAGTTGGCAACGTCGAAAATAGCTGTCAAAATATCTACCTGTTTTGATTTTGGCAATATTACTGTATGGAAATATGACATATCGTTAACTAATGACCCAAAAAATTATTAATGAATTGCAATTATGCGTTGCCAACTTCTGAAAGTGGGCAACGCATAATTGCGCGTGCATTCTGAAATGCACGCTCTTAATTAAGAGCGATATTTCATATTGCCATATAAGAATATTAACAAATTAATAAAAACAGTTAAACATTTGACAGCTATTTGTGACGTTGGCAACTTATACACAAACAAAATCAATGCTATTCTTCAAAAGGCCATAAATCATGATTTAGAAGTAGGCAATCAAAGAGCGGAAAAAAACATTTCGTCGACGGGCGTTAAAATAAAGGTCAAGGAATTCTTCATTAACTAATTACTCTTTGATAATCCACTTAGGTTCAATAATCCTTCTAAATTCCCTCCTAGGGACATCAATTAAGTAATGGCTGTCTTAAGTTTAATTACCCTATAGTGTTTTAAGTTTTTAAGTGTTACGTAGTACAAAAATAATCATTATGACCGATTTCTGTTAATATTTTTTTATAAATACTCGAGTGTCGTTAAGTATTCGTTCATTCGCAATAACAACGAGTATTGGTGATACCACGTATTTTCTCCTTAATATAGTTAAAAGCTACAGTGGTTTTTAATAAACTTTCAACAATCATGAATTCTCATCATGATGTACCTTCGTGTCGGTGTGATTTCGTAAGTTTTTTTACTATTTATCTTCTTTCATCGTTTTCTCTCTGGTGATCACCGTTTGGGAGAATTTTCAGATACTTTTACTGTCTTGTCACATTCATATCCTATATTCTCAATTGCCCAACTCTGTAACATCAGTATTGGTACCTGTGAATGAAAACTATAAGCCATATACGCCCCGACGTTTTGCCATAGGACATTTGACGGTATAATTTTCATCTTGAGTTATTTTTCCTGCCTCGTTGGTCTAGTGGTCGTAAGCGCTACTACTGAGCATGTGGTCCTGGGTTCGATTCCCAGGTCGGGCAGTGTTATTGGGATTTTCTATCTGGAATTTCTCAGTAGCAGCCCGGAGTCTGGATTTGTGGTTGATGGCGCCAGTTATGTCTGGATGTGACATAACTGGCGAAATGTGGGTGTACTGAAGTACACCTCTGCACAACCCTTCTTAAGTGTAATTTTTCGTTTTTCCAGGTGAACCGTTGGCTTGACAAACATGAGAAGTACTTCTTGGGATCTTCACACATACTGAAACCCACAAGTTTCTCTCAATACGTGTATGGAACTAAACCGAACTATTACCACAATGAACATCTGTTTTATACGAAGAACGTTCCGGGCGTGTCTGCTTCGAATCATGTGTCATCTTTGAAGCCAATTTATCATTAATAGTATCTTTGATGATAGTAAAAGCCCATGCGATGAGAATTTTCTACTTTGTCTGTGGATGTGAGCATAGCGATGAAAAATTATACGTCTGTGTTTCCATTCAGCTATGAAACATGTTTCTAATTATTGATTTTAAATAAACTGTTAAATGTTTGACTTTTTGTTTTTGCTATTTATGTATAATTGACTAGGTTTATAACCTTTAATAAATAAATGAAAAGTAATATTTATTTTTATATTAACCTTTCTTAAGCTGTAATTAAAAAATAACGTAATTACAAGTTAACGAGTAATTATCTACCAACTTTGCTGTTGCAAAAACATGTTCTCCCATACATTTCGTATGGGTGAACATATTTTTCAACTGCAAGTTTGTTATTGGTATAAATTCATACCAGCTACGGAACCTTTCATTGTGCGTGGTCCGACACGCACTTGGCCGGTTTTTTATGTTAAGTTATGTATCCTAGTCTTAAGCAATGTCAAAGCTTTTTTATATACAATAAAAATAAAAAAAACTGTTTTTTTTTTCTAGCAGACGGTGATGCTATTTTTTTATATTTTTATTTTACGCGAAGAGAACCCACAGGCACATTAGTTGTTATAAAACTGTTACACAACAGTGTTTTAATACCGAGTTATGTGCCGTTTCGTACCTACACTATTTTTCATCTAACTTCATGCAATTTTATAGAAAACAATGTAAATAATATCCTAAATAAAACCCAAAAAGTACGAAGGTACGAAGGGCGCCCCGCGGTTTCACCACCCGCATAAGTCTCGATCCTGTAAGAATATCGGGATAAAAGTATGTCTACTGTCTGTCTGTCCCTATGTCCTAGCACAGGTCATGGTCTACCCATGTGCGAAATTTCATCCAAATCCGTTCAGCAGTTTCAGCATTAAAGCGATTTATATACTTTTCTCGTAGTAAGTTTCTTTCAAAATATCTAGGCATGATCCTTTGAAAAGATTGAACTAAATATAGAACTGATTTTCCGAGCCACTGGTGTTTGCGGGCGTAATGAGATTCGATGTTAATTCGGAAGACGTACCCAACTAGGGGGATCTAGTGGATAAAGGAATTGGTACCTTAAATAGGCCTTAGAATAGGTTGGATAAAGGTCAGGTTCCTACTATATTCCATTTATTTTACCATTAGACAAACAACGGCTAAATAGCGACAGTTATTGTATAATATTGTTGAAATAGCTGCATTTTATAGTTATTGTTTTCATGTAAATGTTAAATAGATAACATTGCTTTGTATTTACGACGATTAGTTTGTGGCTCACCGAATAGGTCATATTGTATTGTTACTTTTTGATGAATAAACTTTTATTATTATTTATGGTGAAATAACGGAGTTTATTATACTTTTATATAGAAATAACGAACACGTTATTTGTCTAATGTTATAATAAATGAAGTATAATTGACAAAAACTTAAGAATATTCTCAAATTAAAACTTCAAGACTAAAATTAATTATCTCACTGGACGTGAGGTCACACAGGTTGAACGTAGCATAATGTCAGCATTATGCTACGTTCAACCTGTGTGTCCCCTAATAGTAAAGTCATGTTGTAAGTAACCATATCCGTACTTTACTACTACTCTGCTACTACTTAGCTTTTTTTTTTTTTGGTTCATGATTTGTTTATATCCTTTTTTGGAGATTTCTTTTGTTGAAGATTTGTAAACATGCGTGTTTACACGAGGTTTCGCGAGGCTACGCTTCCATCCGCTCTGTCAAAGGTAAATTGCACTTTATGTATGTAGCTTACCCGGTTAAAACATATTTTGCCTTCGTACCGTCATTCAATGATAGTTAATTGATTCAGGCGTGACTTGGCTAAATACAATAGATGTAGATATATTTAGTAACTTCCGCTTAACTATTCCTAAAGAGTCATAAAAAACCCTGTAAGAAATCGAAACGTGTTCCACCTCTCAACGAGGCATCATCAGGATGACAATTGATTTGTCGTGAACCCGACCACGACGTGTTGCCACACCTTGCGCTGGACGCAGAGTGAGCAACACTGCCCGACCGGCAACCTCACTTATGCAGGATTATTGCTCATTCAATGAGATGATCATTGAATGATTGAATTTCAGCCGAAAGACGCCCACTGTTGGACATATTTGGCACTTGGGGGAACCAAGCACTGTCACATCAACCGGTACTGTTCTGCTCACGTCGTCCGTCATTGCCCACAAATACATAACAATCGATTCCCGGCAATCTAGGCACCTCTACAGCCAAAGTTAATTCTGGAACAAGAGGCGAAACCCTCAAGGGACAGTAATCGTATTAGGGACGAGTCGAAGATGCATTCCTTATCAATTATTACGAGCTCTTAGGATAACAGGAAGAAAGGTTTGGCTAGGTAGTTCTTGGGATATGAATTGAAACTAAGTATAGTAGGTACCTACTTAATAAAACAGTTATTTTAGGATTGATGGATCAACGACGGCCGATAGTTCTTATTTTTAAAAAACGACGTTATTCATACAATCAGACATACCATTAAAATTGAAAGTAGTTTTTATAATAAAAGCAGTTTTTATAGTTCAAGTCTTGTCTTGTTTAGTTTGAGATTTTACTTGTAATTTTTTTTTTTTATTCTAATTTTCCAGGAGAGGAGGAGAGGTCCATAAGTAAGATTCACTCTAAAAGATTCGAAAATTATAATAGTTTTTTTTTGTGTATCACTAATGTGCTACGAAATTCCACATTTGGTTACCCTTTGATGACATATTTTTCAGGAGTTCATCACGCATGAAAAGTATCTATTATCTACCCAAAACTGGCATGAAGACGTAGGAAATGAAAAAAAATTATGTAATACGAATATTTCATAGACGGACCCGAACACGAAACTAAGAGAGATACTTTCGTACATTTCCTTTCAAACTCTAAAATATTCAGCCAAATATCGCATTTTCTTTGAATGAGGATCCAAAAAAGCTCCAGTATTAATCCGAGCCGGGCAAGGCTGGGTATAAATTGCGGTAGCCGGGTAAAATCACGCGAAACCCGGATGTTTTGCACATACCGGTCTCTACCAAGATTATTTTCAATGTTTGGTTAGTGACTTATACGGGTTCGTTTTCTTTCGTGTTTTCTTTACATTTTGTGTTTCTTTTTTGGACAAAGGTGTGATTTTTCTTTTTCTACGACTACAAAAAGTTGTATTAGGCTATTATCGACATTACGAACTCGACATCAGCTCAGTTGCTAAGAAGAAAAAAAAAAGTTTTTTTTTCTTCATTAATTAATTTCTGCTTTAATCGAGACCAGTGGGATGTCACATATTTTTGTAATACGAGTGGCACTGTTTGCGATATTGAATTTTGCTTATTGTCAGATTTTTATGCTGCCAAAGTGATGTCAGATATTTTTGAACACAACACGGTATCACATCCTTCTGAACTGAACTGAGTAGGCAGATATTTATAACGCATGACAAGTCCAATATTTATGCAAATATTACATCTTTTTGAAGCCGATGTGGTAGGAATCCTAGTTTTTTGCGTCGCGTCTCTCGTGAGATAGTTTTGGGGTGTCTTCGATGTCACATAAATTTTTGACACTACTTGTCGACGTGCCTTCCACAGATGATCACAAATATTTGCTGTTTTCTTCAGAACCTATGAATGAATCATGAAATCTGATATTATAGCCCATCTGTCCATAGTAATAACATTATTTTTATGCTAGTGACCATACGTATATTATAGAAACAACTATTTCTTCGTCGTTTATTTTTTTTAAGACTTTTCCTGTAACTTTCCTTGATATTTTTAGCTCAAATATCAAACATAGTAAACAGAAACATTTCATCTGTCAAATGTTTTAATAGTCATTTTTTTTATTATCTGTTGCTAAAAAGCCTTATAATTCAACAAATCTACTTTTCTAGTTACAATGGTACATTACTGTGGCGGCCTGCAACTGAGGCATTGATGGAAATCGTCAAAATGTGGCCCAAGGGACAGCCGAGGCACACAAACGTGATTCCATCAATGCCTAGTTGCAGCCAAGGCTTGTTATTTTTCTCAAATAATGCGCGGCAATTCAAAGTGAGTAAATTAATTATAAATTCTAGAATCAGTGGCGAACAACGATAATTTTTCTTTTTTACTTTAAACCAAATCAATCTTTTTTTTTTTTTTTTTGGTAAGTAGTATAAAGGTGTTGAAGTAAAAAGTTCGTTCTATTTTTAAACAACACGGCAGATATTTCATAGTAATTTATTTGGTCGCTTAACACGACAAATATGGATTTTCATACAAACATTGCCAGCCGGGCACTCGCATGTATTCGACGTACAGCAACTTCTATTTATCTCGAAGAAGGTTGTCAAAATAATGTTCGAATTTCCAAGCATGTTTGAAAAAAGGTTATTAATAGAACAAAGTATCGACATACTTATAGTCCTTTGAGAATATTCAGTTATTGGAAATACTTAGAAATAGCTATTTTTGTAAAGTGATCGTAGGTACCTCCGCTTTTATAGGTACTTTGCGCTAACAAGTGAACTTACTGCTTTACTGTTACATGTGAGTGTTGTACAACGACGCATGGCGCGCGATGTTTCGACTGCCTCGGTGGTGCAGCGTGAGCGCCATGTTCACCGTGGGCCGCGCGTTCTGCTGGCAGACGTTGCTGAGGAGCCGTTGGGCCACCGTATAACCGTAACCGTAATAGGACCTAAGCGCCCTAAATATAAGTCAGACAATTAGGTAATTGACGTGTGTGTATAATGTGAATGTGTTATATTTATGGTATTGTATGTTTACTATCTTTAACTCAGCGAAATTAACCTTTTTTTTAAGTTTTTTTCCACGAAATGTTGTTCTTTTTTTTAGCTTTTTTTTTCGTGTTCTTGGCCCCTATTTTTTCCACTTCTCTCCAGCTTTCACTTTTATTCCTGCTACAAACTGATGAAATGATAACAAGGGCAAATACACTTAGGGCCGATTTTTCAATCGTAAGATAACTTTTATCTGGGGAAAATGTTAGACGTTTTGACAGCTATTGTATAGAAAATATGTCAAACCGCCATATCTATTCCTCAGATAAAAATTATCTGACGATTGAAAAATCGGCCCTTAGGAAAACTAATTTATTTAGGAAGAGATGTATCGATGGTTTTAGCACATTATGACAGTTCAAATACAAGGGAATGTTCCTTATTCTTTCAGTGTTCCTTTCCTATGTGTCAGCTTGATGTGGTGCAGGGATACTTTCATCACAAACAGGCATGTCCTAGAACTTTTAATAAAATTCGAAGACATTTGTGACATCTGCTAATCCACACTAGACCCGCGTGGACAACAGACTATCCCACTCCCTGTCACAGAGAGCAGACATCCGTATAGGCTTGATTATGCTTAATGCATTAAGTATATAATCAGCCTTTAAAGAACGTCTTTTAACCCAGTCAAGAGATGAATTTGAAACGTACTAAAAAAAATACTAAATCAAATTTTACCCACAAAAAAATGTATTATCGAACCCTAAATACACTTTAATGATAAGAATAACCACGTACTAACGATTGGGTATTCCCAAAAGGTTTTTAATCAAAGCTTTGAGCACCCCGCCACTAAAATATGGCCCCATTACAATTTTACGTGCCCTATAAAGGGAATTATACGGCCAATCTGTTAGTAAAACGGCCGGATTTTAGAATTGAGGATTAAGATGTAGTTAAAGGCATTTTTAATTGTTTGTCTACCTTTAAAGTGGTGTATAATTAAATGGTCTGCCTCTGGATTTTAATGTCTTTTTTATCTTTTACTGGGATACCTTTGCTGATGGTCAATAGCTGGTATGCTGTGTGCTGTTGCATCGACAAAATCTTTATTATGTACAAGCTATGCTAAGCTGAAATGAATTGAAATGATGATTGAAATTATTTTATTTTATGTATACAGGTTTTTACAAACACTTTTACACGTCAATAATATTTTAAGAACTAGATGAGGTCGGCGTTTCCTATCTGACTACTCTGAGAAGAAAGGCCGAAACAAACTCAGAGGGTCTCTTTTAAAGTCCAGAAATTATATTGGTTAGATCGTATGATCTTATGAAGACCATGTAGATTAGTGAAATGGTCTTTTGAGGAAGGAAGAAGGAACCACACAGATTGAGTGGACCTGTCCAGCAGTATCTACCTATCTACCTACCCTACCTTACCTACCTACATACATACCTACGTACCTACCTAACTACCTATCTACATACATACCTACCTACCTACATACCTACCTATCTACTTACCCACTCTACCTACAGCAATTTTTCCATATTTTTTCACCATTTAAACTTTCCTGGACATCCACAAATATTTCAAAATCAAAATGAGCCAACTCGGTCCAGTCGTTCTCGAGTTTTAGCGAGACTAACGAACAGCAATTCATTTTTATATATTTACTAGCTTCCGCCCGCGGCTTCACCCGCGTTGTATGTCGATAAAAAGTATTCTTTATCCTTCCCAGCCGTTTTCACGTGATGCGCGATCGATTGTAATTATCCCCAGTCAACTTTTTATCGAATATCTTCCATGTACCTACATAAAGACTTTCGAACCTTTTCAGCTTTATTATAATTATGTATAGATATAAATCGATCAGAATGCAATGAATATTACAGAATGAAACAAAATGACGGGGCGGATGCAGTTTCCAGAGACCGTTCAATTTTATTTATTTGATTGGTAAGATGTCTATAGATGCCTCGGTAAGCCTAAAATACTTGATATTTAACTTAAACTTATGAAGAGAGAACATTTAAATATCTAGTTACAGAATTTAGCAAGTACCTTAGCAACTTAGCTTAATTATTGTAGCAAGATAATAAATAACTTATTAAATGTGTATAAGTCTGCAGTTATGAAATTAAATTAAATTGATTATTTTGTAAATAGGATATCGCAATCAATTTTCACCTCTTATTAAAAAAAATGAGCTAGATGGAGTCCACAACTCCTATCTGCTATCTAATTGCGTAAAATGTTTTCGTAAACGATTCCGACTAATCTGTTTCATTTTGACAGTTCAACAACGTTCATTGCGTTATTTACGTTGTTGAGCAGATTTTTTTTCTGAACTTATGAAGCAATGGATTAGAAATCTGTTTCAAACCGATCCAGATTGTGATAGATTGCGAATCAAACTCAGGGGTCAATCTCTTTTAAAGTCCAGACATAATCTTGGTCAGGCCATTTGAGTACCATGTAGATTATTGTCTGAAATGCGCTTTTGAAGAAAGAACCACACAGATTTGAGTAGACCTGTCCAGTCAGTGCAAGCATAATTGTCAGTAATCGTGTAGCTCAACATAGAACTTAAGGAGCTCAACGACTCGACGAACGTACTAAAATTGCCAGACTACATAGTTTAGCTAGTTGTTTTACGTCAAAGAAGAAGAATAAACAAATCTGCCATTTAGATGAGGTAGGCACGGCCAGCTGGGGCTCATGGCTAAGTAATAATAACAGCCGCACTGGTTAATCGATCAGGTCTAAGCTTGCAGCGGTCGATTCGTTGATGGGTGACCATCTTCACATACCGATATCCTTCCGTGCTTCGAAAAGCACGTTGAGCCATTGGTCCCGGTTATCATTCGGGGTTCTTTGACATTCGGTACTGGGAGTCGAAAGCCCAAAAGTCTTACAACCAATATCGTGCTACTCAGTAACTGGGTTGTGGAGGTCAGATAGGCAGTCGCTGCATGTAATACTGGTATTCAACCAGTTAGGACTGGAAGCCGACCCCAACATAGATGGGAAAAGGTTTGGCAGATTATTACTTTGTTTATCAATAGGATTTCGTTTTCTATCTGAACATTGTTTTTTTTTGTATTACGATTCATGGAAAAACCAACTGATCAAATTCTGCAGCACAGAACCTTTTATTAAGCAGAGTTGAGAGATGTGTACCATTATGTACACCCAAATTTCGCCAGTTATGTTTAAGTCTCATGTAATAGGGGGCCAGCCTATTACTATCACCCGGGCATAAAGCCAGACTCTGGGCTGCTGCTAAGAAGTTCCTAGTAGATACATCAAATAAGATTTTGCCCGACCGGGAATCGAACCATGGACCTCATGCTCAGCAGTAGCACTAGGGACTAGCTAGCGACATCATGTAGTAGGCCTTCCACTGCTTTAACAGGAATCTCAAACGGGTTTGTGGGTTTCAAATAAAACACAAAATATAATCAGCAGTAATATTTTAAATTGCTTTGAATCACAATTTTGTAGTGTTTATAGATTATAATAATTACAAAGGAAGATTATTTTTTGTTCAAAGTACACTTATCCAACAGATCGTCGTCATGCACTCTCGTGTCCATCATCTCAGAATATTTTACAAAAAGATAAACAATATTCTCATTTAAGTACTAAAATTAAAAATACAAAAAACTAAAAATTTATTTTTTTAACAAATTAAAATAACCTTATTCTGGTAATATTTGAATTCATTTTAAAATTATAACCCTTTCTTATCCAAAAATCATTTTTTGAAAATGTTAACTTAGACTACCCGTGAATCTTAAAATTAGAAACTGAAAAAAAAAACTTTGAAATCAATACTCATTCACAAAATCATTGTTACACATTTAATACATTACATAAGAAATAAGTACATGATTAATTACGATTATAAATACTTAGGAACAATATTGTTTATTTACAGTTCACACAAAATACCTACAAAATTAGAAAAAACAAAAAAAAAAACACTGATGACTTAAAATAATGTTGTGACAAATACGACTTATTAATCTTTTACAGAAATTATTTACAACTCATTTTCAAGTTCATTACCTATTAAAAATAGATGTCAAAAATACAATTCACATAAATATTTAATCCAATTATAATTCATACAACATTTTGTTTACGAAAGTTGAACTATAAAAAGAGATTCTAAGCTGTTCGACTGGACAGTCCTCATTCATACGTCCCCCAATTCCCCCATAATCCCCATATTTTGGTGTCTTAGAAACCTTGAAACTGGCAGTACGTAACAATTTCTTACATTCGCTAATATTAAAATTAAAGAAAAACTTACATACAACGCTTAAGATTGCATAATATAAATAATTATATTAATTAAAAAATTAAATAACATCATAAAATTCGCTATCAAACGCTCGTTTTCTATATAAATTTGTTTATAAAGCAATAATACTAGTAGCTAGCTATAAAAATATAGGATTGTAATGATTTTTGAAAATATAAAATTAAATTACGTTTTATTTTTCTTTCTAATATAAAATGACTAGGGCTTAGGTAACTAAACTTTAATGGCAGATACTTCTTGACTACTGTATGAATAAATCAGGCACTATTGAATTATGTATAATAGTAATTAAATCTATTATTATTTTTAAAAGAGCCTTATTTTTGTAATATTTCGCTAAAACATTTGAAAATACTCAAATACACTTCAAAACATTATTACAATCCTACTAGAAGGATTTAGCAGCTAAAAATATTATTATTAAATGAATTTCTAGTGATCTAGCATTTTATAAAAAAAAATACAACTAATATCATACGCGAGTGTCGAAAACGTCAAAGTTATAATTAAGTAAGTATCTAAGTGATATGCAATATACTTTAGGCAGGCTCATTTTGATTTAAAAAATCATCATTTTTACACAGAGGTGATCAAAATTAGTTTTAGCCACTCATTATGAAAAATTTTATTTTAATTTTACATAGATAAAAATGACTAAAACTAAAATAATGCGCCTCTACAAAAGTATACGCAAGCTACCGCGAACTAAAAATCGCAACATTAAATACTAGAAATCGCATTCAACAGACGTTAACTTAACTACAATAAAATCAACGCTAAAAATCAATGCCTTTTGCAATCTTTTTATCACATTTTCGTCAAAAGAAACGTGCCTACGGCATAATAAATTCATAAAGGTCAACTAGTCACGGCCCACCCTAAAAGATAAAAAAAATCCAATCATAGTCTCACTAATATCTCATTCCAGTACCAGTTAGTAACAATTTCTATCTTTTTAGTCTTAGGAATACTTACTAAATATGAAGTTAAAATGTGTGAACAAGCTTCTTATAATATAATAATAAAAAGTATTAGTTAAACTTTTAGTTTTAAATTCTATGTATAGATTTCAAGTTTTTTTTTATTATTTCATATAATAGTAATTTATCTAACTATTTCTACTTCTAGTGCACTATCTTTTAGCTGTGGTCAATACTAAGCCTTGCCGTAAGTGTGCCGCTTTTTACTATCCTCAAAAAGTTTATTGCTTTCGTTATTTTGTAAGATTAAGGGAAAAACATTGTAAAGTATGATAAGAGCTTGTTTCATAATCTTTTTTACAAAAATGAATTCTTTTTTTTTTCTATTTTATGTAATTGACATTTATTTTATAAAAAAGATAACACAATAAATGAATACCTTTTTTGGTAAGAATTTGGCATTTTCTAAAATAATTTACAAATTTTAATAAAAAAGATAGGATATTAAAAAGGACACAGTTAACGGTGGCACTAAGAAGCGTCTATATTCAACTGTATTGTGACGATCGCGTGGATATTAAAATACTCTTTCTTTACAAATCGGAGTTTATCCCACCACAAAAATATTATTGCTTTCAGAGGTTCTGCGTTACTGAGAAAAATATTTTTTAATTTTTTTTCTTCATATTTTCCACCCGTTTCGCATTTTAATAACATTATCAGCGCTCCAGAAGCAATCGTGCACGCTATCTAAAAATATAGGTATACGCATGACCACTAGCTAAACGAACCATTTGTTCGAAAAGTAAGACAGAAATGATAGAATAACTTTTATGGAAAATTAATACATCAAAACTTTTGGCGCAATACATCTCGAAATACTGGTATCGTACCCGCCATTACTACATATACATATATAAATATAACATCTTAAAATTAGCGATCCAAAAATATGAAATATACGTGTTGTATTAGTGCGCCCCCGGCCGCTCCTCGCTCGCAAGCTACGCGCCGATGCCACCACACATGTGATGCAAACTCGCGATATCTGCGACTTTTGCCGTTCGCTACCGGAGGGTGCAAAAGCCGCCACAACTGGACGGTTTTTCTCAATCCTCGTCGCGTGTTTAATTTTCCTCTAATCGAAAAAACGCTGGTTCATTCCCAACAAAACACCGCTCGACATTGAACGGCGAAAAATTTAAACTTTCATTGCGAATCAACCAATGCCTTTTACCTACTTTTTTCAACTCTGGGCCTCTCAAAATCTAAATAAACAGGAATATATCGGAATGTACGAACAGTTGAAGTAAAAGTTAAAAAAGATTAGAATTTTCAAGAAAAACGAAGTCTGAAATCTATAATGAAAATATCATAAAACTAAATGAAAGAAAGTTTAAAGAGATAGTAGAAGTAACTTGATAACTCAAAGTACCAGGGCCCTGCTCAAGCAAAGCGTCCTTATTCGTTCGAAACTTTTGCTTTATAAAAATACGAATCGAAAATATCTCGACTGTAGCACGTCTTCTTATGGTTAAGCTATGATTATTCTATTATTTCTTATACTATAAAACTTTACTATGTTTACTACGTTAAAATATCAGAGAATTCAGAAAAAGGGAATATTTAGGTTTTTATTTTCTATATTTAAGTGGTGCACAACCTTATTTCTTCATGAACGCTAGGTAAATATGGCGTTAGCATAACGAGGATCTAAAACAAAAGATCACTATCTAAAGAACGTATAGTAGATGTAGGTAGTCGATGAAAATTCTTAATAAGGATCCGCACTTATTGGAATAGGAACTAGGGGAGGAATAATATGAACATAACGATAATATAGTGGCGAAAGAAGACGAAGTACTAATAGAAAAGAAACCATTGGTAACACGGTCGAAGGTCTCTCATAAGATTAGATCTAATCTAAAGGGAGTCTCAAAGATCGTAGAACATGTTCGATGATATCTAAGGCTTCATCTTCACTGCATAGACTAAAAGAATTAAAACTATTTAGGCTGGAATGAAACCTATTGTAAACTTTCGACCGAAACTAACCGCATAATTACTTTTATTTCTCTTAAATACGATAAAATCTCAAAATACTCACAGCTCGTCGGGTTTATTGTATTATACGCTAAGTGCATCTACTTTATAAGAACAGTGGCTTTTTAATAATTTGAATTTGTACTTAACCTACATATTTTAAACTCCTTTGCTGAAATCATTCATAGGATAGAATTCAAGTTTTGACTCGATCTAAAGTTCGAAGCAAATAAACCAACTCAATGTTTCACATTCAAATTCATTATCAAATCGTTTGCAATTGACGTGAATCGCAAAAGCCAAACGTTACGCATCCATTTTTGTAGATATTTTATGAATTTTCAAAAAATTTACGTCAAGTCTTACGAATTTTTTTCAGCCAATACGTTTGATGATCTAGGTTTAATTACTTTACATCCAATTTAGAGTTTTCAAAAATATGATTCCAATAAATGTTCTAAACAAATATCTCAAAAATACATTATGAAAATATAATACAAATACGATAAAATTTATACTAAATATAACCCTGTCTATGACCTGAAGAGTTTAAAATAAAGAATAAATCGAAATCTAAACTCTGAACAAGTCATTTCTAAGGAAAACATAACTACTTCCTAGAGTCACACGCGTTGCTATAATCCGTTTATTTGATGCGCAGATGGAACTGCGGAGATTTCATTAGAAGAACGAACACAACGATTTCGTATCGTATAAGACTGTTCAATCATATCAGTAAACTGAAACGGTATCAAATCATAACGATGATGTTTTATTTCAGAAAAACAAAATCTAAACGGTGAAATGATAGTCAAAACTTTTCGTATTGTCTACAATAAAATACGTTATATAAAAGAATTGTTAAAACATTTCAAATAGACAAGGCCTGTGTCAGTTCACAACTCCGATAAGAAAACTGTTTTGTGAAAATAGCTTAAGTTATATCAGACAGTATTTGAATGAAATGTGAAAGGCAGTCGGTTGGTGTTAACGCGTAAATTGAAATACTCGATGTAAAAAAATCACATTATTATACAACAGAAGATTTCGACTTGTAAATTAAGGATAAAGGAAAACCACCGATTGAGGGTAGAAAGGAAAATAACATAGTTAAGGGAATGGATAATGTCCGTTGAATAACTGCCGTTGTCAGATTTTAAACAGAAGCTCTAGTAGAAGGTCTTCGTCCACGTTCATTGGCGATTCCGGAGCAAGGTAATCAACGATCCTAGAAAATTTAAACCGGCATTAAAATCATTAAAAATGAATCTGAACACTTAAGAGAAAAAAATAACGATACAAAAATTATTTCATATCACATTATCTCTTCGTAATCTATACCAACGTTCCCATAAGTCTAGTTTTTAAAGCTAACTAAAATATGGTTTGCCATTGTCCATCATCAATAATGACGATGGTAATGCTGATGATGATAAATATGGTGCTGACCTATTGGGCGTGAGTGGTGTACTGATGATGCGCGGCAACGAGCTTTGGCGGACATCCGGCGATCGCCGGGCCCCCCTCACGCTTTCGGCTCGTGCGTTCTGCAACCTGCCACAAACCGGGAGAAATGAATTAAAAACACAGCAAACATTTGACTTCCAACACAAAAAGAATGAAAATCTAGCATTCACCACATCAGATATATTAAAATTTTACTCTAAAGAGTATTTATATCCATAAAAGACCACATAAATGTTGTATTTCACTACGAAAACTTACGTTGGTTGTAAATTCCTCCCATGTGCTATGCAGCGTGAAATTAGTTTTGGGATTTTTAATAAAGTTCGATTGCAGGCAAGAAAATATATAAAATTATTGTATCGAAGACAAAATAGAGGCCATGCTGATTTACCACATGACATTCCAAATCCTGACGACCTTAACAAACCAAAATAACAAGCTGATAACTGTGTATTATCTCAAGATAACAAGTAAAACCATAATAACATTAAACAGTCTACCAGATTCTACGAATACGTTTCCACCTACACGGGCTAAGCTCTAAATATTCAAGAAACTCGAATAAACAAGCTTGAACAAAATCCCTCCTTTAATTTAATAAAACAACAAGTCTGAAAGTTTAACAAAATCATGCTCTAAAGATTCTCTTATCGAAGGCAAGAAACAAACTTGGCTACAGTTGATTTATCTATCCGCCACAGATACAGAAGTTTCGAGAAAAGCTAAAATGCTTCATTCATAAAGTATGAACTGATTCTGGCTTAGATTACTTGAGAGGGATCGGGAACGAGCGAGCCGGTAGCCGAAATTAATTTAGCATGGACTGCGATGGAAGCAATGAATAAAGGTCTTAATTGTTGGAAATATTTAATGAATTTCCGCTTTGTTTGTTTTATTTGAAGCGTAGGGAAGGATACAATGTTTGTTCATCGTAATCAATCGTAATCTGTTTGCGCAACCGTCTGCTAATACTGTCGCCAGAGCTGAATCCCCAGTGTGTCGTACTTTGAAGATGCACAACGCCCTTCTGACTTCCAACTGATGAGAGTAAAATTATGGAGTGAAATTATGCGTATGTGCCTGGTGTTCTGTGAGAGTAAGTATGCAAGGGAGTCCAGTGTTCCATGTTAATTTTAACTAAATTATATAAAAATTGTCACTATTAATATTTTTTAATGTTTCTATATTAATTAATGTAATTGGTGTTGTAACTATAATAAATAAATAAAAAATAAATCAAATGAATGATTCCGGCCCTTTTCTGTTATTTTAAATTCTCTGTCATTCGAATATTGTAGCGTTTGATATCACTTTTCCCGATTTACACCTCCATTGTATTTACTTTTATGCATTCAAATTTCTTACATCATGAGTAATAAATGTCTTCATCAACGTACATAAATATCATTCAACCAAAACCAACTCCGTGTAATCTTTAACTTTCTTATTAAAACCTTGAGAAAGTTTGAAGCTCCAAAGTTGTTCTTGCGAAATGATCTGCCGTTTGTTAAAATAGATATATTTGGATATTGAAAATTGGAAAGTAAGTCTTCAATTTTGTATGAAAAGTCAGTACCTATTATTTTTCTATTAATCATTCATTTTGAACTGACTATCAATCAATGTTTCCGGATCCCAACATCGTTGCATACATTATGGAAATCCGGATTATCCGGAAACATTGATTTATTCCGATTTGTTTTGCTGTAAATCCAAGGTCAACTTTTATGAGAATCCCCGAATCAACCCACACCACCAAACACCCTAATTAGAATATTATGTTATAACCATAAATACACTGAATTTGTACTATCCTGATTGTGGAAGAAAATTGTGGTCACATTACAAATCTACGCAAGCGCAAAATCGCACAAATTTATGGGTAGCTCTAGCGTCTTCGACCGTTTTGGTTTGGTTTGACTGTTCATAGGAATTATGACTGTAATTTACGTAGTTTTAATTATTTTCGGAATACCTATTTATTACACGATTCAGCACTCGACTCTGAACAAACTACTTTCATAATATGCATTAATTCAGTTACACATCGTATAAAATTACATCGTGCTTACGTTACACTGACCTTCACAATTTAATTCTACGCTATTTGATTGCTCTTCAAGGTAAAATACACAAGTAAAAAACACCAAACGAACACATTGACCTAACAGGCTTTATTGTTCGTATCGTTAGCCAAAAGATGCAATTAAATCCCCCTTAAACATAAACTGTTCCATAAAACACCAGTTTTGAAGAACCGAATTAACTCTGAATCCCCCAAAATCCCGGAAGACTTAGACGTAACATAACAAGACAAACGCAATTAACTTACGATTTCAGGGAAAGGCCACAAAAAGGGAGCGTTCTTTATGGTCTAATAATAGAATAAAGGATACAGCCAAAGGTAGTGAATTAGGAGAACCTTGTCTTTTTATGAGTCCAGCTTCCTCTAATTTTGCTGAATAAGGACGCAAGGAAACGAGGTTAGCAATCAACTTGATATAATTAAGGTTATTTATAAAGAATACTAATATTTCTTTGGATAATGAAGGAACTTATGAGGGTAGAAACTATGTTTGGGTACAGGAAAGATAAATGTACATTCACCGTAAAAAAGAAATCAGATGGTTAAGTTTGTACAAATGTCGAGTGTTTTGCAGAAATACCACAGCCTGCAACACGGAGCGATTGATGGACGATCGTGAAAAACATTGCCGGCCGGGCACTCGCATGTATTTGATCAGTACGGCATTTATCTCGAAGAAGGTTATCAAAATAATGCTCACATTTCCAAACATGTTTGAGAAAAACGAATTTTTTGGATTCGAAATTCATTATAGTACATTTCTGCCAAGGCCAGCAACTCAAGTATTGGTGGATGATCGTGAAAATGTGGGCCGAGGTGTAGCCGATGCATACATACGTGGGTCCATCAATGCCTGGTTGCGGCCAAGGCTTGAATAGTGCTTTTCTCAAATAATGCGCGGAAATTCAAACAAAGTAAAATAATTATAAATTCCAGAATCAATGACGGACAGCGATAATTTTTCACGCGCCAATGCAATGTGTGCATTTGTTTCTTCTTGGTTGTCATGTGTTGAAGTAAAAAGTTCGTTCCATTTTTAAATAACACGACAGATATGAGTTTTCATAGTAATTTATTTGGCCGCTACACAGGACAGATATGGATTTTCATAGTAACTTTGCTGGCCGCATCGTCACTTTTTTTTGACCAGTACAGCAATTTCGATTTATCTCGAAGAAGGTTGTCAAAATAATGGTCGAATTTCCAAGCATGTTTGAGAAAAGAGTATTATATCCGTATTGAAAATTATTTATTACCTTTTCGACGACAAAAAAGCACAACAGACGATCTTTCATTCTACCAAAATAAACCAGATAAAACCAGACACGATAAGTTACAAAACCACGCGTTTCCGTTAGCTGAATTATTATGAAGTACAGAAATAAGATTGGGAGACGTTCCTTCCTTACAAAATATATCATATTTTTATATTTCTTCCCATTCAAAGGGCTTTAGCCCTTCCGCTGTGGCATAATAGAGTCAGTATATTAGTTCTGGGTAAACAATTCAGGGTTTCCACTGTATACAGAAGGAATATATTTTTGTAAATAATATTTACTATACGGTACACAAAGAAGTGGCGTGACGCGTCTCTTTATTAAGTTTATGAAAAGGTCTGACATTGAAGACTTCAGTTGTATTATTTTGTTTGCGTTTTGTGCTTTTTTTGGCTCGTCTTATATTATTGGATGAAAAAGTTGTTATTACATCGAAAATATTTGCAGAATCGTTTATTTTACCAAACAGTACTTTAGAATTGTTAAATCGTTAATAAAATGTCGACGCGAAATATTTAGATTGTTAAAAGAAACTGTTGTTTTCAATATCGGAAGATTTACAAACGTTATCAATTTAAAAAGTAACAAGTATTCCGATAGAAAACACTACAAGCATAATAATACCTATCTTTGTTTTGCCCGGAACTTTACTTAGAACTCTGGCTTCATGGAATTGAACATATTTTTCATAACAAATAAGTAAAATGTCTTCAAACAATTGAAGTGGACTTTAATTAACATTCACGGGAAATCCGATGACAACAACGGAACTAAGATGGTTCAAATAGATAAATACGGGTCGAATACCTTTGAGAGATTTCAATAAACTTGAATTAAAGCATTCCTTCCCACGACTAAGATGATCTCAGATCTGTCATTCTTTCACTAACTTATTCCAAGAAAATTGAATTGAAAACTTCCTCCATTTCCCAAGAATGTTTCCTATCTACTTAGCAGCAGTATCTTATTTGTTGTTCATAATAAGAAATAGACGTTGATTGAAATTTTTTACACCTTTTAGGGGACATAGTTCGATTGAGAGAAAACGATAATTTTGTTGTAAAAGAAATGCGTATATTCTTCGACATGAAATAAAATTGTTTATTCTGTAAATAGGATACCGGAATCACTTTATATAACGTGTAACGTTAAATGGGCAAAGTCTGAAAATAGTTTGATCAGAATAACGAGCAGAATTAATTGAACCAGTTTTTCATATAGGTTTTTAAATCTTCATCAAAAACGTTGCCGTGTCTATTTATTAATAGGTCAAGCCATCACATGCGCAAACCCGCCAAAATAGGTTTTTGTCGACCAATTTAAATTTCCTCATACGCGGCATAATAATACTTTTATTTAAATGCAAAGAATTGCCAGTAAAACTAAAACAACACTTATAACCTTTACAATTTTTTTAATGATTTTTTTTCTCTCTGAAATAAGTCAATTGAATTAAAAATCAGTTGGGGTGTCTGAGGTTTTGCTCATTTAACTTTACACGTTGTATACGTAGATAATACTAAAAAAAATAAAAATAAACCAGATAGAGTCGACATTTCCTATCTGGTTTAGGGGAGTCTTTTTTAAAGTCCAGACCAGGTCAGGGCGACTTATTGAACCACCACCGTTTTTTCGTCGATTAAAAATATTCCCAAAGGCAAGAGTCTTAATAATAGAATAATCTTCTCCGAGGAAAAAAAGAATATTTACAAACGACGACGTCCCAAATTGAGCTATAAAAACATCAGGAAATCGAATCGTTTAAAAAATTGCACTTCCTAGATAATATGTACAAAATTCTACAAAATGCATGGTTTCACATTTAATACGTGAAATGAAGAGAGTTTGCTGTCCTGTTTTCTATTAATATCTGAAATAATTTTAGGCCCGCTCACACCACAAATCACTGAATACGTTTGGCGCTCTCTGTTGGGCATACAGAAACATGGGTATTCAGAAAAAATAAGCAAAATATAAGATTTACATTAAGTAATCACGACCATAAGAAAAATAATTTTTTTTTTTTAGTCTGCCCAAACAGAATGCACATAAAAAAAGACGCAAAATACACACATATAAAGTAAAAAAAAGCCTCGTATTCAAGCAGTAGAAGTTTGTCAATTTTGTCAATTGTTCGATGTCAGGTGATGTTTGGACATGAGAGAGACAGAATGATTTTTTTAAATAATTATGTTTCGCGCTAAACGCATTTAATGTTTTGTGGTGGAAGTGGGCCATTGTTATTAAAATCAAATCTACCACTTACTTGATCTTCGACTGCCTCATGAACTGTTGAATCTTCCTCGCAGCTTGATTCTGACGCCTCTGTGAGTATGTCCTCCTGTTCAAACGAATATTGAGTTAGATCTGAGGTGCAATTCCGTATTTTTAAGCATCTCATTCGCAATCTGTCAAAAGTGCAATCAATTTACCAACATTTTTGACAAGTTTGACAGATTGTGACTATTCAAGTCGCAATCTATCAAACTTGTGAACGTTTTTTAAGTACGAGATTGGCATTCTGGTTTATCCATATTAAAAATGATGGCATAATCAATAAGGACACCGATATCAGCTAAAACAATCATGTTCCATGGATTCCGGTCATGGTGGTTGGGAGCTTGGTTGTGCTATCTAATCCATAGGTATTATTTCTAATTCCGTTGCCAATTCAACAATTTAGACGATATTCTTGACTGCACTTAAGCCTTCATTTAAATTTATACTTATTCATTTAATATTATGTAGCTTTAAATCTATTTATGGTTACATTTATTATATTCAGTTCTTACTTGATAGGCGTGGTAGCCATCCTGCGCGCACGCATAGCACGGTAGCCGCGCTGTATGACCGTCGCAGCCGCATGCATTTGTTTCAAGTACGCAAACTGTACACACAAAACGTAAAGAAAAAAATCATTGAACTGATCAGGAGCTGTGTGAGATAGACGTGACAATAAACAAAACATCTGTTGTGTCATCGCATATTATGCTGTCCGGCGACGAGACAAGACTTGAAATAAAATTATCTTCGATCGTTGAACTATCGGTATTGGATATATTTCTGATAGATACCGTGTCTCTTACAATCAGTCAATTGGTCATCTATTTTGTTCCAACGACAGCCTTTATACAGTGTCTAATTAAATTAGCTAGCGAAACTCCGCAGACTGATGGTATCGTTAACTAAACATAATAAAGCAATTTTTTTTTTTAATACTATGATTACAAATAAATTAATTTGTTTTTTTTTGGGTCATCAACCTCATTATAACTGAAACATCAGTTTAAAAAATCAGTATTTTTGTGTAAACTTCACAGACTTGATGGACAGGCATATTTCAACACGATGCAACAAAAAAAACAGAGTTCTCAACTCATACTCCAAGTAACTACACTAAAAGTGATCGTTGACCCCAAAAAAAATCATCAAACCTTATTTATTTTTATTTTGTCCTGTTTAGATAGTTTCACTAGATAATTTAATTTGACCTGTAGACAGCTTAGCTTAAAGCTACGCACCTGTTTGTATCTCCTGTAGCAGTTCTGTATGGTTATGGCCGCAGCCGCTGCTCTTCGCTGCAACTGCCTGCCGCGGTACTGACGGTACGCTTTCTGAATTGTGATCGCTGCGGAGTATAGTTCCCGTTGTTCGCGGTCTAGGGAATTAGGGTTAGAAACTGTTATATGATATAGATTCTATGTGAGGTTAGATAAAATACTTGTATTCAGTAAGACTGGAAGCCAACCCCCAACATAGTTGGAAAAAGGCAAGGCAAATGATGATGATCCTATGCGTAGAAGTTAGATACGGTGTATGGAAGAAACTTTAATCGTGAACGTCAGCATGGTCGGTCACCGGTCATATTACACTTTAAAATAGTTCTTAAAAATTGCTTCTACCTATCGTTAAATAATTGCTAACTAGGAATAAGGTGACCAGCCAGCCACCCTGACGTCGGTTACCTCAAAAACTGGTTATTTTTTTTAAATACATGTGTAGCCGCCCATCTGTGTAACCACCAGATACTGGTCGTTTTAAAATGTCCTTGTCTGTGTCGCCGCCAGAATCTGGAGGTTTCACAATGCGTCATATTTGACTGTATGGAAATCTCGTATAACCTCCATATTATGGAGGTTTTATAAATTTCAACATCTGGGACGCCCTCCATAATATGGGAGGTTACAAAATGCGTCATATTTGACTATATAGATATCTAGACATTTCTAAATAGCTGTCACACTGACAACGTCACGTTACACTCTTGATGGGGTAGCAATTATTTTACGATAGGTTGCAAAGTGGTGACTGGCCATCCTGACGTTCACTTTTAATCCAACATTTTCAGCCCCTGATCTAATAATTAGAGCATTAGTATTTTTTTATATCTATATTCACGTGCGCAGCTTTTATCTCAAATACCATTCATCAGTCTTCTTAATAAACATTAAGAGTGAAGAGGACTCCAATGAACTATCAATAGATACCATAAGGAAAACTATTCGATTTGATATTCTTAGACACGTTTTGATCCCGTTTTATCACTTTAGTTAAATAGTCATTCTCATTTCTCATTCCAGACAAAATCAACTCACCATTCAATGTCAGATTAGAAAAATGCGTGGTAGCGTTGAGAAACTCTTGCAGCGTGGCTGATGGGGTTGTACACAATGGCGGGTGTGACAATGCAGATCGTGGTGACGGTGGCGGTGGGGATAATGCTGCTGAACCAGGTGATACTGAGCCTGATGAACACGGAGTAGAACCGCCACAGTACCTGGGTAACAAAGAATGGTATGTAGATTCATTAGATACACCAAAGAACTTTTGGCAGCAGCTGGTTGACAGTAGCCGAGGCTCGAATAAAATGGCGTGCGATTGGAAAGGATAGGCCTCTCCAGCAGTGGACAGCTATAGGCTCATGATGATGATGATGAAAAACGTATGAAATTATAAATTCAAGGAAGCTAACAATATAAAGATACTTGCGTTAATAAAAAAATAACACGTAAATATTTATTAATATTATCAGTTTTACTCAAACAGTTATTTCGGGTTTGTCCGAACTTGAACGGCGCTTTTAATCAGAAACTCAGTGAATTCAATTGTTCAACTTTAGTAGAAGCAAGCCCTAAATATAATAATCAGAATCGTAACATTAGTAAAACTGTTAAGTTGTCTCACGAAGGTTTTAAATATAAAAAGCAAGTTTTAAAAATTCTAAAGAATCCAAATGAAAGAGAATAAATACTTTGTGCTTTAAATAGAATAAACCCCAACCTATAATAGTTGTAGCCGAACTCGAAGCTAATGTTGCTGCTGACGTCATCCAGAGGGAGAAAGAAAAAAAAACCAAAAGAGATAGAAGGATTGTAGGATCGATACAAGGTTAAACAACGGGTAATGAAAACACTGAGATATACAACACAACATCTAGGCACCGTATTATGACCTGTTAGAGCCTTCATTGATCCAGTACATGACAGAGATGAAGTTATATAAGATATATATCACCATCTCTTTATCGCAACGGGACAAATTAAGACTTTAATACATCATAATACGGGCCTTAATTAATTGAACGCGTACCTGTAAGTATTGTCGCAGAACTCAAAAGTAAAGTCGCTGTTAAAGGTGCTGGAGTCGTCGAGGAGTGGTACCATCAGTGTGTCCTCGCCGCCTCCGCTGCCGCTGTCGAGCCCGCAGCCCGACAGCAGAGACGAGCTTTCGTTCTACAGTCAAGTAAATAAACATTAGAATTTGTTATCATATCTGACTTTGACAAAGGGGCAAAAATGCCTAAACCTGACTCCCTTTTGACAAAAGTAACGTACTTCGTAATAAAATACATTAAATACTTCTAAGTTTGTCCAATGAAAGTGTTGGCCTCTATGGCTAGGTAGTTTTATAGACATACACTTTTTTTTTAATGAACCATCCCTAAACTTGACATAATATATCATTAATTTGTTATTAGGTACCTATCAATTTTATTTCATTATTAATTCTTCAAAATATCTCCATACCTTTATCCTCTCTGGCATAGCAGCTATGATTTGCTCCGCCAGCGTAAACACCCGGTCATCCTGCTCCCCTGAAAAGATTTTATGAAGTGGAACCTTATAACATTAACTCAAATAAACACTTCTCTCACTGTCTTCAAACAACCGAGGACCGATCACAAATATAGCTTAGATAAAGGCTACAACATCAAATGCGACTGAGTTGTATGGAAACAATTTTTAGAAACAAATCATGACAAACGAAAAAATTAACAGTATTTTAGCTCGCGTTCTGATTTTGTAGGAAATTTCACCTATGCAGGCTTTAATTCTCTGGTTTGCAAAGCATCATTTACATTAATAGTATTTATATCTTGTCATCATGATTTGCACCGATTCATGTATTGTAACTGCAGCACTTTTGAAATTTATATGTATGAACGAACAGTACAACTTCAGTGATACACAGTTGTAATCGTACTAAACAGCTGATAGAATTTTGTCATAAATCTACACACACACTTAACTAGCTCACATGAAATAGAATTATGGTTAAATATAGTAGGTATTACTTTCAAAACGTTTAATTCTAAACGTTTTGTATAAACGTTTGTTAGGACCTGGATAAGACATGTTCCCGCCTCTATTTTGAACTAGTAATTTGACAACACTTAGCCAAAGCACGTAATAAGTATAGTTTATAGATCTCAGTCTAAGACGTGAATCATCCAGCTCTTGCGTTAGAATAATTTTGTTAGTGCGTTTTGACCATAATATCGCGAAACTTCATGGTGACACGATTAAAACATAAAAAATGAATGACCTAGGTACTAATGAAAATAATGTAATATGATATTATTATTTTATTAATAAAGTTTTAACTGAAATAGTGTTCGCCATAACAGTTTATCATTATATTATTTATAATTATTGAAAACATAAATCACATTCTCAGTATGATAAAGTCATCCACATAAACCAATGGTTATGTGAATGAAACAAGATCACTTGATCTCTTGCCCTATAATTATTCATATTGACATACAAACAGTACAAAGACAATAAAAAATCATTGTTTAATTACTTTAAAAAAGAAAATGGTTAAATAAACATTTGACAATATTCCGAGCCTAAATCTAGTATTGAAAACGTTGTGTGTACCTACAGGAAGTTTTAATATTAGGAACTTATAATCTAAATGGGGTTATGGGTTTTAAGAAAATGAGGAAATATATAACGAATAACCAATAAAAAGTGTTATGAGAAAACAGTGCACGATAAAACTGTGGCCAAAGAACTTACCTTCAACAATGGCAACAGTAAATCATCTACACATAAAAAGCGTCTAAATACTCATGCAAGCGTTTAGCGTTCATGCAGTGTTGATATTGTCACGTTTTTTTGAAAACAAGTGTACTGACTGAACAACGTAGTCTTGTGTACTGAAATTGGAAGTAGAAGCCAATCGATTTGGTTGTGATACAGTGATAGTGGATAGACCAATACGAACCACTGAAAGCGACATCGAGGGACAACATCGAGTAAACCAAACCGAACTTTATTTTTAAAGCAATACGAGCTTTTTTATTAATTCATTTCTTCCTATACTACGTGTAATGCATGGTTAAATATTTTGTTTATTAATTTCAGTGTTAATAATCATAAAACTCGGTTTAGTTAAAGGATACTACAGACAACAGACACTCAAGGGAAAACTCCGCTCATATTGGAACACAAAGTACAGAAGAAACTACAAGTGGTCTACCGACATACAGTGATCAAGGGCTACAGACTGGCGACAAAGAGGGAGACAAAGATATATAGACAACTTTTGTTAGAAGAAGAGGGAGGCAATGCAACTACTACATACACAACATCGACAGATAGGACGAGCGGAGTTATCGATGCTGCGACTCGAAATGGTATAGAACGTTTACGGATAGTAAAAAATTGCCAATAGGAAGATAGGATAATAAAAATATTGTAAGTAAATATTTGAAGAAATGCTAATTGAAGCCAATTCGGTAGATCATATTATCGTGATTTTGAATAATTTGGAATATGAAAAACGGAAATTATAACAAGTAAATCTCTTCCTTTTTTAAACGATTTAAGTAAATCGCTGAGTTTTTGGAATTTATAACTTTTCCATATCAAATGAGATTCAGCTTCATCGAATTCTCATTGGTAGTCATTTGAGTGTTAGGTACCTAGGTCTATACCGTTTCTCTGCGCCGGGAGACTGACCTGGCAGGGTGCGCGCGGCGGGCGGCGCGTCGTCGTGGTCGGAGAGCGCCTCCACGTCTATGAGCGGGCTGGTCGCGCGGCGCGGCGCCGTCTCGCCTGCGGAACCACCGCGCTCAACAATCCGCTAAGCCGCTACGGAGCCTTACCGGTCAAACGACGTGAGCCTACTGACGTCTTCACGTTCAAATCACTTTTATGAACGAAATCAAATGTTTTGAAAATGGACGTAGTCTCTAAAGTTATGCTTTTGTGGTTATCTGAAAAGAAGGAAGGGGAAGCTACGGACTAAATGTCTGAATCTATTTTGTTCGCTAATTGGTTTCTTGCTTTGAGTGAACCAGATGCTGTGATTGAAAGTTTTACTAAAATTATATTTATATTATCCAGTTCATAAATCTGTGATTCATAAAACTTGTAATTGCAATAAATAAATAAACAAGAACGTTCATAAACGTTTTCTTGTTCAAATCAACGGCAAAAAAAATGCTTCAAAAGGTTGATAACTGTCACAATCTCGCAGTGTAGAACTCACACGTTTGACCAGTTATATCGCCGAACAAACCGTCACCATTTAAAGGAAACAGAGACCGAAACCCAAAACCAAGGTTAGGACATTCAAATGTCATCAGCTGCCGTGCCGATATAAAATAACCAGCAAATGAAAAACGAATCGACTATGAATGAGGCGAAGTGGTTCAAAGACTTACAGAGGGCCAGGTCCATACGTCTCCCGATCTTCGAATCGCCAAGACTGTCTTCAGAGTTATCAGAATCTAAAGGTAGCGACATGCTTCGTTCCCATCTGAAAATTTCAGGATTTTTGGCGAATTAAAATTGACAATAATTCTCTGTTATCCTTCAGATTAGACTGATAATTTTCGGAAAAAGATCAATTTATTATCATTATTATAATATAATTTTGTTTGTATAGGACTGTCGCGTTTTCGAACAATGATTGAACAATATTATCAACTAAAGTCACAATCATGCAAAAATAATAAAACTGCATTCATGAGAAATGGGAGTGCATCGTTACCTAGCAGAGGATGAGCTCTCCGACTTGTCTATAGCTGAGCTGGATCTAAAAGCGTCGGCCATGTTGATTCCAGAGTCTATTGACGGCCTCTTCACCAGGTTGCTCTCCAAGCTGCCAGCACGACTCTTTTGGGATAAGCTGGAAAGAGAGAAAATGTTGCTTAAATTATGACAAGTCATTTGGTTAAGTCTACTGGCAGAAGAAGTTAAAGTCCGGAAGTAATTAAAGTTGCAAAGTTCTGGTAATATTGTCTCAAGCTGCCGGTGGCTGTGTGTATAGTGATCGTTTGTCCATTTATTTTTGAGAAAAATACTTTTCTTCGTAAATAGTCACGTACTATGCACATAACTCACAACATCTCACTTGCAGTTTTTGTAATAACTTGAAATTTTCCCAGAATGCAAAATTCCAAGTTACCCACAATAAAGATTCTCACCTGTGTGGCCTCAGAAAGACTCCGTCCTTAGCAGGCGGGTGTATCCTGTCCAGCAGCGCCGCGAGGTGCGCGTGGCCGGCGCGGCGCGCGGCGGCGGCGGCCCCGCGCGCGCCGGCCTCGCTCCTGGTGCCGGCGCTCCAGCGCGCCAGCACTACCGCTGTTTCTATGTGACCCGCTGCGCTTGCTACCATCTGGAAATGAAGAAAATAGGAATGAATTACTTCTATATTATAGCAGTTTGTGTTTGGAGAATGTGAATCAGAAGGGAATTCGTTTACGAGTTATTGATCGATGGGCCTGTGTGCTTATATTTTTATTAAAGGCAACAAAACAGCATGCCTCTATTCCTTGAAAGGGTAGGAAGAGGTTACATTACACTCACATTTCGCCATTTCTGCTTCAACAGGGTTGTGGTCGGGCTTAAAATGTAACACTATTACTACTAAGTTCTTCCCAAAACTGCGTACTATTAACCACTCGAAAACACCTTAGTATTCCATAAACATAACATCACGCCTTGTTTCCCCGAAGGGTTGGTCAACGGTGTACCTATAGTAGGTATACCCACATTTTACAGTAATATAGCTAAGATTACATAATCATATTATTAAAACATTAGTAAAATATGGCCTAAGTAAGCTTACCAAAGGCGTACAATTATCACTATCCCTCGCACCCAAATTGACTTCTTTCTCCAACGCCAAACTGGTGTCATCTTGCCTCCACCTCAACAACACAGTGGTTAACTTCGTGTACCCTAATGCAGCAGCCAAATGTAGGATAGTGGAGCCATCTTCATTGGGTTCAGTCGTGAAGCCCTCAGAGTTCCCAGTAGATCGGTTGCTAAGGGTCCGGCAAAAGGTAACAAGACGCTCTTCAAATTTTGGGTTCGAGTAGAGTTGCACATCCTCGATCTGAAATCGTAAAAGTTGAAACAGATTAGTGATTTTTAAAGTAATTACAGCTGTTTTAGTTGAGTGCAGTTTTAAATTACACAATCATAACATTAGTAATATGCCTATTTAAAAGTATCCGTGACTTAACTCATAGGAACTTCTCCTGTATTGTTACGCGTTTACAAATATTTAAACTCACACAAACAGCCAGACCAGCCAGATTTTTCATTGCGTCATGTTTGCCACAAATAAACGTATTTTCTTTCTTTCTTTCCTTCTTTCTTTCTTTTTTTATTTCTTTCCTTCTTTCTTTCTTTCTCTCTTTCTTTCTAAATAGGAGGAAAGGCACCATCCCATTTCGCAGCAAAACATTGATGGCTTTAACTCTAAACTTCTCTTCACGACTCCACATGAAAGCTGTAGAAATAAGTGTAGGTACTTTGATTAAAAAAATATTCTCACCTGACTATTTTCATCAGCAGGTTCAATCTTCATTTGCAAGCGACCTTGTAACCGCTGCAAGCGCTGCAGTAGCGAAAACCTCCTCAAATCCAGCGATGGCAGCGGTGCGGACGCGGGCGATGACGGTGCGGGCGCAGGGCCCGGTTTGTACTCAAATACCACTGTATCTGATACCACACGACCACCTCGAGCCACTTGCAATGCTGCTAAACCTGCCTCGTGAGCTGAAATCGAGAGTAGATTTCATTAGAAGAAAGTTCAAAAAGTATGGTAGGTACGGTAAAATTTTGTAATACAGCAGAACTTTGTTTTTTTTGTTGGTATAATTTCATTATCATTTAAAGTTAATTTCGTACCATAACAGTCCGAGTATTTCTAACTTCTTTTACAAATCGATTGTAAGCTCTGTATCTTGCTAGTTGATCGCACGTAAGTATAACCTGCCTTTTATACTATTTTTAAAACTACAACGAAGTACAACGCTAAGCCAACTCAAGGTCAAAGTGTAACTTGAGCGTGCAGTAAACCGCATACTCTCTATTATTATTGTCTTAACTAACCTGGACAGTAACACCTCAAAAGCCCATTCTGCACCAATATCGACGGTACTGGGAAGTTATCAAACAATACAGTGTACTGATCAGACGTCTCAGTCCAAGGTCCTGCGACCAGAACCTTCGCTCCACCTTCAGGATAGGCCCATTCAGGAGAATAGTCCGTGATGTTCAACGTCCCCTCGCTACTACTCTCAGTCTGCATCTTCTCATTGCTGTCTTCCGCCGGCGCTGGAGGAGACTTGTCGCATAACGTCTGGAAATTAAGGAAAAAGGACTGCTTTTATGTTGATTAAATCTGTCAATTTACCCAGTTTTTGTTGAAATAATAAATGTGTAAAGGTTAACGAACAAAAACTGTTTAAACCATAAAATTTTAATTCAGGTGAAAAAATATTCGAATGCACAAGGAATTATAATAAAATAATTAGAAGCAATAATTAAAAAAAATACTACGATTACCAATTTCGTTGCAAAGTATTCTTACAATCTTACGTTATTAGAGGGCTCACATAAACTTTACATTTTGCGGGACACCAATTGTATAATAAAATTGACGTGATAATAGTAAAACTTAAATTGTGTCTCGTTTAGTAACCCTCAATGTGTAAAATTTTAAGTACCTAACATTACCTTACCAAACGTGTTTCGACTCACCACAGGATTTGTTGAAATTGAACTGGGGTCCAACACTTCCAATTCAGGAAAATCTCCTAGCATATCAAAAGCGTCCAGATTCACAAACACATTATCGTCCACTCCCGTAGCAGGCGACGCCACTACTTCACAACTGTCTATAAAGTCCATTGTATCTATTCCGGACACCATCACATTAGCCGTGTCAGTATGCCGCACACCATTCCTGTCTAGTTCACAAGTAGGCATGTTAGCCGACAATGTCTTCTGAATATCTTCATGCGACAACTCAAGAGTCTCATCAAAGAACCCACTAGAACCTAAATTGCTGTCAGTACCGAGCAGCACTAATGTATCATCACAGTTATCTGTCAAAACTTTACTTTCTAATCTTTCTACTAAATCTGGATATCTCGATGGAGTCGCCGGCGCACTTGCGATTACCTGGTTTCTACTTCTCGGTTCCACTTTAATCTTCCTTTCAAAAACGTCAACGTCTATTTTCTCCTCTTTAGGCTCAATTTCTAATTTCATTTCTGTATTTTGGACACAAGTTGTAGGCTGACTATCTGGAATTTCCCTTTTTAAAACAAAAGTGGGTTTGTACTGCTGCCTATACCTGTCTCGGGGTTCTTCACAGACAAACGACGTCACTGACAGAGGAGATACTAATGAAGAATTCTGCTGGGTACCGTTGCTTGTTCCATTCAATATTAAAAGACCACCACCGCCTTGGATTTGGCCTAAAGATAGAAGTAATGGAGATGCTGATTGTTGGGCAGGTCTGTGGTCTCTGGTATACTGTCTTGGTGGGTGAGACATTGGTCTCGGAGAGGGTCCGGTGGTTGAAGATACTTGGTGATCGGAAGGTGGTGGTTTTGCAGCTTGCACCCTGCGCATTGGATGTGCACAGTTTCTTGAGTCGTTGCAGGTAGAATCAGGACAACCGCACTCCAGCTGCCTCGCCAAAGCTGCAGCTCTCGCCGATCTCTGCTTCTCCATGAGTTGCGTCACGATCACTTCCACGGTCTCCGATGTCTGAAACATTTTGCCCTGATTTTTAATTGTAGTCATTTATGTTACTAATTTCAGCTTCTATGGTGCGTACTCACCGATATTTCCAAGTCATTGCTGTGATCCGGATCATCCTCGCTGAAGACTGAAACAGGAAACACTACAAACATTATAATCCCATACTGAATCAAAACGATTACAGAGAAGTATTTTTAATTGGTTCGCGAATCGTTATTGTATTTCCTCATTCTAATTAAATGCACGCTGCACAACCACATATCCACCACATTTACCAAATAACATTTAAAAATAACCCACCCATCCAATTATCATTACAAATGTTAACGAAAATAATTCCATTATAACGCTTGTAATATTTATTTTCAATCCGAAATCAATAACAGGGTGTCCCTAAATTAACTACAGCATCGTTATTCCGATCAGATAGGATTAATAACCGCGCTGCATAATTGATATTTGCCACCGTTTTCATAAATATTCAACAACGGAACAGAAACTTTCAGCGTTTCAATTTGGGTCCAGTGTTTTAAATTCTCGAATTCTGTTAGAATGAAATTTTTTTGTTCTAAAAAGTTGTTAATTGACGGCACGAAGTGTTACATAGTAATGCTGTTTTGATTGGCAGCTGAAGTTGATGTTAGATTCGAAAATGATTACAAGAAGTGCTGTCCAAAACGTTTTATACCTATTCTAAAAGATTATTTAATGGGAGAAAATGCTTCATTAGTTTGTTGTTTTGAAAAGGATAACAAAAATCAATATAAGATTACACAAAAACTCGGCTAATCCATTAAATTGGTTTCGTTTCCTCCAGAATCCCTATCATTCCTTTTCATTTTACGAGCAACATGACTGGCTTCATATTTCATACTTTTGAGAATTTTCGTGGCAAAAAACCTTTGATTACATTCTTATCTTTGGAGTTATTCAAATTTATGTTGATCCACAGTCAAGATGAAGGTACTGCTGGCATCTTTCTCATTTACGAATATTATAATTTTATTCATAAGGTGTCCATTTGGATCGCGCTAAATGAACTATGTTTTACTTTGATGGAATTATAGTTATAAATTAATTTTCTCAGAATATTGTTTATTCACGAAGTTAAAATTGTTTATGTGAATGAAATTAAATAGCAAAAAATATGATAATTATAGTTAGAATAATTTGTTAAAAAAATTGAATGGCAGTCCAAGTCTTACCTACAAGTTCAAATAAAAACACTTAACGGAGTACCTCTGGGCACATCTTTAGCCCAGTTCTGTATAAGTTCAAATCTTCCCCACTACCCCTTTCATTTCTTCTCCTAAAGATTATAAGCTCATCGCATACTCACACATTGGCTTCAGCTGGCAGACGAGCTCGTCTTTTGTCCACTCCTTCTTATCAGCCCACAGGGCGAGACTCGGAGCCACCGTCGCCAGTTTGTTGTCATCAGGGTATGGCACGTTCAGGTAGTGAACTAGCACTATATCCGGGTTCTGGAATTTCAGTAGAACAAAAAATAAATACGACAGTATCTACTGATATTTAATTTTATGCCATAAACCGATTCAAACTTTGAATATTTCGAAAGGGAAATATAATATTATGGAAAGGCGAAATTAATATGTTGACACATAGGTATCATAAATACATTATTTGGGTTTTATTTTAAATTAAATTGTTTCCCATTTAAATTATACTTTATAAAGAAAGTATATAACTATTGATAAATTTAAAAATTACTACACAGCAGTTGGTCCAAAATTCAGGTTATTATGCCCAAAAAATGTTCACTGCCAATTAAAATGCCAGTGCGAAGTTACTTTTTTTACCGAACTGAATCAGCCATGAATGAAATGCGTTCCATTTTATAATGTTCAGCAAAACATAAAATATTATTAGAGGCAGAATTAAATTATTCAATAGCATTTGAACCTAAATGTTATCTACGTGCATAATTATTGTATTTAGTAATTAATATAAAACGTTTCATTAACTACAATGATTAAAACCATTTGAAATGTATTATTTTATATCATTGTTATTCAGTCACGTATGTCTATGAAAATATTTAGAAACAAATTGATAAACAAATCAATTCTTCAATTTTAGTTTTTGTCTATCTCCTTTTAGACTAACGCATAGTTTTCAGGATGACATAACTTTATATTATCAGAGTTTTGTTCTAGTATCTATAAAGTAGAGAAGTAACGGTATGAATGGCGCTTAGTTATTTTATATTTACCACACTGATAAGAAAAAGAGAAGGATGAGCTTTATCAGTGCTAGCTAGAGTTTATCAAGCGCATCTCCGTAAATTATAGCACCCAGAGACAGCTCTGCACGCCTTTATTCTCAAACGATAACAATCGTTTAACACGTTTAACAATACAAACCTCCACTATTAATTACTCAAGTTAGTTACAAACAAATAAATTTCAGAAGGCCCATAAAAGCAAACGCATTTGTAAACGTTAAGTGATATGTGAAAATTTACAACGGTATAAATCACGTTACAATGACAACCTAACGAGGATGAAAAAAATATCTATTTATTTTCAGAAAACAAGGAACTGCACTCAGTAGTGCATAAACAAGAAGCAACATCCGAAACTGCCAGTAAATCGACTCCAGCGCAGTTAAACTTGGTATAAAAATAAGTAATACACAATATTTTAATTTTGCCAACCCGACTAGCGAATGTAAAACCGAGTGCGCCGTAATAACTAACCATTTGTCTTCAAAATGGTGGCAATAAACATGGCGTCATTATTTATGTAATGGCCGACGCCGTAGGGTTGCCTCTCGACACGTGTGCACTTTATTATTGTTGTGGTTTTTCATTAACACGCCGTTAAAAGTGGATTTGTTGTAACAGTGCTTCAGTGTATCGTTTTATGTTGTAGTCATAAATTTTCAGTTGAGTGAAATTCTGATTGTTATTTGTACATCATTATTTGTGGTGTTGCAGTTCTGGGTGAGAGGTTTTGTTTAATTGGCCTAGTGGGAATAAAAGATACATAACTGGACAAATCTGACATGTTGCAGAATTTATTGCTTACTTTCTTTATTTTTCAGTATTTTTTTATAAATGCAGGTCGGGTATAAAATAAGTCTCTATAATACAGGATGTTGGTCAGTAGGTCGTCTTAGGGGCAAAGTACTTGAGCGGAACCTTTTGCTACTAATAACCAGCAAAGTTTGCTATGGGGAGCATTTACATAAACGCTAAATAAATCAGATAACTAATTCAACAGTACCCACAAAACCTTATAAGCCACAATGCACGATATACCCGTGATTAAATCTGCCATTAAAGATAAGCCAACTTATTATGAACATATGCCATACCAAACGTCTATGTACGTAAAGTTTTGGTACCACTTTATTATACGATACCCATACGAAATAAAGCACAGCTGTTAGAAACGAAAAATATTCTTCTATAAGTACTTCAAATTGTACAATAGACAGCCCTAAATTTTCTAAACTCTGAAGTCGAAAGTTAGTCGCAGTTCTTTGAGCTTAGCACGATCTAACGGTCGGTCTGGCAACGGGAAATAAAACTATAATATACTGCTTAATACAATACATACTACAAAATATTATAATAAACAATTGGAAAATGTACATTTTGAAAACTATTTAGATATAATCGCTTTAGGGGATAAAGTTTTACAACGCACAGAGGAAGCAGTTATGCTTTAAAAAGCAATAGAATTGAAATTAAGTATTGTTTGTCTGGGAATTAATGTAATTGGATGCTGGAAATTTGAACAAAAGTCATTGACATGGCATAAAAATAAATAGATATTGTTTGTGGTCAGTAATGACATCAAAAGGTGAGAGGATTTTGCAGACCAAGTCAAACTTCACAACCTTATAATGGAGTTAGTCTACAAAATTTAATTTTCACCACAAATTATGTCTCAGACTGACATATATGTAGATACAGATATATGAACAGTTAACACATAATTGCTCAAACCCACAAACCAATTACCACAACACCAAGATTACCACAACGGGAATCGAAAGCAAAGAATACTTATCCTTCCTATTGTCCCTTAATAGGCTATTACAATCTTTACTTAATTCCCTCGTTAGACCTCCCATCCCTCAGAAGGCCTCGGTGTGATTCCACAATTACCTTACATCAAGATAATTGTCTCGTTAAATATTAACTTTGTCTAATTGAACTATCTGTGTAGGATTGTATCTATAGATATTATGTATTTTCCTTTTTACTTTAAGTGGTGGAGTGGTACTACAGATTTTTTTCTGAATCTCTTGTCTACCAGACTACCTTACTAAATAAGATATACATAAAGACATACATAGTTACTAAATAAGATTCCATGGTAATATTGCATCAACAATGTTAAAAAACTTAGGCTTTTAAAAAAATTAGTAGGAAGAATTTCGTGATATGTACCTATAAAGACAGACGGTAAAGAAAAACGAAAAAAGTAATTCTACAATGATTTGACATCACTGACACGACTTGAGCAAGCGTTGCGATCAACGCTCGTTATTTCTCTGTATGAGAACAGCACGCTAATTGAGCAACACACTTTCAATCACAATCTGAATGATTTTGAAGGATATTGCTAATCCATTGCTTCTTATGTTCGAAAAATTTGTCTGCTCGCTAACGTAAGTAACGCAATGAATGTTGTTGAACCGTCAAAATGAAAGCTATTGCTGCTGTGTGTCGCAATTATACCTTGCAAGCCTTTTTTCTGCAGAAGGTCAAATAAAGGCTGGTATACTGGATGGTAAACTTTTCATATTAGGACAAAGAAAAAGAAATTTTGAAAAAAAAAATTAAACAATAAAAAATATCGAATTTCAAATCATACGCAAGTCGCGTATGATTTAATTTCGATTTTTTTTATATATTTTTTCCGAAAAAAAAACCGAGTATGCCATTTGTTTCTACTCCGTTCACCTATTATACCCATTTTTTTTCGTGACGGCCTTTTCGGCCGTGACGGTTTTTTCGCCAGCTAGGTACTCAATTTAACCCAAACTGCAGTTCCAAATCATTTCATAACACTTCACAATAAACAATCAACCGAAATGATAACAACAATTTCAAGAACATTCCACCTAAATAAACTCCAGCAATTTCACCCCATTATGCACTCGCGTCGAATTCGAACGAAAACTAAACCGCCGTGCACCTAACACGTCAATAGAAATTGACACCTGTTACTCTACATAAACATTGCAACTACGGCCAATCAGAAATTCAATTACCTTCGGCATTTTCCGATGCGGGTGTGATGGCATTTTACAAAATGTCAATTTGTAATCGTCAGTGCGAGGATTAGTTCTGTTCGGTCCGGTTTGGTCATTAGAGCTTGTCACGTACCTCGGAACAGTAGACAAAGAGGCGGCAATTTATTTGCGAGGTTTCGAGGCATTGTCTGAGTCTTTTATAGATTACGTTAATGATTTGGGGGCTGATAGTCTAATGGATAAAGTTGCTTGTATTTGAAAAAGTAATGTTAAGGTAAAAGCGTCAAAACCCATGAAATTCAAATTTTCTTACGTTTTTTGCAATTGTCAGGTTGTATTTTGATCTAAATATGATTCGCGGCCGTATCAAATGTTTGTTTATAGAATTATATTCATAACTAGCTGCTGCCCGCAGCTTCGCCCGCGTGAGTGTCGGAAATTACCCCATACATCCCCATGGGGTTTAAGTATAAATATTGAGTTTCGAGTTAATCGGACAGCGCGTTAAAATTCTTCCATACAAACATTGACACCCCCCAACCTTTTAGGGGTAATTTAGAAAAACAAAAAACAAAAAACAAAAAACTACAAACTTTATAATTTATTTAGATAACTATTCGTGCGAAGTTTCATGTTTATTACCTCAAGGAATAAGATTTTTCATACAAACTTTCATCCCTTATTTTACCCCCTTAGGGGTTGAATTTCGAAAAATCCTGATACACGCTATTCTTAATTTTTGGGTTTAAGTATAAATATTGAGTTTCGAGTTAATCGGACAGCGCGTTAAAATTCTTCCATACACTTTGACACCCCCCAACCGTAGGATAGGGTACTTTTCCGGGATAAAAAGTACCCAGTGTGGTGCCCAGGATATTAAAGAATAATTATACCAAGTTTCATCGTAATCGAACCGGTAGTTTTTGCGTGATGCCTGAACAAACAGACAGACAGACAGACAGACAGACAAAAAAAAATTTAATCAAATTTTTGGGTTCGGTGTCGGTCTAGTAACACCCCCTGCCATTTATTTTTTTGATATCTTCAATGTACAGAATTTTCACTTCTACAGATTTATTATAAGTATAGATAATCATCAATAGAACTCTCTAAGTTCATTTGTTCCTATTGAATGATTATTTCATGAAACCATTAGAGGATTATTCTAACGTAAGGAGTTGTATTGCTGATTCTGTAAATCCATCTTTGTTACGGACGTGAATCATAATTTTAATCAACATACAACCTGACACTGACCAAATTGTGAAAAACGTACTTAAAATTTGAATTTCGCGGGCTGTCTTGGCGCATCCCCCTTAAGATATTTTTTTTAAATGTCTATGGAGTAATTATTTGGAATCTAAAGACGAGATAAAAATTAAGGGATGGTAAAAATTTATAAAGCTAACTCATAATATATTGAAATACTTCTCACTCTAACAATAAGATACCACTCAACATGGTTTTAAAAGTAAAACAAAAAATCTGTTATATCTAGTTGTTATCTAAAACCTTAAAATCTAGGACAAATAACTAACCTATCCAAATCAGATAAAAAGCAAAACTTTAACCATCACAGAATGTCCGTAAAATCACAGTATAATTGAATTAATTAAAAACAATTAATACACGGTCTGAAACAGAACGTTTCTAACGATACCCTCTGAATATTCACTATAAAGGTTCGCGTAATGGAATTAAGATGATCAAATATTAAATTTTCATTTGCTAGCGACCACGAGTCCGATCCTGATATATATATATACCGTTTCCACTGCATACATAACGCTAATGAACAGTAACACGCATTAGAACTTTTCGAACATTATTACTTATATCATTTGCGTTATATGTTCCGTCTTTATCGTAATTTTCAGTAGATACTTATATTAAAATGTCTCAAAACTCAAACTATTCCAATATGAATTTCTCCGTAGCAGCGGAGTCCGAAATTGTGCCCGGATGATGATAATAGACTCACCCTATTACATGTGACTTAAACAATAACTGGCAAAATTTGGGTGTAGTATAGGTACAAACCCATGACCCACAACTCGTAAGCCGGGGCCGATACGACTGGGCCAACACTACTGTCTCGACAGGTTGTTGCTTTACTATTCGTTTTTTTTTCATGAGATATTCACAATTGGCCAATTTTTTGATAATGTATAAAGTGATTGCCACCTGCAGCTCTTCTAGACTCATCTTAACAGTTGAACGTTGTTGTTTAGATTGGTTGTTGTACATATACGATTTATTACATTATTTTATTTTTTATACCATTCTGACAGATTTATAATTTTAATTTATATTTAATTGCTCACCATTTTATTTTGGATTTTTATCTGTTTTGAATTTAAATTAGTTTATAATTGAAATGAATAAGGGTAAAACTATGGACTAGAATGATGTCTGAAATAAATAAATAAGTATTATATTATTATTTATTACTTTTCTAGTAGTTATTTCAGTTTCAGTAACAAGCAAAAATGAATTACACAAAAGTTTTCACTTACAATTCAATATGAAAGTAGATAAATTATATGAAATTGTTACAATACATCCATTGGGAACTGAAGTATAGAACATTAAAGTGAACAATAGTCTTTAGATGCTGCTCCAAGTTGTTTTGGTATTGCTAAAGTTATATACACTTATAGCGATGCACGTATAACGTTTGAATCGCATTGTGTGGAGGTAGAAGTTGGTAACACAAACGTATGGAGCGCTTACAGTTAGCACACGTTTTAATGTATGCACATATTACAGTGGAACTGTTGTTAATCGCTTCCTTTGGTTTATAATATCCGAAAAACTGTTAATGTTACAAATTTTAAAGACCTGAATTATTATGTTTTGAACTACTTTGTATTTTTTCCGTTCATATTTTTCTCCGATGAATATTTTGATAATTTAATATTTTACAGACTATAAGGTTTACCAAAAATTTTATCATCATCTTATACGTAAATGATATTTCTTTCCTGGAGCATTTTTTTTTGTAAGCAAATTTTTTAAATAAACTATAATTTCATGAGGTTCAATTTCGATTACATTTTCTTTGATCTTGGATTTTCAAATGAACAAGAAGCCTGAGGGCTGTAATTAACTTTTTAGACAAAAAATTCTCGGAAAAAGTCCTCTTTGTACTAAATGTAAAATTATATCCTAGGGCTTGAAATTGTTCCCATTAAAAGAATAAGTAGGCAATGGTAGGTTTTAATTATCATTATATAAAACGACGACAATTTATTATTTAACCTGAGAGGTTATGCTGATCAATTTCCTATGTTTAATTAGAACAAAATTGTCGTCAATTAATCAATTGCTTTCTCGAAAACCAAACTGAAAAATCTTTACTAGCCAAAGTAAAATCAAACTAACTTCTTACAACTTAAAATTTCCTCAATACCCTCAAGGTTTGAGGGACATTCATAAGAGAATCCATTAATATAGCAGCGGCTAAAAATATTTCACAAATATTGAAAACGATGCTTCCAATTCGCGGTTTCATGAATAGCGAGAGATATCAAAGAAGCGCATTTCAAAATTTCATTTTTCAGAAGGCGGTGGATGCCTTCCGAAGTCTGAAAAATGTTTTCAGCAACGAGAGATTACCGTTTATAAATTTCTATCCGACTTGGAGGTGAAACTTGGTAAGAAATATACAGACATTTCTGAGCTATATTTGTCTCTTTGATTTTTTGCATTTGTTTTTTTTGAAGTTATCAACTTCATCGTCCTCTTCAATAGTGTTTTCAACTAGAATTTTCTCTTTAGCCTCATTCACTGCTAGTTCTTGTAATTAAGTCGGTATACATGTATCTACCTCTAATTAGCCACATATGGTTTCAGCTACAATTGGTATATCCCAATTGTTCCCAGGAGTGTCGTAAGTGACGATAGAGAGATTGCATCAGGAGGATGGGGAGCAGAAACTACTTATTACGTTAACTAGTGACGTCATGCTGCAATCATCGATACGATTGGCAATCGTAGTGGTTAAGACGATGTAAGTTTACAACAGGTAATTGATACTGATTTGGAAGCCGTGATTTTATTTGTAACTGATTCAGTTGCAGAAGACGCCATTACACAATTAAATTAGGAAGAACATGAAGAAGTAAATAAAGAAGGTAATGATGCTTACCTGTAAAAGCCAGTAACACCTTCGATGGAATGTCGGTAAGATTGCAGAGTGGACGTAGCACCCGTAGATACACTGTGGACAAAAACATTCCTTAATCAAACAATTAAAGTCAACATCAGTAAAATATAAAACACAAACAAAACAGATATACTCGTAGTTGAAGTATTTAGAATGAAAGATCAATTTAATGCCATAACACCTTTATGTATTAAAGTTATAAATATAAAGTTTATTTAACCACAGTTGGTTTTACTCTTACTTAACTCAGAATTTCATTTCCTTAAAATAATCCTTCCATTTGGTTAACTTTCATGACTTTTAAGACATAATAAACAGCTAATTTACTCTGTTTTTCTTTTAGGGCCCCAGATCAGCGTGGAGGGAAATTACTCCCATAATGATATCCATAATGTTCCGAAAATGTGTGTCTTGAGCCTTAAGCACCCCATTATCAATAATAAAAAAGTCTGCATGTTTTTCTTTATAAATTTTAAGGAAGATTTTGGAAGCGCATTTACATATTAAATATTCTGTAAAGATTCTTTCATTTTCATCATTTTGTCTATTTGGTATCCGTCCTTAAAAATTAATGCGACCTTTTTTATTATCATCGTAAATCTTTTTAATTTTGCAATTTTTATTACGAAAATTACTGTAAAATATTTGCCTAAATTGAAATCTCCCTTAGTTCGCAGATATTTAATTATACCTACACAAATCCTATAAAATTTTATTTTTATGGAATCCTTGCAATAAAGTCTATTAGCTTCGCTTTCATATTTCAAAATTCGTTAGTGATCTCTGAAAAAGCATTGCACGACGTAGTAAAACAAGCCTAACCAAGCTCGACCTAGAATTGGCACCTGAACTAACTTCGTTTACTAGGAAAGCCTCTCTGTGCACATGAGCGGTATAAGGCATGAGCGGAAGCGGTTAGGCAATTTTTTCCATTTAGTCATCACAGAAAAATTGTTTTGTAATTTTAACCTTAACTACTGTTTCATCTATCTGTAAATAGGATTTGGGAAAGTTAGAATAAACCCAACACAACAGCAAAGTGAAATACCGCAGGAAGAAAGATAAGTAGGTATAAAACTATATTTAAGAAAAACTTGAAAAAATTAATTGTCACGGATATGTAACGTAATATTCTCGTTGGCATTCAAACCAATAATGATATGTGTACCTACTGATTTTTGTCTTCCTCCCCTATATAACTTAAAAAGCAGGCGGCAATATAACCGCTACCGCTACCGCTCATATATCAGCCCCTAGATAGCCCCACTCAACGGTCACAGTTGTGCAAAATGTATTATTCAGCATTCCTTGCGCGCCGTACGTGGAGAGTCGCGCGGCGTAGCGATCACTTGCCGTCGTTGTACTAACGCCTTTGCTTGTTGCTGCCATTTTTATTTACGGCATATAAAAACGAGTCCCTAGCCGGATTTTCGGAATATTCCAGCTTATATTTACTGCTTATATGTGGAATTTTTAGCAACATTTATGATGTAAGAAATCTTAAATTAACTGAGGTCTTGTGGACGGGAAAATGCTTTTGCAGATTTCTGGTTGAGGAAAACTTATAGTACCGAAGTTTTACGTATAAGTCTTTTATAAGTGCTTACTTTAATAAGCTCCATTAAGTAACTTAGTGCTCTCAAGTGACCTTAATGTGTTTCCTTAAGATAAGATAGAGGGTTTTCTCTGAGATGCGGTATAATATGGTTGGTTTTGTCGCCTAGACATAGGCGAACAACTGTAATAAATAGCTGAACCATTGCTTTGAAGTTATTATTCACCTTTTCTACTATTTTGAATATTGTCGTATCAACCTCAATGTTGTCAATAACCTTTAAATATAACAGACAACCGTAAAATCCCGTACAATTACCGTATAATTTTTCAAACATTTACCCTGATACCCTGTGCCGATCAACCTAACAATAAGGTATCATGGCGATCACCAATTCATCATCGGCTACTCGGCCTCAATGTGGCCTCAATCAAATATCCGGGCCGCGGCCGGGCCTACAGAATGGACATTCAGATCTAAATCGCTGGCCATATTGGCGAATCGTATTTTTGCGAGACCATTCGAGCCAATAACCGGCTCTGTAGTGGGTTTTTCGGAGGGGATATCCGGACTCAGGGTGAAGTGGTACCAGGGATGAGTGACAAGCGATTTTTCATTTTCGTTACCTATTTCAACTTTGATCGAAAAGAAGTTCGTTGAACCTACTGAACATTAAACCTTCATAGACGTTCATGTAAATCCCACATTGTGGTCTCACAATAAAAAATGTTTAGGAGCATTCGGATGTACAGTGCAGAGAAATCTCACCTCCTAGCAATGTATTTTTTCATTGCTAAGGGGTGAGATTTCTCTGCAGCTACCATATACAAAACAAACCACAAGGAAAATAACATGTCAGAATGAATGAATTTAAGTAAATACCTAAACAAGCTGTGAAAAGTAAAGTTCAAATCAAACAAGGAGCATATAGAGGAAATAACTAAAATACAGATACTAAAGTGCACTTCATCACTACTCTAAATAAAGCAGTAAACATCAGCGATAACGCTGCAGACGATGACTATTAAAAAGCTCTACCACCCAATTTCCTCTACCCGCTACCGCTCATAACTAGCACCAACACTTAATATCCGCACGAAGACTGCTCGTGAGTGAATTAGACTTTTACGACCGCCGCCGAATCCATGCCATATCGAAGGTATAGACGGGAACGAATACCTAATCTAAATCTTCAGACAAACGTCGGGACATAAATATCTATTGTTTGAAGTCTGTGAAGGTATGTTTTATTGTGTTAGCCTCTTGGATTTTTATGTCATATTGCTGAAATTGTCGTGCTGATGTTGGTGTAAAGAATTGTGTTGGATATTTCTTGTCACGTGTGTTGTAAAATTTTGCTATTCTTTTTCTATTTTATCAAAGAAACGTATCTTATTAGAAATATTTTAGAACTGCAAAAAATCTTCTAAATATTTTTGACATTTGTCTAACTATCTTTACTCATCCGAGGAAATTACAAGACTGCTCAAAAGTTTTTAAAAGCTCGAGTGAAAACACAATCAAATCAGCTGTTTATGAAAGAAGATTCAGTCAAAAAAAACACTAGTATTGAAATAAGTTCTAATAACAACGGATCGAAGTGCTATCATCGATTTAAATAAGGCAGCCAGTACGCCCACCTGGGGCCTAAGTCTACTAATTTATAAACGTCACAATTGTGTCATTGTGGTTAGTTTTTGACAGATTTGCCATACAAAAACTAACCATTATGACACCATTGTGACGTTTATAAATTAGTAGACTTAGGCCCCTGCTGTGGACAATAAAAAGAAGAGTTATTTCATGGAACTGGATACTTCTCTCGAACGCTTTGATTCAGATTTCTAACATTTCATTAAAAACGGATTTGAGAAAGAAAACGGATGCGACGATTAAATTTTATAGTCGGTAAAAAGTTTAAATAAGATCAAACGCTGGCGGTATATAAAAAATCTGTCGTCTTCACGTCGATGCAGTTAACGCGAAAAAAAACATCATTTAGATACTGAAATATGTATTTCAATCAATACTTCCCATGCTTGTATAAAATTTAATTTAACTCCTAAACCCTAAACTCCAAACTTGAAATAAAATAAATCATGACAAATCCATCCCTCCTTAAAATTTTACTGGTGAAAACTAGACGGATCCAGAACCGTCTGGCTTGAACCGGCGAAATCCAGTTTTGGACCAATCGACGGGGATCGGTACGATTCAGTTTATCCAAGTGCATTTTCGGATGAATGCATTCGTAGATTGGACGAATTAAAAAGTTCAACACATTCATGTGACTTCGTCCGTCAAATGGGATTAACATAAAGCTGCTTTTAGAACTAATGAGAGGTTTTTTTGTTCGGTCTAATTTTCTGCCCTGAAGTATTTTGCATAGCCTCATTTCGTTTTATTACGACTAAAAGCGTTTATGCTTAGAACTAGATGCATTCGCGCATTTTGCTCTCGCAAATGGAGTGCCCGTATTATGAATTATTTTGTTTATGTGTGTAATTTGCACTTGAGTACATCCACTCTTACTGTAGCAGCGTAGATAGCACATTTATGTAAGCTTAATGCTGCTTGTAAGTTCTTTTGTGTTACAAAAATTGAATCATAGCCATTTACGATAACGCGGTAGTAAATAAAATGTTCTTGTTTCTCCCTTTTCCCGTGCTTACCCCTGAACACACGTTTACCTACGCAAAGTTTATGACCCCATTACACACAAACATTAGGTAAACATCTCTTTGGAACAACACGAAACCAACTGGCTGTCATTCACACTATTACCTACCCATAATAGGTGTGATCAAAATACAGCAAGAAGCCGAGAATGCAAGACCATTCGTAATTGTAAGGTGGGCTGGCTGCGCGCCAGTATACCCACTATAGTTGCACTGCCGAATCAAACGCGAGCCGGACAGTGGAGCGATTGATTTGTTTTTAAGTAGAACATCGCTTTTATGAGCTCGTAAAGTTGGATTGAAAGGGTCTTTTGAAAAAAAGAAATAATTAAGGTGATCGAATTGGCTGTTTTTTGGCTGATGTGGGAATAGTCTTAATTTTAATACAAATGAAATCTGGAGACACAAACAAGTGAAACGGATTTTATGTTGAATCTAGGACATTTAACAGCCAGTAAAGTTTCAGTTTATGCCCAGAATTTCTCTTCTCTTTCAACTGCCCAGATCTATAAACATTTTAAACCAGCAAAATCTTCCACATTAAACGCACGACCGCATTCTTTGTCCCACGCGTTAACCATCTACAAAAATACTCCCCTTTAAATATAAAGTCTCGTGCACACAAGTGTAGCAGGAAATATTGGCCTATATACAAAAGCCAGTCCAGGCCAGATGGGCCGTTTTGCATGTCTGTCCCCGGCCTTGTGGTCGAATAAACAATACGTAAAACGGCGCGCGTTGCATGCGGCCTTGCAACTTTACTTTTGTATTTAAAACACACGATTTTAAACCGTATTTTAAAGTAAACAAAGCTTTAAGTGGCAGTATAAAGTTTGCTGCAATAAATAATTTTTGATAGTTAATTCGAAATTATGCAAAGGAGCTTGCCTGTTAATCTAGTATATTAATGCTTTTACATCTAATCGTTAATATTTGGTATGTTAATTTCGGTTTTGAGAATGTTTACTTTAAAAATTTAATTTAAATGTCACCCATTTTTCACGTAAGGGTGTCAGAAAATGTCGTGGTGGAGTGACCAAAAATATTAAAAGCTAATTAATCGTGACACGAGAATGCGCAAAATTCAAGTACTTTTTACAACCTAAAACGTAAATTCAAATACAGCAAAAAGGAATTTATGGCAACACTCGCCTCGTTTGACGTGGATTGCGAGCGCTTGGCTTGAAAGCTGACATCTTAAGGCCCGTTAAAATAATCGAGTCAACTGCTTTGTTTTAATAACAATGCCGACAAAACATCACCAGTTTGTTCAATTTGAGGGTACTGTAATTTGATACTCTATTTGATGTGTCATGGTGGTTTTCATTGGTATTGACAATTTGGATATAATGAATTTAAAAAAAAGTATTGAGTGTTACTGGGGTTTTTTAATTGGTAAATGCTTAACAGCAGCTAGTAGGACAATTATCTTATCTAAAAAACGTTCTAAAATACGCTCTGCCCTTCAATACCTTTTTAGAGGTGTGAGGAACAGGGTGTAAAGTTCACTCATACTCTAAGAAAAGGGAGGATCCTCGGACCAGACGGGTGTTGTGTCTGGCGGGCAATTGCCCAAGGATTGATGTCGGATAGTATTATATATGTTAATCACTCGGTAAACTCTTATACCGCGATGTAGGATTTGTGACGTCAGGTCTTCGATGCGTAGTTCGTATGTGGCGGCGTAGATGCCGCCACACCTTTACCAAAACTGGCGAAATGCTGATGTTTAAACACGTCTGCCGACCCTTTCAAGAATCAATAGAGTGATGTATATCAAGATATACTCATGGCTTAATGATAACAGCCGCCCTGGTCGATCAAAGGTTAAGCTACGAGGTCGGATCGTAGATGGGTGACCATCCATTACATATCGAGACCCCTCCAGCCCTCCATGAGTCGGAAAGGACGTTAAGCCGTCGGTCCCGGCTGTCATTCGGGTAGTCAAAAGCCCAAAAGTCTAACAACCAGTCTTACCAAGGCGTATCGTATTACCCAGTAACTGGATTGTGGAGGTCAGATAGGTAGTCACTCCATAAAAATAAAATACTGGTGTTCAGCTACATCCGGTTAGACCGGAAACCAACCAATATAGTTGGGAAAAGGCTAGGCAAATTGATTGATTGATTTGTATCGAGATATAAAATAATGTTAGCCTCAAAAACAATAAACAAGTCGTTAAAATAATAAAAGTCCAAATAAATCACACATTAATTGATCAATTCCAAAAATAAAACGAATCACGAAAACAACAATATTGGATGAAAACAATTACAGATTGAAAAGGTTTTTTTTATTGAAGAGAGTGAAAGGTTACCAAAATAGCTCACAATACAACTTTTTTTACTGAAAATAGGTCGAGCTTTTTTGAAGAAAATAGCTCGAATCATATTCTATAGGTATCGGGTAACGAACCAGAATGGAACACGGTGAAATTGTCGAAACATTATACAACGGACCGGATTTTATTTTATTTTAATACAATATTGTCCATTCACTCACTTTTTTATTTTTATTCACCTCGCCGAAGTTTGACGGGTCAAAAATGTGTAATAAAAAAATAGTCGTTACAATTTTCATTCGGATTCACAGATTGGTGTCAATAATTTGTAATTTTTTTGTAACACTTTTTTTATTACTTTTTGAGTATGAATGGCTATAGGTAAGAGTATTGGAAGACCGAAGAAACGATTGTTAAACTGGGTGAATGACGATATAGCTAGAAAGGGGTGACTACCGAGATGACGACTAATAGAGAAGTATGGAAAAAGAAGACCATCTGCGCTGACCTTAAATAAATTGGGATAAGGGCAGAGAGAATGAATGAGTTTTAACCGTTTTTTTTTTTTAATTGAACCAATAAAGATGGTTCAATTAAAAAAAAAAACGGTTAAAACTCTTAACATTACGGAGAACCTGTCGGATATTCACTAACTTCTCCGGAAATCAATAAGTTTTCATTTACAATGGTGCCGATTCCCTTGTTCACAAACTAAACTAAATTTAAGTTCAGTGCACCTTTTTCTTTGTATTTCAATATGAGGAGGACAGAAGATATTTTTTAGGTTAGTCCTGTCACTACTCCATACAAGTTTAGACGTGATTAAAAACTTGCCTACTTAAATTACGTGAATTTACGTCAGGCGCTGATTAATTTGACAGGAGTAAACTAAAATTTATCTTCTGTCCTTTTTTTAATGAAATAGAAATAAAAAGATGCACTGAATGTAAATTTAGTTTAGTTTGTGAACAAGGGAATCGACACCACTGTCTCAAAAACGACGATTAGCAGAATTCACGACTCGACATGAACGGAGATCATGAATGATGTAGCTAAAGAACTTTCATAACTTGAATTCAACTCCCTAACTCTAAAAAATCCCTTCAAATTAGGTCACGGAACATTGAACCACTAAACCATAGGCCTACTCATTTGCATACCAACTTCGGCGAACGCTTTTAAAAGCCAATAAATAGTAATTCATGGCTAAACTGGACTTATACTTGCAATGATATCTCGGGCCGTGGCACAGTGTTTTGTAGCCACCGCCATCTTGGACCCGTGCCAATGTGTGGCGGCACAAGTAATTAGCGAATAGCGGCCTTGTCAACTTACCTTGTTAAAATGCTTTCTTAGTGAAGTTTGAGAGATTAAGTCGAGTTTGTAACGAAATAATAAGGTAGAAGTAGCGTTTTTTTGTTTTGTTTTTTGGTTGTGACATTTTGTAATGTGAAAAATTTGTTTGTTTACGAGTTTTGTTTTGCAACATGTAAAATACTGATTCGGAATGAAAGCCTCAAGGGATGCCTTATTTTTACACATTTTCATTACAGGACCAGTCGATAAAGCGATGCTTCGAGTAGGCATAAGGCAGCAGTGGACGTCTTTCGGCTGAAATGATGATAATCCTCCTAATCCTTTCGTTATTCTGCTTTTCTTCTGATAGTATGCCATCAGCAATAGATAAATATAAACATCGATTTCATTAAGTGTTTTTTTTTATCTATTATACATTGTAACAGCGAATCAATTTTCACGCTTCCCCGTTAAGACCTAGGCCAAATATTTTTTGATATTCGGATAGCTCATGACCTAAAGAGGTGCCATAAAGAAATGTTTTTTTTTATGCATATAAATCCGCGGGTTAAAGCTAGTTGTAAACATAATTCCTTAAGTTCTTGTCATCGGTATAATTATAAAATATGAAACTCACTTATTGCAATCGTGCAATACTTTCATAAATCACTCCCTCTTATAACTTGCACCAAACAAAAAGCAGGCACGCAAGACTGTCACTAGTTTATGGGCAAAAAGCACTAGCCTAGTGTTGTGTGTACCTGAGCCCGACGAGTTTAGTCTTTGAAGATTATGCTGTAACGCTAAACTAAACTAGATAAGTCACCCGCCACACTATATTAGGAGCTTTTGGCATGTTACAGAACTTTACGTAGACTTCCAGACTTGGAAACAAATGAAAGTGGAACTGAGGTAAAAGGAAAAGCAGCATGTTTCTTCTTGCCAGTGCTGGTAACTGAACTAAGAGACAGGCTTCTTGCCTAGTTTAGAAGTCAAACGTTCATTCATAAATTGTCTCTGTATATATATTCATTGTGTTTGAAAACAAAAACAACAAAAAAAAACCTTTAAAAAGGTTTTTTTTTAAATTGAACCATCTTTATCTTAACATTGCGGATAACCTATCGGATATTCACTAACTTCTCCGGAAATCAATAAGTTGTCATTTACAATGGTGCCGATTCCCTTGTTCACAAATTAAACTAAATTTAAGTTCAGTGCACCTTTTTCTTTGTATTTCAATATGAAGAGGACAGAAGATATTTTTTAGGTTAGTCCTGTCAAATTAATCAGCGCCTGTCACTACTCCATACAAGTTTAGACGTGATTAAAAACTTGCCTACATAAATTACGTCAATTTACGTCAGGAGCTGATTAATTTGACAGGACTAAACTAAAATTTATCTTCTGTCCTTTTTTTAATGAAATAGAAATAAAAAGATGCACTGAATGTAATTTTAGTTTAGTTTGTGAACAAGGGAATCGACACCACTGTCTCAAAAACGACGATTAGCAGAATTCACGACTCGACATGAACGGAGATCATGAATGATGTAGCTAAAGAACTTTCATAACTTGAATTCAACTCCCTAACTCTAAAAAATCCCTTCAAATTAGGTCACGGAACATTGAACCACTAAACCATAGGCCTACTCATTTGCATACCAACTTCGGCGAACGCTTTTAAAAGCCAATAAATAGTAATTCATGGCTAAACTGGACTTATACTTGCAATGATATCTCGGGCCGTGGCACAGTGTTTTGTAGCCACCGCCATCTTGGACCCGTGCCAATGTGTGGCGGCACAAGTAATTAGCGAATAGCGGCCTTGTCAACTTACCTTGTTAAAATGCTTTCTTAGTGAAGTTTGAGAGATTAAGTCGAGTTTGTAACGAAATAATAAGGTAGAAGTAGCGTTTTTTTGTTTTGTTTTTTGGTTGTGACATTTTGTAATGTGAAAAATTTGTTTGTTTACGAGTTTTGTTTTGCAACATGTAAAATACTGATTCGGAATGAAAGCCTCAAGGGATGCCTTATTTTTACACATTTTCATTACAGGACCAGTCGATAAAGCGATGCTTCGAGTAGGCATAAGGCAGCAGTGGACGTCTTTCGGCTGAAATGATGATAATCCTCCTAATCCTTTCGTTATTCTGCTTTTCTTCTGATAGTATGCCATCAGCAATAGATAAATATAAACATCGATTTCATTAAGTGTTTTTTTTTATCTATTATACATTGTAACAGCGAATCAATTTTCACGCTTCCCCGTTAAGACCTAGGCCAAATATTTTTTGATATTCGGATAGCTCATGACCTAAAGAGGTGCCATAAAGAAATGTTTTTTTTTATGCATATAAATCCGCGGGTTAAAGCTAGTTGTAAACATAATTCCTTAAGTTCTTGTCATCGGTATAATTATAAAATATGAAACTCACTTATTGCAATCGTGCAATACTTTCATAAATCACTCCCTCTTATAACTTGCACCAAACAAAAAGCAGGCACGCAAGACTGTCACTAGTTTATGGGCAAAAAGCACTAGCCTAGTGTTGTGTGTACCTGAGCCCGACGAGTTTAGTCTTTGAAGATTATGCTGTAACGCTAAACTAAACTAGATAAGTCACCCGCCACACTATATTAGGAGCTTTTGGCATGTTACAGAACTTTACGTAGACTTCCAGACTTGGAAACAAATGAAAGTGGAACTGAGGTAAAAGGAAAAGCAGCATGTTTCTTCTTGCCAGTGCTGGTAACTGAACTAAGAGACAGGCTTCTTGCCTAGTTTAGAAGTCAAACGTTCATTCATAAATTGTCTCTGTATATATATTCATTGTGTTTGTATACTAGCTGTAATACTGAATACAATAAACGTTTATTCTATTCTATTCTAAACTGAACAACTTTGTCTATGGTACCAACATCGTAATCGCGAAAAAAATCAGTCGTCCCATACTAAATTTCTACACCTACTCGACCCAAATGTATGAGACGAATGATTATTTTTTCGCGAGTACGATGTTGGTCCCATGAAAAAAATTGTTTAGTTTGATGGTCTGTACCACACCCTTAATTTTGACTACACTTTTCTGACACCCCCTGTATACCTTATCTATCCCATTGCAAAAACGATTTTGACGTATTGGGGTCTAGTTTTAAAGTGTGTAGTAAAAAGGCTTTTTATCACAAAGACAGAAAAGTTCCATTGATCATCACTCTTTCATAGCTCACAAATTTTGTTAGCGATTTCTCAGTGGTACCTTAAATTCACTTAGAAGTCACTTTAAACAAGATAATTAAACAATGAATAATCCGTAGATACTACTTCCTGGCTCGATTATAGAAAAACCAATTTATTCAGACATATAAATCTTGATCTACAGAGTGTTTGAGCTCTACCAAAAAAAGTGCTCATATCAAGCGATTTAAAATATGAGTAACAAAATACAGTACTTACATAAAATTACAAACGTATACAACGTGTGTTTTTTTATATCCCATAACTCTATGGTTATATTCTATAAGTAAAAGTAAAACAAAAAGTCCTAGAATATGTGGTCCAAAAATACATAGTTTCGAAGATAACATAACGCTATACTTTCAATGTGTGTATCTAAATTTCATTGATAAGCACGAGTCAATCATTTTCATTCAAACCAATCATTCATATTTAAAGCTAAGAAAATGCGACGTTGTCATATTTCCCGTCAGGTTGTTTTACATTAATGATCGTGACTTTGTCAATTTATTTTGTATGAAAAATAAAAACAAAAAAAAAGATAATTGAAAAAATAATAATTTGCCAGTTGATTGCCTCATTCTTCCCTTAGAGTTATGGGATATAAAAAAAACACCTTGTATAACAAAAATCTCACAGAGAGGAGGCCTATGTCCTAGGAGAGGAAACATTATAGGCTGATTATGCTATGCATATGTTATGTAACGAAAATGTAAGTCTACAGTTAACCCAATCAATTTTACCAAATCGCAGCCTCACTATCATCCAAAAAATCAAAAGTCCAACATCCACATTGTGGCCTTCCACCACATTTATCGATGGCAATTAGCGTCCGTGCAATGTTGCCGGTTTAATTGCAACGAAACCATTTACTTATTCATCAAGCCGCGTCGGATGAGGCTGGATGAGGCCTGGTATTTGTGGATGGATGTTATGGATGATGTATGACGCTTCCGTTTGCCTATTGGTTATTGTTGTGGTTGGTTATCCGATCATCCGTGTTTGGCTTGGCGGATGATTAAAAATTAACGCATAGAATCGGCCACCGCAGAGAAGCCTATGATTTAGCGAGACAATGTCCTATAAAAAAAGTGTGATAGTGCATCGCTAAAAACAAGGAAGTAGGCTAGCCTTTTTCTTTTAAGGTGTTGATTCAGAAATTGTTACCAGAAAGTTCAAATTCAAGGAAGCTTTCACTACCCTAAAAGTAATTTGATCTGTCATCCATTATACAATATCATGTGCAATGTAAAACGACCTACCCACTTATTGAAAATTGCTAACTGAAGCAAGGTATGATAATGCCATGAGCCTGTACCAATAAATAAAATATTTAAAGGCAATAAAATAACATAAAGTCTGGAGGTGCCGTGAGACACCCGGTTGGAAGGAAGTTCCTTTCGCTGAATATCAAATATTAATACAGAACCATCTAGTATAAGTTTTTGGAAGCTAAAGAACAAAGCCCTTCTTGTATTGTATAAGACAATACAAGAAGGGCTTTGTTTAAAAAAAAAACACTTGAAACTTGAGACGTTGAAAATAACTTTTTTAGGCATAACGCTTTCTCGTTACGTGACGATTTCTACCAGACAACTCCTTCCACAAGCCGTGTTAAATCAAATCAAAAGTCATTTATTCGTACTAGGCAGAGAATCAGCACTTTTCGAACGTCAAAATTACATAAGACAGTCCCCCAAAACGCCCACCCTTCACCACTTCCTAGTGCTTTAGCTGGGTAAAAGAAGTGGCGCAACAAACTCCCTAGCAGCACAGCTGTCTGTTCAGTAAAGAACTTAGTTCCAATAATTACACTCGAAAACACACCACCCCCCCCCCCTTCGAGCACCCTAAAAGAAAATCTAAAAAAAACTTCATAACCCTAATTGAAAAACTACTCAACACACACATACATGAAAACAAAATCCAACAAAAGCTGTTTAGTTGAAAACCGATTGGGGCCGAATCACGAAACGAAGCCGACTGTAATTACTTAACAATATTCATTTTTCACCTTCCAAGGTTTCTGTATGAAAGGCTAAAACTAGGGTTGTGTAACATTCAGGTTTTGGTGAAAGTGAGTACATAATTGCTGGAAAAGTATTCGTGTTTTGGACCGTTTCAGACAGTTAAAAAAAGGTAGTTTACCTACATTTCATTACTAGGTAACCTACATTTTCATAGGTTCGAATAAAATGTTTGCGGTGTCAATCCGTTCCTAGTTACATAACGTTTTCAAATACTTTAGTCAGAAATAAAAATACAGAACCCGAAGAAAATCAGCACCCGAATTGCGTTATACACAATCAATTACAATCTGAATCAGAATCAAACAGATTGCTAATCCATTGCTTCATAAGTTCGAAAAATAAAATCTGCTCAACAACGTACATAACGCAATGAATGTTGTTGAACTGTCAAAATGAAACAGATTAGCCTTAATCGTTTACAAAATGTGTTACGCAATTAGATAGCAGGAAGAGTCTACGCCTCATAGACCAACTGCCTCACTACAGACATTAGCTTGTTCCAGTCGGTAGACTCTTACGACTGGCTCGGGACAAATGGTTAATGCACTGGAATATTTCTTTACATGTAGTCAGCAAGTACGATCAACTGAGCGTCAGTTGTCACGTCACTTGAACTACGAAAAGCGCACTTACTACGTCGAAATAAAGGCGCAATCAAATTGTTACAATTGACAGAAACAGTAAAAATATATTCGTCTCCTGAAAGGCTATTTTTTTTTATACTATAGAATCTGCTTTACCGATTGAGCATTATGTATTGCGTCGTAATGTTAATACTGCAGAACTCTTCCACGTCTTTTCAAACCACCATTGTTCAGAAATAATCCTTTGAGCCACCAACCACGCTTCACTGATTAGATATCTATTTGTCTAGGATTATTTCATTACTCCACCATTAATGAAGATTTACATCTAAATTGTTTCAGTATGCAAAACGGATAGATTACTAGATATTTTAATAGATTGATAATAACATAATTGCGACTTCCATAACGGTATGTATTTCAGGAGCAAAGATTTATTATATGGGTTTTTCCAACAGGAATATCTTAGTAGCAGCCCGGAGTCTTGATTTGTGCCTAGTTGATGGCAGCATGGCGAAATGTGGGTTTACTATAGATACAGCTCTGCCTTACCCTTCAGGGATAACAGGAGTAATGTTATGTTACCCATAGATGTAATAAAACCGCATAAAAAAAAACATCCCAATTGTAACACATATCAGATAAAACTCTCGCTTTTCAAAAGTTTCCTTTATACAATTCCGTAACGCAAAGAAATGTTTTTTCTTGGGAATAATCGAAACAATCAACACTTGATGCTAAAGCGTCGCTCTGGGGGCCATTTGTGGTATACATGTGTTAGAGTCTCATGAAGGTAAACGGTGACCCACATAAATGGTTGCCTCATGTATTTATGTGAACGGTATAAGAATATCCGGTAGGAGAAAAACACGTGTTTTCTAACAATGTTATAGAATAACAACGAGATTGTTCCGCGTCCCCAAAATGATAGCATAAGTGAGTCAGTCTGTCCAATTGGTACGTTTTGGTTTAACTACCAAAGCGATTTAGATGACATTTGTCAGCTTTTTATCTCAAGATTTTTGACTATGGTTTTGATGTTAATTATCAAATTAAATCAAATCGTTTATTTGTGATACATGGGTTACATGCAGGTGTTCATTATATCATAAGAGTTTTGTTTTAGGTGGTGCAAGAATTGCATTTGCCGACCGCTTAACTGAGACCGTTCCTGAGGCAGCTGCGCGGTGCGGGAGGGGTGACGGTTGCCACAAGTTAACGAATCACTGAGCTCTCGCATCTCGACACTACACTCCTCCCGCACTGAGCTACCTGCTAACACAGGGACGGTCTCAGAAGTGGTGGGCCATTCATATACACATACACATTGAGCACTTCCGTTCCTCGGAAACCACGTTAAGCCCTGGGTCCCGACTGTCATTCGTAGATCTATGACAATCGTCACAGGTAGTCAGAAGCCCAAAAGTCTGACAACCAGTCTTACCAAGAACTATCGTGTTACCCAGTAACAAGGTTGGATGGGATGGGAGGTCAGATCGGCAGTAATTTTATATAAAATACTCGTATTCAGCTGAATCCGGTTAGACCGGAAGCCGACCCTAACATAGTTGGGAAAAGGCTAGGCAGATTGACTCTCAATACCATTGTAATTATAGAGGAATGTTTACAAGACCATAAACACTAAAGTCTAGAGATAAAAAGGGTAGACCCGCTAAAACCGCCAACAAAAGACAATAAAAAGAAATATCTTATTACTATCCAAATTCTTTCCCCATTTTACACTCTCAAAAAGGCAACCACTTCTCCTCCATTTAAAAACACTTTTATTAACCTACTTTTCAAAAGCGACGCTACAAAACCAGTGTAGTCTGAAAAGCCTTCAGAATCTAGACTTTTCCAAATACCGGTTTTGCACCGCAATTTCGCTTTCTTTAATTTCCCTAAAGTCATCGCTCACGCTGTCTATCTGTTTTCGTGACCTCAAAGCCTTCATATCCGACAAATGTTTATTAATAGCATTTCGAATAGAGATTTTTTGGCAAGGAAGGCTTATGTAATTGCTGGTGTAATGTTTGATTACTTCCACTGTTAATATGGTAACGCTTAAACGTAGTAACGTTAAAATGTTGCTGAAAAATTGTATCGACGATTTTACGTGTATGTCCACAAAACTATAGTTTAGTCGATTTTAAAATAGCGATTTTCTTAGTTACAAGTTTGAAACATTTAGTGGACAGAAATACGTGCATTTTAGGCTGTAATTTGAGCGAAAGATGCCGAGATAACGAACAAAGGTGCTTTCGCGACAGATCTCATAATAAAGAACTAAATGGGTAATTACTAGTTATTTGATTCAGGCGTGACTTGGCGGAAATCCATTATAAAATACAATAGAAGTAGATACATTAAGTAACTATTCCGCTTAACTATTCCTAAAGAGTCAAAAAAAACCCTGTAAGAAATCGACACGTGTTTCACCTCTCAACGAGGCATCCTCAGGATGTCGATTGACTGGTCGCAAACCCGAACACAACGTGTTGCGTCCAGCACTCGGCGTGGCAACACGTCGTGCTCTTCTCCATAGGAACCTACTACGCTTTGGAACGGGCAACTAGCTTCATCTTACTAACTGACCGACCCCTTTACAATTCAAAAGTGCCTGTTATTTGTTTATTTGAAATACAAAATATGATTTGAGTTTGAGTTTAAACAATTATCTTAAAATGTTGTCTCCTAGACAGAATTCTCTTCTTATGGATACTTACCTCGTTAATGCAACCATTCTGTATCCAAGAATCCACAAGCTTAAAAATAAGATAAATCAACTGACCTCCGTGCCCTGGACCTTGAGTTTCATATGGTCTTCTCTGGTGGTCTTCCCGTCTTTTCTCTTTTTCCAGCAGTACCCATCGCGTCGGTAACGGACCTTCTTCCGGCTGTACAGCAGCATTGAGCCGCTTTTTGGCCTAGAAAGAAGAAAAACAAAAATGAATACAGTGATAATGCGGAAGGAAACAGCAGAGAGATTGGTTTATGTCGAATACATGTAAATTCAGGATATTAACGTTAATTAATTGTTCACACAGTTTTATTCACCATATTGAAACAGGCTGGTGTTGGTATTACAATTGAATCAATAATATTAAAGTATTAGATAACGCAATTCTTTCAAAGATTAATTCTCAAAATAATGGTAAAATTGCATCAAAGGAAAGTATGTTTTAAGTGCTCCCGCAGTAGAAAACTCAATTTTTTTAAAACTTCCCAATGTCAATCAAAAACCACACTTACAATTTATGTGTCATGCTATCTATAATTTTACACTAACAACCTCTTAATTGTAATTGTTTAAGTCATGAATTCTGACAATTAATCATTTCAAACTAATTGGCAAATTGTAGTTCACATAAATTGCTAATCTTCAAGATGGGGGTGTTACAAGCGATCATTAAACCTTTAGCAGAAGGGTTACTGGCAAAGTTGTGACTTGTAGTTATGTAAGTTGTAACATCAAGTAATGTAATATCTTTTAAGAACCCACTCAACCTCAGGTTTTTATCTCGCTCGCACCATACTACTCGCGGAGTGAGTGCGAGCGAGACGGAGGCGGCAACAAATCGGCAAAAGTTTAGGTAATTGATTTTTACGGCGATAATAAAGGTAATTTCAAAAAAATAAAAAAACTATGTCACTGCTTTATAGTTAGTTGAGTTAGTGTGCCAAGTTTCATGATCTAATTTGAAGTATTTTATTAATAGCAGCAGTTTAATGTTCCGTTTGGAGGTAACTTTGTTTTTTTTTCTATCGACAAAATTTTATGAAATCGTGTTTTCGGCTAACATAGTCGCTAACATTAATCCTCAACTTTAACATATTTATTTCAAAATTAATGCTGCAGTAATTTCGACATAACGGCGGATCTTGCTAAGCAATTTGACGACATATAGGCCTTTAACTAAGGGTGGTTTTACACGGCGGATAACAACATCCTGTTTCGCCTTTATAAGATTCATTTAAGGCGGAAGCGTCAGGGTAGCCCGCGAAATTCAAATTTTCTAAAAAATTTGCTATTATCAGGTCAGTATCAGTTTCTTGATCTAAATATGAATCACGGCCGTATCAGGTATTTATTTATAGAATTATAATCATAAGAATCATCAATACTATAATTTTTGGTACACAAATATTAATTTCTGTGACCCGAACACGGACGAACTTAAATAAATGAATTTTGAATATGGGAGTCACTTTTCGGGAGCAAATTGGAAAATTAAAAACAAGTACTGCCAACTGTACCGTGTGGCATATTAAAAATGAAAGGGTTTGTTATGAGCATCTTTAATATATTTTTGTTACAATTTTAAATAAATTATTTTAAAGATATTTAAGAAAATTTATGAAAATTGACCAATCCCCTTATCTCCTAACCTATTTTTTTTTAAATATACAGGGAATGATTCTTTACTCATAGATCACAGGAAAACCTATAAGAAGTCTATAGTCTTAAAATAACATGGTAAATGTCTCAATATTGTGCGTACAAACTTAAATTTACAGTTTGAATGTACGGGAGACATCTTTTTCAACTACAATGTTAAGTTTGTTCTTGGGATAAATTCAACCTTACTACGGAATCCTTTATTGTGCGTGGCCTGACACATACTTGGCCGGTTTTTTTTTGTCAGGAGCAGATTAGGCTCACCCTCTATTTATACATTTTTTTACGAATAAAATCACCAATAATTTTTCTATACACTCAAAACTCATGACCTAAGGCCACCTGACCCAGAATAATTTGAATGACGATAGCATTGGTATCCGGACCCTTGAAGATTTATTAGCAGGCAGTAAAACCAGCCACGTCAGACCAAAGGTATTATGGGCGAATAATCGCGCGTTATTGGTAAGGTGAGGCTAAGAACTCACGGAGCGATTTTCGCCCGCAACCGCCGCGGTCGTGGATCTGCGGTTTTATTTCAAAACTCACGAGACCGGTTATTCGCGCGGTTACGCAGCCGCCGCGGTTGCGATCATCGCCCGCAAACGTGGCGATGATCGCAAGATTGCAAGACGGGCGCGCCGGCCCCCACGGTCGCCCGCCAACCGATCGCAAAGCACGCGGGAGCCACCCGCCGAGGCTGCGGGTAACCGCGGCCCGCGCTATTCTACTAGTTGCCCGCCGGTACAGCGGGAGCCGCATACAACCGCGTACACCGCGGGCATAAAACGCGTCGTGAAATGTGCTTTAATTTTTTATATAAATATTTGCATTCTACAGAAGCTGCGGGCCCGCAACCGCCGCGGTCGTGGATCTGCGGTTTTATTTCAAAACTCACGAGACCGGTTATTCGCGCGGTTACGCAGCCGCCGCGGTTGCGATCATCGCCCGCAAACGTGGCGATGATCACAACATTGTAACAGCGTGCGCGCCGAACTTTATATTTTACAACCTTGGGTTCTCCCGTAAAATATTAAATGAATGTATAAAACTGTATTAGAAAGCTGACGGGTACAGGATAACTCAAATGACATCCAGCTGGGACGCTTATCAAAGATAGTAATTTATACATTGAGAAACTGAATTATTATGGCTTCATCCGGGACGAGACTTCAAGAAATTCAATAGCTAAGATAACTTTTTTTGTTTTTTTTAGGAGTAGAGTTTTTGAAGACTATTTTGTCTGAGAAAATTCTACCACATAAAAAGATAGGAAATTATCAGGTGAAAGAAAGAAAACAAAACGGTTTATTAAGTTATGTGCCTGTAAGGACATTTATGGGAATTTCCCATCATTGAGGCAGGTGTCATTAAGTGTCAGTGAAAAAAACTTACACCATCGCCGCTATGTCTGCCAACTTTATTATAAATACTACTTAAAAATACAGAAAGTATGAAGTATGCTACTTTGCCCTCCATTTCAGAATATTATAATAGAAGTAATGATATGTACGGTGAAGGGAACGGGCAATAAATATTATTGGCCAACAATCTGATACTGGCTAACCCTAGCCACGTCATTACCGCTTGCTGAAAGCGATTTCCTAAACAAACGTATTTAAATGCAGTCATTTTTACGGATTTACTTCACAAAAATGTGTTTTGAATAGCCATTACAAACCATGACGTGTCATAGATCGTAAACAAATTCGGCACATACAAATCGCATTCCGAAAAAAGTACATAAACCACGCATACCTAACCCAAACCATCAATAACAGCGAAAACAGATTTCATTGATGCAATTTTATTTATTTAAAGCAATAAAAATCGCCGATGGAAGCGCGCGGCCGTATTTCGTATGACGTCACAGCCGTACGTTATTTCTGCGACAAAAACACGCTTCGTGTCAAATTCATGAGTACGCCGACTAATAAATCGCTATTGAACGCATAAATCTGGACGATCTATGTTAGTTGCGATTTTTTTCCGCGATTTCGTTTCGGTTATCCGTCAATAGGGCTATCGGATGTTAAACGTTAGATTGAAGGTCGCTTGTTTGAATAAAATTTGCGTATTTTTGTTTACCTTATCTTTTTGGGGTTAAACAAACAATGTTTTGATTTCTGTGTTATTAAGAATTAAGATTCAGATCTTTCTAAATTACGTCAGCTAGATTGTTGAGCTAAAAATTTATAACACAGCAAATTGTGAAAAAAAACGAAAATAAGCAAAAATATCCACAAACATTAATTATATATTCAACCGCCATTCTCTCCGACCTTACTCAACAAAGCCCATCGCAACGATAAACAAGGAGTTTACAAAAAGCCCAGATTTTACGCTTAAAAGTTACACCATTACTAATTTCTTGTTTGTTAACGTTGTTTCAGCCAAAATTTTAAATAAAAATATGAATAATAAACTTTGGTAAAGTGTGGGACATAACACAAGTTAATTAATCGAGGATAAGACAGTGAAATTTATTTATACGGGACATGGGCCCGGAATTACGGGGCCGCCGCTTTTTAACCTACGTAAACCAGACAAATAGTCGGCTCTGAGACAAGTAGGGTTGCGGGAAGCGGGACACTGCTGCAATATTGGTATCTAGGTATTTTCCGATTTTGGTAGTCCTGTTTTAAAATCAATCAATCAATCATACTGCCTAGCCTTTTCCCAACTATCTTGGGGTCGGCTTCCAGTCCAACCGGATGCAGCTGAATACTAGTATTTCACATGCAGCAACTGCCCATCTGACCTCCACAACCCAAAAACTAGGTAATATGATATCCCTTGGTAAGACCGGTTGTCAGACTTTCGGGCTTCTGACGACCCGTAACGACTATCAAAGACCCATGAATGACAACCGGGACCAACGGCTTAACGTGCTTTCCGAGGCACGGAGGTGTCTCGATATGTAAAGATGGTCTTACTGGGCTGTTATTACTTAGTCACGAACTCCTCGTTTTAAAATAACGATGTTAGGAACAAAAATAAAGTTACAATGAGACATCATTGTAACTTACTTTTGTCATCATGAGTGAGATACCTGAGATACAGGTTTATTCGTAGTTCAGGTAGAATCCAATTATTATATACCTTAACCTCTAACTTAAGGCCCTATTTTGTAAATATATATGTAAATCAATTATTTCAATAAACTATTTCAAACAATCATCGATATATCTGTGCTTAGAATCTGAACCCACCGTAATGCACCTAACGCAACCCGATTTTTGAGCATCCTAAAAAACATGATTAAAAACGTTCAGGAACAACACAAAAGCAGTCTTCCTTCACGCAGACCACCACCTCTAGCAACCATACAAACACGATTACAAATTCCCCATCCAATCAATATCGCATAAGTTTTTCATGTCCTGAAATTCAGGACGCACTCCTGACAACCCTGAGTCAGCCGCAAGCGATTTGTCAAGAGCGGGCCGTGAGCCGTGATTTTCCAAATAATTTTTCGCTAACCCTTCACGAGCTTTTAACTTCTTCCACTGGTCCTGAATGCGCTTTCAAATTAAGCTGCTTTTTTGTTCCATTTTGCTCCGTCTGTATTGAAATTGTTGATGTTTTATTAAACAATGGTATTTGGATTGGTGATTTTGTTTTGGAAGATTAATTTGTGAAGAATTTGTGTGTTGAATGTTGGTGATTGTTTTTTTATGTGGGAAAGTAAGGTTGTCTAGTAAACACTGATTTGGAATAGATACTAAGCTTTAAACAAGGCTCTTGGATGTAAATGAAAATCTTCATAATAAAATACAACAGACGTAGATATATTTAGTAACCTATTCCTAAAGATTCATACAAAACCCTGTAAGAAATCGACACAGTGTTTCACCTCTCAACGAGGTATATTCAGGCTGACGATTGACTTGTTGTTCTGTGATGGATTTCCGCCAAGTCACGCCTGAATCAATTAAATATCTAAATAATATATTACGACAGTATTCAATCCTACATTATACGGAAAGAACTTTATGTAATGAAAACGCTTGCAACAATGAATGTGCCAATCTGCCAATAAAAAGCTCTAACTTTGTTAACAGCTCTTCTACAAAGTCACAACACAATTTCAGCCCTATCATGTCGACACAACTCAATACAGTGCTCACAGCAGGCACGATTTCAAAGCGTGACTACAAACACGATCAAAAAGGAACGGGGCACAAAACTAACCCGGATTCCGATCAAAACTGTGTAACCCACTAATGAGGCCATAAAAATTCACGAAAATCATGAAAACTACGATAAATGCAACGCCGATCCGCATTCACATCGCATGACGGCGCCACCGCCCGATCACTTCAATAAATCATCGCTTACGAATAATTTCCAATGTATATTTTGTCGATAATTTAAAAACCGTTTAAATTACCACTAGTTTACTATAAACCGGTTTTAAGTTGTGAAAGAGCAAATAAGTAACTCAATTGTAAGGTCAGGAGTTATGCGGGCGGCTCACGAACTGCAGCGCAGCCAGATTATTCCGTGAGTGGTGCAAGTTTAATGTAATTAAATGGTTCATTCATAATATATTTAATTTCGTTTTAATACGCATTACCAGTATCAAAGAAACGATGAATGGACTGTGTGAAAGATGATATAAAAAAAGAAAGAAAAAACATTTATTTAACACAGACTAACATACAGGCACACAAAATAACATACAGTAGATAATATAGAAAGAGACAAAGAGAAAAAAACAGTGAGCTAGAAAGAGAGATTACCGAGATGAAGACTAATAGAGAAGTATGGATGAAAGGGACATGTTGCGCCTACCACAAATAAATCGGGATACGGGCAGGAGAACAGGAATGATGACGTATTACCGGTACTAAGATATTTATTCTTACTTCTGTACAGAAAAGCTGTCGAATTTCACTTTAATATTCCTATTACCTATTTGTAAATGTCTGTTTTTTCGAGTGACTTGACTATCATACAGTCGTTTTATCACGATCAAGTCTATGGTCAGTCAACCTGCAATAGAGTAGGCTCGAACATTTGGGCCTTAATTAATCCCTTAAGCCTTAATTATCACGTTGAACATTCAACTTGATAATTAATACAACTTCATTACAGCTTTCTTATAACCCTACTAAATTAAATTACCATAATGTGAACCTCTTTTAATTAAAAGAAATTAGTAGAAAAAAATAATTAAAGAAAAGTCCTATTTAATTAAATCCGCCAAACAAAACTTGTACAAAGAAAAAAAAAAGAAATGGTTCGAGCTGGAATCGGCACCGCTCGCCTGACAATACCAACTTAAAAAAGATATTGAACATTAATTGCATTCTAACGTCATGCAATATGGCCACACACACGGCGCGAATACTTCTGTTGATCGCCGATTGTGATAATGTTGATAAAGTCATTTTATTTCAAGAACTATGTCATTTACTTTTACTGAATTATTTTTGTGGGAATGCGACTACAGGATTTTATTTTTATTTATTTATTAAAAAATTAAGCACAAGTTAAAAAAAAATGCTGTACAAATGCCTGAGGCAATTTCTACCAGTCAACCCTAGCGTGATGCAGAGACAAAACATGGCAGGTGCAACTTATGGGATAAATAACTCGAAAAGAATAATTAATACTAGTAATACATAGATATTTAGAGGCACGAGGAACAGGGTTTAAACTTCATTCATCCTCTATAGAAAAGGGAGGATCCTTCAACCAGACGGGTGTTGTATCTGGCGGGCAACTGCCCAACGATTGATGTCAGGAAGTCTTATATATTTGGATTGCGCGGTAAACTCTAATTGCGCGATGCAGGATTTGTGTGACATCAGGACTTTGATGCGTTCAAGTTCGCATGTGGCGCTGTAGATGCCGCAGTTACATACATAATTACAAATAAACAGAATTAACTTTGTCAGGAGAAATTACGATATGTAGAGGAGAAAACAAACCCAGCAAATCAACGCTGCAATGAACCTGCCAAAAAAAATGGTATTTGTCAAAAAAAAAACTTATGTTTGATAGTAGATAGGCTAAGAGTGTAGTAAAAGATAATAAAAGCGTCTCGTTAAGCTGATATCAGACACTTGACTCGATTGAATGTTAATTATTGCTTCATTCCACTTCCACATTACACCGACATACGTGCATTGGAATGATCGTCCATCTGCTCCTGTCATATCTTTTTTCAATCATTCGGTAGGCGAGTGGAAGATGAAGTGCCAAAATCCAACATCGTTGCACAGGTTTAATAATGAATTCATATTTCACTTTGATTCATTTTGTGTTCGACTGAAAAATGCCGAATGAAAATGATCAAAAAGTGAAGCGCCAGATATCTGCTTTAACAAAATGAATAGCGACATACTCCTTTATGTTCGTTATACAAAATCTATGTATATAAAAATATCGTGTCACGGTGTTTGTGTTCGCACTCCTCCGAAACGGCTCGACCGATTTTTATGAAATTTTGTATGTATGTTTGGTAGATATGAGAATAGGTCGTAAAGTATACTTCACTACCGGTAGGTGATTAGGGTGTGCCTAACCAGATTTTTTTATTTATAGGTGTGAAAATGTGGAAAAAGCTGTACGGTATATAGGTAGGTAGGTAGGTAGGTATGTAGGGTAGGTAGGATAGGTAGGGTAGATAGGTAGGGTAGATAGGTAGGGTAGGTAGGAAGGTAGGTAGTATAAAGTATAAAATTTACACCACAAGCGGCGACAGACATTTACTGTACTAAGGCCACATTCATTCACAGCATTGTTTCATTTGATCTATATCTATTTCTATACATATTATAAATTAAAGCCACTTTTCGTGTCTGTTTGTGTGACCGCATTGTTCTTCGAAACTTTGTAACGGATTTTTATGCGGTTTCTACATCATTTGGAGAATCTATTCGGAAAAGTTGATGTGTATAATAAATTAATGTTAAACGTAAATATAATATAGAAATCGCGGTGTTTTGTCAATTCGGAATAACTGTGTGAAGCAGGGTTGGCTCACGAGTATTAAATAAATAAATTAAACAACACATACATAGCATGCCTGACCTTCTGACTTAAATTCTACACTTCAATAATAATTACTTCTACCCAGCACGGCATTTTCACAAAAGCAAATGAAATACAAACTACCCGCCAGTCGGCTGAAAAAAGAATCTTCAGCGGAAAAAGCCTGATACGAAAAGTTCATTAGAACTCTTTCTTTTTCTAAAGAAATCCGCTCGACGATTATGGAACTCACGATGCAAGGTACGGGCAATTTTCTTGTTTGAAGCCTTTTCGATGTTTCCTTTCCGGTTCACTTAGATCATTTTGTTTTTATTTTAGATTCGAGTTTTTGTTTTTTTTGTGAGGGATTTTGAAGTGGAGGAAGTTGGAAAGTTCTATGCAACCTTGGCAATTCTAGGAACATGAACTTTAATGAAGCAATAAAGTGTACCTAACCGTCAAAGTTTTAAAAGGTATATGATAAAATCCAATTATCTTTTGCAACTTCATTATATCATTCTCATTCTGCCTAGGCTTTTCCCAGTCATGTTGGGGTCGGCTTCCAGTCTAACCGGATGCAGCTGAATACCAGTATTTCACATGGAGCGACTGCATATCTGACCACAACCCAGTAACTGGATAATACGATACCCCTTGGTAAGACTGGTTGTCAGACTTTCGGGCTTCTGACGACTCGTCACAACTGTCAAAGATCCACGCATGACAGCCGGAACCAACGGCTTAACGTGCTTTCCGAAGCACGGAGGAGTCTCGGTATGTAAAGATGGTCACCCATTTACGGTCCAATCCCGGCAAGTGCAGCTTAACCTGATGGATCGATCCGTGCGGCTGTTATTACTTAGCCACGAGCTCCTCCATTTTTCATTCATTATATCATTCTATCTTGCCATAATCGTTGTATACATAGACGAAAGAAGTTTCGTTTTGTTAGTGCCACAGATTCACAAAAACACCTATTTCACTCTATGTATTATTATCTTCACAAGCGCCACTAAGTACTTACAGAAGGTACGTACTCCATCACTGCACTTATCAATCCCAGTCAACTATATTTAAACCACATACCAAATGCAATGCTTAATAACAGCTTTACCAAACATACTTCAACTCTTCAATCTTCAACAAAACGAGCAGTTGAAACCTATTTTAATAATCCCCCATCCCCCTTAATTAACACCCCCATTTACCCCATGACATTCTCCTTTTCCCCATAGACTGGACTGAAGCCATCGGTCATAATTCAAAGTAAGCACGTGCTTAAGCAATTACTTAGCAATAAAACCACGTCGTTACTGTAATATGTTATAACTTAATTATGACGTCAGAATGCAAGACTGGAGTTAGCTAGCTTTTATGACTTTTTGTTTTGATGTTCGGATTTAGATGCAGTTGGTTGCCAGTTAAGAGCGTGCGTTCTGAAAGTGGGCAACGTCGCAAATAGATGTCAAATATAACGCTGTTTTGATTAATTTGGCAAAATTAATGTATGAAAATATGAAATATGGCTAACTAGTGAACTAGAATATTGACTATGAAATGCAATAATTAATATCGTAACACCGAATATTTAGTTTTAGATGTAAAAAAAGTATTTGGAAACTTTCCAAACGACTTTTTTACACCTAAAACGGTTACAACATCAAATTCAGAGCTATAATTGCAATTCGATATTTGGATTTTTTTCATAATGATGAGTACAATGACCCCAGAGGGTGCCCATGAATTAAATTTCACCTGGTATATAAGGTGTTTCAAAAATTAAAACGATTAAGTTTACGGAGTGGCTGTCTCAAACTTAGTGGTCTAAAGGAAAATGCGGTAAAGCGAAGGGGTACACCTATCATTAAAAAATTTAAAAAGTAGGATATTCTGAACAGTTCAGAAAATTTCGCTATTATTATTTTCAAGAAATGTACACTTCCACTTGGATTTTTCGATCCGAGACACCCTGTATAAGGGGCAACATCAGGTATTAGGTGTACTCCTTCACGTATAGGAGACCACAGCATGTACAATAAAGTTAACAACTATGAAAACAAAGTTAAAATATGAGTAATAGTTAAAATAGTTAAAGAGAAATTGTTCTATCATTGATTTTGTCCAGTACTGAACAAAATTTAATTCTCAATTCTTTATTGCATTCCATAATGTTGATTAAAACAGTTGGTAGGCTTAAAATTAAAGACACAATTATGGACCCTGTCGGGCACAGCATAGTAGAAGAGAGGACGAAGAGCGCTCTATTGAAGAGCGTTATTATTTAAGTAAGTACGAGTATATAATCTGGTTTTATTTATTTTCATTTAATTTTTTAAGTAAATATTTTGGCTTTATTTCATTAAGTTATAAAATACCAGCTTGAGTAAGTAGGTCTTTGTTATTCTGTTGTTCAGTATTTGTTTAAACAATTTTTTTGGTTATTATACTCAATTTTAGCACGATTTTTTATTTATTTATGACTAGAATGCATTATTACTTTAAAATAATTTATTACACACCACACAACTCTAATTTTTAACCAGATAATCCACCTTCTTACTAAAAATATACACTCCCTGTTATTTCTAATAAACGTGACCTGAATATCATAGAAGTCTTCAAAATCCACTTTTAAAATATATACGCCGTTACAGCTGAGTCATCCACTAATGTAATTTATCAAGAGAAATAGGGGCAGGTACACACTTTATAGAACAACCTACGTAGATTGTTTCATTAAAATAATAGTATGTTATAATGATAGTTAACCGTAATTCAGGGCAATGTATCGAGGTCTAGTTTTAGGCTTATTTTTTTAATTTTATAATATATATTTATTATTTTTCTTTTTTTACGGACGTTTTTAACGCTCTGCATCGTTCTCACATGTATAATTTCAACATAACCAATATTATGTAACCATATTTTGATTTAAAAGAGTGTCCGTGGAGTTTCTTGAGTTCTTCTCCATAATGTACCTACTACGCTTTGGAATGGGCAACTAGCTGCATCTTTCTGACTGACCGATCCCGAGACAAATCAAAAGTGCCTGTATTTGGTTTATTTCAAATAAATGCTTTGATTAAAGTTCTAATTCTGTAGTAGGTAAGATCGTCCTAAAAAAATACAGAATTGTATTTTTTTTGGGTCTTAATGTATTTTTAACACTTGGTTAAAAATACATGAAGGGCCTATTCAATCGTCTGATAACTTTTGTTTGAAGAATAAATATCGCACGCTTAATGTAATACTTTCAAAAAAAATCTGCAAGCATGACGGAGAACTACAATTACGACAGTTTGACAGCTTTTGTATACAAAAACTTCAGATAAAAGTTGTCCGACTATTTAAAAATCAGCCCTAAATTATAATATAGTAGTAAGATATAACAAAAATCATGTAAATGTTTACTCAAGGTTTGAATACAAGCGTAGCACAAGTCTACGAAACGCCTACGGCGTAGCATGTTCGTAGCAGCGTAACCACAAACTACAGCGCGTAGCAACGAAAAAATAAAACACAATTTTTACAAGGAACAATAAGTTTAAAAATAAAACATAAAAGTACATCTCGTATTTTATTCTTTTAGAAAATGACCGGTCAAGTCAAAAGGTAAAATTAACTTTCCAATTATTACAGAACCTGTATTAAAAAAGTATAATCATTAGTCAAAGAAAGCCCATTAGCTGTAGCAGTCACCTTATTCAAGGTGTAATTACTCAACTTCTCAGTTCCGATTCCGATTTAATTATGAAAAATGTATTTCTACTTTTTACTGTTAAGTTTTTGTTGTAGTGACGTCACGAGAAGACAAATTGTTCTATTTAATGTTTACTTAGAAGTTTTAAATTTCACGAACGAGCAGGATTTCATGAATGTTTCATTTTCATGCAAGTTTTATCAGTAATATTGATTATTACACATGGGAAAAAAGAATTGAGTAGGTATATAATTATGAACATTAAATTATGTGATACGTGTTTTCGATAAGTCTTGTAAAAGATTTGCCAAAAACATTCCTTGTTCATATCATGAAAATCAAACTACCACTACTTGTTACTACTACTTGTTTTAGAACTTTTGTTCACTTTTTTGACATTATTGACAAAGTTTTCTACATGTTTTGTATACTAACTAGTCTTAGCAATTTGTTTTAAAGAGTAGGTTCTTATACTAAATAAAAACAAATAATCATTCTTTTGATTTCTTATTCCTTTATTCAATAAAGATAGGTAGGAACCACCAAATATAAATTAATAATTTAAGAGAAAACCAAAAAGTAGGTACCTAACTGAAACATTTTGATTAAATTAGAAAACTACAATAACCGAATTTTCTAACCATAAGAAAGACCCAAGAGGAGGACTAAAATATTTAATTTAATAATTTAAAAACTATACCTAATTCACAACCAAAAAGATTAATTAACCTAACCCACAAAAACTTGCAACAATAACAATAAAAGTTATAAAACCCAAATACGACAAAAAAGTAAACAACATCACAGACACACTAATAATTATAAATAGAACAGATTACTATATTTTTGAAATGAGCTAATTAAGCCCTTTCAATACGCAACAAAGTATTTTTTATTTATTTTTTAAACTCTTGGCTTCATGTCCTCTAGAGGGTGCCATATTTAATGTTATGTCAGCGGACGATCAAAACGCTTCCAACGATACCTCATTTGTCACATTATGATGCGTACTTTAGATGTTATGAGGGAGCAGATGAACATACATTCATACATACATACCGGTCAAAATCATAACCCTCCTGTTTGCTTCGCTGTAGTCGGGTAAAAATTCATTCAAATACCTCAAGTTGGGACGATATCAATTAGGAGGCCGACTCGCATGCAATGCCTACTGATGTAGACATATATCTTCGATGCATTGCTGAATACCGATCCAACGGTTGTGCGTTGCTAAACGGTGATATATTGGAGAGAATTTGCGAATTGGGTATTTAGAACGATAGGTATAAAAGGTTGAATATCTATACTTATAATAAATCTGTAGAAGTGAAAATTCTGTACATTGAAAATATCAAAAAAATAAATGGCAGGGGGTGTTACTAGACCGACACCGAACCCAAAAATTTGATTACAATTTTTTTTGTCTGTCTGTCTGTCTGTCTGTTTGTTCAGGCATCACGCAAAAACTACCGGTTCGTTTACGATGAAACTTGGTATAATTATTCTTTAATATCCTGGGCACCACACTGGGTACTTTTTATCCCGGAAAAGTATCCTATCCTACGGTTGGGGGGTTTCAAAGTTTGTATGGAAGAATTTTAACGCGCTGTCCGATTAACTCGAAACTCAATATTTATACTTAAACCCAAAAATGAAGAATAACGTGTATCAGGATTTTTCGAAATTCAACCCCTAAGGGGGTAAAATAAGGGATGAAAGTTTGTATGAAAAATCTTATTCCTTGAGGTAATAAACATGAAACTTCGCACGAATAGTTATCTAAATAAATTATAAAGTTTGTATTTTTTTGTTTTTCTAAATTACCCCCTATAGGGGGGTTGGGGGGTGTCAGTGTTTGTATGGAAGAATTTTAACGCGCTGTCCGATTAACTCGAAACTCAATATTTATACTTAAAACCCATGGGGATGTATGGGTAATTTCCGACACTCACGCGGGCGAAGCCGCGGGCAGCAGCTAGTTAATACTAAATTAGAAGAGAAAGTGTCTATGTTAAGGGTTTGGTTTCCGAACTTAGTCCCTAAGGTGGACCATTGTGCGTGGAGAAAAAGTGTCTCTGAGCGGATGTTTTCACTGCTTATAGTGGATGCTCCGAGGTAGCCCACGAAATTCAAATTTTATTACGTATTTGCCATTTTTAGGTCAGTATCAGGTTGTATGTTGATCTAAATATGATTTGCGACTGTATCAGATATTTATTTATAGAATTATTCATAAAAATCATCAATATAACTCTCTAAGTTCATATAATCCTATTGAATGACTATTTCATGAAATCATGATATTTGAGGATTATTCTAACTTAAGGAGTTGTATTGCTGATTCTATTGATTATAATTCTGTAAAGCCATATTTGTTACGGACCATTCACCTTAACCAATTTTAATGAATTTTGACACAAGGGTGACACAGGGGTGGTCTTATCGCTAAAAGCAATCTTTTACAGACAACCTTTGGATGGATTCAAGGGAGAAGGAGAGACAATACTGCAGGTAGTCAGTGGTGTATCATTTACTTATACAATAAATGCATACACACATAAGGCATATGCTTATCTATATAAATATAAATAAACATAAATAATAAACACGAAGATTGTATGGCAAAATAAATTGAAAATTGCTGAAAGTTTAAAGGATGAAAAAGAATTAACTCAACAATATTTCATTGGTAGAATAGAATAGAATAGACAACATTAGGTAACATATATAGTAAAATAATAGACTTTTAGGATACAGGTAAATACCATCCCCACTGCTAACCACCCTACGGAAACACACCAGACATCCCATCAATAAATTATAATGATTTTCCAATGACATTGCAAGCGCGTAACTTCCAAAATTCCTATATTTTGCAGTACTTATCGGCAAAATAACAAGAAAATGAGCCATTTACAAACATGCCTATAATATATGTGCAAATATTTTGTTATTTTTATACTGTTATAAAAGTTTATTAGGCCCTCAAATAGACAAATGTTAACATACACATTTTATGAATCATTACACCTCTTTTATTAATCCTGAAGAGTATAGTGGTACTTTTATGACATGTCTTTATTATGACAACATTATTTTTATGTTGTTACAGCTAATGGTTTGCTTATTTTTGGTATCTTTTTTAACCAAACTGGGAATCTCTTGTCCTGAATCTCACCTGATGGTAAACATTCATCATGTTACAGTATAAGTATCGTTTAAAATCAGATACTTGTTAACGTCATGCCTTTCTTCAATCGAAGCTTCTGAACGATTACTTACTTACTTTAAATATACATGTTTGTCCACTTTAAGAATATAATTTCTTTATTAGAGCTACCAAGACAACAAGATTGTTAGTAAAATTTACGACTATGTTAGTAAACGTAGACTCAAAATCTCTCATGGGATTTCACAATGGTGACCATTGTGAAATCCCATGAGAGATGGCACAACAGTGACCCACGTATACACAGTCCAAGCGGCATTATGAACTCCATAAATGATATGTGTTTTTTTCTCTTTGATCAAACGCGGACCGGTGTAAAACTAAAACAATATACAATATTATCAACACCGACCCAATAATATACTTAACTCTTATCTAATTTCCTTTCTTAATAAATCCTTTTCTTTAAAACCAGAATAAACTCCCCGCAATCTTGCTGCAGGGGTACAAAGGTACCCCAGTTTTGCAAGAGGGTACACAAAAGTACCCCGGCCTTGGAAGAAGGTGTATAAATGTACCCCAGTCCCAGTACAGTATCCCAAATCAATTAGCGGAGCCGCTTCGCAATTTAATTGCAACGAGCTAAGTGTAACGCGTGCCGCGAATTTCAATAGGCTAGAATTGAATTAGGTTTTATTGAAGTTTCGCTAGGTTTGGCGTAGGAATAGCAGGCTGTGCTGCACTGTGAGGTAGCTTAGTGGTTATAATTTATATGGATTGGTGGTTTTTATAACTGAACCATAACGATGATAGCAGAAAAATAAATTGTCGAAAAAACTCAATCGCCGCAAATCAATTAAGCGATAGTTGTTTTATTGATTTGATTTTTGATAGTTTATTTCTCCATTTTTTGTGTGTTCATAATTATAAGAAGCACGATTATAAAAATTGTGTACAGATTTGAAGTCTAAAGACGATACCGATATTGTTTTTAAATAAAATTCTGATTAACGCCAGATAGCTTTTATCGAGGAATAATTCGAACTTCAATTCTAATCCACAGATAAAAAAATGTATATATTTATTTTTAATTTTTTTTTATTAGCCTACATTGTCCCATAAAAATATATAGATTTGAAAAAATCAGACCTTAATTGGTGAAAATTCAAATGTAATTAGTAACAATTATTTCAAGCTTTATCTACAACAAACACATCAGTTAAACTAATACATAACATCACGCCTGTAATCCTCAAAAGGATAGGCAGAGGTGTGTTACACCTTTTTATTTTACACCTATAGTACCCACATTTCACCAGTACCCAATCTTATTAGTAAATAAATTGACGACACACCCTCTAAAAAACCTCCATCAGCATTACCAATCTCCTCTCGAAACCCTCACCTATTAGGACGCACTAGAACTAATTTATGGTCACCCGACATCGCAATCAGATCGCCATGAATTGCGGCGACGGACGAGACCTCTGTCCCACGCCAAATATATCAGTATCCCTTCGAAATGGAACGTGAGACCACAATTAGAGAGACTGGTAATGCATTGAGGAGACTGATTAGTTTTTGATTGGATGTTTTAAATATTTAACGTTTCTACCTAAAGTTGTTGTTGTAATTACCGTGATTAGTTAGGGATTTTATTTCTATTAGTATTCAGCTGCATTCGGCTGAACTGGAAACCGACCCCAACATAATTATATAGTTGGGAAAAAGCTATGATGATTATAAGATGAGGACTCTAACATACCGGGTGTATTAAGTTTATATAAATAAGATAAAATACTTGTGATTGGCGAGCAATAAGATCGTGAATTTAACTCCTGCCTACATATTTCAATTAACAAACATAGACAGTGAACCGTATGATCTTTTTTTTTTGCCACAGCGGGTAACTCCTTTTAAAAATAGTGTAACGTGCCCCTTGATACCTTATTATGAATCAAGCTGACGCATGATAATAAGAAGTCCAATAGCTGCATAAGACAGTGACGCAATAATATCTCAAATCCCTTAAAATTTGAACCCCCAAACACGAACGCTGAGCGAATCAATTCTATACGGACTGAGCTCAAACACTATCGCTAATAGAAACCAATCTAGCGCTCGCTTAGCAAACGAATAGGTACATAAATCAAGCTAGTCAAATAAGCCGGGCGAATCTAGGGCTGTGATGTAGCCAAACAGCGCCAGTCAGCTCCTAGCCTCAATGACCCTACAAATTATAGGCTCGGGTAGTGTTGTTCCGTGTTTGCCGATATCCCGGGATCTGTGGGACTCCACTATACTTAATTGTAACATTATTTATTGGTCGTAAATAAATAGAACAGCTTTTTGTGTTTTGATAAATGTAGATAGAAGATGGACACTTCTTTATCTTTAAACAATAAACATATTCAAATAAGCAGAATATCCATTTATCACAGAGAATATTTGCGTTAGAAATACGTGTAAATACAATATTCTGATGAGATCTACCAAATTGCCAGCTTTAATTTTCATGTTTTATCGTCAATTGTGTTGACCTTCATCTGAATACACAGAATTTTCAGCACATTATATCAAGCTTCATAAAATATACATATTACGTGAACAAAACTCAATTAAAACGATTTAAAAAATACAGATTCAAAACTACTTACAAGTTTTGAAAAATACGTATTCAATTTTATAAATTCTATCAAAACGTCGGGCGATATTAAAAATCGGTTTGATCTCGGATCCCGCGACTAATCCCGGGAAATATCCGCTTAGCCCGACCGTCGGGAATGGAGTGTTTGTCGAATACTGAACAGCGTCCCCGTGAACGACAATATTTTGTTTCAGTGCGTGTAGACTAGCTTTATTGACTGTGGAGTGCTGACTCCGCTTAATATGAACACGGACAAAGGGTATTTTCTAAGGGTAGAATGTTAACGTTTTATGTGAACATGATATTGAAGTGGGGCGAAATGAAGTCATGTTTGACGTCAGACAGATAATATCGTGTCTGTTATTGTTTTAGACATGTTATTCTTCGAAAAGAGTTGAACTAGATCCGAATTTAATGTTTAATTTTATGTTCAAAATAAAGATACCTCGTACGCACCAATTTTGTTAATAAAATACAAAAATACGTCAGCACTGTGTATTTTCACGCAAGAAAAATAAAAACACCATATCAGGATCCATGTCTCTAACGGTACTCGTAGCTAAAATTCTATAATTAGAATAATATTATAAATGTGAAAGTGAGTTTGCTCATTTGTTACGCTTTAACGCTAAAACGGCTGACCGGAATTCGATGAGGGGCATGGAATTTTTTATCCCGGTAGTACGTTCCCGAGGGATCATTTCCGACCTCCACGAGGGCGAAACCTCAAGGAAAAGCTGGTATCAAAACAGACGACAACGTAAATTCGTCTTTAATTATGTTTACAATCACCAATCTCTTTATCAAACATGGCGACCATTATCACAATCTCTGACAGTCCAGTCATTCATAAAGATACTCTACTTCAACTATCAACATTGTACATTCTGACACTATCAATACCGACACCGTAACTTAGAACATACATACATATACGCCTTTTTCCCATGGGGATCCCACTGGGGCAGAAACTAAAGAAATCCACCTGCTACGATCCTTACAAACTCCTTTTGCCTCGTTAACGTTCATACATCTGGTCATACACGCACGCCGGTTGCGAGTACTACGCACCTGACCTTTCTGAAGAACATCCCCAATAAGGTCACTATGTCCTCCTAGTGCGTCCCCTCCCGGCGTTTCCACTCACACTTGCCTTGTAAATACATTTTGTTAGTCGCTGTTCATTCATCCTCTCAACATGACCAAACCATCTAAGCATACTCTTTTCAATTTTTGTAACCTAAAACATAACATAACATAACATCACGCCTGTATTCCCCGCAAGGTTAGCAGGGGTATAGTAAATCGACCTTTTGCCAGTTATTTTTAAGTCCCACCTAACAGGAGGCGAGCCTATTGCCATCAATCAAATACATACAATGTATACATGGAGATTGTACCTTAAACATATTCCTAATAATCATTTTTTTTTAAACCAAGAAATACCATTGACAAGCTGACACCATCAATACAGACACTAACTTTAAACATATTCCTGTCACTTAAAACTTAAGCGGAATGATGATCATCGTATCCGAAGCCTCTCGACATGTAAATTGAAATTTTAATTGACAGATCCGATACCGTTCCGTGGATTGGAAGTGTGTCAAAATTATAAAAGCAAATCGTGTCGACGTTGCAGTAGGGAGGGAATCGATCCGGTCTCAATTAAAAAATACCGACTGACTAATGCAACTCGGGGATTTGTTCCGTGAGTTTATGTGCTTGCGTTGATAGATTCTTGAAAGGAATCTGTTTGTTGATTTTGTATGGGTTTTAAACGAGATTTGAGAAAGATGAGAGGTTTATTAATAATAATAATCATTTGGTGGTTGGATCAAAGGCCTGATTCACAAGGCAATACTCCTCGATACCTACGGCTCGCACCATGAGGAGGTTCCTGTCTCTGGAGCGCTAACCACCGGTAACTTGGACCCTCCTCCCGACACGTCCGGCGGGACACACTATAGGACACATATTTTTAAATGTTTTTTTTAGTTTTTTTTTTTTTAAATATCCAAAAGTGTCTTTTATACGGTAATAAATCGAATAAACGAAATAATAATAATCATTTTATTTCAGAAAAACTTACATAATTTGTTAGTAAAAATTGTTTGGATAAATAATGAACGAGCAGGCAATCATATTTACCCGCAAAAAATTCACGAGACAATTCGAGCTGCCCCGCCTGCAGCAGCGACGCAAACACGCTTACGTCTGGTCGCTGGGAAGCCATCAGTGTGCTTATGATCATAAGGAGGTGTGTAATGGTTGTAAATATATTATTAAATTCAAACCTAATATTTTGCATGCCGTAAGGCAAAATGTAGCGGGAAAATTTTCAAATATTCCAACTTATATGTATACCTACATTATAAGCAAATAAATGATTTCTTTCTTTCTTTCTATATGATCAGGTGTTGGAGATGTTTCCTGTTTTTGGAAACATTGTCAGTAGAATTAGCTCTAAATGTATATTATTTGGTTTGTTCTTTGTCATTAGGGTACAAATCTGCCTAACCATTCGGGAATCACATGCGTGATGTTGTTATTCGAAATGATAAACTTGTTTTGTTAAACCCTTTTTTGCGAATAGAACCTTACGGCCATTTCTAAACAAGAAGTACTTAGTAAAAGCAAAGCACACCCGTTAATGTTTACGATACGAGTTCCTTAAGTTTGAAGTGCTAACGAGCATGTAGGTATATTAAGAAATCTAATTTGTAGACATAACACACCTAACATAATATACCTATAAATACTATCTATTGTGTGTACCTACATAAATAATACAACAAATAAAGCTCGCCCCCTATTGCATGCGACTTAGACATAACTGACGAAATGAGAGTGTACTATAGGTGCACCTCTGCCTAAGAATCGGGGAATGCTGGCGTGATGTTATGTTTGAATAATATAAAGTTAAAGTTTAAATCTCTCAACCGCTACTAGTGCGTCAATTTAACACTCAATGTAACCTATAAATTAAAATAGAAAAATCTAACGTTTGTAAACATCCTTCATCATAATCTCAGTCTTCCAATAAGCCACATCAACACTTTATTTACAACCCCATCTCATCCAAACCACATAAATAAAGGAGCCTCTCACACAACAGCCACTAAAGCGCCAATAAAATCGCCAGACTTACTTCGGCAAACCTTTCAGATCCCAAAAATGTAATGCTAACTAGCATAATCATAAAAGAAATCTAAGTTACTGTAAGGCTGCATCATCCCACTACTGGCAAAAGGCCTCTCCCTATGACTTCCAGGAAATCTAAGTTGTTAACATAAAATAAATTAAATCTACATGAAATTAGAAACCTCTAACTCAAGTTAACATCCTTCATCACATTCCTAGTAGCCAAATAAGCTACATCAACACTTAATTTACAACCCCATCCCATCCAAAACACATACATAAAGGAGCCCTACACTACAGCCACTAAAGCGCCAATTACTCAATAAAATCGCCAGACTTACTTCAAATAAATGGCGGCAAACCTTTCAGAATCGCTAGAACTTCACACACTCGCCAATCGGATCGGCACTCATCCGTCAGCGCTAATTCGAGTCTTCTATCTCGATCAAACTAATCGCATCGATAAATACTGTGCCAGTATCGATTCGCGAATCGAGTGATTTAATCGAGAATTACACCGGTCATGTTAATTGGTGCTGGCTATTCGTTTGAATGTAATTTACGCGTGTTTCGGCTCGTGTTGGCTAATGATGTGGCACTAATTAGGTATAAAATGAGTTAGGTCGATTGGGTATCGATTTGAGGTGCGAGAGTTTTGGTTTTGATGTCGTTCGTTCTAATTTTGTAACTGTTTGCCTTAGCGAGATTGATTTTCCAGGAAAGTATTAATGAATGTGCTGATTTTCTTGGTTCCCTATCCATTTGCATAAAATTTTAAGACATAATATAACACGGCATACTTTTGTTTACCCTAACAATATTTACGCATAATATTACTTTCGCATATCAGCAAACGCATAACTATTTTAAGCATAATTTCTCCAGTCATAATAGTGTTTAAGCATAACATTCAAAAGCATAAATATTTTCATTTATATTCTAGTAGTTTCTGGCACTTCGCCGGCCGCTGCCGCGGCACCGCTCGCTTCGCTCGCTCGGCTCGTGCGTAGGAGGTCACAGTTCTAACCTAACCTAAACCAACTAACATTACGCCTAGTAACATTATGCGAATTAAAATTATGGCAAAACAAATTATGCAACAAGATAATTATGACAAAAAAAATTTAGGCCAAAAAAAAATTATGGCAAACAATTATTAGACCAAAAATACTTATGCCAAAATCGTTATGCCAAAGAATATTAGGAAAAAAAACATTATGCGAAAAAAAGGGGTCCCAGCGTCCACACTCGGCGTGGCAACACGTCGTGTTCGGGTTCGCGACAAGTCAATCGTCATCCTGAGGATGCCACGCTGAGAGGTGAAACACGTGTCGATTTCGTACAGGGTTTTTTAAGACTCCTTAGGAATAGTTAAGCGGAATAGTTACTTAATATATCTACGTCTGTTGTGTTTTATAAAGGAATCTATTTACATTTGAGAGACCTCTGACTACTGTAAAGTAATCTAGACTTTAAATGCTCTGAAATCACTAACACACATCGAGCAAGCATGGTTATGCACACACTCAGTTCTTCTTTGGAAGTAATCCGAACTTAAAAGTCACCTAAGATCACCAACACACGGTGGGAAAGCGTGATGATCAACATTTTAATTAAAATTATGTTAAAATTTAAATTTAAATTATGTTAAAATTTAAATTTAAATTATGTTAAAATTTAAATTAAAAAATATGTCATATGCCCTAACCCAGGTCAACCCATTAAAATCAACAACAACATCAACATCAACATACTCTTTCCTTTTCTATCTTTTTCGTTTGTCCACTTTGTCTTCCACTGGGACTTTCCCCAATAGGTCTAGACTGTAATAGACTCTAGATTCATCTATCTTGCTACTGTAAATGTCGCGCTTTCTAGTGAGTTGTTAGGCAATTAAGTTTTAGTCTATTTAAGTACTTTATGTGTTTCTTACGCCGGCACTTGCTGCCGCGTGGTTAAGAATTTAGTTCTGTAACTGTTCCCATGGGTGACATATTGTAGGAAGGCAGGGACGTATTTAACAAAGAAAGCAACAAAAAACCTCCGCCTGGCTCGGCGTTCCTGCCGTTGTGTGTGTGTGTTCTAGGTTCGATTCACAGGGCGAGCAAAGTGTTATTGAGTTTTTGCATTAGGAATTTCTCAGTAGCAGCCTGGAGTCGAGATTTGTGCCCGGTTGATGGCAATAGGCTCGCCCCCTATTACATGCGACTTAAACATAACTGGCGCAATGTGGGTTTACTATAGGTACACCTCTGCCTAACCCTTCGGGAAAAGAAAGCGTGATGTTATGTTATTTTAAGCAACAAAAACATTAAAAAAATAAGTCCAGCCTATTATTGTCCCATTGCAGGGGCCTCTTCTCATACAGAGAAAGCATGAGCATTAATCACCACGCTTGCCCAAGACGGGTTGGCGATTACAGACTCATATTAACTACTAGCTGCTGCCCGCGGCTTCGCCCGCGTGAGTGTCGGAAATTACCCCATACATCCCCATGGGTTTTAAGTATAAATATTGAGTTTCGAGTTAATCGGACAGCGCGTTCAAATTCTTCCATACAAACACTGACACCCCCCAACCCCCCTTTAGGGGGTAATTTAGAAAAACAAAAACTACAAACTTTATAATTTATTTAGATAACTATTCGTGCGAAGTTTCATGTTTATTACCTCAAGGAATAAGATTTTTCCTACAAACTTTCATCCCTTATTTTACCCCCTTAGGGGTTGAATTTCGAAAAATCCTGATACACGTTATTCTTAATTTTTGGGTTTAAGTATAAATATTGAGTTTCGAGTTAATCGGACAGCACGTTAAAATTCTTCCATACAAACTTTGACACCCCCCAACCCCCCTTTAGGGGCTAATTTAGAAAAACAACAAATTACAAACTTTTTCATTTATTTTGATAATTATTCGTGCGGAGTTTGATGTTTATTCCCTCAAGGAATAAGATTTTTCATACAAACTTTCATCCCCTATTTGACCCCCTTAGGGGTTGAATTTCGAAAAATGCTTCCTTATTCCATGCCTACATTATAAAGGGAACCTCTGTGCAAAATTTCAGCTTTCTAGGTCCAAGGGTTTGGGCGTTGATGAGGCAGTCAGTCAGGACTTGTCTTTTTATTAATAGGTATAGATATAGATAGTAGGATAGGATACTTTTCCGGGATAAAAAGTACCCAGTGTGGTGCCCAGGATATTAAAGAATAATTATACCAAGTTTCATCGTAATCGAACCGGTAGTTTTTGCGTGATGCCTGAACAAACAGACAGACAGACAGACAGACAGACAGACAAAAATTTTTTTAATCAAATTTTTGGGTTCGGTGTCGGTCTAGTAACACCCCTTGCCATTTTTTTTTTGATATTTTCAATGTACAGAATTTTCACTTCTACAGATTTATTATAAGTATAGATAAGCCCAGATTTCCTCACGATGTTTTTCCTTCGTCTATGTCAGTAATGCCTAAGATAAAATCAGAAAGACGTACATAGTTCAACCCAACGTCAAAAATATAATTAATGTAGGCAAAACAGTTTAGCCTAACAAAACAAAATAGTTTTTTTGCTAGTGTGCGCGTCACAATAAAATGCATGTATCGTTTTTATTCGATAGTTTACATCGACAAATAATAGTAAAAAAGTATTCAATGCCAAAAAAGCAATTGAAAGTACTTTAATAAAAGTTAAAAATAGCCAAACGACACGGGCACCTTTAACAACCTCCATTTTGGCACGCTTGGTGTGACGTCATAGTCTATGACAACGATGACAACAAATCGCAAACACTCCTACAAAAGACATTGACTTTTTTATTTTTGTCATAGACTTTTACGTAACATTCGCTCTGACAAAAATGGCGTCGCTTTTCAAATATTTGAATTTCCCAGTGTTTTTTCACATTAAAAAAATTAATTACTTGCTCAAAAAGAAACTATAATCATAAATATTTATGATTATATTCTGAAGAAATAAAGATTATTAAAAAAAAAAATTGAACCTTATTTGAATCACATGCTTAATCCCTATTGTATTCAAAGACAAACAGTCAGTCTAAAGACAGTCTTGACTTAGGTATTTACAAAGCAAATGTATCATATTTTGTTGTCACAGTTTCATATTTCATATTTTTATTACAATTCTACCAAAAAGTTTTTTTTTTTACCCTTGCAACATTTAACAAACTCTATAAATAAATAAACACCCAACTACTGACGGTCGGTAAATTCATTCATACTATAAAAGTGATACGGCCCAAGATTTACGAGGAACATTCTTTACAAAGCCGTTTAGGTCACAAACTTAGCGAAACTTTATTTTTTTTCAACCGCGAAAAATTCCCGAATGGCGCGACTTTTTAATAAATCATCGTAACCGACGCCATCTTTGAATTTCTATAAAAAAGTTTCCGCCTCAGAAATGTAAAATTGCTCAAGTTTCTTTATAAGTACAACAACTTAACCGTTATGTATTATACAGATGTAAGTATTTTAAGTTGAACTTTTGATTTTATTAGCGGTAATAATCGCGTGCGTTGAAAAATTTTGGCAAACTCTAAATAGGTTAACAGAATTCTTTATTTATTTTGGCGTTGCTTTAGTAAAATTGTAAACCTTAACTATAATTTGGGCAAAATTACCGTTCCTACCTGTTCTACTAAACTACTACTAGAAATATATACGACAAACCTATCTACTTACCGCCTATTCAGATATAAGCGATATCTCCGCGATATCGCTGTCACGCCCGGTAGCGATACTGGTCCAAAGTAACCAGAAGGCGGACTAGTATCGCTACCGAGCGCCACAGCGATATCGCTTATATCTGAATAGACTTGTAAAATGAATACTTAATACTACCTATATTTCAAATTTTTAACGAGGACTTTTTATTTAAATAATAAAATATTTTTTCATCAAAACCTGCAGGTAATTAAGCTGAAAATTCGCGTTTCTGAAGAATAAAAGTGTCTCGACTTACTTCAGAGCGTTTTCATTCATTCTGTCTGTCGTTCATTCTTCAACCAATTTCAATCATCATAATAATTGCGTTGGTAATACAACAAAGTATTCCTTCATATTGTTCAAACAATTCGTAATTTGTTGAAATATCAAAAAGAGGGATTGTTATTTTGAGTGTTTTGCACAATAAATTAGGGTGCAGGATGACCAAGTAACAGTTTGCTTAGCTTTTTTTAATTTATTTTACATATCAAAAGCAACGCCGAGTTCTTTCCTCTAACCTAATAATAGAAACAATAAAATACTTTCCCTTCATCCCAGGCCACAACTCAAAAATATACAGCATGGCTCATAAAGTAATTATTCATAACCGGTATGACATTTTTAACAAGAAATGGCAGTGGGCACACTTCACGCAGCTTAAAGGTAATCTTATAATGTTAACCATCAACATTACATACATATAGTTCCCTGCTCTTATTTCATGTTTATTATTTTATGTTTATTTATAATTACTTAGATAGATAAGTTTATGCTTTATGTATTTATTGTATATGTAAATGATACACCACTGACTACCTGCAAATTGTCTCTCCTTCTCCCTTGAATCCATCCAAAGATTGTCTGTAAAATATCGCTTTTAGCGATAAGACCGCCCATTGTGTCACCCTATGTAAAATGTCTAAAATCTCTGTAATTTTTATGGTGTAGATAATAAAGAGTATTTTATCTAAGCTTTGTTTCAGGGATAAGCAGGAGTAGTTACCTAAAAGTAATGTGCAACACATATTGAAAGACGGTTTGTTGTTGCAAAAATACACACAAAATATTAGCCCAATGTTTGAAATCCGTGACAGCAAGATTGCCGAAGGCTTCGAATTTCATAGAAGTATTAAAGTTTGGTGAAAATCTTGTTTGTTCTTGTGGTTGATTAGAGTGCTTTCACGACTCTTTACAGTTGAAATACAAATGTAAACAACTTTAACTATTTTGCAAAACCTAAGTAATTACTACATTTGTGTAGGTACTAGTAAAGTTTATTATTTTTATTATTGCAATTACTCATTCTTGCAGATACGCAGTAATACACATGTTTCATAATGATTATTTAAGGGTTTGTACGGAAGCTGTCCAGTGACTGCTCCGTTTATTCTTATAGGCAAAGGTCTTGAGGAATCTTTCTTTTTAGTCTTCTAGCGACTGTTTTGGCTATTCATCAGGTTTACTGCTAGTATGTTTGGATAATTCGTGATTCGTTCTTTGTACGCTTTTGTCCTTTCTGAGATTTCTTATTATTACAGTTTTGATACAGAGGTCATGATTGAGTCTTTTATTTGAGACTAGCTTCTGCCCGTGACTTCGTCCGTGTCAAATTTCGGCGCATCGCGTCGCATCCCATCCCGCGCAATTACTTCGTTTTCGCGTAGCTTTATTTCTGACGTTTTTTCGGCTCCTGAGGGTCTTAGCGTGATGTTACATAGCCTATAACCTTCCTAACGAATTAGGCTCTCCAATAAAAAAAGAAATTTTCAAATCCGGCTGGTAGTTCCGGAGATTAGCCCCTACATACAAATTTTCTAACAAATAAACAAATTTTTCTTCTTTATAATATTAGCTAGACATACCAAGGAACCTTTGTATTATTTCTATATTTCGGGCAGGGTAGTCAATTCTCATAGTCTCACAGACGTGTAGGAATATTGTTAAGTGAACACATTTTTGCACACTTGGCTGCAATCCACGCCCGATTTCTGTGTCAATGGTTCGCCACGCAATATTAAACCTTCTGCCCATTATCCTACGCAGTTATTAATTCCCAAATAAAAACTATTAAGTATCGTGACGATGGCCGTTATTGGATGTTTCTCATGCCCAACTTTATTGCACTCGTAAAAGTCGTAACATTTATTTACGACAATACTTTACCGTTGTGTGTTCGTGGTACGGGGGCATAACTCTTCGCTTCGGAATAATCAGTGTAGTTTTTAGTTTCGATTGCTTGTTCAAGCAGTTTTCAATTTAATAATTCATTAGGAGGTGTTGGTTTTTGACCTTGATTTCTGCTTGCGGAACTTTTGGTTACATTTTTCTTTATTTTTGTGTAAAGGTGGAAAAAGGTTTAGGTATGTTTGATGGCCCGGCTTATGGTGTTGGGTGGGAGAGTGGTTACCGTCGTCTACAGACGCCTGTAAAGATAACGCGTTTCACCGACGCGCGACGGGTCGGATTTGTCTTAAGATTTTCGTTTCGGGTTTTTTAAGAGGTACAAAATGAAATTTGCAAAACTAAACAGTTTAAGAACAACTATCTATACAAATATTTATTCCGTGTGATCATCGAAGCCCAGAATTCAATCGCTCACCCATTACACTGAAAAGGTATCAACGCCATCCATCCACACAACCTAAGTATCAAAAAAGGCCCAACGACTTAAGCTTTGGTATGTGGATCCACGCGAGACACAATGGATCTTTGATTGTATCTGTAATACGAAAGGTTAAACCAGCGAACAAAACAACCTCACACCTCAATCACTTCATTCCCTACAAACAGAGTGATTTAATTGTTCAGCCTCATATTGACTCGATCCGGAATAATTCCAGCTCAATATGTCGACAAACGCAGCGCCGCCATGACAGATCATTTTGCAGCCATTACTCCGGATAATTTAATGCTCTTGATAGATTTATTGGTATGGGACACTGGGTAATGGGCTAATCGGTTGTTGATACTCGTAATGTAGATGAGAGTTTTATTAGTAAGGACAGTATAGGCAGCCTGGCAAAGAAGTTCTGGAAGAGACGAGTGACAATTGAGTAAGTGGTAGGTAAGGCAAAATTAATACAGGCTGACTTTGAAAACATGCGACAAAATTTAAGGGGGTGTTCTACCCATCAATATGAACAACTTTTACTATGGAACCAAATGAGAATTCGTTTTACGTTATACGTTTACAGTGCAGAACCTGAACTGGAGTGGTTCAAATTGGAACATTTGAAGAGGATTGGATTGGATTTCGCGATAGGAAAAATAACTTTAATTTCAGAAGTCGGTGGCAAAAAAAATAAAATTTAAACCAAAGATACCGACTTCCCAAATCAAAGTTATTTTTCACTTTGTAGTATGTTCTTTGGAAGTCGGTTTTCTTTTTTTGTAAATAGTTTTTAATCTAAAACATAGATTAAAATGATTTGTTTTCATACCTAAGTTAATACTTGCATAGTTCATAATGCTAAAAACTATACCATTACAAAAGATAGTCTCGATAAGATAATACTCCAACTGATTCATGATTTATAACCACAGCTTACGTTTTCGACACCGGAATGGATCTACCTACAGAAGTTCTTGTGCATTGACAGTTGAAGATTTATAGGATAGAATAGAACGGGATATTTCTGAAGACGCATGATATTAAATTTTTAAATTAAGCTCATATCGGAACGGGAGGATAACTACTTATTTTTAGAATCCTCTTAGATTTATTAATTCCTTTCGTTACCAAGGTCAGCTTCTAGACTACGTGGATGAAAGATGTAAACTATAACTACAAAATGATCGTTAAAATACCAGTATAATTGTATAATATGTCCTTGTATTTTGTAAAAGGAAAAAAAAATGCATATGAATTCCAGATAACTATTCATATGATCAATGATCGAAACAGCTTCTCAATGAACATAATTTTGAAACTTTGGTCCAACTGAGAATCACTCAAAATTATCGATTAAATCTGCACTGGACGATTTTTCTGCGTCTAGTTCTCTTTAAATCTTTACCATGAATTATATTGCATTATCTCTACAAATCTATGTAGGTGATGTGTATTAAATACACACGCACATAACCTAGGTTATCCCACATACACTCACACCACACAGCACAACATAACTCACTAAAGCTAACTTAAAACATTGCAGGCTTTGGTCTCATTAGTACTTGCAAAGTTCAAAGTTTAAGCCGGATAATATGGTGGATACAATTAGGGAAGTAATTAAATGCGGGGATGTTTATCACGGGTTACCCCTTTTTAGGGGTTTTTTAACGTGATTAAGCTGGTAAAAGGTGGTCATTATAAAGATTTTGATAAATCAATGAGTATGGAAAGAGGGAAGAAAGAAAGGAATCATAATATTACTTGGGCAAAATGTAGTCATCATATTACATACTACGCTTACATAAACTCACGCTTTCTTCCCAAGGGGGGAAACGAATTAAGGTACATATGTTTGGGCAAACGTGAGCCATTACATTACACAGTTAGTTATAACATAAAGAACCTTATAAGACAGTAACTCTGGTCTCAATAAATAGTTCATGGTGTGAACATGTGAATTAGACCCGTTCTGTCATTAATATACCGTGTTTAAAAAATTCAAGTGTCAATCAGGGATTCTACGGAACAGTTCAAGCTTTTCTAGGCAACGGCTTATAGGTAACTAGTTTTCAGCTGGAATTATTTTTTGACACACAGATTAATTAGGGATGAAATATTGACAGCATAACTGTGTGTATTTACTACATAATTATACCTGTTTTCTATCAATCAATGTGCCTAGCCTTTTCCAAACTATGTTATGTTCGGCGCCCAATCTAACCAGATTTAGCTGAATACCAGTATTTTACACGGAGTGACTGTCTATCTGACCTCCACAACCCAGTCACTGAGTAAACCCTGCCTTCTAAGTTTCTTTTATACAAAAATAAACAAATTAAAAGTCACATCAACACTCCCTAATTTTAAGTAGTAATATGCCTTAAATATTTTACAACAGTGCAAGTTATGACAATGCAAACTTTGAACTCTTAAAACTTGGCTGTCGACAAGTAGTTCATGCACTTTCAAGTTCGTCTTTCACTCTCGAGAAAGCAGAAGAATTTACTTACTTACTTATGCAACAAAAAATGCAAGACTTTTAGTTGAAACAAAAATGAAATGTTAGCAGCACTGTTGTGTTTCGACAGTTAGAAGTAAAATAGGCAGTTCCTCTGTGGTTGAGGATTCCGCGTGAAGCTCGCTTCCACCTTCCACCTTATCATCACTTACCATCAGGTGAGATTCAGGCAAAAAGCATCACCGTTGTGGTAAAAAAAAAAAAAAAAAAATATAACTATAGGGGTTTTTTTTTTCTTTTTTTTTTAAACTTTGCCTCACACTAGGAATTAATTAATGTGTGTTAGTATGCAAGATGTAATGTAATCAATGCTGTAAGGTTGCCAAATAAAGGCTCGTTCACACTGGCGCGACTTGTCGCGCGACGCGACTTTAACAATACAATTTCTAATAAAACTTCACGATTGAACAATTGCCGGTGTCGCGTCGCGCGACAAGTCGCGCCAGTGTGTACGAGCCTTAAGACAGCTTAGCGTTTATGTAAAGTTATACTGAACAATAATATTCCATTGATTGCCTGTTGCACTTGCCTGGAAACTTTTTCTATTGTTAAATGGGTCCACTCTTGCCCTCGATGCAGCTTGGTTTGAAACGATGAATGGAGTAACCAATAAGACCACCATCCATAAATTACACCAATTACTGTTGCTTCCTCAAGCAAGCAGAAGGAGTTCATTGGTAAGTAATAATGGCTGCACGGTTCGATCCATCAGGGTAAGCTACGTTTTCCGGGGTTGGTCCCTGGATGGGTGACCATCTTTACATATCAAGACTCCTCCGTGCCTCGAAAAGCACGTTAAGCCGTTGGTCCCGGCTATCATTCGTGTATCTTTGATAGTCGTTACGGGTTGTCAGAAGCCCGAAAGTCTAACAACCAGTCTTACCAAGGGATATCGTATTACCCACTTACCGGGTTGTGGAGGTCAGATACTCATGTAAAATACTGGTATTCAGCTGCACCCGGTTAGACTGGAAGCCGACCCCAACACAGTTGGGAAAAGGTTAGGCAGATTGATTGATTCCTCAAGCATATTTATTCTTTGCAGGTCATTATCAGCAAAGTATTTTAAAATATGACTATATTATGATAAGATTTTACGGTTCCCCATTTCCCTAAGCCAAGACTTGCCATAAAATTCCATTCTCATTAAGCTATCGTGACAATATTCCAGATTTAGTACTGCCTCGGTGACAAACTTTAACTAAGTTCTGAATAAAAAAAGATCAGAAATCTCAGTGCAGCCTTAAATAACCAAACTAAACTTGATCACGTACAAAAACTTCCCAGTATCAAGACCATTATTAAATTTTTATGTAACGACACGGATCCACCGCAACTCCCGTTGTACACTGCGCTCCCATAAAGAGTTAATATTTCAACGGCGCACACAGAGCCAGCAGTAGTCACGGCCCAAGTTTTAATTTGCTTAAAGTTGTTACAAGTTGGAACGGGTCCCTCGTTGGGCGCCAAATTAGGTACAGTCACAGAGTAAAGTATAAAAGTAACGGTCACGTTATTCTACTGATAGTTTAATTCGTTTCGTTTGCGAAGACTTTTTTCCTATGTTCTATTCTGCATTTCGATTGTAATTTAAGTTTTGCAAAAAAGCATGCTCGAAAAGGTTGTATTTCTTGTAACTTTCTTTTAAAGTTCATGGTCTTTCTTATTTAGATCGAATTAAAACAAGTGATTAGCCTTTGAAACTGTGCACCTAGTTACACTACAGCCAAAACTATGACTCAATACACACGTACAAATGCCCATTCAGTGTTAATCACAAAGGCCAACACATATTTTATTTAATTCAAAAGCACTCAACGGGAACCGAATCAGTTTCAGCGCTGCAATGCATCAGGGAGCTCTTTAAAGCGCTGAATCGCGCATTATCGATGAGTTACGATGACCATTCACCATCAGGTGGCTTTTATGGGCCCATTCAATAATAAAAAACGCTAGTCTCATGGACGTACTAATATTATAAAGAGGCAAGTTTTGTTTGTTTTCAATCCCCCAAAAAGGGGTGAAGGGGATGATTTAGGGTTTTTTTGTCTAGTCAAGAAAGGATGGAGGATTGCTATGTGCGTTTTATTTGCTTTAAGTGGTATTATTTAGATCGAGTTAATAAAGTGATAGCATTATGTTAACAGTAAGATATGTCACGACACCTTTTCTACTCAGTATTGAAAATACACATAGCATACACCACATCAAATCAATGCCTTAAAAGTACTAATGAAAAATACTCGTCTCAAAAAATCAGTCCCTAGCAACGTATTATCGAATCATTCTGCCCAGCCTTTTCCCAATCATGTTGGGTACGGCTTCTAGTCTAACAGGATTTAGCTGAATACCAGTATTTTACATGGACCGATTGCCTATCTGACCTCCACAACCCAGTAACTGGGTAATACGATACCCCTTGGTAAAACTGGTTGTCAGACTTTCGGGCTTCTGACGACTCCTAACGACTGTCAAAGATCCAAGAATGACAGCCGGGACTAATGGCTTAACGTGCATTCCGAAGCACGGAGGAGTCTCGGTATGTAAAGATGGTCACCCATCCACGGACCAACCCTGGCAAGCGCAGCTTAACCTGATGGATCGACCTGTGCGGCTGTAATTACTTAACCACGAGCTCCTCCGTACGTATTATCTAATCAAAGAACAATATTCAACCAATAAATTCTTCATCAATGAATAGAAACTCCTAAATATCTCCTTAACCTCCACTCGAATCAATTTCCCCACCTGAGCCACAATAATAACAATTTCCTTGAAAACCTTTACGTGTCCCCCACGGGCTGCACGTGAAATTTCATTTAAATCTATTAGCGCTTTTAAATTTTTTAAACGTTTCTCCGTATTGGCGCATATACACCATATTCGTTGAGAACGTTTGTTAAATTTTTGACAGGAACTAACTACTAAGGAATGGTTGTTTAGAGGTATGAGGAACAGGGTGTAAAGTTCACTCCTTCTCTATAGAAAAGGGATGATCCTGCAACCAGACGGGTGTTATGTCTGGCGGGCAACTGCCCATCGATTGATGTTGGATAGTCTTATATAACGTTAATCGCGCGGTAAACTCTAATAGCGCGATGCTGGATTTGTGTGACGTCAGGTCTTTGATGCGTAGTTTGCATGTGGCGATGTAGATGTAGAGGACTTGGCGGAAATCCATTATAAAATACAATGGACTTGTATTAGGGCTTTTTATGACTCTTTAGGAATAGTTAAGCGGAATAGGTTACTAAATATATATACATCTATTGTATTTTAAGAAAGAATTAACTAATTATTAATTAGTGCCCTAATATTAAGTTATAATGATGTGTCACCGCTGCCATCTCGCCCTAAGACTATCTCCTTATAGAACTTCTTTTCGTAAAAGTAGTAAAAAAATCACTTACCGTATTTTGACCTCTTTTGACTGCCAATCGCTGTGTTTGTCGAAACTGATGAGTATTGCCGCAATTTCCTGTAACAAAGAAAAAACTTCCATTAGCATGTTTGATCGAATTATTGAAGGAATTGCCTAACACTCACAATACAAAAGAGTAGAAGAATACTGTAGGATTCTGTTTATCACGACAGTATTTGAGCATAGGCCCAGCAAAATACGAGACATTTCCAAAAAACAAGTTCATAATCTTCCCCCGAAACCATTTCTTCCTTTTTACTATCAACACAAGTCGTAACCTAGTTAACGAATGCACAATCAGCTCGGAAGTTAACATAAATTTTACACTCGTAGAATGGAAAAACCTTAGTGCCTTTATTTATTCCCAATCACAGAACTTGATCAGCACACATGCATATTAATAGCACACATAAAAACAGGGCATCGACTACGAACTGTCACCGCCGCCATTTTGAATACGGTCGCCATTTTGAATTGGTAATCAAACTAAAGATTCGGAACATGTTATTCTAATAAATAAATCAAATACTTTCGCGACGAGATCGGAATAATAAGCTTTTGAGCGTAATCGTAAAGTTGGCTCCCTCCCTGAAGGCGTAAACTGAACGGATGAGGAGTTATTAAATTACTTAGCTTGTAGACCGCGACTTCGTTCAATGTTTTGCAGAAAGAAAAATATGAACGGTGTTTTCTTTTTTGAAAAGGCTGATAGCCGATTTTATCGAGGCAGTTACGGACTTGTTTTTTTAATTCAGTTGATTTATAGTAAATGATCTGTATTCTGTGTTTTGCAGATAATTAAATAAAAACAAAAATGCTGTACCTAAGTAATTTATATATAGTAATATATATATAAAATAATAATAATAACATGTATTTGGACTCAATAAAATATAGCCTAATATAGTTACTAAGAACTAGGATACGTAAGTGAGTAGACGGCTTAAATGTGTGAAGTCACAAATGTATAGTTTATATAATGTATCTGTTTCTTCCATACAAAAGTTTGGATAAATAACATAACGTTAAGATAAAGTAAAATAATTTTAAACTACCCATTTACATCCACAAAGATTTGATCGTAAAATCTTCCTAAAAAGGATTGATCACAATCACCGGAACGTTCACGAATAAAGATTCCCGCGGTAAGGCGCGACGGCGCGACACGATTCTGGTAGAAAACATTTCATGAAGTTTTCATAGAAATTGCAACGCGACACGACTCTAGTAGAACATGTTCTACTAGAGTCGTGTCGCGCTGTCTTATCGCGCCTATTTGCAGTAGCCTAAAAGCCAGAAAGAATCGAACAAGTCACTCATATTTAAAAATAAATTCATAATTTTCCTCAACTGTACGTTAAAAAGCTTCTTTTCTCAACAAACTCAAAATTAATCTTATTCCTTTGTGAATTAATTTTGAAAGAATCACGAAAAAAAAATCCTCTTTTGACGTGCCTTTTTTATCCGCCATTATTATATTAAGCAAATTGTTAAAGCTTTACAGCGATATTTAGTTTTAACATTATTTTTTTCAACATTTTCTATTTTCTGACGTAGTTATTAGAACTAAATACGTGACCAAAGGTTAGTTAAGAGCCCACACAACCTCAGATTTTTATTTCGCTCGCACCATACTACTCGCGGACTGAGTGCGAGCGGGACGGAGGCGACTCCAAAGCGGCAATAGTTTAGGTAATTTACGGAGAAAATAATGATATTTTTTTTTTTTTTAATTATAGTCGCTACTTAAAAGTTTGTTCAGTTATTATGCAAAGTTTATGATCTAATTTGAAGTATTTTTTTTAATAGCAGCGGTTTATTGTTCGCTTTGTTTTTTTTTCTATCGAGATTTTTTTATGAAATCGTGTTTTCGGCTAACATAGTCCTTAACATTAATCCTCAACTTTAACATATATTTATTTCAAAATTAATGCTGCAGTAGTTTCGATATAACGGCGGATCTTGCTAAGCAATTTGAGGTCTTATAGGCCCTTAAATACGACTTTGGGAGTTCCAAAAACCGTCTGGCCCCAATTCATTTTCTGTTTACCCCAACTCTCTATGGGGGAACAAAATATATTCGGACTAGGTCAGGGTTTCGATTGGCCTTTGAATACCATTCATTGCGAACAAACATCTTTATTTTTGCGTTAGCCATTTCCTTTATTATTTTCAGGATTTTAATGGTCTACGTATGATGACGTAATCTGTGCTGTAAATAAATAAATAAATGACCTGGGTATTATATCCGCTACAAAATGTCTTTAATACGTTAGTACAAATTTTTCAAGTAGGTATCTGGAATTTGTCAATTACAGCCCGGAGTCCATGGATTTGTGACCGGTTGATGGCAATAGTCTCGCCCCAAAATACATATGACTTAAACATAACTGGCGAAATGTAGGTGTACTGAAGGTACACCTCTGCCCATTCCTTCGGGGAAACAAGTCGTGATGTTATGTGTACAAGATTTTTAACAGGTTTTTTTGAGAAAACAAGTAGATCCATTCCTTTAAAATAAACTTCTTTAGTATGAACCCCAATCCATTTTACTATAGATTGCCCAAACCTCATACTTTGCTGTCCAATTGCCAAAGTAAACACCACATTTGCAACCGTGCCAATCAACCCCAAACCACGCCATTTCCCCCTAAAATACGAATGCACTACCCCCGCAAGTACCCCATTACCCCTTTATTTAACGACGAAACCCAAAAATAAGGATATGCACTAAATATATAAACACATTGAGACTTTACGAATAGATTTCTAGCATCAAATATAATTCTTGCCCGGTATAGCATACATAAGTTGTTGAATTAGTTAGGGAAGGACCTGTTTCCAGCGTGTAAAGGAAATAACTGTCGTTGTCCGTTTTTTGGTACAATTGGGGGACTTGTTGTAGTTTTCTTTACTGGGTTTTTGTATTGCAAGTTTGTTGTTGGGGATATGCAAAATGGTTGCGCTGTGTACAAAGTGGTGTTTGTTACTAAAAGTGGAGTCTTGTAGCCCTAATCTCTAAGTAAAGTGTTGTACAATTTGTGGGTTGATTATATTTTTATACTAAAACTAGCTTCCACAAGCGGCTTCACCCGCGTCGTACGTTTATAAATTATAGCTTAAATGTTACTCTGATAATATAACATTCTACTAGCGAAATGATATTTCATATCGGTCCCGAATTTTTTGAGTTTATTTATAACAAACGAAAATACAAATGTTTTCTCTTTATAATATTGTAGTGTAGATATGATTTTGTGTCTCAGTTAAGGACATATGTAATATGGTTACTTATCAAAAAAATAACTACCTACTAAAAGTTCAGAAGACGAATGAAATATTTCAAGTATGTATATTAGGTAAATGTTACAAATAAGTACATTTAAAGTACCTACCTCTAAAAGCCACCTAGAAAATAAACAATAAAAACTGAAAACATGCAACAAGAAATATTCAATTTGGCCGTCAAGTATATCAAATTTCCGCAACTCCCACAAAAATATATAATTTGAAGGCTAATTTGTGCCATAATGTTAATTTATAGCTTACTAGTTACACACTTTTAAAGATACAACATGCAAGAAGGCAATAAAATGTTGATCAATGTTTTGGCAACTTAATTCAGGCATTGCCACACGAGCCTAACTCGCGTGCAATCATTTAAGGAGAAAATAATTTAAAAGGTTGCATAGTAATTTAAAAACTTTTATCGTATTTTTATATTAATTTCAATATAATCTTATAAATTCAACACAAGCAGGCGTTTTGTTTTGTGTAATTTATTTCATCCCCAATGCTCTCAAAATGGTGAAAGAAAATATCATGAGGAAACTGTCCCAGAACCAATTTGATGACATCTACCAATCCGCACTGGGCCCGCGTGGTGGGCACTCTCACAGAGTGGCCCAGCAGTGGGAACATTAGCTTAAATATAGCCATAGGCTGATTCTGCTATATTTATGCTAATAAATCAGGAGCTACAAACAAATTTTCTCTTATGAAGCAAATTGATTTAGAATCGATTAATCGATGTTCTTTCTCTCCAAGTACTACTTTTATTGAAACGATAAACTCCGGAGTACGCAATACGTAGGTGGCTCATAAAAAATCCCTACTGCCATGCTAAAAGCAAGGATAAAAGGGCCTTGGTTTTATGTATGTATGGACTTATGATGACTATTAAAATTTTGACAGTAAGTTATGATGCTGTTTTATTTATAGAATATTATGTTAAATATTACTGCCTCGTCGGTTTAGTGGTCGCAAGCGCTACTACTGAGCATGAGGTTCTGGTTCGATTCCCAAATCATGAAAAGTGTTATTGGGTTTTTCCATTAGAAATTTCTTAGTAGCAGCCCGGAGCCTGGATTTCCGTCTAGATGATGGGAAAAGGCTCGCCCCTATTACATGGGACTTCAACATAACTGGGGAAATGTGGCCTCTGCCTAACCCTTCGGAGATCACCTACAGGTGTGATGTTATGTTACATATTATCATAAAATATGTATTTTTCTTATATTGATGTTGTTAATTCATGTAGCGATAAACGTATTGAGTGAATTGTGTTTCAAGTGGTCCTAAAATATTACATGTTATAAAGGAAACTTAAACTGACAAGGACAGCATGATAATATTTAAAAGTGTTACCCATTTATTGAATAGTTGCTGTAGTATTTAAATTAAAATAAAAAGCCTCATCGCTGTCGTACGAAATTGTCTTAAACGAAGGGGTACATTGCTACCCCATTTTCCGCATCCCAAAACATATCATTGCAAATATCTTACAGTTTCGCCTTACGTACTAGGAGAGAACAGTTAATAATTTATGCAGCCCAATCATTATTTTCTTTCAAAAACAAAACAACGCATTTTTATAAGAGCGGTCAACTATGTATGAAATAATAAAAAGATTTTCCTTTTGGTAACATCTGCACAATTCCCCATCCAAGAAAATATACGCACAAGTGTTTTATAGACAAGGAAATAATATACCACTACAGGTATCGTACAAACAACATGTACCTACTTAAATGTTTTACCCCAAATATACTTAAATGTTCTACCCCCAATTTACTTTGTACCCCAATTTGTGGGGAACGACGATAATATACAAGTTTAAATTACTCACTCATACGCATATTGCATATTTTATTTTTTGCACGAATTCGTTATGTTTCTGATTGAGGCGCAATTTCCTTCCTTGGTACGGAAAAGTTCTGATTTTATTATTTTAGGGTTCCGTAGAACACAACACCGTTTCTATAAATTCATATATTTTGTATTATTGAATTTCTGCAACCCCACTGCTGAACTTAGGCCTTTTCTTTTTGCGCGACATATTTATTTAATGTCGCCAATCCATCTTTGTAGATAGGGCCAATCATTTAGATTTACATTCTCTCCATTACTAATATTTAACTTTCAACCTACATTTAACCTATTCACCGGCCAGGGACAAAAATATGCTATTTTAATATGACAAACGGTCGACATCAAATTAGACGGCTTAGCATAAAAATGTTTCGTAGAATATAATTCATTACGTACAATTAATTTCTGCGTATGAGTTTTGCGATTAATACAACTTTACATTTTCAAATGTTATGACGAGAATGCGTTGTTGGAGATAACAACAATTATAATAAAAAGTCTAAAGCTTTAGTTTAGGGTTTTAAAGCACGTCCATTTAAGCCCTTTAGGTGCTCAAAGTGGGCCAAATAAATATTATAAACTTGTATACGAAATATTTGTCCTTATCACCAGAATTGACCTTTTCGTTTTAACACAGAAAATTAATAATTGTTGACTTTATGATTAATTATTTTTTCGATTAGATAGACGCTATCTATCTCTGTTTATAAACATTACGGGGAAATAATTTTAGTATAGGTTATGCAAATGATGCATAATTATTCAAACAACGCATTATTTATATACCTGTATATATTAATATTATTATTATTTTAAGTCTGTAAGTATGATTAAATAAAATTAAATATGAGAATTAACAACGCATTATTTGAATCAAATTAATAACTAAATCTATACCTAACTATTAAGTATCTAACAAAACACCAACAAGTTAGAACTTACCGTAAAAACACAACAATTTTCTAATTTTACCACAAGGCCACCACCATAGGCCACTTACTTAGGTACAAAATAACTCAAAACGAATCTACAATAACGTTATCAAAGGACCCAAAAAAAACAATCATTAACATTAGGGGGGATATTATGAAAACAAATTTTCGGACGAAAATTTTAATAATAAATGAAAATTAGGGTGCGGTCATTAGAATTCTCGGGCCGAGGGATTCACTCTCTCTCGTCAATAACCAATAAGAGTCGTCGCTTAGTGCTTGAGATCGCGTTTCATGGCGTGTATTTTTTTAACTATCGATGCCATGTTTCCTGTACCTTTATACTGTTTTTTTATATATAAAAGAGGAAGTTGAGGATAATAATTATGGAAGGTGAAATACAAGTAGGTAGATTTAGTGTGGGCCCTTGAAAAAGTAAATAATTTTAACGTTTTTATGGAGGCGTGCTTTTATTAATGTTGTTGAATAAATAACTAGCTATTTTACTGTATTTTCTGTTTATCTTCAATATTTTTTTAAAGAGAAAAGATTTGTATATTTGTATTTTTGTTATTAATGAATTAACTCAAAAAATACTAAACCGATTTAAAAAATTCTTTCACCATTAGAATGCTATATTATTACTGAGTAAGATAGAACATAATTTATGAATAAAGACAAAGCGGCAAAGCCGCTGGTGGAAGCTAGTGATTGATAAATAAGTTTGCTTGGCGTATTTTATACAAATGTTTCTTTAGATGCCTACTGAAAAATACCTTATCCAAAACCCAAACAGAAGAACAAAACATAATTGAAACGAATTAAGGGAAAAAAGCCCCGCTCTGCACTTTCAAACAACGCCATAATAATTCACACACATGACCTACTTACAAAACCCGCACTAACTTCATAAGATCAACTAAACTTAAAATAAAAGTAACCCGCTCCCGCTACCGCGACCCACTTTACCCTCACCCGGCTCTCCGACGCGGGTGCCCAAAGAGTTCATTCGGTCTTTTATTGTCATAGCTCTAAAAGCGCCCTGTCAGATGTAACTCTAACGACGTCGTAAAGTGCCGCCAACGTTGACGTCGACGTCGGCCCCGCCCCTCATAATTAGGGTTAATTGTGTAAACATTTATAGGACAACGCTTTTTGGAAGTTCGATGGGATTTTTTCAAGGATGTTTGTATTTTTGTTGGTTATTAATCCAGTTTTACTTTGCCCGTTAAAAAAAAAGGTTTTACACGAAAAACCAACATGAAAAGGTTACTGACGTAACGTTTCAACCTCAAGTAAAAATCGCACTAATAATATTACATGTTACAGAGCTTACAGATGAAAGCTTTTGGGAACTTCAACTCTTAATAACTATTTGTTTGTATCGTCTATTATCAAGTTCCATCCACATTATATGTGCTACAAAACTACATCCTAAAAATATTGACGTATCGCACACCATTATTCTTACAACAATACAATTTTTTGTTACCCCTCCTTAAATCATTGTTTCCACAAGCAAAAAGGGGTTAACAAACAGTACAAACACATTTACCAAAGTCAATATATAGATATTGCATCATCGCTCTGTCAGGCCAGAGGAATGATCCAATAAATATAAGGTGATTTTATGTGGGCAAATAAAATACTGGGTAACGATGAAAAGGCAATGTAAATGATAAAGTATTTTTTCATTTTGTTCGCTTATTTTCATTTTTTATATCAATACTAGGTTTTACCCGCGGCTGCGCCCGTATGGATGTCGGAAATTATCCCACGAGAACGTCCTACTGGGATAAAAAGTATCGTAGATGTGTTATTGGTGTGCCAAATCTCATCTAAATCCGTTCAACCGTTTTTGCGTGATTGAGTAACAAACATCCAATAATCCAAACATACAAACTTTCACATTCTACTAATATTAGAAATGTGGAAGTTTGTAAGTTTGTATGATGCAATGTATGTATGTACGTTTGAATGTTTTTTACTCAATCACGCAAAAACGGCTGTATGGATTTAGGAGATGAAATTTGGCACACAGATAGTTTATTACCTGCATTAACACATAGGATACTTTTTATACCGGTTACTCGGTCCCATGGGATATTTTCCGATATCCACGCGGTCGAAGCCGCTGGCAAAAGCTCGTTTATAAAGTAGGATGTGACTTGACAGTAGATATTTTAACTTTTTTGTATGGTTTCATATTAACTACTGAAATTTGCCGTGTTTTAGGATAAATGTTTCCGTTCTGTTTTTGCTCCGTTTGTATTTTTAATTTTCAATTGATCACAATATAATTATATTCTCATATATTATCATTTCTATATTTTTGTTTCAATGTATGAAACAAAAATATAGAAAACTAGAGAGAGCGCGTGGTTTGTTTTCATTTAATTAAGAACCTACGTAATTAGACGAAAAAGAGGTTTTTGTTAACACAGAGAGGCCTCTGCACCTAACTCTTACTTTAGACCTAAATGTTAACAAAACAAAAACAGCCTCACATTTTGCAAATACTAACATATCTAAACATAGTCTGGCTCTTACGCCACCTGCGTTATCTCTAATCATGTTTACAATTCACTTAGTTTTCACAAACCCCTTCTAATAGCGTATACACTAATACATATGCCCATCAAATTAAGACAAACCAACAATCACACACACAGTCTCACGCGTACACCCACACACACCTCCTCACGCTTACACACACACAACTTACACCCCTCACAAACACACACCCAATCTCGAATCCCGCTTAATGGAAAAGGTACAATTTACTCTATAACAAGTAAAGGCAGTTAGCCTTTAAGACGCCAGATATTAATTACTGCTTGATTATCCTAACGCTACACAGTTCCGAACTATTGAAAATGTAATTTGATGCAATTAATTGGTATTTAAGGAGTTCGAGGGTTGTAGTTTGTTAAGTCCTCGAGGATATCGTTTCTTGTGGCAACACTGGTTGGTTAAGTCAACTGATACCTATTAGTATTATGAGTAATTGATAGTTACCTACTTTGGGTTTTCTTCTTAATTTTTTTTGTATAGTTTCGTGTAAAGCCACCACTTGTTTTCAATGGCTGCAACGTCCATATATTTTGTAAAAAAAAAATCGATTTAAAAGAGTGTGCATTCCTTGCCCATTCTTCTCCATAGGAACCTATTTCGCTTTGGAATGGGCAACTAGCTGCATCTTTCTGACAGACCGATCCCTGGACGATTCAAAAGTGCCTGTATTGAAACACCCTGCCTGTGGTACGCATCAATCTGCCTAGCCTTTTGCCAACTATGTTGGGGTCGGCTTCCAGTCTAACCGGATGCAGCTGAATACCAGTAGTATTTTACATGGAGCGACTACCTATCTGACCTCCACAACCCAGTAACTGGGTATTACGATACACCTTGATTAGACTGGTAGTCAGACTTTCAGGCTTCTGCCGACTCGTAACGACTGTCAAAGATCCACGAATGACAGCCGGGACCAACGGCTTAACGTGCTTTCCGAGGCACGGAGGAGTTTCGGTATGTAAAGATGGTCCCTTCCATGGACCAACCCCGGTAAGCGTAGCTTAACCTGATGGATCGACCCGTGCGGCTGTAATTACTTAGCCACGAGCTCCTCCTCTGCCTATCGTACGCATGTGCCTGTTTAATTGAAATAAATTACTTGTATAAATATAAACGAAAATGTCATCAAGATTTGAAAACCAAACAAATGAACATCTCTCTACATTCAAAAATTAATACCAACTTTAAAAAAAGAATCACCTAATTTATACGTTCCATTTACAAAATCAAAGCCGAGATCGAGTCGATAAAACTCACCGAACTATTTAAGAATTACTCGAACTAACTAACTATATTTGTCGACAATCGGATATTACGGGATCGAGGTGGGAACGAGTAGCCGATTACATGAATATCGATTGTGCGACCCATTTACGACCAGCCAATATAATACGCGGCTGATCAAATCAGTGTCGAACCATTATTAGTTCTATGACGTACGAATTACGGGCGAGAATTCCTTGAGCTAACCGTAAAAAACTGTTGCGAAATCGAGTCGCAGAACATAAGTACCATTCGATTATTGACCGTAATAATCGATAGTGCTTAATGAAGGTTTTTGTAGTGACTCGAGACTTGAAGTATGTGGCTTGTATAATCGATTTTGTATTGATGTCAAACAAGGGTAGTTAAAAAGTCATTATGTACTTACTTAATTTTGTTTCAGAATTTGTTTATTTTACGCTTTTTTGACGAAGTTTAGAAACTTATAATAGCTGTTGTTTCGACACTATACATTTCGTACGTAATTACACATTCAGGTTTTGGTTCATTCATATTGAACTATTTTTGAATCAATCTTTTTAGATAGGTACTATCAATACGTATGGTGGTCGCTTTCTAGAGTAGTTTATTCAAATATTATGTCGTCCATCAAGATTTGGCAGTGCTTATATAGAGGTATGAGGAACAGGGTGTTAAGTTCACTCCTCCTTGAATAGAAAAGTGTCGTGTCTAGTGGGCAACTGCCCAACGATTGATGTCAGGAAGTCGTATATATACTCGTGGCGCGGTAAAAACCCTGAGTTGCAGGATTTGTGTGACGTCGGGTCTTTGATGCGTAGTTCGCATGTGGCGTTGTAATGCCGCCACACTTATATACTTTGGCAAAACAGAACATAACATCACTCCTTGTTTCCCCGAAGGGTTAGGCAGAGGCACACCCACATTGGGCCAGTTATGTTTGGCACTAATTACTGATAAGTACCTATAGTCCATTTACTTTAGTATTCGAAAAATAACGGCTAAATAACGACAGTTATTATTGAATAATATTGAAATGACTGCAACTTTCGAATGATATTTTTAATGTAAATGGTAAATACATTGCATTATCGTGAAATAATGTAATTTATAATACGTTTATATTGAAATAACGAAGGGGTGATAACCGATATTTGTCTAATCTAAAAATAAATAGAGTATAGTCGATTATAGTTTGACTAGGAATACCAGACTTTTGTAGATTATAATTTTTTCCTGTGTCGTTTTCCTGTGATTTTTTCCTGAGACATAACTTTCTATAGAAAAAGTATTGGAATTCGTGAATATAGTTTCACTGTGAGATAATACTTCATTAACGTTATTTGACGTTACTGACTACGGGCAGCGGTTACAAATAAATTACCAGTTCACACAATACTTGTAAATTATCCTTAACGTCCATTGCGCAAGATTGGGTCCCCATAGATGGCTATAATAAACGATCCATGACGCATAGTGCGTGATTACAACGCTTTACAATCGCCTTTGTTAATACCAATATGGTTTCGTATCCTACAATAAGGGAATAGATCATAAATATCGGCCTCTAAGACCCGTATTATCGACGGCAGCGGGTAGCGGGGCGACAGCAGCAATGGCACGAGAGCGTCGCGTTCAAATTCATAGTTTTTAACCCCCGACGGAAAAAGAGGGGTGTTATAAGTTTAACGTGTGTATCTGTCTGTTCCCTCGTACCTCCCAAACGGCTGAACCGATTTTGATTTATATTTCTTTGTTTGAAAGGTGTCTTGATCGAGAGTGTTCTTAGCTACAATTCACGAAAATCGGTTCAGCCGTTTGAAGATTATCAGCTCTTTTCTAGTTGATGATTGGATATGCGCATCTTCCACAGGTCTGATCGATTCGAAATTTAGTATTCTGTTACTTCAATGATATTAGAAGAATACAGTAACCTTGAACCGATACTGCAGCATCACCTGGAATTGTGTCGGGGTTATTAAAAAAATAATTTTAACTTGTACCTACGAGTATATGGAAGTGTTCTCGATGGCAGCGGCGCGGGGAGCGAAGACAGTTCCATATAAAACCATGCATTTGAACGCACCGCTGCCGTCGTCGTACAATACGGCCTAATTGGGAATTCCACCAACGAAACTGAACGCAATCAGCACATCTAAACCGCGATCAAGAGCGCGCTGTCATTTTTGTGATGTATATTCATACCAGCTTATTTATGGCGAATTTCTCCAATGAAAACTGGACGCGATCAGAACATAAACCACGTTTAAGAGCTGTCAGTGTCATTATTTTCTTTGGAATATTGACACAGACAGCTCTTGAACTCGGTTTAGATGTGCTGATCGCGTTCAGTTTCATACCAGCTTGTTTAAAGTATCACACTGGTTGATATTTTATTCACATTATAACAACAATGTACCATACATGTATTAGTTTCGAACTCATTAACACAGCTAATGTAAACGATAAAGCATCGTCTCTTTTTATAGTTTTAGTTAATGAGTTCTTAACTAATACGTGTACAGAATTTGAACTAAAAAGTACAGAATTTGGACTAAAAAGTTCAAATTCTGTCAACAAATACACTAACCCAACAAACTTCAATTGACTACACTCTGGAATTGAATTAAACTGAATCAACAAATTACGACTTACAATTACTATTCCGAATTCAGCCTTTGGGCCTATGAATTCAGCCTTTCGGCCTCTGAGGGCCGAATTCAAAAGTTGTTTGAAAGGGTCACACTTTAAGTGTTTACTAATGTAAGTTCGGGACATATAATTAACTGTCTGTAAATGTTTCCTGTTTCATAGCTTGGACTGTTAGCACTGGAGGGTGATAAATCTTTAGGATACAATTTATTTTACGCGTTTGAGTTGAGTATTTGGAGTGTTGTGTGTCGATTTTGTATTTATACGAACTGGTTTCAATATTTATTTTGTTTGTAAAGCAAAGTGTCCATAAATATGGTATACACTGCAAATATATATCGAAGTACAATTGCACTTTTATTTTTGATAGGAGTTTGCTTTCACAAAACGGTTTACAAAAAAAAAACTTTAATTTCGGAAGTCAGTGGCAAAAAACGAAAATTCAAAATCAAAGACACCCACTTCCGAAATTAAAGTTATTTTTCACTTTGTAGTGATTTTTTTAGAAGTCAGTTTTTTCGTTTTGTAAACTATTTTCATTTTTTAGTTATGGTTCCTACCCCGCACAAATACGATTACCACAACCTGCTATGTAAATAACAGTGACAGGAACTTATCATAAAGAAAATACCTCATTTTTGAAAGTCGGTTAAAAATTAAATAAAGAATGCTTTTACAAGCAGTTTAAAATGGATAGGCTCATAAAAGAGACTAGGGAGAAAGATAATTTAAATCTGTTCGGAGCTAGCAATCAAAACACAGGTAAATTAATAATACCTACTTATAGTGCATCACCCTAATTGCGTAAGAGAAGTGATTGATCGTATCAAAATCTACCTATTTCTTTTTGACAGTTCAACAACATTCATTGCGTCATTTACGTTTTTTGCAGCAGACAAATTTTTCGAACATAAATATGAAGCAATGGAAGAAAAAGACATGTTGAACCGACCCCAAATAAATTGGGATAAGGGCAGCAGAATGTTGATGAAATATGAAGCAATGCATTAGAAATATCTTTCAAAATGCTTCAGATTATGATAGATCGCGTGTTACATAAGTATGGTTCAGGTTTCCTACAGATTATTTCAGAAGGTTCACTTACACAAAAAAAACAACAAGCAGCTGTTCTCACGTAACATAACCCTACCCTAAAACAAAGGACGTCCAAATTCAGGCAGAACGTGGCACAAGTTGGGCCAACTACGCCCAACTAATAGCCAGGGTCAAGCGTCATTACAGACCACACTGTGGTGCATATGACGTTGATGTATTACCCAGGAACGGTTCTGGAAGTTTTGCATAGTCCCAGATTGGAATTACTGTTGTAATGGGACTTTTAGTTCTGGATGGCGTCGCTATTATTGTTGTGAGGGTTTATTTACATGATGTTGGTACACAGTATATCAAAGTTCAATGTATCAAGGATTTTATGGAAGAGGTTTCTTAATTGAAATGTTGAATGTAAGAGCACTGATTGGTTATAACAAACAACGGAAACATATGAGCAGTATTTGGCACCTTTCTAAATTGTGTAAAAATAATTGTATACATAACATCACGCCTTGTTTACCCGAAGTGTTGGGCAGAGGTGTACCTATAGTAGACCCACATTTCACCAGTCATGTTTAAGTCCCATGTAATAGGGGGCGAGCCTATTGCCATCAACCCTTTACAAACCCAGACTCCGGGCTACTACTGAGAAATTCAAATAGAAAAACCCAATATCACATTGCCAGACCCGCGAATTGAACCCAGGACCTCATGCTCACCAGAAGCGCTCGCTACCACTAGACCAACGAGGCCGTCTTTTATTCGTTGTTCTCAAATGTCCTTTGCTCGCATTGCCATTATGGAAAGGCAAAGGCAAAGGGGTTATTAATTGCAAGAATCAATGAAGCAACAATGTTTTGTTCTAATCATATTTTGATTTAAACGGGTGTCCGTGGAGTTTCTTTCCCGTTCTTCTTCATAGGAACCTACTACGCTTTGGAATGGGCAACTAGCTTCATCTTTCTGACTGACCGACCTCTTGACAATTCAAAAGTGAATGTAATTGGTTTATTTGAAATAAATACTTTGAGTTTGAGTTTGAGTTTCTGGTTTGACTGGTTGCAGATTTCAGCAATGTTTCTTTAAACGTCAACGGCAAATCACACGGACAGCCAAATTCTTGAATTACCAAACTGTTGCAAAACAAAACTAATTATAATTCCTACAAAATCTAAAATCACGCATCCGATTACATGAAAAATGCATAAAAAAGATCTATCATGACGTAATAAAAGTAATTCTCAACGGATAGCAATTGCAATTAAATTGCTCTGAGCAAAAAAGCGGAAACGGCGCTATTGGAGCCGTTGCCATGGCAACGGACCGGAAATTAAACCGAGTTGACTTGTTCGAACATGGCCACCTGTTTTGCTTGCAAAGTTTTTTTTATTAATTTTCGCGCTGAACAAATTATTGCGCTCGGAAAAAATGAAATTTTTAACTTTTTAGAGTCACTTCCGTGTTTTTTGTGCAAGGTAAACTGAGTTTTTATGAAAAATATAGTGCAACTGTCAATATAACTTTTATCAGTTACATACCTACCTAGTTGTTAACCACGTGTAGAAATTGCGTTCGTTTACCTCAGACTTAAAATGGTAATTAATGCCTTTGGATTTGACAGTGGCACGACATGTGGCACATTCATTGCGTTGTGCATTATTTACGTTGTTGAGCAGACGAATTTTTCCAACATATGAAGCAATGGTATAGCAATTTCCTTCAGTCATTCGAATTGTGATTGGAAGTGTGTTAAGCAATGCTGGTCTGCATATATTTTGTTTTGAAGTTCTACAGTTTTGACGAATCGTGGTCAATTCAATTTATGTTTATAAATTGAATTCAATGTATGTTTATAAATTGAATTTAACCTTGTAATGATTACTGAGAAATCGTTTTAGTCTGTACTCACTCATATTCTAGCGAATAAATGATTCTTGTTATTAATCAGTAATCAAGAATCATTGTGACGGATGAACAGACAGTCTTGAATCAATCGCAACTTCCCCAAACCTATCTAGCCACACTTCCTATCTTATCAATTGACCTAAAACGCCAGAACTTTACGGAAAGCCGGCGCAACCCTAATCCTCAATAACCGGAATACATCGATAACTTCGCGAGAGAGGGATGAGTTTAATCAATCACAAGGATCTTCGCTGTTTCTTATATGAGTAAACATTTGCTGAAAACCTGGCCTAGGATATCAGACGAAATAAAAATATTTTACATTTAGGCTAGACTCACGTACATTTGAAGTTTATTCGATCATTCGTTTTAAAAACCTTTCATCATATTGAAAATCGTGCGAAACGCTTAACGCATTCAAAATCAAATAATTAGCTATAACCATTGACCAAATCGGCTTAGAAAGTCCACTTACTGTAGTAAAGTATAGTACAACTTCTAAAATAAACAAACTCAAGATGCCATAAAAATCGCACTCACATACCCCGTTCCGATATTGGAAAACCAAGCCCAGTTTTTTTTTTTTTTTTAATAATGACGACAACTGCACCAGCACTGTTCATACCTAGTTTTAAACAATTTATCTAGGTATTCCTTCGTTCTGTAAACAACAAGCTAAACTCCAAAATGACACACTTCTACATCTAATAAAAAATTCACTGAACGCCTTGACATTTCTCTTTACTTCCAGAACGATCAAAATTGAATGAAATGCTGAATGAGACACCTGTTTATGAATGAATGACTCGCTTACAATCCTTTCACTCTCAGTAGTCAGGTAGTATGAAATGTTGATTCATAATATTATTTGTAAACATTATGAGTGCTCATTCACGTATCTACAACCCGATATCGCTGTCAGATTTCGAGGTAATATCATTGTGGAATATTGTACTTTGCGAGAATTGCTTTCAACGTAAACGATAAGTGAAAGTTTCTCTTGTTTGTTTTTGCTGTGATAACTGCCTCCACACGAGGTGATATTAAATTATGTTTGGCGTATATTGGTTACTCAATAGCAATAGACAATATGTTTATGCTTTTATTTTTGGAACGAATTTCCTTAACGCGCCTTGCGGTAGAAGTTGACTGGTAGAAATCGTCACGTAAGGAAAAAGCGGCTCTTTCTATTATACTATACGAGTGTATTATGAGTGTAGCACAACTTTTTATTTAATTCTCTAATTACCGAATATTTTATGTTTATTTTGTAATGTTTAATACCAGCATACCCGCAAAATTTGACGGATTTATATATATTTTTTAAATTTTTATTTATTTATCATATTTATAATTCATATTCTTTATTACACCTCTTTAGGTCAAGAGCTGATCGAATAAAAAAAAATGGCCTATGTCTTAAGGGAGGCGTGAAAATTGATTCGCTGTTACAATGTATATATAAGCTATGTGTCATATTTGTGCAGAATAAAGTTGTTTTTTTTTGTTTTTCTTTCGATGACAAAATCAATTTTGCTGATTGGCTAATTTATCATGACGATATGAACTATTGCCTTATTGAGCAGAAGACTGCAAGAACCGATTAACAAACAACGCAACTAAAAGTCCAAGTCAAATCGTTTATTTCCATTAGACCATTAGAACGCACTTTTGAAACTTAACTCCGGGTCCATTAAAGGTAATCAGTTGTGACTGAAACCTGTATTTCTACCAATATTTCAAGGTGTTGAGACCACTCCGTGTCTCAGTAAGCACGTTAAACCGTTGGTCCTGGCTGACATTCATAGAACTTTGACAGTCGTTATTCAGAAGTCAGAAAGTTTGACAACCAGTCTAACCGAGGGGTATCGTGTTACCCAGTAATTGTGGAGGTCTGATAAGCAGACGCTCCATGTAAAATACTGGTATTCAGCTACATCCGGTTAGACTGGAAGCCGACCCCAAAATTGTTGGAAAAGACTCTTAGCAAACTGGACCAAGAGTAAGTAGCCTTAGTTACAAACTCCTCAAAATAAAACAAGTCAGCCAGGCGTCTTCTATCTCCGCACGTCAAGTAAACTGTTCGCTACAAAGCAAACTTGGCACACTTAACGAAAACTTTCAATCCGTGTCGTGATTAATGTAAATTTAATGGCACATTGTTATAAAGTACATTACGTCATAATTTTATCAACATTTTGGAAACACTCCCTGTATTGGGTGATGACTTTCAAGTATGGTAGGTACTTTATTATTCGGTGCTTAGAGGCAATTTTATAAGTGATTGAGAAAGGTCAGAAAGCCATTATCAGCCTCTTGAAAAAAAAAGGTAATTACCTTGAGAAGCGAAGAAGTACGTAATATAAAGGATTAGTAACTTTCCAAATATTGAAAAAAAAAACAGTTTTTAGGTTAATTCCTAAAGGATGCCAACGGGACCCTATTACTAAGGCTCCACTATCCGTCCGTCTGTCACAGGGATGTATCTTTTGAACCGTAATAGGTAGACACTTGAAATTTCTACAGAGATTCTTTTTTTACTACTATGGCCGCTATAACAACTAATAATAAAAATAAAATTAAGGTAAAACTTAAAGAGGTCCCCATACAAAAAACGTGTCAAAGAATATGCAACTTTACCTTCGTAAAAGGATTAATTGAATAGGTCGTCACGAAGAAGATAATATGGCCAAAAGGACACTATTGTCTGTGGATCAATAAAACACATGTAAAATGAACGTACCTACATATAAAGTATTTCAGCGGGAATGGGCAGAGTTTACCGCTGAAATCAGGCAAATTCTCCCCTTAGATTATAACAAGCTGTTGCCCGTGACTTCGTCTGCGATCCAGGATGAAAAGTAGCCTATGTCCTAACCCAGGTCATGGTCTATCTATGTACCAAATTTCATCCACATCCATTCAGTCGTTTTACCGTGAAAACGTAACAAACCAATTCAGTTTCGCATTTATAATATTAATAGTTAGAATTATATTATTTCATGCCTGTTTTGTCCCACTGCTCTAAAATCTCAGGCAGTTAAATCACAAATCTAGCCTTTCCACCCTCGATACAACACTAGACAACAGGCCAACGGTCCAGAATGTTCCATGTAGTCACGCGAGGGACAATAAAAACGGCATTATTTCATTATATTCATGAATCTCTCGTGCACCGCCCAACCAACGTGAAACGCAAAACACACGATGTTTAACTCCTATAAAATATATAATATTACGTTTTATTATTTTTGTAGACATGACTGATGGGAATTGACGTTATTATTTCATTCTAGCTACCGCCCGCGACTTCATCCGCGTCAAACTTGTTTTCGCTTAGCGTTCTTTCTGCCTGTTTTTCTTTTTACTCGGCTCCTAAGAGTCGTAGCGTGATGTTAAATGTTAAAGCCTTTAAATAACCTTCCTAAAGAATTAGGCTATCAAATACAAAAAGATTTTTTCAAATCCGACTGGTAGTTTCAGATATTAGTGCGTTCAAACAAACAAACTCTGCTTTATTATTAGTAGTATTAGTGTAGTATAGATTACGTTTTATTATTTTCGTAGACATGACTGAGGGGAATTGACGTTATTATTTTATATTACGTGGAGGAAAATTGCGTATTATTTTAGTTTTTCGTTGTGATAATGTCGTTGGAAGAGTCAATTGTGAGAATGTGCCAGTACAATATTTCTGTTTTACGACATCATTTTTGAGGCGCACAACGAATAAAGAGTCTTAATATCTTCAGAATTAGACACGATAAGTCAAATTGATGATGTTTATAGACTAGTGCCTATTCTTTTTATTGAAAACTAGCTGCTGCCCGCGGCTTCGCCCGCGTGAGTGTCGGAAATTACCCCATACATCCCCATGGGTTTTAAGTATAAATATTGAGTTTCGAGTTAATCGGACAGCGCGTTAAAATTCTTCCATACAAACATTGACACCCCCCAACCTTTTAGGGGGTAATTTAAAAAAACAAAAAACTACAAACATTATAATTTATTTAGATAACGATTCGTGCGAAGTTTCATGTTTATTACCTCAAGGAATAAGATTTTTCATACAAACTTTCATCCCTTATTTTACCCCCTTAGGGGTTGAATTTCGAAAAATCCTGATACACGTTATTCTTAATTTTTAGGTTTAAGTATAAATATTGAGTTTCGAGTTAATCGGACAGCGCGTTAAATTTCTTCCATACAAACTTTGACACCCCCCAACCGTAGGATAGGGTACTTTTCCGGGATAAAAAGTACCCAGTGTGGTGCCCAGGATATTAAAGAATAATTATACAAAGTTTCATCGTAATCGAACCGGTAGTTTTTGCGTGATGCCTGAACAAACAGACAGACAGACAGACAGACAGACAGACAGACAAAAAAAAAATTAATCAAATTTTTGGGTTCGGTGTCGGTCTAGTAACACCCCTGCCATTTATTTATTTGATATCTTCAATGTACAGAATTTTCACTTCTACAGATTTATTATAAGTATATAGATATACTTGAAAATCCCCATGTTGCAAGACAGGGCAAGTAATAAAAGCCACATGTTTCAATTCTTTTATTTCTTTTAATGATAAGAAAATGGTTTTCGAAAGGGCATACTATACTGATCGATGCACTTGAATTCGATCAAAGTCATAATCAGTTACAGATGATGTTATCTTTAAAAAGTAGTGGGAAAATGTCGTCAAAACCCACTCATATTCATCATAAACAACATTCCCACTTCCTACTTAAAATTCCTTTTATTCCCAAACTACTACGACAGCAAATCCACGTGGCGACACTTAAACTAAATTAAGTTAAAATATCTAAGTATCAGGAACGTCTTCAGCCAAATTGGGTCATACAAAAGATTATCTAAAGTATCAAATCGGAGCAGACGAGAATAAATTGGTTTAACATTAAGCTATTCATGTATTAGGACTAGAGGTTACGTCACAGTCCATGTTAGGCTATGTTTTTGTTTGGCTTTAGCATAAGCAGAGAATTAAATAATAATGGATACCTAGATCGTAAAGGTTCACTTTAAACTTGACCACACAACAATTAAATTCTCATTACAACTCCACAAAATGGATAAGTAACAGTTAGTTGGTATCCATTAACCTTCCGAGTATTATTAATTTTAATTCTATGACCCTGTGTATAATTTGACATTTAATTTGAATCTCAACTCACCCTTAACTCATTCTTTTATTTTAATTGCACTTAACATTTTATTATCATTTTAATTCTGTAACCTAAATTCGTACCTATTTTATTATATTGTTTGTTTATTTATTGTTGTGTATTGTTGTGTTCTGTTGCAGTATTGTGGAATTTTATTAATGTAATATGGGTTTTGCATGAGTGAAATGAATTTTATTTTTTATTTTATTTATTTATTTATTACTGGTAATCGGTGCTCAATTAACGTGAAAAATTATAAGAAAAGTAATTTTAGGTCTACATTTTCTTAACATTCTGTTATAGGTATAACTCGATTTTTATAACTGTGCGCTTGGAGCTGTCAAAGTCGGTCGGCACGGTTATATGCTCAGCCGTCTACACAACTCGTGTCGTCTCCACAGTTCTGCCGTATTATTCGTTAAGTTGTTATTATTTAAACCACATACACTGTAATATTTTGACAAGACGGGTGCACAGTTATAAAAACCGGGTTACACCTACGAAACTTAAAAAAATACAACACATTGGGAAAAGTTTATGTTGCATAAGTTAGTAATATATTAAGTATTTTTCTAACTCATAAATTCATAACTCAATATGGCATGATACAAAATAGATAAGACTTTTACAAAGTATTTCACGTCTTTATGTTGTCCACTAAAGTCAGTAACATAATAGAAAATGTATCCACACACTAAGTACAAGATAATATACCACAACAATAATTTCAAATTCACAACTTTAAAACATCGCGACTAAGATAAATGGCGGTAACGATCGCGTCGCTTCAACTGTGGAACACCGGCTTTACGCAAATCCCTTCCCCGGGTGCAGTTAAAAAGGATTACGGTAAGGTATTCACACCGCTCGCTTTATATAGTACACGTTAGTATTGTATATCTTTAGCTTTTAGATTGAGACGAACTTTACGTTGTATCAAAGTGGTTTTTGAAAATTATGGTGGGGGTGTATTTAATATGTGGTATGTGGGGGCTTATACAGGACAGAAAGGTCTTAAGATGTGTCGTAACTTGTAATTGACCGTTCAACTTAAATCGCATGTTAGTTAGGAATTAATAATAACCATTATTAAATCATAATTACTTAACGTCAGATAGACTTAAGTTTAGTATCGATACAAATGCCTGATCATTTTATAACTATACAATGTGCTTGTTTTTTAACATCCCATAACTCTAGGGTGATGAGACCATATCAAAGAATCAACTGGCTTATGAATTATTTTTCAATTATCTTTTTTTTTTGTTTTCGTTTTTCATACAAAATAATTCGACTTTCGAATATTTCGAATCACGATTATTAACGTAAAACACCCTTACGTAAAATATGACAACATCGCATTTTCTTAGCTTTAAATATGAATGATTGCTTCGAATGAAAATGATTTACTCAATACACACATCGAGAGTATAGTGTTATATAATTAATTATCTTCGAAACTATGCATTTTTGGACCACATATTTTAAGACTTTTTATTATTTTTACATATAGAACATAACCCTAGAGTATAATCACTAACAGTAAATACTAAACCGGCAAAGCCTTCTTCTCATAGAGAGAAGGAACAAGAAACTATCAACACGGTGATTACGAACTAAGATTTTTTGATTTTCGTCGCTTTATTGTCCAATATTAGAAAGAACACTAGTACATGATATGAATTATTTCAAGATACTGACAGCAGAACACGAACTACGTGTACATTGAATAAAAAATAACCACGACCCAAATGGCATCGTAGTCACTAAAGCCGCAGCAATGAACCCTCAAAATTCAGGAGCAGTAGCCAAAAACAAATGAACAAGAAAAATAAGGTTCTAAATCATAAAGTATTATACGAAACACATAGGAACCACAAGTAACAGATGTGTTTCAACGTTTGTAGAACTCGCATAAATCAAGAACTTACTTATTGTACCTATTTACTACAATAGTACCTACTTCTAAAGGGCGGCTATTTTCTGGACTTTACGTAAATGTGTTTCAGTGTTTCTTGTTATTAGGTTCAAAGAGAAATAGAAGAAAAAACAACTCATTCAAAATCAAAATCAAAATGTTTTATTTTACATAAAACTACATGGGCATTTATGACGTCAGAAGCTAGGTGCACGGTTCCAATTGGTCGTTTCCTATGGAGAAGAGCCGGCAAGAAACTCCACGGTTACTCTTTTTGGGTTGGGTTTTCATTGAATGCATAATCTCCTCTTTTTTGAAGATGGTATAAATAATGGTGGTACACTCTTCTTTCGGCTTGTATTTCCTAAAGCAAAGTAATGCAATAGTTTATCAATAATTTTATTGAAAAATAATTATGCATCACTAAACTGGCAGTGGCGGTGGAGCAGTGGTTTCCCAGTCATAACGGCTGCGACTTACGAGTAGGTTCGAGTCCAGACAGGCGCTTTACTTTGTGTAAATTGTTTCAACACCACTGCTCTCAAAACGGTGAAGTAAAATATCGTGAGGAAGCAGGCATGACCTAGAACCAAAATTCGAAGACATGTGATACCCGCACTGGGCCCGCGTGGTGAATTACAGACCGCTCCCCTCCCCCCTCCCCTCTCTCCGAGATGGGGCCTGTATCCCAGCCGTGGGAACATTATAGGCTGATTATGCTATGCTTGCATATACTTATTATTTATCATTGTTGAATATTGCCCTAGAAACATGTCATCTGCTATTATAATAAATCTCTATAATAATATCAATCAAGTTTTTTCATCATTCTGCCTAGCCTTTTCCCAATCATGTTGGGGTCGGCTTCCAGTCTAACCGGATGCAGCTGAATACCAGTATTTTACATGGAGCGACTGTCTATCTGAACTACACAACCCAGTAACTGGGTAATACGATACCCCTTGGTAAGACTGGTTGTCAGACTTTCGGGCTTCTGACGACTCGTAACGACTGTCAAAGATCCACGAATGACAGCCGGGACCAACGGCTTAACGTGCTTTCCGAAGCACGGAGGAGTCTCGGTATGTAAAGATGGTCACCCATCCACGGACCAACCCCGGCAACCTGATGGATCGACCCGATATCACCGATAATATCAATCAACAAAAATAATAAAATAACTTGACTTTGACTGAAATAGGGACACCCACGCAGGTACAATTTAGGCGGCCAATTCTCAATGGAGACCTCACAGAAAACCTACGACACCTATAAGATAAAAATCAAGAATATCTTTCAGCACCCCAATCTATATTCAATTGAAACTTCGTACACTACCTTACATAAAAAACAACACAAAACTTAATATTGTATGACACTGGCGTTTTTCTAAGAAAAACTGCCTTTGAATGACCCATTGCAATCCAACCGTCATTCTTATGTACATGTCCGAGCATTCCCGGAGTCATTTAGACTGAATATTGAATCCCAACGGGAAAAACCGCGGGGTTCAGCTCGCAACTTTAACCACAATTTTCGGTCAATCTGTGCATAAGTAAACGTGCGTACATACCCTATTTACTGTGTATACAGTTCCCATTGCCAAAAGTTTTTGTAAGTCCCGGGGCAGTAAGTAAATAAGTAAGGATTTAATCAATATTTACAAGATTTAGTCGTTCTTTTGAATTGCGTATGTCAGGCGACGACGCCGGCATTAAGGGAATTGGATGATAGTGAGGGGGCATGTCGATAAGAATTTTATCGATGTTGGTTAGTTGTTTATGGCTGTGTGTGACTTGGTTGTTTTTAGTCTAGGTTCTGGAATTTAAGGCACGGTTTTAGTGCCTTGATTTTAGCACAGTCATCTATTATTTGTATTTTATACATGCTTTGACCCTGCTTGCTCTTTTTGTTAAGTATCTTTTACGTGGATTTACTCGAGCCTTCACCCGCGTATAGCTAGCTAGGAATTATTCCCACGGGACAAAAAACATCATAAATCCTTCTCCAGGTCCCAGAGTACCTATCTGTCAAATTTCATAACGATCCGTTCAGTGGTTTAGGCGTGAAAAGACACAGGACAGACACAGTTAGTTTCGAATTTATAATACCTATTAAAAGTAATATGACTAAAGTATACAGTACTGCTATATTTCTTGTCTCCAGTCTTTAATAAAATTTTCAACACAGACTATATCATATCTTCTAATGCTATATAACAAACATTTATACATATTATGCCACACGTAATACTACATTTCAATCGCGTTGCACTACATTAATTCACGCCTACCGCCTATCAATGTCTTCAGCGCCATTAAGCATTCCAAATATATTATATTATCTAACCGTAGATTTTACTTCTTCATAATATTTTCTTTGTAACATTTCCTGTTACATATTTTTAACAAATATTGATTAAAGAAAAAAAACTAGTAAGTATGGCTTGTGTTAGAAAAGGATGGTGTATTTGAAAGTAAATCTTAAAAGACATTTTAAGATTATTTTTAACTAAAAAGTTCAGTCTTTTCCAGTCTGATTATTTCCTTTCCCCGTTAATTTTTTTTTTTTTCACTTCTAATTTAAATAAGGCAGCCTCATAATCAACGGAAATAAAAATACTGTGTTTTAAAATACTATTTACAAGTAGTGCGATACTTTTTTTGATAAGTAATAATTTATTACTCAAGTTTCAGCAGAAAATATATGAAAATTATGCGAAGGTATGTTTGAGCAATATTAAATGCACGTTTAATATAGCCACTTTTGTATGTTACGACTACATGACGGCTGCCTGCAAGTGCCTTCACAGACTACTTCATAACTGTTTGCTTTATATTATAACAGAAACGTTTACTTTTTAACAATATCAATCTGCCTAGCCTTTTCCTAACTATGTTGGGGTCGGCTTCCAGTCTAACCGGATGCAGCTGAATACTAGTATTTTAAATTGAGCAACTAGCTATCTGACCTTCACAACCCAGTAACTGGGTAATACGATACCCCTTGGTAAATTTACTTGTCAAGAATGGTTAAATTAAAATATTATTTTATAATTTTATTTACACAAGAATAATAAATTGTAGAGGGACACAAAACACTTTTCCTTTTTGAAATAAAGAAGTTTCCGCGATCTTCAGCCCTAAACATGGAGTTCCTAGCGATTGGTGAAAGCGAGAGGTGTCAAGAGAAACTGCTATAATCACCACGCTTTGCTGATGTTTTTTTACTACAATTAGAGTAGGTACGCTCCTGTAATATTAATATTATAAATGCGAAAGTAACTCTATATATTTATCTTTCCATCTGTCACCTTTTCACACCTTAACTGCTGAACAAATTTGGGAGTTTGGCACACGGATAGACTATCTGGGTAGTATATAGGATACTTTTTATCCCGGCAGTACGATCCCGTGGGATAATTTCCGACCTACACGCGGTGGACGCCGCGGGAAAAAGCTATTCTGGCATAACAGTTTTACAAAACCCAAGTTTGGAAAAGAGTAAGTTTTTTTGGCTTGAACTCCGCCGAATATATGATACCGCCAAGAAACCAATTAACCCAATTTGTAAAAAATATCGATGTTATAACAGCTCAACACTATGCAGAAACGAATGTATCAGTTATCCTTCGACCCGCCGCTCGCCGTGTCGACGTAAAAGGTCTCAAGTGGAACAAAACAAGTGCAAATCGATTGGCACATGAATTAACTATGGATTGCTTTTGCGAACTCTTTATGTACACCGATGGGACATCAATGGACATTTTAAAGGGAATAGTTTAGAATTTAATGTGTGAACTAGTTGGTAGAATAGATTGTTTTTAACATTTAGTGTTGACAACGAGCTTTTTAGGATGCCGCGTTGGTCTTAGAGGCCTCGCCCACGGCGACTTTTTGTAGCGATGCAGTAGCGATACTGTCGCGCGTGTGTATTGATACAGCCGCGATGCTATCGCTGGCAGTGTACCTTCGCCCAGATTCTGTATCACTACTATCGCGATGCTGTCGCGCTTCAGTCGCGATGCAAACGCGATTCAGCATCGACACAGAAATGTAAAAGCGCCGCCTGTGAACAAGATGGACTCAGTCAAGATAACATTGGTCGCGATGCTGTCGCGCATGTGTATCGATGCATCCGCACGTTTGCATCGTTTCTGTTGCACGTTGCAAATGCGACAAACGCGCGACAGTATCGCCACAAAAAATCGCTGTGGGCGAGTGGCCTTATAGTCGCAAGTGCTTCTGCTGAGTATGAGATCCCAATTCCCAGGTCGGGTAAAGTGCTGTTGTGTATTTCCATCAGGAATTTCTCAGTAGCTGTCCGGAGTCTGAACTAATGCCCAATTGTTGGCAATAGGCTCGCCCCGTATTACATGGGAATTAAACATAACTGGTGAAATGTGGGTGTACTATGTAAGCTGGCCTGGGTTATGTTATGCTTTCGATCTTTTTGAGAAATTTATTTATTGATAAGGCACTTCAACGACTTGCTTACTAAAATATACACAAACAAAGATCACGTACAGTTTTAGGTATTGTGAAACGGATCGGAAAGAATACGGACGACGTATACGACGCGAGCCGTTTAGTAGAAATCATCCTTTAGTGACGAATTCACAATACCTAAAACTGCTATCTAATTGCGTAAAACGTTTTCGTAAACGATTCCGACTAATCTGTTTCATTTTGACATTTCAACAACATCCATTGCGTTATTTACGTTGTTAAGCAGATTTTTTTTCGAATTTATGAAGCAATGGATTAGAAATCTGTTTCAAACCGATCCAGATTGTGATAGATCGTGTATTACGCAATTAGGGTGTTGTACGTGATTTTATTTATTTTATTTTATTTTCGTACCTAAGAAGCTATTCAGCTAAACCAGGCCACTACTGTGACTTGTCTTTTCAAAGGATTTTAAAGGATTATTTTATCAGGTTAATAGTGCTTTTCACCGTTACCTAGGTAATCTGGCTTAGGACAGAAAGCATAGCTTTTAGCGAGAATATTACAGCTGATGAATGGAAAGGTTGTGTTGGACGGCTGCCTAGCTGTATAGTAATGAAGTATTTAGTGCTAATTTCACCGACGCAAGTGAACGCGATCAACACATAAACCAAGTTTAAGACCTGTCAGTGTCGTTATTTTCTATGCTCTTGAACTTCGTTTTAGATGTGCTGATCGCGTTCATTTGCATTGGTGAAATTTGCCCTTAATTATTTAAGATGTGTTATCTAGGATTTGTAGCGTTAAGATTTTTTTTTAAATAACAAGTCTCTGTAAAGGTTGTCTGCAAAAGACAACCTCTCATCATGCAGGCTGATAGATTTTTTCTTTATAGCGCCTACCCCGGCTCCCCGGCTGCTGTAAGCGCGCCTAGCGCTTACAATACGCTAACCTACAGTTACGAGTTTTATAAAATAATGTGGTACTGAAATTCACACACTATGTACATACATGAAACCACAGTGAACGTGATAATACAGTTAATAAACAATATATTTTATACAGATAATATCATGCTACGTAAAATGCTACGAGCGCGCTACGCTAGTCATTCTAAATCAGCTAAGTACGTGTAAGTGCTACGAAGTGCTACGCGTAAATCCGTGCTACGCTATTAGACAATACAACAGATTTATTAATATTTTAACACTTAGTGTGATTATTTTAGAAATATTTAACTCTGTGGTAGTCAGAAATCAATATTGAGTTGTAATGTGTAAAGTATTGAAGGTATACGAAATTCTCAGATGTATAATTTTGTTAATCCCTTTGTTAACTCTGTAATCATAACTTCGTTAAATAAAAACTATATAGGTACAGAGTAATTTTTACTAATGATATTTCACAACCGCCCCGGGGTGGCGCTCGAAGGGACTTACTTATAGCCATGCCGCTGCGCCAGCCTGTGCTCTTCGCCCTGTCCTCCACAACGCAGTAACTGGGTAATACGATACCCCTTGGTAAGACTGGTTGTCAGACTTTCGGGCTTCTGACGACTCGTAACGACTGTCAAAGATCCACAAATGACAGCCGGGACCAACGGCTTAACGTGCTTTCCGAAGCACGGAGGAGTCTCGGTATGTAAAGATGGTCACCCATCCATGGACCAACCCCGGCAAGCTCAGCTTAACCTGATGGATCGACCCGTGCGGCTTTTATTAGCCTGAACAACAACATAGTAACGAAAATATTAGTAGAAGAGCAGATTTCATTTCTATTACTAACTGTAAAAGAATAAATGTTAAATAAAATGGCTATCAGTCCGCAGCAACATTTGACACAACAACAAACTCCATTAAAGCCTCCAACTTGATACAAACTCACAATAATAATATAAAATCAACTGAGCATCTGTTATCAGGAGCTTACGGCCATACAAACTTGCGAATAGTTCTCGACTCGGGACTCAAACCGACTTCGAGAACAGTTAACGGACTTTCATAGGGTTGTTGTCGTGATATCTTCTCGATACTGTTGTTCTGTTAGTTTGTGGATAGTTTTGATTTTAAAATCTTGTTGTTCGGTTTAGAATTGAATTGGAGAGAGAGAGATCAATGTACGGGGAATTCTTTGACTTCAGAGCGATTAGGGCGAAATCCACCAATAAAAACTCAACGCGATCAGCACATAAACCACGTTTAAGAGCTGTCAGTGTCATTATTTTCTTTGTAATATTGACACTGACAGCTCATGAACTCGGTTTAGGTGTGCTGCTCGCGTTCAGTTTCATTGACGAAATCAGCCCTTAGAGTTTCAATTATACAGCGTGTTTGGTGCATCGTGTGCCAAATTGGAATGGTCGACTGAAGGGGTAATCTGCTATCCTTTCAGACCCCTTAACACCTCTCATGCCCTGGGGATTTTTTTTTATCGACTTTTTATTGTTTTGTCAAAAAAAGACCCAAATATTGAACTCTGTATAATTAAAATCGGGATGAAATAAAGCCATATTCATGCGTAACAAACATAATGATAACGAGATATTATCGATTCGTGTGGACATTTTTTCATCCAATCAGCTCAACCCAAAACACAATACACTCTCAAAAGGCGTCAAAGACAGCCAAAATAAAAAACCTTAAGTACGTACAAGTACTCTTAAGTCAGTTTTGTCAGTTAAGGCGGGTAATATGTGAGCGATAGCGGCGGCAGACCCTTTGTCCGCGCGTGATCAAGGGGCCGGCGAGGGCTTTGATGATACTTCTCTGCTGATCACAAGATTGGCGGCGTGGACCTTGAAGATGTTTTGTTGGGTAGCAGGATGTGGTTTTGTTGGTGTATTAATTGTTATAAGGTAAGAATGATGTGCGATGCTTTAAATAACCTTCAATTTTTTTAAGTGGCGTGTTTTATGTCGATATCGTTCAATCAGACATTTTTTTGTTGTAATTTATTTATTTGTTTAAACTTTTCACACACAAAAAAGGTACAAAAGCGGACTTAATGCCTTAGGCATTCTCTACCAATTCTGATCTATAACATTTCTTGTTAGGCTTTTAACTAACAATAACGTTTTTTCGCTGAACACCTGGTAAATAGAGATCAAAGGTTCGCCTTTCCGTTCAAATTAAAAATAATATAGTATCAATTAATGCCAACTTAAACTTACCTTAAATTATTTAATCTAAACACAGTCGTTAATCTTATAAAATATAATTATAATTGATTGTCCTCTGGCAAAAATATTGCTACAATTAAATTCAACTAAAAACTAGAACATAAAACCAACCTCAATTATGAAATAAAACATAATTTCTGTCGTTAAATGTTAAACATTTACACGAATTAAAACTTAGGCCCTTTCGTTAATTAGAAAAACTCTCATATTACCAAAATTAGTTCGAAAACTGCCGTAAATTAGCTCATTTCGCAGACGTAGGCATTATTTAGTTTCCAGGACAATTCCCAGGACAATGCATGTTTAACTTTAGCGGGTAAACATAATGTTTTCTCTGGTGTAGTGACTAAAACTTAATAAGAGCTCACAAGACGAAAAGGTTCAGTGTTTTCAAATACATTCCTTTCCCATGTAGCAGGTACCACCTTTATGAAACTATCATTCATATTGTCGAAAGTAAGTTTTCTGAAAAATAAAAAAGGACTCAATAGATCTATGCAATGGATGGACGTCTAAGAGTGCTTATTGTTTTCAGTCCGCAACTGCAAAGTCCCTTCATACAATTTATTATTTTAATATTTTTTTTAAAATAAAAAATACAATACGGTGGACGCTCGGCGTGTTAACACGTCGTGTACGGGCTCGCGACAAGTCAATCGTCATCCTGAGGATGCCTCGTTGAGAGGAGAAACACGTGTCGATTTCTTACAGGGTTTTTTAAGACTTTTTAAGAATAGTTAAGCGGAATAGGTTACTAAATATATCTACGTCTATTGTATTTTATAATGGATTTCCGCCAAGTCACGCCTGAATCAATTAACTAATCAATTTAAAATTTATTAAAAAGTGAGTTTTTTCTTTTTGTTCTGCTTCCAAGCCACTATCGATCGTCGTATCTTGCATTTTTGCGCAACTAGTGCTTTTTCTATAGTCGTACCACACTAGTGTGTTAAGCTCTGGTTGCCTAAGAAAACGGTGAACAGGCACACAATAACGGCTCTCAAAATACAGAGCATTTTTTGACATTTATACAATGTTAAATACTGATGAATATTACATATTTTCGTGTCGTTATAATATGATAGAACCGCTTTCCTAGGAAACCCTTAACACGATGTGTAAATCCTAGTTCTTAATAAATAAAGCAGGATTAAATCAAGGTGTGTTTGAAAACTCATTTGCCGCGCATTAACATGAAAATCGAAATTAACCCTTCTATTAATTAGGCTAAACTTTACCGACGACATTAACCCTTCATTTAATTAGGCTAAACTTCTTTTGAGTATTACTCATTTATTAAACAGACTAGTGAGTGGTTTAGTTTCTCAAATCTAACTTTTATAACAGCATAAAATAAATAAATGTCTACAAACCATTTAAGTTCTGAGTTGAGCTGCACGATTACTGACAAATCTGTGCACTGATTAGAGAGGTCCACTCAGATTTGTGTGGTTTTTTCCTTAAAAGACCATCTCAGACACTAATTTACATGGTCCTCATAAGGCCTGACCAAGATTATATCTGAACTTTAACCTCTGGATGAGACTGTAACCTCTGAATTTCTTCTCAGAGTAAACGAAACAAACTCAGAGTGTGGAAACAGCGAAGTCATCTAGTTTCAAAACATGACTATATTCAAAACACCTATTTCATTTTTGACGTGTAAAATTGTTTTTGTTTTAAACTATTGATAGAAATTAATATCATATAACATTTGTGTGAGTAAAAACTTTGAAAAATAACTTTTAATTTTTAATTTTTAAAAATACATTGTAATAGTAATAGTTATTAATCTTTGATTGTGTTAACATTGGCTTAAACTATAGAGTACATATATCCCGCAAGATACCTGACTAACTACGAATAGTGTTTAATATTTTTAGTAATTTTGGTCCTAAAAAAACCTCAAGAAAATCTAATAAACTAAAACACATATCCGTTAAATATAACCCGTCAAAACAGAACCCTCGCTGACACATCAAATATATTCTGTTAAAATATTAGCACATCGTCCATTCGTCCGTTAGAAGCGTAAACATTGCCAGAACCTTGTAGCCTTGGAAAAACAGACACCGGTTACAGTAAGTAAAACAGAATCACTTTTATCTTAATTAAATTAGGCCTGGGATCTTCCTTTTTGCAAAAAATACTTGGTTAGAAATAGGAGACGAGTATCTTTACCAAAATGGCCACCGTCATTGCTACCTATTTCAAAAAATCTTGATCCACTTGACAGATTTGTAAACCAGTATCAGTTACTGAAGGATTTTTGACAACTGCTGCCATAAAGTCGCCTTGTTTCCCCGAAGGGTTGGGCAGAGGTGTACCTATAGTATACCCACATTTCGCCACTTATGTTTAAGTCCCATGTAATAGTAGCCTATTGCAATCAACCGGGCACAAATCCATACTCCATTTACCATGCCAATGTTGCCATAAACATTCGGCATGTTAAATTAAATATTTTTATTCACTGACATCTAATAAGGCGGATTATCTATTGAAAAGCTCGTGGCTAAGTAATAACAGCCACACGGGTCGATCCATCAGGTTAAGCTATGCTTGCCGGGGTTGGTCCTTGGAGGACCATCTTTACATATCGAGACTCCTCCGTACCTCGGAAAGCACGTTAAGCTGTTGGTACTGGCTATCATACGTGAATCTTTGACAGTCGTTACAGGTCGTCAGAAGCCCTAAGGTCTGACAACCAGTCTTACCAAGAGGTATCATATTTCCAAGTAGCTAGGTTGTGGAGGTCGGATAGGCAGTCGCTCCGTGTAAAATACTAGTATTCAGCTGCTGGTTAGATTGGAAGCTGACCCTAACATAATTAGGAAAAGGCTAGTCAGATTAATTCCTTGAATCCTAATAATTATGTCAACTTTTCATGTGTAAAAATATATATTTCTAATGAGTATCGAATGCAAGTTACTTAATTAAAATAACCTCCTCCTCGAATATTATTCACCAAGCATTAAACCACTGCTCAACTTTAACAACGGATCATTATTCCCACAATTACCAAAGAAGAACAGTCGAAACAAGTACACCTCTAAATCGTAAAACAAATAACCAATTAAATAGGAAAATAAAACACAATTAGAGTTGTGCAGAAACAGAGCCGGTTTCAGGCAACCCATAATATCGTAAAACGTAGAAATAGAACGACGGGAATATTTTGGCTTGCCTCATTATATGCAAATTTCTGTATATTAATAATGAGTTAGGTCAATAATGGTGTGTTCAGGCACGAAAAGGGTACTAGTTTCAGAACTTTCAAGACAGTAAATAATACACAGGAAGTATTTAGTGGCATCTTTACCTAAATTGTTTCTTTCAGTTATTGCTATTTCATGCAAAACAGATAATTACGTGAAACGCTTTTGATCCATATTCACTAAAAGTTTATTCAGATGAGTATTAAGGCCCCCATGATTATGCTAAATGAGATTTTAATGTTGTTGATACCACATGGAGCCTCGCACATCTTATAAAGGAGGGCGCTGATCCGTGGAAACTGCCATCTGAATATTAAAATAAATGAGGTTTAATAAACATTTATGTATCATTCGGTTAAGGGGCGGTTTCATACATTTAGTTTTTATTACGTGGCCAAATTAAATGTGAATAGGTACATCAATAATGATGTGTGATGTCATTTATGTTTGTGAAAATGCACAGAAATACTCGCTAAGTTAGATAGATAGAATATGCTTTTATTTAAATAATAATCCCAGCATGGTATTGTCCCACTGCAGGGTACAGGTCTCTTCTCCTATAGAGAAGACACGAACATTGATCACCACGCTTCCTCAAAACGGGTTGGCGATTTCAGACTACCTACCTATGCTACATAATAATGTTGCTTTGGTGAAAAATCATCAATTGAACTACCCCCGCAGCAGATGTTAAAGATAAGTCTGATAGTAGATTGTAATTAATAAGATTGTGGCAGTAAGACAACGGTGCCCATTCCCTTGTCCACAAACTAAACTAAATTTAAGTTCAGTCCATCTTTTTCTTTGTATTTCAAAGAGGACAGAAGATAAATGTTAGTTTAGTCCTGTCAAATTAATCAGCGCCTGTCACTACTCCATACAAGTTTAGACGTGGTTAAAAACTTGCCTACTAAAATAACGTCAATTTACATCAGGCGCTGATTAATTTGCCAGGACCTAACTATCGGCACCAATGTCTTACCCAACGTTGTTGAAAAGTCCAATGAAAGCGAGTCACTAGAAGATACTCTACTGGTAACTAACCTGCCGCAACTATTCGCCTCTGAACCCGCCTTAGCGCGTCACACGACGTACTCAAACATACCTTGGTACGGGGGCTTGTTAATATAATAGCGATATTAAACACTGTTATTTCAAAATTCGCAATTCGAGGCCTGTTTAGTTTTTGACATGCGATTTTGAGTAAAAAATTTAATAGTACCCTGTCGGTAGGAAATAGAAGCGTTTATTATCATTCATTTTATGCGGAATGGCAATAAATTATATATTTTATTTGGAAAATGTTTTGGCCTGGATTTCGGTTAGTCCTTGGGTTTGGCGAATTATTTGAACTAGCTTAGCTTAGCTTTATTGTTTGTTAATCTTTAGTTTAATGAACAGGGATTATAAGTTGGAACTTTTAAGTTTTTTAGTATTATTTTACTTTTGAGCTCACATTGGAAGCAGTTTACTAGTTTAATGGATTTTGTCTAAATTCACAAGGTAAATGAAAATACAGCGACAGTTGTTTTTTTTTTTTGTATGAATTATTTCACATTAATGAAGATAAAAAATACATACATAAAAAAAACATAGATAAAATCTTTTACCGAAAATTCTGAATACCTATACATGATAAAAACGTCAATAAAAAACAATCAAACACGAATCTCACGAACACAAGCCATTTCTATTTAACCTGACATTCAGCACAGTAAGACCGATTCCCAACAAAATCAATAAAACACACTTCAAATCAACTTTGCCAAAGTAAACATCCGTTTCGCCAAACTCGCAAATCCGGGCAAAGTATCGCAAGCAAAATAAAGCTAACGTTCGAAGCAACCGTTTCCTAAATCGCGGTACCGTCGCCATTGTACGGTAGCGTTATTTATTTATACCAACCAAACAGGTGTGTTTCATGAAAAAAGGCTTAGCTACCTGTAGCGAGGGGCTGCGCTCAATGTGTCTGATTTAGATGCTATGTGATGTGGATTTTTTGGAAGTTATTTTTTTTTTTTTGTTAATATTGGGTGAGGAGAATGATGGTGTTTGTTTAGCGGGATTAGGAGGACTGATTTGGACTTATTTGAGGGATTTTTTAAAGTTACTGAGTCTGTTTGAATTGTAGCTCATATTGAAGGTACGGTACGTTTTTTTTTATAATTTCAGCAGATATGTCACTCAAAGTTTCAGCGAGTTACAGTTTTATATTATAAAAAATAAATAATAAAAAATAAAAAAAACTTCTTCAAATCCAACCCAAAAAAACGTCATTTAATTTAATGTTAGATTGCATATTGTATAAACGATTTGTCATCTATGGTTAAAATTTACAAAAGAAAACTAAGTAAAATACTTTTCAGGGAAAGAGATTTTATGTTTGGATAAATGTACAATTTTAAAATCCTTTTTGAATATACTAGCAAGTTAGTTCAGTTTAAAACCAGAAAACCAATTCTGAAATTAACTAAACCGAAACAAAAATCATCCAAGCAAAATCATTTACAAAACTATTACCAAACCCCCATTTTCATTCAAAAGGCAACATCACCCCACAATATATTAAAAGAATTTCACTCTTCGCGAACTATTCCACCAATTTCCAGGTCGCGTGTGTGTAGGCGATAAATATGATGTAAATGATTTAGTAAAATCTAGAAATAAGTCTTGTATTAATTAGCTGAGTTAAATATGGTTAATTTATGCATGTTTTCGAAGCAGGTATGCTAGAGCGGGCTAAAATATTGTTATTTCTAAACTGTCTTGTATGCGAATGAATGAAAATTCATGTTTGTGTCGTTTATTTAGTTTAGGCAGAAATTTTTGTGTTTGCGTATGTAAATTTTGTGTTTTTGATACATATTAATAGGTTAGGTTATTTTAATGTCAAACAATTTTTTGTTTATCACAGTTGGTGATACTTTATTCACATTACAAACTAGCCTATTAGACTATGATGAGAATCAGCACTTTTTGAACGTCAAAATTACATTAGACAGTCCCCCAAACCGCCCACCCTTACCATTTCCTAGTGCTTTAACTGGGAAGAAGTGGCGCAACAAACTCCCCAACAGCACAGCTGTCTGTTCAGTTAGATTTTTTTTTTTTTTTGTACAACCTTTTATAAAAGTTTCTTTAAGCTAAGACACGTTTAAACGTCAAAAATTATGATTACACAAACGCTAATCATTACTTAACTTTAAGCAACGTTTATAAATAAACCCCCCAGTAATTTAAATATAACTTAAACTGTTGAGGCGACGCGACAGCGCGACGTAACTCTACGAACGAACAATTTCTATTAGAACTTCATGGAAATTTGTTCTACCAGTTTCGTTACGCCCGTCTGCCGGACTGTCTTAACTATAACATTAGGAAATCTTCCAATAACGTCTTTCTTATTAACTTTATGTTAAGGGGAAGACTCGTGATTCACGTGTTCTTTATAATATAATTGAATTTAATATCTCAAGCGTAGGCGGAGACGGAATATACTAACATTGTATCTTTACAAAAAATATCTCCTACAATTTTATTTACATCGCAGAAGTAAAGATTTTACGACCTATCATCATTTTGACTCGACACAAGACGTTGTCATAAATATGGGTTCCTTGTGTTCAAATATAGTTAGGCATTCTCCATTATTATGCACAAGAGTAAAATCGTAAATATTTACGTGTAATCATTCAAATGATAAGTCCAAGAAAAAAGAAGACAAACACGCAAATTACCTACTTATGTTCTTAGAAATAAGAACGTTTTTTTTAGTTTTCGTCTTTTGTTTATGTTGTTCGGATACAGTAAAGAATTATATATTTATCTATCTATCTTTATGGTGGCCATAACTCTCTAATTTTTAAATGCTCTGTGGAGACTATGAAAAATGGATAAATATAATAGTAATGTAACGTGTAAAACTGTTTAGAAATGTCAATTTCTTGTTAAATCTAAGGCTTGATTTAACCTTTAATTTAACAAAAAAAACATTTCCATTCTTACACTATTTCACGCAAAACATTAATTTATTATTTTGGTAGCCAGTTAAAAAACAAAAGAGTCAAACTCCACGCCAGTACCGCGAACAGACCTCAGATCCTAATAGGTGTCCCATTTTACCCCGGAATGTGTCCAATATGCCAGTATGACCTCACCTCAAGGGTCACGGCCCTCCGCCCTTTATTTATATTCGCTGGAAGGGCACGCTTTTATGGGATATCGGCGTTATGGCGATTTCCGCGCGCCTTTTTGAGTGGTTGGGCATTGAAGCTGAAAGAGGCGAATTTGGAATTGTGCTTTATTCGCTGCTCTAAAGGTAACTTTGTCCAGTGGATCGGAAGCTGAATCAGAGAAATTATGGACGAGGGAATAGTTGTTAGTATAATTCTTATAAACGATTGAGTTCTATTTGATCTCAAGTGTATTCAGGCCTTACTAGCAGTTTTTTACTCGACTGCGCTCCAGCAAACACAGGATTACAATTTAGCATTTTTTATCACTTCAAACTTATTTAAAAGGGTTTATTTTTATATGAACTTGGAAACTGTCTCGGATCAACAATTTTTAAAGGCTTATCTCTCCATTAAGTCGACCAAAAAGATAAGATAAATAAGTTTTTTAAAGACTATTTCAAAATGGCGACTTTTATAATGAGAAAAAGAAATCTTGTTACTTGCATATAGCAAGAATTCTTAATTTCATTTATTTTATTTTGCTTCCGTAACATAAAACAAAAAAACAAAATGGCTCCCATTCTCAAAGACAATGAACAAACTGTCTGCGTTTGTGTTTTATTTATTCCTTTTATCACATTTCAATATAAATTCCATTCTGTGGCAGCTGAAATAAAATGCCGCCGCTCGTTTCATGATATTTGGATACTCAGTAGGTATTTTTACTGGAAAGCGAACAATTAACTGGACACGCCCAGTGAAGTATTTAAAAAAAAATTGCAGGTTGAAGACTTTTCACATCAATCCTTTTGTAAATCAGCGTGATTGGAGACATATAAGTACCTACGTCTACTCAGTTCTTAAATGAGACTGCCAACTTCCAAGTACGAGTGGAGGTAGTAAGTCAGCCGTGGTGCCAACCTCAACATCACCTGCTAACCTTTTCCCAACTATGTTGGTATCGGCTTCCAGTCTAACCGGATGCAGCTGAATACCAGTATTTTACATAGAGCGACTGCCTATCTGACCTCCACAACCCAGTTACTGGGTAATACGATACCTCTTTGTGAGACTGGTTGTCAGAGTTTCGGGCTTCCGACTATGTAACTACTGTCAAAGATCTACAAATGACAATCGGGACAAATGATTTAACGTGCTTTTTCAGAGATACCAACCTGCTGACTGGTTATTATTTTCATAAGATATGAGCAGATTTCATACTTTCGTATCGCTAAAAGGCGACCCTTAAAATCCTTTATTTCAAGCTAGGAAAGACAATGTTACAATATGTCTTGATCGCCTGTCGGAATCGCTTAGCGGTCGCATGTTCGTATTACTAATTCACACATAAACATTATAAGAAATAAGTAACGGCACGCGAATCTTAATAACTGTGTTAATGTCGTTTAAATTGTATATTGTGTACGACTTTTGATGGTCAGTGACCTACAAAGCCCGACCTCTCTTCCCCTCTTCTTCTTTTTAAGAGGGGTCAGGTAGTAGAAAGTATGTCTACTTAAAAGCCTACTTTATACATAAACTCACGCCTTCTTCCCATGGGGGTAGGCAGAAACTACAGAACGCCACCTGCTACGATCCTTACAAAATCCTTTTGCTTTGTTTACGTTCATACATCTGGTCATAAACGCACGCCGGTTGCGAGTTCTACGCACCTGACCTTTTTGAAGAACATCACCACTAAAGTCACAATATTTTGTCTTTTTAGTGCGTCTTCTCGCGGCGTTTCCACTCACATCTGCGATGTAAATACCTTTTGTTGGTCGACTCCCATTCATCATCTCAACATGGCCAAACTAAGCACTACTAGCACTTATCTTCTGCAGATTTATTATTTTGGGGGACTATTTTTTCTTTAAATAGTCCTCTTCACCGTATCCGGCGACAGCTACCCAGACAAATGTCTGTCCCTTTCTTTCTCTCCCTTCGTGAGCTCTCTGATGACTAGCAAAGCCAAATTTGGCCAAATTTTTGCTGGTCCCACCGTATGCAGAAGCGCTGACTCGCATCACTGTTTGTGGATATGTGGAAGGATTATAATTAAATGGCCTACTAGACGTAAGTTTATACATATACAAGCTACCGATCTCGGGTTTCGGGCACTCTCATTCATTCTATTTCAACCACCATGCAAATGCTTCGCTGTTTCCGTGGTGGTTGAAATTGGAGCTTGAGAGCGCCCTAAATCCTTCAAAAATTCCGTAATTTTTTTGTTGTTGTTGCTCTTTGCAATCAGTTTACAAAAAAACTATGAGCAAATGATATGGCAGGGAGGAGCTACCTATTCCTCATCAGGAGCAACTCTCTTATTAAAGTCAAGCAGCTCTGTACAAGTTATCTAATCGTAGAATGTTGCGTCTTTTGAGTCTGCTGACACAATCTGGTATTACGAGTTCAGCGACTGGTTGGGGAAGAAATAAGTTCATGTTCAAGTGTTCGTGATATCTGTTTTGATATCTGTTTTAAAATGTCGTTCTGAGTTCTCTGTATCATGTTTATATTGGAGTTATACGCGAAGCCCCAAAGTTGATTATAACTAACCTATAGTAACTTTCCAAGGCCAAAAATAATAAGTAAAACCTAACTTAGGTATCACAATGAGAAATTAAAACATGAAACTACCATGATAAGTCAAGGTGATAAACCTAATTACAGCTAACACCGAAATGTTTAAGATCGTAATCTTCACGCAAATGACAAAACTGTAACACAAAGATTAAGTTATAACTACTATCTTCTACGTAATCTAAGTTAGTGGTAAAACTGTGTGCGGAAATGATTCCGCGAGGGGCGGCGACCAAAGTTGTATTAGACGGAACGCTTTCTTGTATATTACTACTTATTTCTTATTTAGGTTATTTAGATTTAGATTGATAGACAACACGACCTGATAAATTATCTTAGCTACTTCAAAGCTAAACATCAAAGCATTAGACACTTTTAGAAAGTATCATTCAATGAATCTGCCAAGACTTTTCCCAATTATGTTGGGGTCGGCTTCCAGTCTAACCGGATGCAGCTGATTTTACATGGAGCGACTGACTATCTGACCTCCACAACTCAGTTACTGGGTAATACGATCACTTGCTAAGACTGGTTGTCAAACTTTCGGGCTTCTGACGACCCGTAACCACTGTCAAAGATAGAAAAGAGATAAAACACGAAAGACAGCCGGGAACAACGGCTTAACGTGCTTGCCGAGGCACAGAGAAGGACCCAACCACGGACCAACCCCGGCCAGCTTTTAGAAAGTTTCATTTATGAAATGTAATTTAAAGGTGAAACCAATATCATGGAAATTTCAAGCGTAAATTATTGCAAACCATAAGGACTTCCAGACATAGGTATTGTTATTACAACTGGGGTAATTGCGTAACACACTAACATTATCAATGGCTTTCATTTGACAGTTCAAAAACATTAATTGCGTTAATCACGTTGTTGGGCAGACAAATTTTCGAACATACGAAGCAATACTAGCAATATCCTTCAAAATCATTCAGAGTTTGTTACGCAATCAGGCTGCTGGCATGGCTTAGGTTTAGTAGAATACATGTCAAGGCAATCGTTATCATAACTACCTACAATGATACTTCGATTAAAATATTAGGGTAATAACTCTTAAAACAAACTTCGTCACGACAATCATTATTCCTTTAAACACACAGCCTTCAACAGAACAGTACGTAAAGACAGTAACAGAAGACAAAAAGCACCATTTAATCCAATAGGCGTACTAAGTTGAGTCTCGCCTGTGCCCGGGACATTAACACGCTCATACATCTGGCCAAGCGATGCTAATCTGATGACCTACATGCTGAGCCTCCTAATTGGGCGGCTTTGTACTACCCGATTATGTATCAGTTGCGATTTATTTCTATTGCCTTTTGGGTGTACTGCCAAGAAATTTTTTGAGGCTAGGCTGTGGTACGAAATTTGGATAGGTTTGCAATGTGTAAGCTTTTTGACTTTTGTTTAAGTTGATCTTATGATAATTATTTAATTCTCGGCACTAACTAAATATAAACTAACAAGAAAAAATAAAAAGTTAAAAAGAAAGAAATAAAAAGTTTTTTTTTTAAATAATGACTCGCACAGGAAGATACAAATTTAGTTAATTGATTATGCTATGTTGCTAAAATGTCGTGAAGAAAGCTTTGAGTATGAATGTAGATGGCTATAAGAGTAGGGGAAGACCAAAGAAACGATGGATGGACTGCGTGAAAAATGATATGGCTAGAAAGGGGGTGACTACCGAAATGACGACTAATAGAGAAGTATGGAAGAAAGGGACACTTTGCGTCGACCACAAATAAATTAGAATAAGGGAAGAAGAATGATGAATTGACTAAGCTTAGTTGATTTTATCATCCCACTGCTGAGCTCTTACGAGGTTAAATCACAGGAATACTGATATACTTCATAAAATCTTCACCATTATAAACTTCAAGTAACAAGTTGTCGCGATACGTTGCCAGCTTTCTAAATACTTTTACAACAAGAACCATTTAGCTTGGTCGAGATATGAATTGTCCAAAACATGTGCGCAACCACTCTCGAAGTTTAACGTTTTCAAAAAGATACTTTAGTTTTTGAAATCTTGAAACTTTTCTGTTACCTATCCTTGTTGCACGTTCACGATATTACTGGCAGTATTTAATTTTAGTTCATATAACAACTTAAGCATTCAAAGTTTTTCATTTATACTAATATTAGCTAAATAGCTCTTTGAGTGTTCCAAACAAACTACTTTTCTTAAATGAAGTTGCTTTTCATGTCTCTGTGTGAGACAGCGTCCTTCTTCTCAACCACCGTAGTTATGTGAATAGTAGGTACGTTAATATTAAAGTTACATAATTATACACCTTATTTACTCGCCCGAAAAGTGTGAATCGAACTTTTTAATATTTTTCTTGAGGCGATTCGCACGAAGTTAATTTATTTTTGGACAAATCGACAACTCCAGAAATAAATATGAGGCAATTGGGACATTTTAAATTTTATGCAAGTCGTAAAAAGAGGCGCGTCTAGATTAGAATAAACCCACACTTTTAAAAACAACAAAAGCCAAGAAAAGGCAAGTAAGTGCATAGCAATCCCATTTTCTATGACACGTAATTAGCCCCTATTATTATGTTAGTTTTACTAAGTCCGGTGCGAACTTTCAATGCAAACTTTGCACTCTGAACGGTTTTCTTTTTGCTTTATGCAGTTTCCGCCTTCGTAGCCTTTATTGCTTTTATCTTTTATCTTATCTTTTGTAATGTGAAAACTTTCTTTTTTTTGTGTATGTTTAGATTAGATGCAGAATATTGCGATTATGTTTTTGTGGGTAGTTAAATTTGGGGGTTTTAGGTTGTTAACTAACAGTAAAAGTGGTCGGAAATATGGACGTAACTTCGTGTGTTATTTCGTTTTTGGGTATTATACGGGTAGTTAAGTTTTTAAGGTAAAGAAAAGTGGTAGAAAATATACAGTGTCAGTTTTTGTATTGTACTGCAAAAGTGAGGACAAATTGCAGCATAGTTTTGCTTTTAAAGTAGTTTCATATTTTGTATGATAGATTTTTTTTTGAGTTATGGGCCTGGACGGACCTCAATCTCGATTGATGGAAAGTGCACTTACGGAATTTAAAGTTAAGGTCTGTTTTGCTTGCACTTTGTAAGTGACTCACTATTTTACCGATTACGTATCGCTGACATTAGGACATTGAGAAGGTAACAGGTGCCTGCGATCCAAGAAAGAAATGTATTTGAAAAGCGCTTAACCTTTTCGTTCCGCGAGCATACATGTCAACGTGTGTTCCAAATAGTTTACAGCTCAAGAGGTTAGATCAATAAAGTTCTCGAAATCGTCTGAAAATTGCACACACATTTCTGCCATTGTAATTTGTGACTGCGACTCTGGACTAAACCTCACCAATTTCCGTCCAGTTTCCCCCACACTCTACATTTGGGCAAGAGCTTACATTTTTAAACACGATACGACAAACAAAATACTATTACACTTTACCAACGAAAATTCTCGCCCCAATTCGCGAGCACAGGGTTACTGGACTAATAACAAGGGGAATAGAACCTTATAGTCTTGAAATTAAGGTGGGATTTCCTTTGTGTGCTGCTGGCCTTTGACAAAAAGGTTCTGAAGCCATCGTGTCTAATGAGGCATGTAGAAAAAAAGCAGTAGTGTTTTTTTCATTTTCCCTTTTGGCCCTCCGGCTGTTTCTTTAAGAGGAAAGGTTGATTCAATATTAGCAAGGTTAAGTGCCACCATATTGATAGGAAACCGGTTTTTTGGCTTATTGTGGAACATAGGGCCTATAAGATATTTTAGTTATGTACTCGTAAACATAAAACGGACTTCTTAAACGTATAATTACTCTATGATAGTCTAAATCTAAATGTAACTTTATGTCTGCCTCGTTGGTCCAGTAGTCGCAAGCGCTACTGCTGAGCAGCGATCCTTGGGTCGATTCCCAGGTCGGGCAAAGTGTTATTGGGATTTTTCCATCGTATATTTCTCAGTAGCAGCCCGGAGTCTGGATGTGCCCGGTTGATGGCAATAGGCTCGCCCCCAATAATGGGTCTTAAATATAACTGGCGAAATGTGGGTGTACTATAGGTACACCTCTGCCCAAGCTTTCGGGGAAACAAGGCGTCTATAGTCTAAGTATTGTTTATTAGAGTTTATATAAGTAAGGTTCTATGCCAATGTTAATGTAAATATTCGCATGCCGCATTCAGCGACGGATGTGTCCTGAACATAAGTATGCTAACCAACTTTGTACGTACCATATCCGACGAATAAATGTCTTTGTCTTTACCAAAAATACGCACTGAATAAGTTATTACCCATAACTAAGTAAACGAATGCTGTTTCTTGGTACTGCTTAAAACATGCTGCTACTGTGACGGCATCTACAACGCCACATGCGAACTACGCATCAATGAGCTGACGTCTCAAAATCCTGTATCGCGCTATTAGAGTTTACCGCGCGATCAACGTATATAAGACTATCCGACATCAATCGTTGGGCAGTCGCCCGCCAGACACGACACCCGTCTGGTCGGAAGATCCGCCTTTTTCAATAGAGGATGAGTGAACAGCCTGTTCCTCATACCTCTAAACTACCATCCTCTTCGTCTTGTCACTTTTGTAACTTTTACAAGTACATTATAAAGCTTTCATTTTCGAGTAAAATTCAGAAGACTTGTTGCGAATGATTTTTTTAACAAAACTAAATGTTTCAAAAGCTGTCGTGTCAAGCTCTAGATAGACCATACAAAATCGAGTATCGTTAATCGGATAACCATCAGCACATGCCAAAAATGTAAAAATGCCAATACAGGCCACAAACGCACCGACCTATTTCAACAACTGTAAAACCATACCCACACATAATAATTTTCCTTCCATTCCATGCAAAAAGTAATAAAATAAATCTGTTTTTGGCAAATACTCAAGATAATGCAACGGAAAACATATCTAGTCACTGATTACAAAATAAAAGAAATATTGCCTCAGCTGGTTATTGCCCTGGGCGGAGATTTTGGTGTGAGCTATTTTAATGCTCGTAAAATATGATATTACTTTTGCTTTAAGTTTGTTGGCTTAGAATAAGCCCTTGTCATTCCCCGAGACCGTCGAGCGAGTAAGCGATCGTTTGTATAAAGTATGACGTACAAACGCAACTTGATTGATCCCGCGAGTACGTCATATTCATATAATCGTATAATTATATTACCATGTTGACTTATTTTTAACTTGAACACAAACACCTGCCAGTCTCTTCTGGAAAAATCTCCCGTGAAAACTTAGGTGAACTGAGGTGTCATTCCGCCTGATGCTAAGATGCTAACGAATATCTTTTTCCAAAAGGTAAATAGTACATGATGGTAGGTACATGATGAGAAAAGTAGTACAGTGGCCAGCACATCAAGCTACCCAAAACTGTCAAACTTTCCCAATCAAACTTGAACCTAATGCTTTAGCGATAAAGTTTAAAATCTACTAAAGAAATTTGACAGATTTTAGTAGCTTGATGTGCTGGCCACTGTACATAACTAGCTATGGTGGACGAGAAAACTTTGAGAAAAGAAACACTCACTGTTAGCTTATTATTTACGAAAGTTCACTATTAGTGTCAGCACAGTGATTTGTGTTTTATTGTAACCAACAACTATTTTTCGCTTGGACGAAATGGGAATGCATACATTCCTATTTAACTGTCTATATACCAAAAGAATCACGTCAAAAATCAATCAAATACGCACAATTCACCTCAAATGCACAAAATATTCAATTTTCTTACCAGAAACCATTCTGGATTCACAAAACGGACCCTAAGCCGTCCAAATGTAGGACAATAGACCATTGATCTATAAAGGTAGCGGAACAATACGGACAAACGAACCGACAAGGCATTTTCTTCGCAAAAACGATGTCGCAGTCGAAATCGTCCGGTGAATCAAGTAGGAAATGTCAATGGGAAATGTACCGAGTGTTGTGGGAAAATATGAATATTGAATTTGTATTGATAAGTTTATTTTCCTGTTAAAATGTTTGAGGGAATTTATTGCAAAGGCAATGGAACATTTTCGAACGAACTTAGCTCTTTATTTTCCTCTCCTTTGTATTTATTACTAGCTTTCGCCGCGTTATGTATTTATAAATTAAATCCTATGTTACTGAGTGATAAAGCATCTGGTGAAATATTTTTAAAGGTTCGGTCCAGAAGTTTTTGAGTTCTTTACTAGCTTTTGACCGCGGTTTCACCTGCATAAGTCTCGATCTCGTGGGAATATCGGGATAAAAACTCCTAATCCTATATCCCAATCCAGGTCATGGTCTACACATGTGCTAAATTTCATGCAAATCCGTTTAGCCACTTTAGCGTGAAAGCGTAACAAACGAAGAAACTCACTCATTACTGCGCTTATTCTATTATTACGCTTATTTATAATCAAGCCTTGATAATAAATAAGCGGAAAATCTTTATTCACAGTTTAATAATACTGTAGTTTGAGGAAAGTTTAAAGGAAACTATTATAAACGATACCGTTGCTCATTCATCTGAATTGATACCCTAATCACGTCTCAAAGCACTCTGAACGAGAAAAGATGGACGCTTTTTACCGACTTAAAAAAAGGAGGGTAACAATTCGATACGTATGTATGTAATATTATTGGAACAACAATATATTCACGTTACATGATAATCTAAAAGGGGTGCCAAACACATAAACAAAATGTTACAAATGGTATGCATGTATGTTTGTATGTATGTATGCTTGTCCACGCATTTCTCCGAAACTATTAATCGGATCGTGACCATTTTTTTTATTGGTTTACTTTTACTTCAACTTAGAAAAAACCGCAGGTTTCATCAAAATCGGATAATTCGTTTTCAAGATATGGACTAATACGTATAAGTGTGACGGCCTGGCTTATTGATACGAGCTACGGGTGTGGTGGATAAGGGAAAACATCTCAAAACTTGTTTACAAAACAAAAAACCGACTTCCAAAAAAAAACACAAAAAAGTGAAAAATAACTTTAATTTCGGAAGTCGATGGCAAAAAACTAACGAAAAAAAAAAACCAAAGTCGGTTTTTTTTTTTTGTAAAATAATTTTTTATTGTATAACGCCATAAGACAGAAACACGACATAAGAAATATACTCAGTAATAATCGAAATACCGAAAGCAAGCCACATAATTATTCCATGTTAAAAAATCAACGAAAATGCCAAAAGAAAAGTGTCTGTCCGTCTGGCTGTTATCTTTCCACGCCTAAACACCTGAAACGATCGATATGAACGACAGATAAGTAATAGCCTGAAGGCCTAAATAAGGACATGGATAAGACTTTTCAACCTGGATATTTGTATAAAACAAATAAATACAAAATACACACGGACGAAGCCGCGAGCCACAGCAGTTTAATCTAAAATAATAAACGAAAATTATACAGTGTAAAAGGAAAGTAAAAAATAAATAGCTCCTGTTTTCTCAGATATTGTAAAAGTTTTTGCAAATAGGGTTTCTGAGGCCGTAGGTGCTACTTAGCAATTCAGTGTTAAACTTCAAACATTAAAACAACGACTTTCTTTTTGAAGTCGAATGTGTTACCTCTGTCTTTCGGTGTTATCTTAATAAGATGCTAGTCTGAAATTTTTTGCCGTCGGCGAAGAGAAAGTCGCGCTGTATTTCAACGGGTTTTGGTAAGAATACGCCTATAGCTATTACTTACTAGTAATGCCTATAGGCAGTATTCTTACAGGCTTTTTTTCTCAAATTGACTCATAGTTATAGCTAAAGTGAACTAATTTATTGATGGTAGGCTTCCTTTCAGAAACCCACTACGTCTGTCTTTTTAAGATTCCATTAATGGCTTACAAAGGAGACCCATATTTGGCAGGAAGCAGCTACCAGCCCTCTGATATTAACGTCGAAAGTTCCTTTCTCCCTTTCAGCAAAGCTCGCCCAAAAACATTGAAAATGTGTAAAACATTCTAACAAAAAACTTGGTCAAATATTTTGACTGACAGCGCAAACTCAGCCTATTGTGTCTGGCGAACTATGACCGAAACCAAACAATGACATCGCACATCAATCTGGTTCTAACCGGTTGGCGTGACAGCGGCCATTAATATAGTGCCGGGACGTCGAAGGGGAAAGGCGCGGGGGCGGGGGACACAAACATAGAGGATTTGTTTTGGCGCGCTCCGAAATACGATTAATTGATACGGAACACGCTAACGTGGTGTTATCCCGTTTTCGATATGCGAATTTGCGAGCGATTACGTAAACCGTTCTTGTATGATTGCTATTTGGGGTAATGGAGGGCCTGGTGGTGTCTATAAATCTGTTTACTTTATTATATGGCAACATTAGATGTCAAAACAGCCTATGGAAGACGGAAAAGCAAATGATAAAAAAGTTAATTCGTTTTATGTTCACTTTATGGTCCTTAAACCCGCGTCGTCGCTTACAATCAGTAGGAAAACTGTCTGGGTGGTAATAAATAAAATCTAACCATATTTTTGGTAGACACACATCTGCACAAAACAGAATTTAGTGACTGCCAGTTTTTCTGGGCTGACTAGAAAAGAATATTGTAACTTCCACGAACCTAAACATAACTTAAATCTTCTCGAACTCTTTTCCTAACCACAGAACAGTTTCATAACTGTCAAAATTACTATAAAACTAAGAAACCCCCTATTAATAACACGGAACCCCACTAAAAGTGTCACATTAACGTTCAAAACGTATTATGTTTGAAAGTCATTTAACAAAAAACTTGTTTCAATTCTTTTGCGTGACTTCGCTGAACGGAATGACACCTATTGAAGAAATCGTTAAGAATTTTATAAATAAGGAAACCAACTTGAAGGTCACGCAGCCATCTTTGTAAAGGCTTTCATTTAATTCTTTTTTTTCAGCGATATCGGAGAATGTCACTTGATGTAGGTTCGTTTTTATTTATTTTTGCTCGTAGGACCAAAAGTGGTGTTTTCACAAATAGTTTCTTGAACAACCCGTGGTTTTAAGTAAAAAATACTATAATTAATTTGATGGGAAATTGTAGGGAATGTTTGGTATCAACAATAAGTTGGTACTGTACAGGTCTGCGAAAAGGTAACGACATCATGCAGGCTGGCAGAAAAAAATATCTGGTTGCATTTGATCACTCAAGCAATAATTTGTTCCAAAATTGAATATTTGTTGCAGCTATTGTTTACATACATCTATAGATAAGTGACATGCGCGTAAAAGTAAGCACGTCGTCTTGAATTTATAGATGCTTCTTATTTTCTTATGTATCGCGTACCTCATAGAGGTTCCTACTATTATGAAAGTCGCCAACGTCGCAAATAGATGTCAAATATTTTCGCTGTTTTGATTAATTTGGCAATATTACTGCATGGAAATAATGATATATGGCTAACTGGTGAATTTAAATATTGATTATGAAAAGCTATAATTAATATCATAACACCGAATATATAGTTTCAGATGCAAAAAAATATTTGGAAACTTTTCAAATGCCTTTGCTACACCTAAAACGGTTACAACATCAAATTCAGTGTTATACTTGCAATTCATTATTATTATTCTAATTCACTAGTTAGCGATATTTCATATTTCCATACAGTAATATTGCCAAATTAATCAAAACAGGTAAATAATTGACAGCTATTTGCGACGTTGCCAACTTTTTGAATCAATTCTCTTATGTGACATTTTCCGCTTCCGTTCAATACCTAACTATTTATAGCTGAATCTGTAACCTTGTAGACAGAAATCCTCCAAGCTTATAATAATAGTATTATATACGTATTCCATATAATTTCCTTTAGGTCAGAAATGAGATATCAAAATCAGATAAAGATATCCTGTGACAGCATAATTAGTGCGGGAGAATTAGGGATTCTTCTTATTGTTTGTGATATTATTATGTCTAGGATACAGTCAGAATATGTTTTTCTGTAGTGTAAGTTTTATGTAATAAAAATACCTAAGTTTAGTGGGTGGACTTGTAAACATACAAATAAATAAAATAGTCTTCAGGTTTTTACTGAATGCATATGAAAGTATATACGTATACCTAATTTTATTACTTACTGATTTATTTGCGAGTATCAAAATATGTCCCATAGATGGCCGTATTTTTTTATTGGGTTGAATTTTTTAGAGAACCAAGGGACCACAGACTTACGTATTTGCTCGAATTCCTGAGAAAAGGGGTCTTGACAGACTGACAGACAGACGGACGACAGACGGACAGACGGAAAACGAAGTGATCCAATATGGGTTCCGTTTTTTTCCTTTTGAGGTTCGGAACCTAAAAATACTAAGAATAAACTAAGCGCTCATTTCAGGCCCAATAACAAACTTTAATTAACTATTTTCATTAAAATTTCAAATTACAATTATTATTTCACAACTAAAATTGTTTTGTCCTTTATGCCAGTGAACTCAATATACCCACTGAAAGGTCAATGCACTATAACCTTGATTCAACTATTTCGGACCAAAATAAAACCCGAACATACCAAAAATAGCCAACGAAGTCGCAGATCCTCCCGATAAGACTGAACTAAAAAGCCAAGTCATTGAATCCTGAAACGTCTGAAATGTCTGAAAGACATTTTTCGGCCTGAAACCAGCTATTCAGACGAAGTGACGTTATCGGGCGTTTTGTGGGACAACTTTAGGAAATTCATGAAAAATTCATGTTACATTTACACTAGATTAGAAAGACATTAGATTTTTTACCGGCGTAGATTTTGGCATATTTTTTATGTTACCTAAGAGCTGACGCATATTTGGGTGCGCCGCACCGCATTTCAAAAATCTTCCTCTATCACTTTCGTACATTTTTAACCCCCGACGGAAAAAGAGGGGTGTTATAAGTTCAACGTGTGTATCTGTGTGTCTGTGTGTCTGTGTATCTTTGTATCTGTCTGTAGTATTGAAATGCGTTGCGCTGCGGACTGATGCGGCTGTAATGTGCGCTTAGCTTAATAGGTTTTTATATGAGTACCTCAGTTATGGACAGTTTCCTAACTGACAGTAATATTAGAAGAAATGCAGAAACTAACTCAAAGGGCATTGATCATTGTGTTTAGTCCAAAAATAATGGCGGAAATATATGCCAATATCATCACAATAAAATGATTTTACTCATTTTCCTTATGCAAATATTCTGTTAAGCTTATTAAACTATTACAAATAAGTAGAACTGAATAAAATACACGATTTATGTTATAGTTTTAAGTAAAGATAATCACACACACACAGTGGTAATTTACTCAATATTATGACAGGTATTGTCATATTTTTACTACGTATACTTTACAGACTTAAGACATTTACTTCCTACTAAGGAAGTAAATGTCTTTTATTGGAACGACTTACGTTTTTGTTCATTGTTATAATTTGATATAGTGTTAAAGTTCCACGCTAAACATACGAACACTTTGTTCCAGTTCTAGACTTAAATATTTAATAGGTACGCACTTAGCCAACATTGAGATATACTTTAACAAAAATCGAAACATGCAAAACCATACCTTAAAAAATAAATAGCAGATCCCTCCAATTAATCTAACAACAAATGAACAAACAGAACAATAGAACATTTTCCTACAACAACAATAAATGATCAAATCTATGAGAGAATCTAATACCACCTTATTGGTGGGCCCAATAAGCCCGTTGCCTAGCTACAGTCCCTCAGATATAATGAACTATGCCCAATAATGGCCCATGTTACTAATAAAGGGAACAAAAGCAATTGTTTGAGTAATAAGTGGTGGTTCCTTGTGTAGGAAGATATACGAAACTATATTATAGAATTGGCAGCGAAATTGTCTAACATTCCCAACGTGGGGACTATTATATTAATATCATCACTGAAAATAGATAAAAAATATAAGTGGTACTGAATAAATGGCGCCTTTATAATATCACTTTTTTGTTCGCATAATGTTTACGGTCTCGGTGACGTGCATGCATAGCTAGTCACATACCAAAAAAAAATTCATTTCATATATTTTTTTAAATAAAAAAACAGTTTTGATAAATACCTATATCGTGTTTGATATCGTTTAAAAGAGCTTTCTTTTAGTAATTTGTCAATTATGATAAGCCTCTTAGACCAAGACAAATTGACTTCATAATAATAAACATATCTGACTGGACTTACCCGTATTGAAATGAAATGATTTATTTCTGTAAATAGGTTTATACAAACACTTTTAAACGTCAATAATATTTTAAGAACTAGATGAGGTCGGCGTTTCCTATCTGACTATTCTGAGTAGAAAGGCCGAAACAAACTCAGAGGTCACAGTCTCTTTTAAAGTCAAGAAGACAAGCATTGAATAGCACTGTTGTTCACCTTATAACAACATCAGTCGCTTTCTATCAGGCACTTTGTACATAGAAAGGCTGTAGGTATATCGAACATTCATGTTATAAGATTTCTACAGAAGCATTCTTTCAAGAGTATTGTACAAAAAGTCTAAGAAAATACTCACAGTAAGCAAACATGTAATTATTTCCAAGAAAACTGGATCGTACTTCACAACAACCCGTAACTATGAGACCCAAGAAAACACGCTCCCTTATTATCCAAGAAAAACAGGAAAATATAAATCTGTATACACATTCCGTATGGTTCATTGAGTTTCACATCTGGCTATCCTTTTGAGGGGTCCAGAAAGGAAACCGTGATTTATTTGACAAATAGAAAATCATTGACCGTAATTGCAGTTTTTGGCGCGCTGATTGGAAATTGGAACGCGAAAATTGTGTTCTTCCGCTGTAGCGAGAGTCAAGATGTAACTCGAACCTGGTAAAGTAGGGTTATCTCGATAGAACGACAGCAGGGTGTGGATGTGGAGCTGTTACAAACCATACTGCATCTCATATCCGGCCGTCTGTGTTCCAAAACATGCAGTCAAAGTCACCTCTGCGCTGCAACCGACGATGCCGTGGAATTGGCGAAGTTTTGTAACAACAAGACTTGAAATACTATCGTACCAGCGACACGATGAGGAAGTAAGTTTCATGGGTTTTTTTGATTTGATGACCTGGTGATAAATAGTTACCACTGTATCATGGATATCTGCAATACCAGAGCCATTGCAGGTGCATCCATCCAAGAAATAAAACTGAGATATCTCATGTGTGACAAAATCAAAATAAAAATATTTTATGTCTCAGAAACCTATGTAAGCACTAGCACTAATGAAACGCCAGAAGCTAGGTGCACGGTTTCAATTGATCGTTTTCTCTGGAGAAGAGCCGGCAAGAAACTCCACGGTTATTGTTTTATAGTTATTTATGCAACGGTTGTATAATAAGGGGTATTAACGCCTCGTGTGATAATAGGATCACGAGTGTTTTAATACCTAATTATATACAGTTGCATACAAGACTTTATCTACACCCATGATATGAATCCTCTATAAAAGTTTCTGAAACAGTTAGTTATTGCCAACATTAAACCGACCATATAGGCCGCCAAACGTGACGTATCGTATTTTGGAAAATGTTTCAGATGTGTCGACGTGGGGGTGTGCATCTGCTGACCGCAAGGAATCGAAGGAGCAAAAGAGTTGCATTATGAAATTTAGTACAACATTATAACACTCGTTTGGATGATATAATTGTTACTATGACACTGGTCGTTTTAATGTTGGCAATAAGCTAACTGTTTCAGAAACTCTTATAAAGGATTCTTATCATGGGTGTAGATAAAAAATGTAAAGTGTTAAATAATACACTGGACTAGTTATGAAGCAGTTCATAATTCCGACAACACACTTCTTTTCATTTTTATTCAAAAACCACGTCACCACATTATTTAACTCTAATAAAAAAAAACTAGCCGGATCTACATCATTTCTTAGAGCTTTCATAAAATAAGAAGGTTTTTCACTTAATCCAAAGACACTAACGTATCACCAAGCGTAGACAGTTGTCATAAAAAGTCTGTTTTACCGACACGTAATGGTAAACGGTCGGTAAGAAGTGTAGAAGGAAAAGGGACATTAAGATAAGTTACGGTGACACATTACTTATGCAGTGAGTACCTTTGACGGCCTGACCTACACGCACTTCGATAACCTCTGCCCTATTTAACGTTATACGGTTTGGATTTTTTAGAGGGTGTTACTTTAACGGTAACTAGATGTATGTGGAGGTGAGAAAATAAGACAAAAGATCAATTGAATTAATTTAACCGCCTCTATGGTCTAGTGCTTAGACTACCTGTCTCAGACCCAGAGGTCCCGGGTTCGATTCCCAGTGGGGGCAAAATTTTCTGCTCGGTTTGGTTGGTGGTAGGGCTAGCTACCACCATCTTACCGAAGTCTGTCGCCATAACAACAATGTTACCAGCATTGCTGTGTTCCGGCAGTAAGAGGTAAGAGAGACAGTTCCTCTGTGGTAGAGGACTCCGGGTGAAGCTCGCTTCCATCTTCGGCCTGATCATCACTTACCATCAGGTGAGATTCAGGCAATGAGCTTCCCCGTTGTGAATAAAAAAATTAAAAAAATTGGTCGCTTCTTGCAAATTTTTTTTATGCACACTTAAAACATGCAGCTCTTTGAATTTGAACTCCGTAAGTTCTAAGTTGAGCTACACGATTACTTACAAATTCGTGCAATGACTGGACAGGTCCACTCAATGTTTGTGTAAAAGAGATTGTGACCTCTGAGTTTGTTCGTTCTTTCTTCTCTGAGTAGTCTGATAAGAAAGGCTGATTCATCTAGTTTTAAAAATATGATTGACGTGTAAAAGTGTCTGTACAAACCTACATACAAAAATAAAATTATATATAACACGAAGTACAATAATATAAAATCATTATTATGTATTTCTGCTGCAAAAAAGCTTTGCAGTAATACGGATACTAGGGAAATTACAGGCGTGCGAAGAAATATCTACAAGTGCTGAAGGGGTAACTTAAGGCCATAGCTTTACAACAACATGGCACATACACAACAATTCATAAAACGTTGAAAAACCTATCGTAACGTTGCGTGACGTTCAGTGCGTACATAAAGACTGTAACATCTATACGTAGACCGTTGTCTGTTAAGTATTTTAGTGCTTTATTGGATCACTGTTATGTTTATTAATACAGGGTGGCAGGGATATCGACGCACAATCTATTGCCATCGATTCAGTACATGATTCTAGAGCTCATAAAAAAAACTACTGGTTCCTACAAAAGTGCAATACCTACAATGTCAACATATTGTATGGAACACATTTTTGAGCAAAATGTATGTTATGTATGTTATGTATGTAATGCAAATGTATGAAAGTAAATGTATGGAGCATTTTTTATTAAATAACCTACAAAATTTTAAACGCAGGGGGCTCAATAAAGCTAAACAGACAACCAGGCGCGTCGATGTCGATGTAGTTGCGCGTCGATTTCGTTGTGCGTCGATGTCTGCCACCCTGTATAGGCCCAATTTTGACAGTAACAAGAGAGATACTTCAACTGTTTTTTTCAAGACGATGTCTTTACTTTGTTGTCCTAATTAGAGACTATTAGGACCAAAAATACTCGGAAAAAAAAAGTTGGGAGGTGTCGTGGGGCACCCGGTTGGAACGAAGTTGCTTTCGCTGTATATTATATACTAGCTGCTGCCCGCGGCTTCGCCCGCGTGAGTGTCGGAAATTACCCCATACATCCCCATGGGTTTTAAGTATAAATATTGAGTTTCGAGTTAATCGGACAGCGCGTTAAAATTCTTCCATACAAACACTGACACCCCCCAATCCCCCTTTAGGGGGTAATTTAGACGAAGGAGCAGGCGGAGCGCGTGAGGGAGAGGCAAAGTTCGCGCCCTCACGCGCGTAGCCGCCGTAGGAGACGCCCTGGGCGTCGGGACTCCTTGGAGGATTCCCGGCCACCGTAGGCGCGGGCTTGCGGGCGGTGAGCAATGGGTAGCTCGCCCCCGATAAGGACCAGGCCCGGGTCGACGGCGCGTCGTGTTCCACGCGCGCCTCAAAGAGATGTCAGCAAAACTGACGGGGTCCGCTAGGACCGTTGCCCGCCGGGGTTGCGGGCAGTCCTAAGGGGAAACCGTGGCCCCTGGCATGGCAAGGGAAGGAACACGGGTGGGTTTTAGTCAGTAAAAGTCTGACACGCCCTCCCGCTCCGCCCAGAGCGGGAGAAGTCATTGGATGATTTCCCACCCAAAAAAAAAAAAAAAAGAAAAAAAAAAAAAAAAAAAAGGGGTAATTTAGAAAAACAAAAAACTACAAACTTTATAATTTATTTAGATAACTATTCGTGCGAAGTTTCGTGTTTATTACCTCAAGGAATAAGATTTTTCATACAAACTTTCATCCCTTATTTTACCCCCTTAGGGGTTGAATTTCGAAAAATCCTGATACACGTTATTCTTAATTTTTGGGTTTAAGTATAAATATTGAGTTTCGAGTTAATCGGACAGCGCGTTAAAATTCTTCCATACAAACTTTGACACCCCCCAACCGTAGGATAGGATACTTTTCCGGAATAAAAAGTACCCAGTGTGGTGCCCAGGATATTAAAGAATAATTATACCAAGTTTCATCGTAATCGAACCGGTAGTTTTTGCGTGATACTTGAACAGACAGACAGACAGACAGACAGACAGACAAAAAAAATTTTAATCACACTTTTGGGTTCGGTGTCGGTCTAGTAACACCCCCTGCCATTTATTTTTTTGATATTTTCAATGTACAGAATTTTCACTTCTACAGATTTATTATAAGTATAGATAGATTAATTCAGAGCCATCTAGTTGGTCTCAAGTTTCAAGTGTCAAAAGTTATTTTTTTAATACAGTGCCATCTAGTGTAAGTTTTTAGATTGCTAAAAACTTATATTAGATGGCAGAATTTTTCGTTATGTGACGATTTCTGCCAGCTTAATCCTGCTTAGCCTTTTCCCAACTGAGTATGTTAGGGTCAGCGTCCAGTCTAACCGGATGCAGCTGAATACCAGTATTCTACATGGAGCGACTGCCTCTCTGACCTCCACAACCCCGTTATTGGGTAAAACGATACCCCTTTGGTAAAACTGGTTGTCAAACTTTCGGGCTTCTGACGGCCCGTAACAACTGTCAAAGATCTACAAGTGACAGCCGGGCCAGCGGCTTAACGTGTTTTCCGCGGCACGGAGGAGTCTTTGTATGTATCCCATTGTACCCATCCACGGACCAACCGCGGCAAGCGTAGCTTAACCTGATCGATCGATCGATCAACCCAAAACTGGTAGAGAATCCCCATGGTATTAACTCCGCCTATGTGCCAGTACTGTGCATGAAGTTGAATAAATACCTACTTTTGGAGTAGTTAGCCTCGTATCAATTCAAGAAAAAGTTATCCTATTCAAGCAAGTGATTTAAAGTCTCGTTCGCACTGATACAGCCGCTGGCGCCAGCCACTGGCGGGTGCATTAGCAGCGCAGTTTGAAATCGCATAAATATTGTTTACACAAGCGGGATGCCAAATCGAGGGTAATGTTTTACACCCACTCGGGTATTTATGAGTGTCATTTGTCATAGACGACTTAGGCAGGAACTTATTTTGATGAGATGTGATAATAGTTATTTTATTTTATTTCATTTCTAAACATATTCTTTACATTTTTAAATATTTTCATAAAAAAACACTAAAAACATAGAAAAGTTATTTTATTTTTATGGAAGTCCTTGTAAAGGTATAATAAAATGTACGCTTCTACTTTAGGTGGTTTATAAAACCAGTGTAAACGCATAAAAATAAATTCCAGAAAGGGAAAAGTACCCAAATAACAGTGGAATTAATGTAAAAACTGAGTAAACTAACTTCTAGGTAAAACTAGGAGTCCAAAATATATTGAAATAGATCAATACAATACCAAATCTTTATTATTATAATTTTTGTAAGATTTCTAGTTGTTGATTTAAGCAATATCAGTCAGTAAGATCGTTGTAGCCCTTTCAACTAAGGCAATAATTTAACGGATTCATACCTACCACCTCTCGCCAAACCACCAATATTCTTAAATCTACTTGCCACCCAAGCCATACAACTATAACACTTATTTCAAACACACTCTTATATCGTATCGACAGCCGCCCAACACAGCTTAGCATACTATAATTTCCATTAAAACAATGGACTAATAAGGCACGTTATAGTCAGGTTTTTTCGCCCATTACTCGGGTCACCTGTTCGGTGGATCGTTAAATTTCCATACGTAAACCATAGGAGTGGGTGCCAGTGTTAACGGAAGGTGTAAACAGACTTTACTTACAACCCCCATCCACCCTTGGGTTGGGGGTTGTAAGTAAAGTATGTCCGTTTAAATAGTGGCGTCCTTTGGAATGTTATATTGAGAAGCGCGTTTTGAGGGACATCACAGGAATAAATACAGAAATCACCAACCAGAAATATGTTTTTTTTTTTTTAACTTTGTCCCACACTAGGAATTTCTGCTGTATTGTGGGTGCGTTTACAAACATTTAAACTCACATACACAAACAGCCAGACCCGGAACAAGTACTTGTAGGTCATACCAATATTTGTTCCGTGCGGGAATCGAACCCGCGACACGCAGCGCAGCAGTCAATCGCTTAACTGCGTCAATCGTGCCGTCATAATACCAATTATTAGAGCAAGAAATTCAGATTGCAACGTGATATTTAACTTTTTTTGCGACTAAATGTCCAATATGGTACTTCATATTTATTTTCCACTATCGATATCGGAGCGTGGTCTTTGATTTTAAACACGGGTGGTGATTCCGAAGACACTTCTGCACATGAAGAATAACGTTTGATTTTATGCATGTTCTTTTTAGCATAGCTAGGTATTAATAAGCTATATAAATTTTATTGAAGTGTAACATCTTTCCTCTCACTTTCCTGCAATCTGTGGGAGTGATTTCGTGAAAAGGGACGGAAGTGTGTAACGGGAACCCGGGGAAGCGCGCGCTATTTGATTTGACCAATGAACGCGGTGCTAGAGATGGCTGTCAGATGGTACCAATCTATTTTCCGAGAGGTTGGTACTGACAGCCAAGATGTCAGTTGTCACACATCATATCATATCATCATATCGAATACTGTAAGGCTCTCTTGTTTTTTTCTTATAAATTAAAAATATCACACTTTTTTCTGCCTTTTGTATTCCATTAAATTCCTGCAAGCCGCACTATTTAAGCGGATACACTGTACTGTGAGGTGAGGGTGACAGGATTAATGTTTGAGCCCTTAAGTTTAAACTTCTTATCGTAGAGGGTGACACGGGAAAGTTCTAGGTTATTAGTGTTATTAGATTGGGTTTTGTAAGAAAGGGTTATGTCTAGTGATAGGATTACTGGGTTGTCTGAAAGCTTAATCAATATTCAATTCCATTAAATGATAGGTTGTTGACATTTGGGAATAACAATCGCAGTTCTTTTTTTTTTTTCAAAAACGGTATTTAAGAGAAGACGAACTCTCTACTTATCCCTATTAGGAAATCTGCATCTTATTAGTACTTTACAATAATATAGAAATTTATTTTAAAAAAACCCTCCCTTTCCTTTTTTTTGTAATTGTAGATATGCAAATAATTATAAATATTATATCGCCTACAAGCTGCGTCCCACGGTTTCACCCTTATAATTCTCGATCCTGTGGGAATATCGGAGTAAAAGGTACCGTATGTCTTTCTCTAAATCATGGTCTACCCATGCACCAAATTTCTTCGAAATCCGTTGAGCCGTTTTGGCTTGAAACCATACCAAATAATCAAACTCACTGTGGCATTTATAATATTAAGTTAGGGTGTCACTCCCACAATTAAGACGAATCTAACGACACCTCATATTTTAAAATCCATCAAGCCGTTTAGACTACAGAGCATGCCAAAGAAATAGACATACCTACATACATACTTACTCTCGAAAAACTTTACCCTTCTTCTGGGGCAGTCGAGTAAAAATATAGAAATCAAAATCAAAATCAAAATATTTTATTTCACATAAACATGGGCACTTATGAAACGTCAGAATCTAGGTGCACGGTTCCAATTGGTCGTTTCCTATGGAGAAGAGCCGGCAAGAAACTCCACGGTTACTCTTTTAGAAATAAATGGGTTTTACAATGCTTTAAATGTACAGTTTGAATAGGTATGAGCGAGAGAGGACAGCGTAGGCCTGTCAACAAGATAGTTAAAAAAATTAAAAAAATAGAAAATAGTCTGCAAATCGACAGTCTGTTGTGCCTACAACGTTAGAGAAGAAGAAGATAGTAACATTCCTTTGGGAAAGCTTAATCCACGATCGAAGCCCACGGTCAAAAGCAAGTATATGATCCAACGGAACATAAGAAAGAAAGAAAGAAAGAAAGAAAAATAGGTTTATTTGTCACAAAAACACGTGCATAACAGAAAAATGGGTACTCAGAAAAATTTAACAAAATATCAGATCTACATTACGAGCATAAAACAGACATAATCGACAGCTGCACGTCATGACTGTGACAAGAAGGCTTCCACTCAGCATAATGCTGTGCTATGTGGGACCGCACAACGCTGATTTTCAGTGGTCACCCGAAAAAGACGTACGGAAACCAAGCTAGGTTCTGTGATTTATACATAGATAGGTAACAAAATAAAATAAAATAAACTGTAATAAAGAATATTTCATAACATAGTTTATTCCTCTCAAAGCAAACCGACAATTTATCACAAGGTGCGCGATCACTGAGCCAACACAAACACTGAAACCCTTTAACGTCCGCCGGAGTGGTATATTGAATAGAAACGCGGGTATAAGTGACCGGCGAAAATGACGGTTGTTATAAAAGTTAAGGTACGCATACACGGCATATCACCACGGCAATATCGAGAAATTTACGGCAATTGCTAGATTATAGATAGCAATTACATACATAAACATCACGCCTTGTTTCCCCTAATGGTTGGGCAGAGGTGTAAATAGTACACCCACATTTCGCCAGTTATGTTTAAGACCCATGTAATAGGGGGCGGGCCTATTGCCATCAACCGGGCTCAAATCCAGACTCTGGGCTGAGAAATCACTGAAAAATTCCAGATAGAACATCTCAATAACGCTTTGCCCGATCTGGAAATCGAACCCAGGACCTCATGCTCAGCAGTAGCGCTTACGACCACTAGACCAAAGAGGCAGTCAGATCAAAGATAAGTCTGTTAAGTCAAGGGCATTAATTATTTACCAAACTGACTACTTACTTAAATTGGACGTATAATAAAAACGCAACTGTCATTCTTTGATAGTTGTATAAAATAGCTTTAACACGGCGATAAACAATTTATTTCCCGAACTGAACCTCAATAATATGGAGCGATATGGAGCAATATGTAGCAACATAAAAAACCGCTAAAACCCATGGTTATACGGTAATTAATTTTTCGCGATATTTGGCATTACATAAAATATGGACAAATGATAAGCGATATTGCCAGGATAAGGGCAGGAGAATGATGATGATGATTGCCGAAAGAATTTACTTACGCAACTTTTGGCAATTAAAAAGATTGCTCCACTAACTTCAGCAATAAGTGCTGAGAAAATCGCTCGTGTAAGCGTAGCTTTATGGCAAACTACCGATTTAGATTCCAAGGGACGTTTCGTGAGAAAATAGTGTATTTAAGGTAGGATTTTCTTTCCCATTTTATGTTATTGTAAGTTTTTATTAGGAGATTAGAGAGATATTGAGTTTTTTTTTTAAAGATAACAGATCGTGGGTGACTTAAAATAGATTTCCTCGTCCTTCGAGAGTTTGTAAGTAGTAACTGTTTTTCCGGTAAGCACAATATTTTTGTCTATGAGGCGAATAGCACTCGTGACTTTAAAGAATGCCTATGTTATGAAACAATTTATTTATTTTCTTTAATTAAAACGGTGTAAAACCAATTACAAAAAATGTAAGACAGTTTACCTATATACGCACATGCCAATTTAAAAAAAAAAAAATACTAGCTTTTGCCCGCGGCTTTGCCCGAGTGAAATTGGCCAGTCACCGTAGACACAAAAATTACGTTAGGCCGTAAAAAATTGTACTGTAAGTATTGATTTTTAACACAGGGGTGTTATAAGTTTAACTTGTGTATCTGTCTGTTCCCTCGTAGCTCCCAAACGGTTGAACCGATTTTGATTATATTTTTTTATTTGAAAGGTGTCTTGATCGAGAGTGTTCTTAGCTACAATTCATGAAAATCTGTTCAGCTGTTTGAAGATTATCAGCACTTTTCTAGTTGATGAATGGATGTGCGCGATACCCAAGTCCCTTACTAACTTACAGCAACGTGTTTAGGCGCGTTGGAATGGGGTCAATGAATAGGTTAGATATAGATCATCTATCCATCGATTTAATGGGTGAGAGTTGGGGGGAGGGAGGAACGTGTTTTTTTTTCTTTTTAGAACGTGTTTTTTTGTGTGTGTCGGGGGTTATTTAAATTATTTTAACTTATTTCGGATGTTGTTAGGATAGATATCAATAGTGTAAGGCCAGGCTTAAGGCTAGTTTGCAGCTTCAAAAGACATATGCTTACTACGTGGTAAAACCTCGTTTTTGGACTTGTTGCAATTTTTGAAAATAAAGTTTTCTTTTTTTTTCTTTTTTCTTTATCATCTTTAGGATTATTTTTGAGACAAAAAGAAGCCTATGACCTTTCCCAGGATGCCGTCTATCTCCGTGCCAAGCTTTATAGAAATTCGTTCAGTGGTTTAGACGTGAAAAGGTAACAGACAGACAGACAGACAATCAGAGTAACTGTATAATTTATAATATTATTAAGTTGAAGTAAAAAGTTAACAGCACTGAAAGTACATCATTAGTAAATTGAATATCCCCAAAATAGTTGACTAACATAACATACACGAATTAGAAACGGAATTCATTAGAAACGGCCCTTAATATAATAGTGCCTAGCGTTGACATTATCACTTTGAACTTTCTCTCGAGGGATACTCGGATATTAACCTAGTGGCATAAATATCCCTATATTATTACTGTAATTATATTAGGGAGAGGCTTGTTTTATTTACGGGTTAGTGAGAGGTGGGCAAAAACTTTTCAACTATTAAATTATGGATATTAATTCTGGGTGAGGAGCTCGTGGCTAAGTAATAACAGCCGCACGGGTCGATCCATCAGGTTAAGCGACACTTGCCGGGGTGGTCTGTGGATGGGTGACCATCTTCACATACCGAGACTCCTCCGTGCCTCGGAAAGCACGTTAAGCCGTCGTTACGAGTCGTCAGAAGCCTGAAAGTCTGACAACCAGTCTTGCCAAGGGGTATCGTATTACCCAGTTCCTGTGGAGGTTAGATATGCAGTCGCTGCCTGTAAAATACTGGTATTCAGCTGCATCCGGTTAGACTGGAAGCCGACTTCAACATAGTTGGGAATAGGTTAGGCAGATTGATTGATTGCTGACTTATGTAGTACGAACTACATTTATGTAAGAATCTTCATACGAGAGTAGGTATTTGTTTTCAGTTAAAAATAGTATATTAAATAGTCTCATCGCAATCTTACGATTCTATCTTATAACCACACTTCAAGGTCCAACTGGGCCACTTTTACCGAAACGCGCCAAATTCGAAACGTAAAGTTTCACATGAATATTTATAACGCCATGTAGGACTTAAACTGCTTATGACTAACGATATTTTGTTGGCTCATAATACCAAGCTTGCTTTAGAAATTTATTATGATAATATTAAAGCGTTTTGAGCGTATCAAAAACAACAATGGTTCTAATCAATTTTTATTTTTTTATTCACAATATAAAGAGGTCAAACTTGTTTGTTTGATAGTCGTTTGTAAGTTTGTGTGTAGGAGGTAATCTCCGAAACTATCAGTTGGATTTGAAAAAATCTTTTTGCCTTAGATAGACCAGTTCAGGAAGGTGATTGGCTATGTAACTTCACGCTACACCCCTTGGGAACCGAGCAAAAAGAAAATAAGTTTGAAAGAACGCTAAGCGAAAACGTAAGCGCGGGCGAACGATGGGAGGTGACGCGGTGGTTCGGGGGCCCAAATTTCACGAGGACGAAGTCGCGGGCAGAAGATAGTATTGTTATGTTTTAATCATCACAATTATTATTGATTCTAAATAATTATAACTTGTTTTATCCATCCATGGCGATCCTATTTTTAGACCATTATTGTACCATGTTTAAAAGCAAATAAAAATATTCTATTCTCATCTCATACCGACAATCCGTTTGTTATGCTTGCTTATTGCCACCGATCCATTTCCAAGCCTTGATTTTCGCCGCCTAACTTGGATCGGTACCAGGGCACTATAGCTCATTAGGAGTATTAACATAATAACAGTGACACACGTTCCGGAGTGTAATTTACGCCTAACGCATTTCATTAGCCGTGCTAATCTAAACAAAGCACCTACTAGGAGATCACGAATCACTGAGTGCAATAATTAACAGTACCCGTGCTTATAAATGACTGACACATCGAGCGTAGGAAAGAGACGGTAAGCCATATGAGTGACAGAGGCGTCGCTCTACTAAGCTGACCTTTTTTCTTAAACCTACTTGTGTCATATCTACGGCCATATACTGTTTAGAATCTGTTCCATAAATATCTGATGAAAGTGTAAACAAACCCATTTCAGATATATTTTTTCTCTATCTCTCACTACAGGGAATAAGTAACACATTCATATGTATTTCGGTGTCAAATTTATAACTCACTACCTTTGGCAACAATAATACTGTTAGCCTGTATCATTCCACTGCTGGCCCCATGATTTCCAGTTCTTGCGATCTAGGGCTAATGTGGACCACTTTTCCAACAATTATTGTTTAAATACCATTATTCAATTTTAATTGAAAAAACAACGACACGAATGAGGTTATCAAATTAACTTCAATTGTCAAAAGAAAAACATCTTTAGGGTTATTTAAAATTGAATTTCGGATTTATGTATCCACGTACGTCTTCTAAATCAATTAATTTACATTTTCATCACATACTTTTGGAACAGAGCATACATTTTATAAGTGTTGAGATTACAAACAAGCACCTCATTATAACGCCAAGACAATGGACGGCAACGTGCTCATGTATTCAGTGTATTTGATTTAAATTACTTCCGTCTCTTTCTTTTTTATTTATATTCTTAAAATTCATAATAACAGCCGCACGGGTCGATCCCGAGGTTAAGCTACGCTTGTGGATGGGTGGCCATATTTACATATCAAGACTCCTCTGTGCCTCGGAAAACACGTTCAGCCGGTGGTCTCGGCCGTCATTCGTGGATCTTTGACATTCGTCAGAAGCCCGAAAGTCTGACAACCAGTCTTCACAATGGGTATCGTATTACCCATTAGTTGGATTGTGGAGGTCAGATAGGCAGTCGCTCCATGTAAAATACTGGTATTCAACTGCATCCGATTAGACTGGAAGCCGACCCCAATATAGTTGGGAAAAGGCTAGGCAGATTGATTTTTCTTTCTTTTTTATATGGAAAGTAAATGATTGCAATATTTCTTGTTTTGTTTTATTGATGCTCTGTGCAAACTAGAACTAGGTTACAGATATTCTTTTTAGCATTTTCACTGCTCGTGTAATGAGAAATAAATAAAGTTTTATTGAAACAGTAGAATATTTCTATAGCGAAATGAGGGTGTACTATATAGGTACACCTCTGTCCAACCCTTCGGGGAATACAGGCGTGATGTTATTTAAGAATATTTCAACGTTTATTATCTTTAGAATGTATCGAGGTATAGAATTGAGTAATTGATTGATGCCGTGATCAGAAAACCACTTAAAAAACCGGCGAAGTGCGAGTCGGACTCGCACACAAAGGGTTCCGTACCGTTTTAAAATCGAGTAAAAAATATTTGTTGTTATAGCGGCAATAGAAATAAACAATCCGTGGACATTTTAAGTGTCTACCTGTCACGGTTCATGAGATACAGTCCGCTGACAGACTGACGAACGGATGAACAGCGGAGGCTTAGTAATATGATTCCGTTTGGCACCCTTCTTTTCTTGTATGGAACCCTAAAATACAATGTAATATGATAAAGGAAAAACATACACCAAGCGGTTGGTCGACTCTTCACATGACCAGAGGGCTGGCTTATTTTTTGGCCAAAGAATCAGCATTGCCATACAACGTGGCAATGCTGGCAGCCTTCTGGGCACCTTTCCTGTTGACAGCGACGCGGACGAATTCTTCGATGCCCTATGATTCTTTCCCCTCCCATTTTTTATATACATGTACACAATATATTGGAAAGTTTCTAAATTAGAGACAACTATTTACTTGTGCGGTACACTTCTCACTCCCCTGCAGTGGGTAGAAAATATTTTACTTGTAAAACAATATTTTTTTCTAATTCATGATGACATACAAATAGTAGGGGTCGAAAAGCTAATCTACGCTACGCTAAGTTGACTAAAACATTGCCACACCGAGATATGAGACGTTCTGTCTGTTTGCATAATACATGCATTAGCGCGATTTATACCGCGCGTTCCCGCGATGTGGCGCGATGTGCCGCGATACCGCGTCAACGTTATTGTGACTTTAAGAATAATTAATGTTAATATGTAGGCTTTTCTTTTAGGCTGGTTGAATTTGATATCAGATTTAAAGGTCGTTTTCAAGGTTTTGTAAAGTTTTTTGTGACTAACGTTAGTTATTTATTTATTTACTTAAGGTTTACCAACATCACATACATACACATACATTTAAACTAAATTATAGGGTAATATTCTAATATATATGCCAATTACAGGTAAACACAATTGACAACAAAGACACCAGATTACCGCTTAGTTGCTCAGTCAATTAAGAAAGAAAATGGGATATAGTTAATTTAATTTAGGAGTTAAAAGCACGATAGGATTGACATCGTCGCTTAAGTGCACAAAAATCCCTTAAATTAATAAAGATTAAAAGAAAAAGGTTTTTTTAGAAAAAGGTTTTTTAGGAAATAAGTTTGATGTTACCAGGTGTTTTATTTTATGATATTGTATGGCTAACCCGACAGAGAGTCTATAGTCGCCGCCTCCTATGGACATCTACCATCTGCCATCAGGTATGGCATGCGACTTGGATACCATGTCAGAGACAAATCAATCTGCCTAGCCTTTTCTCACCCATGTTGGGGTCGGCTTCCAGTCTAACCGGGTGCAGCTGAGTACCAGTATTTTACATGGAGCGACTGCCTATCTGACCTCCACAACCCAGTTGGTGGGTAACTCGATACCCCCCTTAGCAGCGCTGGTCGTCAGACTTTTGGGCTTCTGACTACCCGTAACGACTGTCAAAGATCTGCATTTGACAGCCGGGACCAAAGACTTAGCCTATTTATAAACTAACTTTACGATACGTATTACTATAGAAATTGATCTGAAAGATCAATCTCTATAGATCTATTTTCAGCCTCAGTTTTACTCCCACAGAGTCGTCTTGTGACGTCTATAAAGACGTCAAAAAATGGGTGGGTTCGAGATACCGCCTCCGCTTAGCCGACTGTCTGACGCCTGCTGCCGTCAGTTTTTGAGCGGGTAATTTGTGCTGGTATAAGGACATCCCTCGAGTCCCCTAGGATCAGCAGTTGACCTTTGGGCTTCATAATATCCTACTTATATTATAAATGCCAAAGTTTGTGAGGATGTTTGTTAGTCTTTCACGCAAGAACGACTGAACGGATTTGAATGAAATTTGGCACACATATAGTTTATAACCTGGATTAACACATAGGATACTTTTTATCCTTATATTCCCACGGGATCGAGACTTATGCGACTTATTATATTATAATTGCTAAAGTTTTGGCCTCAGAAAGTACTTTCGAAAGGAAAAAGTGCCAAAACAATGTTGTTTTTTTAATTTATTGTTTGACGTTGACACAGAGGTAGAATTGATTGTTAATTATGATTCCTATCCGTATGGTATTTGTATCCCGCGTGCGTGTATGATCAGGATGTATGAACGTAAACGAAGCAAAAGGAGTATATAAGGATCATAGTAGGTGGCGTTCTGTAGTTTCTGCCTACCCATGGGAAGAAGGCGTGAGTTTATGTATTATAATATGTTAGGTACCTATTATAATCATCATTTTATTACAGAACATTCCATAATCAACAATTTGTTAGTAAACATTAACCTTAATAGCTATGTTAGTAAACATGCAGGTTGGACAAATAATGGACGATCGGGGAATCAAACTTCCCCACAATGACATTCAGGAAACTGTTTGAGCTGCCCCGGACCTTCTGCAGCAACGACGCGGCACGCTTACGTCTGATCGCTGTAAAGCCAGCAGTGTTTGCATCAGCAAACATTCCCAACGCACTGCAGAAGCGTGGCAGCCACAACAGCATCCTGATCGCATTGTTGTATTGAACTCGAAGAACATTGATGGCTTTCTGCGCACAACTTGTCCAGAGGCGTGTAAAATGTCTAGGTAATGTTATAGGTATATGCTACCAAAAGTAGGTTGTACGGACGACCTACACAAACAACCTATAATTAGACTGGTAGATATCCCTAAATAGGTAGGTTCACAGTATCGAGCAAACAAAAAAAAAATGTTCCGTATAAAAAAAAAACCGTGTAACGGCACTTTCATTAGTATACATTGGTCTACAAATGATAAGATTTTAATAGCAGTTGTTAACGTTTCTGATAAGATATGAACGTCGAGATTTCTTATAGTTTTATATGCCAAGGTTGGTCGCCTGAAGTGATGAACTAGTTTTTGTTATTCACTTTAATTAATTAACGTTGTAACTAAGCAATTTTTTTTAAATTATATAGATGGATAGAATAATCATTATTATGTACACCGTCAAATTAATAATAATAATAAAATTAAGTAGTCATGTAGTCATAATTAGTAATGGACTTTTTAATTTGCTGAAAAAATCAAAATCAAAATATTTTATTTCACATAAACCTACATGGACACTTATGAAACGTCAGAAGCTAGGTGCACGGTTCCAATGGGTCGTTTCCTATGGAGAAGAGCCGGCAAGAAACTCCACGGTTACTCTTTTAAAAATAACTGGGTTATACAATGTTTAAAAAAAAATGTACAGTTTGATTAGGTACGAGAGGACAGCGTAGGCCTGTCAACAAGATACCTACGTTAAACAAATAGAAAATAGTCTGCAAATTGACAGTCTGTTGATCCTAAAACATCCTCACATTCACAAAATATAAAGGAATCTATTTATAAGAAACAATACATTCCTGTATTCTTTCTCACACTCGAATGTTTGCTGAACTTGTCTGTCATCATTATCTATTATCAATAAAATACCTACACGCAAAACTGTCGGCTATCTTTCCCCTATTTTTCAACAGCTCTCAACATAATTTCCTTACTTGAGATACCTACAAGAATTTTATTGCATTTGAATAAATTGCACAATTTTATTGCGGAATCAATCGATCGTAAAACCCCATTTACACGACGCAAGTTTCTTGCCTGTGACTTACAAAGAAATTATAGTAACAAATCAGCTGCATCGAGTACACACTGTTTAGTTTAGATGTTGCAACTTCTATATTTGAAAGAAAGAAAGAAAGAATAATGTTTATTTGGACACAGTTCGTGAAACACATATACAAAAAACAAACATAAAAAAAGTGAAGTGAAACTTCAACTTATAGTATGTCAAAGGCTATCCTGCCTGTATCGCACAGTGTAAATCAGGCTTTACTTGTATATCTTCAAAACACAGAGGAAGCTCACTCGCTGACAAAGATTTCTTAAGAAAACCAGGTTCACACAGTTATTACGGTTTTAATTAAAACACTGACCTCATTGGTGTTCCACCGATGCCTCTGTGCTGCGAAGTGTTCAGCTCTGGGCAGACTTTCCAGGTTCTCTGGCAATTTGATAGGCTCGCCATCTGAAACAAGGAATTTTAGAGTTTAATAATCTAGTATAACAAAAGATACATCAGCGTTTTCTGCCACTATACCATAGACCATACTTCATATTATTATGTACTCTGAGTTCTGAGTGTGTGTGCGTAATGTGAATGTGTTGTATTTATGATATTGAATATTTATTACGCTATCTATGTGTGTATTTATTGAAACTTGTAGGTATATGGATTTCAATTTTGTTGATGTTTGATGTTGAAATATCGAGAATGGACTGCTCTTAGAACTTCAGTTTTATTGTTTATTGTACTCACAAATAAAGTTCAGGCTCCTTACACCCGATACCAAATTATTGAGCTAGACTATTGAAACCAACAGAGACAACCATGGAGGGCTACCTATAAATCTAGATCTGTATGTGAACTAGACTACCTTGTCCGACACAGCTTGTAACTGAAACTAGAGACACAAAACTCGCTACTATAAATCGTACCGATTTAACTGACGAGGCTCTGCGTTCGGTGCTCGGCGTGGCAACACGTCGTGTTCGGGTTCGCGACAAGACACCTCGTTGAGAGACGAAACACATGTCGATGTCTTACAGGGTTTTATATATCCCAGTCCCATTATTTATAACTGTTGGCCAATCGGGACTTCCTTGGTCAACTAGATTATTAAATCATATTCTATTTAGCTTATAACTACAGACTACAACACAAGACAGAGTTAGTGAAATGGTGACATAAACAGCTTGTCCACTTCCTCGGAAACCACACGAACAATTAAGTACCTTGCATATTCAAACTTCAACTACTAAGTCCTACTAGAACTGGGCTAGGGAAGTAAATACTTCAGCCCGAATAACAATACATGCAAGGTGCAAGTATGCCGGATATGCTGAGTGGAGGCACAGAATAATAGGTGCAGAAGGTCGGCTCCATACGACGAAAACGCTCGCACCCACCATAGATATGCTTTTCGTACAGCTAGTGAACACTCTTTCGCTTATATGTTTAGTCTGTTCTAAAACTATCTGATTGAAATGTAATTAATGGGATCAGAAATTGAGTGCTTTGGTTTGATTATTAGAACACGAAATTAAAAAAAAAATATCATCATCATAATTATTTTATTTGATAATCGAGGATGAAAAATGAGTTTAAAAAATTAATTTTACAAACTCATTTTTCATCGATCATTAATTTTTTGAATAACAATTTCATAATTTTATTCAAACGATGGTTGTTGGAAAAAGTCGTAAGATATTTATTTATTTAAAGAAAAAAATTGAAACCTTCTTAATACAGATTAATGTGTTACTAATTGCCTGTGATTCCATTTAGTGAGTGATTGCGTAAGAATTTTTTACAAAATCAAAATCAAAATCAAAAGTCATTTATTCAAACTAGGCTGAGAATCAGCACTTTTCGAACGTCGAAATTACATAAGACAGTCCCCCAAAAACGCCCGCCCTTCACCACTTCCTAGTGCTTTAGCTGGGAAGAAGAAGTGGCGCAACAAACTCCCCAGCAGCACAGCTGTCTGATCAGTTAGAAAAGAAAATGAATCTATACAATAGTATCCAAAATAATATGCAATGCAATGCAAAAAACGTCAAACTTATATTAAATTATTTGCCTTATGTCAGCTAGCACACGCCAATATACCCACAAAAAACATCGAAATCCTTACTCAAGCGAATAAATTAAAAACGTAAACAGAACTTAATCGAATAAAAGCCTCCATGCAAGCATAAAGGGCGTGCCCACTTACATAATAGCTATTAAAACTGGAACTCAAAGCCACAAAAATGTTAAACACACTGTACACTTTTATCTGATACTTTTGGAACAGACTGTTCGCGTCTATGTATGCGTGCACCAGTTTTCGCCCGTTGTATGGACCCGGCCTTCTGTGCTATTTTGTGGTGCAAGAATGCTGGCTATGCTGAGTAGAGGTGAGGAATTCTCAGCAGACGCACATAAATTCTACCCGCGGCCGGCTTGGAAAATTTATTGACGTCTAAATCTTGTTGTGGGACCATCAGTCCACAGTATGGGACTATCAGTCCATAGAGTGGGACATTAGTTTAGTGATGGATGAAATGGAAGGGAGTGTGTTCATTGGGTTCTAGAAGAGAATGATTGTTTTTTGGACATGTGTTTCTACAAAGGAAGATTGAACAGGAACTTAGTTCGAAGATTATATTTTTAAGGATAAAATCGATGTGCGAATAACTGTCAATAGCCGGTATTTCACACCACGTTTTGGCAGACACAAGGCATACGTGAAGAAAATTATTGCTACACCTATTAATCCTAACTTATGTAAAAAATGCGAAAGTGAGTTTATTTGTTTGTATGTTACGCTTTCACGCTTAAACGGCTGAACAGATTTAGATGAAATTTGGCACATGAGTAGACCATGCCCTGGGTTAGGACATAGGATACTTTTTATCCCGATATTCTTAGTGGAATGAGATTTATGTGGGTGAAACCGCGGGGTGCAGCCAGTTATAAAATATTTGAACAACTTTCCAGTTCAGAAGAAATGAGAATGAGAAATAAATCTAACCAAAGACAGCTAAAATTCCCAGAATAAAAGCTTGTGACACCACTAAAGTAAATACTGACTAATCTAAAAAACACTTCCTCTTCATTTTTCAGAATGTCCCGAAACTAAACCACCCAAAAATCCAGTAGAGAAGTAAAGCGCAAATAAAACAATAAACTGTACCCGAACGAGGTGCAAACTGCCCAGTTTTTGGCAGCATTCGTCAAGAATGTCTGCACTGCTACCAGGGCCACTGCCTTCCAAACAACCGCTTTATACCACCCCCCTGACGATCTAAATCCAACCTTATCTCTCCAGCCGTAAAGACCCGAATGAGCGCATTCATAATCATGTATTTCGAAGCAATCGTCCAACTTGTTGAAATTCCGCCGCCGTCCGCTTTAGCGACTGCAAAATTAACTTTAACATCCCTGGGTTCTGTTTGATCTTTATGTGACGGAGATAAGATTCGTTTTGGCTTAGTTTTTTGTTGTAGTAGTGAGGTTTCTAAGTTGGTAGGGCGTATAGGATGTAGGAAATTCGCTAGCCAAGCTTTTGGTCTAGTGCTCGCTAATTTCGCACCCAATCGTGGCTAACGGATAACGTGGGCGACATTCTTTGCTTTTATTTAGTCAGAATATTTTTTTGGAGGTCAGAGGTAGGTATTTGGGATGCGGTTAGCATCTTGGGACTGTCGGCGGTTACCGTGCAAAAACTATCGTAGGCTCTATATATTTAAAATTGCTGATTAATGGCAAAAAGTAATGAAAGTCCTTTTTCTCTAAATTCTTATTGCACATGGAAGAATTCTAGTTCAGGTTTCTTCCCGTTTGTGTAAAACCCGTTTGCCGAACCCTTCGACAAGCTTGATGTTATGTTTATGTTATGAAATCCTCTGTAATGTGGGTTGCCCGACCTTTGGATCGAACCGATGACCCTTACGCTTAGTATCAATCGCACTTGCAACCACTATACCAAATGTTTGAAATCCAAACAAATTAAAATTAATCTGCCTAGCCTTTTCCCAACTATATTGACAAATTGACGCGAAGCCGAGCCCAGTCAGCTTCCAATCTCACCGCATGCAGCTGAATACCAGTATTTTTCTTGGAGTGAATGCCTATCTGACCTCTGCAGCCCAGTTACTTCGGTAACACGATTGGTAAGACTGGTTGTCAGACTTTTGGGCTTCTGACTACCCGTAACGACTGTCAAAGATCTACGAATGGCAGCCGGGACTGACGGCAAAACATGCGTTCCGAGGCACGGAGGGGTCTCGATATGTAATGGATGGTCACCCATCCACGAACCGACCGCGGCGAGCGTAGCTTAACCTTCAATCGACCTGTGTGGCTGTTATCATTTAGCCACGAGCCCCTGTTTGTGTTTCCAACAAGATCAGGAAAGTGATAAATACAATGCGTGGATTCGTGATTGATTACAATGTGGTGTTTAATCCAAATTACTTTGAAAGGCGACTGTCACTGTTGTTCGTTAAGAGTTAATCCCTTCTGATTGTTTTCCGATTGGGGTTAGATTAGGAGCTACCGATGCAGACTCATCGTGATGTCAGGCGTAGCTTTTTTGCTAGCTAAGGCCTGTTTCTATAGCAAACTGAAAATTAATAGTAGGTAATTTACATTAATTTCATAATTACGATTACGAATAATTTTTTAACCGATTTCCAAAAAGGAGGAGGTTATATGTTCGTAGCTTATATGTATGTTTTTTTTATTTTTATTGATGACTATCAGGAGTTGTTAATGAACTAATCGTGCCTAATGGATTTCTCGACGATAGGTCAGCACTTCATGTGGCATTGCCATTCAACGTGGCAATGCTGCCATCTTCTGGGCACGTTTCCGGATGACAGTGTGATGCTGACGAGTTGTTCGACGCCTAAGTGCGAATTTCACCAATGAAACTGAACGCGATCAGCACATCTAAACCGTGTTCAAGAACTGTCAATGTCAATATTCCATAACAATATTTTAACACTGACAGCTCTTGAACGCGTTTTAGATAATTATGCTGATCGCGTTCAGTTTCATTGATGAAATTCGCCCTTAGTGTCCTTTTGTTTATTTATTTATTTGTATAGTTAGTCATTTAAATTAGTACCTAGTGTAAATAGTTCATTATATTGTATATAAACATTTTAATATCTATGAAATAAATAGATTATTAGATTATTTCTGGAAATAATTAATCGCAATCGTTATGTGATCGGTTTCATCGGTTTTCTTATCATTTAAAGAAGATGGTTTTTATAAGTAACAATCTTATTAGATCTTGTTATAATCGTTATCAGATAAGATAAAATTGTTTTTGACCCAGTCTTAAGTATCAACTAATGATCCGTTCCTGTTCAAGAACAAAAGAATTATGTGCTAGGCATAAGTTATCATGCGCGGAGACACCAACAGCATCCTTTTTTTTTTTGGGTGGGAAATTATCTAATAACTTCTCCCGCTCTGGGCGGAGCGGGAGGGCGTGTCAGACTCTTACTGACTAAAACCCCCCCGTGTTCCTTCAGTTGCCTGTATGTTGCCTGAGGCCACGGTAATCCTTTCGAACTTTCCCGCAACCAATAGCATCCTAAACACATTATTACACACAATTGACAGCCTCATCATAAGGCAATGGGTACGGAGGCACGTGCAAACGTGTGTTGGGCCACGTCAGTTTTTGTTGTTTTTAGTTTGTAAAAGTTTACTAGGTAACATATTTTTAAAGTGATTATTATTAATACTATAATGATTGTGTGTACTTGTATGTGTGGTTCGTAATAAGGAATATATTATTATATTTTAGGTCGATCAGCAAATGGAGGTCCTCAGGCTAGGTGGAGTGACGATCTTCGCAGCGTGGCTGATAACACCTAGATGAGAGTAGCAGAGGTTGGAGTAAATTGGCGTGTGAGTGGAGAGACTTTTGTCCAGCCTTTAGCCATTCAGCCAGTCTTTAGAATGATGATGATGATAAAAAGAAGTCGCATTTTGATTCTTCTAGACCTTTTCTTGTAACTATGAAATTCTAGCTTTGGTTGGTTTGATTATTCTACAGGAACGTGCTACCGGGATAAAAAAGCTAAGTCCAAAGCCATATCATGGTCTAACCATGTGCCAAATTTCATTCAAATTCGTTCAGCCGTTAAGGCGTGAAAATAAAACAGACAGACAGACGGACCGATAGACAGACAGAGACTTTCGAGTTTGTAATATGAAGATATAGTAAGTATGGAAGTTATATTACTTCCAAACTATCTATTATCATATATCCATATACTATCCATATAAATGGATATACTATGGATGAGCATTGAGATAATCTAGTATGATATAACGCAGAAAAGAAACATATAGGTACTTCCAAACCTACGCAAATAAATCATCTCAGCCTATGAAATAATAAAAACCTGAGTATCAAAGATCTCCGCTATAAAACAAGGTAATTTAGAGGACGTAATATAATCTGTTATCAAAACGATTACTCAGCAATTTTGGCCGAGATATGAACGTTAGATAAAACTAAATATATATAATGAGCCCGAAGTAATAAATATTGTGCAAAGTTTAGCGAAATGCACATGGTTTTATGTAACTGAGTTATAATTATGGCGTCAGTTAGTGCTGTGGATTGGAGTGTGCGATTAAAACAGTTAAAATTAAGCGACTGCTTAACTGACCTTCACAACCCAGTTACTGGGTAACACGATACCCCTTGGTAAGACTGGTTGTCACACTTTCGGGCTCCTGAAGACCCGTAATGACTGTCAAAAATCTACAAATGACAGCCGGGACCAACGGCTTAACGTGCTGTCCGAGGCACGGACGGTCTCGGTATGTAATGAATGGTCTCATCCACGAACTGACCACGGCAAGCCTTGCTTAACCTTGAAGATCGACCCGTGTGGCTGTTATTATTTAGTCACGAGCCCCTCCTACATAAACCGGGGATAATTTTACATAAATTAATAGAAAAACTATATCTGAATCATTTTCAGGCGTCTCTCATCCACATGCAACTAGCGTTTACCCGCGTAGAGGTCGAAAATTATTCCACGAGTACGTACTTACCAGGATAAAAAGTATCTTATATCCTAACCCAGGTAGTACACCTCAAGACGGGCGGGAATTTGGGGTCACGGACGCTCATAGTGGGGCTCTGTCCGCCCACTGAGTGACTTCAGGGAAGAAGGCGCACAGTGGTCACGTACTGCCTTGTACACTTGCATAGTTAGATTTCGGGGAGCCCCTTTTACAGTTTCCCCAGAGGTGTTACCTTACAGGCGTTGCACAGAGGGGGGTTTCGGATCGATATTTTGTGAGATAAAGGTGCCCCTTTTATACGGTTAAAATCCCATTCCCCGGTTTTACCCCAAAGCCCGGGAGCTTTTCGAAAGTTTCCGCCAAAAAAAAAAAAAAAAACATCGTCTGCGTGCCTCGTCGAAATCTGTTCAGCCGTTACGGCGTAATAAGGTAACGACGAAGCTACTTACACACTTATAATATTATTATGGACACTATGGATTATTATTAAAATTTTAGTAGATAAACTGTATCGTCACAATTAGAAGGGTTATTCTTAGATTGTTGATTATAATTATGACGGTCATATAAACATTATCGCGAGATTGTACCAACACTTCGTTTTAATAGATATGATACATGTCTAGTAATACATCTACGTAATATAATAAATTGGTTGTGTATGACAAGGCAGATATATGCGGCTTCAAAATAGGTAACTAAGATAATACACAATAGACGTAGATATTTAGTAACTATTCCGCTTAACTATTCCTAAAGAGTCATAAAAAACCCTGTAAGAAATCGACATGTGTTCACCTCTCACCGAGGCATCCTCAGGATGACGATTGACTTGTCGCGAACCCGAACACGACGTGTTGCCACGCCGAGTGCTGGATGCTACTAAACGTACGTCTATTGTATTTTGTAATGGACTTCCGCCAAGTCACGCCTGAATCAATTAACTAACTAAGATAATATTAGAATAGCTGAAAATGATGTACTTAAGGTTAAAAGAATTCGCCTTATCGGCTGTGGACTTAGCTTTGACCTGAGAGATCCAGCACCCTAATTGCGTTATACACGATCTATCACAATCTGGATCGGTTTGAAACAGATTGCTAATCCATTGCTTCATAAGTTCGAAAAAAAATCTGCTCATCAACGTTAACGCAATGAATGTTGTTGAACTGTCAAAATGAAACAGATTAGTCGGAATCGTTTACGAAAATGTTTTACGCACTTATATAGCTGGATCCCATTCCTTGATCCGAGAAATAGTAAATTATGGGTTAAAAAGTTGGATTTTGATAATTTGCTAGTAATAAAATAAAAGTCAATATAGGACCTTCAACTGCATTCAAAGTTCTTCTAAATCACAAAGGGAAGTCACAGTCGAATCTCCTCAATGTAGTCTCCTCTCCTCACCTGATCTAGGAAATCCGGTGTGATTATATACCTATTTGACGAAACAAATTAGACTCTGGACTATGTCTGTCCACGAATGTGATGCGTAATGACCTGGGAATGGTGAACTGGGGCAGAATAAGCATAATCAGCCAGAATCAGCTGTTCATTTCTTCTTGTCTGTATAATTATGTGTGTGTGCATAAATGGTTAAATAACATAAATGTTCACAGGCCTCCTCTCTTAGAGAGGGAGTGGGCTGTAATCTACCACGCGGGCCCAGTGCGGGTTGGTAGATGTCACATGTCTTCGAAATTTTAGTCCTAGGACATGCCGGTTTCATCACGATGTTTTCCTTCATCGTTGTGTGAGAAGTGGTTATGAAAGTATTTACACAAAGTAAAACGCATACTTGGGGTTCGAACCCACGGCCTACTCGTAAGTCGAGGCCATTACCACTGGGCCACCACTAGGCCAGACTAAAACCTGTCAAATAGTAAACCTTGTCTTTTCTTCCTTGAAGACCATTGACACAATTGTTATTAATAATAGTTATGTTACAAGTATTATTTCCAAATTACATAAAGGTCAACTACAATGAAACACAAAGCTAACATCAGCTGACATTCAAGTGTAGACGGTTTTTATGTTAGATACGTAAATATGGCACTATACGTGTCAAAGAATAATGACCTTTGTCATTGATAGTGAACTCGCATCTGTTGAAATGGGTTCCTATATTTAACATATTTCAACACCTGTGACTTGTATTGCTAACTTAATGACCCGACAGACATAGTCTGTCCAATTTTCAATCATTCATACAAAATTCCCATAGAAAAATGCACTTTCATTTTGTATTATTTTTACCATTTTTTCGGCAACTTTTCAATTGTTTATATCCGTTAGAACCTGATTCGGACAATTACGAGCATCTTAAAACAAATCCAAATCGATCCAGCCGTTCTGAACGGATGTGCTCACCAACGAACAACATTTCACTTTTATTATTAGACTTTTACCTAAAACAAATAATATCAATGTTTCTAAATTTGACAGTAGACTACCTCGTTGGTCCAGTGGCACTGCTGTTGAACATCAGGTCCTGGATTCGATTCCCAGGTCGGTCAAAGTGAAATTGGTTTTTCCATCAGAGATTTCTCAGTAGCCCGTGCCTGGGTGATGGCAATAGGCTCGCCCCCTATTACATGGGACTTAAATATAACTGGCAAAATGTAGATACTGTATACAGTCGTGATTATAGGTAGTGATCATTATTTATCGGCCTTGATCAAAGGTCAAAGGTAAGTAAAAAAATATATGTATTTGTTCTAAAAAACATGTTAATTTATTTTACAACAATTCGACTTTATATCTAATCATAATATATTAAATGATCTATGCTAACATCACACTCGTTATACATAGGCTGCACTTAGGTACACACATAGAGAATTTTAAATTCCCTTCAAAAAGAGCCATTCCCATTGAGCACGTCAAATTATACAAAATCGTGATATTTTCATGCTACGATTAGTTATCAATATTTTTATAAATAATAAATATTATAAAGATTAAAATAACAAAATAATAAAAAACAATAAAATTTTCTTTTTAAAACTTCACACAAATCTTGTTATTATAATTAATGACAAACTTTTTTTTTATGCATCGCTTCTACCTAAAACGCAAATGTCAGCATGCACTGGTATATTTATTTATTTAGTTTGTAATAATGCCTTTAACTCGTAACACACTTTGAAGATAATATAAAATATAATATTATTTTCGACATATCACTCACCGTACAATTTTTTACATTAGAGTATTTTTGAAGCGCTATAATATTTATATTATCTTCGACGTGAATGATGAGTTTTAGTTATTTCATATGGCACTGATATAACCTTATCTTAATCAGGAACAAGTCATTGAAATTACACTAATAAGATGTTTTAATTTGGAATTAATTTAATAGAACGCCAAATAATGCCCATATTGATTTCCTAAAAATATGAATGGACACTCTAATATAATAAATGTGTCTATTTTTGTGAGAAAAAAGCGTACATCATTAGAAGGTCAGTAAGTTTTTAAAGGATTAATATATTTCCCTTTTAATTCATCTTGTTGCTATGGGAATATAATAAATGACAAAATTAATGTGAATGGCCATACTTACATAGGTATTTAGTATACAATACATAATGAGTGAACAACAAATCACTTATAACTCAACAACAACGTATAAATTACTCGAACTAACAACAGTCTGTAGATGTACAAAAATGATTGTGAACGACCTTGCGCACGCGTCTAACTCAAGACCGAATACAAAAAAAACATTTACTTAAAGAAACCAATACATTCATTATTTATTATAAGACAGAACTCGCAAATAGCACTTCTGGTTATTAGACCACATATCTAATTGCGTAATACATTTTCGTAAACGATTAAGACTAATCTGTTTCATTTTGACAGTTCAACAACATTCGTTGTGTTATTTACGTTGTTGAGCAGATTAACTAAGACAAAGTAAAAAAGTCTATCTAGAACGTTTTTTAGTGTTTGCTTACCCCTGTTGTGGTGTGAGTTTTTGCGTTTTTGAATTAATAAATTGAAACTAGAAACTATTATAATTATATAATAATTATAAGAAGGCTATAACTCGAGCGTCAATAATTAAAATACCCATATTCGTAAATATTTGAGTATTTTAATTAATCTTGAAATATTCTGCCTATATCGAAAGTTAATATCTCAAACAGTTCAAAATATTGTATAATCATGTTAAACGATGACGTGCTACGATTAAATCATCCGTTACTAGTTTGTTAGACGCAGAATGACGAGGCAAAACAGAAGATACTCAAATGATTATTTTATCATTCAATGACTTGCACCTGAACGTAAGGACAGCTCAAATTAATATCACTAATATGCTCAGGACAGAATCATGACAGACTTTTAGACAGTTTCTTCGGAGGACGTAGTATCACCTGGCCTCGCATTGTAAAGGCTTTCCGTACAATGAGGGGTCCGCTTATACTGGAAATATAAGTATACCTTGGTTATGGCGAACGAGTTTTTTTTGTGTATCATGTGATCACGTGTGCTCCATAAAGGTATTATATCTGTTATTGAATTTTGACAGATTAATGAATGAATCTGTGTTGAACAAAAATTCATCTCTTCTTTATTCAATTTACCGTTTATTCTGAGCCTAAGGAAGTTTTAAAGACTTCACAGAAATACTTTTTTGTATAATAAATTTGAAAAGGACACAAATGATTATATTATATTGATTATTATTTGCAACTTTTTTATGTTATGAAAGAAAAATGTGCGAAGGTTAGTTATGACTAGGGTTGGTGAAATAATTGCATTATTAATTAACTGTAACTATGTTTAATTGCAGTAGGTTTATAAGTTAAGAGAGTTCATTGAGAATTTATTACGGTCTGTTTTATCAAGAAAGCACTGCCTTTTGTACGGTTGCAAGCTAAAATGCGACACTGATTGATTCAATTGATTGCGTGTCTCCGTATCAATTGATAACAATCATGAATGGATATAGTTGCTAATTTTAGTGACTGTTTCCAGAACACTGTAAATGCTTGTAAAATGGCGTAAGAATTAGCATAGCACGAGGATTTACTTTTTATCTGTGTTTTTTTCTACTTATTTTGTAAGCGATAGGTACATATTTGAGAAAAAAACTGTCATTTTTTATAACCGTGGTATGGCATGCACTTATTATGATCAATTACTATTGGAGAATTATATAAATAGTGTTTGCAAAGTCAATCCTCAATCACACAAATGTTCATAACGGGGCATTTGTTCAATGACATTACACTTTTAACGCAACATCTATATCTTCTTCTTTTTATCTGGCTTGGCTGGCAAGAAGACAGCGATAGTCTTCTGTAAGATCTCCGTGAATATCATGGTCCCAATAAACACAAGAAGAGTTCCAATCCAGTGTCCGAATGTGAATGGATTCCTGAAGTACACGATTGAGAAGAGGAGCGACACGAATTTTCTCAAAGTGACTGTCAAAGTCACAATCAATGAAGCACATTCGGTTGTCAACACGTACACAGCACTGATGCACAGCCCTTGTGTTAATACATAAAGAATCAGCCACAATACTTGTCTTGGGAAAGCAATACCAAGGAATTCGACAATAGGGGTCTCTGTTGCGAGTTTAACGTGTCCAATTAAATTAGGGGCCGTTGGCAGCCAGAATACTAAAGGTAGTAAGTGCGTGTAGAATAATGCTTCCCAAGGATGCTTTCCGTGCTTCGAATACAAGGATTCCTGGAAGATTCCCATCCTTGCAGAGACGAAGAGTGCGAAGGTAAGAATAGCAATGCCAAGGCACCACCACAGCCAGTCAATGAACTTCAGTTTTTCTTCCTCAGCAGCATCTTCATGGGTTTCTCTTGGCGCTTTCACGTCGCCACTGGATACTATGGTACAGAGTGCAATACCAGCTGATATCATGAAGACAGCTAGGTATTTCAATGGTGGGTAACTCTTCTTCAATATCCATACACCCATAGCCATGTTTGCCATCAGAGAACCAGCTCTGAAGATCATGTGTAAAGGCATCGGTATGTTGAAGTCAAACGCATAATTGTTTGCTACACTGCTGGTCCAGAAAAATCCAACTAAAATCAAATATTGCTTGAAGGGAATGTTCCTCTTAGCTGTACCGAACTTTCCAACAGTCACAAATCCAATTGAAGCGATGAACAAGAATTGTAGGAATGTAGCTAAATTTCCCGCACCCGGGTCTTCTTTCACAACCATTTCTAGGAACACTACGTTGGAACAACATCCAACGAAGACCATCGTAATGGCCGCAGCCGCCTTTACGGAAACCATTTTGGATCTGAAAAAAGAATAGAAAAATTAAAAAAGTTATTCCGATACCGGGAATCGAACCCGAGCCTCCTGGGTGAGAGCCAGGTATCCTAGCCACTAGACCATATCGGATATTGAAATGGCAGCGAAAATATTTGTTCTAAAGCCGCTTAGTAACAAAATTCGAAAATGAAATAAAGTAGGACGTTAAAACTACAAAATTTAACATACATATAATAACAAAATGTATAAGTATAACAAAGGCCATGTCTTCCTCAGTTTAGTTTTATGTGATAACACCATTAAATAATTAACCTGACATGCGCACTGCAGCCGAATTCTGTAAGGTTATTTTCAACTTCAGTTTTATGTGATAAATCAACATCATACGAACTTGAACTGATACAAATCCATTATTATAAGAAGTAATACTTACATTTGTTTCTTTTCACTATCACAAACACAAAATAATCACGTAAATTACAGCATTATTTACTATAAAACGTCAGACACGTTTGACAACGGAGCAAGCCGGGGCGCCAGTGTGTGTGTAATCAACCAGTGATTGTAGTTGTGACCGTGGCCTCGAATACGTCTACGCATGCGCAGAGCGGCGTTGTCGGTAAAACTGCATGCGTTTAATAACTAATATTGTTAGTAATAGATGGCGCTGTTATCAATTATGAAACCGATTTATCAATGTGTGGAGATAATATTTTAGTTGACTGTGTCGGTTCGATCGAAGCCTTCGTTACATTATTTACATAGCAAGGATCACTGTCTGGAGTAAAACAATCATGGCGGCGGCTGAAACATTTTCACTTTGCTCACACAAGTTGAATTTATTGCAACAGGTAGGTAGGAGGTACATTCTGATACCTAACTACTTTTTTTAATTTTGGTAGTCTTTGCTTAGAAATAGTTAAGAGTTTCATACGTAGAGAAAGTTTAGAAACATGTTTAGAATAACATGAGAAAGGGGAATAATCTCAGTGGGAATAAGCAACGTTTATTATTGGCCTTTTTAGTCGGCTACAGTAGGTACCGGCTCGTATTTAGCGTTTGTTTACAGGTAATTTGTATGTCCGTTTGCCAGTCAGCCTCCTCTAACCTTCTCTATTCTTGTCTCTTTCTGGCCACTCTACCCCATGCCGTCCCAGCGACCTTTCTGATGTCTTGACCACCTTTTTAGTCAATGACGTTGTTTTTAGTGGTCTCTTTCTTTAACCGTTTCCTGGGTACCACTGGGTAAATATTTTGGTCCATTTGTCCTGCAATAACTCACCTTTTACTATTAAAACACGAAATTAAGTAAGTTCTGATCATTGTTTTCTGCCTAGCCTTTTCTCGGTTTAAGTAAGTTATGCTAACCTTATTAAACCAGCGTCAGAAAATTACACAATTTTTTTAATAACTTACAAAGCTATTGTAACTTTAATCAAAGTTTTTTTTATATTAAAATGCAAAAGTCGAAACCTAGTTAATTCACATTTACTTCGCATTCTTTCGGATTATAGGTGCAGGGTGATAACCTAATTGTTTCCTAATTGAAATGAGTCAGTACCTATGAAACTAGGTATTAAATTCATAACTACCTTCATAAGACTCACCCCAATGGTAAATTTTTAACAGGTTTTGTATGGCAAATCTGTCAAAAACTCACCATTCAGAGACCATTGTAACGTTTATACGAGTAAATTAGTAGACTTAGGCCCCTGATGTTATGTTATGAATGTACCTACGCGTAGTTTCAAGTTTTTGTTCGTCCACGGTAACGTCACAGTGCATGAGCAAAAACCTGAAACTACGCTCTTTAAGGTCACTAGTTCATACATAAATCGCATAGGTCAGTACATAGATCACCGGGTCACCATACATAACTTCAATTGGCAAATAGCCAGTTAGATTGACAAAAGATTTGACGCGACAAAGACCATTAAAAACTAGCATTACGTACCTCTATTGAAAATGTGCATTGATCTGTCAATAATTATCTGAAGGGTCCTTGAAACGATCAATTGCAATTGTAGTAATATTGTCAATCGCTTCAATTGCATTTGGTAGACAATCAATTTGCGCATCAATGTGTAGCAATCACGTAAAAATTGACAATTGAAATTGCTTAAGAAAAACGATGTCACTTTTAGTGCCCGCGGAAGTACTGCTACTATAGGTACCACCACACCACCAACACCATAGGGGTAACGTACTGGGGCCTAAGTCTACTAATTTATAAACTTTACAATGGTCTCTCAATGGTGAGTTTTTGACAGTTGTTGTAGTGCAAATCTGTCAAAAACTCACCATTGATGGACCATTGTAACGTTTATAAATTAGTAGACTCCTGGGCTCAAGCAATATAAAAACAACGAAAAAAATTACCATGGACACACGAAAAGGAGGAGAAGGTAACTATTTCGGCCGCCAAGCAACATTGCTTTGTTCCTGTTTGTATGGGCCCTAGGACCATGTCCATGAAACCTGCATGAAACCTGCACCTGCAATTCCTTTGGTATTGCAAATGTCCATTCCTAGTTAGGTAATATCTGATTTTTTGCCACCCAAAAATATCTAAGGGTGAATTTCACCAATTTGAACGCGATCATCATTGTTGTTGTGCTCTCCGTGCAATAACCCCTGCACTATGGAAGAATTTTGCGAAGCCGAACTGGCCAAATTCTGGTCGAAACTTATTAAGTAAGCTTCGACTTTATAGCTGGAATAAGATAAAATACAATAGACGTAGATATATTTAGTTACCTATTCCGCTTGACTATTCCTAAAGAGTCATAAAAAACCCTGTAAGAAATCGACACGTGTTTCACCTCTCCACGATGCATCCTCAGGATGACGATTGACTTGTCGCGAACCTGAAGTGAACGAAGTGTTGCCACGCCGAGCGCTGGACGCAGAGTAAACCACACCGCCCGACAACAACAACCAACCACCAACCAATCGGACAAATTAATTATCTCGAATAAGATGACCAGAATTTGATCACTTCTATATGAATCATCGATACGAAGACGAAGATTGTTGTGGAATATTGATATTGACAGCTCTTGAACGCGGTTTAGATGTGCTGATCGCGTTCAGCTTCATTGGTGAAATTCGACCGAAAATTGGAACTATAGAAGGTTGTAAGAAGACACGAATGAAACTATGTGTTGGTATGTATAAAATAAATGGTCCTTATCGACAAGATAAAAGTGATATAGTGGGTGCTTTTAAGGGTATTGAGTTATGCCGTATTGGTTTCAGGATATTGCTTACATAAGCTAAAAAGTGGTTTTGGAGGATAGAGTGTCTTTAAGCGGTTACGGTACCTTTCCAAAATGCACCATAAGTCGTAGTAGTTTATTTCTCCGTTCGCAAGTCTGCTGAAGAAATTTCTCAAGAAATAAGTACCTAGTAATTTTGTCAAATTTTGTACTCAAAAGTTTACTATAAAAACGTATACTATTATGTCGTTTCAAAATGTGTTTTACTACACACTTAAAATAGAGTCACTCAAGTAAACTTGGAATGAGATTTTGTAAAAACGTAAATTGTTTTTTCATGCTATTACTTTTCAAATCCGCCTAATCTAAACTAACGAGAATCCCAACCCCGTATGAGACGTCACAAGATTGAAGGCTAGAACCCTCCCCCCTCTAGAACCTTGACAGACTCCCCCCCACTCCCACACAGCACCGACGAGTGATCGAGCAAACTCTCTTGACAAACATTCGCAAGTTATCTCATAAAATCTCTCATACTTCACAACGTAAGATAGTTTACTTGAAAATGCTTGGACTGCATATAATAAGTTTTGCATTTGTTTTGTTTGCCTATGATTCACTTGGCTGAACAAGTGATGGATTTACTGAGCGACAAAAACGACAGAAAATGCGAATCCCGGGGAAATTGGTCTGGTTCAGGTCTAAAATCGAGATTTATTATGGAATGTCTCTAAAGAAAGTATAAGTCTTTTAACGTCGTCATTAGGTCGTATAGAAAAGTAAGTACCTATCTATTTTTATGAAATATTCTGAAATCCTAGCACGGCGTTTTCTTTAAAAAATATTGGTACTAAGTAATAGAGAATTAGACGCTCAAAACAATCCGCGCGTCTTCACCGCAATGGAATCAAACGTTCACAAGTACTGGCCACTTCACACTTCACCCCTACTCTATTGTTACTACAAGATTCCAAGAACTACTTCTTACTTATAGAATAAAACCATGAAAGAAAGATTTTCTATCATAAAGGAAGCGGATGAAAATATTACACAGTCGACCATTGGCACCCGAGAAAACACGTATCCAGAACTTGACACGCGAAATAATACAATTCGCTAAACACATATACAGTCTATATTCGCTTGGCACAAAGTTAGTTGCCTAACCGTGACTGTAATTCAATTATTACGGCCCGACGCGTCCAACTAACGACCTTATAGATATAAACGTAGTCTGACCCAATGATATGTGAAATTTTGTTTGATTATCAGGAGATTAACCCCGGAACTAATTTCCTGTGAATATTGGACGAGTTTTAGTTTATTTTAGGTAGGAGTTATTTATGTCATGGTTTTTAAGGAAAAAGGCCTACATTTTGAATCAAGTATAGACATATTTTGCAGAGGTGGAACAGTGGTAATTTCCTCGACTTACGAGTTCTCTATCACGCGGGCCCAGTGCGGGTTGGTAGATGTCACATGCCTTCGAATTTTATGTTCTTGGACATGCCGGTTACCTCACGATGTTTTCCTTCACCGTTTTTGAGAGCAGTGGTGATGAAATTATTTACACAAAGTAAAGTGCCTGGCTGGGTTCACCCACGACCTACAACTAGTAAGTCGGGTCCGTAACCACTGGGCCACCACTGCTCCCAATGCAGCTTAGCTGAAGAAATACACCCAATCTCAGTCTCTGCTACAACAAAACAACTTCACTCCAAAACGTAGGCTGTTCTGCCTACCCCAAAACGGACTGCAAGCATGACATCTATGTATTATACAGGGTTATTGATAAAACACGAACAACCTCTTAAGGGGTCATTGTACTCATCATTATGAACAACTTTTACTATGAGACCAAACCCGAAATCACAAAAAAAAATCAGCTGTTCGCTACATTTATGTTCGCATAGTTCGTCAAAATTTAAGGAACAGCTGTTTTTTTTGTGATTTCTTGTATATTATATCATCATCTTCCTGCCCTTGTCCCATGTTACTTGGGGTCAACGCAACACGTTATCTTTTTCCACTCTCTCCTGTCAACCGTCACGCTATCATACACTCCCTTTTCTTTCTTTCATATCACTCCTCACACAATTCATCCATCTTTTCTTTGACCTTCCTCTCCCGCTCCATCCATCAACATTTTATATTCATCACTCTTTCAATCACATGCGTTTTCTCCCTCCTCATCACATACCCATACCAAGTCAAGCGATTTCCTTCTAACGGCTCGTACACACTGGCGCGATATCGCGGGCACGACAGATTTCGCGCCAGTGTGTACGAGCCTTGACTTTTCTATCACTGGCGCCACTTTTAAATACTCATTTCTTACTTTATCCATTTTTGTCACTGTACCACACAATTATGTATAATAATATATGTACACAGCGATGTATGATATATATGATAACAGTTTTATATTTTCAAGGTTTTTCAAAGCACATGCAACCTGCTTACGTTGTAAATACGCAAATCAACATGACTATGACGAAACAAAGATTGTTTCATCCATATCTTAATACTTGTTTTTCTATTTTGAGCCAAATATATGAAATAATTTTTGCTTTACTCATTTCCTGCGTCAAAAGAAAGTAAGTAAAAAAGGAAATATGTTTATTTGGCACATGTTTATAAAAGACAAACAATACGTCAGAAACACACACACACGCACACACATTTATTAAACAATATCAATGGTGTCTAATCTCCCAAACAGTTTGTAAAACTTTTGAATCTTTCAATCTTACCAATACCAATACTAAAGATAACTATAGGTGAACAACTAACTAGTACCTGTAACCTTTCGGTATCTCCCAGTAACTGGTTTGTGGAAGTTAAATATATCAGCTATTTGGAGTAAGTATAGTTAGTCAACCGCCTCTAGTAAGAGTTGTTGTCACTGTAAGTTGGTAGATTTGGCAAAAGGCTTGACTGATTCGATTGACCTTGATAAGCTTTTTTTAGGGTTCCGTAGTAACCAAGGAACCTTTATAGTTTCGCCATGTCCGTCTGTCTGTCTGAAAGCTGTAATTTGGGGTACCTCGCCTACACGTAAAGTGGAGGTATCCGTTTTTTTTTTGTTAAAACCATGTTTGGATTGAAGGATCCGTTTGCGAAATATTAAGCTATAAAGTGCTAATTTTTGTTAGAGTCAAGTCCCCCCCCACCAGCTAAATGGTAAGTTCTGGAAATGTGGAAAAATTCACAGCAGTAGTATATTTAACGAAACTAAAAGGAAAACTATCACAGCTAAGTAGGCTCTATAACTTTACGAGTAATTATCGACCAACTTAAAGCAGTTGCAAAATCAATGTTAAGTTTGTTCTTGGGATAAATTCATTCCAGCTCCGGAACCCTTCATTGTGCGTGGTCCGACACGCACTTGGCCGGTTTTATTAATCATAACAATATTGATATAATCACAACATGCTTTAACCCACACTGAGATCCCATTACATAAGGCGGTAAAGTTGCATTTGTATAGAAATTATAAGTAGGTAAGCACCAGTTGCTCAAGCAGTTGAAATAAACAGATTCCCGTCTCATTCAATTTCTAAAATCACCATTTCTTCCACGATTGCCTTCCAAATTATTATAAATAAAAATCTTTCAGCGCTTGTTTCCACTAAATAAAACCGGAACGTCCAATGAAAAAAAACGTCCCATTTTTCTGAATAGAAACTCCTAAAGAAAAATATTTGGTCAGTCGAACATGAGAGCATGAAAATACCAGTTCATTGACGATAGAAATTCGACTCTATCCTGTTAGTTTAAAGGTATATTTTAGAGTGATGTCGTGATTTGTTTTTACAGTGGAGGTTTTAATAATAAGTAGGTTTTGAATCGTTACTTCGGTCGCGTGGTACACCGTGACTAATCGTCTGTTATTGTTCCCACTGATCAAGGTCCGCAGACTAATCACGGCCTTCTTAATATGAGTGATTTGGCCATTCAAATGGTTTTTTTAAAACAACTAAGCTAGTTAATTCGACTCAGGTAACACGATAAATCGATTTTATCGGGCTTGATACGTAAAATCAGCCCCACGGGTCGATCGATTGCCACGGTTGGTCCGTAGATAGGTGACCATCTTTACATACCAAGACTACTCCGTGCCTCGGAAAGCACGTAAAGCCGCTGATCCCGACTGTTATTCGTGGATCTTTGACAGACGTTACGGGTCGTCAGTAGCCCGAAAGTCTGACAACCAGTCTTACCAAGGGGTGTCGAGTTAACCAGTTACTGGGTAGTGTAGGTCAGATAGGCAGTCGCTCCATGTAAAAAACTGGTATTCAGCTGCAGCCGGTTAGACTGGAAACAGACCTCAACATAGTTTGGAAATGGTTAGGCAGATGATGAGCTTAATAGTGGCACACATAGAACAGCTAAATAGGTCACCTTTTTCTATCTGTTTGTGCTTAGGGCGTCGCCACAAGACAACTAATAACAACTAAAGGAGGAATTATCATTCTGTCTGTCTGATAATAACAACATAATACAATCACAACAAGAGAATTCCTCTGCGAAGTATGTTGATGCTAAACCCAGAGGCGATGTAGAACAATGAAAGTTTGGCTTATTATACGAATTGTAACTTATGTTCAACATAATTTTCAATGCAAATAAACAGGAAATCTTGTAAGGTAAACATATCCAGAAATCGACATAACTCAAGGCAATACGACGAAGGATTATATACTGTGTAAGTATGCATACTACAGCAAGCTAACACGAACGTTCGTTCAATCTCGAAATGTGTTGAAGATTTGTAGTAAGTAATCCGTTGCTGTCAACTTCAACTTTAAATTCTAGCATTCGTGGATATGCATTAGAGTGCTGACATATCTACGTTCCAATTTTAGATCTGGCTAAAGAGCTTACCCGGTCAGCAATATAGTTACATTATTTGAAAAAAATTGTTCTTATTATCAAATTATTACTCAATGAGTCAGTCTGTCAGTTTTATTAACAAATTATTACTCAGTCAATCTAAATGCTGAACTTGGGGATTTCCAAGAAACAAGAGTTACCACCTGGACAGATTCTAATTTTCAGATTCCATTAGCCTGAATACTGAGGGAGCTAAGTCTGAATGTCTGATCCAGTAAACAATGACGCTGACGAAAAAGTTTTATTGCTTTTATTCAAGTAGAAGCTAAAATAAGCGAAAAGAAACAATTATAGCATATTCCATTGCAATAAGTTAGTTTCACTGTTCCTCCATCAACAATATGAAGATTCGTTCTTTAGCTTTTGGTATCCGTGGATCGTGGAACGTGGAACGTGGATCCAGACAATGGATTTTTTTAGTTGTGTCTGTAATTTTTTAATGCAAAATAACCCTCAAATTTGCGATGCCTGGAAAAGGCCTACAATGTAAAAGAATACCAAAATGTACACTTAGTTTGCAAATAAATCTTTGACTTTGACTTTGACTAATTACGTCTTATAAAATTTTCATTCCTACCCTCTATGTATAAAGTGCAAAGTGGTGCAACGCCACTGACAATGCCCAACATAATACATTCCATAGCAATCCAGACCCTTAAAAATACCAGGGGTTTGCAATAAAATACATCCCATAACAAAAATCAGCAACAATACACGTATTAGTTTGATTTACGATCTCCAGTATCAATGCTTGCGACCTATCCCGGTATAACATATTTTTTGTGGCCACACAGTAGGATGATTGATGGGCCATAAGATTAGCGAGCTTATTAGGATTGTGGCGGGCGGAAAGTGTATTAGATGATTATCGCCACGGGTGGAAAGGGGGGATTTTGATGTTGAAAGTTGCTGTTTGCTTGGAGTAGAAAAAGACAGAGGTTTCTTTGGAAATAAAGGGGACCTAGTAACCCATAAAGATAGTTTTTTTAAGTTAGGTTTAGTTTTAAAGAAACGTTATCTATACTTACATACAATAAAGCTTAAGAGTATAGATGCTGGCGGGAAAAATTCCGAATCATTCCCGTTGAATACTTCGGAAGTATTCGGAAATATTCCGAAGCTTTGGGAATATTTCAACTGTCAAAAAAAAACCAGGAAAATCGACCTTACTACCTATTTCGCGCTTGGAAGTTGTAAAATAGATTATTTTAGTTATGTTGTGAGCGGTAGGTATATTAAGTTTATGGTTGTGAGTGCACGTCGCATCAATTCAAGCACACACAACGTCGCGTCAGGTAGGTATAATGCGTTGCAACTAAGAATGTGCACGTCAATGACCTCTAATTATCAAATGGTACTTGAAAAGATTTATTCCCGTTGTCCCCGTATGCCATATCCCCGTCACGGGGACAGCGGGACGTGATTAAATTTACTTCCAGAGCAATGTTAGCTAACGAGAATGTGAGAAAAAACAAACTAAATTTTAAATGTCAATAAGGTCGAAAATCGCTTGCACCTGTTTTTTTTAACTTGCTTAACGATAGCAGGTTAAAAAAAAGGTTCAAGCGATTTTCGACCCTCCACCCCACTCCACTCAAAATCAAAATCAAAATCAAAATATTTTATTTCACATAAACCTACATGGGCACTTATGAAACGTCAGAATCTAGGTGCACGGTTCCAATTGGTCGTTTCCTATGGAGAAGAGCCGGCAAGAAACTCCACGGTTACTCTTTTAAAAATAAATGGGTTTTACAATGCTTTAAAAAATGTACAGTTTGAATAGGTATGCGAGGACAGCGTAGGCCTGTCAACAAGATACTTAAAAAAATAGAAAATAGTCTGCAAATCGACAGTCTGTTGTGCCTACAACATTCTCACATTCACAAAATATAAAGGAATCTATATAAAGGTCGAATAAAATAATAAAAACCAGTTTAACCCAAATGGTTGTCACTACAACTTTAACCAATCCGAATGAGAACCCTACTTTAAAATGAAATTTGAATTGTAGGCATATAATGTCAAATAATGAAACTGCATGTCAAGTAGTACCTAAATAAAAAAGTAAAATAAAATACATATCGTAATTTGGGAGCAGTTAATAGAACATTTACATAATTATGCCGTTAATGAGGTACCAGGGAGGCCACATGTGCAGAAGGAATTATTGCCAAACTTCCTTGTCATCAACGTAGTCTTTAATCTTGTAATATGCTTTTTTGATAAGGACACGTTTTATGTGGGTTTTGAACTTTCCATCGTTAAGTTCTGTAACCGACTTTGGCAACTTGTTATAAAAGCGAATACTGTTTATAAGGAATGACTTGCTAGTTTTAGTTAATCTAAATTTAGGTATCACAATTTCATGTTTACTACGTGTATTTATATTATGGAAATCACTTCTAATTTTGAAAAGTCCTAAGTTTTTGCGAACATACAAAATACTTTCTAAGATATAAAGAGAAGGCAGAGTTAGTACATCAACTTCTTTGAATTTGTTTCTAAGGGACTCACGAGGACCCATTCTATAGATCGCGCGGATTGCTCTCTTTTGTAATATAAAAATTGAGTCTACATCAGCTGCCGATCCCCACAGCAGAACGCCATAAGACATAATACTGTGGAAATAAGCAAAGTATACTAACCTAGCTGTGGCTACATCAGTCAACTGCCTTATTTTTCTTACTGCAAATGCAGCTGAACTTAATCTACCTGAAAGAGCTCTAATGTGGGCACCCCATTGCAATTTAGAATCTAGAGTAATTCCTAGAAACACAGTTTCTGCAATTGCATCTAGTTTTTTGCCATCAAGTTTTAAGTTTAGACCTACTTGGGGTACATTTGGTAAAGAGAACTTAAGACATTTAGTTTTGTTCGCATTAAGTAAAAGATTATTAGCTGCGAACCATTTAGAAAGAACTGCCAAACTATCGTTGACATGTAAGACATCCGTATCTTTTCTATCTATTTTAAAAATAAGAGACGTGTCATCAGCGAATAGAATTATATCCGATAAGTTAGCCATCATGTAGGGAAGGTCATTAATATAAACTAGAAATAGGAAAGGGCCAAGAATCGAACCTTGGGGCACGCCCATCTTTACTAGAGACCCCGAGGAAGTCACCCCGTTTACGCTTACTTTTTGCTGCCTGTTTGATAAATAAGAAAGAACAAGATCAGCAGCCTGTCCACGAATTCCGTAGTGGTGTAATTTACAGATCAGTGTGTTGTGGTCAACGCAGTCAAACGCTTTTGAGAGGTCACAGAATATGCCAATTGCATCCTGGGACTTCTCCCAGGATTCCAAAATGTGACTGATGAGTTTTACTCCAGCGTCAGTCGTCGACCTTCCTTTCGTGAAACCAAACTGTCGACTATGTAAAATCTCATTTGAATTAAAATGTGACAACATCTGGTCCAGCATGATTTTTTCATATATTTTACTCAGTGCTGGTAGCACAGATATTGGTCTATAATTAGAGGGATCACTCTTACTACCCGATTTGAAAATTGGTACTACTTTACTATGTTTCATTAAATCAGGAAACGTACCACTATCTAAACATTGATTAAATATGCCTGTTAGGACAGGAGCAATTGTGTCAATAATATCTCCAAGGACCTTAACGGAAATTCCCCATAAGTCTTCAGTGTTTTTTATATTAAGACTTTTGAATACTTTTTTAATTGTAACAACAGAGATGGGCTTGAATTCAAAACTTGGAATGTCCTTACTGAAGTTTTTTTTCAGAAGAGATTCAGCTAATATAGATGATGAGGGGAGCGATTTCGTAACCTCTATTGGGATGTTCGTAAAGAAATTTTCTAGTGTCTCAGCAACTTTTAGCTTATCTGAAATGGTTTCATTATTGATTTTTAGAGACAATTCATTCTGGTCCCGCTGTTTTGTGTTTCCAGTTTCTTTGTTAATTACCTGCCACACAGCTTTTATTTTATTATTTGAATTACTGATTTTGTTACTTATTAATTTAGATTTAGCTTGAGCGCAGACTATTTTGAATATCTTAGAATACTTTCTGACATAATTATGAAGGGCTTGATCAGAAGTTAATGATTTCTCGTGGTACAAATTATATAAAATATCTCTGCTTTTTCTAATGCCAGCAGTGGCCCATTCATTAAATTTTGGTTTACTATTGATTGTTACTTTTTTTACAGGACATGCTTTATTGAATTCTTGGCATACTGTAGTAAATAATGTACTGTAGTTTATATTGGGGTCTTGTGAATCAAAACTAGCACTTGAAAGATTGCTCAGAACATTATTATTAAACAACACTCCACTCCACACCACTCCATTCCATTCCATTCCAGTCCAGTCGTCCATTCCATTCCATTCCATTCCATGGTAATAAACACATTACCCTCCTTTGCGTCGCGCAAAAAGTGTCGGGTAAAAAGTGTCGTGACAACTTTTCGTAAGAATTTTTTCCGTCTAGCCCCCTTTCACAACGCGCGATAAGGAACTTCGTTCCAAACAATGATATTCTAATAAACAGATATGTTATACACGTACAAAACAACAGAAAAAAGTGTTCCGCGCCGAGCGCAGCGCGCACCGTATCACTCGTAAGCGTGTGTGGCTCAGACTAAAAGCAATATTTCCCAATTGGGTACTTTTCTAGTCTTCACGTTTTGCGCGCTCATAACATATCTGTTTACTAAAACATCATTGGTTCCAAAATAGCATTCGATTTCGAAATAAGTAGGTACCGACCTAAAAACAAAAGAATTAAAATCCTGTTAATCGCAGGCTAACATAATTATCTACCTATAAAAATATCAACATATACTTAATCAATTCCATTTATAATAAAATAAACATTTATATTTTACTTACGTATGTGCCACTGAACAATAATTAACTCACCCACCACACCACAAACAAACACGTTTATTCCCATTGAATTATTCAGGCGAAATATTCCGCGGAAACATTCGATTGCGGGGTACGAATCTTTCTCGCGGGGCGAGGGAAAACTTCTCCGGGGAGCATCTCCCGTCTTACCGCACCCCGCACCGCCATTGCCTGCACGCACGACTCGAGGAGCGCAGCGGCGGCGACGATCGACGATCGATGCAAAATACGATTTTTCAGCAAAAAAAAAATCTTAATTAAATTCATTTTGAATAATTCTGATTTAAAGAAACTTTCCCAGAAGTATTCCGGAATAATTCAGAATTTTTCAGAAGTTTTGCAACTATACTTAAGAGGGTCGAAAGTCTGTACATGGAAGATATTCGAAAAAAGGGGATACTTAGAATCTATAACAGAACAAGTTCCACCAAGTTCAACAGTTTTTCGAATGTTTGTCTCTTTGTCTGTTTAACTGTATGTCGGTTTATTTGATCGCGCATAACGTTAAAACGGCTAAACTGAATTTGATGAAATTTGGTACGGGAATACTTTGAACCCTGGGGAAGGACATCGGATACTTTTTATCGACATACAATGCGGGCGAAGCCGCGGGCGGAAGCTAGTTCTCAATATAGATATATACACATGAGATGAGAACAATACTAAAACGTACATAAATTACACAAAGTTCGCCATCATCAGTTACAAACTAGATAAGTATCCATCCAACGCTTTTATTTATCTTATAGTGATCGATCCGCAGTTATATACTAACTTAGTTGAGTTTGAAATGCATTAAACGAGTGTACATTTCATAAACTCGACGGTAAAGTTGTGATCCTTCAAAAGTAAGCATTTTTTTGCCATAGTTAGTTCTAGTTTTTGGTAAAACTAGCAAGTTAGCTCGCCTAGACTTTTTTATATTGGATGAGTTTTATGTCCGTGTGAATACTCTTAGTAAGAATAATTTACAAAGTTAAATGAAGGACATACTTTACAGGAGTGAGTACTCGTGGACATAAAAACTTTCACTAAGTGACCAACCGTCAAAATATGACTCAAAAAAATTAGCTATTCTATTTCTGAGAATATATCTTCGTTTAACCTAACACCCTGTGGAAATAAGTAAATTAGACATAGATATTTTCAAAATCTATAAAAAGAAAATATCACCATAAAAGCTAGATGTGTCCCTAATGGTAGCTGAATAGAGGCAGGATCATAAAGACAATTCGGGCGGATTCGACCAAACAGGAATTTTTATCCGCGGAATAAGCCTTCTCTTCCGAATAAATTTTGAATTTTTGACAGTTTCTCCATACGAAAACTGTCAGAAGTATATCATATACCGCGGATAAAATGTATTCCTGTTCGTCGAATCGACCCTTAGACAGACATCTTGACATAGCTATTCATTACATTTACATATCCGCAACTTCAATCAGTTCTACACCGTATTACTGTGGTATCACATCAAACCATTCAAGTACCCAAACGGGTAGGTCATTGACCCGACAGCCGAAGTTGCAATTATAAATTCAAATGTATGTGCTCTGTGGCTAGTTATGTCGTCGCCGTCGTGGGGAACACTTCGGGGCTATACCGTAAGAGGGGAACACTTCGGGGCTATACCTTAAGAGCTAACTTACTGTATATAGCTATGAATGACTATTATGTATCTACATAGTTTGTATATAACTATGAAAGGGAGATTTGAAGGGTTAAGTAGGTACTCATTAAAGTGATTTTCTTATCAAAACGTGGCAGATTTAGAATTAGTGACTTTTGGGTAAGTAAAACTATTATTAAAAATGGCGCTGATTTTGATAAATGACGCCGGCCATGAAATGCAATAAACTTAATAGGTATTTTGGAGAATGTAAATGATATAATAAAATAAAAGATAATGATCAGATAAAACCTGGCGTTAACTAAGAGTAATAATAGCAGGCAGACGTAGGAAAGACCCCTTTGATTTACGTCTTAAAAACCGGCCAATTGTGTGTCGGACCTTGCATAATGAAAGGTTCCGTAGTTGTGATGAAATTATCCCAAGAACAAACTTAACATTTTAGTTGAAAAACATGATCTGCCATACATTCCAACTGCAAATGTAAGTTTGTACACACAATATTGAGAGATATACCGTATTATTTTAAGCCCATAGACTTCTTAACGGTTTTCCTGTATCTATGAGTAAAGAATGACATTCTGTATTTTTTTCAAAATTTTAGGCTCAGTAGTTTCAGAGATAAGGGAGAGAATGGTCAATTTACCCCCGATAAGTGACCCCCTTATTCAAAATTCATCTCGTCATTCATACGTCCGTGTTTGGGTCACAGAAATTCATGTGTATCAACTAAATTGGTCCAGTAGATTCGGAGCAAATTGCCTGTGACAGGCAGAGAGACGAGTGATCCAATAAGAATTCCATTTTTAACTTTAGAGGTATAGAACCCTAAAAAGTATTAAAAAGTTCGTCATTAAAATTACTGGTCCATAGTAACATTAAACGGATAAAAAGGGAAGCCTTTTTGCCCGGTAATAAGACTCGAACTTTTATCAAGAAGATTGATATCGATATCAGAATACCCTCGAAATAATAATGTAGGTACCTTTTTATTTCCCGAGGGTGAAGACATTGGTGTAAAGCCTCGTGCAGACAGGCGCCCCGCGATACCGGTAATTGTACTACCGTGAAGTTTTCTTAGATATTGTATTGTCAGAATCGCGGCGCGCCGTGGCGTCGCGCCAGTATGTACGAGGCCTTATTCGTTATCGTATGTACCTAGTAATGTTTAAAGCATTCACGATAAATTTGAATAACGTAAAACCATTAGTAAGTCATTAACTAATTACAATATAACTCTTATCTCATCGTTATACAATAAGTTTAAATTAAAATGAATGCCGTGAGTTTGATAATTCATTCCAATATATACCTTACATTACCGAGATAAGAGTTACATTGCAATAACTTACTAATGATTTTACGTCGATCGTAAATGTCTACATAAATCCACTCAATAATTAAGGCAAAAATTCAGATTCCAACTACTGAGAAATTCGTAACCGACAACACATTTCCCGACCTGAGCATCGAACCCAGGTACCCGCATTCAACACCACTACACCATCGAGACAAACAAACGAAGAAAAAGATCCCATATAAATTCTCCTACCATAAACTATAATTTTGTTAGCTAACACTAGTTTACGTATCAAAGACGTCCAGCTGGTTAGTCCAACGCTGTCTAGTAACTAAAGCAGGTGCTACATATTAATTCCTCGCTGACTTGTCCCGTCTAATCACAAAATATTTACTGTATCCTACAGGTTCGATGCAAATTTATGCTAAAATTTCACTGGCTAAACGGTTTCCTTAGCGGCAGTAGAGAAAGTGGGGAATATTGAGTGATTGAGAAGATTCTAGTGTTAGTGTTTGTAATAAAGTTGATGTCATAGTTTGACACGGAAATTAATTGATTAGCTTTTCACCCTACATCAGCTTACAGTGTTATAGTCATTTTATACAATCGTCTGACTGCACGTCACTGAATGGCAGTTCTGATTTGAATATACGAACAATTTAAGTTTGTAGTCAATTTAAAAAAAAATACCCTGACTCTAAACATACAGAAAACGGCCATAAGTTACTTGACACGAATTAGCCGTGAAGTACAACGATGTATGGAAGAACATGTTTTTCAACTACAATGTTAAGTTTTGGATTAATTAATGCCAACTACAGAACCCTTCATGGTGCGTGGTCCGACACGAACATGGCTGGTATTTTTTTCTAAACCTTGATTGTTCATTTTCAGGCGGGGTACGTTAGAAAGCCGGACGAGGTGGGTCGATGACCTGGTGAAGGCCACCGGAGTGCGCAGACGACGATGCGCGAAGCACAGAACTGGTCGAAGTGGCGGTGCTTGGGGGAGGCCTATGTCCAGCAGTGGACATCTTTCGGCTGAAATAATGGTGATGATGAGGCACAAACATGTACAGAGTAGTTCTTAGTACTTGATTTTCTAGACTCATGATCAAAGTAGTTTATTAATAGTGACCAAACGGCAAACTGTGACTCCACACTTCCACAACCTCATAAACTAATCCTAACAAAACAAACATTCATAATAACAGGATGAATAGCTGCTACACAACGAGCCATACATCACGCCGATAATTTGAAATGCCGCAAAATCCCCACACAATACTATACATTCCCGGCACAATACGACAATGAGCGACCTTCTCGCGTACTAAATACGCAATGCATTGTGAAATGTACGATACGATGCGTTCCACAATCGCAATTGATACATGGTAATTAGGTGGGAGGCTTTGTGTTGCAATTTCGTAATTAGAATTTTGATAATTGCTTGTGTATGTTGAAGTTTTTACGGATGAAGACACATTTCGATAGATAAGTTTGTTCGGGATCGTTCGACGTTTTGTAGGCAATATTCTTTCTAGCCCTATAGGCTAGTCATGGCCAAGATGTAATTATAAAATGACAAAGCAAGGCTAGAAAAAATGTCTTACAAAATATTATGGTTGTAACCAACGCAAAACATACATATTTTATCATCATACATTATTTTTATGAGACGAGGCCTTTGCTTTGTGTGACAAAAAAATCTTGTTCAGTGATCAATACTTTGTTAAACGATATCACGTATGACTAACAGAGACACCGCTCTACAAAACGGAACTTTTTATAAACGTCATTATGCTATACTATATCAACAGCCGCGTATTCAGCTTATAACGTACCCACTGCTGAGATACAGGCCACCTCTCTGAGAGAGGTGGGAGTGGGCCGTAATACACCACGCGGGCCCAATTCGGGTTGGTAGATGTCACATGTCGTCGAATTTTTGGTTCTAGGACATGCCGGTTTCCAAACAATGTTTTCCTTCACCGTTTTGAGAGCAGTGGTGATGAAATAATTTACACAAATTAAAGCGCCTGTTACAGTTCAAACCTACGACCTACAACTCGTAAGTCGGGGCCGTTACCACTGGGCCACCACTGCTCTCAACAACCGCGTATTATACAAATAACCCGGTCAAACAAACAACTACATTAAGTTACTAACTTCCCAGTTGTCACACAACTCACTTTTATAATCACCCTAATTAAGGAACACCCAATCATTTTAGCCGTAATTATTAGCCGGTGGTTCGTCATACCTCAACCGGGTCGCCGCCGCCGGTCACGATCCGTATTGTACCTGTCGTGCCGTGACAGCGTATGCCACAAATGTCGTGATGTATGCTAACTGAGAGAGTGGGGTTATAGGATAGCGGAGCGGGTAGCGGACCGATGCAAACAGAGAAGTTTTTTCGGACCAGTGTTCCCTGTGTGTTGTGTTTGTGTTTTCCTTTTAAAATTTCCATTAGTGTCAGTAATGAGTTGGACCAAACTGAAATACCAGTTCCTTTCCTAATTTACAGGAAAACAATAAGAAGAAAAACTATACTAAAACACGCCTCTGTATAAGTAAACAAACGTTAGTAACGCTCCGGATTCATCCGTTCACGACCGTTCGCTCGTGAATTCGATTTTTAGCAATAGTAATTAAAAAGTCTATTACTTATTTTAGAGTAAGGAAATACCAAAGAAATAATGGATGGATTGTGAGAAAGATGATATGGTTAGAAATGGAGTGATAACGATGAATAGAGATATATTTAAGAAGAGGACTTGCTGTGCCGCCCCAAAATAAATTGACATAAGGGCAGGTTAAAAGATTGCCGCTTCCCTTGCAGCGTTTTCTAAAGCCTCGTGCAGACTGGTGCGACGCGACACCAGTAAATTGTTCTACCTTCTGCTTTCGTAGCGATTGTATTGTTAGAATCGCGTCGCGCTGTCGCGCAGCACCAGTCTGCACGAGGCTTAAACCGGGTTTGTAAGAGCATCTCATGAAATTCGCATGTAACGCTCCTCTTTATTTCGCACAACGCCATTCTGTGAACGCAGCTTTACTTTACTTTTTTGATTCACTTTCTATTTGTTGCAAGTTCTGACTTTTGAATTCGTGAAATAAAATTTCCATATTGATATGAATGGAAGTAAAACATAGTGTGCCGGTTATGCTTCCGAGTTTTCAGTTGAAATAGGTCGGTTGTGTTGTGAGTGCAATCAGCTGTTTTTATAAAGGTTATTTCTGGAGATGGGTATTTTTTGCATTGATCGAAAATGTCAGGATAGACTAGGAATTGAATGGGGGGGGACTTGAATGCCAAAAGCTGAAATCTTTATAGCAGATTTGGATAGGGAACATTGTCTATAACCAAAATCCCCGTGAAATTTCGCGGATTTATTTACATAACTTTTTAATTAGTCGAGATTTTCAATTCATATTCTTTATGGCAACTCTTTAGGTCATGACCTATTCGAATATCAAAAATGATTTGGCCTAAGTCTTAAAGGGGAGGCGTGAAAATTGATTCGCTGCTTCAATGTTTATTAGATAGTATATTTTTCTCCTATAAACGATCATGTTCACATGTGCAGTTTGATTGTAAATACAAAATTATGCACGAGTAACCTGGCCGCCTATCTACTTAATAAATATCATAAATTAATTGATTTATTAATTTACAACGCACTGCCTAAACCGCTGGGTCTAGAACCATGGAATTTTGCACAAGAGTTCGAAGGTGAGCTAAGGAAGGATTTTTGAAAATTCACCCCCTAACGGGATTAAATAGGAGATTAAAGTTTGTATGGAAATTCGTCACTGTTGCCGATGGGAAATCCCGTGGGAGACAACGCTTGTACGTATAATAATTTATAAAAAATGGTTCTCAAGATCATCAGCTGCTTTTTACTTTTTAAGTATGTAGTTTTGATACTCGTAACTTAATAACTTTTTTCGGGAAAAACCTTATATTTGTACATAAATAAAGGGGTATACTCACTGGCATTGAGCGGCACGGTGGGCGCCCGCGCATGGTACGCCCCCGTGCCGCCCGCGTACCGCCCGTACCCCGCCACGCTGCCTACCCGCTGCCCACGCGCATGTCGCTGAATCTCGCACACAGACACACCGCGCGCACTAAGGTGGGAAGCTGGAAAGAGAGAAAAGATCATGTTAGTTACAGTATTCAAATATTTCGTCAAAAGGAAACCAAAACAAATGAACACATAATAATTAACACAGTATAATAAAGTAATTAAACAGCAGTTTTAATGAATTGCATGTTTCATTAAAGTATTTCTTTAACCGCCTCTGTGGTCTAGTGGTTTGACCACTTGTCTCAGACCCAGAGGTCCCGGGTTCGATTCCCAGTGAGGGCAAAATTTTCTGCTCGGTTTTGTTGGTGGTAGGCTCGATATAAGTTCGCCGTACCATCTTATTTAAGTCTGTCACCATAACAACAATGTTTGCAGCATTGTTGTGTTCCGGCAGTTAGAAGTAAGATAGCCAGTTCCTCTGTGGTTGAGGATTCCGGGTGAACCTTTGGCCTGATCATCATTTACCATCAGGTGAGATTCAGGCCAAGAGCTTCGCCGTTGTGGTTAAAAAAAATAAAAAGTGACCTTTATCCTTACACTCACTCTCTATAAGTTACTCGATATGTCCTATCCACAGGTCCTGGCACATACATCATAGTGATATTTGCAAAATGAAGTAAAATAAGTTGATGACGTGACATCGTTCACTTCAAACCACCATAAATGTGACAAGGTCGCATGTTACAAGTAAGGTTCTCTTTTCAATGTTTTACTTTGAATCGAGTTGATGCGATAAAAATGTCGTCCACAAAAATAATAAAAATACATTGTAAGTAAATCAAAGCCGCAATCATCAGAACCACGTGTATCTTAAAACTTTTTTTTACTCCTACTTACATCACAGAATAATAATTTCTTACAATGTAAGGTTCGGTTAAACTAGTTATATTTATGAGGCAACTAATAAAATAAAGTATACGACCTTCCCAACATAGTTAGGTGCCTAAGTTCTAGCACTTTGAGGCGGTCTTATTTATAGGGCTGTAACCCTACACGTTTCCTTAATTGTACCTTCGAAACTACTTCACCGGTTAGGATAAAAACGTATCCTTTGACAGATACTCTGTACCTATGTGAAATCGATTAAGTAGCTCAAGTGTGAAAGTGGTACTAACACTTTCGTTTTTATAGATATTCTATAATCTTGCTCAAAGACTTTGAATGACCAACGGCTGGGAGTTTCGATCTTTCTTCTCAGGGTAGTCAGTTAAGAAACACCAAACTCATCCAAATAAAAAAAAACAGTTTTGACGTTTTAAAGTGTATTTTTTAATCAATTTACAGAAATAAGTATAATTTATTGATCACTTATCATTGTCCGAAAAATATGGATTGGTCTAAGTTTTCACACGCACGCATTTTTTTGTGGTACAAGCCGGCCTAAAATGCCCCGGGTACAGTAAATAATTTTAATAGCATAACAGCCCATAATTTTGTCCCTGTGAGAGGGAGTGAGCCATATTCCACCACGCGGGCCCAGTGCGGATTGGTAGATGTCACATGTCTTCGATTTTTTTTTGTTCTAGGACATGCCGGTTTCCTCACGATGTTTTCCTTCACCGTTGAAATAAATGACACAAAGAAAAGTCTCTGCCTAGGTTTGAACCCACGACCTACGACACGTAAGTCGGGACGAATGAAAATAAGTAGTATTTACTTAGCAAAGTAATTAAAACATTATTATATTCCATGATGTGATAATGTTTAAATCCCCGACCGTCCCCAGAGTTCTAATTTATACGTAGTTTTCTTATAAGTCTCGCATTTCTTAGAAGCCCTTTGTAAGCAAATAAGTTATTCGCCGAAGACGTTTAAAGATTTATTCATCAAAGAAAATACTAAGTTTTAAGTAAGCTGAGAAGATCGTATGAAGTTAATTAAAGATATATGAATTCTTGGTAAATAATCTTCTGTTCCGAATATACCAACTTAAGATAGAATAATAATAGAATTAACTTTAACATTTTGTATTTATATTTCGCTGTAAATAAAACACCTAATATGGCACTTATTGATTATGCTACGCTATGTAAAAGTAATTATCAAACTAACACTTAATTACTAACTAACCTAAATTACAACTTAAAACTGACCATGGCCCAATTTGAGTCTAAACTTTTCCTTCACAAAACTGAGCTATCTAGACACAAAGCTGCCTCAACACAGACCTTCATAACGAACTCTCGTCTTCCGTATCACATGTGACCGTCTTTGTCACAATATTCTTGACACAAGAGCGAAACTGCGCTAAGTACAAAGCGGCTAAGTTGAAAGAACAAATAAGCCAGACTGGTGGCATGTGGCCCCTACGACTCTCATCAAAGTTGCACGCCGTAGCCTCGTAGCCTCGTAGGCCTCTACGCGGCTACGCGACTTGTGGTCTACGCCCGCTACGCCACTTGTTGTGTACCGTTTGCATACAAAGCTGGTAATTTAGGATGACGTTATTTACGTTTGAGGCGTTTTATATATTTTTTCGTTGGGAATGTTTTTCACTTTAATGCTAAAGCCATGTGAGAAATGATTCGGCTAAAAATGGTTTTTATAAATTCAATCACAGATCTTAGCTGAGACAAAGAACAAACAAAAACGTCAACATTTTTTGGTTAAATTATTTATTTATAGTCCATTAAAACAGTAAGTAAAACACAAATTACATTAATTAACAGGGAAATGGAAAGATAATAACGGTAATAAAATAACATTAATCGGTCAACCCAAAAATACCCAAAAGCTATTGAAACAACAAATACATACCTGACAACAAATAAACGTATGTGTGTCAGTATGTGGGTGTTCAAGTCCGAGGCTATTGTTACCTATGATATAATATAAACAGAAACTGATTTTGTACTTTTATAAATAAATAGAGGCTTAATGACTTCATGAAAGACGTGAAAACTAACATGATTTTCTAATTTTAAAATCTGTTGACGAATTGAGCCGAATATACGCGATTTAGCGTCACCGACCGACTGACGGTTCAGTTTCGTTCAGAAAGAGCGCAAAGTTCGCCTTCAAAAAGTTTTCTCTTCAATATATAAATAATAAACATCGTTAACCACTTATTCTGCTAACACTACCAAAGAAAATTTCATAGCGCCTCAGTTTTCGTCGCGCGCCTTGTACAGTCGACAATAAAATGCATATTAGATAACCGTGTTTTGTTGGCGGCACGTGATTGGCTGGCCGTACGTGAGCGGGCGGCGCACGAGTATTACTTTGGGGTACTTTATGCGGCCTCTCATGGACGAAATTATCGTTATGATCATTTTTATGTTACACTTATTTTAGAACAGTTTTTGTGTGTATTGGGACTTCTTTACTGGGATAGTGTGGATTTGAACGTTTAATCTTTACGTTAAAAGCAAAATCTTGAGATGCTAGACACAGCATTATGCTGTGGTGAAAAGATTAGTCAGTCAACACGGTAATTAATGGCTAAGTTTGAAAAAACACTATTTTTAAAATTTTTGTTAGTATCTTCTTTTTATTGTGAAAAACATTATTTACATTTAAACATACACACACACCCCACACATTTTTTTTACATTTTCTTTGTTTTACTTTAAAGGAATAAGAAATTCCAATTTAAAATACAAACATTATAAAGTAGGTGGCGCATAAGTTATTACTTCTTTAGAAAATGCTCTCATTTTTTTAAATGGAACATTTAGTCGTTGCGACTTTGATATATGTGAGGAACCCAAAGAAGAGAACATCGTAGAACTGGCGAATCTATGGCCAGAAGTACTGAGAAAAGTAATGCAAAATGCTCTTAAACATGTGCATCATTCTGGCGGCGGCGGCAGCCACGTATCAGATAATATTTTTTTAAATTTTAAGTCAGAATAAACAATATAACAATAACCAGAACGATTGTTCTTATTAGCTTTATTTACCATAAGCCTTAGATAATCAGGTGATTACATAAGCGCCACCTAGTAGCTTATTTTTGGCAAAAAAAACATCACTGAACATAGGAACTCTTTTTACGATATTTGTATCATAAAAACAGTCTAGTAATCTGTGCCATATGTATGTATATTAGCTATATCTATGTATCTAGGACAGGAATGATTAAGATAACACGTCCGACCTATATGGGCAGGCTCAAGGGGCAAGAGGCAAGTGGCAGGGCATAATCCAACGCGTACTGGACAGTAATAATGTAACAACAGCCGCTCGATTCTGTAAAAATCTCACCGTGAAAACTGAGGTGAAGTGAGCTTAAAGTGAGCTGTCATTTGATCCAAATACTAGAGATTGACACTATTGAAAGCTCACTTCACCTATGTTTTCACCGTGAGATTTTTACAGAATAGCACTACAGGTATTTGCGTTCTAATTATATCTTGTAAAGTGACTGTGTTGTTGTTGTGGGTGTTGTGTTGTATCTTGTAAGTCAGTGGTTGGTGAGTGAATGTTGTCTTCTTTACTTAACTCATATTGGTGTGCATTTTGTAAAAAAACGTGGCGAGCTGTGACTGTTTCTGTTACCGTTAGCCTATATCCCACAGCTGGGCAAAGGCCTCTCATGACTTCCAGCTCTTGCAATCCATGGCTAATGTGGGCCACTGGTCGGTTGTTTTCTCTAGCTCGCCCCGCCATCTTTTTCGGGGTCTACCGCGACCGCCTCTGACTATGTCAGGGCTTCAAATAGTGGCTATTTTGGTTCACAGTTCATGAATGACACGTAAATTTCTACAAAATCTATATTCTATGAGTTTTTTTTTTTTAACTACAACGGGGTAGCACTTGGCCTGAATCTCACCTGACGGTAAGTGATGATCAGGCCGAAGGTGGAAGCGAGCTTCAGCCGGAATCCTCAACCACAGAGGAACTGGCTATCTTACCTCTAACTGCCGGAACACCACAATGCTTTTAACATTGTTGTTATGGCGACTGACTTAGATAAGATGGTGATAGCTAGCCAGGCGGACTTAAAACAAGCCCTACCACCAACCAAACCGAGCAGAAAATTTTGCCCCCACTGGGAATTTAACCCGGGACCTCTGGGTCTGAGACAGGTGGTTTAACCAGTAGACCACAGAGGTGGTTAAAATTTAATAATTTATATTATTTATACGATTTAAAACACCAAGACGTTTATTACAAACTTAGAATATGTGATCGTTTCGAAAATTCGGAATTTTCGTACCGTGTTCTTGTATACCAAATAAAAAATATTTTATTAGGTTTTATTTTGGTCGCCCACAATATTATTAATTGCTTACTTCCTCATTCGAATACTCTTTTAATGAATTGAAGTAATTCTATCATAATTATAATAATTATCACTTTGTTAATAGTTTGAAAGTGGTCCATGGTCAAAGGGGAAATTACTTTAATTACCATTGCCTGATATTATTAGCAGGCAGGGGGATACTAATGACTTTTTATTAATATTTAAAGAAACTCTAACGCTCATTTTATGATATCTTTTGGTGACAAAAGGGAACAATTTTGGCTACTAACGACATTTACATGGCAAAATATCTAAAAACAGATCTAAAAGCGTAGGTACAAGGTATAATAAACGCAGAAAATAAATTTAATTAAAGGATACAACAATTCACATGAACCAAAAAAAAAAACACGTGTCACCCACCAATAACAATAAACATTCACACTTCAAATATAATCTACATTACCAAAACACCCAGATATCCATAGAATCGATCGATTAGTCATTTAATTATCGCTCGTCAATAGGGCAACACTACGCAATAATCAATTTGTTTAATGGCAACACTATTCAGGGTCCCCTTTGAGCTGTGACGTCACACACTAATGAGAATTAGGTTATAGTTTAATTGAAAATGGAACAAGATGGCGGACGCTTCCGTAAACAAAACGTATTGTTTGTGCATGCTTGTGTATCATAACTATTCTAATCAAGGTGAAAAGCTTCTGTACTAGTAGTTGTACGCAAATTCGATCGAAAACAAACTTAACACTTTCACTATTTGTGAAGCAGTCAATAACAGCTACCTACCTAAACAATCGGCGTGAAGCAAGGGTCTTTTGTATACCCTTCTGAGCAGTAACAGGTTGAATTGCATTTTAACTTTTAAAGAACCAATTAGACATGACATGATAAGAAACGATTGGTTGTGATTCGATAGTTAAGCTCTCATAATTTCCGAATTTACCCTCTCAGTCTCTGGCGAGGTACTCCACATGCCACGTACCCTGGATTGAGAATTGGTTAAAACCCCGTTTAACTCAATTTGATTTGATACCTATATATTTATGGGTGCACCCGAGCAATGTATCTTCCAATTTCCATGTTTGTAACTAACAGTGGTGTAGGGTGTATATATGTGCCTGTCAGTCAGTATGTTAATCACAGAACTGTCTTCTACTACATTCGTTTAGATTACTCTGTTTCCATATCTGTGGACACTAATATTATAAAGAAAAAAGATTTATATTTTTTTTTTAAATAAATAAACTCAAGAACTACTTAACCGATTTAAAAAAATCTTTCTCCAATAGTATACTATACGTATTTTCATTGAATAACATAGGATATAATGTATAAAGATATCGCTGGCGGAAGCTAGTATCTAATGTATTTCCTAATCTCATGTCGAGTGATATGATTAGCCGTTGATGTTTCCGCCAGCCAATCAGAAGCATGAGGATTGTCAGCCAATTTACTAATCAGGGACTTGATCTGGGTTTTAGAAATCGAATGTTTGTGTTTTTTTTTGTTTGAACTGTCATAACTGTGTTAGTAATGGTGGTTCTACCAAGTAGGAAGGTATTTTATTTACATTGTCTATAAGTCTTACTTAAATAAATCGGTAATTCAACAGTTAATTTTACACGGTAAATAAAGACAAGTAATTTATAGACAGTTCATAACTGAAAGACACTTACAGTTGTGTGCTATTATATGAATCACTATTTGCCACCTATTTTTAGTACCTATAACATTCAAATCATCAAATCTTCACAATAATTGTCTACACTGCAATCCAAAGGTAAGAAATCTTTTTTTCTTTATTTAACAAGACAAACTACTACTAAAGAATCATTGACACTTATTTGTAACCAAAAAAAATAAAAACCGCGCGTATTTTCAAATTTCGAGACGTCCAAGATGGCGCCGATGCGTTCGGTTACTGTCACAAATTGTAGTGGGTCATTGTTATCACCTTGTAGAGATAAATGATAATATAATTAAACAGTTTCAGTTATGACGAATGTTTCAAAATATGCTAGTGATAAGAAGATTTGGAATGGTAAATACCTGAATACATTTTGTGTACAAGTGTGTTTCGCTGCTTACTAATAAAATTAAATACATGTATATATGAGGCTTACAGACGTCCTTGGCCATATGTTAGATACACGTGTATCTAGCCGTATTTATGTATCCCTTGTACACGGCACGGTTTCTTTACGGTACGGCGTATAAACCGCACCGTAGAAAAAACGTGCCTGACAGCAAGCTTCCATAGTGATCCATACAATACTGACAACCATGCCTACACACGGCGAATAAACCGTAGTTTTTCACGGCAAAAAAAAAACGTGTGATTGATTCGACGTCCCGCGTCGAAACGGTATGTAAAAAGAAACTCGAGCAATTAACTTAGAACATTTAAATAATGGACATAGAGTACATAAACTATTACATAAGTAGGTAAGCTATTTTGCCAAAAAGCTGAAGTCAAATAACAGAGAAGAATTATGACAATGAACACCATTTTTTCTTTTCCAAAACTCCCTTTTTTTAAACTTAAAACTATGAAATGCTTTCACTGCTGTAGTGCTGTCCAAGCACAACACGTTAAACTCAGACCTTCAGATATACTGGTAAAACTGGTAAAAAAATCCACCAACATTTACTAACAATAAGTCTCCATAACTACCCCCACAAACAATACCTTTATTGACTCTATTATAAACAATACAGTATGATTACTAAATACTGTCCAAACGAGGTGCGGTAATGCCCCTCATAACGACAACAAATTACCCTTTGAACACAATATTATACCAAAAACTTTAACAGAACCCACTGACCCGGAATTATACTATGCTATGCAATTTCATAGAACAATTTATATCAGTAGGTGAGCACCCTCAAATACACATTGGTATTAAAACGGTGGTTTAGTTATTAAAATAAAAAAACATCAATTTTACTATAGAAAACATCAATTTTACTATGGAAAACATGAATTTTACTATAGAAAACATCAATTTTACTATAGAAAACATCAATTTTACTAAAGAAAACATAAATTTTACTATAGATAGAAAACATCAATTTTACTATAGTAAATATGACATATATGGAGAGCTGTGGTGGCCCAGTAATAACGGCCGCGATTTACAAGTTGTAGGTCGTAGATTCAAACCCTGACGTTTTAGTTTGTGTAAATTATTTCATCACCACTGCTCTCAATACGGTAAAGGAAAACATCGTGAGGCAACGGCATGTTCTAGAACCAAAAATTCGAAAATATGACGTGACCAACCCGCACTGGGCCCGCGTGTTGGATTACAGCCCACTCCCTCTCTTAGAGAGGAGGCCCGTGTCCCATTAGTAAGAATATTATTGGTTATTATGTAAATAATGAAACATCGAGCTTCTGAAAAAAATTGTCACAAATATATTCACAGTGGCAGAGACGGCGTTCTCAAAGCAGATCTTTTTTTTCTAATTCCAGATAAATTAAAGTTCAAACACCATCGTTCAGGTGTCCGCTACCGATTCAATAATAATGATTATATGGAAACGATAGATGGACTGTGTGGAAGATGATATGGCCAGAAAGGGAGTAACTACCAAGATGATGACTAATAGAGAAGTATGGAAGATAAAGACATGTTGCGCCAACCACAAATAAATTGGGATAAAGGCAGGGAGGAGCTCGTGGCTAAGTAATAACAGCTGCACGGGTCGATCCATCAGGTTAAGCTGCGCTTGCCAGGGTTGGTCCTCGGATGGGTGACCATCTTAACACATTAAGACTCCTCGCTTCGGAAAGCACGTTAAGCCGTTTGTCTCGGCTGTCATTCATGGATCTTTGACAGTCGTTACGAGTCGTCAGAAGTCCGAAAGTCTGACAACCAGTCTTACCAAGGGGTATGGTATTACCCAGTTACTGGGTTGTAGAGGTCAGATAGAGGGTCGCTCCATGTAAAATACTGGTATTCAGCTGCATCCGGTTAGACTGGAAGCCGACCCTAACAAAGTTAGGAAACGGCTAGGCAGATTATTTTTTTGGCAGGAAAATGATGATTCTGGAAAATAGCCCACATCTTGCTAGATTTATTGTAGACCACAATTACATAGTCAATATTGACTGTCAGAATAAAGTTACTACATAATTTTCTACCTCCAACCATCATCTTCCACGATAACCACATAAAAAAAAGCACTAGTTCCCTATTCACCTATATACGGATATCTTTAATCCGGTAACTACGCGCTATAATTTGGCTAACAAAATTGAATCATGCACGAGGATTGGTCGTTAAATTAATTTTTGTTCATAACTGGCATCGCTGGTCGTTTCAATTTTTGCCAACATGCATAGAGTAGGTGGGCCAGGTATTTGATAAGGTGACCATGAATAAGCACAAAATATAAATATACGAAGTGGTTTCTTGAGTGTTTATGGTTTTTTTAATGTCTTTTGTTTGCAAAGAATAAAAAAATACAGTAGATGTAGATATATTTAGTAACCTATTCCACTTGAAAAAAAACCCTGTAAAAATCGACACGTGTTTCACCTCTCAACCTGGCAAGCTCAGGGCGATTTACTTGTCACGACCCTAAACACGATGTTGCCACGCCGAGCGCTGTACGCTGAGCACAACTATAACCCACCCACCAGATGGTAAAATGGTCAACGCCATCTCTAAATAAACAATTGAATAAGAACTTTCTTCGGCCAAATAACTAGCATTTCAATTAACGTTGCCATACTGCCAGCATTTTGGGTACTTTTCCCATTAGCTTCGATGCGGTCCTATGAGAAGCATAGTATTTATTTACAACTGGTAAGTATAATAAGCTCTGTTTTCTAGCTTTTAAATTGCAGAATATATCGAAAATCGATTAAGATAGACGAAGCAATTCGAAGTGCATCGCTCCACTAATTTAATAGAAGAACAACGTAGCTAGACAATCAACACTGGACGCTGATGTGTTTCCAATATGGGTAAGCCATTAACAAAGAATCAATGACGAATCTTTTATGCAGTTTGCAAAATCTCTTTAAATTGTAATTAACCTATTCAAAGTCTGTGGAATTTGCTAGAAGGTTTACTGCTGAGCATTGTCAATATTTTTAAGATATTATAATGTGCAAAATGTGTTTTATATAATAAAGAAGAATAAAGAATTTGGAAGGAACGAGAAGTGTGGTCAAGACAGCTGCATCAACAGTTGGGATAGTTAGCGGTGACAAACCTCTTTTTACCTCAGTATTGCGTTTTCTCAGCGCCAAGTGATTATCTAATTAATTACTCATTTATTCTTTCAGTTTGTTAGGTTTTTCTATATTAAGTTTTGTTTGTTAACAATAATAAATACAGTAGATTGGTGGTGTGTATTTTTTTTATAAAACCTGCTTATGATGATAATATTATAATCAACATATTTTACACATTATTATGTTTAACTCTTGTTTTATGCAAAATATGTTTTTGCTATGTATGGTTTCACGTCAATAGAATTGAACTATCTCCCTCGTCAGTCAGAGCCAAAACAATAAGGTTATATTAATATCTACAATTCAAAAACTTTTTTACAAAAAAAAACAAAAGACGGCATGAAAAATAATTCATTTTTAAAGAAATTTAAAAAAAAAACCTTTTTTTTTAATATTTTATATAACGACTTGAAAAAAAATTAGGTTATTCATGACTCACATACTGTCAACGCCTATTCAAAAATCATAACGAGCACTTCCCACACAGAAACTTTGGCACCCAGTTACTTTCCTATGTCTGTGACAACAGCGATATGGACCAATAAAACGCGCTCGCAACGCTAACTCCAACAAATTCCTTCTTCAGTACCGAAATTGCTTGAATTCCTGAAACTTCCGGACTTTTACTGTGTCCCGAATTCCAGAGAGCAACGTGTGGTTGCCTCGCAAACGTGCACCACTTTATAAAAACATACGAACCGTTTTTATGGTCCGAGACGTTGCTTTTACTGCGCGTTATTTTTACGGATAATATCTAGCGTACAAAATAAGAGAGGTTTTTTAAGATGTTCTTATTATTTTTATTTTTTATTTGTTTTGCGGTTGGCTTCGTACAGAAAGTATTATTCTGTAGGAGAAGAAAATTTCACTTAGATTTTTAAACCCCTTTTAAAATACCGTTTCAAATTGATTATTATTAAAATGTCCCTTATTTAATAATATATAGAACTTGCTTGGATTTATCACGTACATTATTTTATCTTAGAAACACACATGCATACAGTGTATAGAGTATTTACTTACGGATTCAAATGAACGAATATAAATTTTACGGATAAGGGACTACTCACACTTATTCAGCTCTATTCAGCGTTTGCCCATAGAAAACAACGATTTTACGTACGCGTCCTTTCAGCTATCCGCAGCTGAAAGGAATCGTTGTTTTCTATGGACAAACGCTGAATAGAGCTGAATAAGTGTGAGTAGTCTCTAAGTCTCGTGGTTTATACACCTAAGTACATTAAAATAATAATGTATAAAGTTCTAAAACACGTTTACCAATCAAAGTGTATAAAACAGCAGATTTAAAACGACAAGAATCTTAAAAACCGTACAATCTACAACCATTTCAAAATGCAGCGGACTCATCCTTAAATCTACATCGTATATATTCGCACGTAGGCACCATGACCGGTCCGCTCCATAGCGCACTGAGTTAAATACACCGTAGAATGTAAAGCATCTCTTATATTTTAGTCGACGTACCCGACGAGATCGTATTTCCCATAGGAACTACAATACTTGTATTGTAAAGGAGATCCAGAAGGCTAATACACCGTTTTTTAGAATATTTTGTCCTCCTAACGTTTATGATATCCCAGTTGGCCACAGTTACGCAACTGCAAAACCATGAAATAAAAAGAAAAAATATATAATTTAGAAAAAATAAAAATAGGGTGCTTAATTTTAAAAGGCACCATGTATAGCGGTTGTCAATTATTTATTATTTTATTTCTTTCTTTTCCATGTATGGCCAAAAGAGAGCTTGGTTACCAAATTATTTAGGGCTAGACTTAGTTTAGACTCCAAATTCGGACTCCAACAAATTACAAAAAATTGTCAAAATACTTAATATGTATAACTAGTATAAGAATGATGTCATTTGTGGAGATAAAAACAAAATTTTATTTATTTTTATTTATCTTATTTACCCATAGCCATTACATTTTTGGCGGAAAAACTCAGATACTTAAAAAGATATGGAACTTTAGGATATTTCCTAAAATCTATTTACCTAAGTTTATTATTATAAAAACCCAGTTACTAATCTATAGTAACTGGGTTTTTATATTACATATGTATGTAATATTGCTTATATAACATTTAACACTCACTATTTACACTAGGTTCTAAATTAAGTAATTTACCAAAGAAACATTTTTTTTCTGAGTGACTCAAAAGCAATATCTTGTGGATCACCTGACCGTGTTCACTGCCACTTATAGACATGTCCACTATCAAGGGCATCGTAGGAACAATGCCATCAAAGAAAGAAAGTTAAACGAACCAGCAGTAGTTTCATGCGCCTTTGATGACAATTTTCCTTTACCCTCCGGAACTTTACCAAATATATTCGACGTATTTTATAGAATGAGCCTTTTGCTCCTCTCTGCATAGTGCTAATATATTGTATATCTTGAGTGAAATTGTTTTCTGTCAGACGTCATAGATAACTCGTTAGGTTTGGGTTCTAGTTGTGTTACGAGTCTCAGGCGACCCACTGTTAATGTGCTGAAATGTTTTGCCAAATTGTTTTGTAGGTTTGAATGATTTATTTGTTTTTGGTGTTGAAGTTAGATCTTTGGTTATATATTTCTGAAGTAGATATGACAGGTGCTGAGAAGTAAGAATCGGAAAATATGGTTTATTAAAGTCCAGTAGTGCTATTCTGTAAAAACATCACCGTGAGAACTTAGGTGAAGTGAGCCGTCAATGTTGTCAATCCCTAGCATCGGGTGGAATGACAGCCCACTTTAAGCTCACTTCACCCAAATTTTCACGGTTAGATTTTTACAGAATAGCACTACTGATCCTAAGTCTGAAAAAAAAATCATTTTTAATAGTCGTAATATTTAGAAATGGAATACCCAACTGGCACTTTAAAATTCTAAAGGCAATTTAACCTGTAACCGCTTCTCAAGAATGAAAAGGTCTCATGTCAAAGATTAAAACAAAAGAACAAATTCTAAGCAATAACAGACAGGAAACAGAATTTAGATAATATGCATCAACTAATAAGGTTGCGAATTGGACGTTGTGAGAATTGGACATATTGCGCCCAAAATGTTTTAAAACAAGCAAAAACTTTACAGACGTAAATACTTGCTTATATAAAATCACACCTTCTTCCCATGTGGGTAGGCAGAAACTACAGAACTGCTACGAACTTCTTACTAATTTTCAGGCATTTCTCCCGAAAATGTTGTTGTTTTTTTATGCACAAGGGGTAGCTCTTGGCCTGCATCTCACCTGATGCTAAGTGATGATCAGGCCGAAGGTGGCAGCGAGCTACACCCGGAATCCATAACCACAGAGCAACTGGCTATCTTACCTCCAACTGCCGAAACACACACAACAATGCTGTTAATTTACTGTTGTTTACTAAACAAACCAGCATCACTTTAAACCAGCGATCACTTTCTCAAACTCGATTCAACGTAACCGAACCACTCAATACGATTCCCTCACGCAAGTATAGCCCTGTATCACGGCTTCACGGCCAAAAGCCTCGGCTTCCGCCTTCTACTACAATTACACTCCTTCCAATTCACGAGCGCACCTCAATCACTCCAATTTATACCTTATTACAATGATATAAGAGTCACATGACGCGCGGTTCTGTGTTGCATATCTAGACCAAGGCATCGCTACGTCACGCCGAGTTTACGCTGAATCCCTTTAGCCTTTGAACCTTTTTTACTCGACAGCGCGATTTAAACGCCAACGGTTTTAAAATACGAAGTTCGTTGACATTATGTGCACATTTTGCCACAGTGCACAATTTAATGGCGGTTGTGCATATATTTTGTGTGTGGGAACAAAAATTAATGTCAGTAGTAAATATTTTACATCTTAGCGAAAGTTCTCTGAAGGAATTTAAGTATCTGACTTGCATTAAGACGCACTTTATCTTTATCTTTACTTTAGTACTCAACTCAACATCGGGAGGAAACCGGCATCTCCTAGAAACAATAATTCGAATACATGTGACTTCCAACCCGCCCTGGGCCCGCGTGGTGGATTACGACCCACTCCCTCTCACAGAAGGAGGCCTGTATCGGGTGTCCCAGCAATGGTCACATTATAGGCTGATTATGCTTATCTATACTTCTATACTAATACTAATTATGATTTATTTTATTTAATATTATAAAGAGGTGGTTTGTTTGTAAGTTTGTATGTGGGGGTAATCTCCAGAACTACCCGTCGGATTTGAAACATTCTTTTTGCATTGAATAGCCCGATTTTTAGGAGGGTTATAGGCATATGGAAAATTACGCTACGACACGTACAATTACGTTATGAAACTGCTTTATTTGTTAAGTTGAATGCACACTTGTTTCCGAACCTATCAGATACTGTTAAACGTAACAGACGGAATGATATGTTACGCGGACGGAGAGCCAAAACAGCCTTAATGTGGAAAAGCATATTCTGCATAGCCCCGCAAGTTTATAATAAAATTCCAAAATCAATTAAAGAGTTAAATTTAAATGGATTTAAAAAGAAACTGAAAGACTTGCTATGTATTAAATGTTATTATAATTTAAACGACTATTTGAATGATACTTTGACATCCTAATTAAATTGTAAATCTTTTATATTTTGACATCCTACTCTGACATTAAAATGATAGTTTGACATCCCAAATAAATTGTTTGTCTTTACGATATTATTATTGACATACCTAAAATTGTATCAATAATGTTAATACTAATCTAATAGTCTCTCTCCTGTAATAAATGTATGTACCTATTATTTGCACGCCACACTTGGCAGAATGTGAAGATACCATTGACTAATCTTAAGACCATATAATGTACCATATTCTGACAAATAAATGATTATGATTATGATTATGATTATGACACTTGGGAGCCGAGCAAAATGAAAAAAACTTCAGAAAGAACGCAAATCGAAAACGAATTAATAGCCGGGCGGGCCCGATGGGATGCGACATGGTGGGTCGGGGGCCGAAATTGTATGCGGACGAAATCGCGGGCAGAAGCTAATATCAATGAAATTAAAAATTTCTACATACCAAAGGTAGATCTACCTTTTTCGAACACGGCATATAATATATTTTTGGCAGCCAAAAGTACCCAATAAATTATCTAATTGAATTAAATGACCAGAATGCTTACTACGTATTTTGTGGTAAAAGCAGAATGTATTTTTTTTACAGTTTAGTCAATTTTAAGCGGTTCTGAAACCAATACAACTAAAAGTAATTGAAGCGACCTAATTTGACAAAAAATAAGCTGCTATAATTACTTACAACGTTAATTCTTAATCAAATCGATGGAACTCATCGGCAGTATTTCATCGTTTGGCGCTTGAAAGATTAATATCCGCATGAAAAGAATAAAATATTCCATCTCCGTCCCACTAATCAATAATCGTTTTCTTTCCTTCTTTCTTTGGGGTGTTGTAAGGGACGTGATGAGACTTACAAGAGGACTAACAGCTGTTGGCTATTATTGAGTTAGAGCAATCCTAATAAAGTAATAAAGTTAACATTTCAACGAAAAATATCTGGGGTAATGTTATGATTCCGAAAGTGAGAGTGGCTGTCTATTTTCAACATTTTACTGTTCAACTATTTCAACGGTCTTTTCCAGAAAGGTAATAAGATGCCAGAAGAAGAACATAATTTAGTTACTTTTGGCGTTAGACAGTATTATAACATTAAAATAGCGTCGACAGATCTCAGATATCGAAACGCAAACTGAACTAAGCACGCTATTAATCGTCATAACGATCTGAACCGTGTTTGCACATCTAAGCAAGTTTCCAATAAGCCAAACGAACCCTGTCAATGACCCATGGATTAGCCAGGATGAAGAAACAAGACAACGTTTGACAGAACCCGATAAACCGGCACGGCCATCCACCCCCATCAAAATTAATACGCGCAATAAAGATAAACTTCTCAAGGTTCCTATTGGTTCTTGAACGAATAAACATCGTCTTGAATAATGGCGGACAGTGACGTCATCCTCTGTCTCGACTCGGTCACGCACACTGTGCTTCTCCACAACTCCACAGCGTTGCTCCCGACACGCGTTTCTTGCCGTCGACGTTGGCACGTCGCGCGCAATGCGAGATCATTAGTATCTTCTTACGCGATCGCCTGTTTAGATACTGGGATTTTCGCTACCTCCGTTTTTATATGACCTGAAGAAAGATATGATTTACGATCGTCTTGACGTTGTTGAGAAGTTAAATTGTTCTTGGTAATGCTCGGATAGTTATTGTTGGAAGACAAAAGTTGTTGAGATCTACTTTTCTTTTAGTAACAAATGGTATCTACTGTTCTGGAATGAATGGAGTCTGTTTCTTGTACGATTTAGTCGGAATATAGGGCATATTTTAAAAACCAACTGTAGATAAATACTGTTTTAGAGAACCCATTTAAACATTTAGATATTACAGCAATTTCAAACGTTCCACACCATTAAAATAAAAATTGAAACAAAATTCTACAATAGACTCGCTCGACGACCGCTGACCCGTTTCGAATTTATCGTAGTCCAATTTTAGTAGAATAAAACTTATGAGTTTAATGTCGGCAGCACTGGAGAACACGTGATGCTTCCAGCCAAGTGCCTATTTGTCAAGTCTAAGAATATAAAGCGGGTTACACACGGTGCAGTTGCATTCACCACTCGCCAGGGATTTAAACAATAGTTTAGGTAAGTTGCTATAAAACTGAGGTAAACACACATTTGGTGCACAATACTTGTAGTTTAAGTGACTTTAAGTTTAATAAAACATAATGTGTGTTTAAACTGAGGTTTAAAACACACTTTTACTGGAAACTACTGATTTTATATTATTAATGTTTTTCGTTGCGTATTTTGTAGAAGAAATTATACTATGTTCCAATCAATTTATCCCATCTTTCAAGGACTACAATGATAACAAATTACATCTTCTCAGAGCATTTCTTCCTCAATCGCGACTGATCAGTTTCTGAGCCAGCCCCCGACGACGCCCTTATATAAGTTGTTTGAAACATACACATGCGCCCCGGAGAGATCGGCGCCTTTTGTAAGAGAGAGTGCCAAGTATTGTTGCCACGAGTATATGAATTATACTTAAGGGCTTGTACAACTAAGGGCGGTTTCGACCATACAGGAATAAATTTTATCCGCGGAATAAGCCTTCTCTTCCGAATAAATTTTGAATTTTTGACAGTTTATCCATACGAAAACTGTCAGAAGTAAATCTTATTCCTTGATTATTCATCGGGAATTAAAAAAAACTATTAAAATCATGTTTTTTTTTTTCAATCCATGGTTACCTAAAATGTCGATGCACTTAAATTGGCACTTTTGGGATATTTTCCGTGATTTATAAAACGTGAAAACAGTGTTTAAATTGTCGATGAAAACAAAGCACTATTGTATAAAAATAGGTATGCTCGAGTTTATCACCAGAGAAACAACCAAAATCGTTAAATTTATTTCTACAAAAAAAAAAAAAATGCATTTTAACAAAAAGCCATCGATAAAACAGAAGAGTTTTTATAAAATCTATTAAAACTCTAGCAACCAGAATAAAATGTAACAAAATACTTAAATGTAAAAAGAATCTCCAAGGAAACTCGTCTAATTCAACCCGCTATCTAATTCGCTTAACAAACAAGAGAGTAATCCGGCAAGTAAACTAGTCTTGTTTGTTACTATCCTTACCAGATACCAACGATTTGTAACATTATTCAATTTTACCTTATTTATACTGTAAATCCGATCGTAAAATAAAAACTTAGAGGAGAATGTTTCAAACAATTGATACCAAAAAACGGTACTTTCTATCTTTCTTTATTTATTATAATATTTTGTTTAATTAAGCATAATTGCAATTTTTGTTATTTCTTTGTTTAGTTTATTACCACCTATATTATGTCCATTAATTTAAGCCTAAGTTATCACTATTATGTTTGAATGTTGGTTCACCTATTATTGGCAACTGTAGAAGCCTAATACTTATTACTACTTTATTCGATATTTTATATACAGAAGCTGTTGGTCTACCTTTATTAATAAATAAATAAATAACTTAAAGACAGTTTAGTTAGTGTTTTCCATAAAAAAAATAAAAAAATTGTACACATACATTAAGTTTGTATAGGTATGCATTTTCTTTCTTAATTATTGACTTTTCACAATTCAACAACATCTCATATTACAATTACAACCAGACCAGCATCAAAATCGCCTACCCCATTCGACAGCATTCCTCAACCAATAAAAAGCCCCGCATCTCGTCGTAATTCATTTACCTCGCCAGTAATCCGGCAAGTACACTCTCCTCGCTCACTCGCCTCGTTTGTAACGTGCGCCGCCTCCCGTACTAAGGCTTATCTCAGGACTCGGATAATAGAGGAAAACAGGCAGACGTCTTGAGAAGATGTTCTCTAGAATAATTCGTCCTCCGTAATTTGTTGGCAGTTCTCGTCTTATAGTTGCTGATAATGTTGGTGGATGTTCCTTAATTCATTTGTTTTATGTTGCCTGATAAGATGTTTTGAGGAAAAATTGTTTTGTTTGTGAATTGAAACTAAAAATGATTTAGTGATTAAAGCTTGGTTTGCTAACTAAGCGATGAATGGACTATGAATACTGGCTGTCCTAATTCAGAGCGTTTTTTGACACAATGGCAAATTCTGGTGAAAACAACAGTTTTTTATGACGGCCGTCAGAATATGACGGGACCGCTTCCTAGGAGTCAAGAGTCTTAGCAGCCTACTTTCTGCACAATTTTAGGTATATAGTAGTTAATTGATTCAGGCGTGACTTGGAGGAAATCCAGTATAAAATTCAATAGACGTAGATATATTTAGTAACTATTCCGCTTAACTATTCCTAAATAGTCATAAAAAACCCTGTAAGACATCGACACGTGTTTCACCTCTCAACGAGGCATCCTCAGGATGACTATTGACTTGTCGCGAACCCATTAACTCAAGCGACCAGCACTCGGCGTGGCAACACGTCGTGTGAAACACGTGTCGATTTCTTACAGGGTTTTTTATGACTCTTTAGGAATAATTCAGCGGAATAGTTACTAAATATATCTACGTCTATTGTATTTTTAGGTTTATAGCAGAGCGTCTGAAATAAACACACGTGAGCTACATTGAGGTGATATTCTTCGCTGGCTTCAGTCATAATCAGCCTACAGCAGTTCCCGGCTGCACACACGCCTCTCCAATTGCACGCCATTCAACTAGATTCTCGGCAACTCTCATCCAATTACTAACGTTTGCCAACTGTTTGCTGGCTTAAATAGTGATCCTAAATCCAGTCCAATTTTAAAATGGCCAAACAGTCTAAATTCTCTCCTAAAAATACACTTCTTTTATACTCGTAACAGCTTACCTACTCTTAATAAGCAAACGCTCTACTATATTAGCCTCCAGGAAAAAATCACAACCCGTTTTCAATTCGCCAACTAAACATGAAAGCATTTATGAAATACATAACTTGACATCCTCTTAGTGAAGTTGCCCAGAAACTTTAAGATCACGACCGCAAACTACTTTAACAACAACCCATAAACGACCCATAAAGTGGGAGGCAAGGAGGTGCAGTCAACCGTACGCCCAAAGGTAACGATTTGCCATCGTCAGCGCCTTCATTTCGTGGCAGTACAGACAGTTTTCGTACTTTGGTTGCGCGGTTCACTATTCCAATGTATCGTTGAAAATTCGAAGTGATTGCCGACCCTTTTATCACACATAACATCACGCCTGTATTCCCCGAAGGGTTAGGCAGAGGTGTACCTATAGTACACCCAGATTTCGCGAGTTATATTTAAGTCCCATGTAATAGGGGCGAGCCTATTGGCATCAACTGAGCTCCAATCTAGACTCCGGGCTGCTACTGAGCAATTGTAGATGGAAAAACCCAATAACACTTTGCACGACCCGGGAATCGAATCGAACCCTTTTATCATTTTTTTTTCTATTACAAAATAAAAAAAATGATAAAAGGGTTATGGCCCATATGCCCCACTACTGGGCAAAGGCCTCCCCCAAATCCGTTCAGGTATCCTGTTCCAGAGCCACCTCGATCCACCTTTAGTACTCGTCTGGGTCGACTCGCCACCTCTTCCTTTATCACACAAGTTTATAAAAGGTTCAAGTATTTATAGTTATTTCCGAAAGGTTTGAGAACCAAGTTGTATGTTTCTTGTATATATTATCCTGGATGGATTCTGGTTTCTAAATATCTTTCCTTTGCTACACATTGACTGTCTCCAGGTTATAGAACCCACGCTTTTAAGGATGAGGTACTAACCGGCATGTCCTAGAACCAAAAATTCGAAGACATGTGTTATCCATCAACCCGCGCTGGGCCGCGTGATGGATTCAGGCGCATTACCCGTCACAAAAAGGAGGCCTGTGTCCCCCAGCAGTTGAACCATTATCGGCTGATCATGCGTGTGTTATGTGGGGACTAACCTCACCTCACTAGACAAAAGACCTCTTAAAACCCACGTCCACGTATCAAATAAATTCAATACTCATAAACAGGCAAACTATGTACATGTATATAGAAAAAGGGGAGGGGAAAGAATCATAGGGCATCGAAGAATTCGTCCGCGTCGCTGTCAACAGGAAAGCTGCCCAGAAGGCTGGCAGCATTGCCACGTTGTATGGCAATGCTGATTCTTTGGCCAAAAAATAAGCCAGCCCTCTGGTCATGTGAAGACTCGACCAACCGCTTGGCGATCTCTTGGAAAACCAGGTGGGCACTCGGACCCCATGGACCTAATGTTTCAACCCCAAACGGCTCGAACAAATAACCCCCAATAAGATTGGAATATTTTCGCCGTTTGAAGTTTTCCGCACCTGCAGCATTAGTATACATAAAATAAGGAATCTAATCATATATATGGAAGTTAAGTATGTGTAAATAAAAAAACATCAAGTAAAAAAAAAAAAAACTCATAAAAACTAGTTTACAGAGTGCCCTTAACATATATCAGGGACCCCTAATTAGAACGTTACACGACCACGGTTCGCATCCCTCTAGGGATCCAGTACCAACGTGCGAATTACATAAAACAATGAACTAGACAAATTTATGGCTTATAGGAGCTATAAAGCGTCTCCTATAATAATGTGTCGGCAGGTACTTGATATATTTGTTTGTATTTTGATCCCACGTCGGAAACTGGAGGTTGGCTAATATCGCGTTATGAATCACCCCTTTTGTGCCATTCAACCATTTTATGTGTTTAATGTATGTGTTTTTGTGAATAATGTTTTGTTTTATTATTAATGGCCCGCTTGGTTAATTTTGTTTGTGGAAATAGGCCTAAAATTACAAGGTCCGTTTACAAAATAACAAAACTTTAATAAAATAATAATTACTTTATAATAATATGCAGTTTACTTTCTTTTTATCAAAATAATCAATGATAAAGAATAAACAAGTAATATGTTTGTGGATCCACGTTAATCTGCGTCAATTGTGCCGCTTTTCTGACGTCAATCACAATACATGACGCCAATGGAACCAGCCAGCTAGATAAAAATATAATTTATCACTGAATGCCTATAATCTTAATTCTCTTTTAAGGATTCTTGTTAAGAGGGTTTATTCTGAAAGTTGGCAACGTCGCAAATAGATGTCAAATATTTCGCTGTTTTGATTAATTTGATAATATTTCTGTATGGAAATAAAAAATGTGGCTAACTAGCGAACTAGAATATTGATTATAAAATGCAATAATTAATATCGTAACACCGAATAGTTAGTTTTAGATGTAAAAAAAGTATTTGGTAACTTTCCAAATGCCTTTTTTTCACCTAATACGGGTACAACATCAAATTCAATGTTATAATTGCAATTCATTATTAATATTCTAGTCAATTGGTTAGCCACATTTCTTATTTCCATACAGTAATATTTCCAAATTAATCGAAACAGGTAAATATTTGACAGCTATTTACGACGTTGCCAACTTTTAGGATGCACCCTCTTAAAAACATTTTTTATTTATAAATACTGTTGAATCCGACACATGTTGGGTAGTTATACCCGTAATACTGCCGCGCAATGACAACACACTGTATTTGTCATAACACGTTTAAATTAGTTTCTTGCAATAAACAACCCTCTTAACCACCTCTGTGGTCTAGTGGCTAGATCACCTGTCTCAGACCCAGAGGTCCCGGAATCGATTCCCAGTGGAGGCAAAATTTTCTGCTCAGTTTGGTTGGTGGTAGGACTTGTTATAAGTCCGCCTGGCTGTCTACCACCATCTTATCTAAGTCTGTCGCCATAACAACAATGTTAAAAGCATGGTTGTGTTCCGGCAGTTAGAGGTAAGATAGCCAGTTCTTCTATGGTTGAGGATTCCGGGTGAAGCTCGTTTCCACCTTCGGCCTGATCATCACTTACTTAGATGAGATTAAGGCGAAGATCTTCCCCGTTGTGGTCAAGAAAAAAAAAAACCCAAAGTACGCAGGTTCGAGAGAGTACCAATCGTGTTTAGCCCATTATAACTATTAAGTAATTTCATGCAGTTTTCTTATCCAGTACATTTTGTTTACATTTAGTTGTTTTCTCTCCGCAGCTGTTTAGATACTAATACACAAATTAAAGATTTTATGACCTATTTTCCAAAAAACAGAAAATTGCGATTTCTGAAAAAGTTTTGTAGATGGATTATCTTATTGATAACACATAACAATATGTGAATATTATCAATGCACGGCAGAAATGCACTGCTGTATATGTGATTATAAGCGCATATAACGCTAACTATATCTACATTGTAGCAGTGTTCCAAGTGCCTTTCCTTGCACTTGAGACTATCTCAGAATTCCAACTTAATGCTCAACTAATGATCTATCGTGGCAACCAAACCAATATTAGTTGAAGTGTCGATAATAATTGACACACAACATTAACACACACCATACATAAGAACCTTTAAGTTATTAAATGTTTCGTTAAACAGATTTACTGGATTTCAAACACGCAGTGTCTTATCCTTTAGTAAAAATAAAATACCAATTTCTTAAACTTATTACTAAAACTTAGTCCTCATCGGTCTTGTTGATGAACTATGTAGGATCTACCTACCTACCCTATCTTTACACTCCAGAGTAAGTAAGTAATCGTGTAATGTTGTAGAAAAAAGTGATACAAGAAAATATTCGTCGGTACTAAGCTAGGTATAAAACAAAATGGTGTTACAACATGATATTGTAAGTGATGGTAAAACTGCCATACTAGTTATTTATCATCTAAGATTAATATGGGAAGTACAAACTTTGCTAACTCATAAGTTACAACGGCATGAAAAATACACATGAAACACAGATGGAAAAATCTCCTCCGTTTCGGAAAACAGTCCTTTAATATAAAAAGAAATAGGTATATATTTATTTCGTTGGTGATACAACTAGAAACACACGTATACCTATCGGTGACTGCCAGGGTCGCGGGAGAGTCACTGAAATCTCCATAGTTTTAAAATTTTTCCTGTTACAAGTCGTCTTCAAAAACGTGCAAACTTTAAACACTCAAAGTATTGACATTAGAAGGTGTGGCGCCATCTTGATATTGCCGGGACACGTCAAGATGGCGGATGTACAAGATTTCCCGCTGAGCACCGAGCTTCCGACTACATGGCTGTGCTTGTCTCGTGGGCAATGTATTTTAGTTTAATGTTTAACTCTCGCGTTACTGTTCACACAGATTTATGTTAACTGGAGTTAAGTAAGGATTAACTGATTTTGTTAGGAGTGTAATAGTAGCATGCAACATTTTACTATGCTTTATTTTCATTATCGGACGTTGAAGACGAATAAAACAGAAATAACTCGGTTATATTTAGAAAATGTTATTAAAAATGTGACTGTGAAATAATAACCCTGTTCCCAAGACTCGAGAAACTATCTCAAAAGAAAAAATATAATTATAATGAAAATCCTTGACATCTTAGTAGTGTATACTATCTTGCAATTAGAAAAATAATTCACATTTACTTGCACCTAAAAAGTGAATAAAGCCTACCTAAACCCATATTCCACAGCCCTACAACCCTCAAGGGAAGGCTGGTCTACTCTAGCCAGCCACGCATTGAAAACCTATTTTACCGTTGCGCAATTTAAAGTTTACGATGTAAAGACTGTCCCTTGCGGTCTCCATCCACGTGTAGCTAAGAATAGTATAGTGGCTATTGAGATTGCAATAGTGCATGTACAGGGGGTGTTTTTATTTAACCTTTGTAAAGTAAATCTTGATCGAGTTGCTGAAGACGGTAAAGACATTTACCAAATTTTTCTACCGTACGTAAAATAGGCTGTTGGACGTGGAATTGCGGACACCAGCCCGTTATACATTACAATACATTCATTCTGCCGAGCCTTTTCCCAATCATGTTGGGGTCGGCTTCCAGTCTAACCGGATGCAGCTGAATACCAGTATTTTACATGGAGCGACTGCCTATCTGACCTACACAACCCAGTAACTGGGCAATACGATACCCCTTGGTAAGACTGGTTGTCAGACTTTCGGGCTTCTGACGACCCGTAACGACTGTCAAAGATCCACGAATGACAGCCTGGACCAACAGCTTAACGTGCTTTCCGAAGCACGGAGGAGTCTCGGTATGTAAAGATAGTCACCCATCCACTGACGGATCAACCCCGGCAAGCGCAGCTTAACCTGATGGATCGACCCGTGCGGCTGTTATTACTTAGCCACGAGCTCTTCTTATACATTACAATACAACCGTTTTAAATGGCAAAGCTTACGTCTTACTTTTAATTCAAACTTCGTGGGTCCTGTTGTAGGTATTGAAGATTTTTTTTTATTTTTTTTTATTGATGTCTACGGTCGCTTTTATCATGCACGTCTTTCTACATTGTTCTCACATGTATAAGTAATTTCAACATGAAACATTTTTTATATTTAATTTTCTTGCCCGTTCTTCTCCATAGGTCCATTCCTACTACGCTTTGGAATGGGCAACTAGCTTCATATTTTCTGACTGACCGACTCCCTGACAATTCAAAAGTGCCTGTAAATGGTTTAATTGAAATAAATGCTTTGAGTTTGAGTTTTTTTTTCCAAAAATAAGTTATGAATCTAATGCGTAAGGACCACCCTAATAATGCAGGCATTATATTTACTGTGCTTTATACATTTTCCTCCCACTCGATTCCTCTGTTTACCCCTCTAAGTGTCTCATGATCAAAGCACACTTCATTAGCCACTGAACCCATTACGTGTGACAATAATTAATGCGTTCCGGATACAAGCCGCCATTTTACAACACTATTTAGATTTAAGATCTTAACTTAGCGCTCAAAGAAAGTATAGTGTGAGCAATTCATTTTTCAAGCAAACGACTTCTTAGAAAAACTACAATTGTACAATGTTTATTTACGACTGATTTACGTGAAATTTCTTGTTTCTCCGACCCGCTACGTCGCATCGCATCGCCAGCCCGCGCTGTTAATTCCTTTTCGCTTAGCGTTCTTTCTTCTTGCTCCGCTCCTTAGGGTCCTAGCGTGATATTAAATAGCCAATAGCCTCTCTCAAGAAATGGGCTACTATTCTACTTTTTTACTACCTGCTCACTATTAGAACCTGACTAATATGACTTTATGTGTGTTATTGTATATTGATTATTACTAACTGTTAACTGGACATCATAACGACTTCTAGACATATCATTATTTTGAAATCTATTGTATTGTTTTGAAAAGTTTTGACTCAATTTTTGTTTTTGTTAATGTTATGTTCATAAACTCAACAGTGAACCAATATTGTCCTTTGCAGTGCCCTGACAGGGTTCATGTATACTGTAAAATGTGTGATGTGCATGAGAGCAAAAAAATAAATATTCTGTCTGTTATTACCAATGTGCAATAAAAGAGTCTTCACAAGTGACGTCACTTAGGAAGTACCTAAGCAACCTGTCGCTCCATCTGTAGTGTAGGTACGGTAACTATTCTAATAACTAGCTCATGAGACATTTTTGCTTTATTTCTGAGATGCTAACGCACCTGCGATGTCTCTGGTATATCAAATGTCACGAGAATCACAAGAATAAGTCATGCTTAAAAATAAAATTGCTAGTTGAAATTATGCTGAGTGGAATATTACCCAGTCTGAAAAGTTGGTTGTTGGGTGGACCACCCAGATTTGTAAAAAAATCGCTATTTAAGTCGTAATAACAAGCAAATGTCTCATGTGACTTTTATTACATCGACACCCGTACCTTTGGAATGGAGAGACATTAATTTTCACAATTCTATTTTTGACATTTTTTTATTTACGATTCTGACATTTTTTTATTTTTTTTACAATTTTAATTATTATTTTTAATGAGTTGTTAAATATTTATTAAATAATCACAATTTAAATGTATAAGTTTAATGTATAACTATGGACTACAATGATGCCTGAAATAAATAAATTATTATTTATTAATGCTGCTTGGTGGCAAAAACCGGTCGAGATCTCATAGAACGTTTTATTAACCCAGAGTTTAGAAAATCGACATAGCAAGATACACAGGGTGTAGGGAAATCTACGAGCAAACTGCTACCATGAACTCAGTAGGTACGTGATTCTAGACACACCACCCGTTGAAATTGTTTATGGGTTATTAAAACGAATTCAGTGCTTCCATACATTTTGACCGTATAAGTATAGCACTATTGTATGAAACAGCTATAGTTGCCTAGACTGATGAGTCTAGAATCATTTACTAAATGCATGCGGTAACAGTTTGTGCGTTGACGTCCCTTACAGCTTGTATACTTCTTCTAGTGACAAGAAACCATAGTCTATTCAATTGTCTAGCCGCAGTATTGGTATTAATATTGGTAGGACACCAACATTTGGCCAGACAAGCCAATCGCGACATCTCCACTTTACGACTAACCTAACCTCAAACTATGTCAGTTATAAAAAGGGTATTATGAACTATTATGAGGCTTCGTTGTTAAATAATTCAAAAGTTTGGCCTAAATAACTGGGTCGTATTAGTTGCGAATTATGTTCCGAATGAGAAATAAACATTCGCTAGTAAGAATGGACTAAATATCCTTGAAATGTGGTTAGATAAACCAGTTTGTTAGATGAAAGTTATTTGTTAATGACATGATTATTTTAAGTACTTATACATTGTTTATGGGTCTTTTGGTGCGTGGCCAAAATTGAAACCAACGCCGCCATATTGTTTTTTTTAATAACACCGCCATCTTGTTTTTTTAGTAACGCCGCCATTTTGGTTTTGACGTTCAAAAGTGCTGTTTATGTGCCTATTTGAAAAAGTCCAAAGTCAAATCGTTTATTTAAAAAAAAAAATACTAACAGCGCCCTCTGTCAACGTTATTCAAGCGCCAATAGATTCTCGCAACGTTGTATGTAGTTATATCTTGTTACGAGTATTCATTATTAAATTAGGTTTAGCAGTATATCAGCATAGTCAAATTATTTGACTTGCATTTAGCAGCTAAACGCATGTCAAATAATTTGACTAGTTTGTTTTTTCACTCTGCCTATATGAATTTGACAGTCTGTTCACTATGTAGTAGTGTGTAGATTATCCTTCGTAAACAGTAATTACAGAAACAATTAAAAAGCCATTGTGTCTCTCGTAGGTCTATGTTCAACCGCCGTTCACGAAGGGTTAAATCAGTAAAGTCGCTTTCAAAGCTTTGTTGCACATATCACGTTTTTTCTTGGAAAACGAAAATTATTTTTATTTACACTTTATGAACGACAAAAACAAAAGACAGTCACCTAAATTCCGCCGCACTTTGCGAAATAGCTTTACACTAAAATTCAAAACTGTTATTCACCACTACTCAGATATTCGCTTCGCTTGCACTCCTAGTACGATCCACTAAACAAAACGTCAGCATTCTAAACCCAAATATTATTTCAAAACGACACAAAGACATCGAAGTTCAAGATAAAAACGAACGAGAACAAAACAAAAATGACAAATACCCGGAACGTTATCCGTACAAGTAAGCTGTACCACAGAGTAGGAGAGTTCAGTAGAACAACGTTTAAAACTCACACAAATTAAATAATAAAATCAGATTAAATACAAGAAAAAACCGACTTGACCATGTGGATCCAGTTTCGCAAATCGGTGCCGGTGATTTGACGCGATTTAGTTTGATTAGGAACAGATTTTTTGAAAAATACAATGACTAATATATACTCGTGAAAAAAAAATACAAAGGATTATTTTATGAACCACTTCTATTTTCAAGTCGATAACAATAACTACGTTTATCATAATATCTGTGTGATAAAACAAAACAGTCGTAGATTGCTACCATCTTTTCCTTCTATGTATACGTGACTAAAAGAATAGCCCTTCTGGCCGTATCTGTGGTCGGTCGCAATCTTCGCTCGGCGGAATCCCCCGGGAAATCGCGATAACTAGTGAAAGTGGGGTGTTACATCGAAATCTCGGGCGTCGGATCTCACAACCATTACAGACAGGTGCGCTCCCTGGCCGAATTAATGACCCGAGTTCCGACTGAGGTATAAAAAATGTTTCCTCACAAACAAACGGGAAGAACAGTTTATTTTGTGAGTTACGAGTTTTTAAAGACATGCGGATTAGTTGGTTTGGAGTTTTATTGGTTTTGTTGACGGCTGAAGTTTTTGTGTTATAAAGTGTTATCGCTGAATAATGGTCGGACTGTCTTTCGAGGATATAATAAACGACTGTAACCTGGTTTAAGATCTGTGAGAAAACGGACTACGTAGCGGCTACGGCGTAGCTGTCTTCATTGCTACGGGTGCTATGCTTTCGTAGCAATCAGCTACGGTGGTAGTTTCACTAGCTATGTAAATGGTTTGAATTTAGTTTCATGTTTGGATGAATAAAAAATAGTCTACGCGTTCATTAATATTATAAATATCATGACCCAAAAATAGTATCTGTATAAATAATCACACATTTTTTCACACCATTCCATAAAGTATTAAAGGTTAAAAGTCGAGTACTAAATAGACATAAAAAAGTAGAACCGTTCATATTTCTTGCGATACTAAACACCAGAAAGTATCAAAGAAGGCTGTATATCAAAAAGTTAAGCCTACTGGCTCTGGAACATCGTAACTTCGGCCTGTCATTGTACAAGTTCTGGGCCTAGATATTTTGTACAGACCAACTTTTGAGATCTTCGTAACAAAAAAAATATTTAGAACATTAAAAAGGTTTTTATTTTGGTAGGAAATAAACGTGAAAGCTCAAGCAAGCATCAGAATATGTAAAGGTAAAAATGTGTATCTTATGCTTGGGAAGATTTCAACAATATGATGGCTTTATACACATAACATCACGCTTGTTTACCCCGAAGGGTTAGGCAGAGGTGTACCTATAGTACACCCACATTTTGCAAGCTAGCATTGCAAGCATTTTAATTTGACATTATATTTATTTGTATTTTTTTAAAATTAATTGGAGTCTTGAGCTATATTTCACAACAATTTTCATTCGTTTTTTAAATGCATTGTTTCCACATGTTATAATTTTATGTAATGTTCAACACAATGTTAATTGTTAATGAATAAATAAATGGAATTAAATGAAATTCTTAATTTTGAGGATCTACTACGAATTCGCATTTTAATGCAAAGTAAGCTGGTTGAATATAATTTGGAAAAGATACACGAGATGACCCGTGAAACGAGGTTCAAAGTAATATTTTAGAAACCTCTCTTTAAGGGCTTCCCGAAACATCCCCATTATGTGCAGAGATTATTTATAGTTGAGAAGTTATGCAGTTTTAAATATTTGGGAAATTCTCACTTGACTTCAGACTTTTTTTTTTAATTCTTTCTGTGTCGCATGCTTTGTAAATATTTCTTCTGATAATAAAAATACTATCCGTCTAAACATCACCCAAAGTGACTATAACAAAGCACAAAGAGAAACTTTTGGCTCGAGAAGCTTCGTTCTAGATTTTCAGTCTTTAAAAGAAGAAAAAGAAATGGTGGCAATGACCCTAAAGTACTTTAAGAACTTTCACAGAACTTCCAAACCAATACAAATAATAATAAGTAGTTTTCGGAACATTACTTGGAGAAATTGGAGTTCAAACATGGTAGCTAAGGCGAAAAACGCAATTTCTTCATACTCGGTCTAATACTAAAGTATTGTATGTGTTTCCACTTCGAGGAAGCATAATTGAAAACCCCTTGAACAGAGGCTTCTATAATTTTACTTAGGACCTCGTTCTACGGGCTGTATTAAAATATTTAAAGCGTCGTCGGTGGAAATGTCAAACAACTCAGTTATTTAAATCACTAAAAAAAAAATAAGATCATCTGCGTTTTTATTTTGTGTATTATACAATGTGGAGACGACAATACAGCAATAAATAAAAACACTGGCAATATTAATGCATAGGAGTCTTTAAGAACTATCAAATATAAATCCTAACATTGAAATTAAAAAAGTGATTTTTCTAACAAACTAAACAGTAGTGATGGGACTATGGGTTTTGCCAATTTTGGACTAGCTATAGTGACTAAAGTATTGGAGATCTTTGATTGAATTTTCATATGCAGACTGAGAACGTCATTTGATAAGTCAGTTTAATTTATTGTTGTATTGTCGTCTCCACCTTGTAGATTACTAAAATAGCATGATTATCCAAATTCAGAAACTTTTTATCAACATAAAATACCAAATCTAACAGAAATCAAAACATTTATATTATTTACAGGTAAAACCAAATAAAAAGTGACCAACCCCAAAATACTGAACGCGTAATCTTTAAAAATGAGTTTTTCTTTACATAAACGAGCTAAACAAATGGGACGCAAAGCTGTGGGCTTTAGGCCCTAAAGACCCTAAGGGTCTGGCCACAGTTTGGGGCGAACGTGGACGAACGTTTGTCTTTGATAAATTACTGGCTCATGTGGCTATAAGAGAAGTTTTTTTTTTAAATGATAAGCAATGGTAAATTGTTGTACAGTACTTTTTTGTAACTTTAATAAACATACACACATACTTTACCACATACATTTCTATGTATGTTTCTATAGTTGTTTGGTCATAACTTCAAGTAATATGCAAGATTTTTTTTGTTTATATAATAATGAATCGTCGTTGAAATTTAGCAAAAAGTGCCCAAAAAAACTCAATATGTACTAATAATTTTTATTATCTTGATTTAAACTAGCCTTTCACCAAAGTGTACACACACCCTTACGGGCTGTTTCAATTCCCGTTATTTTTTTCACAAACAAACAGATAATTAATTGTTACGCTCATTTGCATATTAACCTTATTTGTTCGCGAGATGCTGTGGCAATAAGATTTCGTATAATAAATCTGGAAAGTGCCTCTCTTAAACAGCGGCTAAATAATTCTAGATTTTTATTTAGTCCCGGTTTTTTGTGAAATCTAGGACGACTTTAAATAATTATAAAATGTAGTGGAGAATTTCAAATTAACTTATTCTTTGCAGATATATACCCGAGTTAGTCGTGTGGCTTCCTTGTTGGAATTTATTTATTTAACATAAAAATAATAATTTCAAGAGGATAGGACTCGTTTGAAACCGGTTATTGGGGGGCTTGAAGGGTACCTACTGAAAGGATTAATGGACTACACTTCATAAAGTGAACCATAAAAATTTGAATATAGATAAGAATTTTTGAAATTCCTTGCAATCAATAAAGTCAACTACCCACCTAGTTAGTGTCAATCCATAAAAACAAATAAATAAAAAATATAACTACTAAACTACCTATCGATAAACGTTTAATACTAGACATGTTTATGTTAGTTAATCTGCGACAGGTGGTATTCCCTAATGCATTCTCATCAAACGCTACATAAGCACAACAACGCGATGTTATACAGGGTGTCTCAAACGTAGTGGTCCAAAGGCAAATGAGGTAAAGCGAAAGGGTCCACCTATCATTAAAAATATTTAAAACTGGGATATTCTGAACAGTTCAGAAAATGTCGCTATTATTATTTTCATGTATACTTTTAGTTCAAATCTGCCTGGAAGGCACCTTGCCAGGCATCTTCCAGCCAGATTTGAACTCGTTACGTGGAACATTATGTTCATAGGGTTGAAAAATCCAAGTGGAAATGTAAATTTCTTGAAAATAATAATAGCCTTTTCTGAACTGTTCAGAATATTCCAGTTTTTAAACTTTTTAATGATAGGTGGACCCCTTCGCTTTACCTCATTTGCCTTTGGCCCACTACGTTTGAGACACCCTTTACAAGGAATATCAGTATCTGTTACTACTGGTTTACTTACGATCGTCGTGAAACAAGATGCCAATTTATTTTCTATGCCACTTACCTTTGTATTATTGAATATCATGCTACTATATTATAAAGCCTTTTCCACACAGGCGAGACTTTACGCGTGACATTACACCAACGATTTCTTCTCGAGTTTTATTGCATGAACACTGTACAGTCGCGCACAGAAAATGTACAGTATGACACTTCAAGCTTTAGGAAAAGAAGCCACGCTTTTCAAACCCGTTTTTTTTTGCTCCAAAATACGATGTGGTACATTAACAGCCGTATACTATGGGTACTAGAGAAGGAGGAGCTCGTGGCTAAGTAATAACAGCTGCACGGGTCGATCTATCAGATTAAGCTACGCTTGCCGGGGTTGGTCCGGGGATGGGTGAGCATCTTTACATACCGAGACTCCTCCGTGCCTCGGACAGCACGTTAAGCCGTTTGGTCCCGGCTCTCATTCGTGGATCTTTGACAGTCTTTACAAGTCGTCAGAAGCCAACCAGTCTCACCAAGCGGGATCGTATTACCCAGTTATTGGGTTGTGGAGGTCAGATAGGCAGTCGCTCCATGTAAATTACTGGTATTCAGCTGCATCCGGTTAGACTGGAAGTCTATACTGATGACTGCAGATTGGTAGACTGTGTAGGTACTAGGGAAAGATATAACAAAGTCCTGTCGTGAAGTCGCGTCGCACCTGTGTAGGGAAACTTTTAAATCGCATTGTATCGCATTTATAGAACGCAAGGCTCAGTGAAACACGAAGAGAAACAAAATAGCTGGCAGCAATTATGTCGGTACGACGAAAATCACTTTAATTACTCAATTTGAGGGAAGAATGGATGCTTTTAACCGACAATTAGTACTGTAAACGGTTTAGCTATAATAAAATATTATTATAAGGCAATAGAAGAGCCTTTTCCTGTAGCCCTAGTGCAAGTTTTGCACGTTCGTTAATTTAACTAATCTGAACTAAATACTATTTACAAAAAATTGTATCAAAGTCTGTTTATTTTATTTGGACACAATCATTCGATAGTAGTGCTTCAAAAATCTTTAGACGCTCGAATAACGTTGGCAAGGTGGCGCTGTACGTGAACATTTGCGAAAAAACAAAATGGCGGCATTCGAACCGATTTTGGCTACGCGCTAAAAGATATTTTGATTGTACAGCTATAAATATGAACTGAAGTACATCACACTTGAATTTCGAGTTTTAGTTCAATATGAAATGTACAAAACTTATTGAGTCGCCTCACGACAAAAGGATAGAAATGCGTGGGCCGCTCACCGTAGTCTTTTCTCTATGAAATCTATTCCTGTTCAAGCACAATTATAGACTTATATTGAGGGTAAACGACACACACTATGAAACTGTGTGAACAATGCTGAAAACATCCTTTAACAGTTCTCTCGCCAACAACAGTAATAAAAACAAATTGTCAGATTAACGATCCCAAAAAAATAACGACCCTGTGTGAACGAGCTGTTAGAAAAAAACTGGTCGAGTGTGTGTTGAAAGCGGTTTAGGGTTCCGTAATAAATTCAATTCATGGGTTCCCATGTCATCCATTTTTTACAGCAGAAGTTGATATAAAAAAATTGGTGAGAAATTCTATTCAAGTTGAGTTGTGTGAGTGCGTAACAAAACATATCGCTGGTGTTCCGCGAAGGGTAGAGGTGTATTACACCCACATTTTGCCAATTATATTTATGCCTCTTAGTAAAAGGGACAAGCCAATTGAAAACACGGCAATAATAAGTACAAAATACCAGGGTAGATTTTAGTTAAATATTTATAGCAAGAAGATGACAATTCATTTTCCATTCTGCCTAGCCTTTTCCCAATCATGTTGGGGTCGGCTTCCAGTCTAACCGGATGCAGCTGAATACCAGTATTTTACATGGAGCGACTGCCTATCTGACCTCCACAACCCAGTAACTGCAACAACCCGGTAAGACTGGTTGTTAGACTTTCGGGCTTCTGCCCAAGTAGCACAGAAGCGCTGAATAGTAGCTGAATCACTGTTCACAATGGAATCTTCAGCTGAATAAACCTTCTGAATAAGACCTTTAGAGGCGCCTACTCAGCTGATATAACTCTGATTTGGGCACAAATTAATCAGCTGTTAGCTGAATAATGGAGCTGGTTGCACTATATCAGCGTTATTTGAGCATTATTAAAGGTAACAGTCGCCCCAAGAGCTGAATAATGACTGATTATCAGGGTATGTGTTACCTTTTATAAACCACAAGGGCTGAATAATAGAGTACTTATTACCTATTTTTCAGCACAAAATACACTCCAAGATATTAGTAACTCTTTTATGGAGCTGACAATTCACAAGTGGCAAAATTGAGAATAATTTTTACCCTACTACTGATTATTTTGATATGTTTTGTGTGAACCATTTTGTAAAGTGTTTGAAATATAGGCAAATATATGTTATCGGTAATAAAACTTTGTTTTTCCTCCATGTCCAGGAAGTTCGAATGGGAAAGAGAGTTTATTGTCAAATACCATATAATAATAGACGAAAATTTTCACGCGCTCTCAAAATATCACTGTTTACTTGAAAATTAAAGTATAAAATAGGTTGATGATATTATTATAAAAAATTAAGTCTTTTTATTTTTCCTTTGTAATTTGACAATAAGCTGTTAACGTGTAAAATCATTACATTTCCTATTCAAATTCTGTTGTTATTTTCGTTGACTAAACAAAAACTAATTGTTATTATATTGTATACATAGGTTAGAATCTAAAAAATGGCAGACAAGCAATGTGTACCGTATTAACCACAATCAAACGGCATGAGCAGTTTAAGTGTCCACTCGTGGTACATGAATCAGTAACGAGCTGTTACGAGTGGTTCTTGTGTTACACAAGTCAGCTACAGATTCATGTAAAGCTTGATAGTGGGTAACATGTATGCAAATAACGGTAGGTAATCCCCAAGTAGCACAAAACTGCATTATAAGATGTCACAAGAGGTAACATCGGTAACTTTAGCACTTATGAAGAGTTATTACAGTACACTCGACCTGCAATAGGTGAAAAGTGAGCTTTCACCTGAATAAGAACGTTATTATGCGTCACGGAAACCACACTGTAACGCTTGCAGCGTTGATATAGGTAACAAGTTCAGTATTATACAGCTTTAAGCAATTTTTTTATATTTCCACATATCACAATATCTTAAACGACGCGATTAGTATACTTACCTACGAAGCGCTGAATAAAGAAGTCTTCAAGGTCTTATTTAACGGCACTAGTAGATTAATTGTCAACGATAGTACAAGTATTCAGCTCTCACGGAGATTATGGGTAGCATGTGAGCTAATATAGAGCAGTTTGCTTTAACTTAGCATCATTAATGTTCACCCATAGTGATCATGTGGGCTTTATAAGAGCTATTATACGATTGCGTATAACAAGCTGATTAACATTACACAAATTCCACTGTGTGCAGCAAAAAGCATTATATCTTTGTTATTTGAAGCCACAGAATAACTGATTACATTACAGTAAGTCACGTGTTATTTCTTAAAATGCAAGTGGTCTAAGGGTACACTTGTGGTCTTCAATTCAGAATATAGCTTAGTTAAAGTCCACAAAAAACCTTTAAATTGCTTAAAGCTGTATAATACTGAACTTGTTACCTATATCAACGCTGCAAGCGTTACAGTGTGGTTTCCGTGACGCATAATAACGTTCTTATTCAGGTGAAAGCTCACTTTTCACCTATTGCAGGTCGAGTGTACTGTAATAACTCTTCATAAGTGCTAAAGTTACCGATGTTACCTCTTGTGACATCTTATAATGCAGTTTTGTGCTACTTGGGTGACGACTCGTAACGACTGTCAAAGATCCACGAATGACAGCCGGGACCAACGGTTTAACGTGCTTTCCGAAGCACGGAGGAGTCTCGGTATGTAAAGATGGCCGCCCATCCACGGACCAACCCCGGCAAGCACAGCTTAACCTGATAGATCGACCCGTGCGGCTGTTATTACTTAGCCACGAGCTCTTCAAGAAGATGACAATTATGTTACTAAAATACCTACGTCTATTGTATTTTATAATAGATATCCGCTAAGTTACGCCTGAATCCATTAACTCATTAACTACACACTATTCTGCAGCCTACCAACAAACAGACAAACAGTCAATAACATACAATCAAGTTCTAGCATCAGACTGCACTTTACTGGCATTAATGCTGAAATGAACCTTCTCGGCGCAGCCGTGAGGCACACACTATTGTTGTACATTATTTTTACTTTATTTTTTGTATTTGTATTTCACGAACTGTGTCCAAATAAACGTTATTCTTTGTTTTCTTTAAGTTAATGCAAATCTGTTACAGAATCCTAAAAAAAAGATGTGAAAAGCTGTCTATACCAAATTATAGGTACGTGAGTATCGCTTACACCCTTATCTCTAACGGGACAAGATAAAGTGGGGTTTCCGCGGTCCATGGGTATCTGTAAACCCATAACAGTGATGTATTATCTTTGAAGTTGGGTACCAGTGTATGAATAGTGATAAGTTGATATTCTGGAACTATGCTTTATCATGTATCTCAATTTAAAGCTGATAGAATCAAATCAATATGAAATCCATTTATTTGCCGGAATGTAGGTTAACAATGTACGATCTTAAAAACTATAATGGTCCCTTTACATTTTACCATTATTTATGGTGTGCAAATATATTTTTATACTGCACAATGTTATTATTTAAATTAAATAAAAAGGCAGCAACAACAAATACAGCTCATGCAATAAGATTTTATGGAACAAATGAATTAATTGATGTCAAAGTTATACCTATGTCAGTTCAAGAGATAAAGTTTAATATAATGTTAGATTATGATTCAACTAAAATATATTATATCAAATAAAATGATATGTTTTTTTATGTAAACAAGTTATAAGGTACTACCACATTAATATCACAGTGGTTATTTCACACTAATATCTTCCTGGCTTTAAATATACGTTCTAAAACAAGATGTAGGATTTCCGAAGCCATTTCATTTATACAATTTACTATTAAATGTTGATGATCTGATGACTAGAGACAGACAGAGATATTTGGACTGAGAAGGGCTCCTGGCTAAGTAATAACAGCCGCACTGGTCGATCCATCAGGTTAAGCCACGCTTGCCTGGGTTGATCAGTGATAATAAAGTATTCTACTGGTGAAAGTAAATCGGTCCAAAAGTATTTATATATATATAAAAATACAAATGTTTTCTTTTTGTATAGATATAGAAAAGCAAAACTTAAATCTTATGCGACTTCTATAGTTTTCATGATTTATCAGAAACTTATTTTTCACATCCTTTTCTATTTTCAAGATTCCTCATAAAAGTTTACTTTGAGAAAATTTAAAACTACTTTCAGTAGTTTTCATGAAAGTATTACTATATTAAATTCTGGCCGTGAAACAGCGAAGTCACTCATAAAATTAAACAATGGCTCCCGAGATAAAGTGCACAAATACGGATATCATACTAACTTTAGTGCCCTTAGTTTATAACCTCTGGCTTATTAAAAGGTTATACGAAACCCTTTTCAGGATATTTTATGAACTTTCCCTTAAATTAAGCGTTTACCAAGTGATGCTGACTTAAATCAAAGAATATTAAAATAAATGTTTTATTTTTAAAACATGCGTAGTTTACAGAAGCAGAAATTGACTTTCTTGTCTTGTTACGGTAACAGGACTACGAGTGCTACGCCGTAGCTCCAGTGCTACATACTTCAGTTTACAGAAGCAGAAACTGACTTTCTTGTCTTGTTACCGTAGCCGAACTACAAGTGCTACGCCGTAGGTCCTGTGCTACGAATGCGTAGTCGCTTTCAATAAGTTTTGGTTAGCTCTTTCTTCTAACTGAACAGAAAGCTGTGCTGCTAGGGTGTTTGTTGTGCCACTTCTTCTTCCCAGCTAAAGCACTAGGAAGTGGTGAAGGGTTGGCGTTTTGGGGGACTGTCTTATGTAATGTTGACGTTCGAAAAGTGCTGATTCTCTGCCTAGTTTGAATAAATGACTTTTTATTTTGATTTCTTCCCAAGAACTTTATAAATACAAACCGTTCTCAACGAGATATTTTTGCAGTGAAACTTATTAGGCGGTGGTTTCGATAATTAGACGAGAATTGAGAGTGAAATTTCAAGGACGCGTCACGTTTAGTTACATGAGAGAGACGTAAGATATAACTCTCCTCGTCCGTCAAACTAAATCTCTCTCTTTAGATTTCACTACTATTTAATGGCCTTTAATCTAATCGAATGTATTAATATTTTACCGACCAAAAAAACTAGTAAAAAAAGAAAAAGTAGGGAAAATAATATTTGAATATGTTATAATAACATGCGGCGGTACCAGAGAAATCCTTATATGAAGTCCAATAAAAATACGTACGCACATGAAAAAGGGACTACTTTTATGGGCATAAAATTCAAATGATACGAAACACGAGTAAACATAATCACGTCACGGCGAACCAATATTGTTGAAAATGTAATTGTATGTCGTTTGGCCGGATAATCGGTGGGTCGGAGAACTTCGACATAAAATAGTGCAGAAGGTCAAACCCTTACAACGAGCTAAGACAGGCGCACGTACACATATACACGTACGATCGGCTACAAATATCGATTAGCACTTCAGTTTTTTAAATCTTAACTATTGAGCAAAATGAGATAAGACAGACGCATACAAATAGACACGTACAATCGGCTATAAATGTCGATTAGCATTGCAGTATTTCAAATATTAATTATTGAGCAAAATGAGCTAAGACAGGCGCACGTACAAATAGACACGTACAATCGAATACAAATGTCGATTAGCACTTCAGTTTTTTAAATCTTAATTATTGAGCAAAATATTTCGATAAAATCAGATCATTATACTTCTGTTAAAAGATATTAAACTCTTAGCTAATAAATGAAAAGTAAAAAGCAATTCATTGAATTACTTTGTGTTAATTTTGTAGATTTTTTAAAATGACAGTGCTAATGGACCGTGGAGTTTCTTGCCGGCTCTTCTCCATAGGAAACGACCAATTGGAACCGTGCACCTAGCTTCTGACGTTTCATAAGTGCCCGTGTAGGTTTATGTGAAATAAATTATTTTGATTTTGGACTTTTCTTGTACGGTGATCTCAAAAAATGGCAGTCGTACGTACGCTTGCACTTGCTGTACGTGAAGCGTGTTTATGTGTACGTGCGTTTTCACTTGTTTTATAGACCGAACCTTCTGAACTTATCCTATTCTATGACTTCAGTTAACTTTGGGTACATTACGTGAACTGTATACATGGGAGCACCATCTGCTTCAGTAAGGTTGACACATCTCGGTGGGAGCGGGTTGAGCAATATTGTTTTAATGATAATAAAATGTCCTGTAAATGTCCCACTCTCAACCAAATGCATTTGCCAAAGATCTCGAAAAGGAACAGGAATATACAGGAACACAAGTTTTGAGTATGCATGTGGATGGCGAAAAGCGCCTCTGCGGTCTAGTGGTTAGACCACCTGTCTCAGACCCAGAAGTTCGATTCCCAGTGGGGGCAAAATTTTCTGCTCTGTTTGGTTGGTGGTAGGGCTTGTTTTAAGTCCGCCTGGCTAGCTACCACCATCATATCTAAGTCTGACGCCACAACAACAACAATGTTAACAGCATTGTTGTGTTCCGGCTGTTAGAGGTAAGATAGTCAGTTCATCCGTGGTTGAGGATTCCGGGTGAAGCACGCTTCCACCTTCGGCCTGATCATCACTTACCATTAGGTGAGATTCAAAAATAAATTGGAATAATATGACACCCCACAGCCGAGTACCACAAAACTGGTGATCTGTACAGGTTGCGGCAAACAATGAAGGAGATGGCTGTGTGAAATGACGAATGACCGGGATAAACTCTTATAAAAGTGGAAAGAAGTTACAAGGAATTGAGAGGAGGTGCTATTAAGCCGCTTTAGTAAAGAAAAAAATAAAAATATTTTATTTAGGACACGCACAGGAAATACAAACATTAAAAAAGGTGCATTTAAAAGTAACAAAATTAATCAATTATTTTAATTATTTTTGCATGTATACGCATGTTTTGACAAATAAAATTATCTTTATCTTTATCTTAAAAAAAAACAAAAAAAAAAAACTTTAAACCGTATTTTTTGTAGCCTTGCCTTGCCCAGGAGTAACTTCAGAACCGTCTTCAGTAACTAACACATTATATTTCTTAAAACTACAAAACCTGCGACTTTTTAACAAAAAACCGCTTTATAAACCATAGCAGAACTCGAATATTAATGAAAATAAAAAAAATACACACGAACATAATATTTAAAGGGCCGTTCCACGAAAAATTTCACATCAAAGGTTCGCGTTCTGATTACAAAGATGGGTGTTATTAATTTTATTTTCGACGGAACCCTCACTTCGTTGGTCTATAAGGCACGTGTAAACAATTTACTGTAAAGTAAATACATTAATGTTTGTGAAGGGAATTTTGTGTTGTGTGATCTATTTTTGGTTTATGGAAGATTTTCGTAATATCGATGATTAGGTAGAGGGTTGAGGAATCTTGAGTTTAAATTAAGAGATTTATTTAAAATGAAACCTTCTTAATAATTCTTCATAACATAAATATTACGATGAAAAACAGATTGTTGGTATCTGGGCGCGTTAAAGTCAGTCCTTTGAATTACATTCAGGTTTTGTTTATAAACGTTATGAACTTATACAAAAGCGATGATAATACATAATAGGTTTAGATTAATCTATATGAAGATAAGAAATCGATTAACCCTTTAAAAAAGCTAACAGCCAACTTTATTATCCAGACCCAACTCCCAATTTAAAATGGAACCTCTAAAAAACCTGACTTAACCCTCTACCAACAAATGCCAGTTTAAACACCTTCAAATCGCACATAATCCCGATAAAAACGGGAGAAATAAAAAACTTCGTACGAAAAAGGTCAAAGCGAGATTAGTTAAAACTAGGCTAACGAAAATACATAAACAACCTGATTACCATGCTCCAACGTGCTCATTAGAACTTCTGTACAAACATAAAATAAATTAGAAAAACTTTTGGTTGCGAACACTCTATTTAGTTTTGTAAAAAACTTGTAGGTCGTGCTTTTAGTGGGATTATCAAAACATGATGGAGTTACAAAAAAAAAATATGAAGGAAAAAATAACGCCACGTTTTTTACTTTAGTAAAAAAGAAAAACATTTCTTGTATCCCCATACAAGAAACGCACTTTAATTAATAACTTTATTTTTATTATTTTGTTGTTATAGCGGCAATATAAATACACAATCTGTGAAAATCTACCTATTACGGTTCATAAGATACAGCCCGCTGACAGACAGACAGACGGCCGGACGGACAGACAGCGGAGGCTTAGTATACTAGGGTTCCGTTTACCACCTTTCGGGTACGAAACCCTAAAAACTAGAAACACACGGTGGCTCTTGTTTACATTTTAAAAGGGAATACTGCTAAGCGTATCGCAAAAAAAAAAACTGTATTTTTAATCGACTTCCCAAAAAGGAGGAGGTTCTCAATTCGGTTGTATTTTTTCGGTGAATAGATATATGATTGCCTTTTCGACCAAAATGAATACACCGTCCGCCAGTAGTAAAGGGTTATAGACCATTACTTTCAGTTTTAATTTTTAAATGTCATTATGTAAGTGTTACAAAAATGTATATAAAATATAATGTATTATATATAAAATATACATATAGGTAACTTTTGTTTTTAAGATACTGCTTATAATTTTCCTTTTACGTCCATTTCGTTATTTGATCGAAAAGTGGCTTTTACAAACTTCCTTTGAAGTTTTAATTAAGCAATTCAATCATTTATATCTAAGTATTGTGGCAATATTTATGCAACCTACATATTTATTTATTCTAATAACAAATTTTCCAAACCCCTAAATACGTTGTTTAAATATCTAAACCACATAAACCCCACAAGTAACCCCCCCACAGCCAACAATGCACGTCTTACCCGCGACATGAACGTTCCGCATCACTAGTTTTTCAATTCGGATGTTTCAAGCTATTTGATTCGTGCTTTATCTAGGTCATCAGTCAGACGTGCTTTGTATTCACATATAAATAACGTTTAACTGAAAACAAAGTTACGAATGCTTTAGCAACTGTAACAAAGCAGGACTGGTAAGCGAGTGGGGTTTGATGTCCGAGTTGAGCAATGAGGATAGAATTTTGCATAGAAAATATATATACGATATGTCGCCGAGACAAAACTGGTGACTTAGTTCTCAAACACATGAGCGGCACGCGTCAACGGCAGATAAAACTACAGCCGTGTGTATGAGCACTTATCCATAGGTTCCTATGTAGTCACAAGTTTGCCTCGATAATTGTCGATGGATAAAAAGTGTGTCCGAAAGTTAGACCGAAAATGGTTGTCGTATACGGTGATGGGATTACATTAAATAGATTCTGAGGAAGCCTTCTGAGTTTTGACTACTTCTGTCAACTGTCAGTACCATGCGTCTGCTAAGCATGGTGATTACAGAACATTCAGCCATTGAGAAGTCTCATTCTGCCTAGCCTTTTCCCAATCATGTTGGGGTCGGCTTCCAGTCTAACCGGATGCAGCTGTATTTTACATGGAGCAAAATGATGGTAATACGATACCGTGAGACTGGTTGTCAGACTTTCGGCTTCTGACGACTCGTAACGATTGTCAAAGATCCACGAATGACAGCCGGGACCAACGGCTTAACGGGCTTTCCGAAGCACGGAGGAGTCTCGGTATGTAAAGATGGTCACCCATCCACGGACCAACTTCGGCAAGCGCAGCTTAACCTGATGGATCGACCCGTGCGGTTGTTATTATTCAGCCACGAGCTCCTCAGCCATTGAGAAGTCTATGTTAAGCAAAATGATATCAAAATCAAATTCTTCATTGGGCTTTATAACATTGTTGACGCTAAAATCTTTCTTAATGGACGACCGAACTTTATTGCAAGTTTAACAAAACTACTTACTAACAGATATGATGCAATATAAAAACAGATACGTAGGTACATAACTCACAAGGTAAACTGAAAACGTTGATTTATCTAAGATTCCTGACCTGACCCGATAACCTTGGCATAGTACGGTGCCAACGAAGCCAAACTGCTGGAATAAGGACAAAGTTTCCATTACCGACCTGGCTTGAATTAGTCCACCTGGCAAAAGGCTTTTTGGACTAAAAATAACCACTACATAGTCGGTTTTCACACGGATTTCTGGAACGCTAAATGAAAGTGTAATATCAGGCTGTTGGTCTGAAGATTTTAAAATGAGTTTTGCTTGCAAATATGGAAGACTTGGAAGTAATTTTGTGTTTAAAAGTTTTTGTTATTAAGCTGGCTTGTGGCAGATTTCTATTTTTACATTTATTAAGTTAATACTCCTATCTAAGGCTCGTTAAACCGTATTCTAATTTTGCTTCTAATTTTTTAGAAACCAGAATACCTGCGAAAAATTTCGCGTTGTTACATAACTTTTTAATTAGTCTAGATTTTTAATTCATATTCTTTATGGTACCTCTTTAGGTCATGAGCTATCTGAATATCGAAAAATTTAACCTTAAAGCTAAATGCCGCTTCCAACGTGTCCTGTGATCCTGTCAGCTGCACGTTACAGGAACTGGATGCTAGTGATGGCGGCAGAATTCTGGGCCGAGTATATTTAGATTGCAATTTGACATACTAAGAAGAGATCTTTAAGCTATGTCTGGTCAAGGCCTTACCGGTTCACCGAAAATATTGCAAAATAAAGGGTGTGCCCATACTTATTTCATCCCCATTCTTCCTAGCAATATATCACGTCCAAAATATATAGACTTTATCACACATAACATTTGTCTTAAATAAATTTAAAAGCGAAAATACGACGCCAGAGACCTGACGGATATGCAACGTCGTTATCATGGGAAGACTGTAAGGGATGCTTGCCAAAACTAGGGGCAGTCACATCTATAGATTAGTTTCAGAGCTCAAAAACATCTTGTTTGCTCACAGGCGCTTCTCGACGTATTAGTTCGAAAATAATCTCATTTTCGTTGCAGTTTCTTTATAGTTTTCTTTCCTTTCTTTATTTTATAATTATGTTTTGTTGTGGTTAGTTTTAAGTATTACTAACACTAGTATATGAGAGCATTGTTACTAACAAAATGGACACCATAGTCTGAAATAAAGTCTTTTTATTATTTTATAATAAAGGTTTGGAGCTTTTTAGCTAGACTTTTAAACATTTTTAAGATAAATTTACCTGTAAAAGCGATTTTAGAATCCACTTAAAAGTCTATAGGTACTCATTATTAATCAATACATCACTTACAGGAATTTTTCTGAGCAATAACGGTCAGTAAATCGATACACTAATCGGATTTTCATGTTCATACTTACTTTTTAGTGTAATCTATAACCGTTTTTCTTTTGTTTCGAAAATAGTAAAAATTATAGAAAATATTCCAGAGATGCACCAGGAATTTATGGATGTTCCCGCAAAATTAGAGAAAACTGGCGAGCTTGCCAAAACCTACTTCCCCGATGTTTATTGTATTATTAATCTTTGAACTCAGCATGTTTCTTTTATGTACGTCGCCTTGGTAGTGGTGTGATGGTTCAGAAAGCTTCACACAGTGGACCTAGTTGGCCGCGTTTTGAAGTCTGATCTTATTATGGAACGAACTTGTTCAAGTTTATGAGGTTGAAAATAGTAGTAGTAGTTTCCCCTCCTTTTTTATATAAATGTACATATTATTATTCTAAGTCTGTTAGTATATATATTATGTAAATAGCCTTGCCCTGTAGTAGCCTTTTCCCAATTATGTTGGTGTCGGCTTTCAGTCTAACCGGATGCAGCTGAATACCAGTATTTTACATGGAGCGACTGCCTATCTGACAAGCACAACCCAGTAACTGGGTAATACGATACCCCTTGGCAAGACTGGTTGTCAGACTTTCGGGCTTCTGACGACTCGTAAAGACTGTCAAAGATCCACGAATGACAGCCGGGACCAACGACTTAACGTGCTTTCCGAAACACGGGAGGTCTCGGTATGTAAAGATAGTCACCCATCCACCGGGTGACCTATTATATAACCTTCTATATTATTTAAATACTATAATCAAATAAAACTTGACAGTAGAAATATTTTAAGTGCTTAACAAAGCTTAGAATTTTAAGTAAATAATTTTGTTTAAAAGTCATGTAACCTCGAACATTTTGTAAATGTGATTTTTTTGATCCGATTATTTTGAACAGCAACCTTTAACATTCTAACGCATTCAAGGACATTGTACGAGACACAATAGAAGTTATATTGCTATAACGCCCATGGGCGTTTAGTGTCCCTTGAAGTGTTAAACACCTGACTAGTAGTAAAATATGTTACAATTAGCACACCAAAACACGGGTACTTTGCATATTAATTCTAAAACATTTTAAAAGAGTTACGGTGGAGTTTCTTGCCCATTTTTCTCCATACGAAGACTATTTTTTGGAAGAGGCGACTAGAATCATTTCTTTTTTGTTGATTTTCACTTTCTAAAGTCCTTTTAAGTGCCTATTTGAAATAAATTATTTGACTTTGACTTTGACTTTAACTTTGACTAAACATTTGAACCGACCAGAACCGGACGACGATGTGACAATGCTTAGGAAAGGCCTATATTCAGCAGTGGACATCCTTTAGCTGAAATTATTGTGATGATGTTAATGAATAAAAACATAACAGCACTAAAACTGCAATTTCTTTGGTCAAACATCATCACTATTGAAGTTATAATATATCCGAATATCCGCAGAACTCTCACCCCACTAGGGGTCGTCTACATGGCGCTAGCTTTGTGGAGCATTCTATTTAAGGAGATTCTACCAACAGCCGCGGCAGCTCTCGAGCTATCCCCGCTTGTCAAACTTTTGAGAAGGGTATCGATAACTTGTAAACATCGCTTTGCATATTTTGTTACGTCGGTTTTTAAGTCACCTAGTTTAAAGTTGTTGGTGAAGTGGTATTTAAAATTAAATAGCACGGTTAAATATAAGAAAAGCAAGAGTTGGTTTCTAAAAAAAAAAAGGGGAATGTATGCATCTCTTCCGCGCAATGTTTAATTCAATAACAACAATAACACAAAAAATACATCTTCGTTTTTGTATTGGCACAAACTGTAGGAGAAAAAATCACATCAGTCAGTCAGCAAGGTGATAGCAGCCCCCTAATTGCGACCAATCCATTGCTTCATATGTTCGAAAAATTTGTCTGCTCAACAAATAACGCAATGAATGTTGTCGAACTGTCAAAATGGAATCCATTGCTACTGTAAGTGAGTTACGTAATTTACCTGCTGGTCGAGCTGCCCAGGATACAACGAAAGTATATATTTTGTACATTAAAGTAACGCCTCTTGGAACTCCTCCTTTTCCTCCTAATAAACGCTGACTAAAATTCAGTCAAAGACTTTGTATTTTATGAGATATCGCTCCCTTACATCGAAATATCCGAGACCACTCAAAGATTCAACCCGCAAGGGGCGACTACCTGGCGCACGCTTTGTTGAACTTCCTCTATTTAGAGAGATTCTAACCGCGTCCAACTATAAGGCTGCGGACACGAAGTCAGCGGGCGCGGAGCGGTGGCGACGGCGGCGCAGGGAGCGGCGCGTTTTAATGCATATATTTATATGAAACTGGCCTCAAAGGCATAGGCGCGGGGAGCAACGACAGTTCCATATAAAACTATGCATTTGAACACGCCGCTGCCGGCTCCACCCCGCGCCCGCTGACTTCGTGTCCGCAGCCTTAAGGCGCGTTTAAGTTCGATACGTAAGACAGTAGAGTACTGAAATACTAGTAGTCGCTCAATATGTAAGTATGTAAAGTCATGGTCTGAAACACAGGTTTGAATTAACCTAGACCGGGCGGGTCGCTACCTAACATCGTAATTCCGAACCATCATTATTTGCACCTGTATTAAAATTAAGATTTAGTTTATTTTTAGGCACTATAATTGTTTGGAAAATCTTACTGTTTTTATTTTACCACTTTTTGTAAACGTTTTATTCTATACATATTTATCATTATTCCTTTATTAATTTTCAATACTTATTATTTTTCAATATTTTTATAAAAAAATATAAAAAATAGTAGCCCATCGGCATCAGGAACAGGGTCCAAGCTGCCGGTGGTCAGGGCTCTAGAGAGAGGAACCTCATCACTATGCGTGGCGTGTCCAGGAGTACTGCTTTCTGAATCAAGCCCTCAATTATTATTGTTATTGTTTTTATACTTTTACGTATCTCGGCGTGCACTGTATTTAAGGATAGTACGGGCCGAAGCCAAGTACAACCCTTGGAAATTGGTTAGATGATAAGATGATGGTGTATTATGATTTTGTGATGGTGAGTGTGTCTGTCCATGAGATTGAGTATTCGTGCGGTGGTTGCTGCACTCGTGTGTGAGGTGACGATTGTGAGGTGACGTTATTATTATTATTATAATTAAACCCTTTGAGATAAAGATAGTACCCCATTTTGTGTAGACTACTTAAACTGCCAATACTTATGAAAATGGTTCTTTCATATTTTTATTTATGAACTTCAAAGCGTTACAGGAACTAATGGGCGCTACTGATAAAGTTGTACACAGACATTAGACACGCTAAAATAAAGAAGTTACATTTTAAAAAACAAGCACGGGGTACGGGGTACAGAGTTTTTAAATCACGCCATGAGTGCTTGTATCAAATGCTTACTGTCTCAATGTCAACGCGCCCTTAATCTATTCGTACTTGTCAAAGTTTGAGCGAGCATCGACTTGTGCACGTCGTTCCACACGAATGGTTTTAGTCGCTTTTACGTTCGAGGTTGCTTTTGTATTTTTTAGGGTTCCGTTAGTCCGAAAGAAAGGATATATAAAGGATCACTCGTACATCTGTCGGTCCGTCTGTCACAGCCAATTTGCTCCTTGAAGTCTATCGTCTTAATAAAACATAGTTAATTCTCAATATTGTGCGTGCAAACTTACATTTGCAGTTGGGCTGTATGGGAGAACATATTTTTCAACGACAATTTTAATTTTTTCTTGCGATAAATTCATCGCAACTACCCTTTATTGTGCGTCGTCCGACACACACTTGGCCGTTTTTTTACGCATAAATGTACGTGAGTGTTTTTGTAACCCAAAGCTGTTGTCAAAAGTTTTACATTCAACTATAGGTACTTGTAGTTACTATTACGTTTAAAATTTGTTTTTTATTAAATCCAGAACGTATCGACACACTCCTTAAAAAAAAAATTACCTATAAGATGTTCTATCCTTCTCTAAAATCAATATAATTCCACATCCATCCAACGTTAACATTTACTTTACATTTCATCAATAAAAGCGACTAAAAACCGTTTACAAACGTTATAAAAATATAATAAAACCCGTTTATTAGCACTCGGTGGGATCAGCGGGATGGGCTCGGGTGCCGGCGCCGGCGGCCGGGCGATCTTATTAAGCTATACACATATCTGCTCCATTCAACCGTGGATAGCTTGTAATTTGTCGGGAGCGTTACCGAACACCACTACCTCTATCCCACTCACTCTATTATCACTTGAGCGAGATAGTTTTTACGTGAAACAATATTTTTCTTCACGATTTGTGCTAAGAAGTACAATCGATAGATAAGTGGGACCATTGGTAAACACATAAATAAAACACACATAACATAACATCACGCCTGTATTCCCCGAAGGGTTAGGCAGAGGTGTACCTATAGTACACCCACATTTCGCCAGTTATGTTTCATCCCCATGTAATAGGGGGCGAGCCTATTGCCATCAACCGGGCACAAATCGAGAACCAAAAAAAAAAAACTGAATATTAATATCGAAATATAATAAAGAATAATACCTTAAAATAAAATATCACTAATGCTATACATATTTAGAGATAGAATAAAATTATCCTTGTAAAATTAAGTTCAACTAAAACTTTCATACAAATTACGATGGTGTTTTAAGTTAAGATTAAACTATGACAGCATTTATTAGGTACTATTATATTCATTTAGGTAGGTACAGTATAAAAAAACAGAAAGCATTTTAACCCAAAAAATTACATATTCATGGGAATAAACACATAAATTAAGCATCCCGGAAAGGACACAATAGGACATCTAAATACGTAACGCACTCCATTTTTTTTTTTAAACAAGCTATAAAATTAAAGCATACAAGAGTATGTTAAGCGGGCAAGCCGCCATTTTGAATCAGACGGAACAGCACAGAGTAATGAAAAAGATGAGAAGCCCACCTCGTTTGTTTCACGCTACCGGCATAAAAGTACTTTTTATTTTCTAAATGGTCGGCTAAATGTTCCTTCCTTTACGTCCGGGATTTTTTGGAAACATATCTTCACTGTTTTTACTGTTAACCTCCAACATTTTCTCTATTGAAACCCGCTCTGATGTTTATAATACGTTTACCTTTTTATGTTCTTTGAATTTTTGGACTTTGATATTGAAACTGCGATGTGCGTATGTTTATAAAGGGTGTTATTTATTTGTATTTGTGTATAACGGGTGTTGGTTATGTGTGTGGCTTATTGCGAAGATTTTCTTTGCTTAAAAGAAACTTGTTAACGAGGCCAGTTTATTTATTTACTACTTAGTCCGTTCTAGTTATAACACATACATAAACTCACGCCTTTTCTCATGGTGGTAGGCAGTAACTACAGAACGCCACCTGCTACGATCCTTACATCTCCTTTTGCTTTGTTTACTTTCTTTCATACATCTGGTCATACACGCACGCCGTTATTATTTCATACACAATATGTCCCACGTAATCACGTACTGGTAATCCATCTAACTGGGTTTAATACGCTTGTGATAGGATTGGGTTAACTTCAATATAGTATAGTACAACGGATGGGCGTTGATCGGCAGTCCGATGCGTCGAAACAATTGCCGCTTTCCCGGAGCTTAGACTAGCAAGGCTCTAACTGTTAATGACGATTTACAATTTATTAGGAATCATCTGTACAAATGAATTAAATTGAAGTTTATGTTTGTAATGTTTATATAACAGCTTTTTAATAAATGCATAATTATGAAAGTATATCTGGTACTTATAACATTTTTAATGTTTTTGTATATCTGTCTATTTGTTCCGGCTAATCTCTGAAACGACTGGACCGATTTTGACGGGACTTTTACTGGCAGATAGCTGATGTTATAAGGAGAAACTTGCTATTTATTTTTACTTTTATTTTAGAAAAAGATAAAGAGTTAGGGTCTAAGCAGACGAAGCCACGGTCAGCAGGTAGTTTGGTAATGGTTATAAATTTGTGATTAACTTTCACTTACATACGGTTTCTAAATTAAGAATTTAAGTTGATAACTTTGCATTATTACTACTTAGGGCGAATTCGACAAAACAGGAATAAATTTTATCCGCGGAATAAGCCTTCTCTTACGAATAAATTTTGAATTTTTGACAGTTTCTCCTTACGATAACTGTCAGAAGTAATACATATTCCGCGGATAAAATTTATTCCTGTTTGGTCGAATCTACCCTTTTATTCAATGAAGCCCGTGGCATTCAAAACCTATTTGCAAAAAGTTGAGAATTACACAAGTTCTGAATTTAAATTGTAAATTCAAAAACCGGGAATGGTTCTGTTTTAGTCTTTGGCTAGGCACTATTTAATATTCACAATTCTGCCAAATAACTTAAAAGAAACAGATACCCAGACTTAGTTAACTTACCCGAAATATAACCGGGGATGGTCAAATGGTGACTATCTGCTGAGTTAAGGAAACCTCTGAAAATATTCCTTTAATTGGAAGTCACAGTAAAAAATTAAGAAACACTTTTCGAAACTTAGTTAACTAATTAAATCACACTAAATTAATTAAGTCATAATCTATGAAAACTCTAACATAGTAATACTATCTTTACATCTATAACTGACTCACCAACCACAAACTTTAATCAGAATTTCAAAACAGTGATTAGTCTCTCCACGAAGAGTGATGAATATATGAAGGAACGTACCATTTCAGTCTGTCTGTCTGCGCTAAATAAAACTGTATACGTCTCTCTTTCATCGCACAGAGTAGTGTCACAAATCAGAGGTATTCCCAGGTTGCTAGCGAAACTACTCGGTAAGAGCAGTATTTATTATTTTTGGTAAATTGAATGTTCTGTGTTGTTTTGTGGACAGTTAGTGTGTGTTTTCTTATGTAACTAAGAGAAACAAACCGGCCAAGTAAGTGTCGGTCCACGCACAATGAAGGGTTCCGTAGTTGGAATGAATTTATCACAAGAACAAAGTTAACATTGTAGTTGAAAAACATGTTCTGCCATACATTCCAACTGCAAATGTAAGTTTGTACGCACAATATTGAGAGATTAGCCATGTTCCTTTAAAACCATAGACATTTTATAAGTTTTCCTGAAATTTATAAGTGTAGAACTATTTTAGGTTCAGTAGTTTCGGAGATAAAGGGCCGAATGGTCAATTGTAATCTATTTTCTTAAATAAATTTAAAACTGTTTATTTTAAAATTATAAAAACTATCATTCCGATTTCAATTCAAAGTCCTTTCCTTTGATATGTCACACGGTACAGTTAAAAAAAAAAAATATGAATTTGGAATATGGAGCAAAGAAAACCCCATAGGGCAAAGAAGAAAAATAAAAGTGACCTCCATATTCCAAATTCATTTAATTACCCACGTTCGTGTTCGGGTCACAGAAATTCATATGTGTACCAAGTTTCAACTTAATTGCTCCATTAGATTCAGAGCAAATTGGCTGTGACAGACGGAAAGACAGACACACGAGTGATCCTAAAAGTGTTCCCTTTTTTCCTTCGGACGTCTCTTTTTTGTCGTTTCCTCAATGCTGAGGATCGCGACCACATACGACCATTATCCAAACTATGCGGTTTTCTGCAGTGTGGACAGACTTCTTGATCGCGTCTGACCATCTTGCCGGTGCTCTACCTTGAGAGCGTTTTCCTTCCACCCGGCCAAGTATCATAAGCCTTTCAAGACCATTCGGACTTACGGAATCCTTAATTATTATTTTTTCCTGTGACTTCTACTTTGATTTAAATCACAAGAACTAAAGATTATTTTCGTAAGAAATTTTCAAATTACTTGATATTATCTTATTTACTATCTATCACCCAATATCTCATATTTAAACGAAAAATTCCAGTTCAGAGTAGCATGAACATTTATCAAACCGATTCAATAAAACATCTATCATAATACCACCATATTATCGACGCTAAAAGAACCGAATTCCGTTGATACCCAACTCACACGAAGCGTGTATATTAAATTCATAAGCTGCTACTAAAAGCTTCCAAGTTTCCACGTTTTACAAAAACTCTTCCCATTACGTCGACATCGCTTTTTTCACAGCTAAATAAATGTAAACAAAAAGTAGATGTTTGAATAACGCATTTTCCGCGTCAATTTTACATAATTTATAACGCAAACATGACTACACGGCCATCATGCTAAAATACTAAAACGTTATTCCACCTAACACCATTTATTGCATCCCATTTTAAATCAGGAAGCTTCAAAAAAAGAACACCTCTTAATTTCGCGTAACGTATTTCTAAACAAAGGGATCCAGATTCAAATGCGTGGGGCGACTGCGCGGCCCCCACTAGGAGTTATATAAACTTCAAAAATAGAATTTCGCCGTCGCAACCCGGTTTACGACTTGGCTCATAAAAGGGGGTGGAACGGGCGGCCGTAAGGAGAACGCAGCATATTTTCACCTTTATTTATAAAAGGAAATTCGGTCAAGTTTGAGTGATGTTAATTTAAATAATATTTGTTAGTACGACGTTATCTAGGGTCGTGTTTAGGACTAAGATATTTATATTTTTGCAAATACACAGGGGAGGCGTTTTACTGTATTAATGATAGACTTTTTAATGTCATAAATAAAATAAACGAACTTATATTGTCCGTTAATTTTTTGTACATTACCAATTATTTCCTACAAAAGATAAAAGACGGGTTCCAAATAGGCAGTAATTACGTTCATAGATTGGCTATTAGTTACGTAATAACTGTCTAATTTAGCTCGAATTAACTTGTTGAGAAGAATTAGAAAAGTTCTGGTGAATGCGGTGTAATGAAGACAAAAGTTTGTTGGTTCTAAGAAATAATAGATAGGAACAGTTAAACGTGTTTGAATCAGCAGACATTCATAATATAATTACCTAATTAATATTTGCGTTTATATATGACCCGATGATAGATCTACTGATTTGGCGACATGCCTAAGAAAGATTTCTGTACTATATAATGTAAATACTAGCTCCGAAAAAAAAAAGTCGTATAGCAGAAATCAAAGTGTCTGTGTCTGTCTGCGTAACATGTTTTTCTAAACTATGCAATGGATTTTGATAAAAACCACACCAAAACGAAGGTTTATGTGTGTACTAACTAATATTACAAATGCGAAAGTGAATCTGTTTGTTTGTTACGCTTCCCCGCTAAAACGGCTGAACGGATTTGGATGGAATTTGGCACATGGGTAGACCATAACCTAGATTAGGACATATAATACTTTTTATCCCGATATTTCCACGGGTTCAAGACATATGCGGGTCAAATCGCGGGGCGCATCGGTGTAGACTATAAAAAAAGCTATAAACAAAAACTACTAAATACTTCTTTCTACCATCCAGTTCCTCCCGCTCATTTGGTATACGGAACTTAAAGAGGTACTTTTAATTACTCTATTAAAGCGACCAGCTCTTTGCATTTCCACTATTCTATACCCCTCCCCCGCACCCCTCCTTCTTCTAGAACTCAATAGCTTAGTTTCGAAAGCAATAAATCTTTAGGAGCTAAAGCGTTTTCTCAAAATTTTACTGCAACAAAATGCATGAAGTCGAATATGATAAACAGCATTTTATGGCCTGCAATTTTGCATAAGTTTAAAATATTTAAGGATGTGACAAATTTTGCTTGAATTTAGGGTGAGGTATTGCAATTTGACTGTGATTCAAATCCAGAAGGGTGAATTTAAGCCAGCTTTGTGTCTCAAAAAGGTACAGCTTTCGCAATGACGCTCTTTGAATGACAGCAGAAAACGCATAATTATGGTACGAATCTGCCAAACATTGTTATTATGGCAATTATTTTTAACCCCCGACGGAAAAAGAGGGTTGTTATAAGTTTAACGTGTGTATCTGTGTATCTGTCTGTACCCTCGTAGCTCCCAAACGGCTGAACGGTCTTTGATTTTTTATGCGGCTGAACCGATTTTTTTAAAAGGTGTCTTGATCGAGAGTGTTCTTAGCTACAATTCAAGAAAATCGGTTCAGCCGTTTGAAGATTATCAGCTCTTTTCTAGTTGATGATTGGATGTGCGCATCTTCCACAGGTCTGATCGATTCGAAATTTAGTATTCTGTTACTTCTATGATATTAGAAGAACATAGTAAGCTTGAACCGATACTGCAGCATCATCTGGAATTGTGTCGGGGGTTTTTTTTATTTTTTTATTTTAACTTGTATTGATTTATTTTCTTTTCTTTCAATGACTTCTCTTGCTCGTGAATTTGGAAGAAACTGTGGCGGCATCTACAACGCCACATGCGAACTACGCATCAAATCTTGCAACGCGCTATTAGAGTTTACTGCGCGATTAATATATATAAGACTATCCGACATCAATCCTTGGGCAGACACAACACCCGTCTGGTCGGAGGATCCTCCCTTTTCAATAGAGGATGAGTGAACATTACACCCTGTTCCTCATACCTATAAAAAACTGTTCTTGCCCTTACTTCGTATAAACACAATAAAATAGCGATTGTAATCTTTCACTAAACTGACAAACCAATAACTTAAGCATCACAAATACACCCAACTATCAAACACAATGTTTTTGGTACAAGCAAGTTATTAAAACAACACGCGATCCCTTGTCGAATACCTCTTACTGACGAGACCGGCTTGTACAAAGGGTTATAAATATATACATACATGTTTATGTACATATACATTGTATACGATAGTTACCCGCCGGAGGATATACATGGCGAGAACTATCTTATAAGATCTTATTACATGTCTTCCTCTTTACACAAAATGCTGGGAAAATGAATTAATGAGTTGGTTTCTTGAAATAGAAAGGCGAGAATGTAGCTGATATTCTTGTGGCTGTGGAGTTATTTTATTTTGTGATACTAATTAGGCTTCTTTTTCTTGTACTGACAAGAATTATACCTATACATGTATGAGAATGGCTAGCTTACATGTTGTGGCGAAAATGTTAGCCAGGACTCAGCAGGATACGCCAGATTCAGATATATTTCAGTGTCGCTTACTATCTTAATATAATACACACTATTGTTTATTATTAAAATATGAATGTGTGAGTATGAAGCTATTTGATGAATATTCAAACAAAAAAACAGTTTCCAAAAACTTTGCATAAGTTCTTACCAATCAATTCAAACATTTCCATATCAATCCCACGCAAAACTAACCCCCTAATCACACATCCAGAATAGGGTAATAATAACGATGTAATATACGAACAAATTGCTACAGCAACTTAGATTGTGTACGCGTAACTTAGAATCGTCTGCCTAATATAATGGATGATCCCCGCCCTTCCCGCGGGCTACGGCGGGCTGTCGAAAATATCTGAACATTAGCAGTCGGGTGATAAATGATATGAGGATGTATTTGATACATTGTCAGTTGATAGGAGATCTAGGTTAGATATTAAGAGTATGGGAAGTTTAAGCGAGATGATGAAGCGTATTTTGAATGTGTTGTAAAGCAGGTTAAAAGTATTAATATAATATAATATAATATAATATAATATACTGGATTATTGGATATATGTCGGCAATCCATTGACTCCTATGCAAATGTCAACAATTTTCGAGTCATTAAACATTTCATACATTTTAAAATATAAAATTTCAAATTACTAGACAAACGAGAAACTGTAAATAATAAGTGAAAGATAACCTAGGTATGTACCTACTATATGTTTATTTTATTATTATTATTATGTTTCTCTCAGACAAAAGCACCTGCCATATTATCTCTTCACTACCTTTGGTTGGCTGGAAGAGAATGCCTAAGGCATTAAGTCCGCTCTTGTACCTTATTGTGTGCGAGTATTTTCAATAAATAAATAAAGATGGCTAGGAAGGAAGGAAACATAAACAAATACCCTCTTATTCATAAAAGTTAAGAGACGTTTAAACGTCAAAGACGCTAATCATTACTTAACTTTAGGCAACGTTTATGAATAAGTGGGTAAGATGACGGTCTATGGAAATGTATGGAAAAAAAAAACATAGGTACTTTAGCAAATAAATTGGTGTGCGATAAAGAGCATAGTCTATCTTATTCTTAACCTAATAAGGTAAATATTACGATGAGACAATTGAAATGATATTAAAACTCAGATAAGTATAACATCAGTAAGTCTCTTGTGTTGACATCTAAGAGTGCTGCCAACAAGATGAAACAGAAAGCCGCGGAGATTTTTGACGCCAATTCACCTTGATATTGGACTCAAAAGATTTAGAGAGATTTGAACTTTATCCCGATTTTAGGTAGGTACCTACATTTGATTTTTGGGGATGGGGAAGAAAATGTAAGAAATGTAAAGAAAGTATACTTATCCTACGCATCTACCCGAAAACAAGCTGGCTAACATTTTTGGCCATTTATATGAAAATATAGATGTAATAATATTTTTTATCGTGGCTCCGTTATTAAACGTTCAAGCGACAGTTTGAAAAAACATCCACTGAAAACAAGTTATAGTTACTCATAATATAATTTCTACTTCGCTATTAAGAGGGTGCATTCGGAAAGTGGGCAACGTCGCAAATAGATGTCAAATATATCGCTGTTTTGATTAATTTGGCAATATTACTGTATGAAAATATGAAATATGGCTAATTAGTGAACTAGAATATTAATATTGAATTGCAATTATAGCACTGAATTTGATTTCGTAGACGTTTTAGGTGTAAAAAAGTCATTTGGAAAGTTTCCAAATACTTTTCTTACATCTAAAACTAAATATATTCGGTGTTAAGATATTTATTATTGCATTTCATAGTCAATATTCTAGTTCACTAATTAGCCTAATTTTATATTTTCATACAGGAATATTGCCAAATTAATCAAAACAGCGATATATTTGACATCTATTTGCGACGTTGCCCACTTTCCGGTTGCACCCTCTTAAAATCAGAAACATATTCCCTGTTTTAACTCATTCAAAGCAAAGGAATATTTTATCTAAAGTAGATACTAATCATGTTTATTTCTAGCGGATTTGTTTACGCAAAGATGAAAGTTAATAAGTTATTTATCATTATCACACTTGTTATCCCCAAAGAGGGAGCGAGTTGAACTTTAGCCGTGTCTTAATCTTTGCTTGTTACCAACTTCTTGGCAGGACCAGCACCGCGGAATGCGTTTGCGCTAAATACATATAATATAAGTACAGCTTTATATTACATACTGAGTGAGAAACAGCCTTAGTCAAATGCATGCCACTTTTCAGACCACGAGCGATATCAGACACAGATATGTTGGTGTGGGGTTTTAACTTCCGAAACGGCTGAAGCGATTTTGACGGGACTTTCACTGGCAGATAGCTGATGTTATAAGGAGTAATTTAGGACATTTTATCAGATTTTGAACACATGCTTTGTGGAGCTTGTTCCCACTGATGAGAGGGAAAGGCCCGTCATTCACCACGCGAACCTGGTACGGATTGGTAGATATCACATCAAATACAATAGACGTAGATATATTTAGTAACCTATTCCGCTTACCTATTCCTAAAGTTTTGAGTTTTACACTATTGTTAGTCATTCCTAACTCTGGGTAAACTAACTAATGTTACCTATCCCTGCTAAATCAGGTCTTATTAAACCCTGTTTTCCTAGAAGCCATCTTAGGAAGAGTGAAACAAACCCACATAAATCCTTATAAAGCCAAAAACAATTCACCATAAACAAAAATAACGAGTCGAAATAGCTTCATAAAACACTTTTAGCATGGACGTGTACAATCGGCACAAAAAACACATTCACGAAATATGTACAGTGCGCAAAACGGTCGGCTCCTAACCTCAACATACAGTTTCTCTCATTTTAAAAGGGGCAACTAAAAAAAAACTCAATTACATTAGCTTGCGCGTTCCATTACACGAAATACGAAAGGTTCTAGTACTGGCTGAATAGCGGAGCCGCCTGAGGTTATGCTATGCAAAAGTGATTTTATTTACAAGTTAATTATTTTTAAAAGAATTACGTTCTAGAATGATATTTGAAATTCATATGGTATGTATTTTTTTTGTCCATACGTACTCTGAAGTAATAAGATAGAATACTCTTTATTATAATGGTCTAGACCATTTAATGAGCATCAGTCATCAATCAGACGTTTTAACGTTACACGTTGTATATAAAATAGTATAAAGATAGTAGTGTTTCGTGTCTGTCTGTGTAACCTCTTAGTTCTTCTAAACTACACAATGGATTCAGAAAGTTAATTCCGGTGTGTAATACATTTCATATTAATCTTAAATAGAACAGATCTCTGTTCCATTTAAGATTGATGTTGTCCAAAGTCGGAAAAACCGTGTGAAGCAGTGACGGCTCGCTAGTCTATCATAACACCTCATTTGTCATATCATAAAATCAGATTTCAGTAATAAATGTGTGAAAGTTAAAACTGTTATAAAACAGCTTTTATATTTTAAAGGCTATTTGAATATCATGTGTTCACACGTGCTTCAGCGAGACGGAACAAATGACAGTACTAACAGTTCACATAAAACAGAAGCTGCACATAAATTCATAAGAGTATTTTATAGTTTCAAAGCTCACTTCAACAACGATTGAATGTTTGTTCAGTATTTTGATAAATGTATCTCTCAATGGCGCAGTGGTGGCCCCGTGGTATCGGCCAAGACTTACCCAGTAAACCCAGGCAGGCACTTTACTTTGTGTACTTAATTTCATCACCACTGCTCTCAAAACGGTGAAGAAAAATATCGTGAGGAAACCGGCAAATGCTAAACCAAAAAAGTCGAAGACATGTGACATCTACCAATCCGCACTGGGCCCGCGTGGTGGATTACGGTCCACTCCCTCTCACAGAGAGGAGGCCTGTGTCTCAGCAGGTGGGTATATTTAAAGCTGATTATGTTATCTATCTCTCAAAGAAGGATTAATGGAAAGTAAATGAGGACCTTTTGCGAAAGATTAACACCATGACATTACATCATGCCAGTTTTCCCCGAAGGATTAAGCAGAGATGTACATACAACGTGTTTTTTTTGATATCCCATAACTCTAGGGTTATATTCTATAAGTAAAAATAATACAAAAGTCTTAGAATATGTGGTCCAAAAACGCATAGTTTCGAAGATAACATAACACTATACTCTCGATGTGTGTATCTAAGTTTCATTGATAAGTACGAGTAAATCATTTTCATTCAAACCAATCATTCATATGTAAAGGTAAGAAAATGCGACATATATCACAGAGAGATAGATATATCATGAGATATATTTCACGTAGGTAAGGGTGTTTTACATTAATAATCGTGGCTTTGTCGTATTATTTTGTATGAAAAATGAAAAAAAAAAATGATAGTTGAAAAATAATTCTAAAGCCAGTTGATTCTTAGATATGGTCTCATTCATACCCAAGAGTTATGGGATATCAAAAAAAACACCTTGTATATTACACCCACGTTATTGATTGATTGCACAATGCACACACAGTTACAGCTAATGACTAGGCTAATCTGTCTTAACATTTTACCAATTATGTTAAGTTCCGTGTAATAGAGGGACTGTCATAAAACGGGCACAAGACGGGCGAAAGATTATGCTACACAAATAGGTATATTAAATCATAAATATCCCAGATTTCTAAGCTTAGATTAGATGGCCGGCTCATCTAACTAATATTAAAACCTTAACTAAATATTTAGATAAAAGTTATTGCGTCTAGTCTAAATAATAAGAAAGAAGATGAGTTGTGTACAGCTGAACCTTGATATTTACAGCTGAGTTTGTTGGCCGAAAATCACCTTTAATGTTACTTAATAATTTTCTGAAATTGAATACATTGTTCGACATAGCCTCGACGATGAGCCTTGTAAAATCTTACTAGCTGGCTATTATGTTTATCACGACATAAGCATTTTTTTGTGAGGTAAGATAATCCTTTCAGAATTATTATGCAAAAAAAGAATCAAAGCTACATCTTGAAACCAAATCCAACGTACTTTTTGATATATTTATCAATTACATTTTTTTTTTAATTCACTTCAGGCTTTGCCAGAATGGTCTACAGCTGCTTTGATTGCAATATAAAAGAATGGAATAGGTTTTACACAAACCTTGATTGAACCCTTAAACTAAACCTAATAGATCCAAAATTCTGTGCACGTCAAAATTCACTAAAATTTTCAGAGCCACGGCGTGCGCAAGCCTTCAAGCAAGATAAAATCTAGTGCGGGGTGCATTGTGCAAGGGGTGGCAAATGATTTTTTTTACTGTTAAACAACTTTAAGCCGCGCACTGTGCTTTGTTTTTATAACCAACTGTTAATGTGAATTTGGGCAAATTCGGGTTTGTGGTTTGATTGGAGAACATCTCACAAGATCCTTTTGCCACCTCGTTAATCTTCTTGATTGAGATGATAATCTTGTGAGGTGTTTTGTCTCTTTTAGGCTAATCTGAAAGATTGAGATTCATTATCAACAAGGTGCGTGCATAGTATTTAGTATTTAGAAAGTTCACTTCCTAAAGGAGTTAAATTGGGGATGAAAGTTTGTATGGAAGTTAGCCATTTTTGCCGATGGGAAATCCCAACACACTGCTTGACTTATAAGTAATTTAGTAATTATATGTAAGCGGGTACGCCCTTCATCCTTGGAGGCTTTTATTTAGGTATTAAGTTCTGTTTACATTTTTGATTTTTATTTCTGCTTGAGTAGGTATAGTTTTCGATGGTTTTTGTTGGTGTATTGGCGTTTGCTACCAGACATAATTTAATGTGTTGTGTTGCGTAATGTAAAATATTTTGCATACTATTGTATAATACCAAGTTTTCTAACTGAACAGACAGCGGTGCTGCTGGGAAGTTTGTTGCACCACTTCTTCCCAGCTAAAGCACTAGGAAGTGGTGAAGGGTGGGCATTTTTGGGGACTGTCGTATGTAATTTTGACGTTCAAAAAATATTGATTCTCTAATTTGAATAAATGACTTTGATTTTGATAACACCGATTCCATTACCAAGCCCTCACGTCTGTCTGGTCGTTCATACAATCCTACTAGTAATATTATAAATGCGAAAGTTTGTGAGGATGGATGGATGGATGGATGTTTGTTACTCTTTCACGCAAAAATGACTGAACGGATTTAAATGAAATTTGGCATAGATATAGTTTATAACCTGGATTAACACATAAGATACTTTTTAGCCTGATATTCCCACGGGATCGAGACGTATGCGGGTGAAACCGCGGGGCGCTGCTAGTATACTATAAAATTATATGAAAACTGGCATCTCAGTTAAACGAACCACTACCACTATAACTTTTAAATTACACACGCAAATTACCTATTTCGGCGGTCAGGGCTGGGTCAATGGGAACCAACATAAATTGAATGCAGACTACGAGTTACTATTTTGTGCAAAAAGGTCTGCTTATACTGGTGAAGTGAAAATTGAGTGAAATAAAAATAGTTTTAATTTGCAGGAAATTGAACTTTATTATAATGGCGTTAGAGGTAATGATGTAATGGTTTTGGTATTTATGATGTGAGCAACGTTTGAAATTATCGAGCTTTCATTCGTGTGAGATGGTTTGATTGGTGTGTTTAAAGGAAGCCAAGAATGAATATTGAAGAATAGACAATGGAAATAACATTCTAGAAGAGTTTTTTTTATAAATAGGTTTTCGTGGAAGCTGGTAGAACAATAGAAGACTCATCATCTGCTGTCAGCTAAGCCAGTGCTTGTGATAGGAGTGAATTTTACGTCTATATTGCAACGATAGATAGAGATCAAGTTATAATCTGCCCAGCCTTTTCCCAACTATGTTGGGGTTGGCTTCCAGTCTAACCCGATACAGCTGAATAGCTTTACAGGGAGTGACTGCCTATCTGACGCCCACAACCCAGTTACTGGGTAATACGCTACCCTTTGGTAAGACCGGTTGTCAGACTTTCGGGCTTCTGACTACCTGAATTGCACCTCAAATAACCACCAATAAAAGCCATAAAGAAACAAAAGTAAATTAACATTCCAAGAGGCCGATACAAACTGGTCAGATACCAATCTACCTGCAAAAAAAAGTCAAACTCAATCCAGCTCAAATCAAGGCTAGTCTATATTTAATCTAGATTTCTAGCCCCAAACTAGGTATTGCTGACTTCCGTGAACAGCGCCCCCTAGTGAGTGTTTGCTGTCACGCGAATGACCCATCACTGATAAGTACAGATAACACATGCTTGAGCGGTGGTTTATCTGTGCATTCGAATGTTTTAAGGGCGCAAAGGAATTTCTGAATAATGTCTTTTAGAGGTGGTAACTTGTGAATTTTGATTTGCTTTATAAATTGTTGAAGTTTAACCAATATGTAACATTTTAAACTATTATATATAACTAACTATAACTAACTAAACTATATATTAACATCATCATTATCATTTTAACTAGTATTTCTCAGAACACCATAATACAAGATATTATTTTAGTAAAAAAAACGTAATGTTACGTACCGTTAATTCAAACTCAAACTCAAAGAATTTATTTCAATTAAACCATTTACAGGCACTTTTGAATTGTCAAGGAGTCAGTCAGTCAGAAAATATGAAGCTAGTTGCCCATTCCAAAGCGTAGTAGGCACCTATGGTGAAGAACGGGCAAGAAACTCCACGGACACTCTTTTAAATCAAAATAATATTAGGTAAGTGTTCCCTGCATGTTCTCTAATATAATTTCTTATCAACTTAATACAAACACCACTCACACACACACACACATATAGTAACTTTCAATAACATTAATTAAAAAATAATAAAGTACATCCGAGCAATATAGTAATGAAATTAAATGCAGCATAGTAATAATTACCGCTACGCTTTTCGTAGCATTTGCGTAGCGCTACGCCGTAGCAACGTAGTGTGGGAACGCGTGGAGTGGAAAGGCATTGTACTATTGACTGTTGGTTACGGATAGAAGGCTTGCTTACTGAAGTGTGTAACGACTTACGAACGGTTAGTTTAACGGATTGAATTGAGTTGTAGGAAGAAATTTTAATCGTTTTAGATTTTTTTATTACTGAATCTTAACACACATTTTTCGTTTCATTGAATTAAATTCTAATTTATATTTTTATGAGGTATTAAATCAAATAAATTCTGATACACCCACCCATTCAAGCTTGAAAATAGTAAACAAATACAAAAAGTATTAAAAGAAAAAGACCGTATTTGAACGGAATAATATTTTTGTAAAATACAATATTATTAATTTCACCATCATTCGTCTTATATGAGACTTATGCAATCAAATATAATATTACCCGAAAAAAACACAATAGAATTTTAACAATCATCATTCAAAATAATTACTTTATGTTGTTTCATTCAATCAGTTAATAATAATCCGCTATTAACTCTGAAACCAAATATCACTTTACCTTAAACACCAAAAAACCATCGCGAATGATTTGCTTTCACGTTTTATTGTTACTCTTCAAAAGAAACCCGATATCTTTGTACAGTCGAATCGTTTCCTATCATTACTGAGTATCCTGATTACTTCCAACTCTTTCACGTTTAGCGTTTTATAATTTTAAGTTTTTAAATGTTTTTAAAAAGATTATCACATTAGCAACAACAAAAAAAAAAAAAATGATTTCAAAACAGTTTTCAATGAATTTCTAAAAGTAATTTGTCTTTTCTTGAACAGTTAGGGCTGATTTCACCAATGAAACTGAACGCGATCAGCACATCTAAATTGAGTTCAAGAGCTGTCAGTGTCAATATTACAAAGAAAATAATGACACTGACAGTTCTTAAGCGTGGTTTATGTGCTGATCGCGTTCAGTTTTCATTGGTGAAATTCGCCCTTGGTGTAGCTATAATACAAATCGCTGATTTAAAAATCACCTTTATTGTACTTAGTTGTACGTAGTTTTTAAATTACCAAGGGGTATCGTATTACCCAGTTATTGGGTTGTGGAGGTCAGATACGCAGTCGCTCCATGTAAAATACTGGTATTCAGCTGCATCCTGTTAGACTGGAAGCCGACCCCAACACAGTTGGGAAAAGGCTAGGCAGAATGAATGTATGTGACATTCAGTTGTTTTTTTTTTTTAATTCTAATTTAGCTGATAGTGACGTTAACAGCCTGTGGTCTCAAGAGAGTTGAATGGTCTGACTATGTCAAAGAAACAATTAATGAGCTAATTAATCGTTCGTTGAACTGAGCCTAAGGCCTATCCCACACTGCGATAAAAAATCGCGCGAAATTTTTATCGCAGTTCTGAAACATATCTTATGTATCTACTGACGATTTAAAATTCGTCCTCGTTGCAATTCCGGACACTTAATATAAACCGCACGAATAAAAATCGCTAGCCCTAACACATGTGATGACAACATAAGTGTGGTGTCATACAGCTCAAACCAGAGCACCGTGGGCAATCAGCTTTGCCTAGCAGCAAAGTGATTAAGACATGAATAATTAGGGGACAAAAATACAAATAATTAATAGAGATCGTAAGAGAATCACTTTATATCTTAGCTAAAGAGATTAACTGAACCCCAAATACGTAACACACTTCATCACACACACTTCTATCACAATCTGAAGGATTTTGAAGAATTTTTTTAATTCATTGCTTCATATGTTTGAAAAAATCGTCTGCTTGGCAACGTAAATAGCGCAGTGAATATTGTATAACTGTCAAAATGACTGGGGATTGAATTAAGAGTGTATAACGCAATTATCCAGTTGGATTACTAGTAAATTGCAAGGTTTCATCAATGATTATAAATCCGAAATCGCATTAATTCATGAAAAATAACACCGAAATCACACATAAAATGAATTTCTTTAGCCAGTTGCGTTCAAACAATACTTATCGCATAATACTCCTAAGTAATAAAACAAATAGCAGTTTAATCTCTACGTGATATTGTAAAGAAAACGATAATAATGGAGATGACTTGTTTTTGGACATCATGTAACAAGAAAATCTCTCAAGATTTATGTAGCCCATACAACTGTATACATAGAAAAGTACTAGACTAGTTTGTCATTCACCACTGCCTATGTAAAATTAAGGTCACCAGCAAAATCCTAAGGGAAAGAACAAACGCGGACACTGGCGGTGGTCCACTTTTCACCCTTATGCCTTAAGCAATAAGGTTGAAAAGTGGTCGGCTACCTGTGTCGGCGTAGTTACGAATTTCCTAAATTTTTTCACTATATACCTACGTATTTGTATGTAGTAGAAATGTGTTAACGTTTGACGAAGATGTATGTTTAGTTTTTTGGTTAAAAAACAGGCGTTTACGTTTTACTTTAAGAATTATTTATATAAAACTCGGTAGGGTCGAATCTCAGACTTATATCTTTCTTTACAAATATAAATTCTCTATATATGTGAAAACCCTTGAAGAGTATTTATTTCATAAAACATTGAAACCCGAAAAACAGCTAAATAAAAAGCGAAAAAAGATACATTATACACAATTGTAAAGAGCAACTTATGGCGAGTTCCATCTCAAGTTTATAAGTTCAGTTTCAGGAACTGATCTGGCAGAGAATTTCATACTAATTATATTTTATTTTTTATTTATTTGGTAGATACTGCCTATTTAGAGAATGTACTATAAAATAGAACCTAAATATGTTTTCCAAACTGAACTCCTAACATAAACGAATATGGAAAAGTCAATTTTTATTTTTTTAAATACTTTCAACTACAAAACAGCCGAGAATTTCTTGAGTCCATTATATCAACAAACATATTTATATACTTATGTGTTTACATACAACACTTATAAGTGAGTGTTATCAAATACACAAGTCAATAAGATATGAAGAACGATTAACTCGATATTTGAGATAAAACTATATTACATGAATTGTGATAACAACCATGTGGATTACAGAAGTTGACTAGAATTTGTGCCCAACTCAGGCAGAGTGTTATTGGGTTTTTCCATCAGGAATTTCTCAGTAGCAGCCCGGAGTCTGGATTTGTACCCGGTTGATGGCAAAAGGCTCGCGCCCTCTTACATGGGTCTTAAAAACATAACTGGCGAAATGTGAGTGTAGATACAGTACACCTCAGCCTAACCCTTTGGGGAAAAGAAGGCGTGATGTTATGTGTTATATTATTATTAGTCAGTTGCGGAATTTGAGACTAATCTAATCGACAAGAGAAGTTATAGAAATGTCTAGAAAATCCTTACAGTCTTTAATCAAATGTGATGAACGAGAGGAGCTCGTGGCTAAGTATTAACAGCCGCACGGGTCGATCCATCAGGTTAAGCTGCGCTTGCCGGGGTTGCTCCGTGGATGGGTGACCATCTGTACATACCGAGACTCCTCCGTGCTTCGGAGAACACGTTAAGCCGTTGGTCCCGGCTGTCATTCGTGGATCTTTGACAGTCGTTACGAGTCATCAGAAGCGCTAAAGTCTGACAACCAGTCTTACCAAGGGGTATCGTATTACCCAGATACTGGATTGTGGAGGTCCGATAGGCAGTCGCTCCATGTAAAATACTGGTATTCAACAGCATGATTGGGAAAAGGTTAGTCAGAAAAAAACAAAATGAATGAATTGGATTGTTGCATGTACCTAATCAATATTTTTTAGGTGGAAATTAATTACTTTGTTCTATTTGAAAAGTCGAAAGTCGTAAAAAAAACTTTTCGCATACACTTTGTAGGAAATATGACTCCAACCTACTTTTTACGATGGATAGACTGGCCGAAAATAACACTTTGTAGGAAATATGACTCCAACCTACTTTTTACGATGGATAGACTGGCCGAAAATAAACTTTAAAAAAAATCTTGTAGCGACATCAGTTGCCTTTACTGCCCCATCTCAAAAATCCAAACTGTATAGCCAGTGATCACTAAGGAAGGATCCCCTAAAGGGGTTAAATAGAGGATGTAAGTTTGTATGGAAGTTTGTCATGTTTGCCGATGGGAAATCCCGTCGGGCACATGACTTGTAAATATATAGATAAACACACAACAATAGGGCATCGATACAAAATCAATCAAGTATTTACTTGAACGCACATCTTCTTGCAAATTGAGCTGTAACAAAACGCTTGAATGAAGAACACTGGAATAGGAAACATATAGACGGATATATAAGGAAAACATAGGAACGATATACATTTATATTCGTATTGTGAATTACTTGTAATATGTGTCCTATATTGAATTCTCGAGTGTTCTCTTCCACACAGGGTGAAATGTGTCGATGCCGTATCGCAATGTTAAATACCAGTGTCGATTTAAGCGTATATATAAAACAAGCCAATATTATTCAAGAGACTTTTGACCTGCAGTGGATAGCCACCCGCAGGTTAAAGGGCTGTTCTCATACAGAGTAAGCACTAGTACTGAACTTGCTCAAGACAAGTTGGCGATTTCTGACTAATATTAATCTAGGTTCTGCCCACGACTTCGTCTTCGTGAAATTAAGGCCCACCTCGTCACATCCCATCGCCCGCCCGCGCTATTACTTTCGCTTAACGTTCTTTCTGACTTTTTTTCGTTTTGCTCGGTTCCAAAAGTGATACTAATGCAAAAAGATTTTTTCAAATCCGACTGGTAGTTCCGGAGATTACCCCCTCTTGATAGACCAAGATCACGCTAAGAAGAAGTAATTACATTAGTATCAATATGTTTTCCAATAACAACTATTTTTTTCTTGTAAACCGCTCAATCACTTGAACAGTTTATTTAGGTCAAGTAGGTGTTTCAGTAGCAATAATTTCTACGTTCAGCTACAACAGACGACATCACGCCTGTAATTCCCGAAGGGTTTGGCAGAGGTGTACCGTGTACCTGCAGTACACGCACATTTCGCTAGTTATGTGTAAGGCAAGACAGTCAGCCAGCCAGTCCAATGCAGCTACAAACCGATGCAAAATTAATTAATTTTGATTGATTTGACACACTTTTTGCTATGGTTGTTATTTATTGGAGAATTTACAATTATTTATGTTGACAATTCTATTTATTATTTAAATAACGGAGACTATTATTTTATATCAACGTTGCATTGAAGCATCATCGAACATTGTAAAGGCAAGGCCCTAACAAGTTATGTCGGCGCATCACTTATGCGCGTGATTCACCGAGGGGACAGCACGCCGTCTCGGGGTACCGAACCCGCTAGCAACGACTACTGCGCGCCCGCCACACCACTGAGCATGCGTAGCGTTACCACCGTAGAAACGGATTTTGTCAACGGAAGAATTTAATAGATAAAGTGACAGATTGTGATTGTTTATCTGACATTTTGTCTATTCTCCCGTCGACAAAACCCGATTCTACGGTAATCAGGCTACGCGCGCTGCTCACAGACGCACTCCCCTATTTCTTTGTACTGTCTATACACGTTTTTCATGTAAATTATACAGGCTGACTTTGAAAACATGCTAGGGGTTTTGGACCCATCAATGTGAACAATTTTTACTCTAGAACCAACCAGAGATCGCAAAAAAAAAAAAAAAGACTTTCGTGTATAAAGGTATACCCGATAATATAACCAATTGGACCATTTTGTATAAGAAGGTCAATTTTTTTTTGCGAATGCTTAGTTGTTCCCATAGTAAAAGTTGTTCATATTGATTGGTAGAACACCCCCTTAAATTTTGTTGCATGTTTTCAAAGTGTGTATTATACCTATTTTAATACAGTCCACTAATCTTTCATTAAAAAGTCCGATGGAGGCTAATAGTGTTATCTTTTCAAAGTCACGGATAAAAGTACTAGTTGATAACATTTTATATCGCAACAAAGTTTTTCCCAGGAATTCCTTAAGATAGGAGTAATTTTTAATAACATTGTGGTACAACCTTTTTTCCTTTTAATTCAAGATCCGGGTATGATAGTAAAAAGTAACGACACGAGAATTTGGATGCCTGTACTAGTAAAATGTACTAGATTTGGCCCTGGTCGGTGACATGCTATGTCCTCGATAAAGTTATGACGGAGGCGGTCTACTTACAGACAGTACTTCAGGCTTTACATTTTACATGTTTCCTATGCTCATGATAATCGCGGAAAACCTAATTATCTAGGTACTGTATTACGTATTACTGTATTACTAAAAACCTTTAATTAAGATTTGCACAGCGGATCCGTGGTAGAATGTGTCGGAAATTGACTATGGTATTTGTCAACTTTTAAATACTACTAAGTACTAATATTATAAATGCTAGGTTCGAAAGTATGTGAGGATGTTTGTTACTCTTTCATGCAAAAACGACTGCACAGATTTGAATGAAATTTGGCACACATATAGTTTATAACCTGGATTAACACATAGGATACTTTTTATCCCGATATTCCCACGGGATCGAGACGTATGCTGGATAAGTATTTTATGTAAATTTAGTTTTGTAATGTGCGTTTAGTTCGTGCAGAATAAACAATTTTTCTTTCTTTCTCTTTCTATCTTCTCGAATTTCTATATTTAGGTACATGATGTGATTACCTACAAGCAAAGTCGATTCAGCTTATCTGATTTATATCAATATTTTCTTTCACATCCGTGATTGGCTGAGTGATAGACTATTCACAGCCTAAAACACTGAACATAGAAATAAGTAATTTTATTTTATAGTACACTTAAAGTTTCCTGTAAAGAACCTCTCTAAAGTTTTTAATAACTTATCTGTGTTCAGAAAATAAGTATACAAAATAGCTAAATAATATTAGGTTAAGGGTTGAGTCTTCATAATCAGATAACTTTTATCTGAAGGATAAATAATTATGACAGTTTGACATCGCAATATTTATTAATGAGATAAAAGTTATCTGCCTATTGAAAAATCAGCTGTTAATTAACAAAAGTAGATTCTTATAAGCGAATTATCTACACTAGTATTATTATGAGACGAGATTTGTATTTTTGTTTGTAATGAATAAACTCGAAAACTACTGGACTGATTTGTAAAATTCTTTCCCCAGTGGAATGCTATATTATCACTGAGTAATTTAAGCTATAATTTATAAAGATCATGGGCAAAGCCGCTGGCGGAAACTAGTCAGTAATAAACTGTTAAAAGGTAAGCGGAATATCTACAAAAATATTAAAAATATCTGATTTTGAAAGCAAAAGAACACAATTTCCCAGATCGAGAATCATTCCAGCTTCATTCTCAATATTACAGAATTTAAATATTATTTTTATGAAAGTAATTTTGACTTTCATGAGAGAAAACTAAAGGCAAAAGATTTTCCTGTGGACCATATTATTAAAGTGTCCCTTGAAGCGATCGTCGTCGGAAAGTTACATTTTGTATGCATTTCCTAGTGTGACCAAATATCATCGACAACATATTTACACTTCAGGAGTTGCATTACATTTGAATTTCACGGGAATTCGTTTTATTTACATAACATTCATATTTGTTTTTATTTTAGTGTAGTCAGAAGTCCAAAAAGTCTGGCAACCAGTCTTACCAAGGGGTAGGTATCGTGTAACCAGTAAGTGGGTTGTGGAGGTCAGATAGACAGACTGTCGTTCCATGTAAAATACTGGTATTCAGCTGGTTAGACTGGAAGCCGAGCCCAACATAGTTGGGTAAATCTAGGCAGATTGATTTTGGTTCCGTTACTCAAAAAGAAAATATAAACAGTTTTCTGTCCGTGTGTCTGTGTGACTGAGAGTTTTCTTGGAAGAATTGGGAAATCTAGTCGAAGCGGTCATATTTAAAAAACATTTTTTTTGTAACTTTCATGAAAACGATAAAAAATCCGAAATAAATAAGACGATTTTTTTTGTTCAAAAGTTTACATAATTTTAGTGCACAAACACATGCACATTTGTTTGACTACGTTGCCACGTCGCGTGATAGCAACTTATCACAACTTTATCTAATTCCAGCAATTTTGATTTCTCTTATCAAATGATGCATCCGTTATTTAAGTAGATAACAGAATACTGAACAAATGAAGGAATACCGTTTCTTTAATCTAGATATTATATTTATTGTTTATGTTATAATCTATAGTCTTACCATTTTCGTATTCAATTCAAACAGGTCTTCACTAAAAGTTAGTCTTAAAATAGATTAAATTAAGGCTTTTCAGGCGTCGGAAAAATGGAATCCGCCCTTAATCCGTTCCGTAACCATGTGTAAAGCTAAAACAGATTCGTGTGTGACGTTTTAACTGAGTTATAACTGAAACATGTGACATTTTCACTGAAAAATCGATTCGAATTAGAATTAGCCACTTTTAACATTACATTATTGATTTTATACGCACTTGTTTATTAAAAGCCCTGAAAATACTGACAGAAACGATGAAACTGTGTAAAAATGAAACATTTTGATCAAATACATCATACCAAACTCTGAATTTCGTCTGAAATCCAATCGTATCAACATTTTCATTTATAAACTCAATATTTTTCAGCGTTTCACTGAACTGTAGCTCGCTTACCTCATAAAAAACACAATCTGAAGGGAAAACTCAGCCATTTTCATACAATTTTCATGGATTTACTCCTAAATCGAGTACCTTTTCATAATTTGTAAGGTTATTTGTACAGTCTGTACAGGTTAACGTTTTCCAGTTCGTTCTCGACGTACGATTTAGTCCACTTTGACGTTTATTCTATGTGGCACGTGGAATGGTACTGACATTAGCCAAATTATCTATCTAACGTCCTCATATTACTCAATTAAGGCAGTTTTCACACAGACAGTGGCTCCGACACCCTTATCTGCTGATCGCAAATAAGAAACCACTAAAGTACATACAATGTGAAAAATACGCACCAGAAACGTTGTTGTTCCTCTCCCTGGGCTGTTATTGTGTGTCAATACGGGGTGTTCACGTGACCCTACCGGCGGCCATCAGATCCGGAGGCACGTGTTAATATGATATTGTAAACAGAACGCATTAGCGGCGTATTGTGTGTGTTTGACGTGACGGTGTAGCCGCGGAGTCGCGAGAGGCCGAGGGACGCGCGATCGGAGCGCGGCGCGACTGCTCACTGGCGACGAGCGGCGAGCGCGAGCCGGGCGGCGCGCGCAGGCGCCGGTCGATCGCCGACACTCGGTCACTGGGCCGGCATTGTCTTGTTTCGCGTTCGAAAACAAACCTTTGTCTAGGTGGGGGAGACCGCGAGGCGCCTCGCACCGCCCCAGTCGGTAAAATTAGTTGTGTGTTTCACACCTGTTGGTTTGTTAATCACGTACTCTAGTATTCTATTACTAAATCATTAGTATCCGCTGAGATGCAAGCGGATTACAAAGCGGCGCCTCTAAACTATTGAGAACAACTTTAACGAGATTAACAAGTACCGTTGCCCGTAGGAAATAAATTTACTTTTTAAACGGAGAGCAGCCCTTTTACGAGAACACATATAAAAGAAGGTAGCGAACTCGTTCTGTTGAAGTTTTATAGCCGAGAAGGTTCAATTGCCTGCGTTTGCCTGTTTACCGCCCGCCGCGGTATTGGAATTTAGGGAAAATGTCTTTACATGGGATATTGTATGGTGGCCCTTGGGTATTCCTCGATTTTGGACTCGAAACTTTACACATCGACACATCCGAACCAAGTAATTTGCAAATATAAAACTACTAGCAGCGCCCCGCGGTTTCTCCCGCATAAGTCTCGTTTCCCTGGGAATATCCGGATAAAAAGTATTCTATGTCCTAATCCAGGTCATGTTGTATCCATGTGCCAAATTTCATCCAAATCCGTTCAGCCGTTTTAACGTGAAAGCAAACAAACTCACCTTCGCATTTATAATATTATAAGTTGTAAAAATCATACTATACAGTGTGATTCTTCATAATGTGCACATATCGAAATGGGGGAATCTATGCTTAATTTTATCGACGGAAAAAATAAAAAAATAAATCTAAATACATTTTTTTCTATTTTTTTTTTATTTAAAAAAATTCGTCTTTTTCAATTTTTTTACAAATATTGGAAATATTTATTTAAAAAAAGAGATTTTTTGACGAAATACCTGTTTATTTTCAATTGAGGGTTTTTTGGTTTTAATTGGGAGGTGTTTTCTCCCACAATTTTCATTTTATAAGAACACTTAATTACTACCAATCATTAGGTATGGAGTTTGTTTCATCGCGATAGATCATTTAAAAGTTACACCGTTTTTTTACATTGGGGTAAAAAATACAAAACAAATAAAAAAATAAAAATAGATTTTTTTAAATATTTTTTCCGTTTGTCAAATTAAGCATAGAATCCCTCATTTCGATATGTGCACATTATGAAGAATCACACTGTATAACGATCGGATATTTGAAACTACACAACGAACTTAAGTAGGTAGTTTCAGTGGGTTCAGGTTTCTGCTACATTTGATATTAACGTGTTGAATCAACAGCTGAAAGCAAGAGATTAATGGAACCTACTCAAGTCCTTTGATGTGCCTCCAGGGATCAAACAGTCATATATGTAGTTACCACATGCTTATACTGAATTCCCACTCTACATCAGTGAAGATGGCAATACACCCCAATATACCTTAATTAAAAGGATAATACACTGACGAGAAACATAAAAAATGCAAAGTGTATAAGCTGAGTCGTGATGGTGGTGTGCCTGTCTTAACACTCTCAGTACCTACCATCATAATTATTATTGATACGCAGTAAGTAAAACTGGACGGCACGGTTGGCGTAGTGGTTAAGCGATTGACTGCTGCGCTGCGTGTCGCGGGTTCGATTCCCGTACGGAACAAATATTTGTATGACCTTCATGTAGTTGTTCCGGGTCTGGCTGTTTGTGTATGTCAGTTTAAATGTTTGTAAACGCACCCACGATACAGGAGAAATTCCTAGTGTTTCCCAACGTTTTAAAAAAAAAAAAACTTACCAATATCTGTAGCTCACCAGCATGAACCGTGTTCTTTAGAAGTCGATTTACTTGCTGCATGTCCTTTATAGACCCCAAGCGTGTTCGTTGTAAGCTTATAAACAAAACAATTATCATGAAAAGTTATAATTTTTATCAATAAAGTTAGCTGATCAATAGGTTGCGTTCATACAAAACTCCCATAGAAAATGTACTTCCAGTTTCCCCGAATTTTCTAATTTTACCGGCAACTTTTCAGAGTTTTGAAGAAAAAATCAGCTGAACAACGTAAATAACGCAATGAATGTTGTTGAACTGTCAAAATGAAACAGATTAGTCTTAATCGTTGACGAAAATGTGTTACGCAATTAGATAGCTGGTCTACTCGGTGTTCGTTTGTCACTGGAAGGATGAAATCCAGAGAATACCAGCACCAGGTATACCGAAATCCAGGCATATGCAGATTTGGCCATGAAATAATCTTGAGACACACCGCACGTTGGTCGTTCTAAAACTGATTGATTTCATCCGTCAAGTTCATTTTTTTTTCTGTAGTGTACGGTTAGCACTGCCCGTCAACGTATCTTGTTTTGTTTTTCTTAAATTCTTCCATTTTTAATTTTTCCCGCTGATGTGTGTTACTGTCATATCAATACGCCATTTCAACTTTTTAGAATCTACATAATTTCTGACTGACAGTGAAGGAAAACAATACATAATTATAGGTATTACGGTCTGAAATCACCAAATCGCAGCTGGAAACCTGATGATTATGCTTTTCTTGTATGTAAATGAGAAGAGGCCCTGTGTTGGCCTTTGAAGATCCTGAAAATAAATCAGGGTATTATTTTATTATAAGTCATCATTCATTCTGCCTAGCCTTTTCCCAATCATGTTGGAGTCGGCTTCCAGTCTAACCGCTGGAAGCCGACCCCAACATGATTGGGAAAAGGCGGATACCAGTATTTTACATGAAGCGACTGCCTATCTGACCTCCACAACCCAGTAACTGGGTAATACGATACCCCTTGGTAAGACTGGTTGTCAGACTTTCGGGCTTCTGACGACTCGTAACGACTATCAAAGATCCACGAATGACAGCCGGGACCAACGGCTTAACGTGCCTTCCGAAGCACAGAAGAGTCTCGGTATGTAAAGATGGTCACCCATCCACGGACCAACCCCGGCATGCGCAGCTTAACCTGATGGATCGACCCCTGCGGATTTTATGATGTATAGAATGTATATTTTGAATTAAGAAGTTTATTGCCCCAACCCAATTCCAAAAGATCTAGCAAACCATAAAGCTTACTTCCACAAAGTTGCTAGTAGTAGCCGGTGGCCCAAGTTCGCGGTCACGTCGAAATCGTAACAGAGAACTTTGTCTCACCAACACGTGTAGCTGAAAACTTTCATTATGACGGGACACTGTTGACGTACAATATACGAACACTTTAGTGTTTTCGTATAAAACTTGTGCTAAGATCGGCTACAATGTTTGTGGGAGGAATGAGGACGAAGATTGTTCAGGATAAGGATGGAGATTCGTTTAGAGCAAACTACTTTTACTTAATTTACAACATTTTCGCAGCCAGTATCGTGTTTCTCAGTAACTTGGTTGTGGAAGTCAGATATGCTGTCGCTCCATGTATATGTATATACTGGTATTCAGCTACATCAGGTTAGACTGGAAGCCGACCCCAAAGTACCTAATTTGGAAAGGGCAGACGATGATTACACCTGCTAATGACACTTCAGCATTTTAAAGGACCATTAATTACCGGAAATTATCACAACGTTGTGATAATTTCCATTAAGAACCATTTTTGCTGTCAATGTGCGACAGTGAAAATTGATACGATGAGAGTACTCGCTCTGTTTTACCCGACTGCCCCGGAAGGAGGGTAATGTCTTTCGAGAGTATTATGTCATGTTTGTATGTATATTTCTTTGGCACGAACTGTAGTCTAAACGGCTCGATGGATTTTAAAATATGAGGTGCTGTTTCGTCTTAATTTTGGGAGTGACATAGTCTATATATAATATTTATTTATATAAATCTGCAAATACAAAAAAAAGGAGGGGATTTTTTTTTTAAATAGTTATAGAAAAAAAAAAAATGAAAAACAACAATCTTGTTAGTTATCTTTTCGCAGGGATCGCCTATGTACCTACACAAGACGACCATGTTTGCTACGTACTATGAAATAGTATTACTTGTACTTTATAACTTTCACTTTATTTATTTATTGCATGCATGTAATTGTGTAGCCTCTGTTGGACAGAGGCTACACAATTACATGCATGTTATCAAAAAAAGATATAAATGCAGGTGTGCGCTTCCAATTATAGGAGACTACATCATTCGCTTATAATCTAGGTACAATAAGTTTGACAAGGACGAAAACATTAAATGATAAATGATAAATGATTTATTTTCTGTAAGTAGGTTCATACAAACACTTTTACACGTCAATCATAATTATGTTTTAAAACTAGATGAGGTCGGCGTTTCCTATCTGACTACTCTGAGAAGAAAGGCCGAAACAAACTCAGAGGTCACAGTCTCTTTTAAAGTCCAGACATAATCTTGGTCAGATCATGTGAAGAATATGTAGATTCGTGTCTGAAATGGTCTTTTGAGGAAAGAACCACACAGATTGAGTGGACCTGTCCAGTCAGTGCACGCATTTGTCGGTAATCGTGCAGCTCAACTCAGAAGTCAAGGAGCTCAACGATTCGACGAACAATACCAAAGAAAGGACATTTGGGTAGGCCGCATATAGTACTCAAACTGCCAGACCATGGTTAAAACTAACTAAGAAAAGAAAAAGAAAAAATCAATGACCCACATAGATAATATATAAAATAAAAAAATACTTTACATAGTAAATATTCATGTCATTAAAATACACATTAGGAAAACAAAAATGAAAATGAAAAGCAGACAAATACTTTGTTCGATCGATCGATTGGTCGATCTATCAGTTTAAGCTACGCTTGCCGGTTGGTCCGTGGATGTGTGAATATCTTTACATACCGAGACTCCTCCGTGCCTCGGAAAGCACGTTAAGCCGTTGGTCCCGGCTGTCATTCGTGGATCTTTGACAGTCGTTACGAGTCGTCAGAAGCCGGAAAGTCTGACAAGCAGTCTTACCAAGGGGGATCGTATTACCCAGTTACTGGGTGGTGGAGGTCAGATAGGCAGTCGCTTCATGTAAAATACTGGTATCTATTCAGCTGCATCCGGTTAGACTGTAAGGCGACCCCAACAAATTTGGGAAAAGGCTAGGCAGATTGATTGAATAATCTATCCAAAAACAAAAATCTATTATACAATGTAACAGCGAATCAATTTTCACGCCTCGCCGTTTAGACCTAAGCCAAATATTTATTGATATCGGGATATCTTAAGACCTAAAGAGGTGCCATTAAGAATATGAATTAAAAATCTAAACTGTTAAAAAAGTTATGCAAAAATCCGCGTAATTTCGCGGGTATTCTGGTAGATATACATTTCATCCATTAACAGACTGTAATCACCTAGAAACTTACTGAAACCTAGCCAGTCATTTTAACCATATAGTCCTGCCTACTCAAGGCCGTCCTTCAGCTTCAGAAGCCGAGAACGCCTCAAGTGACATTCTAGCCGGTGATTGATGAACCGTCAAACAAAACCTAGTTCATGCCAAGATTACTAACTAGGTAACTGGCATTCACTCTGCCATTTTACCTTAAGGATTTGAATAATTACTTGATGCTTTAAGCTGTACAATCTATTTCAAATCTTATGTTTGAGGTTGGAAATCTACTATTATTACGCGAATGAATGTTGATATTTTGGGTGAGAGTAAACAGTTTACTTTCTTCTTTCTGTGGTCTTTCAATGACTAGAATATGATGATTTACTTCCGTCACCTCACACTTTCAGGTCCAGATGAAAACCAGCGTCAAACACTTATAGTTGTCTAGTATTTTTGCTGAACTGGGCCTTTTTGTGTATCGAATCTGTAAATCGTGGGTGGGTACATAATTCGTAAATCTCACAGCAGATTCGTTTATTCCAGCTAATCTTATCTTTTTCATATTCATGTGTTTCTGTGGGAATAAACTAACTTTTCTTTCCTTCTAGACTGGTGTGATTTAAGACAATAAACGCCACATACCTAACGGCTGTGACGGTGTCATAAAACGATCTCTAGGATAATACCAACTTACTTTCATATATAACGCTTATGTCATATGTTTATTTTGTGCAGAATAAACAATTTTTCTTTCTTTCTTTCTTCTTTCTCTTTCTTTCTTTTTGGCGCAGCCGTGAGACACACTCCCCTGCTAATTTCTTACATCGTACTTTACACTCTTTATTCGATTTTTTTGTTTTATCTTTTTGAATGCTGTATATTATATCGTGTGCCTTTTAGTCTGTGTTAAATAAATATACTTTCTTTCTTCACCAAGTTATTTCTACGATGTTCTGAAACTCGAGTCACCTAATTAAAAACTTATTAATTACCGACCATGAATAAAGAAGGTTCAATGAAAGCATCAGTTATTTACGCTTTTTTATTGAACTAGCTATGCAATACTTCCATAATCAGCACAAATCGGTCGAATTCACAGTTATACCGGGTTGACACGGTTCGATTTTGGTGGAACAACTTTTGTTGTTCAACAATTTTTTTTTTTAATTTTGAAATTCAAATTAATTGATATGTGTTCAGACGGTTCAAATCGCTTTGGACTTAGCCGTTGATCATATACAATCGAACCGTGTGAACTCGGTATTATATCCTACCATCCAATTCAATTAAAATCGATTCTCAAACACATTCGGTCTATTCATCAATCATAGAAAACTGTCTTAGCTAGCGTTTCCTTCTGGGAGCGTCTTCAATAAAAGCTATGTAGAAGTGCAGCCGACGTGCGGGGGCCACTCGAGTGCAAATAAGTCAATGAGAGCGCCGGAGGGCCCTTAACAGGTGTTCGATCATCGATTTCAGTTTGGTTAGGCGATTTTAGTGGTGGGCTAGTATCGATAAGAAGACTGGGTTGAAGATGACACGCTAAAACATTTTCGTAAACGATTAAGACTAATTTGTTTTATTTTGACAGTAAAAGAACATTCATTGCGCTATTTACGTTGTTGAGCAGATTTTCGAACTTATGAAGCAATGGATATGCAATCTGTTTTTAAACGATTCAGATTGTGATTGATCGTGTATTACGTAATTAGGGTGACGGTCGGAATTGGCTTCTACACCACGGAGTCGTTTTCATCGTGGGGAAATATTTGTACAGACTTTTCTTGCATGCGGTAATCATCATTTCCTCTGCCCTGGGGCGGGCGGTTTGTCAGACTCGAAAGGTAGGGTTTCCTAAGACTGCGGTGGCCACCACATAGCGTCAGAAACTTGCCGTCGAACAACGTCACTGTAACGTTATATATGAAAGTAAGTTGGTATTATCCTAGAGATCGTTTTATGACACCGTCACAGCCGTTAGGTATGTGGCGTTTATTGTCTTAAATCACACCAGTCTAGAAGGAAAGAAAAGTTAGTTTATTCCCACAGAAACACATGAATATGAAAAAGATAAGATTAGCTGGAATAAACGAATCTGCTGTGAGATTTACGAATTATGTACCCACCCACGATTTACAGATTCGATACACAAAAACATTATTCTCCTTCTGGCCTATTGGATATAAAAAGTCCACTAGCTGTGCGTATATATCCTTTCACAAGTGAACCATTTAATTTTCCCAGTTCTGGCATCAGATTATAACAATCTTAAAGATATCTCAAACCGTACCTTTTCGGGTAAAGTCCGCCTCAAAAAATCTTTTAAAGAAAGAAAACTTTAGTATCTTTTCGCTTATGTCATTGCGAAACTTGTGATCTGTGAAGATAAAAAGATAATTAGTTTTACCTATAACTTTTATTTTGACGGTGCCTTCTGCTTTATCTTTATTAAATGGTAAAATGTAGCTCCTTGACTTGAATTATATTCACTTTTAATTCATTTTCTCAGACTTCCGACTAGAATCCCCCTTGCTGTTCTTCGTGATAGTAAGTGCCAACAACAAAATATTACGTCGGTATACAAACAACCCTATGTTTTATGCAAATAATACTTACCTACTTACAATTTTCTTGTACCTTAAACCCAATTGATACAATGCCATAATTATATATGATTTATACCTTAATTTCATCGATAAAATGCACGTGTCACATCCCATCCCTAGCACTCGAAGCGAAGACGCCACCGTCAGCCTCCCGATGTCGATGGTCTCGTACCGAAGATTAAAACAGATCCTATTATTGTGGAGATTGCAACATCAGGCTACAGCGAATTGCATATTATTTTTAGGGTTCCAGACATCTTTATGATTTTTTTCCGAAGTAAGAACGTTTCAAGTTCCTTCATGACACATAATAGATATCTAAGGTCATCGGAAAACTTAAGACTAGAGATGCCGATGCATTCCACCAGCTTTTATGATAAATCTTTTAAGTTCAAGCAGTACGGTTATGGAATGCCTTATCCGTGTCGATAAGGCGTGCCAAATCTTTGTCCATATTTAAAATTATGTTAAAAAAACACTATCTCTCTCCTTAAACGTGATTGTTATGTTCTTTGCATTTGTTTTGGGATTATTATTGTATACGGGTCTCAAACGTAGTGGTCCAAAGGCAAATGGTTTAAGCGAAGGGGTCCACCTATTACACTTTTAGTTCAAATCTGGCCAGATTCAGATTTGAACTCGTTCCGTCGAAAATTATGTTCACAGGGTCGAAAAATCCAAATAGAAGTGTAAATTTCTTGAAAATAATAATAGCGAAATTTTCTGAACTGTTCAGAATATCCCAGTTTTTTAAAATTTTAATGATAGGTGGACCCCTTCGCTTTACTTCATGCATTTGGACCACTACGTTTGAGACACCCTGTATGTAAATAGTACATCATAGACTACCCGCAGTATTGTCTCTCCTGTCTCACTTAATCCATACAAAGGTGGTCTTTAAATAGGTAGGTACCTAAGCTTTTTTTATTAAACAAACAGCCTTCTCAAGAAAAATTCCATTCAATCTTCAGGCAGTTACTGAATACTCCACCCAGACTATTTCTATTCCCGCGATGAATATAAACAAAATCATACAACAATATTCACCATACGTTATCCAGGATTTACATAAAATACACGTACAGAACCCACTTCTGTATTTACAATTCAGTAGACTCGCAAATCTTAAGATTTCCTCCGGCTTTTTTGTCTACCTATATTCATCTCGAATCTTCCATTGCATTGGCGAGCGATTCCAGATTTATTTGCAAAAACGAAAATGATTTTATATTTTCATTTTCCTACTTCATTACTTTGATTTGGAATTGCTAGTGGAATATTTGAACGGTTTATAGAATTTTCTTTTATATTTGTGCCTACGCTTTTGATTTGATGGAGTTACGGGTCAGATCTTTATGTAACTGATGTAAGTGTATATAATATGGTACTCGCGAAATGAACTTAGATGTGGGGCCATAAATGTCAGTAGCAATAAGAATGTGCAACGGCTTAGGGTCAGCGTCAGCGCACACCGAACTGCAAAATTCTCACGTTTGGTCTTGACGTGTATTTAATTTTGCAATCTATGGAATTGTCATACGATTCATTTTTCAGTTGTCTTAGAAAATGCTCGGCTCTGCTCTGCTCTTGGTGTGTGCTGACCCTTAAGTCTTATCGATAGTTTGCTACCTGCTCCATAAGCTCCATAACTGCGAGAGAGACAGACTAATAACAATGATTTATGGCCTGACGGCTCAGTTCTTAACGCAGCGACTATAGTACACACTCACACTCACTCACATGGCTACTAAACATTTAACTTTTTTTTAATGTCGTGTGTTTCACGTACTATTGCCAAATAAATGTTAGGTAGGTACCTATTCTTCTTTCTTTATGATTATTTTCAGCACACAACTAATACATTATCCATTAGTTTATTTACGTACTGTTTTCATTGTCTCACATAAACCCCTTTGAGTTTCATTTCATACCGTAAATAATAATGTACTTACATAGAAATCCCTGAAACAGGATCACGTTATTATGCATCGCCATCAAATCGGTGATTTTCGATGGGCATCGATGCTGCTAATCAATTGCTACATAGGTTCGAAAAAACAACGTTAATAACGCAATTAATGTTCTTGAACTTTCAAAAATGAAACAGATTAGTCCTAATCGTTTACGAAAATGTGTTACGCAATTAGATAGCAGGATCTAGGCCGTTCACTACGTCTCGCAAATGGATTTTAGTTAATCGCAGTACCTACATTTTAGCTCTATCATTGTGTATCAATGTCGACACGAAACATTGATGTGTGAAAATCCGTTCGGTAGTTTTTGAGTTTTTCGCGTTCAGGCAGAGGCAGACCGACAGACGTCTTTATCCCTCCACTACACTGCCAATATTCATTTCTATTCTGTGCGTAATCACTTTTGAAGCTTAAGGCATAGGTACTTAAACCGAGTAAAATAATTAACTACCCAGCATCCTCACAACATTTTTTAAAGTAGTTTTTAAAGTTAGCTGCCTGTAAACCAAATAGCTTTGTTGACTGTACATCTTGAGGCTGACTGTATAAGTATTACTATATTACCCTATAATAGATAATATTGTAGACACAAGATATTTCTACTTCAAACTCCTTAGTGACTGACATAAATATTGAACGAGTAATATTTCTGTGGGTTTGATTACCGTCCTGGGCCTTTGTCTTAATCAAGTCCTACGAGGAAATCAACATGAAACAAATAAACTTAGCATGGTATGCCCTGGATGGTGCGGCTTGCGAGCTAGAACAAATACAGGCGCCGCTGTACAGCCTCGTAATTAATTCATATCAAACTTGAACCAAGTCGCTGCCCAAGAGACTGGAAACTCTTAATTGTACTTCACAAACAAACGTTTATTCTCGCTTCGTTTAAATTATAATGCAGATACAAATTCTTGTATTATTTTCGTAAGTTTTAGAGATTTGAATTTTAATCCTTTAACGTTGGTGATGCATAGTTCCCTAGATAGATGGTTATGTCAATGGCCAGAAGTCCGTTTATAAGTGTAAATAAAGTTGTGCGGTAAACCAAAAAAGTATGCACTTCGGTAATCTTCGTGTTTCCGAATTAGCTCGAATGTTGAGCCACAGAGTAGGTAATCTCCCACAGAGGCAATGCTTTTCTAAAGTCACCGACACATTACTGTGTCGTGTTGAATCGTGACGCGGGATACACCGATCAGACGAATCTGATCGGGTCTACGTCAAATTACGAGTTTTGATTGGCTAACACTGCGTCGGAAGGGGTCACGACACGCCACAACACAGGAATATAAATCCGGATTAAGTTTCGTAGGTACTACCGCAGTTTGTAGAACTGCACCTTATGATTGCGCGCTTGTATGAAGTTTTCTCTCTGTCGGTTTATCCGGGCTCAGATCTTTATTTACACTGAAAAGTGTTTTTTTTTTTGTGCTGCCTATAGTTGATAAGACCATACATCCTTCCTTTCAGAAAGTTAGGTATACCTTCGATTTTGTGTTCTTTGTGGTAACCTTCATTTATAAAGCTGTTGAGGAATGTTTTTTTTGAGCATTGCTTTTTAATAATTATTATTATATGTATAAGTAGGTGTCATCATTCTCTTGCCCTTATCCACAGATGAATACAAATGGTTCACTCGGCATTTTAGGTATGAAGCTACAGGTACGCGACGGGCCCGTCTTGTCGGGCCAATTCAGTGAGCGTAACGTGGTCAGAAGATATAAGTTACGCGATAGAGAGACAACTTCTATGTGAATATAACTGTAAGTAATTAGCGCAGTGCTGAATTGCACTTTATTGTGTCGTATTTAGAGTCGGTTTTATTTTAAATGATTTTGCGGAGTGAACCATCTGTGAATTCATCTGTGCCTTATCCCAATTATTTGGGGTCGGCGTAACATTTGTCTTCTTCCATATACTTCTCTATAAGGGACTACTCACACTTATTCTGCTCTATTCAGCGTTTGCCCATAGAAACCAACGATTTTACGTACGCGTCCTTTCAGCTATCCGCAGCTGAAAGGGCCCGTACGCGTCTCATACAAAATCTTTGTTTTCCATGGGCAAACGCTGAATAGAGCTGAATAAGTGTGATTAGTCCCTTAGCCTTCATCTCAGTAGTCACGAAAGGAGTATCTACAAATAAAACAAATACATATTTTTTTACCATTTATTGTACATTGTTTTTGTAACACGATACATAATAAGCATTCCCTATAACAGCACGCATAGACACTTGCGTGCAAAGAAACAGACGCATTTATTTACAAAAATAATCTGATGAAAATGAATTTATCACAAAGATTGTATAATTATAAAAGAATACTGTTCATTTAAATCATTTTTATTAGATGATAATGTAATTCTATCTAATTCTTCTGTACGTGCGTTTCACAGACCTCCTAAACGGCTGGACTTTGATGACATTTTTTATGTGTTGATGGTTGGTTTAGATTCACAATTAGACCCGGTAGGTGGCGCTGCGATCGAGTTCGAGAAACAGGACGTCTGTTCGGTCAGGTAGTATATATATATATGAAATCGATAAACTCACTTACTGAAGCAATTTTCCCGTTCGTTGAGATGGAATTATAATTTGGGTGCTATTATGAAGAAAAAGTCGTATAACGGTAAAAAGTCGTGTTTCTTTGCACACAAGCTTACATGAACAATTTCGAAACATTGTATCAGCTTAAGAAATATTAACTATGAATTCAAATTTCTGCCTTTCATTCATAAATTCTAATATTAGGGATCATACACAAAATATGTGTGGGTATATTATTGGTCATTTGGTTCATCTATCAAAAAAGGATTTTATACTCATAGGTACCCAAAAGAACTATGTATACTAACACCTATTGGAAATTGGTAAATTAAAAATAGTGTCATGAAATTGGGAGAGGTATTTGAAAAGTAGGTTGTATGTAATATCATAACTTATTTAAGAATATTATTGTAACTTTTTAAGATTTTTCAAGACTATATTTTCATTTTACGCAAGCGTGGTGATGGATACTGATTCCTGCTCTATATGAGAAGCTTATACTCTGATGTTGCAGTTACAGCTATCTAATTGCATAACACATTTTAGTAAACGATTAAGATTAATCTGTTTCATTTTGACAGTTCAACAACATTCATTGCGTTATTTGCGTTGTTGAGCATATTTATTTTTTGAACTTACGACGAACGACTAGCAATCTGTCTTTGAGTTTGTTTCGGCTTTTCTTCTCAGAGTAGGTAGTTAGATAGGAAACGCCGACCTCATCTAGTTCTTAAAATATTATTGACGTGTAAAGTGTTTGAACAAACCTATTTAAACAATAAAATCATTTCGTTTCAAAACGATTCAGATTATGATTGATCGTGTATTACGCATTTAGTGTGCTGGCCGATATTATCACCAACATTTACTTATAAATGGGGAAGATTTTTCAGTGTTTTTTCTTAACTATCTCGATATTTAAGAAGAGCCGTCTACGTAACATAATTTATATATGATCCCTCAATCTAATTCTAATATTTAATACTATTGATTACCTAATATTACATAACTTCATATTATAGTGATATTCTAAATGTAGAATATATATTATTATATTATTTACTAAATATACATATAATGTTGGAACAAAGCATTTAATGTCGAGGAATGGTTAAGTTAATCTTTTGCGTACTGATTTTTTTAAATTAAAATGTTGTACGAATTCATTTAAATTAGGCATATTATTAATATGTAGTTTCTTGCTACCATTTTATTCAAAGGAAAAAACAGTTAGTAAATAGACATTTTTTTTTATTTTTTTTTAAATGGGTTTCACTATGAACTAGCTGCGACTCAATTTCAACAATCCCCATTTTAATACGGACATAGTTTCTTTTATTACAAGTTGTGTGTCTGATGGGATTATTTCCCATTGGCAAAAATGATGAATTTCTATACAAGATTTCATCCCCTATATGCATTTTGAAATATCTTTCCTTGGTGCTCATCTCCGCTACATAAGGAACTCTTGTGCATAATGTCATGCTTCCAGACCCACTAGTTTAACATGTGCCATTATCTATCAGAGATTAAATTTAAGATTTTTATTAAACAATGGAATCTACCCGTTATTTTAGCAGACAAGTCGTCAGCACGCAAAAGTTTCGTTGGAAGGGGCGAATATTACAAGCGAAATAGTGATACACGAATGAGATTCGATAATTATATTGTACAAACATAAAAATATATATAAAAAATGCAGAATATTTGAGACGTAACAGTTGAATAATGTCATATAGTTCGATTATTAATTTTATTTATGTTATAAATATAAGAAATATTAGACAAGAGGGTGATTATTGCTTGTTAATGAACTACTCTGTAACAGACCTTAGTTTTTTTTTAATTTTTACATAGTTTATAATCTTAGTGCGGATTCGTTCCCTCTGTCTAACATTTCTATAAAATAACAAGAAAATGAATTTTAAATGACGTGATAAAATTATCTTTTCAATAATTCATAATTCTCATAATATTATATAAAATATTGCAATGACTTAAAACCTCGTATTGTATATGTAAGCATACATAACTGAGCATAAAATATTCTATACTTAGTTGAAAAATAAAAAAATAGAACTCATTGAAAGAATCTCTGGAGTGATGTGAAATTATATACAAAATATATTATGTAACACGCCATTACTATGTCCGTTGAACCACTAGCTCGTGCATTTCCTGTAAATATAAATATATAATTCAATAAATTATAAATTCAAGCGAAAGATTCAAGAGTTAAGAAGTCAATTAATCCGTATAGCATAATTTGCCTGTAATGTTCAAATTGCTGTGATACAGCAGGCCTCCTCTATTCGAGAGGGAGTAGGCTGTAATTTACCACACGGACTCAGTGTGGTTTGGTAGATATCACATGTCTTCGAATTTTTGGTTCTAGGACATGCCGGTTTCCTCACGGTGTTTTCTTTTCGTACTCATTCTGCCTAGCCTTTTCCCAATCATGTTGGATCTAACCGGATGAAGCTGAATACCAGTATTTCACATGGAGCGACTGCCTATCTGATCTCCACAACCCAGTAACTGGGTAATACGATACCCCTTGGTAAGACTGGTTGTCAGACTTTCGGGCTTCTGACGACTCATAACGACTGTCAAAGATCCACGAATGACAGCCGGGACCAACGGCTTAACGTGTTTTCCGAAGCACGGAGTAGTCTCGGTATGTAAAGATGGTCACCCATCTACGGACTAACCCCGGCAAGCGCAGCTTCCACACAGCTAACAGCGCAGTTTTCTTTTCGTACTCTAAGTAATATTTATGAAAATATTATGTTGGTACTCACATTGTAGCCAGTATTCGTTTAGCATCTCGTCTCGTACAGTCCTGAGCGTCCGATGTAGCGCACCCATTTGATGACGTCGTGGTCTGAGTAGTTCAGCTTAGGCTCAAACACTTTCAGGTAGCGAACCTATGAGAGACACATGAATTCACATATTTGATATATTATGTCAGTCAAAAAATGGCTGTAGGGTATTGGTAGAAAGCGCACCTTTCTACCAATACCCTACAGCCATTTTTTGTCAAGCAAAAGGTCGCGAGTTCGAGTTTCTACCTATTTACATTACGATAGTTTCAAGGTCAAAGCATTTATGGCAACTAAACCATTGACGGGCACTTCTGCATTTTCAAGGACTCGGCGATTTAGGGACTACTCATCCTTAGTCAGCTCTATTAAGCGTTTGCCCATAGAAAACGCGCGAAACGCGTACGTGTCCTTTTAGCTATCCGCAGCTGAAAAGACGCGTACGCGTCTCATACAAAATCGTAGTTTTCTATGGGCAAACGCTGAATAGAGCTGAATAAGTGTGAGTAGTCCCTTAGGCAGACAGTTGAAGCTTGTTGACCAGCGGGGTAATTGCGTAACACATAAAATTACAATCGATCGCAATGCCATTCATTTGTACAGTTTAGCTACGTTCATTGCGTTATTTACGTTGCTGAGCAGACGAATTTTTCAAACCTGTGAAGTGAAACATAAAAACAAACATAACATCACGCCTGTATTCCCCGAAGAGTTGGGCAGAGGTGTACCTATAGTACACCCACATTTCGCTAGTCATGTTTAAGTCCCATGTAATAGGATGCGACCATATTGCCATCAACCGGGCACAAATCCAGACTCCGGGCTGCTACTGAGCAATTCCAGATGAAAAAACCCAATAACTGTGCCCGACCCGGGAATTGAACCCAGGACCTCAAGCTCAGCAGTAGCGCTTGCCTTATCATAACCTATCTGTGAAGTAATGGAAGTCGAAATGAAAGGCATTGCAATCGAGTGCCATTTTATGTGTGTTACGCAACTACCCCGCAGGATACAACAAAACTATATGCTTCTAGATGTAAGTTCCAGTTGAAAATGGAAGATCCAGTGTTTGAGCACACGAGCTTTCAGCCTTTGGTAACCTGCTACTGATAATTTACTCATTTTAATTGCAAGACTTTAAAAATCTCTTTTCAGTTAATTCCTTTTTTTTCAAAATTCGTTATAGGTCTGACCTTAAAGCCTGACGGTGCGAAGGGCACCTCGAATCCCATGGAAATGGGCGGCCTGGTCCACTTCTTCTTGGTGTCAGTCTCCAGCAGCTCGATCTCAGCAGACAGTTGTGTTTCCTTCATGCCTGCCATGCGCTTGATCCTGAGAAGAAAGACGATATAATGAGATTATTTCATATTTATTTACCCATAACATTCGGCAGTTTATGACGTAGGATGATTTGATAATTCGAATTTTCGCGGGGATATTGCTAAAACACGGATAATTAGACAATGGTGAAAACATTTCTCAATCTTACTGGAAAAAGATAGGGTTTTTGGAAAAACACGAGTCGCTCTAGTAATATTGCGAAACGAAACGTTAGCTATTATGAAATAAGAACACCGTTGCAGTTGTGTGTTGCTGACTTCCGTAAGTCGATCGGCAAAGGACGCGTAATAAAACTTCTATGAAGATTTAACATCTTCTTATCACGTTCTTAAGTGGTGAATCGCCGCCGTGTGAGTCCATTCTTAAATTCTATGTAATAGCCGGGTTGGCTGTACGTACCTTCGAGCAACGCGGACTTCCGTGCCGGAAAGGCGTAGCCTTAGTGATTTATTAGTATTCAGATAGTTCTGGCGTTTTTTGTGGGCGGAAAAGTGCAGTTCCGCAAACTTACATACAAAAACAAAACAAAACTGTAACGACGACATTTACACATAAAAAAATTATTTCTGCTCTGTTTGGTTGGTGGTAGGGCTTGTTTTAAGTCCGCCTGGCTAGCTACCAACATCTCATCTAAGTCTGTTGCCATAACAACAATGTTAGCAGCATTGTTGTGTTCCGGCAGTTAGAGGAAGATAGCCAGTTCCTCTGTGGTTGAGGATCCGGGTGAAGCTCGCTTCCACCTTCGGCCTGATCATCACTTACCATCAGGTGAGATACAGGCCAAGCACTTCCCAATAGTGGTAAAAATAAAAAATAAATTAAACAATACACAAACAATTTGTGTACAGATGAGTCACAAGTCGCACTCGCACTCGGAACGCGTATGCCCACGGGGGCTTGTACTTTGACAGAGGGGAACGTTGCGTATGGCTACTCCCTTCCGGCACGGAAGCCCGCGTTGCTCGACGTCCTCGAGTATCATCACTTATAGAAGCTATACACTAAGAACTATTATCCAAGAAAACTACTTACTTCCAAACAATAGCATTCTCCGAAGCCTTATACTTGGCTTTTCCCTTCAAACAGATGAGCTGTACTCCGCTGGTATTCAGCGGTGTTGGGATCTTGACTTCGATCTTCTGGCCAAGCAGCGAGGGCTTGAAGTTACTCTTCAGCACTACTTTGACCTCCATCTTGGTGCGGCCCACTTCACGGACTAGAGGAATCACACGGAATGGTAGGGAAATATCCTTTGTGGTGCGGTATCTGCAAATAAATTATAAGATTAGTTTTGTTGAACATAGTTATCTACTTGTTTCTGTTTTAGGTTTCACTCGCGTATTTATTACAGATTTTCTCAACTATGTGTAATTAAAATAAAAACTCAAATATTTTACTCCATTCGAAATCGAAACTAGTCCGGCTAACCTGAAATGCGTTTGTTTGTTTGTTTCTTACACTTTCACGCTAAAATGGCTGAACAGATTTGGATGGAATTTGGCACATGGGTAGACCATGACCTGGAGAAGGACATAGGCTACGTTTTGTTTTTATAAAATCAAAATGGCGGATATATGAAGTCAAAAAAAAAATACTACCATGACTGACCATGTGAGGTATCAAAATAAAGAGCGGCACGATTCCAAAAATATTAAACCCCTATATCAATACCATAGAAACAAATTCCAATTTTTTTATCTCCAAAATTAATAATCATTTTTATACAATACAATCGGACAGTTAATGTTTCATCCTTACCTCATAAGTTCGAATTCTCCATCGGGCGGTATGAAGGAGATGGAGTGCTCCGTCTCGAACTTGCTGAGCTTCACACACTGGTGGAACTGACAGTCGTCGATAACTACAACCGGCTTGCCCGAGCGCGCCGGGTCGCTGTCCGTGTTCCCCGAGATACCTCCTGATCAATAATAATATCATACAATTAATTAAATAATTTAACAATACATTCTAAGTTCCTCATGAAAATGCTATCCATAAAAAAACACTACAAAGTGAAAAATAAAAATAATTTCCTAAAAAAAGAAAATGTGGAAATTTTTGTTAATAAGAATTTTATTTTTCACTTTTTAGGTGTGTTATTTCCCCAAACAAATTATTTTACCACTACTTGCTATGTACATAACAGTGACCGAAAGTTATAACATCACAAAATGGCTTAAATGCGTGTTATTGAAGCTAACTTAAAAACTTTTCAAGCAAAGTGAATAAAATGTATAAATGGCCACCGCGCGGGCTTTCTCTACCAAATGAAAAAGAATGACGTAAATCGGCCCAGTGATCACGGAGAAACCAGTGTAAATAAATGAAAATAAAAATATACTTGCCGAATGAATAACCTCCTCCTTTTTCTGAAGTTGGTTAAAAAATACAAACTTTAATTTTATATTATTATTATTTAATCATGTGAAAATTTTGAAAGCACTTGGATCCATTTATTATAATGCATTAATGACTTACTTCATAAACATATTGAAAATTAAGTTAAAGTTAAATAAGTTATCGTGACAGGGAATGATTCAAAATATACATACACTTCTTGAAGAGAGAAAAGAGAAAAAAATAAAATGGACAAAGCATGTCATTGTAGTCTATCAAATTACAAAATATATTGCTTAGATTAATTTATTGTAATAGAAATTTGTTTAATCTGTGGCTTTTTTCTGTATTTACAGTTTTTTTCTGTAGCAAAATAGTCTAGAAGAGAACATTATTATCCATTAGTAAAGAGAACTAAACACTCACCGTTTCCCTTCCCCTTAGCTTCCATGACAATTTTATCATTGATACCAAACTTGCATTCTGGCATGCCAGAGAGGTAGGACTTCATCACCACCTTGCCTGCAACGTGGGCTGACAGCACCTGACCTGGGTAACAGGAGAAAAACACCATTACTATCACCTCTTGTATATAATAAAATTCTAAGAAAATCATTTGTTTACAATATTTCAAATATTTGAGCATAGAAATTGCATTCCAGGAACATTGTCTTCACATATAATTATGATATAATTAATGTATACAAAATATTGTAAAAAATAAATTAAAAAGTAACTATGGAGTTTCTTGCCCACTCTTCTCACCTTTTGGAAGAGGCAACTAGAATCAATACAATTTTTATTTTTTGTAAACTTATTTAAATTGAATATCATCTTGATATCTCCAATACAATATTACAGACAGAAATATGTGGCTAGGTACTATTCGATTCAAACTTAATGGCAGCTCGGAAGTTAGCTTCTCAGTGCGCAGTACTCTACTCCTCACCCCCGCTGACACATGAAATTGCTACTGCGCAGCGACTCGCCTCATGTTCCGAGCCGCCATTAAGTTTGAATGGCACTGTAGTTTACTTCTTCCTCAGTCTAAAAACTAGGAATTGGTGAAGAGTGAGCGTTTTTCGAAAGCTGCATTTATGATGTGCAGAATACACACCATATAAAAACCAAAACCCAGATTGTTTCGGTTATAAACTGAACAAAAGTAAGTCAATGTATGGGCAAATTGTTGATTACAAATCTACCTTCTATAATACTTATTCATGTTTTTTTTTAAATCTTCATCAAAATCATGCATGACAACAGCAATATCTTTAATCAATTGCTTACCTTGTGGTGACATTAACAGGTTAACATACTCCAGTACATCTAGGAACAGCTCATTGCGCCTGTATTTAATGCCCTCGCGACGCCAACCAATCTGGCCTGTCACCTGCACAAGACGAAATTGATATTGTATTGGTAAATTGAAAAAAAAAAACAAAAAAATATATAACTATCTTTGGTATCTATGTTACAAATTTAAAACAATTTTTTTTATAATTTGAATGCCAGATAACTTAATCTAAAAATAGTAAAATATTTTTTTTCAAGTTAATTTTTTTCCAGACTTCAGATGATAGTTCAATGAAAAATTTAACATTTCTCTCATTATTTTATCTACTTACTTTGTTATTTTTGTTTGTTACATAATATTTTGTTTATCAGTTTATAAAAAAAATATTAGGTTTCATATAAAAAAACAACCTGTGAAGTGATTTGAGCTTGTTCCTCTTTGGAGGCCGACTTAATGCCTTGCTGGGTAATGAAAGTCTTTAGAACACCAGTGTCTGAGTTTTGAGGGTAGCCGAAGTCCAGGATTTCTGTAAATATTTGAAGTAATAAGTCTACACTTTCTTTTCTGTCATGTCAATGGTATTCAGAAATAAAGAAATATTAAGTAATATCAACAACTATAACATTGCCTTCTAATTTGAGATTTCTATGACTTAATAAGTCTTAAAATATGTGATCTTATTGTGTAATGGTGAGCATTATAATCAGCCTTTGAACAAAGGAACACGGTCTATGTCATGTAAAACCATGTTGTAGAGCATTTGCTATGTTTAAGTGTATTGATAAGAGATGAATAGCAAATGTTCTACAAAATGGTACTATGTATGCAAGCTAGGCTTACATAGTATAAATATGGAGAGTACAGAGACCCCAAGGAATTGTTGCGGTGCTATCAGTTGCGGGTGCCATGTCGACACAAGTGGTCGCCGACTTTTTTTAAAAATGGAGCCAAGGTAATTATTTCTACAATTAGGCCTAGTTTCCATAATTATATTGTGCTGCTTATCACATAGCCATCTGCCTATGGGATAAGGGCAAGAGAATGATGATGGGATGGCTACATTAATTGATTACCTCTTTTCTAAGGTACTTGTAGGTATGCATGGTATCAGTAATTTATAACACACCATAAAAAGAACAGTAAAGCTCTTCACTGACCGTCAAGTAATTCGTAGATAAGAACAAAGTTGTTCTTGATGTTCTCCTCGGAGATTTTGCCGAAGTAAGACTGCATCACATCAATGATCTTGAGCAGAAACTCAAACACCATCGCTGCATTCACATTCTGCTTGGTCACAGCTGCCAGCCAGATGTTGGCCCGCTGTTGAATAAATGATTCTGTAATATCAGATAGCAGGTAGCCTGCAGTGCCTGATAGACCGTTAGAATTATCTGAACAGGACAAAATAAATTGGGAAAATACATTTTTAGTAAGGGAATCATGTTTTTTATATTATTTTTAGAGATAATGTGTCTAAAAACGCCCCCTTTTCTAAGCATTTCTTATTGTGAGCTATGAAATCTTATATATATCATTCCAGTTGTTTCTTGTCATAGCTACATGGTTTTTATGTAATTGTAGTATTTTTGTACATATAAAAATCTGACTTACCAAAAGTGCATTTCTATCTTATACTCTATGGACAGACCATGCTAACTTGCATTACATACCTTGATGTGAAAGAAGGAAGTTCTAGCGATGTTGGTGACGGGCGAGCGCACTTGCTGCCTCGCATGAATTACATTCACTCGAAACGCGTCCACGGCATTCCGCCCTATATCGTCGCGGTACACCCGCGAGATCAGGACTTCTCCCTTGTGGTTGTACACGAACAGGCCTCCAATCATCTTGATTTAGACCTGAAAACATGCACAGACTCTTTTTAGATCCCGGTACACTTCTTCACATCAATATTCATATCACTCGCCGAATAGCAACGTAATGATTTTTCGATCTTGGGGTTGGTGATCTGCCAAAATCTACCCGCAAATCATAGTTCATAATACACGTCAAATCTCAACCGTGCAAAGGCTGAGATAGTACTCGAAGAAATTGGGCTGATTATGAATCAATAGGACAGGATACGGCCAATAAAACACCAGATTTGATACCGATTACAGGGAAATACAAACGCCAATTGAACTCACCTACGGTACTGCAGATAGTAACATTAGTTTTGTAAATTATTTTAGTATACTCGAACTAACGTAAAATGCTAAATTATCTCATTTTGACTAAAATTCGCTACAATAGTAGAGTGACGATACCCGCCCCCAAAATGAAACGTCAATAGAATACTGCCACAGACTAACAATTCTGCAAATCTGCACAGATCATTTATGTTTTTATTTCCACAGCAACGCGAGCGGCAGCGATAGTGATGTACCATTTTAGTATTTATAAAACCGGTATTCCTATAGAGTAACAACTAAAGCGCTCGGTAAATAGACTGGTCACTATCTATAGAGGTTAGTGCTTTTCCAAGCTTGGTGAAGGTGATCATGGTAAAAATCACGAACGTTTTTACTAGCGGCGAACTTCGGTCTCTCAAACAGAGGCTCTGAAGTTCTATTTTGAATTAATTATTTCGACTTGGACCATTATTTTATCCTGTCTAAGCTTTTGGATCATCTATAACTCTCGTCTATATGTATAGATATTTTTTCTAGTTTTTTATCAAATATTAACTTCAACAGCTCCCAGCTATAGAGTCAAAGCTACCACTGAAGTCCAGCGGATATTTTTTTAATCCAATGGCGTATACACTAGCACCGCTTCTATGGGACTTGAGTTGTGGCGCGGACTCTAAGTCGAAATTTGACAGCAAGTTGTTATTGTCATCCAATGATATTCTAATAAACAGATATGTTATACACGTACAAAACAACAGAAAAAAGTGTTCCCCGCCGAGCGGCACACTCGTAAGCGTGTGTGGCTCAGACTAAAAGCAATATTTCCCAATTGGGTACTTTTCTAGTCTTCACTTTTTGCGCGCTCATAACATATCTGTTTACTAAAACATCATTGTTGTCATCGGACCCCATGCCCGGCAAAGGGTTAAAGGTATATTATAGTTTTTTTTTTTACAGTGAAACCCCCGTGTAAGATCCCGAAAACACTGCAACAGATTTCTGCGCGAGAGATAGAGTTATATCTTAACGCGTTCTACTTGAATTTGACGTGCCAGGTAGGTACTTTTTAATATTATTTGCCCAATTATTGATGAGGCCCTTATTACCCTAACTGCCCATATTACCCCCCAGAACCATTTTTCGATGCGTGGAGTAGAGCTTTTGTTTCCTACGACATGACAGCGGTGTCTGCCACCTATAGGGTTACGGGACCACCCAGAAGTGGCGTGATAGAGACGCGTCTTCTTCACATCTTTTTTTTCAAGATTAATAAAAGAAAAAAACTATACAACGTTAATCAGCATAGCTAATCACAACCATTCGACAAGCTGCGTGCCAAAAAAGATACATTTTTAGGGTTCCGTACCTCAAAAGGAAAAACAGAACCATTTATGCATTCTTCGTTTAACATTGATTGATGTTCGATTCCGCACGGAAGCATATCGAATGGTTGTGAATAGCTATGAAGCTTTATATTTCATATATTGCAATAAAAGACATTCTAGTTTCATTTGATGCAAAATCCAGGCCCATTTGGGGGCTGAGCGTGTATGTCGCGACGATTCATGCGACACACATGTTCTTCGAGTCGGCAGCTGGCTTCATGTTTTCGGTCGCTATAGGACTGATACCTCTGCATATGCGGGTCCAACCTCATAACATTGGTGTAACCGCTCCATAGTGTTTCAGCTACTGCGCTAGCACGAGGCCATACCCTGATAATATTAAAATATTTTAGTAATTTGCATTAAAGCCTCATCTTCGAACGTATGATGGTACCGCGATCCTTGCAAGAACAGCCTACCTGCTTATCATATTATTGTCGTCGACGACTTCGCCCCACATGCAAGCTTCGCCTCCCAGAATGTCGCTCTCTTTTGGTTCAGGGACAAATCCTTTGACTATTTCTCGCGGATCGACTTCGTAGTATTTATACCAGTCTCCACCTCCAGCGATATGATCTAAGTACCACGAAGAAGAGTAAATGACTTTGTGACCGGCAACCAGGATCTGTAAAGCGATTTTCAAAACTGTAGTTCAAGTCTGTGACTGGCTCATTGGTTGCTACTGCTGCGCATAAGGTCCTGGGTTCAATTCCCCCAGGTCGGGAAAAGTCATATTGGGTTTTTCTATCTGGATTTTTTTAGTAGCAGCCGCAGGCCGGATTCTGCCCTCTAATACAAGGGATTTAACTGTTTTTTACCGGACTACGGCGAAGCAAAAAGGAGGGTTATTCTGTTCTGTGGATTTAAACATAACTGTGAAATGTGGGTGTACTGTAGGTACACCTCTGCCCAACCATTCGGGGAAACAAGGCGTGATGTTATGTAGTTCAAGTCAGAATCATCACGATGGTTGATCTACTTACTAATATTTGAATTGGATTGGAATATTTGACAATGAATTTAACTCACATCCCGCATTTCCCTGGCTTCTATATGTTTCCACACTTGCACGATAGTACCGCTTGGCAGAGATACACCCTCATCAAAGACTTCCTGTAATTAAATAAAATGGATCAAACAAAAAGCTGGAAATAGAAGCGAAAATAAAATAACCATTACAATTTTTTTTCGTTAATATCGTAAAGTACATAGAACGTTTTCTCCATGTCTATCTTACTCGGTAATTGTCCAGGAAATCCCAAAAACACTAACAAGATGACATACGTGACGTTATTAAAGAATAGGCGGCGTTATAATAGGGTTGGATAGGCAGTTACGGAGATAAGTAATCAAGAACACAATAGTAAGTTATGCAACACTTACTTGCCAAACGATAGCTTTCGACCTGTCACCTAACAGTGGTATAACTTTGCTCATAAACAGTGAGTGTAGCTCGCTAGTGTGGGTCATATTATGGTCCGCCATAAATTTAGTAATCATCGCATTTGAGCTCCTGAAAAGATTACATATTTTCTAAGTGGCTACTTACGCTAGTACAAGCTACTATTAATGCAAAGTGACACATACCAGCAGTCCAGTTCGACCTCATCACCACCAACATGTAAATACTTATCGGGGAATCGTTCCTGCACCTCACGGAACAAGTCATTAATAACTTTGTAAGTCATATCATTTGTTGGGTCCATCGGCCCCAAGCCTATACTTTGGCCAAACCTGTAGCATGTTGTCAGGATACTCGGGTACGCAATTCCCCAGGAACTGGTGTGCCCTAGAAGATTATTTTCTTAGTGTTTTGCGTGATCATTACAATTCAATCGTCTCATAATTAGTATTGATTTAATTCTGTGTACCGCAAACCGGACGGACAGTTTTAAGTTTATTACTTACCCTATAATTTATAAATTGGTACTACGGGGTAATAAAGGCAGTAAGGGTAATAAGGCTCACCTAAATCACAATAAAGGTTTGCCGCAATTGTGATTTATGGAGCCCATATAAAATACTTATAACATGAAAAATACGTGCATAATATCAGTACCTGGCACGTCAAATTCGGGCACGACGCGTATGCCTCTATCTCTCGCGTAGTTTACAATCTGGTTAATGTCTCTTGCAGTGTATACCATTGTAGGGTCGTATGCAGCTTGACTGTTAATAAAATGAGGTGGAATTAGAATTGTGTAACCAGTGATAGTAATAAAAGTGTGCAGTTACGTTACTATTTTATTATTCCTAGACACTCTTCCTGTGGTACGTAACCGTGTAAAGGCGGGTCTGCTGCGCCATGTTTGGATGTTTTAAAAACATCAAACACGAACCAATCAAATCGCTTCGTGTTTGATTTGCGGATGCCTGATTGGTTCGTGTTTGTTGGTTGATGTTTTTAAAACATCCAAACATGGCGCAGCAGACCCGGCTTAAGGCGAAATGTGAGTGATTCTACGTAAAACTGTAAAATATATAATTCAACTCATTATTATAGATATCTCACCTCAACTGAGGAAACACCTCGCTCTGATAAGGGAAACTCTGGTCATCGACAATGTGCCAGTGTAAAACATTCATCTTGTTCATTTCCAAGGCGTCCAACGTTTTGAGTATAGTTGATACAGAGAGGTAATGTCTTGAGGTGTCAATAAGAAGTCCTCGGTGGGTGTATTTAGGGTAATCGACGATTTGTGTTGTCTTGATGAGCACGCTCTGTGAGTCAGGATTATTTAATTAGTACAGTTAGTGTAGTTATTTAGTTAGGCTTTTGAGAACGAATGCTAAAAAATCGTTCATGATTATAAGTCATTTAAAAAGAATCTACTAATGCCTTATTGACCACTTATAAGATAGATCCAGCTCCGAGTCTTACTTTGTAGCCATCAGAGTTATAGAACAATTGTGCGAAACTCTCGAGTCCTCTCAAAATGCCCCATACGGAGTCACTCTTGAGTGTCGACACCGTCGCGACATCAAGGCTGTCTGAAATCAAAAACTTATTAGGTATACATAATACAAACTGTTGACCTTTTATGATGATATAAGTAACCTTAGACAAGGTTGATTTTTTTTGTAACTGGTTTAAATATATGCAGATGATTCTGACTGCAGTCACCATACCATCCATGTGTCTGTGTCACTAGGCTGAGTGATGTATTGTTTAAAAAAAGGCATCGAATTACATTATCTAATGTTATCGGTAATCAGTGTTTTATTGAATCTTATACATTCAGTTTCATTTAACAAATTATACTAAATTATATTAAATTAAATAAAAAATGAAATATAGTATGTACAAGTATTTATCGAAACTTAAAAAAGGGGGGAAGAGCTCATTGGGCATCAAAAACCTCAAACGGCGCAAATACAACAACCTTATTGGGAGTTACATGTTTGAGCCGTTTGGGGTTGAAACACTAGGGCCTTGGGGTTTGAGTGCCCATCGAGTATTCCGGGACATCGCCAAGCGGCTGGTCGACTCTTCACGTGACCAGAGGGCTGGCCTATTCTTAGCCCAAAGGATCAGCATTGCGATCCAACGCGGCAATGCTGCCAGCCTTTTGGGCACTTCCCCATCGACAGCGATGCGCATTATTTAATTGAGTTACAATAAGTAGGTAGTTAATATTTAAGATTCTAAGTCCCGCTTTTGTTTATTACATTAAGCTTTCATTTTATATGTAGAGTTTATCTCTTGGGGGTCACGCTGCCATTTCTTATCAATTACCACCAACAATATATTGACTCGTGTGTAAACAGATTTTTGGATACATATTAAAATTACATAGATGATGCTTTTACGTGAATCAACATACATACATACTTAAACTCACGCCTTCCCATGGGGGTAGGCAGAAACTATAGAACGCCATCAAAAACATATCAACATATTATTATGTACTAGCTGCTGCCCGCGGCTTCGCCCGCGTGAGTGTCGGAAATTACCCCATACATCCCCATGGGTTTTAAGTATAAATATTGAGTTTCGAGTTAATCGGACAGCGCGTTAAAATTCTTCCATACAAACATTGACACCCCCCAACCTTTTAGGGGGTAATTTAGAAAAACAAAAAACTACAAACTTTATAATTTATTTAGATAACTATTCGTGCGAAGTTTCATGTTTATTACCTCAAGGAATAAGATTTTTCATACAAACTTTCATCCCTTATTTTACCCCCTTAGGGGTTGAATTTCGAAAAATCCTGATACACGTTATTCTTAATTTTTGGGTTTAAGTATAAATATTGAGTTTCGAGTTAATCGGACAGCGCGTTAAAATTCTTCCATACAAACTTTGACACCCCCCAACCGTAGGATAGGGTACTTTTCCGGGATAAAAAGTACCCAGTGTGGTGCCCAGGATATTAAAGAATAATTATACCAAGTTTCATCGTAATCGAACCGGTAGTTTTTGCGTGATACCTGAACAAACAGACAGACAGACAGACAGACAGACAGACAGACAAAAATTTTTTTAATCACATTTTTGGGTTCGGTGTCGGTCTAGTAACACCCCCTGCTATTTTTTTTTTTGATATCTTCAATGTACAGAATTTTCACTTCTACAGATTTATTATAAGTATAGATTTGAATGCTATCTGCATTCAAATACGTACATAACAATATTAGTCTTAAACAAGAATTAGCTAAGGTCGTTGTAAAAGATTAGTCACAGAAATACCTATTACCTGACTACCTAAACTAGGTGCACATATTTATATACTTAAACAAAAATTAGCAAAAATTATCTTCTATATACTTATAATAAATCTGTAGAAGTGAAAATTCTCTACATTGAAAATATCAAAAAAATAAATGGCAAAAAAAAATTGTCTGTCTGTCTGTCTGTTTGTTCAGGCATCACGCAAAAACTACCGGTTCGATTACGATGAAACTTGGTATAATTATTCTTTAATATCCTGGGCACCACACTGGGTACTTTTTATCCCGGAAAAGTATCCTATCCTACTATCTATATTTATATCTATTAATAAAAAGACAAGTCCTGACTGACTCATCAACGCCCAGCCCAAACCCTTGGACCTAGAAAGTTGAAATTTTGCACAGAGGTTCCCTTTATAATGTAGGCAAGGAATAAGGAAGCATTTTTTGGGAAGGATGGGAAGGAAGGGATGAAAGTTTGTAGGAAAAATCTTATTCCTTGAGGTAATAAACATGAAACTTCGCACGAATAGTTATCTAAATAAATTATAAAGTTTGTAGTTTTTGTTTTTCTAAATTACCCCCTAAAGGTGGGTTGAGGGGTGTCAGTGTTTGTATGGAAGAAATTTAACGCGCTGTCCAATTAACTCGAAACTCGATATTTATACTTAAAACCCATGGGGTAATTTCCGACACTCACGCGGGCGAAGCCGCGGGCAGCAGCTAGTAATAAATAAAATTATGATTAGAAAGTTACAAAGGATGTTTCGAGCCGACCAAGACAATAAGACATGAGCTGGGTCATGGATGCTGGCCTGTGACCACAGACTTTTTAACTTACATTTCTCATCCATATCCAAGTGCGGGTAATTTTCGCATGGTGCTGAGAGGTTAATTTGTAGTTCTTGCAACGTTCCCTTGTAGTTGACATCAGTATCGATATCACTGAGATGATTCGTCAGCTTCTTTGAATGTCTCTCCGCTATAAGATACGTGTTCTTCAATACATTAGTATAACGTTCTATCGCAGCTTTTAAGATAGCGCATGTTTGTCCTTTTTCCTGTTAGAAATATAATTTTTATACTATATTGCGTACAGGCGTTAAATCCCTGTTTTTTTAAAGTAAGTATCGCATATACCTTCTCAAATAAAGACTAACATTTCTCGTAACTTTTTGCCACCGGAACCAACCATCAGAGGTCTTAGTCTCAGTTTGCAAGTGAGTAAACGTAACTATCGCCTTATAGATCATAATGCTAAGAATACAAAGGTGAGAATAAAAATCTTAACACAAACGCGATACTTACGTTTACTCACTTGCAAACTTACACTAAGGCCTCTGAAGGTCATCTGACAAAAAACACTTCTATCCTGTTACAAGTATAACTGGGCTCGTAATGAAATACGAAGAAATTACCAAACTGACCCTAAACTAGCAGCTATAGGGTCATGACAGGGTGAAGGTAAAGGTAATTCCCTGGGAAATATGGTAGGTACACACTTATCTCGGTACAAAGCAAACAAAACTTTTCTCTCCTAATGCTAAGTATGCTGTGATGTACGGACTACGGACTCCCAACAACAAAATTTACTAAAACTACAAGCCTACAAACTACTAGTTATTAGTAGGAACTAGTAAAATGAGATTAAAATCAATCGACAATTATTATTTCTAAATAAAAAAAATCAACTATTATTTTTTAAACTTACCGTAATAGTAAAAGTAGCCGATACGAATTTTAAATAACTATCCGATTTTATTTGTTGATGTGGTCTTGGCCATATCGCCCCCTTTGTGGGCGGATATTTAGGCCCAGGAATAACAATATTTATACTTGCCGCGAAAAACACGCAAAAGGCATTTAAAAATAAAATGTGCCGCAGCATTTTTCCCGCGACAATAGTGCCTCGTTAACGATGCCGCGCAAACTGTGTTCTCAGTTGTGTTTTTAACATTATAAACTTAGTAAGGTCAATATCGATAAGACAATGTTATTACAATATATTCGTTTTTATTGATTCAAGTTTTACACGTTTAGGTTACGCACGTATTAATATTCGTGCACTAGAGAGGTTTAAGTTTTTTATTAATATTTTTATTTTATTTTACTTAGGTACCTACATTGAACAAAAATATAATATTACATAATCTCAGATGAATGAAAAAAGGGCTCCTCAAAACCCGCTATCCCTCTCTTCTTCAGCGTTCAGAGAACGATGACGACCATATACTACACATCGCCAATTTATGGGGTCTTATACAGTGTGGACCGTTCGGTAAATCCTGGCTCCAACAGCCTTCTTGATCGCGTCTGACCGTCTTGCCGGTGCTCTCCTTTGCGCGTTTTCCTTCCACACAGCCTAATATCGTAATCCTTTCCAGATCATGCTTAGGTGAACTTAGCTTTGGTGAACGCATAATATGTTCGAAAAAGCTGAGGGCACTCTTCTGGCATATTGTAGATAGCCGCTTGGTGATATTGTGTTCCTCCAGTATAGGTGAGCTATGAATAGTCGTAAATTTTGCCGAAACTACCAAATTTTGCACTACCTACATTAGTGTCGAGGGTCCTGGTTCCTATCCTGAAATTACGAACCTGTAAAGCAAGTATGTTTCTTTATGAAATAGGGCTAAGTAATGATATTTGTACCAGCACAAGTCCATCTCTGTCCTATACCTACCTATCCATTGGAACACTGTAGGTATGCTGCCAATCTTCAATTTTTTTCCAAGTCAAAGAATAAAAAGAATACATAAATCTTGAATGATGTGTAGGTATATACTACAATACAAATGCATATAATGTATAAATTAAGCCGTAAAAAAAAAAAAAAAAATAACAAAAGAAAAAAAAATCCCCGAATGAAGATTACAAAAAGACTGAGTGCTTTTGTATTTCAATTCATATGATGCATTTGGAGGCTGAGCTTTGAATTGTCGCGGCATAGGTACACGCCGCGACGATTCATGCGTCACACACACGTCATATATCTTCGAAACTCATGTTTTTGGTTGCTAACGGTATGATACTGAAGTATATTGGGAAACCAGGTGATGGGAGCAATAAGAAACACAGCTCGGTCCAATCGTACATGTATTCGGAATGAAAGGGGAATGACAGATACAACTTACTCAGGGTTGTCATCCCTAACCGGATGCAGTACTGGGGGGGAACCGGTGTTACTAATCCTAAAAATAATAAGGTGAAAACACACTAGGTACATACATTACACCTCCCCACTTAATTAACGGTTAATTAAGTTTATAATATTTGACAACATATTATTCCTTATCATGATTAAAATCTTACGTGCTACATCAGTACAGTAAAATAAATTTTAATTAAAGCTTCACAATGAAATGTTATATAAACTTAACTTAATAAAAACGCTAAAGTTCTGCTACCTTTAGTTAGCCCTGCGACATTGTCTTGGGATCGGAAAGGGCGGCCAAGGCAGCCTCTTCCACTAACTATGATCATGATTATTTATTAATCAATCAAATTCAAATCTCACAACCGGTCTACGATTACGCCTGGGTCGATCCACCGGTGGCGGCGGTGGGAGTGGTGATGGATGGTCAGGTTTTTCTATGCTTGAAGCCCCAGGTTCCTCACCCGTTATTTTAACCTTTGGGCTAATACTAACATCCACCGCCTCTCCTGTTGCCGGCATGACATCCCCACCAGCCTGTGTTGGATTTGGTAAAGCCATGTCAAAAGTGGTACCATCAGAGCATGCAAAATCTGATAATCGAGATCTGCGTTTTATGTGATCTACATGTTTTCTTGTAAGTTGACCGTCACCATTATCCACTATATATTCACGCGTGCCTGCCCTAGACTCTATTACACCCTTCAGCCACTTATCGCCCTTTGCGTAATTCCTAGTCCACACAGTATCTTGTGGAGCGAGCTCTCGAGTTACCCCTCCTGAATTTATTGTCTGTCGCTGTTGAGCCGCCTGAACTCTATCCTCTAAAGCGCGATCCGTGCGTAATAGATCTAATCGCGTTCGTAATGACCTTCGTTGAAGTAACATGGCCGGTGTTTCTCCTGTCGTACTCTGAACTGTGTTCCTATAGCTAAGTAGAAAAGTTTGTAAAGCTGCATCAATGTTTTTGTTGTCTCTATAAGCTTTCTTAATAGCTGTTTTACATAATTTTACAGCATTTTCCGCCGCGCCGTTCGAAGAAGGGTGATATGCCGGTGAAAACCGTTGCCGAATACCGTTATTTGTCAAAAAGTCGCTAAACTCTTTACTCGTAAATGGGGGCCCCTGGTCGGAAACTAATTCTACTGGAAGGCCAAATCTGGCAAAGGTAGTACGTAAAACCTTAATCACCTCTGTTGCGTTGGTGCGTGCCATGTCGTACACTTCAAGCCATTTCGAAGTAGAATCTATTAGAATCATGAATGTGCTACCACGATAAGGGCCCAAGAAGTCTACATGCAGCCGACTCCATGGCTGCACCGTATACGGCCAGGGTTGTGGCTCAGCTCGTGGTGGTGCAGCGCCCTCTATCGCACAAGTCTCGCAACTACGGCATAGTTGTTCAATGTCACTGTCAATGTTCGGCCACCAAACGTAACTACGTGCTACTGATTTTGTTTTTACGATTCCCATGTGACTTGTATGCAATTGAGCCAGTACCATTTTCCGTAATGATATCGGTATAATTATACGATAGCCCCACATCAAAGAACCACAATCTATATACAATTCGTTCCGCCTAACATAATATGGCCGCACTTGTTCATCTGTACATAATGACGGCCAACCCGACTGCACATAAAGCATAATTCTACTGAGTAGTAAATCAGTCGCTGTTTGCTTCCTAACCTCGTGACTAGTCACTGGTAAGAAATCTTCGACAAAGTTTAAATATGTGACTTCTGTACTCACGCTCGGTTGTTTCCCCTGCGGCAGCCTCGATAAAGCATCCGCACAATTTTTCTTGGATGACACATACTCTATTTCATAATTGTAACCCGATAACAGAATCGCCCATCGCTGTAGCCGCGACGCTGCCATTACCGGAATGCCTACTTTTTTTCCAAAGATATGCGTTAATGGTTTATGATCTGTCCTTAGTGTAAAATTACGCCCGTATAGGTACTGGTGAAATTTTCTAATACCGAAAACTATCGCGAGTGCTTCTCTATCTATTTGTGAATAAGCCCGCTCAGCCGAACTTAATGATCGCGACGCGTATGCTATCGGGCGCTCCCCGGCCGCAGTGAGATGCGATATCACTGCGCCCACCCCTACGCTGCTTGCATCAGCGGTCAACACTAGTGGTAGGTCTGGTGTATAATGTATCAGTACCTCACCTGAAACTAGTTGTTGTTTAACATACTTGAATGCTTCATCACATTCACCACACCAGTTGAAAGGTACATCTACTCGGAGCAGCTTGTATAGCGGTGAAAGAATGGTACTGACATTCTTAAGAAATTTCGCATAGTACATTGTCATACCTATGAAAGCTCTCAACTCTGATACATTTGTAGGGGCAGGTGTATTACTTATAGCCATTACCTTATCCATACATGTTTGCACCCCATCTTTGCTAATAATGTGGCCTAAATAGCTTATTCTCTTTGCAAAAAAACTACATTTTTCCTTATTTACCTTGAGGCCATATGCTTGTAAACGATCAAAGACTTTGCATAAATTGTTAATATGTTCATGAGTGGTAGTTCCCGTTATGATGATATCATCTAAAAATACCCCAACACTAGGTAAATCAGCAAATAATTGCTCTAAAGATCTTTGAAAAATTGCTGGACTGGATGCTAAACCATACACTAATCGATTAAACATGAACATACCTTTATGTGTATTTATAACAGTATATTTCTTTGATTCATCTAATTCAAATTGTGCATATGCTTGAGATAAGTCAATCTTACTAAAGTGCTCACCCCCATGTAAACGAGCCAACAAATCTTCTACTCGCGGTAAGGGATAACGGTCAACTTCCAAAACCTTATTTAATGTTAATTTGTAATCAGCACAAATTCTGATAGTACCATTCTTTTTTACCACTGGCACGATGGGTGTGGCCCAATCAGAGCGATGCACAGGTGTGAGGATGCCATCCCGCACCAGTTGCTCCAGGGCACGCTCCACTGGCACGCGCAGCGCATACGCCAGCGGGCGCGCTCGCATGAATACCGGCCGCGCGTTGTCCTTCACATGGATGCTTACTGCACCACCAGTGAATCGCCCCAGGCCTTCCTCAAACACCTTACAGTATCTGGAACTAAATTCCGACATATTAAACTCCTTATATTGTACATTATTTACTGACACAACTTCCTTTTTTAAACTGGGAATTAGTATTTTCAATTCAGCCATCCACTGTCGACCTATTAATGTAGTTTTACCTCCTTTAATGACATACAAATCTAATTTACTACATTTACCTTGATATTCAACTTCCGGCTTTATGACCCCAATTGGCTTTACTATTTCCCCTGTATAATATCTTAACACCAAATTACATGAATTAATTTTTAAATCACTGAACAGCTGTTTGTATGTTTCATAATTAATACAAGATATGGCACTTCCTGTGTCACACTCCATACTCATTTCTTTGTTGTGCACTTTTAATGTCAATAATATTGGTGGACACTGTGTTAAAGAAAAGTTATTAATTTCGACCACCCTTACCTCATCACTTCGTTCACCCTCTGATATTATGCTTGATGAGGCCTGAACTCCTTCCAAATGATGATGTCCTACTTCTAACGGACATACACGACGCAGATGTCCTTGTTTGTTGCATACACGACAAACATATCGCGCGAACTTACACCATGCCGTGTCATGCTGACCTCCACAAGCGTTGCACTGTTGATCTTTCCGAGCACGTTCCCCTGGTCCGGCCGTTGTCGCTGCATCCTCGCCATGACGCGGTTTGCGCCCACCTGTACGTCGCTGTACGTTCCGCGCCCATGGGCGCCTTTCACTGCGCGCTCCCGCCGCTAGGTGCTCCGCCCCGCCGCCGCCACCGTTTTGAGTCGACGTTACCACCGCCAAACAGTCGCTCACCGTGCTCGCCTTAACCGTGGACTTCATGCTGCCCTCGACAACAGCTGCATTTCTCTCGGCCGCTTCCATACTCATGGCCATACTAAAAGCTTTTCCGTAGTCTAGCTTTTCCTCAGCGAATAATCGTTGACGAATTATTTCACTGCTTTAAACCGCATACGAATTGATCCCGAATACTCTCTTCCAGCCACGATCCAAATTCACATGATTTAGTTATTTTCTTGAGTGTCGCCATGTATTCAGCTATGCTCTCACCCGTGTTTTGTTTCCGTTGGTGAAATTTGTACCTCTCGGCTAATACACTCGGCTTGGGTTGTAAATGCTTTTCCATAATGGCGGTTATGTACTCGAAAGTTTTAGTGCCCGGCTTGTCCGGTGTACACAAATTGACCAATAGCTCGTAGCTTTCCGCTCCCATTAATGTAATTAACGTCGGCACTCTTAATTCCTCTTTTATTTCGTTGACCACGAAATAATTTTCCAGACGCTCCACGTATAATCTCCAGTCATCCGCCACTCTGAATTCGCCAACTTTGCCGATAGTCATCTTATTTTCTTGTTTACTTGAGCTGCACGTTAGCTTCACTCTGATTTTCGGGGTTTTTTTTGTTGTTCTCGTCGCCACTGAAGTATATTGGGAAACCAGGTGATGGGAGCAATAAGAAACACAGCTCGGTCCAATCGTACATGTATTCGGAATGAAAGGGGAATGACAGATACAACTTACTCAGGGTTGTCATCCCTAACCGGATGCAGTACTGGGGGGGAACCGGTGTTACTAATCCTAAAAATAATAAGGTGAAAACACACTAGGTACATACATTACAGATACAATCTCAGAATCTGCTTGATATCTTGTCAAATGGATGTAGTCATAGCTACTGTACAATGCTTCAAGCTTCTGCACTAACACGAGGCCATACCTTGATAATCTATACTTATAATAAATCTGTAGAAGTGAAAATTCTGTACATTGAAAATATCAAAAAAATAAATGGCAGGGGGTGTTACTAGACCGACACCGAACCCAAAAATTTGATTAAAAAATTTTTTGTCTGTCTGTCTGTCTGTCTGTCTGTCTGTTTGTTCAGGCATCACGCAAAAACTACCGGTTCGATTACGATGAAACTTGGTATAATTATTCTTTAATATCCTGGGCACCACACTGGGTACTTTTTATCCCGGAAAAATATCCTATCCTACTATCCATATCTATACCTATTAATAAAAAGACAAGTCCTGACTGACTGACTCATCAACGCCCAGCCCAAACCCTTGGACCTAGAAAGCTGAAATTTTGCCCAGAGGTTTCTTTTATAATGTAGGCAAGGAATAAGGAAGCATTTTTTTAAATTCAACCCCTAAAGGGGGGTTGGGGGGTGTAAAAGTTTGTATGGAAGAATTTTAACGCGCTGTCCGATTAACTCGAAACTCAATATTTATACTTAAACCCAAAAATTAAGAATAACGTGTATCAGGATTTTTCGAAATTCAACCCCTAAGGGGGTAAAATAAGGGATGAAAGTTTGTATGAAAAATCTTATTCCTTGAGGTAATAAACATGAAACTTCGCACGAATAGTTATCTAAATAAATTATAAAGTTTGTAGTTTTTGTTTTTCTAAATTACCCCCTAAAGGGGGGTTGGGGGGTGTCAGTGTTTGTATGAAAGAATTTTAACGCGCTGTCCGATTAACTCGAAACTCAATATTTATACTTAAAACCCATGGGGATGTATCGGGTAATTTCCGACACTCACGCGGGCGAAGCCGCGGGCAGCAGCTAGTATTAAATATTTTTGAAGTTTTTATTGTTATGGCATTCTTAGTCTAATTCCGAAGTAATTCGTCGTCACGCCTCGTGTCTCGTGTTGGGGTTATCGTGTTACCAAGTTACTGTGTTGTGGAAGTCAGATAGGCAGTCGTTCCATGTAAATATTGGTATTCAGCTGCATCCTCTTAGACTGGAAGCTGACCCAACATAGATAGGGTAGGCAGATTGATCGTTCGTCGTCACACCTATGGTAGCGCCAGCTTCAATCGAATAACCTACCTGCTTAATCGTAGTCGTCGACCACCTCGCCCCACATGCAAGCTTCGCCTCCCAGAACGATGCATAGAAGAGCGAAGGCACAATTGATGTAGAAATCCGTGAACATTACCTAATAAAAATAAAAATAAACATAGGTACATACGCTACGAACATAGAACCTCCTTCTTTTTGGAAGTTGGTTAAAAACAATTAACCTTTCGTAATTACAGACAATTAAAAATCCATTGTGTCTTGTGTGGATCCACGTTTCATACGGGGCGGGTCGACGTTCCACTTATGACTCATTTGTCTAATATTCTTCGTCGGCTCGTAAACCCTACGTAACTTTCTATACATGGTTTTTTGTGATTAATAACGCAACATCATCTTGCCTGTTTAACCCGAAGGGTTAGGCAGAGGTGTACCTACCTATAGTTTACCACCGGGCGCAAATACAGAAGCTGCTACTAAGAAATTCCTAATGGAAAAACCCGACTCCCTACCCCCCCGAACCTATAGGATCTCAGGCTCAGCAGTAGCGCTTGCGACCACTAGACCAACGAACGAGTCAATCAAATGAAAAGTAAGTGATATTGTGGAAGAATCCACTAAACGCACGCCAACAGCGTGGCAGGCCGAGACGAAGATGGCGTAACGAGCCTACCGAAATGACTCCTACCGAAAAGACTGGCCGATCCTGGCAATAGGCAGACGCGGCCTGCAGCGGGACAATACAGACTATTTAGAAATAAAAAATAGTATCTATCTCCGTCCTGTGCACTCTGTTCTTGAGTCTTGACCTTTACGACGGCATGAGCTAATTTGAGCATGTCATTTCATTTGACATTAAAGCATCATTTCATGCATCCAAAAATGTCGTTTATACCCGAGCAAAGATGGTTGTTGGTTATCATCATCATCACCATTCTCTTACCCTTATCAGAATTTTATTTGGGATCGGCGCAGCATGTTTTCTTCATCCGTACTTCTATAATAATCGTCATCCCAGTCTAGCCATATCATCTTTCATACGTACAGTCGCCAGCACATCAACCTACCCAAAACTGTCAAACTTTCCCAATCAAACTTGAACCTAATGCTTTAGCGATAAAGTTTAAACTCTACTAAAGTTTGACAGATTTTAGTAGCTTGATGTGCTGGCGACTGTACCTACTTTCTATCCATCCTTTTATCGTCTTCACCTATTCCTACAACCATTTACATTAATACAAAACTTCCTTCAAGACATTTTCCTTATTTCTCCGCATCACATGACAACCGATTTCCGAGTAATCATTGGTAAGAAATAGCATCATGACCCCAAGAGATAAACTCTACAAAAGTGGGACATAGGTAATTTAAAAACTTTAAGTACTTACAGAAAAATAGCAGTGCTCAATTTTACCATATTATTTTTTTATTATTATATTTATAATCCAGAACCTATTTCACCTAAACCTAAAAAAAAAAAAAAAAAAAAAAAATTGGCTTCAATATCTACATATATAGTTATATAAAATGGGCGTGTCTAGTGTCTAAAGCCCCCAGTACACGTTGGGCGAGCGCGAGCGGTCAACGGCTCGCCCAACGTGTACGGGTTATATCCACAATGTATAACTAGACTCTTTGCAGTTCGCCTTTCACGATTAGGTACCTACCACAGGAAGAAACTGGTTCAAATATATTATCAGAAAACTTTTAGTACCTATGTCAGGTACTTACTAAAAGTTTTAAAGTCAAAGTCAAAGAATTCAAGTCACCCAATTCTTATTCCACCATAATTTATTTACAGTCAAGCTGCGTAGGTCGATACAATCTATTATACATGTTATGATTTATTTTTTATTCTTAAATTTTATTGAGGCTTTTATCCACCGTGCCATGTCAACCTCGTCATAACTTAAACTATTCTAAACTACAAATATCGTTACGTTTGTGACAGGTTATTGGACATGACGTGTGTCATTGTGACAGCGATTTAGAAATGTCTAGATATCATTATAGTCAAATATGAGATGAGGAGGTTACACTCCCAATCCTCCCATATTATGGAGGGCGTCCCAGATGTTGAAATTTATAAAACCTCCATAATATGGAGTTACACAAGATTTCCATACAGTCAAGTATGACGCATTGTGTAACCTCCATATTATGGAGGCGGAAACAGACAAGGACATTTTAAAACCTCCATAATATGGAGGTTACACAGATGAGTTGAAAGGGGTTTATTTATAAACGTTGCTTAAAGTTAAGTAATGATTAGCGTCTGCATAAACATACATTTTTGACGTTTGAACGTCACTTAACTTTAAGCAACGTTTATAAATAAACCCCTTATTGTCTAAACAAATCAGTAAGTAGGTTTGCTATCTCAGGTGAAGGGTGCGCTAGAACTGTAATATAAGGACCAATATCATATTTGTTCATTATCATTCTACTTATCAGTGTCTTTCTTTCCTTCTTTGTCTTAGGACACTCTATAAGTAGATGGTGAACATCCTTAACTGTTCCGCATGTTACATTGTATGACAAACACTGCAACAGAAATCAACCAAATTGTAAACTGCTCGTTACACGCGTAACGTACTACCCGAATTTGACGTGCCGTACTTTAAATATTCCCGTATTTTACTTGTAATACGTGTTATATTTGTTATAACCATAATACCCATACTGCCCTCTTTATTACCCTACACTACCAATTTATGAATCGCAAGGTACAAAATAAAAAAAAACTGTTTGTCTGTTTTGGGGTCCACAGGTTTGTGTTCATAATTATAAGTAGGCATTACGTTAAGTATTCTATGATAATAATCACGAAAAACACTGGTTTGGCCAAAGTAGGTATATGCTTGAGCCCATAGACCCAACAAATGATAAATGACTTGCAAAGTTATTAGTGACTTGTTCCGTGAGGTGCAGGGACGATTCCTCGATAAGTATTTCAATGTTGGTGGTGACGAACTGGACTGCTGGTAATTGACATTTTGGTTTAAATAAGTATGAATTACAGGCAGACTTAAATTAGTAATAGCACCTAGATCTTCCAGAAGCTCAAATTCTACTATTAGAAAAGTTATGGAGGAGCATAGGTAATATGCTAGCGAGCTACATTCACTGTTTATGAGCAAAGTTATAAAAACCCCTACCGTGTGGCAAGTATGTATTGCTAAACTCTGTAATTTAGAAACAAAATATAACATAACATAACTTCACACATGTATACTCCGACGGTTAGACAGAGGTGAACCTATAAGTACACCCACATTTCGCCAGTTATGTATATAAGTCTCATGTAAGACGTGGAAAAGTCATATTTTGCTAGCAAAAAATTATGAGCACAAACTGTGATTAGTGTAAGTTTTACACAAAGCGCAGCATGCCTCATGCAGCTGCCTTCACACAAACACAATCTAACCTATTATTGAAGTCAAATACCTATCAAATCAAATCTTCTTGATTAAAATCAAATTGACACAACTCCTGCAAAGTTATTGGTATGGTTGGGATTTCTTGGACAATCACCAAATTAGATAGACCCTACATAGACAAAACAGCCGTGTTCTTTAAGATTGAATGAAAACCTATGGTGTAGTGGTTATTTAATCAAATTCATACAAAGTTCTGCATCACAGGAAACTAGGTTTTGTTAACTATGTAGTTAAAAATATAATAGTCCTAAAATATGATTTTAAATCCCAGATACTAATGAGATGATTACGTCTTCTCGATGTGTTTTACTTTTTTTTTTCTAGCGTATTTTGTTCCTACCTAATATAGCTAGACTCTAGCTATATTATTTTGAGGTGCCTCTAGCTGCTAGAGGCACCTCAAAATAGCTTACTTATTTCATGCTGCACAGCCTGCAGTGTCATAACTACGGTTTACAGAGCACCCCTATTCTATTCATAAACAATGCCAATAGGAGTGGGCGTTGCGACGACGAACCGTTTCCAAAGACCGTTTTATGTTCTGCGACGATGGAACCGTTTTACGTCCTGGGTTCAAACAGTATTCGTAGCACAAACCAGTCTTCGAATTATTCAGTGCGATTCTTTATTTTACGTCTTTGAAAATACAGTCGAGAACGCAATGATAAATGATTCAACGAACGGAACAACACGAGTAGATGAGTCGTCGTCTTCGAACGACCGAACGGAACGCGACAAGTAGTAGACGGACGGACGACGAGTCACTGGTCGTTCGTCGTCGTCGTTTACAAAACAGTCCTTGCAATAAAAATTGAACTTTATACCAATGATATAGAGTCGATAATATATTACCAGTTGTCAATGCGTCTCGTTCCGTTTGTTTGCAAAACAGTCCTTTTATATGTTGCTTACTTTATTCGTAAATACACACATATTAAAATAATATTGATTTTTCTTCTCTCCATATAACGAGAATTCTCAATAACGCCATGCGCAGTTTTTACTGTTTAGTAAACCATTCACACATTTTAAATCGTTGATAGTTGAAGTTGAAACTAAGAAACTGCAACTATTTCACTCGACGAGATCGTCGGGAACGTCGAAAAGACGACAACGACGAGAACGTCGAAAAGACGGCAACGCAATTATTCTTCGTCTTCAAACCAGTTGCAACGACGACCGTTTCTTGCAACCGTTTTCGTCGTCTCGAAAACGGTTGCGTTTCGTCCGCGAAAAATTCGACAACGACAACGACCCACCACTAAATGCCAATGTGAGACCGTGAGACGAGTTTGAGGGATTTCTTTTATCGCATTATCGTGTATTATCTCTATGTAGTCTGTGCAGTATCGTATTCTGTAGTTTCTTTCACCCACCCTGAGAAAATGGCGTGCGATTGTTCTTAGATGTATTGTAAGGGGGACATGACACGATCAATCTCCATCACAAACAAGGATTGACCTAAAGCCACATTGAGATTCTAATGTGCAAAAACCGGTAAGTTACTAAACTGAGTCCGTTGGACTTCACTAATTGCATAGACAAATATGAAAGGAAAAGTCTGTTTAGTTTATGGCACGCGAATTGGGTCGATTATGTCATGGCGGGTTAGATGTTTTCGGCAGTTGATTTTTATTGAATTTGTTTTGAATTACGCCGTCAATGATCTCGTTTGAAACGCTGTCGTTTAAAAATAAGCTTATTTGTATATTAGTGATCTTTTTATAAACAATTCAAATGCTGAAACGGTTGCAAATGGGCCTTCGCGCGTTCATGCTGCTCGCATCTAAAGTATGGAGTTGTTTTTGTTATATGTTTAAGAAGCAATATCGAGCGGTAAATATAAATAAAAAATTGTGCCTTGTTGAATATTATTATAATTTTACGCAGGTGTATAAAACTCTCACGTGGCATTTGATTTTCAGTTGGCTCAATATCAATCCGTCAAATATGAGATGTATCCACTTTCGCCCGTATCTAGACACAGGCTGAGTGAGTATTTACTATCTTTTTTTATCGCTAATAATATAACGATATATCGTATGATTTGTGACCGTCGTACTTATCATAAATATGTAAATATTATCAATTATCCTCCGCATATATTATCTGAGATATTAATTTTCTATTATTAAAATGTAAACAAGTCTTCTTTATGGGTTTCACTAAAAATATTAAATCAATGATCATTCTCAAGATAATGCACAGTTGAGTTGAAGTATTCATCAAGATTACTATTAGAAAATATGCATCATCCTTATTTCAATATTCATTATTTTGTAGCTTTAATATAACAGCTATGCTCAGTTTACTGAGAAAAAAGTAAGTTCTACAAGTGTCGAAAATTTAGCACAAAAAATAATACAATATTGATACCAGATTCATTCAATTTTTGGGATGTTCCATTGCAATGATCCCTAAAAATACAATACAAAATATTTCATTTTTGTATTCTGGAGTTATCAACTTAATATTTATCGTAATTAGTCTACTGTGTAATACTGGTCTTACAGAGACTACATAAATACCTGACAGAAAACTCCTGTAATGCTGACACCAAACTATTTTTAATTAATAGGTTATTAACATGATTGTAGGTTATAAGTGCAGAATAGGATGCTGGTACCCACTCATTCTGGACCTGTGATTAATGACTTGAAATTAAAGGGAGAATCTCTTAGAGTAAATGAAACTTAATTAATATAACTACTTGTATCCTGTCTCCTTAGTAATGACTCATTTTAAGGTTACTTACAAACTATGGTATTTAAATCAGTAAACTATTGCTCCAACCCTCAGTTAAATTAACCATATTAAATGTAACCTATTACTGAACAACTGTCAATGTATTTTGATTTAATAGCATGAAAGGGGTTTATTTTATAAACGTTCCTTAAAGTTAAGTGACATTCGACATCAAAAATGTGTGGCGGTTAAACAGTTGCTAATCATCACTTAACTTTAAGCAACGTTTATAAATAAACCCCCAAGTTTATTAGTATTGCGAGAGAGGAAGCAAACAAATTAATTTTATTTCATTATATGACTATTATTATTCATTTTAATCTTCCAAGATTATCTCATATTTAAGATTGTTTTCTTATTAGATTTTTATTACTTATCAGTAGAACCATTACTTGCATTCTTTTCGGTAATGATCTAACATAATGTACACTGTACCATGATCCACATACTTAGTAACATATTTCATCTATTTTATGCAGATAAAAACAAAAGAAAATTATGTTGAATCATGCTGAACAAGCAATTCAGTGTCCGTATTAATTTTATGGCTCTGATTGTATTCTTCATACCTACCAAAGTTTAAAGTGCAGTGTCTGCTAAATAATACCCCAGATATTATACAGATTTACACACTGTATATCTCCTGTATCCTCTACATAATACCATGCTTTACTCCAAACTCCCAAAATAGATTCATAGTTTCAACATTAACTTAATGCATGAGGTAGGTTATGTTATCAAAATGGTCTTGGCTTATCAGTTAAAAATATTTGTCATCATTACTTGCAGGATTTTAACCATCAACACTATAAAAGTTAATCATAATATTTTTATCATCTTCATAAAATTTTTAGAGGTTATTATATTACAATGTTGCAGAAAATGGCTTAGTTGATGATGACTATAATGACGAGTAAATAATGTATTGAAGAAAAACCCTATGACAAGTCTGTTTGTGGTTTATCATATAAATGCCTAGAATATTTTCCTAGGTTTCCATAATAATAATTGACTCTATTGCAGTTGATTCGACGGCACTGTTGGCGCAGTGGTTAAGCTATTGACTGCTGCGCTGCGTGTCGCGGGTTCGATTCCCGCACGGAACAAATATTTGTATGACCTACAAGTAGTTGGTCTGGCTGTTTGTGTATGTGAGTTTAAATGTTTGTAAACGCACCCACAATTCAGGAGAAATTACTAGGGTGGGGCAACGTTTAAATAAAAAAAATGCCCTCTGATCTAAGCTGTCTAAAATATGTATAAGTACCAAATTGGGCACACTGATTGCATATCAAAATACTTCTTATCAGTTTCTCCACTGCATTTATATTGTGTGTAAACATCTACCTTTAAACTGAAACAGTTGTTTTGAAACCCGACAACACTACATACCTTACTGCACATTGTTATCATATTGATCAATCAAATCGGCTTATCAGTCCAAGTTACAGACTACCTCCAGCTTGTTTACTGATAATGATAATAAAAGATTGCATGCTATCAAGCATTATTATAAACTAAAGAAACCTGTCGTATTTTGAGAAGAGGAAACTGTAAGATAAGATTATCACATCCGGTTTGGGGCTTTGTTATCATATGGTATTTTCACGTGTGAATGTTAAATTGTATCATTCTTAGATTGGTGTAACACTAGGTATACTAATGTTCCATGATCTTACAGCATTTAATTAATATTTCACAACAACTAAAGAGCAAAGCAGGGAAGTGAAATAGCTTCCCTATTTATATTTCTATAAAAATAAACGTAACAAAAACTAAAACCCAACTATGGCAAAAATCAACTAAAAAGGTATAAACAAGTCATCACAGACAGACAAATTAAAAATCCGGAGTCACGTCGGAGATCCGTGTTTAGGGGATAAATCGAATAGATTACGTGTGACTCCGGATTTTGCATGTGGATGTGCATTTTTGAAATGTGCTAATTTAGCCCTTTCATTTGATACCCAACATGACACCATTAAAAAATCTTTTTTTTTTAGATCATGACTTTTTGTTCTCTAGAGGGCGCCATTTTCAATTTAATGTGACGTCACATAGCCTATAACCATCGGACGACCGAGACGCTTTCAACGATACACCATTTGTCAAATTATGTTGAGTAGTTTTGAAGTTCTGAGGGAACAAATGAACATACATACATACATACCGGTCGAAATCATAACCCTCCTTTTTGCTTCGCCGTAGTCGGGTAAAAATAGATGAATATTTCAAGTTATTTTTCCCATTAAATCACCAAACTACAACAACGGTGGTTAGGGGGCTGGAAATAGCTCCTGTCATTAGACGATTATCGTCATGCTAGCGACGTATAACCGTCGTTGGCTCGTCGTAAGTTAGGCTAACCGCACATTGAATAATGTCGCTTGAGCTAATAGTTTTTCCACGCTTTAAACTACCGGTTGTTCAAGCAAACAACCCCGTAGGCTTAATTTTTTTATTGCTTGTTGCCGTTCCTCGTGTAAGTTTGTCTCGGGCGAACAAACAGTTGCTATTATTCTGTTGCCCGGGCGACCGCATCTATCTATCATTATCTGTTAGATTTCCCTGCGGAAAATTAGCTGTTTAAGCAACAATATCGCGAAGGCTACCATAAACTCAAGCAAATTAGTGGTTCATTTAGTGCCAAAGCTAAATCGGGTTATAACTCAAGCGATAGTAGCTAGATGTGCGGCTTACCTTACTCCGTTAAACGTAACACATTGTTTATTTACATTAAACACTGCATTTTGTATCCCCTTTTTTTAAATTAGCCTACACTGTCCCCTTACTGAGCAAAGGCCTCCCCCAAATCCTTCCAAGCATCTTTTTCCAGGGTCACCTCGATCCAACCCTTGCGGTACGCGTCGAGGTCGTCTCGCCACCTTTTCCTGGGCCCGACTCGGCGACCTTCTTTAGCCGTCATTTATATTCTTTCACAGCATAATGCTGAGATAGGGACCTTTTGGCCTCGTACAGGACTTGCAGGACTTTGCTTTTTTAATTGAATTTTTGTTTTTATTTGACTATGTTTGTATTTTAATATTTAGTCTTGCGCGAGTCCCGATAAATACTTTTTCTTTCACAGTATTATATTAATAACACAAGTTTTTAATTTTCAGGTCTAGTAAAAAGAAAAATGCTGGTCCTAGATCTAGACGAGACGTTGATACACTCGCACCACGACGCGATGCTGCGGCCGACCGTGAAACCAGGCACGCCGCCAGACTTTGTGCTCAAAGTTACTATAGACAAACATCCTGTGCGATTCTTCGTACATAAAAGGCCGCATGTTGATTACTTTTTGGATATAGTAAGTTAAATTTGATTATCTGAGCAAACTTTTGCTACTCTCGTCAGGCCCGGGCTTAGAGACCCAGGGCCCCACGGCACTTTAAAATTTGAGGCCCCCCGAAGACATTTTGCAACCTTTTGCGGTAGAAGAACTGCGTTGCGAGACTTACATTTTTTTAACATGTTTATTTTTTTGGTGGGATATTTTTTTCTCTCAGTGTATTCAATTTTATTTTCGCCTGCCGTCAGGCAAGCAGCTACCTAGTCGGGGTAGGTGGGTCCCCCCTAGGCTGGCTGGCCTTGTGTGCCTAGGCGTAAATCCGGGGCTAAGTCTCGTATATGCCGATGACTCCCAGTTGTGCTGGACTCTTCCGTCATTCGGGGAATCTCTTTTATTGCAGCTGTCTCTTATTTATATGTTACCCCTTAAGTGTAAAAATACCCATACAAATACACATACAAAAGGGTATCGAAAAATACCCTTTTGTTAGTGGCGCTGCTTGTGTCCCACTAGCGGTGCAGAGTGCTGGTGGTGTACACGTTGTTCCATGTAGCGAACTTAAAAGCTACCTTTTCAAGGCCTCTTCATAAGAGCATGTTAACATTAAACAGAGGCAATCTATGTTGGTATAGTTTTCATAATCCTGGATGAATTTTAGCTAGGCAAAACCTTAAAGGCTATCAAATTAATTGCATACATATATTAACGGCTCGTGCAGACCGGCGCGCAATCACGGTCGCAACATGCAGCGCCCATTGTCGAGCCCGCAATATCGCGCCAGTCTGCACGAGCCGTAACTCGCCTTTTTTCCTTGAGGAAGTACCTACAGCACGCCAAATTAAGTGCATGATCCGTACATACTAGAAAGAATAAAAATTTATTTTATTTATGCAATCACTGTATTTACACCTATACTAGAGATGGGCCGACTAGTCGGCTGCAAAATGACCGACTAGTCGGCCAAGCCGATCAGTGCTTTCGGTTGAGTTCGGGTGAAATCGGAAATGTTCGGAACTTTTCGGCTCGTAGGGCGCGTGGCGCACGGCGAAAATGCGGACGTGCCGGGACGTTTTTATTTCCATTGCATTTTTTCATCATTGTTTGTTTACGTGCGAGCCGTTCACGTCCATCCTATTCTAGATTGCACTTAAAATAATCTGTAAAACTGATTTTATAATAAAAAAGGATAAGAATAAAGATTTCATTTCAATCACCGTCTTTTAAATTTTTAAGCGTACTAAACTAACTAATACGAGTAAAAAAATGGGCCGACTAGTCGGTACTTCACTAATTTATACCTCCTTGTTATAATTGAAGGGTACCAAGGTCGATTGGGTTCTGAAAGCTGACAAGACACAGACCAGTGCGTCATCCCATGCATTTAGTATCGTATCGTATGCAGCTCGTAATTGGTCTGTAATCCAGTTTCCTCTGTGTTGGGGATAACATATCGTAAATATATAGGTACGGTGGAAGTAATAATAATATTATAAACAAATACATTCAATCCTGACCACATGTGACGCATGGAAACCACATGTTTACAACCTAATTTGTTCTGTGACTATGCCCGAGTTGGTATTCGCAGGGAACAATGTTTTAGTCATCAGTTATTATCGATAATCAAAATGATATCCTGTTTGCGAAAATCTGGCCAAAACCGATTTCTTCAATAGTAACACTTTACTTGAAGGTCTCTGCACACAGGGGGCGCGACGCGGCGGGACGGGACGGCGACGCGACGCTGAGCAGTTGTAATGTACTAGATATTACGGAGGACGTCACACAGAGCGACGGTTACCGTCGCGTCGAGCGGGACGGTTCTGTGTGGCGTCGTCCGTAATATCTAGTACATTACAACTGCTCAGCGTCGCGTCGCCGTCCCGTCCCGCCACGCCGCGCCCGCTGTGTGCAGAGACCTTGAGTCTTTAAGCCTATAAGACGTCAAATTGCTTAGCAAGATCCGCTGTTATATCGAAACTACTGCAGCATTAATTTTGAAATAAATATATGTTAAAGTTGAGGATTAATGTTAAGTACTATGTTAGCCGAAAACACGATTTCATAAAAAAATCTCTATAGAAAAAAAATCCAAAGTTACCTCCAAACCGAACAATAAACCGCTGCTATTAAAAAAATACTTCAAATTAGATCATGAAACTTTGCATACTAACTGAACTAACTATAAAGCAGCGACTATGTTTTTTATTTATTTTAAATTACCATTATTTTCGCCGTAAAAAGCAATTACCTAAACTATTGCCGCTATACCGCCTCCGTCTCGCTCGCACTCAGTCCGCGAGTAGTATGGTGCGAGCGACATAAAAACCTGAGGTTGTGTGGGCTCTTAAAATCGAATCAGCTTTCGCGCTGTTACACGGGTTTCCCTACTGACAGTTTACCTACTGTTTATAAGAACGTCTGGTATACCAATTAGCATGTACATTTTAAAGGGAGTGGTTACAAATGGGCAAACGCCCACATTTTGTTCTTCGCTCTTATTATTATGTAATTTTAATTCCAGTACAAACAGACACATAAACATATTATGTCATACAACACACATGTCATAAAGATAGTCTGTGCCACCGCGCGTATATTTTCTAGCGACTTATCTTCATTGCTAACTTCCTGATTATTTTCATCAGATAATTACGGTATTAACTTGATACGCGAAACTGGACTGTGACACATGATTTCTTGAATAAATATTCATGTTCGTATTATTGGAATTTGTGAATTAAATGAATATGAAGATTTTTTGATGAGTCATTTCTATAAATTATCGTAAACGTATTTTGCGCCGCTCCTTATAAATAACCTGAATTTTATATTTAAAATAATTATCTTCTTATTCTTCTACTAGCTGCTGCCCGCGGCTTCGCCCGCGTGAGTGTCGGAAATTACCCCATACATCCCCATGGGTTTTAAGTATAAATATTGAGTTTCGAGTTAATCGGACAGCGCGTTAAAATTCTTCCATACAAACACTGACACCCCCCAATCCCCCTTTAGGGGGTAATTTAGTAATTTATTACCTCAAGGAATAATATTTTTCATACAAACTTTCATCCCTTATTTTACCCCCTTAGGGGTTGAATTTCGAAAAATCCTGATACACGTTATTCTTAATTTTTGGGTTTAAGTATAAATATTGAGTTTCGAGTTAATCGGACAGCGCGTTAAAATTCTTCCATACAAACTTTGACACCCCCCAACCGTAGGATAGGATACTTTTCCGGGATAAAAAGTACCCAGTGTGGTGCCCAGGATATTAAAGAATAATTATACCAAGTTTCATCGTAATCGAACCGGTAGTTTTTGCGTGATACCTGAACAAACAGACAGACAGACAAAAAAATTTTTAATCACATTTTTGGGGTCGGTGTCGGTCTAGTAACACCCCCTGCCATTTATTTTTTTGATATTTTCAATGTACAGAATTTTCACTTCTACAGATTTATTATAAGTATAGATAATAATATAGCATTTAATTCCATAAGCATAACATATAAAAAAAAACTACAAGTGGATTATAAAAAAAACTTACTTTTAAAAACAACCGTACCTGATAAGAGTCCATAACGTAGTGAAAAAAATTTCATTGTTTTTTAAAGTAAGTTTTTTTCATTCGTAATTTTTTTTTTTTTGTGAAAAAATTTCTCCACGTTTCCCTATTTTTGGCTTTGACCATTCAGTCTTAGCCTATGCTTATTTCTATACATAAACATACTACTTATAAAAATAGTTCCGGGACAGACAACTACCAATCCATAAATCAAGTCCTGCCTATCGCAATCCAGTGCAACTATCTAATTGCGTAAAACCTTTTCGTAAGTGATTCAGACTAATCTGTTTCGTTTTGACAGTTCAACAACATTCATTGCGATATTTACGTTTTTGAGCAGTATTTTTTTTTCGAACTTACAAAGCAATGGATTAGCAATCTGTTTCAAAACGATTCAGATTCTGATCGTGTATTACGCAATTAGAGTGCTGATAAGCCTCTACTAAGTTACGGCAGAACACCCGATTCCTCGCTTCCCGCATCCAGTGCGCCAAAACTGTCATACAACGGACGCTTTAAACTGAAGTTAACAAACATTGTATTAGGAGGACGTTATTCTTAGAAGATGTAGAGGTGCACTGAGTCAAATTCAAATGATTTAATTTTACATATACCTACATGGGCACTTATGAAACGTCAGAAGCTAGATGCACAGTTCCAATAGGTTCCCTCCTACTACTCTTTACTTTCTATTGTGCGGATCTTTGGTCTGAAAATAAACGTGTATTATTATTAGTCTTATATAATACAATATTGATTGTTGTCGTAGGTATCACAATGGTACGAGCTGGTGGTGTTCACGGCGTCGATGGAGATCTACGGAGCCGCGGTCGCCGACAAGCTCGACAACGGCCGGGGCATACTGCGACGGCGGTTCTATAGGTACACTTATTGACCTTTATCAGTTACATAATTGCTCCATTGACTGGTCTGCTAAACGTGGTGTACTGGGTCGATTCACAGGTCGGACAAAGTGTTATTGAGGTTTTCCATCAGGAATTCCTCAAAAACAACTGGAAATCTAAGTTTGGCCCAGGTAATGGCAGGCTTACCCTCTGGGCATGCCGTGAACTGGGCACAAACGCCTTAAAACATAAATGGCGAAAAGAAAATGTACTCACCTCTGCCTAGCGTTTCCATGAATACATGCTTGATGTTATGTTTGACAGCTAAAAGGTCAGTTTGCGAAAAGGTCAATCCTTGCATACCTTCATAAATATAACAACTTTACTCCACACAACGAACGTGGGGAGTGTTATTTGTGGGAATTACCCTATTACCTCACGCGAGCTGTAATGGCTTCCACTCACCGACACGGTTAGCTAATATCACGACCGAGATCGTATGTATGGGACTGTTGGTAAATCACAGAGTAGGGAAGAAATGGAGTGTTTATAAGCGTGGGAAAAACCTTAAAATCTGGAAAACTCGGTAAAATGTTCGTGACTCGTAAGCGATAGACTATCCAACGTTCTATACAAGCAAAGAGCAGATTAGTAAGCACTTTTTTTAAGACAAAATTTATTGTTGGTCAAACTATCTTAAATAAATATTATAAAGCCAATTCGTATATAAATAATCCGTTAGATATAATATGTGTTGTTAATTTGTGCGTTGACAGACAACACTGCACAGCAGAAAACGGTTCCTACACAAAGAATTTGTCGTCTATATGCGACGACCTCAATAGAGTGTTCATATTGGACAACTCTCCCGGAGCCTACCGGGACTTTCCAGGTGAGATACATACCATTAGGGCGTTTGTGAACTACACGGAATTTTACCTTCCGGATGTAAAATCTCATACCTATATTTCCCGTATCACGTGATATTTACTTGAAAATCGGACTGCCAGACCGTAAAATTCCTTGTAGTGCACAAACGCCCTTATTATGAATAACACAAAACATTCCTTTTTTGGGAAGTGCAAACATGTATAAATAAATTTACATCCGAAATTGCGTCTTATAAGTAATTTCCATGACAAAAAACATTGGCCAAAGTCCTTGATCCGACTTTAGGATCTTTTTAAACTTTTATTCAGTATAAGATTTGAACGGTTTGAAATAATCTTCACCGTTTATCGAGTCATGCCGCACAAGCTGGGTGTTAATACTTCATTGGGTAACTTATCTGTGGTCCTGGATGATCCCGTTTATACTCCTTGCTAAATAATTTTCAATGATTTATTAGACTGTTTGGTATAAGTTTGACGTATGTCCCCTAGATAACGCGATACCTATAAAGTCGTGGTTCTCTGAGCCGCTGGACGTGGCGCTACTGAACCTGCTGCCGGTGCTGGACGCGCTGCGCTTCACGCACGACGTGCGCTCCGTGCTGTCTCGCAACCTGCACCTGCACCGCCTGTGGTAGTACACAACACGTGAGTATTCATTTACGAATTTATAGGTACTCGTAAAATAGCTCTACCACCTTACTAAAGCCGATATCAGACAGTTCACTTTTCGTTAATTTTTGCCTTTCATCCTTCACTCGAAGCGTCAGCGTTGAAACGTCTGAACACAAAATGTATCAAAAGGGAAAATTAAATGGATTAGTGAACTGATCCAACGCAGTTCGATTTCGGCACTCGCCTACCGAATTAATACTAATGATCTAAAAATAAAATGAAAGGAGCGGATGAACATTATTAATTTTGTCGGTGTCGTGTGAACGTGGAATGAAACAAAAATAAACATTCACTCAAGCGTCTGATATCGGCTTAAGATACTTACACCTTAATTATTTCCCCTGCTAAGCGGGCGGCATTGCTTATTTCCAGTTCGAAAATATTTTTTGTAGAAATATAGGTATAGTTTGACCGAAACCGCTGTACCGCGCCTTAACTCAAACTCAAAGCATTTATTTCAATTAAACCATTTACAGGCACTTTTGAATTGTCATGGTCAAGTCGGTCAGTCAGAAAATATGAAGCTTAGTTGCCCATTCCACAGCGTAGTAGGTACCTATGGAGAAGAACGGGCAAGAAACTCCACGGACACTCTTTTAAATCAAAAAATTGGTTACATCATTCATGTTGAAATTACTTATACATGTGAGAACAATGTAGAAAGACGTACATGATAAAAGCGTCCGTAGATAAATTATAAAAAATTAAAAAAACAATTCAAAAATTTAAAATAAGCCATGGCAGCTAAGAGATGACCAGCCCCAACTGACGGCGCCCGTTCACGAACATGACGCATGGATTAGCACCATTCAGCTCAACCATTTTGAAGGGAGCTAAATGATCCAACACACACGCCACCATCAGCGAGACATCTGAGTGTGCATGACATACTCACAGCCGCCAGGGCACATTCAAGTCAATGAAAGACATAATATTACCCGGTAAATGGTAGCTCTATAGTACATAGTACTCAAACATGTGCTATGCAGTTATGCAGATATCTTAGGGATATGCACGGCTCATTCATCATTGCAAGCCGCTCATTCGTCAACGCTCACGGCGTCCCGCCCACCGCCTCGCCGCGCATTCCTAAAGCGGTACAGTGATATCGGTCAAACTTACACTTACACAAATCAGAACTTGATGATAATCTAGATTATTTAATGCAGTGCATGAAAGGCTTTCATCTCACAATGATTTGAGGCAAGCTGCAGGTATCATGGTAACAAATTAAATGATTCATGAGATAAAGCTTTCCAATGACATGAGCTTGTCAATGTTGGCTGGTGGGAGGAAAATTTTGCCTATACTTATTCAACAAAATAAAATACTTTTGTAACTTCTGCTGGTTGTGTGCCTTTGTATAAACCCCTAAACCCTTTATTTTTCTATTATTTACAGATAAAATACCGGCTTTTGTACAAATGATGGACGCCACAGGCCTCCTGAACTTATTTATTATTTTGTCACTCGTTAGGCGGTTCAGCTTCTATTCATATAGATTTAATTATAGTTGAATATTTTTTTTAAGTTTTGTTTTTACGTAAATAAAAGTGATTATCCGGTGTAATGTACACACACATTGTGTATGTTAGTAAGTTACCTACGTATGTAGGGCGGAAGCGTTTTTGAAACGCTGATTTTGTTATTTGAACATAAATGTAAGTGCAAGAATGAGGGTGCGGTCTCACTGCGAGCGGTAGGAAATACGTTTTAGATGTTCCTAAATTGAGCTTCAGCGTCGTAGTGCATTAACCCATTAACGTTTAGTCAGAAAAATATTCTCGAACATTCTTCAGTCATTTATTTTCCGAAATATCTAATATCTATGTTAGTAAAATATATGAATTCTATAATCTAGATTTGGTATGTTTACGAATCCCATTGAGTTTCTCCATGACATTTATTTATTCTGAACCTTGCATTGAATCGAGTCTCTCTTAGGTCCCTATCTATATATAAACTTGGTACCTAATCTATGATGTGTTCACTATATCCGCCTTAGATGACACGAATTAAAAATTATATATAACTGATGCCCTAGATCGATTGGTGTAGCTTGAACCTTGCAATTTTTTAATGCAAAATATGTCTTTATTTTATAAGCTTTCTAACTTAACTTGCCTTTAAAGTTGTCAACGAAAATCAGGGATAATAGAATAATATTTATAATTACCTCGCTTACAGTGGGGCCACATCTCTTTCTAACATAGTGCTGTCTCGGTCGCTAGTATAGCAAAATGTATGACAGTAACTATCGTCAAAGGGCGTCATTGTTGCACTGCTAAGGGCTGTCTCGAAATCTTGACTATTTTGTTTCCAAAAATAAATTCTGTTTTCAAAAAGCAAATTTTGGTAGTTCATTTTGTATGGGTACTGATATAATACTTAAAATGTATGACTACTATTGTAATAAGAATTGTGTTGTGAGTTATGATATCAATAAGATTTTGTGTTAATTGTATTAAAAGTTTTCACAGACACATTCACTGAAATTGACGATTCATTTTGTGTTATTCAGTTGTGTATGATCTAAACGTGTTCAGCAGTGAATGTGTTGCTAATAACACCAGTTAAGATCAAAGATTTTAGTCGTCAAATAAATACTACTGGATAAAAAAACATGTATCATTCATATATTTTTTTTAAATTTCTAGACAGCCCTGAAATCAAATCATATCTTTTTTTTAGACTTATTTGAAGGGTTTAAAAGATACGGCCTTAATTTTTATTACTGCTCTTTGTACATAGATATTTGTAACCATTATGGTTCCTGCAGTTTAATTTACTTTAAAATTACAATACTTACCTCTTGTTTTAAAATGTACATATTTATAACAAAGATATTATCATCATAACTTAATCCAATCAAGTTATATTGAAAATGTAAATTACGGCCATATCTATTAAATCTGAAAAACTTACTGCCCACCAAAATCTAAGCTTGCAAATTAAGAAACATTTGTTTATGTCGCCTCACTTTCGTGATATCAAAATTAAAAAAACTGACATCTTAACGTCACTTTGACAGTAGCAATCTGATGGTTTCTATGATCTGAGTCTTAAATCAGAGGTTAACGCCGGTAGCACATCTGCGCTGCGAAACCGCAGTAGATCAATTCAAGTGGCTCGTGTCATGTTCTGCTACTCGAATCGGATTCGAGTTCGGAACATGACGCGAGCTAGTTTCACGGCGGAGGTGTGCTACCGGTGTTAAAAACGTAATGGGGACCTTTTTTTATTTATTTTGGTACTTAATCAAAAGTGAGGTGGTTTGCTCAACAGTAATTTTCAAAATTATTTGTACCAATTTTTTTATTCTTTAGTTTATGATTTATTGTGACTTTACTTCAACAATTCAATCTCTACATGGAACATGAATACTTATGAAGTGTTATAAGGATTCTTTGAATAAAAATCTATTAATACTATAATGTGATTCGTGTTATGATTTTGATTTATACCACTGACTTCTTTCATTTAAATTATGAATTTACAAAATTCCACTTACTGGCAACACCAGATCATCCTCCTCCCGCGTCTTCACCCAAATGAAACCATTTTATTCCCCATAGAATGAAGTTGGTACAAATAATCGTATAATTTCTTCCAGTGGAATAACTAATGTATGTAAATATAATTTTTTAATGGACAGTCTTGCGTGATTTGCCTATTTTTGAACGCGCAACGTTGATCTCTTAGGTATAATTTTTGTTTTACATTGCTTCTTGGAAGCCCCCTTTTTACATGCCGAATTATTTTCAAACCAACGTCCTTACTTTGTCGAAAGTAAAAGGTATTCATTTTCAACATTGGCTTGGGATAATTTGGAACAAATAAATGTATGGTTTCACTGAAAAATATTAGGTAATTGGCAATTTAGTTTAGATTTTAAATAAACGTTTAATTTTTCCGTGTGAAATCTTAGAAAAACGTTTTTTCTAACAATAATTTAAAAATCGGCAAATCACTAAGGGTGCGTTTACGCCGACTGTATCTACGTTATACTCCATGCAGTGTAACGCATCCTAACTTTTGTATGTCACACGCTGTGAACCTCTTAATGACAATAGAATAGTGTACGTTACATAAACTATCTGGTACAAATGTATGCCGAATCAGTTACGATTACATTTTTGTTTTTGTAAGCGCTTCATGAAGTTTACAAAATTCTAAATTATTGATTGGATATGACCATAATGAACAGCCGTTCACATAGCATTACACCGCACGTTTTTGCAGTATTCTACTTTCCCCCTATCAACGTCGGAATGTTGACGTAAGATCCCAGGATTTAATTGCAAAAACACGTGTAGCTGCACTGACAATAGAATATACATGAACTTTTTCACTTTTAAATTCATGTAACTATTCATATTTTTTTGTGAATAATGTATGACATTTTGACATTTATTTTATTTTTATGAAGCGATTATAGAAAGCAAAAGTTAAGAGTTTTAGAACATGTTATGATTGTACGACTGTACGTCGAGACTCGGCAAGTCTTCTTAGAATAATCCCATTAAATCGTGTATAATGATTAGTTTATATCGAATTGTTTCTATATAGAAATAAAAGTTCTTTTTAATTAAAACCAAATAGTTGAGATAAATAGTTTTTAGTAATAAAAAAATGATAATCTTTTAGGACTCATTTACTGGTGGTGTGTTTTTGCAAAAACTTGGTATTAATTAGTATTGGTGCCCCCACACTGGCTGTTAAAAATGTTTACAAACATTTTCTAACACTAATAATAGGTACATTTACCATACATTTCTAATGTTTACTAATGTTAGTAAACCTTTTTTAACACCAGTGTGGGAGGACCATAAAATTTATTAAAAACGATTTTTCACTTTTATGAGAAAATACATAAAATATTCAAATTATGCGCCTAAGTATACAATAGAGAGAAAAAAAAATCCGATGAGACAGAAAATAATTAATAGTAATTATATCTTTGACTTTTTTTGTTTGTTTTTGCAAAAATCACATGTCTGCCTTGAATCCGGACTGTTTACTAAATTTTCATTATGTACTTTATCAGTTAAATCGTGATGCGTTCGAACGCAGCAAGGTTGCAAGATCTTCAGCTATACCTTATTTTAGTTTATTAGGGTGTTTTTTTCATTGATTGTGTAATTTTAGAATGGGTGTAATGAAGTTTTGAAGGGTCTCGCCACGTCGGCAAATAATGTATGGGGGTAAACTCGTTACAATGGTCCTAGAATCGCCTGAGAATAAAATCTATGTACGATATTAATTGTAGGTTGTTTCACTGGGATACCTAAGACGTGAAGTAATAACAGTACCTACCTACGCATAGACAACTCGACTGTGCAGTACGCCAATGTTTGTTGCCAAAGTTTGACCAAGTAACAACTATCAAGTCAGTACATTCGCTGTGCTCGAATCCCCATGCATTTTGCTTTCAACAAGCAACTTAACTGTAATCAGGATATTTTAAATTAAGTTTCTAATAACTAGTGTGCCCAAATACAGGGCCAATGTAATGCAATTTAGTTTTCATGTACATAATATACTTTATCTGTAGCATATCATAGATCCATTTTGAAATTCACAGGGTCATTTGTTTTACAGTGAGATTAAAAGTAATTTTCTGTTTGACAACCTAGTAAAACGCGTTTCAAATGTTTTGTATGAAAAGAGGTTTTATATAGTGACGCACATGCACTTACAATAAGTATTAATAATATTCATGGCGGATATAAACTACTGAAAGCACTTACTTAGAAACTTACTTTATACCAATAGTATTTGCACGAACCAGCAAAAGTATAATCTGACCAAAAATACATAAGTAAATAAACTATTCATACAAAACATTTGAAACATTGAACTATCGAATATTGTATTCACATACCGCATAGCACAATTTATAACTGTACCTATCGAATACAATTCAAAATTAGCTGTTATTTTTTCTAAAAATATTCCCAAATCATCCTTTATTTGTAAATACCGGAATGGCGAAGGCGCAAGGACACTTAATACAAACAATCATAGAGATTTGCGTGTAAAATTGTAATGTTTAAGTCTACAAGTCGTTTTTCAATGTTTTGACTACGGTGGCATCATAACTAACAGTATTCTATAAGTATTTTTCACCATTTAGAATTAAATGTGAGGTCAATTTATGTGACACAAAAACATTTTTATATGCACGTGTTTTGAAAAAATACTTCAAATTCTCATAAATTACTACCATATTATTATTTCAATTCTATTATCATCCATTGGTACTTTCATGTGAGTACTTATTAAGTGTCACTGTAGTTAAAATATGATTATGGCTGTAGAGTTTGATAAATGTTTACTGTTTAAATAGAAAACATGGACACGCCAAAGTTGGCGATTAAGAAAATATTGATAACTGTAATGTTGCGGTCTCAACTGGTTGTTCAAAGTTCAAAAGCGATTTGTAATATAGCAATATTAAATCGATTTCAACAATGTTATTTGTTTTACTTATGATCCTGTTTCATCCCGCTCTAGCAGCAGTATTTGTGCGACAGAGGAGACAAGATTTGCTCGCTGTAACGTATCATTACGTCTAGTTTCTTAGAAAGGTTGTGCAGAGGGGTACCTAGTACACCCACATTTCGCCAGATATTTCACAGATGAGTAGGTACAGATGGTGCACTCCGCAAAATCATTTAAATAAAAAGCGACTCTTGCTACGTCACAATAAAGTGCAATTCAGCACCCTAATTGCGTAACACACGATCAATCACAATTCGTTTCATTTTGACATTTCAACAACATTCATTACGTTGTTGAGCAGGCAACAGGCAGGTTCGAACATAAATATGAAGCAATGGATTAGCAGTATCCTTCAAAACGATTCAGAATAAAATTGATCGTGTGTTACTCAATTAGGATGCAGTTCGTATAGCGCTAATTACCTACAGTTATATTCGCCTATTGCCTCTTTTTCTGCCCATAAAGGCTCGTGCAGACTGGCGCGACAAGGTCCCACCGCGCCGGTCTGAACGAGCCGTAACTCATCTTCTGACTACGTTACGCTCACTGAATTGGCCCGACAAGACGAGCCCGCCGCGTACTTTTAGTTTCATACCTAAAATGCGGAGTGGACCATCTGTATTTCCATGTATTAGGGGGCGAGCCTACTGCCATCAACCGGGCACACAAATCCAGTTTCCGGGCTGCTACTGAGGAAATCAAGAGAGAAAAACTAGCTCGCTTTTATTCTCATCAAAATTAAACTGTCGCACATCCACATCCAAACAAAAAGCAGGGTATCCATCGCACGTGTATGCACTCCTTGCAACTTTACACTTACTTGAAATTGGTGTGTAGGTAGGTGTAGCGCCATTCATTTAATAACTGCACACAATACAGTTACCCAGTTGCCGTTAAGACACACTCTGCCTACCCCCAAGTAGATTATGGTATTTCGATGACGATAAAAGGAAACCCGATGCACTTCTGTAATCTGTTGCAGTTTACAGAAGTTTAATGTAATCTTTTACCAACGGAATCGAACCCAGAACTTGCGCTTGCGAAGAACGGCAGAGCTTTGCCACTGAGCCACGAAACGAACTTCTTCGACCTTATTAATTATATACTGTAGGTATTGTTCTGATGTAGATTGAAGACAAACCCATAAAATTTTAATGAGGCTCTTTGGTAACATGGATCGGAATAAAGATGCCCAAGTTACCTATCCATTAAAACAGGTATTCAATTTCATGCATACCTACATAAAAAAATCTGACTTGTCTTCTAGGGCCGAGTTGAGCACTTTCAGTGTGAAATAATTTTAAACTTTATACATACACATACTTAAAAGACCAGTATCGCTTGAAAAGGTCGCGAGGCCGCCCGCGGAGACGCGAGCGGCCGCGCGTCTTGCCGGTGGTTTTGCCCGCGGCACCGCGGGCGGTCGCACGCCGAATGTCGATAATGAACTAGTCAAGAGGAGACTAGGCGCGTGGGGTCTGGAGGTCGCGCGAGGCCGCCGGCCGCTGCCATTCCGGTGTGACGGCCCTAAGGGTGTCACAGCTCTAGAAAGCCATGTTCCCAACATAGGTTAGTTATTATTCCTCATACGTGTTTTGCTCCATCTTGAAATGCTGTATGTGGGAAAAGTTGACAAATAAAAGAAAGCTTTTACTTCGATGAACCCTTTAATTTGAGACTATTTTTATGATAACATTCTAACTGAAAATTGTCAAAAACTATTATCGCCAGAACAAAGTTTACAAAATATTTGACAGGATTGTGGGAGCATTTCAAAAGTAACACGGTTTCATAATCAAACTTTATATGTACAGGATCAATGTTATGTAGGCCAAAATTAGTTTTCGTCAAAACATTCTGCTCCCTTATAGTAATGAGACGTAACAAAAATATCTCCACACAACATTAATAGCTGTCCAAATTTATAATTTTCTTAAAGATAACAGTAGGTAATAACATCATCATGTAGCATAGCATATGAGATGTAAAAGCACTTAGATGGTTTAAAATTTTATAGAAGTTTTCTAAAGTGTTAACATTTTTTTTGTCTTATTCATGTTTTATGATTTACAATAAACAATGGTCGTCGATTTATTTCGACCATATTGAAAGGTGATTTTCAATAGTTTGGCAAAGTACATAAATCCATTTCAGATTTGAAATGGTGACTTCTAATGGGGGTATTATATGGTAGATCCCCTTGGAAGTTTCATGAAAACTTCCTAGTAATTGAAATTATATATTTGTCAGTGTGCCTAGCACAACACACCATCCTTAGAAAGTTGATTCTTAGGAGAAATATAACTTACGAAATTATTTACTCTCCCTAAACAAGTGACTAAATTTTACATCTTTAAAGAAATATATTTTTAACCAATATTATCATTTGATTTCCCCTGTATCTAATGTATATTTAAGTCTTCTGTTTTGTATAACATTCAATACACATGCAAAAATTTTACTGAAAAATGAGATATAAAAAGAAAATTGGGACAAATCTTACTAGTAGCTACTGACAAAATTTTACATGAAATAAAAACATTTAACATACAATAAAACCTAAAAAATCTGATGCCTATGCTGTAACGGGTAAGAATAATTCATGTAAAGATATAGCAAATTTTTGCAGTCCTTATAGTATTTTAAGAGGGTTTTTCCTCTCAAAATTATGGAAGTTTTAATGCAGCACATCAAGTCAATAAAAATATCTCTTAGAAAAGCGTATTAGTCAAAGTAGTCATAGTATTGTCTTTTAAAATGTACATATTATAATATTGCAAAGAACTCATAGTTACAACCTAAATTGAAGGTACTTATCGTTCAAATATATTGGATTTTGAATACAACCTTAAGCTGGAGCCAATATAAATATCACAAGTAGCGGCTTAAGGGACCTTCTCAATGTCTGTCCAAACTAAAAGAAGATTAGTCACTAAAATTCATTCTCTGTACAGGTTACAGTCAAAGGTTTAAAACTTATTTAAAAATACTCCAAACAATGAGTCACTACAAAACTAGAGGGTCTACACAACATTTTTAAGAAGATTCAGTTTATACTGTTTCAGTTTACATTCAAATTACGGCTGTACATTTTATACTTTATATGACTGCAACTGTTTTACGCAGCCACTTATTAAAGAATCAATTTTATGACACAGAGAATGCCTTTTCTGAAAAGGATTTAACATAAGCCTCATGCAATTTGTTCACAAAGTCAGCATCATGTTTCAGCAGATAATTGAAAGCTTGAAGCAGCTGGTTCCTAGTGAGAGGCTCAGGGGAAGGCTGGACGTCTCCACCCGTGCTAGCAGTGAACATGGTGGGCGGCATCAGTGCTGGCTTCTGCTGAGTTGACACAGAGTCAATCAAAGGGTATATTCCAATCTCTTCCAATTTGCTACCGTTAAAAGAGCTTACCGTATGGTTGATGTCCTGTGACTGATTCAAGTATGTGGCCAAGGGAGACGTTGGCTTTGGTGATGATATATGCATCAGATTCAACTCATTCTCCAGTGGTATAATGCCATTGGTGTCATTTGAATCCAACTGCCCCTTCTTCAGACTAGATATCCTCTGCTGATTGGGCTTGTCAATAGGAGTTGACTTTAACGGGAAAACACAGTTTTGTCTCATTGCTGAATCCATGTTCATATTGCCGTTTGAACTTTGAGCCTCTTGAGGTGTCACAGAGCGTTGTTGTTTCTCTATATGTTCAACAGAATGTGCTGGATTGCTCATGAGCCTCTGCAGCAGCTGCGGCACCTCCCGCGCATCTGTCGAACGTGGCCCGAAAATACCCGGCGACGGTAGCGAGGACACCGCCGGCATCTGCGAAGCGGCACCGCTCCCAGCTTTCGCAAAGAAGTCCATCACGCTTTGCGAAGTCATGTCGGGAGCACGCGACGGTGTCGAGTCACACTTGTTAGCGACGAGCCCCTTATTGGAATTGAAGTCATCCTGGGCCTTGCTCAACATGCTGAATATATCGACGGGCGCACTAGAAGGTGTAGTCGCACTATATACAGCGTTTTGCGGCATGTTCTCGCCGCCAGGAACTTGCTTGATCGGGTCTTTGATGAGAGAATTTAACTTTGTCGCAACTCTAACGCACTCGTCTTTATCATAGAACCATATGCCGTAAATGCGACACTTGGCGTTCCGGTACAAAAGGAAAGGTTCCTTCAATTGCAATTCTATTCCTTTCGATACTGGTTCGATTAGGTTATTCGTATTCAATCTGTTCATAATCACTAAACTATGGTACGGTTCACCATTTCTACTGTACACAAACAAAGCACCCTCGATGTTAGTTTTCTCCCATTCGTTCTCTTCGAATGTATAAAGCGCAACGTGGGTAGCACTGTCGATTATTTCTCTAGCGTATGGATCTGCCCTCTTTAGGGCAGCGAAATTCATACGTAGTCCGGTGTCAGCCATTTTATAGCAACAAAATACAAGTTTTTATACAGCGAGCAAGCATCACAGCAAAATGACAAGAACGAATAAATTCGCCATTTTCAAACCGTTCCATACACTCACTCGTTGAATTTTATATACTACCTCCAAACATAAAATAAGACAATAAAAAAATATTGTTAGGATTTCTTGAATTTAACATTGAATCTACCCGAATCCCAGTTACTTTCGAAAGCTAAATACAAAACTTAAAAAATAATTACTTGTTTTTTTGGTGCTCGAAAGTTACTGATTCTGAGTGCAAAGGAACGTTCTATCATTGAATGAAGTGTGCGGTATTGGAAGGGTGGCGGTAGTTTATAAAAATATTTAATAATATATATTAAAATACTAAAATATAATATTTTAAAATACTACATTTAAAATACTTTATATTTTAAAACTTTAATAGCATGTTTTCGTTTGTAATGAAAGCTGGTAGTTCTCACTTCTATGTTCCTAAAACTAAAGCGAAAAACTAGTTTGAAAGGTGAAACAGAAATAAGTATGAAATATTGAACTTTCATTCAATTGAACCATCGATCTCGATTAATGGTTTAGTTTAGATTGGAGGGTGTGCTCTACTAAAATGGCTTGTTAGGTATCGCCGACTAGCCACTACTAGCTAGCCTACTAGCCAGCGGACAGGTAGGAGTGTTGACCCTGACCTCTGACCACCACATGATCTTCTCGTAGTACGGTAGTACATTTTCAAATTGTTATTGTTCCAATGTGTGACACTCGTGCCCGATGCCCCAACCCCAACAAAGCCTGAGACCTGATTGACGAAAATTATTTATATTATTGACGAATTCGATCTTCAAAAAATTCTAGTTATGGATTTCATTATTTAATTCAACAAAATGATGTAATTTTATCACACTGTACAGAAAAGTTTGACCTCTGTCATTTTGCTCTTGTAGGAATTGTGAATAAGATAATGATATATTAAATCGAATGCGACATTTCCATAGCAAAAGTACGTCGGTTTAGTGATGTACCTACAATGGAATTAATAAATTAATCGCGTTAAAGTCAGAGCGGTAGCCGCCATAAATAACCGCAGTGACAGCCATCATGAAAATGATGGTTCTTCTTTTTAACTTTACGGTCACACCAACTTACTTTTATAAAAATTATAGCGGTAAATAAATAAGATAAATTATAGTAATAATAAGATAAATTGTGGCAGCCACCAGCCCACCACAGACTTAGAAAATCCTCGCTTTAGGCATGATTGGTCACTATTATCGTAATTTTCATTTCTCTGTTTTTGTGAGAGCAAGTTTTCCATCTTTTGAACTAAAAGCCGGATATGCTGCGAATATTATTTATTGATGTGATAAGATAATAGTTTTGATGGCAATAGGCTCGCCCCCTATTACATAGCACTTAACCCTTCGGGGAATACAGGTTATGTTAACAGTTATGTTATTAATTATTGTTGTTGTTACAACTTATAAATAGGTCATCGATGTGTTTTTAACAAAATGGGTTCATGCCTTAATGTTTTGACCAAAGACTAAACAACATGGAATTGAAATCAACGGTCGGTATTTACGACTATTGTTTGTTTATTGCATGTTACAATTTATTATTTTAGCACTTCGAACTTATATTTTTGAAACTTCCATCGATATTTAACTTAGCCCAACACTAGTTTCCGCATCACAACTATACGTATACGAAACGAAACGTCAACAACGTCATTCATTTAAAAGTTTGCGCGTGTCAGAGACGGCAGTAAATAAAATAAATAATTTTCGTTAATTAAACATAACTGCGTCTAGGTATAATACAGTTAACTGTAATCATCTCTGGCTAGAACTAGTAAATGTTAGCTAGAAGTTGTTTTAATTGTTTATAATTTGGACACGTGACGTATAGGCTAAGTTTTAGTAAACAACAAGGTAGAATAAATAATGTCTGGTGGTAAAGTTCTGGTGATTGGAGGCGGCGGGCGGGAGCATGCTCTCTGCTGGAAACTGGCGGACTCTCCCTTTGTGCGACAAGTATACTGTGCACCCGGCAGTGTCGGCATCGCGACCACCAACAAAGTTGAGTGCGTCGAACTCGACATCAAGGATTATCCCGTAAGTTTCTTATTAGAAAAGTATGTTCTATTACATCTGTTGGTTTGCGCATATTATATCTCAGGAAGTCTGCTACGCCTAATCTTCTAGAAATTATTGATTGGGGTCAGTTTGATACCTAATCCACTTGTTTTATTTTTATAAAAATTGATTATTAATTTCTTACGCAAAACATAAGTACTTAATTGGAGGCTATGGGTATCGTATTATCCTCATAAACTATCTAATACTAAAGTAAACTAAACTTCATATTTTATGTAGTACAAAAACATTTATTAAATGTATAAATATGTCTTATTTTATATTTAGTATTATCTAAATAATACGAAACATAAAACATAATATACAATTAACTATGGCGGTTCAATTATTTTTGTTATTATTTATTTATTTCCAAAACACTTAGCCTATTTTACAATTGGTTTTAGCCACACAACGAAAACCTCTCAGGGTTTGAAATGTTTTTAAGTTAAATGTTTCTACTTCATATTATCTTGAAATAATTTTACTACACCCATTTGATAAGACATTAAATGTATACATATAATAAAATAGTAACAAAGAATTTTGTCCGTTTGCCTGCTTGTGCAAAAATTGCTGAACAGATTTGGATGAAATTTGGCACACAGATAGTTTATAACCTGGTTTAACACATAGGGTACTTTTAATCCCGGTAGTATGATTCAGTGGGATGTTTTCCGCCTGCAACTCGGGCGAAGCCACGGGGCAAAAGCTAGTATTCTAAAACTTAATTACATTAGTAGTGAACTAAAAAGATAAAAGAATATTTTATATAATCAGTAATATAGATTCAGATCATCGTCAATTAGAGCATGCGTTAATTGATTTAGTTTACTCTAATTACGAGATTATCATTAGTGTGTCTATCAGTATGTTACATAACTATTACTGACATGATTGTTGTATGAAATAATAATAAACTTGTTATTGGATACTCAAGTATTGTTAGTTTGTTCTAGATCAGGCACGTAATAGTTTTTCTGATTATTTGTGTGAGGTATGATAATATGAAAGAGATGGGAGTGAATCATGGCATGTCGGTTGACAGGGGAGAAACGAAGAAGAAATTGTGTTGCGCCAACCCCAAGTAATATAGGCCAAAGGCAGGGAGATGATCATGATTATAAGTACTAACTTAAGTTTACTACTAGTAATCTGATTTTGCATGAAAATCTAAGTAAAATAGTTCAATGAAATCATGCATTGCATAGACAAACATAACTTTATCTCTTAAAGTAAAATTCGAATTATAAACTTTAAAACGAGTTTATATTGACAAACGAAATTTAAAAATAGAATCATGTTACAACAATTTTTCTGTAACAGATGTTATAAAACAATTTTTTTACCAATACAATAGAGGGCAAATTCAAGAAGTTAGTATCACTAAGGAGTTTCCAACAATCATTTTTTGACACGCTTGTGTGTTACTACGGTTTTTAAAGTCATTCCTGTTTTAAACCCCTCATTATGCAACAGTGCCATAAACTACTATTTAAGATTTATTCATTTTCATGCATCATAATTTCATTATTTTTTGATGAATCTTATTGTGGTTTAATATTTTTACCAAACTGTTTGGCAACTGTTAGAGAATCATCAACATATTATTACTATAAGACAGGCTTTTCCTGTCAATTGAAAATATACCTTGCTCTCGAAAGCCCAAAGCGAATGGTGCTCTAAACAAGTACATTTTATCTTATCAACAACCCACCAAGGAGCAGCACACCTACCTTATTTGTTCTGATTTGATATGAAACTTTTTTTGGGACCATTTAAATGTTTTTTGTTTTTAATAGGAAACAAAGGTCTAGAAGCTATTTGAAGACCAAAAAAAACCGGCCAGGTGCGAGTCGGACTCGCGCACCGAGGGTTCCGTACAAACCTGTAGGTATATAAGTAAAAGTTCACCCATCACGACAATCGAGTCATAGTTTTTTGGTTAGGTATTGGTTTTCGCAATTTTTCCTTTATCTGTGCTATAAGACGTTGCTTCGTACCAAATTTCAAGATTCTGAGTTCACGGGAAGTACCCTGTAGGTTTTGATTCCCTTGCGAGTTTCGAAATAAGTAAAAGTTCACCCATCACGACAATCGAGTCATAGTTTTTTGGTTAGGTATTGGTTTTCGCAATTTTTCCTTTATCTGTGCTATAAGACGTTGCTTCGTACCAAATTTCAAGATTCTGAGTTCACGGGAAGTACCCTGTAGGTTTTGATTCCCTTGCGAGTTTCGAAAATTTGCGGAAATTTGCGGCATAAACGGCTGTATCTTTTGATTGCGTTGGCTTAGAAGTTTTTTTCACAGTTCCAAGGGTCAGTAGACTTGAGTTTTTGATATAAATTTCAGCATGATACATCTACGCGTTCCTGAGAAAAAGGGTATTGACAGATGGACGGACGAACTGACGGATATCAAAGTGATCCTTTAAGGGTTCCGTTTTTTCCTTTCGAGGTACGGAACCCTAAAAAGAAAAGATATGTTGTATGTCTACATTTATAATAAGTAGTCTAAAAAAAGAGAAAAGATTTGTATTTATGTTTGTAATGAATAAACTCAAAACTTACTGGAGCAATTTAAAAAATTCTTTCACCAGTGGAATGCCATATTATCACTGAGTAACATAGGTTGTAATTTACAAAATTATTTATCCTTAGAGTCTGTGAATTTGTGATCTTCTGTGCGAGTACCAATACTTACATACTTTTTCTTTCAAGTTATCAATTTATTCAAATCTTTGTAATGAAGTAAGTGGTGCAAAAGCGTTTTCAGTGTACAGGCACGAGCAAAAGTATGTAAACACTAAGTAAAATTCAAGAACGAATTACTCTTAAATTAATTATTGAAATTATAGGGTTTTGTGCAGACAGAACTTTTAAATTTTCATCATCCATACTCTAAATGAGAAAATAGCTTTAGAATTTTACTTAGTGTTTACATACTTTTGCTCGTGACTGTACATACGCTCAAAATAAGAACATTTCCCTCTATGGTATACTCTACGCTCATACCGTCAAAGAAAGCCACCTCCAAAAAAGCTTTTCTATCTGAAGAAATTAAAATATACTACTTCCTAAGATTCATAGGTTGAATGCCCTCTCAACCAGGATTCATACATGGATTCTTGCATGTCTTTTGAATAGAACTTAAAGTAACAGTTGTCAATATCAGTACCTACACTAAGTAGAAAAGCAAGTCGAAAAAAAATAAAGAATTTTAATACTCATGGTCCCTAACCTTCTCCAGCTATCTACTAGATAGATATGAAGTCGATGACCTCAGATTACTGTCACATGTACGAAATGTGTAATAAGCATTATCAGCCGGTTGCTATTCCATTCGGTTAGAAACAGGGAAGTACCTACTGCGATAAAAATGACGGGAGATGTTGTTTAAGAAATTGGAAGAAAGATAAATAATAATTAATAAATAAACAGTACCTATTGTTACACTTGCTCATAGTTATATATAGTTTTTGCCACACTGAAAAGTACACAGTAGAAGTTCTGGATGATAAAGTATTAGTAGATATTCCTCGAATGTATTTGTGAATTAATTCACACTGGATACTTAATACTTACCTAGATTCTTAAAAATAAAATAAACCTACAGTCCAAAAATTACTTATAGGTAAACACCCATATGCATAAACGGAAAAAATAAGCTAACTTAGCAACTAAGTAGTATTTGATAACATTGGTCATCTTTAAATCAATCACAATCGGAATCGTTTTGAATCAGATTGCTAATCCATTGCTTCAGTAAATAACGCAATGAATGTTGTTGAACTGTCAAAATGAAACAGATTAGTCTTAATCGTTTACGAAAATGTGTTACGCAATTAGATAGCAGTTCAAAAGCCTTCGTTGTTATACTGAGGCCCCATTTCCCATTCATCTGTCGTTACTTCGCCAGTTGGGGCTTAGCATTTCAAACCCACAAGCCGAGACTGGGCAATTTCAATCCATTATAATAATTTGTCGCAGTCTCGCTTTACAGAATCAGGTCAATGACGCGGGGTTTGCCCTTCTCAATGTTTCGTAATCAAAGATTTCGTTTTTATCGCCCTCTGCTCTTGTTTTTTTTTCTTACTTTCGTCACGTGACAAATATGGCGTAACTTACAACTAAACCCTGTATTGTCCCATTATTGCTAGACTAAAGGCTAACCCAAAGAATTTCTCCATCTCCTTCTCAGGGTTGTCTTTCAGGCCATCCGTTAACACATCCAAAGTCATCACTTAATGCTCTTCTTCAAACATCTCACTCCCTTGGGCGTGAATACCTATGATCCTGGCCCTCAAACCAAGCAGTAACCAAACAAATGGAATGTGCATTGCAATATTCAACTAACACAACACCGCAGTTACCAATGCAGTGCTAATTATAGAATACACTTCGTGAGGGAGAAACATCCGCTCCAAACGAGTTAAAAATCGCGCTATTCTGCTACAGCTTCAAGCGTAAGAAACTTCCAGTGATCTTTTGACGTGAATACCTACGTCTTTAAATTTGTTTCCATAGTGGAAGGCAATTCAACAAAACTGATGATAACAAAATCGGGGGATACAGTTTGATGCTGCAGCTTCATAATATCTATCATCTACATCCAAAATTTAATTACACCAATCGATAGCTAAAGGATCATAGAATTCGTCGTACACTTATTCACGTAAAACACACGGCCGTGTCCACAGCACAGCCTCATCAGAACACTGCGATATTTTCGATTATCATATTCCACGACAAAGTCTTTGCACACTTCTGGGTCAATGATGCAAACGGTCTGCAAACGGCACGAAGTTTACGTAAAATCTGTACTTAATATTATCACTTATTATGATTATTTTAATTGGATGGACAAACATGCAATAACGCCTATAAGTTAAATACAATAGTACTCTATAGTGATAGAGGAGCCTTACGAATTGCGCGAGCCGCCGCCGATAAGAACCTACGTTATGTTTTTCTTGAGTTATCAACGCCGACGTAGAGAAAAATAAGATATTTTAACGATGATCGATTACCTACCATGTTTTCATTGTTCGAACAACTTTGGGATATTGTTGAATTCTCCTAGAAATAGGTAGGAGTAACGTTTTTCAACACATTTCCAATGACAGAATTTTACCATATAAATAGCTGAATAGCATCGTTTTGTCGTAAACTTGCTAACAGTCTAAGGGCGGATTCGACCAAACATGAATAAATTTTATCCGCGGAATAAGATTTACTCTGACAGTTTTCGTATGGAGAAACTGTCAAAAATTCAAAATTTACTCGGAAGAGAAGGCCTAATCCGCGGATAAAATTTATTCCTGTTGGTTGAACCAGCCTAACAGAAAATCATTGCGGAGGGTCGGAAGAGTAGGGAGAGGCCCATAGAGTAAATTTTCCTTGGGAAACAACATACTCGTAAACAGATGACATACACAATGATCACCCAAATCAAATGATTACACACGACACATATTATTCATACCTACCTTGCGATCAAAACTGTATATAGATTTTAATAGACGCTCGTGTATTTATGTGCGATAACCTCGTACCTTTCATATCGTGAAGTTCAGTACTTCTCGGGGCAAGTTCACTTGTCACTCGAAATGCTTCGTTCAGAATAAGTGCCATAATTTATGTGTCACACGTTCGATGGGTAAGCAGATGTCTACGTCATTATTATTAATTAACACGCTTTTATTAGTTTCACCTGTATGTTTGTATGTAACTGAATCGTTTGAGCTCGATTTTGTTCCACTTTATGCGATCAGACTTAGCACAAACGTTGTAGACTTATCAACGACCGACGACAAAACAATATTTTGATAAGCTAATGGTAAAAAAAATAGGTAAATGTAAAAGAAAAACGAACAATTTTGCGAGACGGTTTTATAGCAAATCGAACTAAAAAAGTGAAAAATAAGAGAGAGAGATAAGATTCTGAACCACATGCCCATTGTAATGCCACCACGACTGCGTTAAGTTCAGCATCATGCAGCTCCGTATTTTACAAAAATAGAGGTTCCGAGATCCCTACACGCCAGCCTAAAACCTTATGGTTGTTGTTAAACAAAGCAACCTGCTTACACTGCTGCTTACAATAACATTTCAAAAATGCCCGTAGTTTTAGCTATTCCAACTTTGCTAACTCACTTTAATTACCATTTCTATTGCAGGCAACAGCAAAATGGTGCAAAGACAACGACATAGACATCGTGGTGGTCGGACCAGAGGATCCCCTTGCCGACGGCATAGTGGACAACCTCACTCCCTTGGGCGTCAAGTGCTTTGGACCCACGAAAGCGGGTGCTCGCATCGAAGCTGACAAAGACTGGTCCAAGAACTTCATGAACAAGTACCAGATTCCTACAGCGAGGCACAAGTCCTTTACTGATGCTGCGGCTGCTAAAGAGTTTATAAATACGTAAGTTTTTTTTTTTTTGCTTGCATCATTGAGGTTCAATTTAAACCACAGCAGACACCGCAAACAACATTTTTGCGCAACATGTTGTGGCGGCATCTACATCGCCATATGCGAACTACGCATCAAAAACCTGACGTCACAAATTCTGCATCGCGTTATTTAAGTTTACCGCTCGATTAACATATAATATAAGACTATCCGACATCAATCCTTGGGCAATTGCCCGCCAGACACAACACCCGTCTGGTCGGAGGATCCTCTCTTTTCTATAGAGGATGAGTGAACTTACCCTTTTATCCCTAAAATGTTGTTGTCCGGGGCATCAAACGTTTGAATATACACCGCGGTTGTCACATTTGACATCCGCAGAACACATCTTTAGTTTGTAATAGTTCCTCTAGTTTACATTGAACTTCAATGGCTTGCATAGAGCAAAAGTAGAACTATACACCAACTTGAAGTACCCCTCAGGTTTCGTAAAATCCCCATTATTTGAGCAAGTCGCATTCTAGAACGTTTCACCCTTCGTCTTATTGTACCGAATTACCAAAAAAATCGTCTAAAAAAAAAGTCTTCATAAAAACTAAGACTCCAAATATTCTTTCGTGAACAATTAAAAAAATACCGATCTTAATGTTTCTTTTTTTTATGGTGTACTTATTAAAGAGTATTCTGTTTTTCTTATCTTATTTCTGACCGTACATAGCTAGGATACATAAATCTAGAAGTCTAGACTGGTCCTTCCTGGACTCATGAAGTTGTGACTGAAATCGTCCTTTGTTGAATTCACTTTGGAACTGATAAAGTGAATACAGTTTGACAAGGAGCGACAGTAAAAATGATCTATGATTGATTGAGTCTACTTCGAATTGTTTGTCGTTATCATCACTCCGTATCGGATTTTCTCATGTCTGGCTCAATTGTGCTCCGAAACCCACCTGTGTGCACATTTATAGACATCACATTCATTTTATTTACTGCTTTTAAACTGCTTCGATTGAACGTAATTCTACGCGGCGCTAGTCTTGCTTGATGAGATGAGAGTAAGTTGTCCAAAACTGGGGCCTAAGTCTACTAATTTATAAACGTTACAATGGTCTCTCAATGGTGAGTTTTTGACAGATTTGCCATACAAAAACTGTCAAAAACTCACCATTCAGAGACCATTGTAACGTTTATAAATTAGTAGACTTAGGCCCCTGGTCTTGTAGTCTTTGCACTCAATCTAGGCGACGGTTAATATTGAAACCTATTTGTGGTTACCCAACTTTATGAATCGCACACCTTGCCTCGTGCAAAATAAATAATATTGATAGTTATGTCTTACCTTATTGAGCAATTATTCCATTGGTTGTCTCAGCTTGTAATACGACCCAAGAGTATATTGTCATTAGTACCTACAATGTACAATCAGTTATATTTACATACACACTTTTCTATCACAATCACAACCTACAAGGAAAATGTCGATCACTGCACTCTGTCTGCACGAGCCCCTCTCATAAACACTAGATTATTCTTATTCAACCCTACATGTGTTCTAATAATTACCTACTTTCGATATAATAACCTTACATAATTAAGATTACGGCTAGTTAACCTGTGACTATCGGCTATCAAGTGTTGTTCAGTTAGTACAGTCAGTATCACAAATATCGGGACGAAATGACTGTTCAACAAGAAGATCTGAACAACTATGAAAAATAAACTTTATCGAAATGACACAAGGGGTGTTTATGAATGAACACAGTCGAGGACAACTGTCATTCTGGCAAGAATTTTATCCAGTTGACATAATTCTTAGTTGTCTTAGGTTGTCCGGGTAATAAAATTTCGAACAGTCTGGTCATTCGGATATTTTTGACGCTGACTGCACAAAGAGCTTACTCGCCGATATATATGTTTATAATGTGGGTACCTACATTAAGAACGATAAGGTGATAGGGGACGATGTGGATGCCTCTAGTTCATTCTAGTCATCTTATCCGTATTTATTACAAAGTCTTGCTATGCCCACGACCTCGGCTTCGCTTGTTGGATTACATACTGAACCCTAGCTAGAGAACTGAAGAGAGAGGTTTGGAAAGCCTGGCGGCGTACTATCTCCTCTTATAGTCTTACTTCAGTGTGGGAAAGAGATGGAGCTGAACAAATGGAGCTATATAATGTTTCTCCATTTGTTAGCGTCAAAAGGGTTACCAAATGTCTTTTTGTTGTTCTAGCAGTAAGCTATCCATTCAAGACTTTTAGTCATGTGATAAACTTAATTAAGTCAAAGGACACTATCACAAGGATGTCTACAGCATTTTATTTGTGTAAACAATATAAAAATAACGATTCGTCACCAGCGTTGGCCTACTTAATGCAATTATAGCGACAGAGAAAGATAATAACTCTTTTATAATTAAGATTAATATAGCCGGATGAAGTCATATTCAGGGATGTTTTTATTTGATAGAGGTCGAACAGTCTAGTGATTACTGATGCCTTTGCCGAAGAGTTCTCTTAAGAGAAGTTGAAATGCCTTCGTAAATGATCGTAATTTCACCAACATCCTTTTTTCATTCTGCCGAGCCTTTTCCCAGTCATGTTGGAGTCTGCTTCCAGTCTAACCGGTTGCAGCTGAATACCAGTATTTTACATGGAGCGACTGCCTATCTGACCTCCACAACCCAGTAACTGTAATACGATACCCCTTGGTAAGACTGGTTGTCAGACTTTCGGGCTTCTGACGACTCGTAACGACTGTCAAAGATCCACGAATGACAGCCGGGACCAACGGCTTAACGTGCTCTCCAAAGCACGGAGGAGTCTCGGTATGTAAAGATGGTCACCCATCCGCGGACCAACCCCGGCAAGCGCAGCTTAACCTGATGGATCGACCCGTGCGGCTGTTATTACTTAGCCACGAGCTCCTCAATTTCACCAACATCCATACCCTTTAAAATTTTACACCAGAAAACACCAACTGAAGGTGGTTTCTTAGCAGCAGAAATAGGTTTAGTGGTACCTAGTACTGCCCAGAGTAGACTATGTATAAGAAGCTCTTACAGCATTTTAAAAAATTGAAATAGAACCCATATCAAAAAGACGCGCACTACTAAATCAAATACTTAATTTATTAGTTTGATTTTTGATGATAGGTCTGATGAATGTCAATTATCTGACTCAAAACACCTCTTTATTTATTTACAATATGTTTTTTTCTAGCGCTACATACCCAGCCCTAGTAGTGAAGGCTTCAGGTCTGGCCGCTGGCAAGGGTGTGGTGGTTGCAGCCACCAAGGAAGAGGCTTGCCAAGCAGTAGACGAGATCCTCACAGACGCCAAGTATGGATCAGCTGGTCAGACAGTGGTTATTGAAGAGCTGCTTGAGGGAGATGAGGTTTCAGTGAGTATTTAGAGTTTTTTTTTTTGGAATTTAAAATTGGAATCTAATTTGAAGAGTTTCTTTCTTTAAAGTTCTTCTTTGGATCGTGACATAAAGTGACTTATAAATCACTCTATTTGTAAGTCAGTGTATAGTATAGTTGACCTCGGAATTACTTTACCGCCCTAAGGTTGAATGTCACTTGCAGTGCGAATTTCACCAGTGAAACTGAATGCGATCAGCACTTCTAAACTGTCGTTGTCATTTTTCCAAAACATTTTTGGCACTGACAGCTCTTGAAAGGGGTTTAGATGTGCTGAATGCGTTCGGTTTTATTGGTGAAATTCGCACTGCAAGTGACATTAAACCTTAGGGCGGTAAAGTAATTCCGAGGTCAACTATACTATACACTGACTTGCTGTATTTGTCTATGTGACAGTTAGATAACTTATACCTAAGCGAAGTTTCTATTTACTGCAGTTTTGACAGAAGTGGTCCAGAAATTACGAGGTCGGCAAAAAAAACACTACAAACTGACAAATAACTTTGATTTCGAAAGTCGGTGGCAAAAAACGAAAATTTAAAACCGGTCGGAAATCGTATATTTTTCTTTTGCTGAAAAGTTTTTTGTGTTTGTGTTTTTACTTTGCGTTATATTTACCGCAAATAAATGTATTTTATTTCTTTCTAATTGCGCAAGCCTATTTTTAACCTCCGACGGAAAAAGAGGGGTGTTATAAGTTTAACGTGTGTATCTGTTTATCTGTTTGTTCCCTCGTAGCTCCCAAACGGCTGCTCTTTTCTAGTTGATGATTGGATGTGCGCATCTTCCATAGGTCTGATCGATTTGAAATTTAGTATTCTGTTACTTCAATGTAGAGAACATAGTAACCTTGAACCGATACTGCAGCATCACTTGGCATTGTGTCGGGGGTTATTTAAATTTTAAATTTGAACTTGTATTACAGCCAATTTTAACCCATACCTTGTCACAAATACCCAGAAATGTTGTTGCTTATGTATCGATAAAAATTAAACTTATATTGACACACCAACACAAGATAACGGAGGTCAATTCTTCACATATTTTTTAAGCACCCATTGGGGTTCCGATAACGAATGAGTTAAGTACCATTTGTAATTAGTCAGTATTTGTTATTGATAAACCTATTACAGAGAAAAAACAGTCGTTTGTCATTCGATATTTTTAGAGGTCACAAAAATTAAGTTAGAACACATGATTTTTGTTGATTGTTATGTAAATGATAGTGACTTGAGATTGACACGAGGTTTTTGCACGTGAATTAGGGACAAAACAAATATTATTTGAAGGGGCTTTTCATGTCTTTTTGCATTTTTCTGGCGACTTTCCTTAGTTGTTCCTTAATAATTTTATTAATAACTTACTTGTTCTCTGTTGGAGATCCCATAAGTAGATAAATAAGGAGACAAAATTGACAAGGAACAAAAAACGTTTTCATTTTATCCATAATAATATTACCGTTTGTTTGTCACCGTTTCATGCCGTAGTAGACCATGACCTATCAACCACTTTTTATTCCAGAGGTAGACCATGAACAGCTGTCTAATTGCGTAACACATTTTCGTAAACGATTCCGACTAATCTGTTTCATTTTGACAGTTCAACAACATTCATTGCGCTATTTACGTTGTTGAGCAGATTTTTTTATAACTTATGATAAATCACATCTGTTTTAAAACGATCCAGATTGTGATTGATCGCGATTTACGCAATTAGGGTGCTGGGCTATGTGATCTATCAACCACTTTTTATTCCAGTGGTAGACCATGACCTGGGCTATGAGATCTATCAACCACTTTTTATTCCATTTATGAAACCGACGATCGTAAATACGATTACCTTTTCTTTGTAATCAAAAACAATATTATAAAGTCCTTCCTTGACCATACACACATTCAAATCCATTCTCCTTTCCAGGTCCTAGCCTTCACAGATGGCGAGACGGTCTCAATGATGCCGCCTGCCCAGGACCACAAACGCGTGGGTGACGGCGACACAGGTCCCAACACAGGAGGCATGGGCGCCTACTCTCCTTGTCCACTGATCACCCCTGACCAGCTGTTGGATGTCAAGGAACAGGTGCTGCAGAGAGCTGTCGATGGCCTCAAGGCCGAAGGAATTAAATATGTTGGTGAGTGTGTTTTATGTACTTTATTTTGTGATGGGACTTTTATGGTAAAAACTCCTTGTTAAAATTAAAGGGGAGAGGGTAAGATAAACGATAAGTCCTCTTCTCTACCTACTATATTTCTTTTGCTGCCCCCGATAGGGTCTACGATTGTTCCTATTCAAATTTTTACCACCTAAGCACATACATTGTGGAATGCAATAAAGTATGGAGTATTGGGTGTAACGTCGAAAGCTGTTCTCAGAAGTCAGAGTTGTTGTCTAACCTTCAGAAATAAGAGAGGTACTAGAAGAAGTAGAAGACAGTTTGGACTTGACGAACCCGATTTTAGGATAAATTATTTGGTTTTTGGCTACGCTAGTTCGACCGAAACGCGTTGGAACAAGTCATAGTTTAGAAAAACTAGTATACCGAAGATATGCGATGGCTGTGATTTGGTTAGAAAACCCTTCTCGATTGGTTAACTAAGTTAGAACTGTGACCATGTTGCACTTCCAGAGCAATTACAGCGAGTGTGACGCATACAATTAAACGATCGGCAAAGTTCTGGAACCGACTTAAGATTATTGAATCTAGGTTAGGACCTTCTGTAATGAGAGAACCCACATTAATATCTTAAAGGCTCGGTTTTTATTAAGGTGGATGCTCCGAGGTACCCGCGAAATTCAAATTTTCTTACGTTTTTTGGAATTTGCAGGTCAGTGTCAGGTTGTATGTTGATTATAATATGATTCGCGACCGTAACAAATATGGCTTTACACAATTATAACCATTAGAATCAGCAATACAACTCCTTAACTTAGAATAATCCTCAAATTTCATGATTTCATGAAATAGTCATTCAATAGGATTATATGAACTTAGGGAGTTGTATTGATGATTTTTATGACTGTAATTCTATAAATAAATATCTGATATAGTCGCGAATCATATTTAGATCAACATATAAACTGATACTGACCTGCAAATGGCAAAAAACGCACGAAAATTTAATTTTCGCGGGTTCCACGTCAACAGAAAGCACTAAAGCGTTTTAGACAAACTGGTTTTCCCTACGCTAAACTGCTAGACTGATACTTGGCAGACATATTAGTAGCCAAACGTTACGTGCTTGCAGATTCTAGGTTTCTAATTTTTTCTTTTTCGGTCCAATTCATCATCATCATCATCATTTCAGCCGAAAGATGTCCACCGCACTGTCGCTTTCCCTCCTAAAACAAAGCTCCCTTATTATATTCAAAGAACAACTAATACCATATCAGCAACATATCTCCTGGACACTTGAATTATGTATATAAACCGATAAAAACGGGTTCTTACTGCTTCGATGCACCACTTGGTGCACTCTGCCATCTTTGAGTGCGTTATCTACATATGTTTTATAAACCATGTCGATGCATCGCGTGTTATTAAGTACCGCTTTTATTTCAAGTTATGTGTTAGGAGCTATGTAATAACTACTATGTTAATGGCATACCTGTACCTCGGTCCTCTTCTCTTTAATAGATTACACTCGAAAGCAAACATTTATTCCCTGAACTACATCAATTGTAAGAGAATGCTCAAGGATGCTCTCCAAAGTATGTAGCACACAACCTCAGGTTTTTATCTCGCTCGCACCATACTACTCGCGGACTGAGTGCGAGCGAGATGGAGGCGGCTCCAAATGGGCAATAGTTTAGTTAATTGCTTTTTACGGCTAAAATAATGGTAATTAAAAAACATAGTCGCTGCTTTATAGTTAGTTCAGTTAGTGTGCCAAGTTCCATGATCTAATTTGAAGTATCTTTTGAATAGCAGCGGTTTATTGTTCGGTTTGGAGGTAACTTGGGTTTTTTTTTCTATCGAGAGAATTTTATGAAATCGTGTTTTCGGCTAACATAATCGCTAACATTAATCCTCAACTTTAACATGTATCTATTTTAAAATTAATGCTGCAGTAGTTTCAATACAACGGCGGATCTTGCTAAGCAATTTGACGACTTATAGGCCCTTAATGAGACTCAAGAGGTCTAGAAATAAAGCGTGGATTTTATATGCGCCCATATTTAAAATGATTGCACACGTCAATTAATAATTGTAGATAACGTCACAGTCTTATCGCAAATTGAATGAAAAATTCTTTTACACCCGAATTTCTATATTATTAGCACTATCGACGTTATGAATAACAAGCGTATTGTTGGAAAATTCCTATGTTTTAAACATAAGTCATAGGTTATCCGTAAGGGCGATAGCAGACTATTTTGGCACTTAATCCTTAGGTATAGGGTTTTTATTTGCGGCGCTTAATGTTATAAGTTCTAGATAAAGGTAGTTTTCTTTTAAGCTAGAGGAAGACAGTATTAAATAATTTAACCTTGTCGACACAATACTAGATAATGCTCTCGAGTACAAAATAAAACAGTCTTGTGTCTAAAAATACATTTCGGATAAAGATGGAGGCCAATTTCAGAAGTATTCCTCATGAATTAAGTAAAGGGATATACTCTGAATTTGGTAGGTATATTTATATACTCTAAATCTGGTAAAAAGTTATCTACTCAGCTATGAAATTGCGTAACATATTTTTGTAAACGATGAAGACAAATCTGTTTTATTTTGACGGTTCAACAAAATTCATTGCGTTATTTACGTTGTTGAGCGTACTCTTTTTTCGAACTTATGATGCAATGGATCGGCAATCTATTTCACTACGATTCAGATTGGGATTGATCGTGTATTACGCAATTAGGGTTCTGAATTGGGTAAAGGGAATTACACTGAATTTGGTAAAGGGATATACCCTAAATTAGGTAAAGGCTATGGCAATCCACTTTGAATTAACTAAAGGAATCTACTCTGAATTAGGTAAATGGGTCTTGTCTGAATTAGGTAAAGGGATCTACCCTAAATTAAGTAAAGGGATTGTATTTATTTATTTATTATTATAAGGCTCTTCAACAATGAGTACACTATTTCTTTATTCATAATTTATACATTGCAAATTTTCTCTGAATTAAGTAAAGGGATCTACTCTGAATTAGGTAAAGGGATCGATTCTGAATTAGGTAAAGGGGCATAGTTTGAGGTAGTCTTAAAGTTACTAAAGATAACGATTCGGGAAACTTATCGATACTTGATAACTTGCTTTATCGCGGAAAGGGGACTTAACTAATAACTATAAGGTCAAAGTAGATAATATTGTTATATTTATAGAATGACCATACAATGGCTTATACAACTCTCCTGTACCTAAGTTTATTATATACATTACTGTCTGTATGAAACTCGGTGAGGAAATCGGCATGTAATAGAACCAATACGAAGCCGTGTGACATCTACCAACCCGCACTGGGCCCGCGTGGTAGATTACGACCCACTTCCTCTAACAGAGAGGAGGCCAGCAGTGGGAATATATTACTACGATTGGCTATTCTTGAAATATGGTGAATAATAACCGTTTCGTGAGCTTTGTTGTTATAAGGTATGGCATCAATTATGGACCTTATGGAGCACAGCAGCACAATTAAGTGAGAGAGACATACCTGAGTTAAGAGGGTGCATTCGGAAAGTTGACAACGTCGCAAATAGATGTCTGTGTATATCGCTGTTTTTTGTAAAACAGTCATTTGGAAAGTTTCCAAATACTTTTTTTTACATCTAAAACTAAATATTCGGTGTTAAGATATTTATTATTGCATTTCATAGTCAATATTCTAGTTCACTAATTAGCCATATTTTCATACAGTAATATTGCCAAACTAATCAAAACAGCGACATATTTGACATCTATTTGCGACGTTGCTCACTTTCCGAATGCACCCACATAAAACAAATTTACATGATCCGATTTAATTGTCTGTGGAATACCATATTATGCCACAGACAATTAAATCGCATCATCATCATTGTTTTCTGTTTTTATAGTTTTAAGGTGTATTTTTCTGCTGTAATGCCAATAAACACATTTTTCTTTCTTTCTTTCTTTAACAATAAAGTTGCACCAAGTTGCTCCTGCTGCTAAGTAGTGTTTAGCCGATGCAAGTCATTTGTTTTGTTGCTTCAATTTTATTGCAATTGATATTTGTATCGTGTACATCGGGCTTTACTCTCAATCAATGCGCGCATAATTTATACTGCCAATAACAAAATTTAGCCATAACAACAAAAAAACATCCTAACTAATACTATAAATACGAAAATGGGTTTGTTTGTTTGTTACGCTTTCATGGTAAAACAGCTAACCGGATTCGGATGTAATTTGGAAAATGTGACAACCATAACCTGGGTTTCTTAACCTAGGTCATGTCTACACATTTTCATAGGATACTTTATATCCCGGTTGTACGTCCCCGTGGGATAATTTCCGACATCCACGCGGGCGAAGCCGCGGTCGAAAGCTAGTTTTACAATATTTAAAAAAACAATCTTATCACAAAACTCATCAGGCAAAGCACTTTTGCTTTAAAACTGAAGACTTTTTACGTCACACAAACGGTATTACGTATGTCAATGGCATTTGACCCATCATTGTTTACAACAACCACGGACGCACAATTACCGCTAGATAAATACTCAATAAACAAGATTTCATCTAAATTAACTACTACAATAAACGATAATACACCCTGTTGTTGTATTGATAAGGTCGCTTTTTAATTGGGCACGCTGGATAGCAATTGTTTTTTAGTATTGCGTTTGTTTGTTTGCCTGTTTTCCAGTTGCTAAGGCGTTCTGTTGTAGATAAATGTATGGAAGAGGTTTTTTTAATTGTTCTGAATGAAATTCAGTCTTGCGTTACGTACGACGTTACATCATGACATGCTTGTTTCTGATGTTATAGGTCAAACAGAAATTGTAGATAAAATTAATTATTCTTTATTTTCGTCAAAACATTATTTTAGCAAATCTTAAGATTGATGGAGTGATTCTCGATTGACATGCATTTTATATGACACGGGAACTGCTTAAAGACGCCATTTTTACGAAACTGATCACACAGATAAATAATGGCGCTAGATAATGATTGTGGAGAGCGTGAGAGTGGATTATTCTGTAAAAATATGTCACAAGTGAGGCGAAAATTTAAAAAGAATGGTTTTGAACACTCCAATAGTCACAATGAGTGCCAAACGTATTTTTTAACATCTTTTTTATGCAATTAGGCTTATAAGATACAGAAGAATAATCGAAAGTACTACTGTTTGAATATCCTCTTGAACGTAGGGTTAGAACAAACTGCTTTGTGGTGATTAATTAAGATTTTGAAGGTTCAACATTATGTCCATCATCAGAGATTACCGTATAAAACCTCACCTGACCACCCATCTTTCATTGTTTCTAGGTATCCTATACGCCGGCATGATGGTGACCAAGTCGGGCCCAATGACGCTGGAGTTCAACTGTCGTTTCGGCGACCCAGAGACACAGGTGCTCATGACATTGTTGGAGACTGACCTGTATAAGGTTATGATGGTGAGTTCTTACAAACATAATACTTACAGTGCTACAGGAATCTTTTGGCTCCTGAATGACATTGATAGGGCTGGTATTTGGTAAACATTTGTGACCGCCGCCATTATTATTTTTTAAACTTTTATTGAAAAAAAAATGGCGGCGGTGGCAATAAAAGTTCTGACTGTTACAGACCTTTTATTGAAAAAAAATGGCGACGGTTGCAATTAAAAGTTCTGTGTCTTACAGAACTTTTATTGAAAAAAAAAATGGCGGCGTTAGTTCCGATATTGACCGCGCGCCAAAAGGTCTTTGTACCGTACATTATAAACTATCTGAGCTATGATGCCGAGCTGCGCGGAAAGTGTTCCGATGACCTGGTGAAGATCGCGGGAATCCGCTGGAAGCGGGAAGCACAAGGTTGTCGTTGCCTATTTTGTACTATTTTTATGGCTAAACTACAGAATGGATTCGGTTTCTAAAGAATCATTTTAGGTTCTTTTCATTCCAAAATAATGGATGTCTCACACGTGGGCTAGCTTCTGTAAAGAAGAATCTTACTAAGCTTTGAAAACTTGGAAATAGATTATAGAAGATATTTTTTCGCTAAAACCTAAAGAAACAGCGATGACTATATTTCTTTCTATAATTTTTTTAGGCTTGTGTGGAAGGTACGTTGAAGAAGATCCAAGTGACGTGGAACACCAAGCTGTCTGCTGTCGGGGTTGTCATCGCATCCAAAGGATACCCTGAAACATCTACTAAAGGCTGCGTTATTAGCGGTACGTAATGTAGTCAAGATAATATGGTTCTTACGATGGTATTCTTAAGATAAATGTTATGTATCTGTTAACTTAATGTGCGCTTTTATAATTTCTAATGTGACGACCTTATCGTGGACATCCACGTCCACGTCAAGGCATCACGATAACACACGGAATTTATTGTAAGGAAATATTTATGAAGGCTCTTTTAAATTGTCAACTATGCTATATAACGTTTCCATACAAATTTAAGCCATGTTAACATTATGAAAGCGCACATTAGAAGTTCCAAAACATTTTCCGAGGACCCGTCCTTAAATAGCGTTAACTGTGACTGGGCAAAGCCCTACTACCTCCTCCTTACAATTCTTGCGATCTTGCAATTGGACGCGAATTATACTCGATTTCAGGTAAAATACAACAGACGTAGATATATTTAGTAACCTATTCCGCTTCACTATTCTTAGAGTCTTAAAAAACCTTGTAAGAAATTGACACGTGTTTCACCTCTCAACAAGGCATCCTCAGGATGACGATTGACTTGTCGCGAACTCGAACACGACGTGTTACCAAACCGAGCGCTGGACGCTGTTCTATTGTATTTTAATAATGGATTTCCGCCAAGTCACGCCTGAATCAATTACTTATTGATTTCAGGTCTCCAGTTTCGTGCTAGCAATTGATCTGTTTCTTTCGCATAGTTTAATATTGTCGTTCTCCCCTCCCAGGTCTGACGCAGGTGCAGTCCACCCCGGGCATGGTAGTGTTCCACAGCGGCGTGGCGCGCGGCGCCAACGGTTCGCTGGTGACGTGGGGAGGGCGGGTCCTGCTGGTGTGCGCGCGCGCCGCGTCGCTGCGGGCGGCGGCGGCGGCGGCGACTTCTGCGGCTGCGCTGGTAGACTTCCCCGGAGCTCACTATAGGAAGGATATCGCGCATAGAGCTTTCACCAAGTAAGTATCATATTTCGGACATTGAGTCACTAGCTATGTGGTAAAATTTCTTTGTCTACTTTTTAAACGAAGGTCTCTGTTGCTTTTTATTTTATACACTCACCGACTGATAAAATGATCTCGTGTATGAAGTATTAAAACTGATAAATTAATAATATCGGTAACCAATTCTTGTCTCTGGTTCGTTTCACAATTTGATATTTCGTTTCTACTAAATGCACATAGTAATCACATAATAACAGCACGTAAGTAATCATATAACTAACGTTTATTCAAAAGATCATTATAACACTCGATCTTAAAACATCTTGGCATGTACATAATCAAAGAAGCGCATAAAAATGTAATGTATTTTGTTTCAGCATGTATGCCTCCGACAAAGAGCGCGTCATTTAAATACATTCCTGATTAAATAAATAAATTAATCAAACATTCCTAATTAACGGTTGCATTTATCTTAGCTCGCATTTGTAATGGGAATAAGTGGGTAAGAATCATTTTGTATAGTTGTTTGAGAAACCATTTTTGTATTTTTTATTTTTTTTCTAATAAACTTGTGGTTTTTATTTTGCTTGTTTGTTTTCCATCCTGGTTTTTCACTTGCATCGCATGCTCAGAATGTATTATTCTTGCACAAGGAGTTTGTCAAAATATCAAAAAGGATCAGGTCTCATACACAATTCACAACATCATAACATGGGGTCTGGCAAGAAAGACATGACAGTATTTTATTTAAGAATATTTGTTCTGAACCTGTAAGTAGTACCTCAGACCAACTAGGCATGATATGTCGGAGATTTAATATAAATTCAGACAACTTTAAACACAAAAAAGTGACGTATTGAACCTGCTGTAATAGTACAACTAATGTTCACCAAGACCTAGTATGAGTTAGTTTAATACACAACATAACATCACGCCTGCAATCCCCGAAGGGTTAGGCAGAGATATACCGTAACTGGGGGACTTGGGTTGTAGGCACAGAATAGTACAGAAGGCGCACTCCGCATTTTAGGTATGAAGCTACAAGTACGCGGCGGGCTCGTCTTGTCAGGGTCAATTCAGTGAACGTCAGAAGATGTAACGAGTTGCAGCAAGAGTCGCTTTTTATTTAAATGATTTTGCGGAATAAACCATCTGTATTAATCTGGGGTGTAGGTAGTTTCCTGCAGCATAAATACAAGTCATAAATAAACTATTAAGGCATGCACTAAACTTTGTGGCGGATCTATCATTCCGCTCGGAAGGTTATTTGAGCAGTCCACCTAACAACAACATAACATTACGCCTGTGTTCCCCGAAGGGTTAGGCAGAGGCACCTAATAACAATTCGAAAATAAATTGGCTCATGTATGACCGTAGACATTCAGTTAGTGGCCATAGTCACCTTCAAAGAAAATCCTCTTTGTTTTATTTTATTATTGAGTGTTTATTACATTTATCGGTTATATTGCCGCCTCATAGAAGATAATGAGAGTTTTCTGAAATGACGTTCACTAGGTGGCAGCACTGAGACGTCAGGTCCAGGCATCTGTCAAAAGTGTCAAAGCGCCATTTTTTTTTTAGTCGTGACTAATTGGTGCAGGAATGAATGAGATGAATGAACATCATATATTTTACATTCATTGTCGAAATGGCGGCAGCTGGTGACGTGAAATTTCATGAAAAACCCTCATTGCTTTCGAATCACAAAATACCTTCAGGCTCACAAAAATTCTAACAATACTCCACCACTTCTTACCCAGAATCAACGGGCTCTCATACCTGCAAAGCGGCGTGGACATTGACGCGGCCGCGACCTTAGTCCGGGAGATAGAGCCTATCGCCACTGCCACACACAGAAGAGGGGTGTTGGGCAGACTGGGCTGCTACAGTGGGCTGTTCCAATTGTCGGCCATGGACCCTAGTCTGAAGGATCCAGTGCTGGTGCAGGGGACTGACGGTGTTGGCACTAAGCTTAAGGTGAGGAGGTGGCAAATGCAGTCAGTATACTTAGCCGTGGTAGCGACAGCGACTTACGAGTTGTAGGTCGTAGGTTCGAACCCAAACAGGCGCTTTACTTTGTGTAAATTATTTCATCACCACTGCTCTCAAAACGGTGAACGAAAACATTGTGAAGACGAACAGGTATGTCCTAGAACCAGAAATTCGAAGACATGTGACATCTACCAACCCGCACTGGGCCCGCGTGGTGGTCCACTCCGTCTCACAGTGAGGAGGCCTGTCCCAGCAGGAACATTATCGGCTGATTATGCTACTATAACTATAGCACACATTTTCCAAATTTATTTATAAAAATCGCAGAATTCCTCAAAATCAGTAGCCTAAAATAACTATCAGGACATCGAATTGTTTGTTTATATGTTTATTAAAAGGTAATCTCTGTAAGTACTGACTCGATTATTATAATTGTTTCACTGATAGAAGGCAACCCTATTGTCGAGTGCCATAGTTATGTTTTTTTTAATTAAAACAGGCGGTTGAAGTGGCGAACATAAGCTAGTAAATTGTAATTGAATAACAAAATCGCAATTTATTATAACCCTTTCATATTGAAAGTTCAATATTATTCTTTGAATAAAAAAAATTGGCGTATTTAAAAAAATATGAAGCATGGATTCTCCTGTATTCGGAATAAATCATATTTTTATTTGGCAGTGATTCTTCTTACTCAAAAAATCAATCTGCCTAGCCTTTTCCCAACTATTTTAGGATCGGCTTCCAGTCTAACCGGATACAGCTGATATCTCAATTAGGTACACTTTTTGTAAAACATCCCAAAGATTTCCCAATTTATGTAAATGAATCTCCTGACATAAAACATTTTCTATTCCAGATAGCAGAATTAATGCAGAAATACGACACATTAGGCCAGGACCTAGTCGCGATGTGTGTGAACGACATCCTGTGCGCAGGCGCCGAACCGTTCGCGTTCCTGGACTACATGGCGTGCGGCCGCCTGCAGGTCGACGTGGCCACTACTATAGTGAAGGGCATCGCCGATGCGTGTGCACTGTCCGGCTGTGCTTTGTTGGGTGAGTACATTTTAAAGGTTACGCGGTTAATAAGCATTTATTCAAATTACATAACATCACGCCTTGTTTCCCCGAAGGGTTGGGCAGAGGTGTATCTATATTACACCCACATTTCGCCAGTTATGTTTAAGTTCCATGTAATAGGGGGCAAGCCTTTTGCCATCAACCGGGGACAAATGTAGATGATTTGTTACGATTGCGAATCATATTTAGATCAACATACAACCTAATACTGACTTGCAAATTGCACAAAACGTAAGAAAATTTGAATTTCGCGGGCTACCCTGGCTCTAACAAATACTACAGCAATTCTAATACCTTCTTCTCACCATTCTAGGAGGCGAAACAGCGGAAATGCCCACAATGTACGAGATCGGTAAATACGACCTCGCCGGCTTCGCGGTGGGCGTCGTGGACAACATGAAGCAGCTGCCGCGCGCGCGCGACATCCGCGCCGGAGACGTCGTGCTGGCGCTGCCCAGCTCCGGCGTGCACAGCAACGGGTACAGCCTCGTGCAGAGGATCATGGCGGAGACGGGACACAGGTCAGAGCATTTATGGTTCTTCTTCTCACATCGAAACGACCTAAACGTATTAGAATAGGTAAAGTGCTAGTGAAATTTTTTGCGAGTCAGTAGCGCCACAGGATTGTTCCCGGGTTTAATGAAATATATATAAAAAGAGACAGAGATAAATATAAAAAGTCTTAATTATGGAAAGACTTTTTTAGTAAACACTACTTACTCATCTAAAACTACTTCTGTACTACTGTATCTACTTATCTAAAATAAATAATTACCTACATACTTACTTAGCTTCACTACACATTCTATTGTAGCTGCTCTAAACTTTTCATTTCCATAATCATATTATTATTATTTATTTCGATGAATATTTTGATGCTTCCCGTCTTAACCCTCAATCCCCTTCCAGATACAACGAGCCAGCAGCTTTCAGCACCACAAACAAATCCTACGGCGAGGAGTTCCTGGAACCGACAGCCATTTACGTGCGCGACCTATTACCAGCCATCAAGAAGCAGCTGCTCAAAGGGTTGGCCCACATCACCGGCGGAGGCTTGCTGGAGAATATTCCCAGGATATTGCCTCCAGGGATCAAAGTGAAGTTAGATGCTACTAAGTTCAGTATCAAGCCAGTGTTTGGATGGCTGCAGGCTAAAGGTGAGCTCCTTTTGCTTATAAAGTAAAATTGACTTACTAATTCAATGTTACTGAATGATTTATCAGTTTAAAATCTAATTTACTCTAGATTTACTAAAAAAAATATAGTTTTTTTAAATACTTGTCTTAGTAAATCTTGAAAAACCACAGCAATACATCTAAAATAAAATATGCTTTAAGAAATTTCGGAATAATAATAATAAATTGTTTATTACCAGAAAGTTCAAGTACATTACACTACAGATAGTTTTTCATTTAGCATTAGGTAGATAAGTACAATAGGTTCAACCCTGTCCCCTAAACTAGGCTAGGCCTGTATCTTAGAGGGCAGTGCCCGACTAAGGGAATGATTATATACCTAATTCTATTCTATAGAATACTGTTACTGTTAAGTAATTATGAACCCAAGACAGTTACAGTAATGAAAATTTGTACCTCATTTAAATAATGATCATTATGTTGTGGTACAGATTAAATTATATATACCATGAAATTTTGTTACGATCCTACGCATTAGTTAGCCTAAAACACTCTTATAAAAGGGCCGAAAAGCCAATCAAAACCATCGCGAATGTAGTGGTCCTAAAACACTCCTAAAATTTTTCCATTCAACCAAAATTCTACCCTAACTTTAGTAAGATAGCGTCCATTATCCCCAGGTTCGGTATCGGACTTCGAGATGCTCCGCACATTCAACTGCGGCGTGGGCATGCTGGTCATCGCGGACCCGGTGTGTGTGCGCGAGCTGCTGGCGCTCGTCGACGGAGACATCGCCATCGTCGGTACTGTGGAGCAGATGGGGAAGGAAGGTATGTCAATCTACGAAATATTTATACACAATATAGCATTGGCCATCATAATAGTAGAGGAAACTGCCCAGTTTCACCACTAGTGGCGCTAGCAGCGCAAACAGTAAACAAACACTGTTTTCTCATAGCATGTCAAATAAATAGATTTTTTATTGTAATTTTATGAATGATTAAAGTAATACTATGTTGTGATTAGAGATTATATTTTGTAACATATTTCGATTTAAAAGAGTGTCCGTGGAGTTTCTTGCCCGTTCTTGTCCATAGGAACCTACTACGCTTTGGAATGGGCAACTAGCTTCATCTTTCTGACTGACCGACCCCTTGACAATAGCCGGCACTTTCTAGCGATATAGTCCTAGCAATCTTTTGAACCATTCATTATTTTTCATCCACCAGGAGGCCACCAAGTAGTAGTAGAAAACTTCAAAGAAGCGATGCATCCTCTAACATCTCCGTACGTGAGCGTGCGCGCGTCTCCTCAGAAGTCTCTCTCTTACAAGGACAGCGGAGTGGACATCGAAGCGGGAGACTCTCTCGTGTCCATGATCAAGCCTTTGGCGAGGTATGTATCAATAACACTCAATTTTCCACCAATAGTTTTTAGAGGTATGAGGAACAGAGTGTAGAGTTCACTCATCCTCCATAGAAAGAGGGAGGATCCTCCGACAGACGGGTGTCTTGTATGGCGGGCAACTTCCCAACGATTGATGTCGGAAAGTTATACATATGCTGTTCGCGCAGTAAACTTTGCTTGCGCGATGCAGGATTTCGCGTGACATCAGTGTGACGCGTAGCTCGCATGTGGTGATGTAGATACACCTACAAGATCACCAGTGCTCGCTCAAAAACGGTGAAGAAAGAAAGAAGAAAGAAAATACGATTCTTTGCAGTAAGCATGAATCTGACCTCCACAACCCAGTAATTGGGTAATACTATAACCCTTGGTAACACTGATTGTCGGACTTTCGGGCTTCTGACGACTCGTAACGACTGACAATGGCCAGGACCAACGGGTTAACGTGCTTTCCGAGGCACGGAGGCGATATGTGAACATGGTCACCCATCCACGGACCAACCCCGGTAAGCGTAGCTTAACCCGATGGATTGACCCGTGCGGCTGTTATTACTTAGCCACGAGCTCCAATAAAATAACTTTACAATGTTGTTTATATCTGCAGGTCGACATCACGTTCGGGTGTGCTCGGAAGTTTAGGCGGATTCGGAGGCTGCTTCCAACTGAAAGCCGTTGAAGAAGAATATAAGGTATGAATAATGTTGAAAACATAAGTATAGTTTAACTTTGATCCAGCTGTGCATTGAGAAATAAAACTTCTTTCATGATTACTTTATCTAGAAATAATATACAGGGTGCATTTTTGAGATGGGGCACTTGGTCCAATAGACTCTTTTGATCCTTATAAGAAATAGGATCGATTGGTACTGTCCATTTTCTTGCTGACTTTACTTTTTTTTAAATCTGTGAATACAGATCAAAATGTCACCTTTTTTCCTAAGACAGTTTTCCTTTAGCAACAACGGTTCAGGTACCCGCCATTACTGCCCCGTTAAAAAAATCTACTCTGTATAAATTATGTTCACAAACACCAAAAAATTATTACTGTTATGACATCGAAAATCCAAATGTATTACTTCCTCACTTTTGCCATAATATTACTTCAAATCGTTATTCATAAATATGCAATACAACAACAACTTCAAGAGAACCTTACGAATACCAATAAGCTCCTTTCTCTTCACCACAGGATCCCGTCCTGGTCCTAGCCGCAGACGGCGTCGGCACAAAACTGAAAATCGCCCAAAAAATCAACCAACACAGCACAATCGGCATTGACTTAGTAGCGATGTGTGTGAACGACATCCTGTGTAATGGCGCCGCGCCTCTAACATTCCTGGATTACTTCGCCTGTGGCTCCTTAGACGTGCACGTCGCGAGAAATGTTGTGTCGGGCGTCGCTGAGGGCTGCAGGCAGTCTTCTGCGGCTTTGATTGGTGAGTTTATTATTATTTTGTTTGCTAAAATGGCGCTGTGAAGCTAACGTGCTTGGATAACTTCGCCTGTGGCTCCCTGGATGTCCATGTGGCGAGAAATGTTGTGTCGGGCGTCGCTGAGGGGTGCAGGCAGTCTTCTGCGGCTTTGATTGGTGAGTTTATTATTATTTTGTTTGCTAAAATGGCGCTGTGAAGCTAACGTGCCTGGATAACTTCGTCTGTGGCTCCCTGGATGTCCATGTGACGAAAATGTTGTGTCGGGAGTCGCTGAGGGATGCAGGCAGTCTTCTGCGGCTTTGATTGGTGAGTTTATTATTATATTGCTTGTTAAAATGGCGCTGTGAAGCTAACGTGCCTGGATAACTTCGCCTGTGGCTCCCTGATTGTCCATGTGACGAATATGTTGGGTCGGGAGTCGCTGAGGGGTGCAGGCAGTCTTCTGCGGCTTTGATTGGTGAGTTTATTATTATATTGTTTGCTAAAATGGCACTGTGAAGCTAACGTGCTTGAATAACTTCGCTTGTGGCTGCCTGGATGTCCATGTGGCGAAAATGTTGTGTCGGGAGTCGCTGAGGGGTGCAGTTAATTCTGCAGCTTTGATTGGTGAGTTGAACTGTGTTGAAGTCTGCAGAATCATCATTAGAAGTTGCTGTTCTAAATAAAATTATTGCCTTATTTACTTAGTGTTGAACGAACAACCAACCAGCTGACTAAGTTTAGATTTAATGAGACTCGATAACACGTTTTTACTAAAAGTTTGAAAAAAAAAATTGCTTACTCTTTGTTGTTATTAAAATCTGTATCCTTTTTTGCAAGCATAAACCAGGATACAATGACATGAACATTTCTCGTTTAAATTATATTACTAAAGTTCCATTATATTGTCAAATCAAGGTGGAGAGACAGCTGAAATGCCGGGCATGTACGAGGCAGGAGTGTACGATATTGCGGGCTTCGCGCTCGGAGTGGTCGAGCGGTCGCAGATCTTGCCCAAGATCAATGATATTGCGGTAAGTCGTCGCCTCATGCGAACTACGCAACAAAAAACCTGATATCACACAAATCCTGCATCGCGCTATTAGAGTTTACCACGCGCTCAACAGATATAAAACTATCCGACATTAATCGTTGGGCAGTTGCCTGCCAGACACAACACCCGTCTGGTCAGGATCCTCCTTTTTCAATAAAGGATGAGTGAACTTTACACCCTGTTCCTCATACCTCTAAATCTCTATTTAGTGTACAAATACAACTTCACCTGTTTACAATACAACCTGCAAATAAACAAAAAAGTGATTAAGAAATTTTCTAAAGAAAAAATCCTGACGTCAATTCAAGTTCAAATTCGTGTAATTCCGATTTACCATAAATAGCTGTATAATGGTGCCGATTCCCTTGTTCACAAACTAAACTAAATTTAAGTTCAGTGCATCTTTTTCTTTCTATTTCATTAAAAAAGGGATGGAAGATAAATTTTAGTTTCGTCCTGTTAAATTAATCAGCGACTGACGTAAATTGACGTAATTTTAGTAGGCAAGTTTTTAATCACTTCTAAACTTGTATGGAGTAGTGACAGCCGCTGATTAATTTGACAGGACTAAACTAAAATTTATTTTCTGTCCTTTTCGTAATGAAATACAAAGAAAAAGATGCACTGAACTTAAATTTACTTTAGTTTGTGAACAAGGGAATCGGCACCATTATCTTGGGACATTTTAGTTTCATGACTAAATTAATGGTAACGCAGCAGCAAACGACGCGCACAGCCGAAACAAAGAAAAAAAATTACCGAGTTTTTTTCTTAATTATTACTAAATCCGTACAAACCTTGGGATCCTGTGTTATCTACATGTTTTACGCCCAAATAATATAAAAATTAAAAACCAAAATCCAAAGTCGTTTATTCAAACTAGGCTGAGAATCAGCACTTTTCGAACGTCAAAATGACATAAGACAGTCCCCCGGCACGCCCGTCCTATAATTTCCTGTTAATTTCAACAGGTTGGCGATATAATCATTGGTCTCCCATCCAATGGCGTACACAGCAACGGTTTCAGTTTGATCCACAAGCTGATGAAAAAGACTGGACTCACACTCAACGATAGAGCTCCCTTCAGCAAAGAGGGATTGACACTTGGTAAGTTTTACTAGGAAATTCGTTGCACTGCCTTTTTATTTTATTTGTTAGGATCCTTTTCCTGCGCGTACACAACAACTTATCAAAGTTTCATCACAATCGGTTAAGCCATTTTCGAGTTTTTGGGAGACTAACGCACGTCAATTGATTTATATTGTGTACTAGCTGCCCGTCCCGGCTTCGCTCGGGTAGCACCTTTCCTCTATGGGTAGCACTAAGTAATTATCTACGGCGTACCTATCTACCTACCCACCCTACTTAGCTACATACCTATCTACCCTACCTCAGACTATGGTCTGCGAAATTTCACCAAATGTAACTCTGTATATTGACAAATACTCGCACGATGCACGCTAAGTCTTCGATGTCGCAATGCCGACATTCGCACGATATGCATCGCGCCGTAGTAAGGGTCGCGGTAAGAGGATTCTAAACAAATCAGATTCTTGACATATCGTAACATCTATATATTCCTATTTCCAGGTGAGGAACTTATAAAGCCCACGCGCATCTACGTGCGCGCGGTGCTGCCGGCGCTGCGCAGTACGCGCGTGAAGGCGGTGGCGCACATCACGGGCGGCGGGCTGCTGGAGAACATCCCGCGCGTCGTGCCCGACGCCGTGCGCGCGCGGCTCAACGCGCACTGGTGGCACGTGCACCCGGTGCGTATACATACCGTGGAGTGCACATTTTCACATAATACATTAAATGTAGACATAACCGCAAAGCTCTTAGTAAAAACGCTTTTTCTCTTGACGCTCACTAATACGGTTTTATGAAACAAGACTCGTTACGAAATAGGTTGGTTTATAATCTCAGAGCACATCTACAACGCTGGGAATGACCAATCACACACAATACAGGACTTTGTTCCACATTGCGTTATTTTGCTCGCAACCAATTATTTGAATGCTTGAATTTATGTGGAACAGACGGCTAATTTGCTAAAAAATCATTATTTAAAATTCAAAAATTTATTTCAGCCCAAGGGATCCATATAGTGTTAGTATGAAACATAGCATATGTTAGTAAACACAATCACTTAAAAATACAATAACATTAATTGGCATGCGCACGCACATGTCTGCCAGCCCAGACCTTGATAAATAAACCATGAACCTTGCCCGCCAGTGTAGCTAAAATACTATTAGGACTACCCCTGAATCGCCCCAACATCGACGCACACCGTTTGCGCAGAATATTTGGCATTATAAAGCCTCTGTTTCTAATATCTAAACCAGGACAGGTCCTCCTTTGCACAAAATATTAGTAAAATTCTTCAGTCCTGTAATACATCATTGACTGGCAAATACTCTGTAAACATATTTCAACCTTATTAATTCTCTTTCAATCAGGTGTTCTCGTGGATCGCGGACGCCGGCGCAGTCCAAGACGAGGAGATGTTGAGGACATTCAACTGCGGCATCGGCATGGTGCTCGTCGTGTCGCCTGAAGATCAGGCTGAGGTGAGTTAAAGCTTTACTTTATGTGTAAATTATTGACTAGCAACGTCTGATTGATTTTCTACCTGTTTAAATACGAAATTAAATGAAATTGTTTATTCTGTAAATAGGATATCGGAATAACATTTAAAAGTTATATTTAAAAAAAAAATGGAATCAAAATATCAATATAGATATCCGACTAATACGATTTTTTTTCAGAAATCAGTGTATAACATAAAAACTTTAGTAAGCGCAGGCGCACCCTCTCAACCGTTTTTATAAAATGCAACTTAACAGTCCTTTTTTTGCTTAACTTGCTGCTAGTTTGAATATCAACATTTAAATAAATTGTCACTTCTAAGTATACAATTTAAATAGGCGTGACGTCATGCCACATGTTAATCCTTTCACGTAAAAAAAAAAATACGTGTCTATTCTTTCTTAATAACCTACGTGACGGATTAAAAAAAAGATTGTCATCATCCGTATTGTATTTTTGTTTCGCAGGTAATGAACACAACCCGCGCGTACGGCGCGATGGTCATCGGCAGCATACAGAAGCGTCCGCCGGGCGGCGCGCGCGTGCTCGTCGACAACTTCCCCTCGGCCATGGACTTCACTAGGAGAATGCCGATGTTACCTAGTAAGAAGGTAAAATGAACATATACTGCTTACGTAATACTCATTCATTTACTTGTATCTAGTTTTCCAGGCTGGAAATAAACAATGCATATTCAGCCTATAATGTTTTTTTTAATTATTATTCTGTCTACTTATTACGGTTCATGCGATACAGCCCGTTGACAGACAGACGGACGCACAGCGGAGGCTTAGTAATAGGGTTTCGTTCGGCAAAAATGATCAAAATTATGTCGTTAGATTTGTTTTTTTTCGTTTCATTAAAGTAATAACGTTTGTTTCGTTCCCCAGGTGGCAGTGCTAGTGTCAGGCAACGGCAGCAACCTGCAGGCGCTGATGGACACGTCGCGCGAGGCGGCGCAGTGTATGTGCGCGGACATCTGTCTCGTCGTCAGCAACAAGAAGGATGCGCACGCGCTGCAGCGAGCTGAGAAGGCAGGAGTGCCTTCACTGGTAAGTAAATATGATGAACATCAGAACCTTTCTTTGCAGTCGTCTAAAAAAACCAACCGAGTTTGTCTTACAGCAAGTTTTTCTTTTATCGAGAGAACGTTTGCAGAAGAATATAGCTTATCTACAAGTTTAACTTCTAAAGCAGAGTATTTTGATCAGAAGACTTCAATTTAATATCAATTAGACACTGATTCGAACCAAACTCGATTCAGAAGTCTGGAATCAGACCTGTAGACCAAAAAAATAATCATAATCATATATGTAATCATAAATCATATATAATGGTTGCGTTCCGTGTTTTTCTGACTTCTCACTAAAACGCGTTTCTTCTTTCGTTATCGTTGGAGTCTTCCTCTTAATTTCAAGTATTACATACATATACTCACGCCTTCTGCCCATGGGGGTATGCAGAAACTACAGAACGCCACCGGCTATACTCCTTTTGCTTTATTTACGTTCGTTATGATACTAATGAAATATTTGAAAAACGTAGAAGTACCAATCCTTCCCTCATTTCCAGGTGTTTAACCACAAAGACTACGCGTCGCGGGAAGAGTTTGACCGCGCCGTGTCGGAAGCTTTAGAAGCGCACAAGATCGACATTGTGTGTCTAGCCGGGTACATGAGGATCCTGTCCGCTGAGTTTGTTAAGAAGTAAGTTAATTTTATTTATAAAGCAAATTGGTACAAGGAATAATTGATAAAACCGGCCAATATTTAGCAAAAAACGCCGAAAACTTTATTTTTATTTTTATTATCTGTGGATAAAGCAGCCATAGAAATACACTATCTGTGAATTTCTACTGACTACCTATTACGGTTCATAAGATACAGCCCGCTGACAGACGGACGGACAGCGGTAGCTTAGTAATAGGGTTCCGTTTGGCACCATTCAAGTACGGAACCCTAAGAACCCCAAAAGGGGTAATTGAAATAATGATTATAAACTACTTTTACTAAGGAACCAACACAGAAATCGCAAAACAAGTATGGAAACCGATTATGATATCGATATCACCAAATCGTTTCACTAGTTCAGCTTTATTGGTGAAATTTGCCCTTAGTAACGTTAGGTTTGCTAAGCTAATGTATTCTTCTCTTATAGATGGCACGGTCGGTTGCTGAACATCCACCCGTCGTTACTCCCGCGTCACCCCGGCCTCAACGCGCAGAAACAGTGCCTCGAGTCCGGCGACCGGGAGAGTGGCTGCACGGTGCATTTCGTTGATGTAAGTATTGAACATCTACACACAGGAAATGAAACCCTTCCCCCATGGGGGTAGGCAGAAACTACGGAACGCCATGTGCTAATGTGTCCAAGGTCGCAAGGCCAGTAACTGAAGAAACAGTGGAAAACCCAATTTCACATCCATAGAATATGTTTTTCTGTGCCGCGTGTTGATTTTTAAATAAATACTCTTGTAATCTGTGGTAAAGTATGATCGAAGGTCGTATGTAATGTCTTTTGTTTTTGTCTACCGAACCATGCCACAACAAATTTACAAATAGTTCCTGCTCATCAGAAGACCAATTCTCGAACTTAAAACATGTTCAAATTCAAGTTGCGATATCACCTTAGCGACAATCAATGTAAAAAAAATACAAAAATGTATGAAAATTGATTGTATTTTTGACAGGCTGAATTAGAATGCGAACGTTCTTATAAATATGAATTTGCCCCTCTGATAGACAGATACACATGTCTTTTCATTTCATCCGCCAAATTCTCATTATATCTTCCTTTTCCAGGAGGGCATGGACACCGGCCCAATTATTATCCAGGAACGCGTCCCAGTCCATCAAAAGGACACGTTACAAACCCTCACAGACCGCATCCATGAAGCCGAACACCGCGCGTACCCGCGAGCTCTGCGCCTCGTGGCCACTGGGAGGGTCCGACTCAACCATCAGGGTACCCTCATGTGGTACTCTTAGGGGTATTGAATATGTGACGTGTGATGCAGTGAGGAGAAAATATAGGGAAATACTTGTGCACTTAATCAACTATCTACTTGTTTAGCATTATGTAATCTAAGTTGATTTTTGAGTGACCGCTTGTAATAAAAAGGTCCTAAATTTATTTTGGTTGCAATGGAATAAGTGTTTAGAAACTTGATCATTATCTGAGAGAAATTCTAAATTCAATTAGCTTCCTACAAATCCCACAATGTGCGAATTTCTTCTTACTGCACCATGCAGAGAGGGTAGGATGTAAGTCATATCTTAGTCAAAACAGTCACTTGCATCATTGCACCTTTTGTTTTTTAATACATATTGTATTTTATATTTCTATAATGTCTTCCAGCTTAATATTGAACAATATGTATTAATGTTCCATTTAATTATGTACTAAGATCGCTTCCATCTTGCCTACAATGAAATGGAATATGATTAGCGTAAGATCCTTAGGTATCTATTATCAAATAATTCGAATATGTATAAAACTATAGACTTGAACATTTTAATCTCAATATTATGGGACCAAGTGCATGTAAATTTACATATTATACCTACATTCCTACTCTGCAGTAAAATATAACTGTTTATATTCCTATTAAATCTTTAGGAAATGTTTAAGAGTGAGTTTAATCATTATATAAGACTATTTTGTCATGATTTTACTTGGCAATAAATATAAAAAAAACTTGTGAAGGAAATAAATATATCTCGAATAAATTTGTATATAAGATTAACGTTATCACATTATTAGGTAAGTATATTATATATTGTTCTGTTAGTCACAGCTTTGAATGTTTAATAAAATGTTTAAAGTTAAATCACAGAATAGTACAGAAGTCGTACTCCACATTTTAGGTATGAAGCTACAAGTACGCGGCGGGCTCGTCTTGTCGGGCCAATTCAGTGAGCGTAACGTAGTCAGAAGATATAAGAGTTACGCGTTAGAAAGAGAGGCAACTTCTAGGTGAATATAACTTTAGGTAATTAACGCTGTTCTACCTGAATTGCAGCAAGAGTCGCTTTTTATTTAAATGATTTGCGGAAATCTTCTGTATTATTCTGTGGTTATATTAAAGTTTTTGGCGTTTTTTAGCCTGATTTTTATTGTTTAAATGTGAATTAGAGCACAAAAGGAAGTTAACATTTAGTTCATAAACAACAGGTTTTATAGCAGACTTATATTATTTGCTATGTATTGTTATATGCACTTATTTTTTGTATAGTCAGTTAATAGATTCATTGAAATGTTTCTACAGTTAAAATGCATGTTTATGAAATGCCATTTAAAATGTAAGTATGTTAAGTTTTACAGTGTGTTTGAAATAAAACTTTTGTATATATTTCAAGTGTTTTATTATCAGAATTTAAAATATCTACTATCACAGATACGCCTCTACAATTTTTTTTTTTTACCAAACTTGTACATAGTTTGCTAATTTTCCATCTTACAAAATAACAAAATAAAATGAAAATGCTAAATGTGTGCGCACTTCGCGGCAGGCGTGTGACGTCTGTCTTCAAAAAGTACTGTGTGGTCTGTCTCATAGACTGGCAGCTCCATCTACAGTTCTTTCACAGTCAAGGATGATAAAGATCACTGTGATGCAAAATTCGCATAATCCGCGATAAGGACACTATAACGCTTTGTTGCGGCGGCAACAACTCTTTAATGGATAATAATATATTTATCAGAGTAATGTGTGTTCTAAAATGTGAAATGGGTCTTCAGTTTACTAAACCATTAACTGGGAACACTTATTTCAAGATTTTTTCTTTTCTTTAAAAGTTATTAAATCACCTAAAGCTTTAAAAAACACCCCGAACAAGTCTGCACTATCACTAGTACTGACATATTCAGTTTTTAATACATTTATGTTTTCCTTCTCAGCCTTTTTAACAGAATGGACACCATTCTTCAAAATATCTTCACATATTTTATCGAACTCTACATGAAACTTCTGTTTATTTAACAAAGGAACTATAAGGTTATATTTATTTATTTTCATGTTAATTGACGAAGCTAATTCTCTATTCATTTGGCATATTCTCTCCCATTTTGTAACATCTTCATTGGTCAATGGGTAGGGACCGAGAGGCATCCGGTCGGAGCGGATTTCTTCTTTTAAGTCGTCAATATCTTGATTTATTTCTTTGCCTAATGTTATCCATTCTGGTGTGAAGCCATTGTTGATGAGAACCTGAAAAACAAAAAAAATAATGTAACCTCTTAGCAAGCTATATTGGCGAATGCTTATAATATTGAAGTCTAATGTAGACAATTAAAAATTTCACAGCAACAACAAGTGCTAAGTGAGTATTTAAATCAGCATACGCTTACCTCATTCAACTTATGTGTCGTAAAATCCACATAGGGATTAGCATTCTGACTTTTCAAAGGCTTTCCTTTGCCGCTCAAATTCTCAAACTCTCCCTTAGACATAGATTCCTGTATTAAATCCTCAACAAGCCTATCAAATCCATAGTTTGTTTTAATATCATGTTTTTTGCTAAATCCTTGTCCTTTCTTCATCAGGGTTTTTTCCGAAGCAACAGCTTTCCCAAGCCGGTGTTCCATGACGTTGATGGCAGCTTTCTGGGCCCGCACCTGGGTATATTGCTTTTCTCTTTGGAAGATAGTTCCATGACCATAGCCCTCATAGCTTAGGTATTGGCGATGTTGTGGTGCAGTGTGCTGGAATCAATATTATTGAATGCATTTAAGGTTTTTTATTTCATCAGCAAACTATGGATATAGTACAGTTAGGTACAGGAATAGAGAACAGTAGAGTACAGCAGTACTAGTTATTTCAACAAAAATCTCTACTATTAGAGAACAGTTAAGGTACAACCGTACAAGGTCGCATTCTTGCAGACCTGCAACAGGAGATTAGGAATACAAGAAAAAGTAGGATTATCAATATATCATGCATGCTCAAACATGATAATAGGCAATCTTGTTGTACCATGTCGAAAGGGACAGGCGATAAAGAAGTGAACATGTAAATACACAGAAAATGCTCACCCTAATATCATACACAATCTTATCCACCTCCTCTTTATTGCTAACTCCAGTGTTATGTTTAGTGAGGGTCCTGAATGCAGTTTCTACTGCCACAAACTTGTCCATATCAGCTTCTGGTGACCCAGAGTCTGGGTGGTACTTCTTGGCAAGTTCCAGGAAGGCTTCGCGGACTGCATGTTGCTTGGAGTTTGGTGGTATGTTCAGAACATAGTAGCATTCCTGGAATAAAGTTTTGGAGTGTTTGAAAGATTAGTGTACAAACGTAAAACAAATACTTACAAAATTTATTTTATATCAGTCTAGCTGCTGTTTCTTTTTGAGCTATCGATTTCTAGTTCAAGGTATTTCTTTCTATCTGCAATAATTATTCTATCTTTTGTAAAAAAGCAATCACAGAAGTAAACATTGACAAACTTACGGCGATCTTTTTTTCTTCTGCTTTCGAGCTTATTGTTTTCGCGGCTATAAATGTAGGCCGAAAGTAAGGAGCCGCTTGGTCCAGATGTCTTAAACTGATAGTTAATAATACCTTGCTCATTATATTTTATTTTCAACACATATTATTTTGTATTTGTTACGTAAATCTCACTATACACCGTGTTTTTGTTACAAAAAAAAAATCTGTCAACTTTCCATTTTGACACACATTTGACATATTAATTTTCCCGTAAATCATAAGATTTAATATGTTTACGAAGAGAGTACATGTACAAGGTTTCTGTTCTGTCTTTGATTGATTTATGTAAAGCTAGTATTTATGTTTTTGAAGTTTATTGTGCTGGTTTACAATAAAAATATCAATGAATAGGTTTGAATTTTTTAAAGTGTACTAATATTATCATATACAGTTATCGTATTTTATAAATGAAAGCCATATTTGCAAAACTGATCCCAACTCAAATTAATAATTTTATCGACTGGTATAAGGTATCTAAAAAAAACTACATTACGTGATGAGTCTGAATTGAAAACTGTCTTTAGTAACTATAAATCTCAGTTAAATGTATCTCATTTTTTTTTCAGTAACTGAGATAAGCAATCAATTAGTGAAAATCGATGAATTCAAGAATTATCGATGTTTCTGTACGAGTTCATCACCAACAAGGCCAACACTAATTCGTTGACATTTTCGGTGGAGAGCGTAAATTGGCGTATTTTTATGTTATAATTGAAATTAATTAACGCGCTCAGTGTGACTACGCGTAATTAGGTAGTGATATGTGTATAGAGTAGACTGTGTGCTATTTATTTGTGTAAGATAATTATATGTGCTGACATTATGGCATTTACTGCGGACGATGTCGCGAGACGCTATCCAATTCACTGGTTAGTGTGGAACAATCAGTTTGAGGACTTAAAAGCCCAGTTGGACGCTAATAAGGTATGCAGCGACTGTTGATTTTGCGTTTTAAATGATAACATGTCTATAAATCGGCGTCATTTGAGGTTATACCCGGGAGTCACGAGCCCCGGCTACTGAACTTCAGGCGGTGTTCCGAGAACCTAGGTGTTATCAATCATTTTTATCGATTTCTTTTTAATTAGAATAATAATCGAACGCTGTCTGGTTGCTGTATTTGAGTAGGTTTGCTACCACGGCCTTCTTGTTTTCATTCTAAGCAGTTAAGGATTTAATTTTACCTAAACTTTTGAGATGATATCTGAAAAACTTGCATATAAATATGTACAATGTTTACATTATGCTTGTGTTACATATAACAATTAACATGTATAGTATTAATTACTTAAGGAAAACCTCATTGTTATGTATCTAAATGAGTTCCAGGTTCACCCATTCATAACAGATATGAATCATAATTATCAAAAAGTGAATCATTCACGCTGCAAATCTGAAAAAAAACCTCTTTTGAACTGACTCATACCTAAATCATTACCAAAAATGAATGTTTCCTAATAACAAATTAATTCTAAGACACGTAAATTACCTAAACTTCCCAAGGTGATTATGAAGCCAAACAGGACAAAAACAATCTCATTATGTGGAAGCCTTATTAAATGACTTAAACAAAATTGAAGGTTAAACACTGATAATGATAGAGTTTATAATAATATCAATATCCACTTCCTTTACCAATAGTTTGCTTTAAAGTATACACCTGCTTACTCAAAATTGGATTATGATAGTCAACAACTATGTTTTAAACCTTATGTTCTTGTTCATAAGATTGAAAATAGATTGGCTGTTTGATTTGCCTTGTTTACACAGTCTTATATACTTTTAGGTTCTTTTAAATATTTTGCAAGTGCAGTAAATGTTAGATGTTTACATAAAACATGTTTACGTTTGAGTTAAGTTTAAAAAGAGTTGTTTTTACAACTGTTTTTGCTCAACATTGGCGGAATGATTCATGGAATTAATTACAACTAAATCTGTACATCTGGTACCCAAGTAGTATATGTTTACAAAAGACATATCTTGCAGGTACTTGAATAACAACAGGTACCTGCACCCTAATTGCATAACAAACTTTCAATCACAATCCGAACCATTTTGAAGCTAATCAATGCTTCATTTTTTTTTTTTATTGTCTGCTCAACTATGTAAATAAGGCAATGAATGTTGTTGAACTTTCAACATAAAACCTGTTGCTACTGATAGTGATACCCCGCAGGTGTCTGATTTTTTTTGCCCAATCTGAGGATCTAACTCTTAAATTGGACAAAGAATTAGAAATGTTAGACTAGGTATTTTTGGGAGTTCCTGTTTATAAAATTCCTAGTATTAGATATTACTATGATCAATCTTCTAGTGTCAACAGTTTATCTTGTGTAAGGATTTTTCCTTATGCTAATAATGTTATTCGAACTCAAACTAAATTAGATCATTGACCGTCCATACATTTTTAGGCTAAATGTGAAATTCATTCTTCATTTCACATTCAAGCTAAAAAAAAAAATTGATATCTAGTTGGTGTGCTAATATAATGTGAACTTAAATATTTAACCTAGATATAAGTGAAATGTAATAATACTTCCTGCACCGTAACAGGGTCATGTAGAAACTCTTAGTTTTAGCCTAACCCGTAACTGAGTTACATTATGCAAATAAAAAAATAAAAAACCATATTCCGAAAGAATTTTTCGCTTAATTTGTTACTATGGTATAAACCGGTAGAGTCATTCCATTTTTATAATGTAGCTCAAAATAAATGATCACCTTCACATTCATGATAGGTTTTCTTCTATTTGTATTTTAAAGTTGATAGTCAAATGTGTGTTTATGAATGCAGCATTGATTTGTTATCAGTGAGACACATGTATGAATCACAATACTAATCTAATCAGACAGCTTAACATTACTATTATCTCCTGCACCTTGACATTTGAATACCCTCATTCAGACCTTGCTATGTTTATATGTGTAAACAAAAGGAAAGAGGAAGAGTTTATAAAAACATTTGCAGAAATAAAATATTACTGTTCTATGGTCTTGGATATTTCTATATTATAATAATTAAAAAAAGTTATCAGTCTAAGGGCCGATTTGAAAATTTTCTAATTACTTTTATCTGAGGAATAACTAATATTATTGGTTCGATATATTATTTTTTATACAAAAGGCTCTGTCAAACTACAATTTTTAGTCCTCATATTATCAGAAGATTGAAAAATGGGCCTTTAGTTTATAATATAAAGTCACTTTTTAAATTTTAAGGGTGTTATTGCACTAGCATTTGCCCAGATTCATGGTTTTTGCAAGGACAAGATAATGCCTCTTAGTCACAACTCCATAGAATCTAACAGTTCACTATGAACGGAAGTATGAAAAGATGCAAAGGAAAGCTAAATGAACTTATATAGCTTCATTCCCAGTGTGGCCTGCGCTTTAATCAGAATTTTCAACATGCTTCAGACTACAGAACACTCCAGACCACTCTTTGTGTATCTCACTGCACACACTCACTCACAGACAAAGCACTTTTCATAACAATTATATTTATATTTCAGGTGACACAGGAAGAGCTAGAATCCAAAGACGGCAGAGGACGTACTCCTCTGCTACTAGCAGTGACACTTGGTCACTTAGAGACGACACGAGTTCTCATAGAGGCTGGTGCTGATGTCAATTGTGAAAAGGATGGCTGGACAGGTAAAGGAATCCTCATAAGCGTGCTATTTAATGCATATTAACAATACGGGCCTGTGCACACGATGTTTTGAACTTGAAGAAGCAGTAGCTGCATTTGCAGCACGTTTTGATGCATTGCACGCGTCGAAGTCGCGTAAAAAAAGCAGCGTGTGTATCGGCTTTACAAATATATGAATATATGACCCACTCCATTTGTAGATGCTGCAAAAGTGTGAATGAATCTAAGATAATGAGAGAAATATTTCTATCTGCTAAAGACATAGTGCTAGACCACCCTGAATGACAAATGTGGGAATATGTTCAATTTTATATATCAGTCATTCAGAAGCCCATGTTAAGTACTATGCTTCTATCAAACAGTTACAAAATGCTCGATAAGGCGGTACTTCCGTGCTGATTGTAATCACGAATGAATACAATGCTCACTATAAGATTTCACTTTCTGATAGTTGAGTGATCAAAATCGTTACCATGTACCATGGTAGCATACTAATAACATACTTACGTAGACACGTTATGTTAGCCTAGTTTTTGTATTAAAAAACGATCCACTTAAAACCATTTTAGAGAACAAATGAAAAAAAAAAAAAACGTTTATTTGGGTGTGGTGACATACAAATTCCTTAGAATAGAATAGAATATAATATATTTATTGTAAAACATGAGTATACATCAAAATAATATGTGTAAGGTCTTAAATAACAGGTAGATCTGCATGTTTTGCCATTTATGGCGTACAAAACAACATATTTTAGGTTTAGAATAAACCATTAGAGAGAGTTGAGTCTACACAACAAACTATGAAGATTGTAATGATGAAGTATTGTAGAAATCACAATACTTAGAAATCACCTTCACACATACAATCCTTTTAGCGGTCCAAGAAGCTACAGCGACGGGTAACCCAGAGCTCCTATCCCTGGTGCTGTCGCGGAGAGACTACCAGCGTCATGTACTACGATCTGGCGGTATACCTGACCTGCTGCGACGGTTGAGTCTAGCACCAGACTTCTACGTGGAAATGAAGTGGGAGTTCACTAGTTGGGGTAAGTTTATTATCAAAAAGTTACACGGTTGGAGCTAACAGTTCAGGAAGATAGTAAAATAAAAAATAAAAAAAATATCAAAAATAAAAACACTTTCTGGATTTGGTCTATGAATGAATGACTGCCTGCCTGTGGAATCTTCCTTCAAAGTAGTAACAACATATTTCAATCACCAAATAGTTTGCTTATCTAAGGATTGGCGGCTTGGATTAATACATATTCAATACTTACAAACACTCAGACCTATCGATTTGTGGAGCGGATTTGTGTTTTAGCGTAAGGATGTTTGGCGAATTGCATTTTCGTTCAAATACCTGACACAAACATAAAATTGACATTATTTTTCGATAGCGAATATCAGCAGTAATTTACAATTCATTCCCTTTTATCAATAGTGCCTCTAGTATCCCGGATGTGTCCATTTGACACGTACAAGGTGTACAAACGCGGCGGCAACGTGCGCGTGGACACGACACTCGTGGGCTTCGACAACAATCGCTGGCAGAGAGGAGACAGGACCTATATATTTAGAGGACAGGGTGAGTTTATAAATCAGTTTTCTTAGTAATTGGGGGAAGATCAAGAAATATTCGTAAGAAAATTCATCTAATTATTCTTATACTTTATACTTAATTTTATTTAATTCCTTGTCCTATCTAATTAACTTCTGACGTGATACATTTTCTTCTGACCTAACTTCATATAATTCATTGTCCTATTTAATTAATTTGGATCTTGCTGTATGCTTTTGACATTAATTAATTTTTTTTTATTTTTTATTTTTTTTAATAATAATAATAATTCTTTATTTAGAAAGTAATACAGATTCAACACAGTGGTAGACACATACAATAATATAATATAATTTGTTCTGACATGTATTTGTTTCGCATGTTTTTGCGTCTTTTAATTAATTCATCACTTAGTCTTTATGATTTAATTCAAACTTGTGACTCTTACAAAATGGACAAAATTGTGTATGGTTATTAATATGGGTCAAGGACCTGAAATAAATGAATTTTGTTTATTCCCGATAATCATCACACGCTATTCCATTTATGTAAAAAGTACATTACATTCACACACATACTAATTGCGCGATAACACATACAAATATAATGTTCACACAGAAGCATCATAATAGTACTAATTACTTATCTGATTAGCAACTTTCCAGTTCCTTGTTTAATGTACCCAGTTTTTTGTAGAAACTGTTTTCTTGCGAATATTTTTAGCAACTTCTGAATCTACATCCTTCTTCTAGGCCGCACAGCGAGTCTAATGGAACTAGACCACGAGCTAGGCACCTCTTGGTGTGAATACCTGGAGCCTATGTCCGGAGATAGGGAGTGGCCCGCGCCGCCCCCTCACGTTATAGAACAACGATTAGCATCACCGCTGGCCATCAACTATTTGGACACAGACAAGATTAGTTTTGAGAGGTGAGGATTATTGTTTATTATAAAACAAAGGCAAAGGCCTCCCTGCATTCTTTTCACTGCGCTATTTCGTAACAATTCCCAAAAAATATTTATTTTTAGCACAGCAAATAGACCGACCCTAATGGTCAGGATATGGAAATGGGATATACACAACAACAATTTTGATGTAAACGAGTATGCTGACTATTCTGAACATCGGTGAAATTAAAAGTCTGTCAAAGCGAGTTCAAAGAGTATATAGAATTAGCAAGAAGCCATTATTCCATGTGTGTGACTGTGATATGATATGATTTATGTTGGTATTGAACTGAATTATAATACGTAAAGATTATGCCAGATTGATCTTGTAAAATGGAGAAAAGAATCTTCTAGAGCTTATTTCAGTTGATGTTACTGTTTTCTGTTTCAAACTTTACTACTACCCTTTACAGAAATAAAAGCGGCATCTGGGGCTGGCGTCAAGATAAAACAGAAGCGGTAAACGGCTACGAGTGCAAAGTGTTCGGCGCCAACAACGTGGAGCTCGTGTCCAAGACAAGGACAGAGCACGTACCGAAGGGAGAGAGAGAGAAGCGTGCGCCGGCGCGTGCGCCGCTTGCGGGGTTGTTAGCGTTAGCTGATGCTGATGTACAGGCGGCCACGCCGCTATTGGCAGCTGATAAGGTAGGATGAATTTATTTTTGGATATTTTCAAGGAATAACAATCGCGTGTGATTTGCGGTCAGTCATAAGAGAGATCCATTCTCTCTAACAGAATGTCATCACCACATCTTTATCAAATTATACCGTAGGGACTAAAAATGAAAATAATATTGTGTGCTGATAGTCATTACAGGACGAGTCTCCCAGCCCTCACAGCAGTAGATCCGCCGAAGACCTCACACACGTCCCAGTGACGTGGGAAGAATACTTCTCCGACGAGGAGTTAGACAGAGATATCGGCAAGCCGCGCGAGGTATCCACTAAGGTGCAGAAGTTCAGAGCGACGTTGTGGCTCTGTGAGGACTATCCTTTAGAAGTAAGCATACGTACACATACAGTTAAACTAGAAAAGTTATGCGCTTCGGAATCTTCGTGCTTCCAAATTAGCACGAAGTCCACGCCACAGAGTACAGAGCCATCACTTCTAAGTTTTGTACTACCGCGCTTTGTACCAATCATTACACGTTTGTATGAAGTTTTTTCTGTCGGGTTACCTACTCCGGTCTCAGATCGTAAAAAACCCTGTAAGAAATTTCTGCGTTGAGCGCTCGGCGTGGCAACACGTCGTGTTCGGGTTCGCGACAAGCCAATCGTCATTCATCCTCAGAATGACGATTGTCTCGCTGAGAGGTGAAACACATGTCGATTTCTTACAGGGTTTTTTATGACTCTTTAGGAATGGTTAAGCGGAAGAGGTTACTAAATATATCTACGTCTATTGTATTTTATAATGAACTAGCTGCCCGCCCCGGCTTCGCACGGGTAGCACTAAGTACTTTTCTACGGCGTACCTACCTACCTACTTACCCTACCTAGACTACCTACCCTACCTACCCTACCTACTCTAGCTACCCTACCTACCCTACCTACCCTACCTACCCTACCTACCCTACCTAAAAACCTTCTCCTGAGAATAAGGAACCTAACAAAAAAAGAATTATCCAATTTGGTCCAGCCGTTTTCATGTTATGTCGTGACAACGGAAAACGGGTTTCATTTTTATATATATAGATTTCCGCCAAGTCACGCCTGAATCAATTAACTATCGAAGTTAATAATAACAGGTACTCTTATTGGGTTACAGTTACAAGAACAAATAATGCCAATCCTGGATCTAATGGCTGCGATATCGTCGCCACACTTCGCCAAGCTAAAGGACTTCGTTCAAATGCAGCTCCCAGCTGGTTTCCCTGTCAAAATTGGTAAGTTTACTAAGAATACGATGGAGTAAAATAAACATTCTATAAACAGGAGATATTTCAGGAAATGTTTGACAAACACACAGGCGCAGGCGGTTTAAAATATTGAGACTTACATGGCAGATTAAATATCTACAATCTACATCGCCTATGATGAATTGATTAAAATATTTTTACTGAACATTAATCTACATTGACTGCTCAACCAGTGAGCTTGTCCAAGGCGTTTTACTCGGGTATCGACACGCACCTAATAGCCGCGCGTAATTTACGTGCAAAATTTTAATTCTTATTTTTATAATTTTCAGAAATCCCCCTCTTCCACGTTCTAAACGCGCGCATAACATTCGGCAACATATTCGCCACCGAAACCCCCGTTCCTTACATCGACGTGATCCCGGAAGGCGACCGGCTAGCGTGTCTAGTGGACGACCAGTGCTTCTCCGTCGGGCGCGGCTACCGGGACTCGGCCGGGCCGGACGAGCGGCTCGGCTGCGGCGTGGACGACGAGGAGGGACTGCTGCAGTACGCCATACAGCAGAGTCTCATGGAGACCGGCACGCAGGACGACCAGGTTAGTTACTATACATAAGTGTAGTTTTCGTGGTTTTTAGTTGGACAGTTTTACTTCATGCGAACTGTTCCGAATAATTGAAGATGGCAACTGTACATGTGTCATTAGGATAAAGCTGGTTGTCATCGCGAAAACTATTTGCCTCCTTCCTGTTGAAGACATCCTTTTGTTTCGCAGTACCTAGATATCAGAAGGCTCTATAGTCATGGTCTCCACAAAGTTATTCCTCATTTTTTGTGACACTTAGACCATTATAACATCTCTATATGAATGAATTAATGAAATAATGTTCGTCAGGTGGACGTGTGGGAGGCACTGCGCGGTGCGCGGCCGGTGTCTCCGGTGCGCGACACGCCGCTGTTGGCCAGCGAGGAGAGGCAGCTGCAGAGGTAAGGCATAGCTGTGTCTAATTAACTACCTTCTTACGTTTTTTGCTTGAAAATCGTTCTAAAGGAGGCGTATCTTATGTTAATATTGAAGAAACTTGATGAAATTGTGCATTCGTTTTGACGATTCGATTGATTTGACATTTTTCCTTTTGACAATTTATTCTGACAATTCCGTACTGCTGGTTTTGCAATATTAATAACAGGAAAATAGACGGATAGTTTGACGTTTGTTTTTAGATCTACACGTCCAATGTTTGTTAAAATATCGATGCTCCCACTTCTTCTACCCAGCTAAAACACTAGTAATGGCATTTTGGGGACTGTCCTATACAATTTTGGCGTTCAAAAAATGCTGATTCTCAGCCTATTGAATAAACGACTTGATTTTGATACTTTAGGGGTATGAGGAACTGGGTGTAAAGTTCACTCATCCTCTATTGAAAAGGGAGGATCCTCCGACTAGACAGGTGTTGTGTCTGGCGCGCAATTGCCCAAGGATTGATGTCGGATAGTCTTATATATGTTAATCGCGTAGTAAACTAATAGCGCGATGCAGGATTTGTGACGTCAGGTCCTTGATGCGTAGTTCGCCTGTGGCGATGTAGATACCGCCACAATACTATGTTGTGAAAAGGTAACACAGCAAGGAGCACAATATTTCTATTTTCCAGAATTTTATAGACAATAACTCTGGTAAGATATTCACTGTTGTTGCGAATTATGACGTATAAATAGAAAACAATAGTCCAATATGATCACAGTAATGCATAAAAATTAAATGAAATAATTATTTACAGGCGTTGGCGTTTCAACTGGTAGAACTATACACTAAGATAGTTGTAGTGTGCTAGAAAATATGCTTCATAATTATAGAGTTATTTTTAACTATTATTTAAATACTAATAGGAATATTATTTAAATACAATGTACCGCGGTGTGCTTTTGTTATTGATGAAGTAAATTGCACATTTTAGCAAATTACACATAATAACTGCACTAATAAGTATAACTGCAGGTGATCAATGAAAGTATTAATAGTTTGAAAAAAAAAAAAATGTTAGCCTAAACTGGACCCTAAATATCTGAAAATGTAAAATCATGGGGTAATAAATACTTCGTAAAAATGGTAAATGGAAATCGTGAACTTTATTAGAAAAACAAACAATTTTGTGATGCCCATAACAACATACCATACAGCATAGGTAGCAACGCAACCGTAGTGGTTTCTAGCAAACATATACAGGAGGAGCTAGTAGTCGCAATTTCAAATTAAGAATAATGTATTCATTTCACAAACAATTGATACATTGTTACACATTGTGTCGAAATTACAAAAATATTATATAATATACGAATAATATATATTTATATATTTTCTTCGAAATTAACCAACAATTTCATGCATTTCAACATTAAGCAGACTTCGGCTATCACACCATCAATAATATTTTTTCAAAGTTTCAAGTACGGGTTTAAACAAGTAATCAGACATGTTCCTGCCCCAAACGAAGTCTATATGGTTCCAGTTTTTGTAGGGTATGACATAGTACTCTTCAACGTGACTCAACTCTGCCGATAGACGCTTTACATCCTCTATGGTCGACAAACGGTCATTCTCACCGACAAACAAAGAACAGTGAAAAGGAACCTTGCTTAAGTCATACACCGGGGGCTGAATAGTACCGTACTTTTTCAAATTCCCGATGCCGTAATCGAACCATTGAAATTTATTCGAGGCTACGATTTGTTCTAAGTGTATTAAGGTCTTCATTGATGAACCGCTCGGGTAGTGTCCGAAAGCTATCGAAGCAAACTCTGGTTCGAACTGTTCGGGGTCGGAGCCGAACATCACCGAGGCGAGGCCCTCCCCGCACGCCTTGTACCCCACCAGTCCTTGCGTACACGCGGTTCTGAACAACGCCACTAGCTCCGAAGAATTTCTTAGAAACTCCCCGTGCCCTAGTAAGCCTGATGCCGCACTAAGGAGAGGTCCTCCTACTAAAGATAAGAGAGGAAACAACGGATACTGAGCGTTATGCAAATACGCTATCGGAGCTAAACACACAACATTCTTAATTTTCGAGACGTATCCTGGTTTCAGGGATCCCAAAACGTAGAACAGTGATGTCCCTAGCGAGTGCGCGATTACCTGAAGTTTTGTCTGTCCTGTCTTTACTAAAATGAAGTTGATCGTGGCTGGTATGTCGTAGAGAGCCATTTCGTGGAAACTGAAATCCCAAAACTCTAAAAGGTCTGGGTTCAGGGTTTTATGAGCTCGGGAATGAAAGTTACCTCTCGTGTTTCCCAGCCAGACATCGTAGGTGTTGTTGGATAGCCACGCTGCTAAAGAATTAGGTCCTCTAATTACCCAGGTGTCCGAAGAGTCCACAAAGCCATGCACCATTAAGACTGGTTTTTTTCTCTCTCCGGGAATATTAAATAAGGTCAAAATGTACCCGTCTTCAGTGATTACTTCGTATTTGACGCACTGGTAGTTGTATTTGTTCATGAGCGCGCAGAAGTCCAGTCGTCCGTCTTCGGGAATATTCGCCAAAGACAATGTGAAGTTTTGTAACGATAATTCTGCTGTTACGCATTGTAAATATATAAGAAAAACTGACACAAAGTACCGAGCTAACATTTTTGATTATTCTTTTAAAACTTGTTTCAAATATAGAACGTGAGAGTGTCTTTTGGCGTCGTCTTTAGTTTTGAGTCCTTCAGCGTTTGTTTCGATATTTATAGCAACTTTTGCATAAATTATCTCCCTTTAAACATCTGAGCTAACGTAAGTTTTGAAAAGTCATGAAAATAAACATCTAAAATCAACAGTATAATGTTAACTCAGACATTTTGTCCAGTTAGTAAATGATTAATTAATAGGTATCAATGACATCATCGCTATAAACATATTTTTACTGTAAATATTATCCCAGCCAGTTAGTTGAAATAATAATATAAAATAGTGAAGGTTACAATTTTCTGTTCTTTTTTATTTTTTGTTAAAGCATTGTTAGTCATCTTTTGCCTGAAATTAAGGCTTCTTGTACATGACGCCGCGCCGGTGTCGCACCAGCATCGGACGGCATGTTTCGTTGGCAATGCTTTACTGAACTGTGATCGTTGCTTTGATATTTGACATCAATGTCAGTGGTACAGTACAGTGGTACAGTGGTACACGCGGTACCGGTGCGGCGGTGGCGGTGCGGCGCATGTGCGATATTCATTCCTATGCTCAAACTTGCAGTCGCGCCGTCTTCACTTCTCGTTAGGGCCCGATCAGTCGTGCCACAACCACACCACATCGCAGCGACAAGATGTGGGCAGTCAGTGGTTACGTGTGAATCGTGTCTGTGCAGCTTCTTGCAGCTCTGTTGTGGTAAAAAAAAAACACAAATCAAACTAATGGACGACGAAACGTTGTGTTTGCTATGTGGCCGGCCGCTAATGCGCGGTCTCGCTGGCGTGCTGCGTTGTGGATGCGACGTGGTCTTGATGTGGTCTTTAACGCCCACACGGATTTTAACGGCCAAATGTGGTTACTCTGAATAAACTATTAATTTTCTTACGAATTAGCGCCCGTTAGGTGTTGTTGTTGTGGTGTGGTTGTGCGACGTGTGATCAGGCCCTTAGACGTTACGCTACCTTGAACTAAAGATTGTTAGATAGATTAGAACTACTTTGGTAGCTAGGTCCCACGTTCAATTCACCTGTAGAACAAAAAGGTTTAGCATTTTAAGATCTACTTTTTCTTCTATAGTGCAAAATACTCGCATTTTTTTAAATATAGAAACCAAATATTTAATACAGTAAGTCAACTTCAGATTATCAGCATTACCAACATTACAAAACTAAGAAGGCAACATAACCCCGCAATTTGAAAATGGAAACTAAAAACAAAGTATGCGAAACCTTCTTGTTCCCAACCTATTTTGCCGCACATAGTGTAGCTACCACGCTAGATGCTAACTCGCTAGTTTTCTCCAGAGCGATAGAGGCATCGCTGGCGTCGGTATCGCTGACCTCGATGACGCCCGAAGAGCCAGTGGAGGAACATATAGCTGATGTGGATGCTGACGCGGACCTTCAAGCAGCTTTAGCGCTGTCGGTGAGAGAGCAGGCGTCGCGAGAACAGCAGCTTGCAGCGGAACAGCGAGCTTTCGATGAAGCGCTGCGATTGTCGCTGTTAGACAAGTAAACGGTGAGTTTTTCATTTTTAATTGTGTGATTGTTCTTGTCAGTTGTGATTTATGTTTATGTAGTCGGAAATGAGAAAACAAAAATCGTCATAATATTTAGCAATGAGCTAGATTTCAGAGAGAAAAATTAATCTTCATTTTATAGGACCTTGATGACTCAGTACTAGAACCCGATCGAGCTAGAACCTCTTTCATAATTAAATCTAAATACTGAGATCACAATGCCATTCAGCCATGATTTTTATCTAAATAATCGTAATTATTATTAACAGTATTTGAGGATATTACCTTGTAGATATTAACCGGTATTGTCCCGACCGTGTACCGTTGTACACGGACGATGCACGCGGCTCTATTTCTGCCTATTAAATAAGGGATTATATGGTCTGTGGGCAGTTTCACTCTATGGCATGACGGATCTCGTCAACTAATACATTAAAAACCACAAAAATATTGTTACGCAACATTTGAAAAATTCTAAGAAAAGTTGCTAGTGGATCGCGTTTCAATGTCTCAAATAATGTCTTAAAATAATCGGGACAGATCGGAGATCGTAAGAATGTAACTAACATTGTTATTATTTCACTTTCAGATCTCAATTCAACAAAAGTGAAGCGTCCAACCAAAATAAGACTTACGCCTAATGTACTTCTAGTAAGTAGCTAAAATTTATACTTCCCGGGCCAGTCTTTATAGTAAGTGTCTCCTCCATAATAGCTTAGTATATTATATACTCGTTGTGTCAAGAAAAAGTTAGGTTCAGGCAATAACATGTTATTTAAACATCCCCCCACGGCTTCGCCCGCGTGGAGTGTGAATAAAAAAATATATACCGGATGACTTTTTTTACCGTCTTGAAAAAAATTTGGTATATTAGGTGAACGGAGTAGAAGCTTATGGCATACCTAGTTTTTTTAATTTTTTTTCCACATCTTGGAAAAAAAAATATCTATCATCAAAAAACGCTACAATTTTAAAGTAAACTTTTCATATTAGGACAAAGAAAGAGAAATTTTGAAAAAAAACTATTTATTGATAAAAAATATTGAATTTCAAATCATACGCAAGTCGCGTATGATTTTTATTTCGAGATTTTTAGAATTTTTTATTTCTCGAAAAAAAAAAAAAAAAAACTAAGTATGCCATTTGCTTCTACTCCGTTCACCTATTATACCCATTTTTTTTCGACACGGTAAAAAAAGTCATCCAGTATATAGCCTATGTCCTTCCCCGCGGTTGAAAGTATCCCCATACCAAATTTCATTAAAATCGGTTCAGTCGTTTAGCCGTGAAAGCGAAACAAGCAAACAAACTCACATTCGCATTTATAATATTAGTTAGGTTATAAAGTATTTAAACTTACTTCGTACAAAAATAGTAAATTAGAATTATATGTTTTTTCTTTTTGCATTATTCTATTATGGATGGGACACATAACTTTTAGTTATACAGAGGAGCGAACAAGTTGAGAATCTATCAAATACTGCTAGTATAATTTTGTATAAATAATAATATTTTTTTATGTAGAGTCAGAATTTATTGTAAAAAAGAAATATTATGACTGCCAGTCTATGTTTATTTAGTCCATAGAGATTGATACGAAACATAGTCGCTAATCTGTAAAACTATCCCCCAGTTTCTGAAGCTTCGTTGGTCTAGTGGTCGCAAGCGTTACATGCACCTAATCCTGGTTTCGATTCCCATGTCGGGCAAATTGTTATTAAGTTTATTCATTATAGGTTGATGGCAATAGGCTCGCCCCCTATTACATGGGACTTAAACATAACTGGCGAAATGTGGGTGTTACTATAGGTACACCTCTGCCTAACTCTTCGGGGATTACAGGCGTAATGTTATGTTATGCCATATCAGCTGTTGTGATACTGGCAAGTAATCATGCGAGTTGACTAGAGATTTGCCAGCGTGGGTTTTAGAAACCGGTGGTGAGACCTGGCCCTTAGATTTTTGACTGTAGAATGATTATTCATCGTTATAAAATAATTATGATAATGTATATTATTATATTGTGTGCATATACACAAAGTATATAATAATAATAATGTACGTTTGTGTTTAGTATCGCTATACGAGTGAGATATAATTATTTATTAATAATATGATTTATTAAAGTATCCAAAAGGAATTGTTCAGGCAGGTACATATTTAGTCAAATAAAATAATATAATTTTAATGTTAACTTGGCTCCTTAAATAATTCTAAATCGTGATAATGATAACCTCATTTTTTGGCGTTGGTTATAAAAATATAGCAAACAGCCTTACCCCAGGGTTCTCTGAAAAAGTCTCAGATAAATAAATCTGCTATCGCCTCGTATAAAAAAATTGTAATCCAATCAAAGAACTCTCTACCAGCGTCTGTGTTCCCTTTCACGTATAAACCGTCTGCCTTCAAAGCAAGAGTGAACAGGCATCTGGGCACGCTCGTTCCATCATAGACCTCATCCATCTGATCGAGTTCACGAGCAGGCCTTGAATGCAAAAAAAAAAAAAAATAAGGTTCTACTTTCATTAAAAGTGTAGCATGTTTTTGTTATAACCTGCTATCAATAAAGCTAAAGGTATACAGGGAATCCTTAATACAACAAATTTAATTTTTTCCATTTAGCATGATTTAGATCTCGGTCACAAAATGGTTTTGGTCACAAACTGGCCCTGGTCAAGGATTGACCAAGGTAGCATTACCCCGTGCGTAACACACATACAGTAGCAATGGCTTTCATTGCAACAACATTAATTGCGTTATTTACGCTGTTGAGCAGCCAAATTTTTGAACATATAAAGCAATGGATTAGCAATATGTTTCAAAATCATTCAGATTGTGATTGAATGTGTGTTACGCAATTAGGGTGCTGGTCATCCAAAGCCACCTCTTGATGCAAATTGGTCTTGGTCACAAATTGGCCTTGGTCACAAATTGGCCTTGGTCACACATTGACCTGATTCTAGCTTACTTGTGACATAAAAGTAGAACTTTATATTTGATTAAATTAAATAAGTATTTGTACTGTCTCAATTATTATTATTACTATTTACTATACGTTAGTTAAAAGTCTAGACTTGGCAATACTTTGCCTAGGATTAGTGTCCTGTGCAATAATTCTACTATGTAATATTTAAATGTTTATATTTTACACTATATTGATTCCTATTTGTCTGCGTCCCTGAAGTTAGGTGAAATATGACCTTTATTGTGAACGCTCGAAGGTGGATAGTTGATAAATAAGTTCACAAAATCTCTTTCACAACTGAATATTTAGATTTTTGATGTGACTAGCATAATCTAAATAGTCTTTGTACATTTTCCTCGACTATTGTGAAATATATGAGATTTTGTGATACAAATAATTGTTATTATTTATACCTATAATAATATAGACTCTGACTGCCAAGCAAAACTCACCCTTCCTATAAAATATTTTGTCTTAATTCCCGTAAACTTTAAAGTTGATTTTTGCTTGGCTATGTTATTTTTACATATTATCCTGAGTATTAAATTGTATAATTGTGATTGAATAGTAATAATAATAATTACTGTTTTCATATGTAACATAGTAATTAATAGCATTTGTTAGACTTCACACTAGGAAATTGCACCATAGAGACACGACACGAACTTTTTAATTTTATGATTTGTTACACGTGAAAACAGACCCTTATTATTGCTATAAGTGATGTTTTGAAAACATCACTACTTTATAAAAAAGATCTCTTGAATTTTGTTCGCGACTAAATTAAATAATAGCTGAAGGATTTGGTTGTTATCTTCGGCAACCATCACATTGCTCAGAAGACAGCCGACCTGTTTGAATAAACGATGGTCAGCCCAATATAATATATCCTAACATACTGAGGAAACGCCGAAAATGATGCTAACGTAATCGTGGAGTGAAATAATGCCTTGAAAGCCGCTCAAAGGTGCTTAGAGATGGAATATTTTCATGTTACTTGATGATACCATTTCAAATCAAGTTACTTAAGGTGGATGCTCCAAGGTAGCCGGCGAAATTCAAATTTTCTTTCGTTTTTTGCAATTTGCAGGTCTTTGTCAGGTTGTATGTACATTAAAATGTGATTCGCGACCGTAAGAAATATGGCTTTACAGAATTAGAATCAGCAACACAACTCCTTAAGTTAGAATAATCCTCAAATGTCATGATTTCATTAAATAATCATTCAATAGGATTATATGAACTTATAGAGTTGTATTGATGATTTTTATGACTATAATTCAATAAATAAATATCTGCTACGGCCGCAAATTATATTTCGATACTCCTGATACTGACCTGCAAATTGCAAAAAACGTAAGAAAATTCGAAGTTCGCGGGCTACCTTTGAGCATCCACCTTAAAGGGATTCTTATTAACCAATACCATCACAAAATGATATTGTCATTACCAACATAGCCTAGAGTTGTGCTCGTCTCCTCAATATGAAATATGGTAAAATTTAATTGTAAGGGGTAATATTTAAACGCAGATCACCTTATACTGAAAGATATATTAAATTATATTTCAAATCTGTATCCTCTACAAACTCTGATCATCAAAAATTAAAACTCTTTAGACCCGTTCCGTACTGATAGAAAATCTGCGCTTAATATTACCCAATAACTTATCTTATAATTATAACCATAAGCTATAATTTCCTACCAATGTAACGTACTAGGTATACCCAGTAGGCCACTGTAAAGGCGTGTGTTATATTTGGCGCTACTTCGCATCTGTGATTTTATATTTAATAATGTATTGAATATTTTGTATTGTCCCCAATGTGATGTACTGCTGTAGTCTGAAATTGCTTGAGGAACGTCCTTTTCGGCGGCTGGCGCACTATGTACTCATCCTCACGTGAAAATATACCGTCGTTTGGTGTCTAGTGCGTTTAATAGCCTCAATGTCAATAGCTTTTTAACTAAATTCGATCTCACGTAGTATTATATTGTATAAAAAAGCATAATAGTAAAGTATTATTGGTGGTGAAACACGCATCGCAGGATTTGCAACACTGCCATCTATTGCGTGCTATTGAAACTAAATAGTGAAAAATTTGTATTAGCGCCATCTCTTGGTGGGTAGGAAAAATAAGCTATTGACGAAGTCCATTCAATTAGTGATGCTTAGTTTTTGTAATAAGTGTGTACAAAATATTTAATACATGTTCACACGTATATAAATGACTGTATACATATTGTACAAAGCTATTTCAATTCTATATACTTCCGATCCCAGTTAAACATTGTACAACCCTGTCGAAATGTGTAAAATAATGTGTTATTATAATTATATTTTATGTATATTGATTTTTAATCATTGTTTCATTCGATTCCTTATCAGAAACTACCGTTACGCATACCACATTTTTCATCGTCGAATGATTCATAGCCGCTATTATAACCGGCTATTTCATACAATACCTTACTATGTACACCATACATTACCTTATTACATTACTATAATCCCAGTTATACTGTCTTCTGTGCCTTTAACGATGTAGGTTGCTTTCATTGGTTCATAATATTGGGATAAGGAAGGGAAGTATTTTTTAGGAGATAATTGAAATAAATAAATACGCACAATGTTATCTATGTATTTAAAATTTAATTTTCGTTACTTATATACAAATTACAACATTCACTATCAATAATAGGTATTAGTTTGTCCTATATTTACATACGTAATACACTTTAGAAGCGTAATTTCATTATTCAAGTCAATAAATTACATCAGGAAACTTTTGGAATAGTGAGTAGTCACGAACATGAATAACCAACAACACTGCGTCTTCCGAACGGGGATGGAACCGGACAATGCCGGCAGTAACCGGCTAATACGGGCACACACAATAATAGTGACACCGGAATAGAAAAAATGGAATTGTACATTAGAAAAGTAGTTTTTTATATCAATAATAATTTTCTTATATTTAGACACACCGGCATTCGATCCCCGTTGTTACATACTGCGCGAGAATTGTACTTACTAATTACTACAAATTGATAAAGATTCCCAAGGAAAGTAACGAGAACAATTAAAATCATCGAAAACTTAAAAAATAACGAAATAAATAGATTTTTTTAATAAAAAGGTATTATTTTATAATTTCTAACATCGTGTTTGTGTTCTTATAACTTTTTTGAGGACGAATACTGCTTAATTCGCTAATAATTATGAAATAACATATTTGCCATCAATTCTCAAACATAATAAAATACTAGAATAAATTGCACGGTGAATTAAATAGTAAATAGTTGTAACAAATAAACTGGTTTATTGCATATTGCTAATATCAATAAATTCCTTAATCTTACACATATTAGTTAGGTACATTGTTACAGGGCTTACCAAAAATCTTAATTACTTTAAATTCATTCATAGACCATTACAATATTTTTACAGAGTCCTCAATGAGTGCAAAAACTGCAACGGAAAGTAGAATTTAAAGTTTACAATATTCAGTTGATATTATTAAGATTATTTCCATACAATCATAGTGAAAGTTCAATAAGTCATAAGAACACGAATCGACATCAATATTACGACGCTAACACAGACTTACACTGGCTAAAATGAGAATAATTCTTCGACACTACAGATATTTATTATATTATAATTATTATATTCGGATTATTATGAAATTCTTGAAGCAAAACATCACATTGATTGACACAAACGAACATTGAGATATTTAAATGCTACAACTGGTTAAAGTCCACACTGACTAACTTGTGGGTTACGTGCAACAGTAAGATTGTTGATGCAATTATATTATTTGTCCGCAATCAAAGATAAGTTGCGGACACCTAAACTTAAATTATGTGAAATCATTTGCATTTCTACTATTACATATTAAAACACTGAATTATAATTTTAACATGTTACAGCACTGTCTACTTTAACCCATTTAGGTAAATGTTATTTCTATAATAACCGTATTTGACAAATTACATGTCTTCAAATGTTCAGCCAACAAAAGTAATCGCCTCTACTCCTCTCGTTTCTGGGACTATGTATTTTGCCTACTCTCATTTTAACCAGATTTAGACGCCATGCCGACTACTGCTAGCCTAATTATCTGATCGATGCTAACAGTAGTCACCTTGAGGTTCTGTCTAATAATAAATGAAGCTGATGCAGGTCGAACTGCTACTTACAACTAAAATACTGAGTTTAATATTACCGTCGATAGATGGCGTTGGTTTTGGGATATCGAGATCACTTTACGATAGAGATGTGCACATCGTCGGTGCAGCGGGTAGATACGCGTAACATTAAACAATGATTTGAATAACAACTCCGACCCACACAAGCCCCTACATATAAATTAAATGCATCGTACCACCGCTTAACTTTTCTAACTACGATATACATACAGTCCGACTTGGATTGCACTTATTTGGAACTAACGCCGCACCTCGGCGCATGTTGTATCATATCACAACTAAACATAAAGTATTATGCACTACGCACGTACTCTTTAACTGTACTTATTGACGCACCATCTTATAATATACGGATATGGTTGGTTGAGCATCCACAATTTACTGTACGTCACTCGTAAGTAACGAAACATGTCGAGCTAATAAGGGCATGGGTAAAGAAGGCCGTTGGTTGTCTAGCAGATATGTAGGTAACTCTTCTTACATACAAAAACAATGAATCCAGAATGGCAATTCACAACATAAAACCAACATTTAGTTAGTTAAGCAGCTTTCCTACGCATGAGAAAATGGCGGAGATGACCGGACTGTGTGTAATCGATTTTGATCAAATGTCAGAATAATGTGCGCTGTCTGCGAACATCCCTGCGCTCGGATTTAACGGCTATAAATGGTTGTCATGGTAGCCGCCGGAGATCTATAGTATATATCTATAGGTAGCTTTTAATTTGATGAAGCACCCACCATGCAGACATGTAGGTATTAACGGGAGAATGCATCTGGCTGGACAAGGGCGACAAATTTTCGACAGCGAAAACAGTAGATTTATATCTGTTGGTTTATATTGCGGCTTTTATGAGGGCTTTAAAATACTATGTGAGTTTATGTCAAAGATCCAAAAAGTAATTAATACAATAGATTATAAGGAAGAATACAAGCCAACTTTCCATCCAGCCTTGTTCTTTAACAAACATGAGCACATCATCCAAGTAATATATTTTAGTGTAAATTGTAGATGCTCCTGAGAGGTGGGTTTGCAATTCCGTTCCAATGAACACACATAGATATTGTGAACTTATCTGCATTAGACAAAATGATAAACAAGTATATTATACGGCAATCAGGTGTACGCGGGTTTGTCAGCAATTTGTCACTTCCGGTAATCTTTAGAAATATTCCTAGGCACGAGTAATCTTTCTAACTGATACATAGTTAAATAAGATATCTACCTAGGCATTAATAGTAAAAGAATTTTATTTAGGTAAGTACAGTCAGCTGCAGAGAAATCTCACCCCCTAGCAATGTATTTTTTCATTACTAGGAGGTGAGATTTTTCTGCAGCTGACTGTACCATTAGCACTTTTGTTGTTGGCCTTTTTGGCCATAAGGTTTTTGGCTGGTACTGCGGGCCTTAGGCTGCCCAAAACGGGCAAAAGTGCAAACCTTTTAAATGGTTTTACGTGTGCTTGCGGTTCAAATTACTATCTAAGTAGGTATTAGTTAAATATTGATCTGGAATACTCATGTCCTGCTCCCTGAAGACGGTCCAGTAATTGCGTCATGACATCGGAATTAATATTTCAGTTGTAATTGGCTGTAGTTGTGTAGGGGAGGGTGTTCCCGCTCTCAATTGCCTGGCCCTGCCGCGGACACCTAAATGACATCAACGTCAACGCCACGTCGCTGAGTCAATTTATGCAGATGTACCCACTCCAATTATGTACCACTTTGATGTATAAATTAAATGTAGATTTCCGAGATCTTTTAAATTTAAAATGTCACAAAGTGCCTCAGCTTACTGACGCGTAATTAACACTAAAAATTAAAGCTTTATACATGATCGGAACGAGCTAACCGTTCCCTTGGCATCATCATAAGAAAGTTTACTATACAGATCAGTTCACAGGCTATGTTGCCGTGTTCCCATTCGCGACAAATCGTGCATCAACGATATACATCGCCGGCTCTATGCACATACATTATCAATTAAGTTATTGAGGTGTCGATGTAGATGAAAGTGGGCGATTTGTCGTGAAATGGCAACGTGGCCTAAAAGAGACAGTCCACGGTACGGGACTACCGCACCGAGCGACGACACGGGGGTTTCACAACATCGGACGGATCAATTCGTTCACCATTCGGGCTCAGGGGGTCTCCTTTAAAATTGCACCTTAAATCACTTACATAAAGTTCGCTATCGTGTGGCAGTTGCCACGTTGTTGTGAGGGGAATTTATTTCTACAAACTGTAACGCTACATCTAAAAGAAAATAAAAACTTAATGGCGAGTCGTACTCTAATAAAGAGTTTCTTACTGTGAATTGAATTGAATGTTTTCGCTGTACAGACATATACAGGTGTCGCATCAAAAGGAAACTTAGAAAGACGTTCGTGCTAGTAATTAAGCACTATGTTCAGCAAAAACATGAGTAAATTTAAAAAATCTATTTTTAGGATAAAACTCGTTTTCTTTATTTACAGAAATCATGATAACCATACTCTGTATACTGCGTACCGTTAAAATAAAAGTATTTTACATTATAATTGTGGCCATCCTCTGATAAAATATAAAAAAAAATGTGAAATTGTATTGGTTACGGTTTGTCATGCCTTTAGTTCTGGTTAAGAAAACATCATCAAAGTATGAATAGGAACGTACAACAATCCACCGTGAATTTGAAATAGTATTTTATATTTTACTTTGAATATAATGTATTATTTTAACAAATCGATTATGTACTGTGACCGTGGATATGGATGTTATAAGAAACTTGAAATGTATGGGCCTGTTCACACAGGTTTTTTTTAGCGTCATCGACGCGCGTTTGCGCGCTACAAACGCAACTATCGCTAATTTTTCAAGACAGAAAACGCGCATACGATGTGACGCGTATAAAAACGCCGTGTGCATGTACCTATATACGTCCTAAGAAATATAGGCAGGAAACACGAACAGCTAAACAACGAAATGTTGTTTTGTGAACATTCAGATGTCAAAATGGTACCTAGATGAGTGTAAGCCAGCCTTATGCGAAATGCCTTAAACTTTTTAACAGCCAAGATTATGTACCTCCTTTTTACAACAAATTGATGATGTTTCCCCACAATACTAATAGACAGCTCACGTAAGCGATGACAATCAATTTGCTTATAATGATTTAGGTAGGAGCGGTTGTGATTATCTTAAAAAATATTTAACAACATTTTCGATTTGAGTCTGACACCTGTCTGACAATAAAAATGAGACAAAAAGAACATTTCGTGAAGTTTTAAAAATAATTATATAGTTTCAGTATGGTGTTAAGATTATAATTTTACTTAAAAATATGTGACGATAACGAAGTCAGAGAAAGTAAAATGACCGAACTATTTAACTTTAAGTATAGAACTAGAATATAACTTGGTCATGGTAAGAATATTCTCTGCCAAAATCTGACAATAAAACTATAGAACACATATAGAAATAAATATTATCAGTTTGTGATTATAATTTAACAGTTTAACATTGGTTTCATATTGAAGCCTCGGCTTTGCTGCTTCACATTAGGTTAGCAGATAGAACTGCATCCTTATTGCGAAGCATCATCGCAATCGCAAAGGCATTTTGACATCTCATGTTGATTTCGATAGTTCGCAATGGACTTGAACTGTCAAAATAAAAGAGATTGTGAGAGTGATGCATAATAATTAAATAGCATTGCGAAGACACCAATATGGAGCCAAAGAAGAACTAATTTACATATTAGACTGTATCAGATGTGATAAGTCCGAAATAAAACACATCCATGGTCATTACAACTAAATAGTGTCATTCATAAACTAGACTGTACCAGCTGGTGATTTAGGTCGTCCAACTGTAGAGCTAAGTGTCTTTAGGTGCGTTCCCCCGGCCACTTCCCCAAATTCCCCCGTTTCCCCTTAGTTCCCCGTCCCCATGCGTGCTCAGCGCGGGTGCGCAGGCGGCGGTGGCGGCCCGCGCGGATACCTCGGTCAGTCGCCGGTCGCCGTCACCGTCGGCGTCGTCCAAGGGCCGTTCCAAGGGCTGTAGCCCTTGTGACTGGAAAGAAAGAAAAATACATGTTAGACATTATGCCAAGCTAGGTAATGGAAATATTGGAGGGTCATGAAGAACATGTCCATGGCCAGAAAATCTCACCAGGACTCGAGATCTCCAGAGAGACGACATTATACTACATAAGTTACATAAGTACATACAAGTGTTACTACATAAGTTAAGATAGGTACTAGAATAAAACTATCATGCCTCCGACAAAACGTTTCTGTCCACGATACCGCGAGAGTCAGTAAACAGTCTATTTTCACCAAATACAGCGGCTTTATTTACGAAGGTACGTAGTTGAATGGCAGAATTGGCAGGCACGTGCCAGGATGAAGTCTGGCCATCGTTAGTACTTGTTACTTATGCAAATGCACTTAATGGCACGTTATTTATAAGATCACACGTTGCCACATTTCTTTGCAAACATTATCTTTTCATCTGAGGAACATGACCTTATACTAAAACAAATATTCTTGCTTATTTCCATGAAAAAGAAAACAAATATTCGATATTTAAAATTTAAAAAAAGGTAATTTCGCTCGCCAGGTAAGTCGGCCACGGTGGCAGGCAGACATAAAAACAGGCGCAAACTGCACAAGAGCATTGTTATAATGAATTCAAACAAAAAGTTTTAGCTGATCATGTGATATGTCAGTAACGTTATGATACAGAAGCGTTGTAAGGAATCACGCTCCTGTGGGCCCAGAAAAGTATGTGAGATTTATTTTTTGTGGCGCTTACCGGGTCTACGAAAGCCTATGTTTTTAATTATGTATCTACATTTACTTTTAGATATCATGGTAAAAATCTTGTCCAGACTACGGCATAGAAGGTGTTTTGTACAGTGGCCAGCTCATCAAGCTACTAAAATCTGCCAAATTTCTTTAGTAGATTTTAAACTTTATCGCTAAAGCATTAGGTTCAAGTTTGATTGGGAAAGTTTGACAGTTTTGGGTAGCTTGATGTGCTGGCCACTGTACCTTCATAAGGTGTAGAGTTGTCTCGGTGTAAGTAAATGCCGCTACACACTTTCGAAGCAGATATTTCTGCTGAATTCGAAATGATAATGAAACCTCATTGGATTACTTACACCCACATTAGATAGAGGGTCATTTATTATGCTTAATCTACTTGATACTTATATTATTTAAAAACTAACGTATTTAAATTACACATATTAATAATCAAGTCGAGGTATCGGTGGTAAAATTAATAGATTCATACAAGTGAAATGCAGTAGTGGCTACTGCACTGTTTAGCAGACCATGGTACCTATAATAAAGTGGTATAAGGTTATTATCTCATAAATAATCCAAATTCCTAGATAACGCCGCATATATTTTCCCAAGAATTTAAATTTCTCGAACTATCTTTCACAGTGGGATTACCACGCCTTGCATTAAGTTTGCAAGTGCGACAAGGTACTGAGTGTATGTTATATGAAAGGCGTTTAAGGTTCAATTGGGAAATTGAAAATGGTACCAACCCAAAGTCAGTTTTTTGCCAGGTTCCCTATAGGCTGTAGCTAATACAGGACGAGCCTCTTGCTAAATAAAATAGTAGTGCCTTAGTATCGATTTTTTCCAACGATAGATATCCAATCATTTTGAATTTCTGACAGTTTTTCCATACAAAAACAGTCGGTCGTCAATTTTATTCCACGGATAAAAGATATCTGACGTTGGAAAAATCAGCCCTTACAGACCCCTCAGATACTGAGATGAAATTAGCTAAATGCGGGAGTTCTAAACAAATAACTACCTTTCAAATAACATCAATAACAGTAAATAAAAATAAAATTAACTGTCCGTACTACACTTCAAAGAACCTACATATTTACATATCTGAATTGATAAGTCGTTTCCGACGTATTTGCTTGTCATCTCGCAAGATTTCTCGTTTCAGCGCTGCAGAATGTTCGATGCATAATGTAATTTGTGGTGGTTGAATATGAAGTATGGCTTCTGTGCGAGCGGAGAGCGGGAATGTCAAATGTGTCAAGATTTTCCTAACCGTTTAAGATTTTCAGTGTCTAACTTGCTATGATTTTTATATTTTCAGTTTTATTAAAAGGTTGCGTATAAGTAAATCTTTAATAAAATGAGTAATTTTAGATAACATCAATTGGGAGGTAGGGTAGGTAGGTAACTATTTTTAAGTCGAAATAATGTAGCTATCTCTAAATTTTTCATTACTTGATTGATTTAAATTAAGAAAAGAAGTGCATAGTACCTACCTAATGCTAAAAATTTCTTGATTACAAGCCATGCGCCCGACACATCGGCACAAATGGCTAACTTTCATACAAACTTTCATCCCCTATTTAATCCCTTTAGGGGAACAATGTTCAAAAATCCTTACTGCTTACTTTCTTTATAAAAGGAATTCTTGTGCAAAATTTCATGCTTCTGAAACCAACGATTTAAGGTGAACGCACACCTAGACGTGCCACATACGGATTCCACCAGCAATCGCGGATGACAGCACCAGATTCGGCGCGTTCGATGTGTACGGTGTGGCGAGGGCGATGCGGGCGGCGCTGGTGACGTCACTCACATTCTGTTCAAGATGGGTTCACGTGCGCAAGTATCTAATTTGCGAATTTAAGTTTTTTATAATGTAGAAGATTTTAACGTTGAACTTGTAGAAAGTTAATTAGGTATTTACGACGTTTCATAGTTTATTAGAAACTTCAATGTTTCTATCTAATTCAATTTATCGCAACTTTAGCTTCTTAATGAGTAATCCATGAAAGTATCTTTCCAATAGAAAGTTGAACAATGTATTTCAATTAATTTTAATAAAGTGATAAGCGTTTTAATTAAATTTTATGACTTTGCAGCAGTTTCTAAAGTAATCCTGTTAATTAAAGTGCATTAGGTCGCATGGGGAGGAAATTAATCAAGCTAGAAGGTACCTATATATTATATGAATTCATATACTTAGGTACAAAAAAATTATAACTAAAGTAGTTTCGAAATGTTGAGACATGCGGCGGCTTGAATGAAAATGACTTTCCTTTTTACGGAGTTTTGGAAACTATGAGACCAGCAGACAATCGAATAAACTATGCGAACTTTGACAACTTTTAGAACCTGGCTTTCGACTAGTATAGAAATTCCATACTGTTCTGGAAGGGGGTCAAAACATAGATTGTCATGTAGTAACTACGCATGGTTTCGATGATTTCTCTGGAATTAAGTCTCCTTTATAAGGGTACCAACAGTGCCTGTGAAAAGACGACGAATTGTTGCGCTCTGCTCTACTGACCCATTCTAACCCTGAACACTAATATAATCCTCAATCTGCATATCCTTTTCCCATCTATGTTCGGGTAGGCTTCCAGTCTAACCGGATGCAGCTGGATACCAGTGTTTTAGATGGAGCGACTGCATATCTGACCTCCACGACCCAGTAACGACTTTACAGTGCAACGTATAAAAAAGAAGACTCCAACCCTCTACTCGCCACCACTACCACCTTACCCCACGCATAATGACTGAATTTAAACAACGCCAACAAAACGTTGCGTGCCAACGTATACGGTAAATAATTCATAACTTCCAACAAGTAGGTCAAGTTCGTGCGTGTGCGCATGTCTTCACGCCGTCTGCGAACATCGGGGAAAAAATGGGTTCCAGGAAATATTGCTGATTGATGCATCATTACAGACTGATGGAGATGTGGGCTGCACTCATTTGAGAAGAAAATTTGTGCGTCAATGAGATGTCTGTTGGCTTTCAATGATTTCATTCATGTTTTGGTGGGGGCGTGTTGAGCTTGTTGCGCTTCTTGTTTCAAGTGAAATGCTAGGAAGTGATGAAGTGTTGGTGACTGGTCTTTGTAAGCATTACATTAATAAAGCCAGATTTCAGGATATTTTAAATGAATAATGCATGCCTGAGAGATATTTCTCGACGGCATGTGAAACCAAGTTAGAGGCCCATGGGGGGCATAAAAACTTTGACACCGGGTTAGTCGCTAACCACACGAAAAAGAAGATTGAAGAATAATATTTGCCATTACTTGTATCTTTTATACCTACTATCTAAGGCAGCTTGTCGACTAGATTAAAGTAGGCTTACGTATTTAATTGTTGGAAAGAGGAATGCGGAATTTACTTAGATACCAATAGCTTCAGATAGTGCGGATAGCAGAATGTTCAACTGCTCGACTAAAATGTACTAACAGCAAAAAAACACAGGTTAAACTAAAAACTTGTGAAAAAAACACTAATCTTATTTGTGACCCTATCTTTCCCTATCTCTCATTAGAGCATATTCAATCTAAGATCTATATCTAATATCCTAAGTTATAGCCACACATGTCCTCATCTACATAAGTACAGATAAGTTAGAACGACGTCAATTCTCGAATGCCATTAAGTTCTACCTCAAAATAAATCCACGTGTTCAAGCGCCCTTGATCTATTTACGATTAAGGAAAAAATAAGGAAAATCGGGAAACATCCTTATTTATCAAGGACGCCGTCAAAATAGGAGGTAACTTTAGACGCCAACACAACGCTTATCTAATAGCAAATTGTATTTGTATATCAAGGACTTCTTCAAAAGAGATAACAATTCTTTTACGTAACGTCTACGCGGTGTCTGAACAACGATTACGCGGTTTCTACGCAACGTCTACGCGACTTCTACGCCTACTGTGCTAAGTGCAAATACACTCTTGTTACGGCAGTCACAAGACAAAAAGTGGTTGTATTCAATCACCAGTATGTTGACAACGTTAACAATTTTCTTTTTGTTGCTTATATTGTTAAGGACTTCTACTAGATACCACAGCTATACTTTTATCAATATGAGGTTGGAAATATAGTCAGAAAAAAAAAAAAATGTGCCATTCAACGAATTTCTGTCAAAATTGCCACACTGCTGCAGATTATAGTACGTATGCATTAGGTATTTTTATTTTTTATCGAAATCTTTCCCTGCATAAAAATGTTGATGTTGAAAATACAACAAATCACATTCTTTTACAAATAAGGAAATATAAAAGTTACCCACGCGATTTTCACTAATCGGGAAAAAATCGGTATTTGCGTGCGACATTTGTAATCGATTACGTTTCTCATGCGACATTGAGAAACGATTTATGGCTATTAGTATGGATTTTGTTTTATTGCTGTTTTAATTGTGAATTGTTATACAGCTTGTAATTAGACATTTTTGTCGTAAAAACGCTGTAAAACACGCTATAAGTTAATTGGGGTATCAAAAAGGCTAAGATATTGTGTTTTGAAATAACAGTTAGCCAGTGATTGCTAAAAGAGGAATAAAATTATCTATATAAATAAAGAAAATGTATTGTAAGTATACTTTGTATATACTTATGTTAGTACCTACCTTATACTGCAGAGTCTTTTCTTTCAAGAGCTCAATACTACTACATTCACTATTTTTTGTACTTTATACTACGTTTATTTTAACATTAGAAAAATAACGATTATCACCCTTTCGTTAGTTCGATATAAACGTATAATAAACTCCGTTATTTCACGATAAGTACAAAGCAATGTAACCTATTTGTCTAAAATATTTACACAAAAAAATAACTCGTTAAGAGCAGTAATTTCAACAATATTACACAATAACTGTTGTTATTTTGCCGTTATTTTGTAATTTGTGTGTGTTTTGTTAATAAATGGAGTGTAATCTAACTTAATATATTTAACCCTTTATGTCCCTCTGCTGGATAAAGCTACCCTAACCCTTTTCCACACTCATAAATATATAGAAAAAAATTACCGCCCTCCCCAAAAAGTTTTTGTGTAACAGATAAACAAAATAACGCTAATAACTTTCAATCGCTTAACCAGCTTCCGTCTTTCAGGAAATCTATTACAGCGCTTGTATGCGACGTTCTCCTCAAAATACTAAGTGATGGACGATGGACGTAATCCCATAGACGGCTAACGTGCTAGCCGAGCAAAGTCTACTGTGTGACGAGGATTAGGTCTGAGTGATGGGACGTAAATGGGTTAGTCTGGGACGCCATAGTGCAGGGGGAATTATCGGGAGTCTCACTCTTCATTTAGGGATAGGTTTCAAACTGGGAACGTAGATGGGATCTATTTCGAATTGAATCATGTCAGTCTGGACTGGTAGTGCGCGTTATGCGCAGTAATGGATTTGGATGATAATCTTTTAATAAAAATTGTAATGTTACGTTTTGTGGTGTAATTTTAGTGACCATAATTATTATATTATGGCGTTCATCGGTTTGTGTATTTCATTAAATTCAAAATATACCTCCCCACAAACCCAGTGTTAATTTAGCATTTTATAATATTATTTGAAATAAATGTAAGTATAATATTTTATTTTGACGTCCATATACGTTTTATAACATTTCTCCTACCATCGGTTATATAACCAGCAATTCTTAAATAATTGTTTTTAATAAAAACTGTTTTATCGTCTCGGCTATTAATATTTTATCGGCTATTGCTGCTACCGTCACTGTATTTATGGGTATGACTCAGTTCACGTAAATACCACGGTGGATGTGTTTGTCGCACCTTCGGTGGAATACAGTCGTAAGTTATGATATGACCTTTAGTTAAATTATACCTACGTCTTCGCGATAGAATCCTCTTAACGATGAAGCCAATTATTGGTTTATCGTGAAAAATTGAGAATTCATTTTCTTTTCATATTTATTTTTCCGGTTTTATTACTGAAGCGGAAAATCGTACTTGTGGTTTGTCTGTTGTTGCAGTCAATAACCTGCTTTTGCGTAGAGTTATGACCGCATAATAAACTTTTTATAAGTTTTTCCGCAGTATTGTTTTGAAATAACAATATTTAGAAAAAGTTGATTTGAAATGTTGGAAAAAACAGACTGAAAAACCATATTTTTTATTAAATTATTAAAATGTTTTAAAACTTACGACTTTATTCTCCCGACAATGCGTGGCTATGTACCTATATCAGATGGAATTATTGACTGCATGTCTCAGTCAATTAAATATGTTTATAAATACCTAACCTTCTGCGTAGGTACATTATTGCGTACTAAATAGTAACGCAATATTACTGACATTTAGTTGCTGCATGAAGTAAGAATGTTAAAACAGGACTCAAGCGTTGATTATAATCTTCAAAGTAGAATTTATTTTTATGGGCTTTATTTTTAAGACCGTCAGAAATAGCAGTGCCAAGTTAAAAAAATATAGTATCAAAAGCAAAAGAGACTGGCCGTTCATTTTAAGTTTATGCAGCGATATAAAGTTTCCTATTTTATTTTCTAAGATTCCTATCCACGTAGCTGCTATGTTAAAAACTTGCATTTGACATGCTTCATCGCCACCATACTATCAACTCAACTTATACTCATGCACGTAGGGGCCTCTTTAGAAACACATGGTGCTCAATCATCAATCATAAGGATACTCAAGCCATCAAGCATGCGTGGTGGTGAAGGGCTTAGGTCTAACGATCATGAAGACGAGACTGTGCTACAGCTAAAGTATTTATTTATTTATTTACTAGCTGCTGCCCGCGGCTTCGCCCGCGTGAGTGTCGGAAATTACCCCATACATCCCCATGGGTTTTAAGTATAAATATTGAGTTTCGAGTTAATCGGACAGCGCGTTAAAATTCTTCCATACAAACACTGACACCCCCCAATCCCCCTTTAGGGGGTAATTTAGACGAAGGAGGAGGCGGAGCGCGTGAGGGAGAGGCAAAGTTGGCGCCCTCACGCGCCTAGCTGCCGTAGGAGACGCCCTGGGCGTCGGGACTCCTTGGAGGATTCCCGGCCACCGTAGGCGCGGGCTTGCGGGCGGTGAGCAATGGGTAGCTCGCCCCCGATAAGGACCAGGCCCGGGTCGACGGCGCGTCGTGTTCCACGCGCGCCTCAAAGAGATGTCAGCAAAACTGACGGGGTCCGCTAGGACCGTTGCCCGCCGGGGTTGCGGGTAGTCCTAAGGGGAAACCGTGGCCCCTGGCATGGCAAGGGAAGGAACACGGGTGGGTTTTAGTCAGTAAAAGTCTGACACGCCCTCCCGCTCCGCCCAGAGCGGGAGAAGTCATTGGATGATTTCCCAACAAAAAAAAAAAAAAAAGAAAAAAAAAAAAAAAAGGGGGTAATTTAGAAAAACAAAAAACTACAAACTTAATAATTTATTTAGATAACTATTCGTGCGAAGTTTCGTGTTTATTACCTCAAGGAATAAGATTTTTCATACAAACTTTCATCCCTTATTTTACCCCCTTAGGGGTTGAATTTCGAAAAATCCTGATACACGTTATTCTTAATTTTTGGGTTTAAGTATAAATATTGAGTTTCGAGTTAATCGGACAGCGCATTAAAATTCTTCCATACAAACTTTGACACCCCCCAACCGTAGGATAGGATACTTTTCCGGGATAAAAAGTACCCAGTGTGGTGCCCAGGATATTAAAGAATAATTATACCAAGTTTCATCGTAATCGAACCGGTAGTTTTTGCGTGATACTTGAACAAACAGACAGACAGACAGACAGACAGACAGACAGACAGACAAAAAAAAATTTAATCACACTTTTGGGTTCGGTGTCGGTCTAGTAACACCCCCTGCCATTTATTTTTTTGATATTTTCAATGTACAGAATTTTCACTTCTACAGATTTATTATAAGTATAGATGTTCACATAAAACACTTAATAGGGAAAAAAAAAAGATAAAAGAGAACTAATGCTAAGCACATTACTGTATTAAGTGAAATACCTGGACTTTTTTTTCAAATGTGCGATTTTTTGTCAGAACTTTTCAAATTTCGTAATGGTAACCCTACTCGAAACTCAAGTCGTGTTACTTTAAATTAAATGCTTAACTGTAAATCATCAATTCAATTATAATTTACAAGAAATAAGAGCTAAATTAATCATTCCTTTTAGGCTGTGCACGTTTGAGAAGTCATGAAGCCCATGCATTAGCCTGATATCTAAAGTTGTAAGATTCGACTAGCAATATAGGTTAATGTAAACTTCGTGAGCCATTGCCTATTGGCGGTGCTTCGTCAATCCGTGCTGTTACTATTACTATGAGGTGAAACTTTATGCTACGAAAATAATCTTGAAAAGTGAAACCGTACAGTCAAGCACACGACTGTAATTTACCCTTGAACTACGAGAACCGACCTTAATGCTCCGAAATGATGGCGCTGTTAAAGTCGAATGATTTAGGTACATTGACGTGCGGTTGTCTGTACCTATTCATTAAAGTAAAAGGAAAGTAATTATTTATATTCTTTTCAATGATACGCCTAAAGCAATGAACGGGTGGTATAGAAAATAGGATTTTTTTCCAAGTAAAAGAATTAATTTATTTCGTGGTTGCACAAAAGGCACAATTAAGGATCAAAAATAAAAGATACCTAGATCAATTAGGGTCGACTTAAGATACCCATTTTATTTAGGGTCAAATAAACTTACAAAGATTAACCTTCGGGTCAAATATACCGACATCGCGTAATTTATGTGCGAAATAAAATTTACCGACACTTTAGAAATAGTACCTAGACATTTTCACATGCGGAATTAGTTACTTAGTTACAGGCATAATATTTCGCGTTATTGCAATAAAGCATTATTCTATTAATTAGGTTATTCTTTAAAATTGCAACCACTAGACTGCCTCGCTAGTGTCTAGTGGTCGCAAGCTCTACTGTTGAGCATGAGGTCCTGGGTTCGATTCCCAGATTTTTCCATCAGGAATTTCTCAGCAGCAGCCTTTTTTTTTTTTTTTTTTTTGGGTCGGAAATCATCCAATGACTTCTCCCGCTCTGGGCGGAGCGGGAGGGCGTGTCAGACTTTTACTGACTAAAACCCACCCGTGTTCCTTCCCTTGCCATGCCAGGGGCCACGGTTTCTTGGAGTCTAGATTTGTGCCCGGTTGATGGCAATAGGCCCCTTTTTACATGGGATTTAAACTTAGCTGGTGAAATGTGGATGTACTATAGATACATCTCTGCCTAACACTTCGGGGATTACATGCGTGATGTTATGTGTATTTTTAGAAACAATAGGTACTATTAAAATATTGCAGGTTACCTTCTCTATTCATTATATGCTTTTTGGTATGGCACATAATGTAGGCCCGATCAACTGCGCGTTACATAGTATAGGTACTAAGTAACTATGTGGATGGGGTATTGAATATTGATTAAATTCGTTAATTTGCAGTGCTGTGCTTGCTAGATCGGCAGATACTGTCCATGTCATGTCTATGGTGTTGTCAAATTAATCAAATTGCATATTGAATAGCTCACGCGCGGCATCGAGCACAAATTGATGAATTAATCCATTTATCATCGTCACTGTAAATCAATTTCACTTGACCGTTTTGGCGCAAAATATGAACTACTGTTTGGAAAAACTCCTACCTACAGGATTTTATTTATTTCACATAGTCTGCCTCTATTTAAAATCTTCACCACAATAATTATTTATTTACCTAAACCATTTTTTTTTTTTTTTTAAATAGATCATAATTTTAATAATTAAAAAACTGCATTACAAATTATACACCATATATTATGTACTTTTACTTGCCAGTGTCATAATTGCATTGTCACTGGTGTTATTGTTTTATTTTTGTATTGAAAAAGAAAATTAATACACATTAATGATTTTAAAAACATGTTGTATTGAGTTGAATAATGTCGCATGATGAATGATAGTGTAAACCGATGTATCCATACATACTTGAAGAATTATGTATCTGTGACTTATGTAAATATAACCGCTTTTCAATATGCAAACCTTCAATAAGCATTATTAATACTTGTAATAATTCTCGTTGACTAATAATATAAACCGCAATACAATCTTGTTGATTAAAGCTTGTAGAAACCTGTGTCGATTGTCGTGTTTGAAAATTATAATGTCTTAAGAATTATTATGATGTATATTGCCACACTTAACAATTCTATTGATTTTGCACACTTTTTCATAAACAAACGTATGTTTACAAAAAAAAAACACTCATTGGTGAGAAGCATTGAATATCTTTAAACTATTGTAACTTATCATCATTTATGATTTAGAAATACAGGCAAGCGAGCGAGGCTAGATGCAGGGTTAATACAACATCAGACCTAAAGATCCCGCCATAACCATTAAGGGGAATTAGTTATAGACATCTGTAACATGAACCTAAATACCGACATTGTTACAATATCGAATTATAACATAATGTTAAGTGAAACCGTCCCATAATTTAGCAGTTACCCGTAAGGTCGACTAACGATCGTGTACGGTGGTATTTCACGCGAATGTCATCATAATAAAGTCATAGGCTGGGTGAGGCGTCTCAAATGCCAGCTCTTTGTCTCTTGACTTTTGTGAAACTATGTAGAAATAGGGCATAAAAGTTAATGAGTTGAGTTTAAAGATGACTTTTCATAAGCTATCGCCAAATGTCGATGACGAACATATAATATATTTTCTATTGAGATCTATCGATGCGTTAAATGCATTTTGTAAATATACCCTTGTTAAAACATGAATTTTCGTTTCAGTCAAGAATACTATCTAGAATTACGTAGAGTTTATGAAGCTATTTTATAGTTTACTTATATAAAATACAACTAGATCAGTGGTGGCCCCGATGGCACCGACTTAAAAGAGTTGTAGGTCGTGGGTTCGAACCCAGGCATGCGCTTTACTTTGTGTAAATAATTTTGTTAACAGCAAAAAAAATATGCCAACTTACTTTTATAAACGTAAAACTTATAATGCTGGGTGTGTTAGTCCCATAGTAATCTATATTTAAGTTGATTTGAATAAGCGTAATTATGACGTTTTATTTTCTTATTTTCTATTATGGGTACTCAAGTACCCCCAAAAAAGTACTTACACTTTTAGTCTGTGTTAAATAAATGTATTTTCTTTCTTTCTTTCTTAAACCCTGGTTACTGTTACTTATGTTTTATATGGTACGGTTTTAGGGTTAAGTGGCAATAACTTTAACCCATCACTTTACTGACGTAAAAAGTCAATTTTTATCTCTTACGTCAAATTGTCACAAATGGCCGTGTAACAAAAATGAGTAATTTCCTACAATTTGCTTTGACAAAACGGAATATGACAGTCGGGCCCAACTCCCATGCCAATTGGAAGCAATTGGGCCTCAGCCCTGAGGTCGGGACCCGCGCGCACCTCGGCGGTTAATGTCAATCGTGGCATACCCTATCGCCATGTTATTGATATAAAACTATGAGGAAACGCAAGATTAATAGATTTTGTTTGAGTTGCAACTTAGTAAACTGAATGACAGACAATGACAAGACGCGACTGAATGGCAGTAATTTTGGAACCAAAACACCCGAAAAAGAATGTAGCTAACATAGACTGATTGATTCTGAGCAAACCACTTTTGTTTGCTCTATACTAAAAATATCGGTGTACAACAAGTAAGTCCCTTTGGTAATGCTGAAGTGAAACAGGTGTCATTTTAGAGATGGATGTTAATAATGATAAATGAGAGTGAACGAAAATAGAGGCAATCATGACTTGTATGGAGCTAAAAGCGATTGCACATTTCATGAGCTAATTTATGGTTAATTTTTAGAGCGTCGGCACATGGTCAACTAGGTACAGGACAATTATTTGTACAATAATTTAAGTTTAAATACTAACATAAAATAATTTATTAAGCCAAAGAGGTCAAGTATGTTTTAATAAGCCACACCTTTATTAAAGAACTATGCTTTTCACAACAAAAATATAGGTATACGGTAGGAATACAAAGTTTTTGTCCAATTTATTTTATTCCCCAACGCAACAGAGGAATCACAACCCAAATGTAACATCAGTAACAAGTAACAACGCAATAACGAACGTCACTGTCGAATAAAAACCGCACCGCACCGCATCGCTCCGCACCGGAATCCGTCAAATTACGGAAAGTAAAAACGCGACGAGTTTCGCTTTAGCCGGAGTGCTCGGAAAATGGATGGGGTACGGAGTAGGGATGCCACCTGGCGCTTTTAATAAATTAACTTTTAGTAGAAGTGAACATGGACTTGTGTAGGTGGATGTGTACTATCTATTTTGATTATATATATAAAAGGAAATTTCGACTGTTTTGTTCGGGATGAAAGTGTGTAGAATATTTGGCGTATTTGAAATGTGTGTTGTATGAGGAATTATTACTTTTATTTGGATTTGCATCAACACCGCACTAATCGTACGTGAATTCGATTTAAAAATATGTTCCTAACCAGCGCAATCTATACTTTTATGGAGGTAAAATGTGTTTGTTTGTTTGTAAGTTTGTATGTAGGGGGTAATCTGCAGGAACTACCTGTCGGATTTGAAAAATTCTTTTTGGTTTTGGTAGTCCAATTCTTGAGGAAGGTTATAGGCTAGGTAAAATCACGCTTCGACCCTTAGGAGACGAGCAAAACTTAAAGAAAGTTAGAAAGAACGCTTTGCGGAAACGAAGTAATAGCGCGGGCGGGCAATGGGATGCGACGCAGTAGGCCGGGGACTGAAATTTCACGTGGACGAAGTCGTGAGTAGAAGCTAGTAGATGATATAGGGCTAATTATAATTAGTAATAGCTTTATAGGTATACACTTCAGAAAAGACACATAACTTAATTTTTTCCCTGTCTACATTCTATGTTTAACAGCGAAGAAAATAAACAAACAGACTTTACATTTTAAATTCCTATTCATTATCTCTTTCCCCTCCCCATCTCACTCTCACCCACCCCTGTAAAAGCGTATCAGTATTCAAACAACCAACTTTACACAAAGTTAAAGCAAAGTTAAGTTAATGAGAAAGTTAAGAACACAGTACGGAGACAACCCTAAGGCTTGGTGAGGAAGGGCGTGTGAAACATTAGGCCCGTGAATTGTATTGTTGACGTTACTTTCAAAGTGTGTGGGTGTATGAGTGTGGGTGTTCAGTATTGATTCACTGATAAGAATGGGTTCAGATGTCTTTAAGCTACTTTGATTGCTTCGTTAGTACGTCAATATTGTATTGCTGATGTAACTTTTAACATGTATATGTGGGTGAATGAGGGTGTGTTGTATGTTTCAGTATTAATTCATTAATAAGAATGGGTTAAGACGTCTTCGAGCTGCTTTGATTGCTTCGTTAGTTCTTAAATATTATATTTTTGACGTTAACTTTTTTATGTGGGTGTGTGTGTCGGTATATTGACGGTACAGTGTTAGTAACGTATTGAGCAAAAACTTTCAGTAAGTTATTGAAGCACAAAATCTACATAGAAGTAAAGAAAAGAAAAGGAAAGGATAACATTTATTCGGAAACAGTTTGTGAAACCCAAATGACAGCAACACTAAAACCACCACCGAACACCATATAGCTTTGTGGTCTACCTCCCAATCGTTACCATGCGTTAACAGGCGTGCGGTTGATCATACAATACATATCTATGTAGTGTATGTAGGTTTCCTGCAATAACCACAACAATCAAAGGTTCTGGACGTCAGTGTAATTAGCTCGTGTTCGCCTCATGTGTCGGATTGTGAACCGCAGGATAAAGTAATTAGCAACATAGGTACATTAGGTACTGGTACATGGATGATTAGATGATCTCGTCATGGGTAATATGGCGAATTGCCTAATATGGGTGACGGGTGGAAATTAGTACGGTGGTGTGTTTGTTGTGGAAATGGCAGGTAATCAGTGCGCCATTGCAAGTGTTAGGATGTTGTTTACATGTGTATGAAATCAAAAACGAATTAATGGATTTCTGATTAATCGCCTCTTTTTTCAGTGATAAATGTTGTAGACCACAGCAGACAGTCGTCTTAAGAGTCGTCTTAGGAGCAGCCTGCATTTTTTGCCTAGAATTAAAGTAAATAGATTATCTCTTTCAGCAAAAACTCAATCTAAACAAAACTAACTTAGAATAGTCTGCCTCGTTGGTCTAGTGGTCGCAACCGCTACTGCTGAGCCTGAGGTCTTGGGTTCTTCGCCCGGGTCGGGAAGTGTTATTGGGTTGTTTCCATCTGGAATTTCTCAGTAGCGGCCCGGAGTCTACATTTGTGCCCAATTAATTGCAATAGGCTCGCAACAAAACTGGCGAAATGTGGATGTATTCTACTATAGGTACACCTCTGCCCAACCTTTGCCTGTATTCCCGATACGGGCGTGATGTTATGTTAACTTAGAATACTAATGCATTTAACTTGTTTTTTAGAAAAATAAGAATGCCATTAGTATTTAAAACAAAGCCTTCAATCCTACTTAACACTTAAAGTCGTAGGTATGTTTATAAAATACTTAAGTAACACACTCTACGTCGAAAACAATCGTTTGGCAGCCACTTTAGACTCCAGTCTAACTAAGCTAATTAGACGACTAGGCTACGAAATGTTTTTATCTAAGTCCAAAATTAGAATTGAAATAAGATATAGTATTCAATACTGTAGTCTGTAGAGTATAATGTGTAGAGTATAGTCTGTAGAGTATAATGTGTAGAGTATAGTCTGTAGAGTATAGTCTGTAATATAAATATTTTGGGCCAGAAACCCTCGAACTTCGAGTCTTCGGAACACTCTACCAAAGTTTCATCAAAATCGGTCCAGCCCTTTCGGAGTCCATAGAGGACAAACAAACAAATGAACAAAAATTGATTTTTATTTTAGATAAATTTAAAGTAAAAATCAGTCGTCTGGAAACTCGGAATAACAAAACTTATTAGGCAACTGGCGAGCAAAACTTTTATTAAATTCCAAAGTTAGAATTCAAGTAGCATTTATGTATTGAAAACCTACTACATAGGTAACTACATATGTTTACATGAATCGTTAGCGTAGGCAATCAATTGCGTTCATAAATGATGATCGATATACACCTGACACGTGCTGTTCTAGAGGTAGGTCCTATGGCATTACTTAAAACGGAAGTTTGTTATTTTATGTATCGATTTTTTTCGAGTATTTATGATTATGTACGCTATGATACAAATAAACTTTACATAAGGGTCGTAAGTATGTGTCTTAGTAACCATGGAATAATTTATGTACCTACTTAGATATATTTTACGTGGTTGTACCTATTTATTATTTCGTTTATTAAGTCTTTTTAAACATATCAAATACATTTTTAAATATTTCTTAAAAAGTAATACCTCTTGGCTATAATCCAAAAAATTGCCTTAAAATTATTAACCAGAACATCCGTAGTATACATAAAAATATATCAGGTTTTGAAACTGTCCTCGCCAGAACCAAAATGGACTGGGACGTGATCGTTCTATCAGAGTGCTGGTTACTAAGATCAGAAATTATTCCACCTCTTTATGGATACAAATCATACTCAACAACACGTAACCATACACAAAATGAAGGGGTAGTTGTCTACACAAACAAAAATCTAGACGTCACGGTGGAGGAACCTGAACTTCTTGACTCAAATTGTTTACAAATACAAATAGATAAAACAACGGTTATTTTAGCAATATACCGCTCACCAGCCCGCAGGGATATAACCGGTTTCTTAAACTCATTAAACAGCGTACTTGTCAAAATTAATCATAATAGAAATATTATTCTTACAGGAGATATCAACATAAATATTAGCGAAGAGTCACCGGACCCGAACAAAAATAACTACCTAACATTACTAGCTTCTTTTGGTCTTCTCCCAGCTCATACGCTCCCTACCAGACAGGGAAATTGCTTGGATCACGTAATACTAAAGACCAAATTTTCGGCCCATGCTCTAGTAGCGCATTCTGCTCTAACAGACCATGAAACAGTAATTCTCTTTTTACAAAAAGTTACACAAAAGTCAAGAACCTCCAACACAATTACCCGAATAAATTATGACTCACTATCTTCAGACTTAAATACACTCGATTTACAGGCGATTTATGAAATGCAAGATCCTAACACGGCAGCAGAATTCCTCGTAAATTCCATTAGGCAGATTATAGAGCGAAACACCCAAACTGTCAAAACCCCTAACCGCAAAAAAATTATAAAGCCGTGGATCACACCAGGACTTCTCCGCTGCATGACACATAGAGATAATATGCACAGGAGGGTAAAATTGTCTCCAGATGACACTACTCTATTAGTATCATACACTCGCTACAGAAACTTCTGTAACACACTACTAAAAAAAATAAAAAACGAACACGAACAGAACGAGATAAAAAACGCCGGCCAAAATAGTAAAGAACTCTGGGAGGCTATCAACAAAATCACAAATAGAACTAAAAATAAAGAACCCCCAACACAGTTGCTCACACTTTCACCCACGCCAGACCAATCAGTCGAACTAGTGAATAACTATTTTGTCACTATCGGCAAAACCCTTGCTGAAAAAATACAAGGTACTCAACCACATACACACAAAAGTTACACCGACGATAACTTGTCCCCACACTCAATGGTGCTGCTTCCTACTGACGTGAATGAGGTTGAAAGCCTGATAATGTCTCTGCGTGCCGGCTGTGCTGTGGGTTGGGATGGTATATCTACTAGGATAATTAAACAACATACAAATATTATAGTTCCGCCCCTGACACACGTCTGCAATCTGGCTTTCGCGACCGGTAAATTCCCAAAGGTTTTTAAGAGATCAGTTATAATTCCTGTCTATAAGGGTGGGGATAGAGACCGAGTAACTAATTATAGACCCATTGCTATTCTGCCTGCGTTATCCAAAATCCTCGAGCGCATTATGAACAAGAGATTAGTAACTTATCTGGAAAGCAAAAAGCTCCTATCTCCACACCAATATGGTTTTCGCGCCGGTAAATCAACTTCTAATGCCGTCCATGACTTAACAGACCACATCGTTAGGAACTTGGATGGTGGGCAGAAGGTTTTGGGTATTTTCCTCGATTTGGCTAAAGCCTTCGACACCGTCTCTTCTTCCATCCTTGTAGAAAAGATGGAAAGCATGGGTATAAGGGGAATGCAACTAAAGCTTTTCGAAGACTACCTTAAAGACCGTACACAGACCGTTAGGATAAATAGCCAAATAAGTTCCGAGAAATTTATTACACACGGAGTTCCACAGGGCAGTGTGATCGCGCCTACTCTTTTTTTAATTTATATTAACGATCTGTGTGCCCTCAATCTCGACAAAGGCAAAATCTTCACATTTGCTGACGACACTGCCCTAATATTTAATTCTACCACGTGGCGAAGTGTTTTTGAAAGTGCTCAATCTGGCCTGAATAAGGTATCAAAATGGTTGCATGACAACGTTCTTACCCTGAATGCAGACAAAACTAAATATATTGATTTTACTATGCGGAAAAGTTCTCAAAGTCTAGCGCCTCTATTTTCTATCACCGCGCATAAATGCCCCATCCCGTACAGCACGACCTGCACGTGCACCCGCCTTGAGAGAGCAGACTCTATAAAATACCTTGGGGTGATGCTGGATTCTTGTCTGGGCTTCCATCCACACATCGACACACTTACCTCTAGAGTGCGTAAATTAATTTATGTATTTAAGACCCTAAGACACGTAGCGGGTGAAAGCCTTAGGAAGACGGTCTATTACGCACTTTGTCAGTCTTTGCTAACCTATTGTATAACAACATGGGGTGGCGCACCTAAATCGACTCTAATTCAGCTTGAAAGGGCCCAGAGAGCAATCTTAAAGGTATCGTCTTTTCGACCATTCCGCTACCCCACAACCGACCTATACCGTGAAGGTGGGGTTCTCACCGTTCGCCAACTGTTCATACTGCAGACCACCCTGAAACAACACGCACTTCTTACTTATAGTCCCACACCTATGCTCGGCAAAAGGCGCTACGACCCCGTCGATCGGTCCGTTGGTAGACTTGCAAGTTGTTTTTCAGAACGATTCTTCTGTTTTCTGGGAGGCTACCTCTATAACAAAATAAACAAAGCTCACAAAATCTTCCCACTAACAAAACACCGGTGCAAGAAAAAACTTAATGCATGGCTTATGACTCTGGACTATGACTCAACCGAAAATCTATTTTCTATTCCAAAATAGTCAACGCATTCCGTCAAATTTCAACGAACAGTTTAACACGCATCAACTTCTTCATCACTCACACTCGCAGGCCCACACGCTCACACACCCACACACTCACACACCCACAAACTTACACACCTAAACACTCCACATGAACACTCATTCCTATAAGTATATTGGAAATGATTGTCTAGTTTTAGTTTTCGGAAAACCTTAATTATGTATTTGGGGGGGAGACCTGGTGGCCTGAAATACAGGCTTCGGCTTAGCTTAGGCACCAGTCTCCCACAATATTTTTTCTTTGAACCCATAGCTGGACAATATTGTTTTTTGTTATTATTTTGTAAGGATATTGTGGTGAGAAAATAAATATATTATATTATATATTATATTATATTAACTAAACCAAATAAAAAAACATTTAAACATATAAAAAATAGTGTTCCGCCGGTGTCGGGAGCAGGGTACAAGCTACCGGTGGTTAGGGTTGCAGAGACAGGAACCTCCTCACAATACGAGCCGTATCGAGGAGAACTGCCTTCTGAATCAGGCCCTTGATCCAACCGCCTAACGAGAGCCTCAAAAGATTCAAATTCAAAATTCAAAATATCTTTATTGTGGGCATATGTTTGTTACAGGTCTTAACAAAAAAAAATTAGTAAATGAATAAAGATGTTGTACCTTTGATTATTATGATAATAATGAACTGTTAACTATAAGAAAATATAACTAGGCTTTAAATCTGAAGACATTCTGGGATACTGGATGTAAATCAAAACAACAATAGACAGAAACAAAAATAGTAAAAATACTTTTATCTCATTCTCAAATTAGAAAGGAAATCGAATATTCAATGGTATCGTCTGGCGCGGCATAGACAGCTTTTAGCAGATTCTCAGTCGTTTGGCAGCTAACAGATAGCTTAACTAACTAATTAGTCGTCTAGGCTTTCAGCCAACGACTGCTAACATGTGCCTCGACAAAACATAGGGTTTTGTGTTGCTTTTTACGTTCGTCGTTTGTTTTTATTGTAAAACGGGTTTTCCTTGATTGGAGGCATTTTTCTGAAAGGAAATTGAACTTGGAACTGAGGAGCAATCCCCTTATTTTTAAGAACGTTCGCATTCGCATCTCATTCGCATTCTGTCAAAAATACAATCAATTTACAAAAAAAAATGACAAGTTTGACAGATTGTGACTTGATTGTGAACGTTTTAAAGTACGATAATTGGCCTTCTGATTTATTTTCTCGATTACCTTTTGAGAATTGGTGAAATGTGTGTGTACTATTTAGGTACACCTCTGCCTAACCTCGGGCAATACAGGTGTGATGTCATGTTATGTTTTGTGTGTTAAATTATTGTCTTTTGTTTTTTTTTTGTCTAGAAGGTTGGCTTCACAAAAAAAGGAGTGAAATTTATGGAAAATGATTGAATAATTTGCGAACACAGTAGAAAATAAATAGAATAAAACACAAACCGCGACCACTGTTATGTAAGTACTTCAATAACTACCTATCATGTCATAAATCTAAACTACTACTGAATAACATCCTACTATTTATAAGTCAACCAACATTTAGGGCAGTGGCACACTCGGTTACCTTAAAACATTTCCTCCACACATCTATGTAACTAATTCGATAGGTATTACACATAATCTGCTAAGTACTCTCTACTCCCTACATTTATATTCGCATAGCTCGTCAAAATGTAGGGAACTGCCGAGCAACTTTTTCGTGATTTAGGGTTAGTTTCATAGTAAAAGTTGTTCATAATGATGAGTACAATGACCCCTTAAGAGGATGCCCATGAGGTCTATTTCACCCTGTTCATACAAATAGTGCTCATTTTTTTTAACACATGAGTACATTGACTATGACTGTACACGTTTGTTTTACTCTAATCACTTTATCCTACTTCAAATAAGCTAGGTAATGCGCGTTTAGTACGTAATTAAGAAAGGTAAATGTTTGCTGCAAATACTGAGGACTTTGCTCTTACTGACTTCTTATTCTTAGTAATAATAATTATTTGGCTGCAGACTTTACCGTTTTCATGTTATCTCGGATAAAACATTGCCCAGTACCTGCAAATTACTAAAGGAAGGTGTCCCAAAAGACGACTGACCTGGGTCAGAGTTCTTGTAAGTGTTACTAAACAATTTATTATCCATCATTTATTATTAAAATGTTCCAAATTACTACATATATTATTTAGTATTTTATCTTACCAAGCGACACGCGCTTTACTTGTGGTTACCAAGTGTGCACAGGAGCTCTCGGTAGAATAGAATAGTGTCGGAAGTGTGTAGGGCTAAGTGTGGGTGTGTCTTGACGCTACTCATCTTCTCGCAGGCATCACAGCGTGTTTATACACTTGGTTATCACAAGTAAAGCTCGCGTCGCGTGTATGGCACTGTTGCCTCGGAGAATCACTGACTCCTAAGTCACAGAAACATTTAGTTTAGGAATCGGAGCATTTCAATATTGACCTTTGTATTAAGTCTTATATGTTTTTAATCCCAAGGATATTGTTATAATTGTTAAAGGCTTTTGGTGAAATAACGAAATAAATTAATGAGGTACCTACAAGTGTGGTGGTTATGTCGATGAAGGTCCCACTGTTAAGGTACATTAAATAATTAATAGATCATTAATAGCCCATTTCTGCTAAGACTGTAACTATCTCTTAGCAAAACATAAATAATTTAATTTACCTATCTTTTATTAGATTAATCATGGAGAAAAATGTATTATCTAGACAGATCTGGGCCGTTAGGGTCTTAGCCATAATTGTTTCTGAAATGATACTCTAGAAAAAATACAATTGAGTTTTTCTTTTCTGCCACGTCAAGTTTGTAGCTAGTCTCGTCTTGAGATAAAAATGGCGGACACTTATCTAATAAAAGACGGTAATAAATGTGAGACAGACAGACATTACGAGTTACTTTCTTCTTAAACTAGGTACTCAGAAAGAAATAATTGAAATTAAAAAAAACATAATTGAAACTAAAGATCGCGTTAATGAACCAGTCTCATTTAGAAACTTATTTAAAATGCTGATAATATAAAAAGAATATGAATATATTTTCACAAATAAATGAAATTCTGATGACCTTTCAATATCGAACTCTATTTCTATATTCTATAAGCTAAGTTTTAAGCTTAAGTTTGGTATTGACACAAAAGCTTGTCTTTTCTAAAAATACCCTTAATTAAAATCAACACAAACAGGAAGTCTCCTATAGTAATTTAATATAATCAGCCTGTATTGTCCCACTGCAGGGCCGCTGGGCAAAGGCCTCCCTCGACTTTTTCCACTCAAGTCTACTAAAAACAAGACAAGTCAATTAGTAACGAAACTGTCCTCGTAATTAAGACCCAAACGAAAGATTGTCCTTAGTTCTAAATAAAAGAAAAACAAAAAACAGAAAAAAATACGAAAACTTCCAGGGAATCCCAAAATAAAAAAAGCAAGGCCCGAAAGTTGCTCTATTGGTACACACACAGGGTGTTACCCTCTAGCAGGGGGTGGTTAGGGTGGCCCCACCCCCTGTGACCCAGAAACCACCCGGTGCGTACCCCGCCTTACGCCTAGTGCAAGCCGTAAACAAAGTCTCGCGGGTTTTTATCAAAACCCGACCTTTTTGAGATGGTGACTGGTGATTGTATTGTTTTAGTGTTTTTTTTACGAGTTGTAGCTTTATTATTTTAAGCTCGAATATTTTATAAAACGTTACTGGCTTTGCCTTTATTTTTATTAATTTTCCGGGATGAAAGGTATAAAATCGGAACCAGTCATTTTCTAATAATTACGCAGCTTAAAACTGTACCATTACTAGTAATTTTCATCTAAATCAGTTGAGCTGTTACAATGTTATTGAGTGAAAAAATAAACTACAAACATTCGCTTCTAATATCATCATCATCTATAAAAATAAAAATAAAAATCCTGACTGACTCATGAAGGCTCAGCCCAAACCCTTGGACCTAGAAAGTTGAAATTTTGCACAGAGGTTCCCTTTATAATGTAGACAAGAAATAAGGAATAATTTTTCGAAATTTAACCCTAAGGGAGTCAAATAGGGGATGAAAGTTTGTATCGAAAATCGTCATTTTTGTAGTTTAAACCATGAAAATTTGAATTTAGATTAAAATGTGAACGAAGTCTTTAACCTGGATTAACACAGGGTACTTTAAATCCCGGTTGTACGTTGCCGTGGGATATTTTCCGACATCCTCGCGGGCGAAGCCGCGGGCAAAAGCTAGTAGTAAAATAAAATAAAAATAAAATTACTTCGTCACTTCCTTATTCCTATAAAATTAGAAACGGGTTAAAATTAAATGGAGACATCAAACATATTATTATATTATGTACGTCATTATTATTTGTTTAAAATGTGTAATTAATAATAAATTATTAACGTTTCAGATTACCGCCCTCAGATGGCGCTACTGCGTACTTAATTAATTAGCCAATTTTGTTATTAACCTAATAATGTACCTATTGATAATTTCATACATTCAAAGTGAAATTTCAATTAGCAGTTCATAGAAATATAATTAATTGACTCTTTACAGCTTTATTAGCTATTTAAAGGTAATTTCTTCTAAGAAGTTTTATTTACATTTTTATTACGTAGCCATAAAATAAAAACGTTTTCAAAATACAGATATAAATCGATATTATTTATACAATTCCTGAAATAACGGATAATTTCATATCTTTACAACCCTTAAACCACTCGAAAACAAACTTTACATTTATGGTAAAGTTCTTTATAGAAATACCTTGCCCACACCCTGTATATTAGTGAACCTAAATACTCATAAAAAATAACACAGTATCATAAAAATAATTCATTTCGGAAAAATAAACCACGCGAGATATATGAGTGACACAATTTCAAATATCGTACTCGTATAAGATCTTAAATAATGCCATAATACCCGAGAGTCGTCAATGTCGCGTTCCTAACAGGATTACTTGTAAACCCGCACAGCTGTGGTTTAATTAATTATGTACTGCGCCCTATTTATTTTAGTACCGTTATTTATGTAGGAATCTGAGATTCGTGCTACATATGTCATACATGTTTGTGCTTGTGCCACTATTTCTGAACGGAAGAGCATTCAGAGCATTTCTGGACAAAGTCTAAAATTATCTGAATGGGAGTAAAAAAATAAATGTGTTATCCCAGGATGGTACAGACTCCGTCCTTATGTGCTGTATTCGTTACTTATACAGGCTGACTTTTAAAACATAAGGGGGTGTTCTACTCATCAATATGAACAACTTTCACTATGGGACCAAATAAGAATTCGCGAAAAAAAAAACGACTTTTCTGTATAAAGGTATACCCGATTGGACCATTTCGTATAAGAAGGTCGATTTTTATACCCCCTTAAATTTTGTCGCATGTTTTCAAAGTCACCCTGTAGTATCCACTGCTGCTGATCAGCTTCAACGATAGAATGTAGTTGTAATGTGTTTTAATGTGTCCGTGATAGAAGTAAGCTGGTAATACTGCAACACCGGGATGCTGCTCCTCTGGACATTATGCCATAGTCAACTTTAATAATATTCACAAAAAGATACATTTTATACCAAAAACGAGACCCTGTCAAGTCTCCTTTTATCATTCGCCAGATCTTCGTTTTACCAGTGGTAAGGTGCACGTGCATCGCGTATTTTTTAGCTCTCCGTCATACTTAATTGTTAACGGCTCACTAATTATAATTACAGCAAAGGGAGAGAATTGAGGTCAGTAAGAAAATGGAAAGGTGTCTATGAGCCACAATTTTGTATCACGAGTATACAAAAGGTGCTACTGAGCAATATCTTAAAGGAGAGAGAATACAAGCGATAGGTATAGTCTGCGCGCGACTGCTAGTCACGGTCATATGAGCGGTGAGACAGGGGACCATTCACACACACACATGTGTTGTTTGTGGCGCTGTTTCCATTTCTATGAACAATTTATAAATAAAAAGGCGGTGACTAGCCGTCGCGCACGGACCACGAAGTCCGTGCGCGACGGCTAGTCACCGCCTGAGGTATGCGAGCGGTGAGACGGGGCATTGATAAAATTGGCAGCCGGGTTTAGCTTGGCGTGTTCTCCTCCATCTCACCGCTCACATACCTCAAGCGGTGACTAGCAGTCGCGCACGGACTATACCACGAAAGCTTTTATTTATACCTACATTGTTTATAGAAATGAAAAAAGCGCCACAAGCAACACGTGTGTGTGTGTTTGGAACTAAATAAGTTAGGACGTGAAGCAAATGTACTAATGACCAAAACCATTTTTTTTAACACACATGTATCGGGTTTTACAAATTCTGGCTGCAATTTACATATACTCATTTAATACAGCTATGCCATGGATATTACTCAAAGCATTGATTTCAAATAATCCAATTAGAGGCACTTTTGAACTGTCAAGGGGTCGGTCATTCATCAAGATGAACCTAATTGCCCATTCCAAAGCGTATTAGGTACCTATCGAGAAGAACGGGCAGGAAACTCCACGGACACTCTTTTAAATAAAAATCGACTAAGAAATGCAGGCAGTCCTTCATTAAAAGACAAGAGCGTTCAATAACGTAATTTTGAATGCATCAATGAACGCTCAATCAATGAACTTTAAGTGTATTTTTATTTATTTTTATTTATTTTATTTATTGTAGTATAGTACTGTATAGTATCTAGTACCTACATCTCTGCCCTTCCTCTTGGAAGTCAAAGGCGTGACGGTTATGGACTGGAAGTGTCTCGATTGTTACGACGGCCATTATGTCTCTGTAGCTACTTATATCAGTGTTAATATAGAGCTAAGGCTGAGGCTACACTGCCGGATTTCGTTTCGATTTGGAACAACTAATGGTCATTTTACAAACTAACTATAATTTACACATATTTACTGCAGGTGAACTATGCAACGCAATCAGTGGTCAATGTCGCCATTCTAGTCAAGACTCTCTTAAATATTCTTTGTATAATGTTTATACCTTTTGTCTCTAATATAATATCCGAGAAGTCTCGGTTGCTGACAATTTTCCAATATTCCCGCTACCTACCAGCTTGGCTACAAGCCTTTTAAGCTGTCAAGCGCTAGATGACTTGCGCAAACAAGACACTTTCGGAAAAACAGGTTAGTAAGGCAAGGAAGAGGAACATGTAAAATATAGTCATTATAACACTTTCAGAAGCATTGACAAACTCGAATTTGAGGAATTTTATAGGAATAACACATAAAAGGGTTGTTTGGATAAACAGTATTTTCAAAGATCTGGTCAGATACCAGCACGTTTTAAGGTTGCAACTGACAATGCAATACTCTTAGCAAGTTTCTGAGCTAAAATAATTCAGTTAATTAGTAGAATTGACCCTCAGAGTGCCATTGACACTTCGAAGGACTGCAATTCGCATCCAAATGTTCGGAATTTACCATAGCATACGAAAAGTACTGCTGATTTTTATTTTTTATTTTTAGTTCATGACTTTTTGTCCTCTAGAGGGCGCCATATTCAATTTAATGTGACGTCACAGCCTATAACCAGCGGACGACCGAGACAATTCCAACGATACCCCATTTGTCCAATTATGATAAGGAGTTTAGAAGTTATGAGGGAACATACATACATACCGGTCAAAATCATAACCCTCCTTTTTGCTTCGCCGTAGTCGGCTAAAAACAGCACCGTACTACAGATACCAATACCAACCAAAACAACACACGTTCAACACGCAAATGATACTATTACCAAAGGGACGTGTAAACCGCACGGTATTAGGACCTCACAGTCTGGTGGTCTATCTAACTAAATGACGTCTTTGTTCGACCACGTCACGTCCGCACTAACAGGATTACGTGAGTGACGCGCAACGGATAGTGTGGCCCTAGCTTTATATTGTAATTAATTTTGCTGCGTAGTACGCACCGGGAATGATGATTTTGATTTTGTGTAATTGGATTACTTGCGATAATTAATAAAAATTGCAGCAAGAAGCGGAAAATTTGACACTGATTTACTAGGATAAAAAGTGCGAGTGAGAAAGTGATATGAAAGTCGGGCGACAATTTATCACATGCGAAAGAGTGCGAGATTTACAATAGGACAAGAGGGTCCTGGTCTCGCCATGGCCATAAACACAAAAACGTAAGCATAGGACATTTTTAAAGTTCATATTCTTCGCACAAGTTGAGTTGATTAATTTTCCTCCTTTGCCTTTCCTACCGTTCAACAAAAGTACACATAAATATTGAATGAACATCTAAATATATTTACCTTAAATAAGGAAAACGGTTCCATTCAACAAAGTACACATCTGTGAGTGAGTCTACACACATAAAAATATTGTAGAAAATGTATTACGAAATTCTACCAAACATGTCAAACGCAGTTCCCAAGTTCGGCGCAAAACTTATTAAATTAATGACGTCACGACACGTCATCCGAAAAACGTTTCGCCCGAGTGCGGCCCTGTGGCGAATTAATCCGACATGTTTTGTAGGTCATAGCGTGTTACGCGAAAAGCGGTCATACGTCACACGTCATAAGAATTGTTTTCCAATGTGTCGGGTGTTACAGTGATGTATGTGGTATATATTTTATATTATATGTTGTTGGGATCGATAAGACCGTTCGTAGGGATGGGACTATGTTTGCGGAGCGAGTGCGAATTTTAAGTAGAATACAGACATGAAGCATGGAACGGTTCACTCCTTTTTACTAGCTGGAAAAGCGAGGTAAACATGATAGGCTTTGATGACTGAATTTGAATCTAGACTACGCGTAATTGGAACTAATCGTATCCCGCCCTCTTGTTCTTTATTTATGGTCAAATTAAGTATCTAATTAATTAATAATATTAAGATTAAATTAGAATATAGATTTAATATTTTAAATATTACAGTATAGAATTAGGCACATCCGCGCCACCAGTCGCACGCAGACCTATCTTGCGCACACTCTAGCCTCTAAATAAAATAGTTTTCTTTTGACTAAAGCTAGCATAATATAAAATCGTTCCCTGATGTTATTTCAAAAGATTTTTCTTTTCCTTTTCAGAGGCTCGTTGCTGTTAAATTAATGAGGTTTATGCCTAGGTTTTTCTTTTAATAGAGGGTCGATTACTTGAACAAAAGACGTCCCTAAGATACTACGATGAATCAATCAAACTAAATAAATACCAAGCCCAAATACAAAAGCTACTTATCTAAAAATAACAAAACACATATTTACTTTACTTTGTATCCTCCGATGGCCACAAAAAGATAACAGGATGAATCAGTACAGTTTTTCTTTCATTCCAAATGAGTTATACTGTTTATACTGTGTTAGAGAATCACGTTAATTACATTTTCCATTAGTTCTTCGTTTTCTGTAATAATTACTTCACTGATCGTTATTTTCGCTGACTCATGATTAAGTATGCACGTAAAAGTTTCTGTGATTCGTAACGGAGTTGTACAGTTAGTACTTAAAACTTGAGATAATGTCCTGCTGTTTAATGTCCATTTTACACTGTGTTTCAGTCGGTGTATTCTGTAAAAAAACACAGTGAAAACTTAGGTGATGTGAGCTTGAAGTGAGCTGTCAATCTCTAGCATCAGCCGGTCTATTCTATTAAAATCTCACCGTGAAAACTTTAGTGAAGTGAGCGTGAAGTGAGCTGCCAATAGTGTCAATTCCTTGCATCATATGGACTGACAGCTCACTTCACTTACGTTTTCACGTTGAGATGGTTACAGAATAGCACTGCAGGTGTAATGACAGCTCACTTCTCAGATGTATTTAAAGAGCGTTCACAAGTCTTGCTAAGAACGCGAATCGGACTCTTGGCAAGTCAATCCATCACACAAAGCTCACTGATTAATCTTTTCAACACGACTTCTATTCTCGTAAAGCTCATTTCGGCTCTGCGTTCCTCAGTCACTGGGTTGACTTCTGAATCTTGGTAGGTACTTATTTCGCAAACCAATTCATTGAATTCAATTTCGAATGAAATCAAAATCTAATTCAAGTTCGAAAATCTGATTCGTAAATTCGCAATTCGTTTTGCCACATCACTAGTTATAGGCACGCTACGTATATCTGTTTATATACTAATATACGAGAGTATATACGTACTGTAGACCTAAATATATATACGGGAAGCGGATGTCGTTAGAGATATGTTAAAGGAAGATGTTTGGATGATTAATTGAACGATTATGTAGGTCGGTTTTGGTACGAGATAAATGTCCTTTTGTTTCATCTTGGTAGGTTTATATCTATGTACTTATATATAAGTGTGCTTCGTCTAAAGCGCAGGCCACACTGTGAACGAAGCGAAGTTCGTTAAGCTTTCCTCTGCGTCTTTTCATACGTCTGTTTTCGTTTGAACCTTAGTATGAAAGGACGCCAAAGAAAGCTAAATTAACTTAGCTACAATTCGCTTCGCTGATGTAGCTACCACGTCTTTTCAAACTTCGGTTAATAGTTCAAGGTGTGAACCGAAATATGCAAACACGCGGCAGCCACATGAGCGCAGGTAAACGAACGAACTTAGCTTCATTCCCAGTGTGGCCAGTGCCATATAGGTTTAAGGGTCTTGTCTTAGAACAACAGCTTTTAGCTTGGAGACGTGCATAGCAGAAACAGTGCAGCCAGGTACTGTGGCTGAAACAACTGACGATCGTGAGGTGCTGACAGAGTCTTAATCAACCACATTTATAGGCTACAAGCCGTGCTCCCCCCCGACGGGTTTCCTCAAAATTCCATGCAAACTTTATTCCTTAGTGCTCACTTTAGTTTTATAAGGAACGCTGAACTTTATATTTCTAGACCCAGTGGTTCAGCCTGTGCGTTGTCTGTCAGCGAATTTAAGAATTTTATTACGTAGAGTAAGTATATTAACACGACCACGATGGGCTTATTATACCTACTGACGAACAGAAGGACCTTGCTGACCCGAGAATTTTGGTTTGCTATCATGAGTCGATCATGATCTGATATGATCCTTCGGAAGTTAAAGCTTTAAACGGTCGGAGTCGCGGGATTAGTAATTTAGACATCACCGTGTTCATCCCCGATTGCCTAGCTATTAGGTCATATGATGGACCCCTACCTTTAAACAGAGGTATACATAAACTACTTATACGTAGGTAGAATCTACATAATGCCACGTGACACGATCTTAACAGCAGACTCCTTTTACATCGTCCTCGTGTCTCGTTCATATATCTAGTCATACCATTACCTTCCTTATATGTATTCGTTAATTACTTTATCAAAGCTTGACTAAACTAATTAAGGCCATAGTATGGTCGGTGCGGTCTGTTAGATTAATAAGATCATCACACGACCTTGTGTGTGGGTGACTTCAATGTTGAATGTATGATGTGTGTCATACAAGGATATGTTTGTATGGTGTCTTTATCAGCCATATTAGACTAGACGGCATCTTAACTTGTGAACTGATATTCATGATCATCATAGTCTATAATGTCCCCACAGCTGGGATACAAGCCTCCTCTCTTCGAGAGGGAGTGGGCTGTAATCTACCATCTGAGCCCAGTGCGGGTTGGTGGATGTCACATGTCTTCGAATTTTTTGGTTCTAGGACATGCCGTTTTCCTGCGCAGTTTGAGAGTAGTGATGAAATTATTTACACAAAGTAAAGCGCCTGCCTCGGTTCGAACCCATGATCTCTCACTCGTAGGACCGACACTGCTCTAATATTACTGAACTAATATTATTTAGGGGTAAACTTTAAGTTTTTTTGTAGAGTTCTGGAAGTGCTGATCCGATTCCAAAAATTCTTTCTCTAAACTATTGCCAAGTGCCATGATACGTTTTATGGTATAGTTCGCTTCCATGCGAACGACGCGCAGAAGCTAGTTTTGTTAAATAATCTGATATCAAAACAGTTTTTTAAGCAATAGTATTGAGGTCCCATTTTGCCTTAGATAGCTTTACTCGGTCAAATAGCTAATACAGTCTATCCAAAGTTTTAGTTAGGCATTCCTAACATAATACCTACTTCGTCCCTTTTTGGAATTACCTAGGCTATTTATTGTTGTTCTAAATGTAGGTTCTACAATCAGGCTTAGCCGTGAAGCCTTTTTGCTAATGTCTCTGCCCTGAAATACCTACGAAACAGGCGGTAGTTACTCTTGTTGTAGGTACAGTTTTTTATACAGAAGTATATGTTATAGTTATGGTTGAAGAGGAGCTCGTAGCTAAGTAATAACAGCCGCACGTGTCGATCCATCAGATTAAGCTACGCTTGCCGGGGTTGGTCCGTTCATGGGTGACCATCGTTACATATCGAGACTTCTTAAGTTAAACGTTAAGCTGTTAGAAACGGCTGTCATTCGTGGATCTTTGACAGTCGTTACTAGTCGTCAGAAGCCCGAAAATTTGATAACCAATCTTACCAAGGGGTATCGTATTACTCAGTTACCGGGTTTTGGAGGTCAGATAGGCAGTTGCTCCATGTAAAATACTGGTATTCAGCTGTATACGGTGAGACTAGAACCCGACCGCAACATAGTTGGGAAAAGGCTAGGCAGGCTTTAGTTATGGATATACTCAAAACCCACTTAATTATTGATCTCAAGGGCTACTGCATAGTTTGAAATTAAATCATTTACTCGTAAATCCTAGACCGGACAAAGGTTTTCCAAGAAAATAATAATTACAAATAAGGTTAACTTCTAATCACATTGCCTATAAAATAATACGTGTTTCCCTTCACTTTCAAGCAACTCCAAGTACAAAACAAGATTAACATTTAAACATAAAATCACGCTTTGTAACAGACAAGTTATTTAAAACTACAATTAGTGCGGACCGATCCCCTGTAGAGATTAGCCTACCCCTTCTCTCAAGGGTGTCGTGAAGGGCGATCAAAAGATTATGCTGTTTGATTGACTTTAATATCCTTTAATCGTGATAACGTTTTACTGTAGAAACTGGGTCTCTAAAGGGTTATCGTTACTTTTTTAGGGTTCCGGAGTAAACAAGGAACCCTTATAGTTTCGCATTGTCCGTCTGTCTGTCTGTCTGTCTGTCTGTCTGTCCGTCCCCGGTCTAGCGCAGAGACTGTTAGTACTAGAAAGCTGTAATTTGCATATTAACTACGCCGACAAAGTGGTAAAATAAAATCATGAAAAAAAAAAACCTTCTATCCCATGGTGTGGGGTATCCTTGGAAAGGTCGTTCAAAAATATTGTGAGTTTGTTAAAACCATTTTTGGATTGAAAGATCCGTTTGCGAAATATTAAGCTTAAAAGTGCTAATTTTTGTTAGAGTCATGTCCCCCCCCCCTGCCAGCTAAACGGTAAGTTCTGGATATGTGGAAAAATTCACAGTAGTAGTATATATAACGAAATTAAAAGGAAAACTAAGTAGCTAAGTAGGCTCTACTAGTTAACGAGTAATTATCAACCAACTTAAATTTGCAGATGCAAAAACATGTTCTCCCATACATTTTGTATGAGAGAACATGTTTTTCAACTACAATGTTAAGTTTGTTCTTGGGATAAGTTCATCCCAGCTACGGAACCCTTCATTGTGCGTGGTCCGACACGCACTTGGCCGGTTTTTTTGATGATAGTGTAATTTAAATGTCTTTGGTCAAGAGGTTGAAAAAGGGGCTCGTGGCTAAATGATAACAGCCGCACGGGTCGATTGAATGTTAAGTTACTTGCCGCGGTCGGTTCGTGGATAAATGACCATCCATAAAAATAAACGAGAATAAAAGATCCATAAAAATATACAATTAAAAGATAGCCTGGTGATGAGCATTATTACGTAAATTGCTATAACCAAAAGTCATGGGGGAAGACGGAAGCCGCTATGAAATAGAAAAATATTTCGTATAAAGTACAAATTCGTTTTGACGCTTGCAAAACGAATTAGCGATCTCAAATTATGGACATATTCATCAATTTGCTAGATAATACAATATTCCAAGATAAATGAAACATAAGAAGAAAATAATTTCCTATTAGATCAAATGAGAAAATATATTTTCGCTCATTTCTTATGTTCCGTTCACCATGGAAAGTAATTAGCTTGATAACCGGGACTAATGCAAAAACGTGCTCGCTACACGACTCTATGAGAACATACTAATTAATATAAAACAAAGGAAGCTCTTCATGTGTACCGCTTTTTATACTTATACGGGATTAATTAATAGAACTAAAAGGTATGGTCATCATTGTTTTCAAAGAAAAGGAAGGCTTACTGAAAGCTTTTTAATGTGATCTTTTGTCAACTTTCAATCCTCAGATAATCTGTTTTTTTTTAATCGACAGGAACTACACACAGCTACAATAACGTATACATTGTATAAAACAAGAAATACATAATATCACTTATAGCCAAAATTGTAATGTAACCCACACTTACTGTTCACTGATCAGCTGTACGATACGTAACGTTGAAAATAATCGCTAGGGTTACAAATACTATCATGTTTTTCTTTATTCCTGATCAGAGACTTGATCAGTCTTTCAAAATTAGGCAAAGACTATTTTTACTTTTCACTGCCTGTGGAATTCGTATAGATGAATGAGAGATGATATGATAAGAGGATGAACAGCAGAAATGTTTATATTTGTATATGACGATATAAACTGTGATTACCGTCGCATGTGCCATTGCGCACGTTCATGATCCCAAAAGATAAGTACCTTGCCAAGAGTAGTCATTTTGATTAGGAAAATTATAGTGTACAGTAGAGCGCACGTCAGTGGTACCACTTTGACCTGGACCCTAGCGTAGTACAGAGTTTCAATAGAATGTGAAGCCAGCTTGACGGCACGGTTGGCGCAGTGGTTAAGCGATTGACTGCTACGCTGCGTGTCGCGGGTTCGATTCCCGCACGGAACAAATATTTGTATGACCTAGTTGTTCCGGTAAAGTATTCCGAACTAACGTTTGGTAATTGGTTGAAACAAAAATATTACCTACAAGCTTCCCTTTTGAACTGCATTGTTAAAAGAAAATTGCTTCGTTATCCGTATTCCGTACCCTCCCTGACAAGGAGTGTAGTTATTTCAATCCAATTCTTATATTAGAACTACGACAACACAACAGATTGTGGTTGATCCTAGCCAATTGAAAACCATCCCTTCTTATCCCGGGACGATCGATCCCCCGGGATCGCGGAGCCCGGGACACGGGATCTCAATATCCCGTGGTTGCACGAGCGACGTGTATTGTAAGGCCTGGATTAAGTTCAGCACTTTCATTTATTTTGGGATTGACAGAATTGAAAGTGGAATTCTGGGAAAACTGCTGTTGTAGCAATCAAATTATTTCAGAAAAAAGAAAAGACAGATAAAACGAAATTGAAATGGTATACCTAATGTTTCGAAAGAATCACAAATGCATAGAAGACTAATTCCTAAATGACTGTACGAGCGACTCATGGAGACACATGGACCCTATCATTGCTTACCATCAGGTGAACTGATGGTAAGCAATGATAGGGTCGACGATGGTGCTCGCTTACCAACAAGTTACCTACTTTCAGCTGCTACAGCTATAGAGGAGATTATTGGCATAATCCTAACGTTGGGGTTTGGTCTCTTCTGTAAATAAAAAACTCACCGTCAAAACTTGGCTGAAGTGAGCTGTGGATACACACTGTTGACAGCTCACTGCACCTAACAATGAGATTTTTATAGAATAGATCGGTATGGATTCGCCGTTAGTCCCGGCTTTCATTCGTGGATCTTTGACAGTCGTTACGAGTCGTCAGGAGCCCGAAAGTCTGACAACCAGTCTTCCAAGGGGTATCGTATTACCCAGGTAGGCAGTCGCTCCATGTAAAATACTGGTATTCAGACTGGAAGCAGACCCCAACATAGTTGGGAACAGGCTAGGCAGATTGTTTTTTGAGATCGGCAAGGTTTTTATTGGTACTTAGGAGAACCCCTGGTAAAATCAACCTCTTGTCTCTGGTAAAGGTGGTTTTCCTAGTTCAAGTGTTGCTGACCGTACATTCCATTAAATGCTTGGCTCTTCTATCATTCTTAACAAACCAGAGACTATCCAATGCTAGTTTAGTGTCTCTTAACCCCGATCGCTAATCGCACGTCGGTACTTACGTACCAGATGGTTACAGTTATAATAACCGAGTGCTGGCGTACAGTTATTGTTAAATGAACGTGGAGTTACCAACTTTGAGTTGTGGTAGCGACAGTGACTGGCTAGTTGTGTGTTTACAATGTCAACTACTGCTGGCTAAAAGCCTCTTCTTATACAGATTAGGAATGACTGAATGAGCTTGATTATTACGATTGCTCACTGCATGAAAGCATAAAGTTGAAGTTTCCCGGATAGAGGTTTGAGATAACTTTATTCTCGAATATAATAAATCACTAACACGAGAATATTTCTAAAATAAATCTACTGTTACTGGACTCATCACGATATCTTTTCAAAATGATGACTGACTGACCGACTGATTGATGACTGGAATAAAAATAACTGAAGTGGTTTCCATAAACTCCAGAGATTTAAATGTACAGATTGCATAAAAGGTTAATACCGTCTGAGTGCAGTTAAAAAAAAAAACCCGTCTGATATTAATATGATAAAGATGCCTAAAAGTACTGCTGTTCATATTAATGTAATTCCTTTTTATCCCAGGGATCAGAGGCTTGTAATTACATGCAAGTATGTAAATGTATCGGCACCTTTTTCACCTTTTTTCGTGACGTCATCACCCTTTGTAACATTATGCACGGTCGCTTCCGGCATGATAAGTAAACTTTGGCATCATTAATATTAATTGCGAAAAAGGAATATAATTTCAGAATATTACAAAAGGTATTATGATCGTAAATACCCGATTACCGCGATGAGAGTGGGAGGTAATGTGTTCCACGTGTATTCATGAGTAGGTAGTGAGGTACCTATGTAGGGTTGGCGAAAGCTAAATGAAAAGATTAAGGTCAAATTGCTGAGATGCCGCAAATTCCGTAGAATTTTTGTTGGCTACGCAGTGCTACGAAGATTTTTTTGCGTAGCGCTACGGTTTCTCTGGTTTTTAAAATAAATTTATTTACTTAAGTTTTCTTAAATTTTCTTACTCCGTTTACTTTAGTATTAGACAAATAACGGTTAACTAACTATAGTTATTGTAACATATTGCTGAAATTATTGCACTTTAGAGTTTTTTTTAAAATAAATGGTCAATAGATTACATTGCTTGCATTTTGTATTAAATCGTGAAATAACGGTGTTTAATAGACGTTTACTAGGTACTTCTGTAATTATTGCAATGCATGCTGAATGAAAATTACGTCTTTGATCAAATTACGACTTTTTTATTACATTTTTCATGGTTTTTAGCTAAATGAGAGTGTAAGGATCGTAGAAGGTGGCGTTCTGTAGGTTCTGCCTACCCCCCTGGGAAGAAGGTGTGAGTTTATGTATTTATGTATTCTAATACAAGTTTATTTGAAAATTCAACTCTAAGGTCTAGAATGTTTGCCATAATTTCGTTTGACAGCCCTACCGACAAAGCCACGCCTGGATTAGGCAAATGAGATGACATTAGATTCATATTGTCGGTGTCATAGCCTAACATCCAAAATGGCGGTGTGATTAGCCATACCATAGATGTTGCTAACTAGACTTGGCGTGTCTGTTAACGAGTTTCAATCTGCCTAGCCTTTTCCCAACTTTGTTGGGGTCGGCTTCCGGTCTAACCGGATATAGCTGAATAGCAGTATTTTACATGGAGCGACTGCCTATCTGACTTCCAGAAACCAGTTACTGGGTAACACGATACCTAGTTTTGAGCTTCACGATTACTGACAATGCTTGTACTGATTGGACAGGTCCACTCAAATCTGAGTGATTCTTTCCTCAAAAGACCATTTCAGACACTAACTTCTACATGGTCCTCATATGGCTTGATGAAGATTATGTCTACGAACTCTGAGTGTGTTTCGGCCTTTCTTTTCAGGCCTTTCTGATTAGCTCGGTATGTGTCGAACTCCCGCACCGCGTATACCGAGCATGCTGATGTCGCACCGCTGCTGTACCGACAAATCAGAAAAGGGCCTTAGTTAAAAGCTGAAAGTCTAATTTAAGGGTGGTGGCTGTCTGCGCATTTATTTTCAGGATTTGATCTTTATTGAAAGCCTTTTGATAGCTTAACATTTCAGGATTACAAGATAAGCCATTTTAATTGAACTAGTGTTTTTTTTTATTTTTATATCCGTTTCATTTTAATCCTCAGTCTACTTTGGATGATTGGATTTTAATAAAAAAGGGTTTTAAACTCAATAAAATCAAGTGCCGGTTTTCATATTACTTAATTGCTATATTTATATTTTTAATGAATCCTTTATTATGTCCTATTGATTATAATGGCCTAGTGGCCTCGGCTCCGTTCAAATTTGAAATTCATATGTATTTTTGTATTTAATCTTGGACAATAGGACATTGGTGAAGGAAAATCATTGTGAGGAAACCAGCACTTGAAATCAACAACCCGACTGTAGCAAATGTGGTGATTTATGCTCGTGTTTTCTCTCCATGAGAAGAGGCCTTTGCCCAGCTGTGGGACACTAATAGACCGGTATTATTATTATGACTCTCTCGCTGGTCCAGTGGTCGCAAGCGCTACTGCTGGGCATGAGGTCCTGGGTTCGATTCCCAGGTCGGGCAAAGTATTATTGGGATTTTCTATCTGGAATTTCTCAGTAGCAGCCTGGAGTCTGGATTTGTGCCCGGTTGATGGCAATAGGCTCGTCGCCTATTACATGGGACTTAAACATAACTGGCGAAATGTGGGTGTAGGTACTATAGGTACACCTCTGCCCAACCCTTTGGGGAAACAAGCCGTTTATGTATTATTATGAATCCGATCAACTGCACTGATACTAAAACATTCTCATGCCACTGCCTCACCCCAAAAATTCCGCAAACAGCACATAAATACCTAACTTCGATCATATTCTAAGTAAATGCAAGTTAATAACGAAGTCAGTCGTGCATGCAGTCCCCTTGACCTACTGGCTTTGTGGTTCACATGTCGCTTGCTAGCTCGGGGTCGCGGGTTCAAAGCATTCTACGAGTATGTGTACTGGGAATTATGCCATTTCCAATTAGATTAGGCATTTAAACTTTAGTTTATTAGAATTACGTATTCATGAAAGTTGCATAGTGCAATTAAATGAAATCGTTTATTCTGTAAATAGGATACTGAAATCACTTTTACACGTCATTAAAAATGAGCTAGGTGAGGTCGGCGTTTCCTATCAGACTACTCTGAGAAGAAAGGCCGAAACAAACTCAGAGGTCACAGTCTTTTTAAATAATCTTGGTCAGGCCATATGTAGATTAGTGTCTGAGATGGTATTTTGAGGAAAGAACCACACAGATTTGAGTGGACCTGTCCACTTTGTCGGTAATTGTTGAGCTCAACTCAGAACTTCAGTAAAAGTAGACCTGCATAGAAGATTGGTAACTGCTTTTTCTAAAAAGATCAATGACCTCGACATACTCTGAGTCTCCAAAATGTTTTGTATTTATTTCCCCTGAAACCACGGCAGTAACAGAAATAAACATGACCAAAATAAATGTTAACGAAAATGTCCGTGAAAACAACGGAATACGGAGGAGCAACGTTTTAAAACAATATATTTAACGTTACACAACGAATTTCGCCGACACCTTAGCGCGAAGAAAATCAATAGTCGACAGGAAGACGAATGAGGGCTCGTGCTCGCAAGATACGAAAATACGGAAGCAAAGAAACCCCTTAAAACTACACATAAGAGGCTTTCAAAGTCTTTGAAAGTTTCGCACAATAATAATACGAAAAGTTTATTACTTATGTAGAATTCCTAAGTACGATGAATCGGCTCTGCGGCCGCGCGCAGGAGGTCAATGACCTCGCTCGGAGACGGCTTGTGTCCATTGACACGGTACGACATGACGTATCGTGTTTTGTTTTTTTTTTGTTGAGTAAATTAGTTTGGTCTAGTTTCGTGTTCACGGTATTGGGTGTGACGCAATTTCAGGTCCGGCGTTAACGTATGCCTATTGTTTGTGCAGAAAATGAAAATATGTTTTTTCGTGGAAAATGTTTGGTGTATTTAATATCTATTTTGTATGTAATGAAAATATTATTTATCCGTGTTTTCGGAACGGAGTTTCTTATTACGTTATACTCTGCAGACTCGGCGAACGAGAGCCAGACCGAAAAAGTGTAACATTTTGCCCGTCACGACACTTTTGTTACGTATCGTTAAGTGAGCAAAAGCGAAAGGTTCAACCTGGGTGTCCCACGACACCTTTCGGCTTTTTTTAAACACAATACTTTATCTGTGCTTAGAAATACTACGAACAAACTATTTTGATACTTTATTTGTATTAAACAAAAAAAACGTCAAACTAACCAAATTAACAATCATTGCAAGTAACATTTTGCTAAACCAAAAATAATGTCTATCATAAACTTATTTTCATAACTGCTAAGTATGGTCTATCACATATAGTAAGTAGGTATGTATTCGCTTTGTTATAAGGTAGGTATAGAAAACCAGTAAATAAGTATATTTATTTAAGTACGTGTACTGTATAATTAATGCTTTCTAATTATGAGAGAATCTCCTATATGTATGTGGTAATAAAATTAAATAGGTTACGTTAATTAATTCCCAGCAGGCTTTCAACGTTTTCCTCTGAAAGGAAACGTTCCTATTGTGCTCATGAATTTTATTGTATGGGTAGGTATATGAGTGTACCTAGGGAAATACATAGGTATTATGTAAAGGAAAGCGAATTTACTATGAATAAGGTTTACGAAGGTAATAGAGCTTTCATAGAATTTTTTCTCCGGAAAAAATACAAAAGAGTGAACAAAAATATGAAATGAAATGGCAAAAACATTTTGCAAATAAGATATAAAGTATTAACTTGTTCCAGTGGCACCAGAGGCCTCATTATCCGCTGTTTAACGTTAAAAAGTAGCAGAAAATAGTTTCGAAATCATTACTGTGGAAGCCTCACTTCCTTTTACAACTATGTAGTGATTATGGCCCATAAACTACAGTGTTCGCCACCGCACTGGTATATTATTTAGTGGAACATTTCTGTCTGTAACCGCAACGGGTGTTCGTTGCCCATTGCGCGGTCAGCACTGCCCGACCCTCTGCGGTCACGGTTGGGAGACGCAATGGATGTGTCGGTTTTATGTACAAACCGACGCGTGTTTTATTATTTTGTAGCATGTCTTCACATGTTGTTATGGGATGTGAATATGATGGGGTTTAATGTTAGGTGTGTTTTATGGATGGTGTATTGAAGTGGTTAGTTTTTGTAATGTCTTCTAAGTTTTTTATTTTATTTTTATTAGATGTGTAAAGAAATGAAGAACAAAATTAGAGTCAGTAGATATTATTGAATTTTAATTTATGAAAGGCAAAATCTTCATCTAAAATAATAAAAAAAATCAATTGGGCAATCAATAAGCACATCTGGTCAATAAAAGAAGATAAAGCTGTTACCATATAAACACCATGTTACCCATAATAGTGCAGATGTGATCATTATTATTATTCAATATGAAGATCCAAACGTGTGATACATAGAAAACTATTAACATAAATTGGTTTTATGGCCATTTTATTACCTCAACCGACATTCAATTTAAATAAATACAATTGAAAATTGACATCATTTTATAGTATGATCTCGTTCTATACATTACATGGGTGTGATAATGGGTTTAGATGCTGTTACAGTAAAACTAAATAGACTAAATTGTCGTTGAAATTACCATTACTTGTATGACTTGTAACTATCCCGCTAGCCTTGTTGTATATAAATATTTTATGCGCCAGAGAAGACATAAAACATAGCTGATAACTACTTATAGTTAGGTCATTAATTCAGTTTATTAGTCTCATTTCCTTTCGGTAATATAAATTTATGATTCCCTTTCCCCGATGCTCGGTTTCTAGCACATGTGACTCGTGAAATGAGGTAGTATTATTAATTAAATTACATTATTGAATTAGTACCCACAAGACGTTTTAAAAAAACATTATTTCCTTTACTTATTTCTTTTTTACAAAGGAACTTAAAAATAACTTAAAGTATGTCAAAAGAAACACAACTCAAGTTTGTAGAACTTCCAAATAAAGCAAACAAAACTTAACTTATAAGACGTGCCGTGCCAACAAATGGAAATCATACGAAAAAACTTTACGATCAAGCAAAGACCTTTTACGTTATGCAAGCAAGGAATATTATGTTTGCAGCTACTCAACTCAACCACCCCATAGCTGCGGCTAATAACATCACTCGCCCACTATCTGGGTTACTCGCCATATATAATAAAATATTCAGAATACTCCACAGCACTGCCATAAAATATTTATATGAAACATATATATTTGATGACTCACTTGTTCGGACCTCGTGCTGCGAAAATAACAGTGATAAATGAATGAAAGTTTCCAGTTTGAATTTGCTGTAAAAGAAAATGACAGGGAAGACAAATGAGAAATGTTGTGTTTTGTCTTAAGAAAATGGGTCTTCACTATCATTAAGTTTATAGTTTGTTGCAGAGCAAGAAAGGCTATCATGGTCATTGAGATAAGTGTGCAGCTTAAAGCTTTAGAAGGTGGATGTATCAATCAGACTCGGTCGTAGTATAATATAGATTTATAATTTGAATATTGTTCTATATGTCTGTCGCTCTGAAGCATGTTTCCAGAGTTTAATGAAGACACATTTGCCTGAGGAAATCCCGCGAGGCGGAAAGACGCACTTCGACATATCCGTTAACGAGCTCATTACTCTTGAATATATTTTATGCTTATATTCTGGCAATATTTTCGTACCCTGTGAGCAGAAATTCAAATACTCCCTTCTAAATTCTACGTATTTAAGTGCTGAGTAAAACGGCAATTCGTACTGTTTAATTTGACAGCATGACAGGGTAATGACGGGTTGTTAGCCTAAATATCTCCCCTGGGGCGGTCCACATGTCCCCTGTACATAACAGTCAATTTGAGCTACACTTCAACGTCTGTTAGCTACTAAATGTGGACAGACAGGGCTCTCGGACACGCATCGAGTAATGGGCAATGTCAAAGAGGGTCGTCTTGCTCAGCAACAATCACTTAAACGGTATATTAAACAGACACCGTATTTCCCAGAGCAGTGTACAAAATTCATATGAGGACAATGATAAACACACTTTATCACAAATATTTTCAAAGTAAACAAAAACTGTCAGTGACGAAGCGCGAATAAGCAAAATCTGTTTTAAATTGCTGGATATGTCACTTTGTCATACGCGTCTGTCCACGTGTGCTAATGCCTTCACAGTTAGCAGCAACTAACAACCTTGGGGCGTTGCGTTGAACTTAATGCACTACCATATAAATATTTATGAATTCGGACGACTTGACTAAGATCGTGCGAAAAGGGATATGTTAAAAGCGAGCTTTTAATGTCAGTTGGAATAAAAAATGGCGGACCTATTGTTTTATTGTGTTAAGTATGGCTTTACGAGTAATGCTGATTCGTAGGGAATAAGCTCTCAGTTGTTGAGGAAAATAGGTTTAGGTGCTTACTTTCCAGGCTATTTTTCACTTTGTTAAAATTGGTTTCTTTAGACCACGACTTGCGAAAATGTTAATGTGCTAATCGTGCACTGGATCATAAAATAAATAGCAAATAAAAAGTACCTAAGTTAAGTGCTGGATAAGATAATATAGTATGTAGCTACTAAATGTTGTTAGTATTTCAACTTCATTTCTATACTATACTAAAAAGCAGTAACTTATACAGTTATTCTGTTAACCATTTAAGTAATACAAGATGCCAACATAATAATGAAATTCGATAAAATGATAATATTTGCTATGTCCGCAGCAAAATTCTTAATTGATATGCAAAGTAAAAATATATTATGGAAAACGTTCAAAATATTGACCAAACACTTTGCTCTGCAAACACATTTATTTTCCGCCGTCCATTTTTTATAGATCAGTTGTCCCGTTTTTAATTACTTTTTCATCAAAAAGGGTTCTACTTGATGGATCGCTTTTTCAAAATGTTACATTAAATTATGTTAATAAAAACCCGCAATAAAATTGATAATTCTCTTGTTTCATTTTTTATAGCTACAGAACAGGGTTTGCTCTATCCAGCCTGTTTGCCACAATGCCTTTACAAGCAAGCATTCTAGAGCCTAATTTGTAAAATAAATATTGCGCTCATAAATTATTTAGCTCACATATATCATTACGCTTTTAATAAAGAAGTGTTGCCGCCTGCGGAGGTACAGATTTTATTCATTCCAGTGAGGGAATGAATAAAAAGTCGCCAAGAAAAAATAAATTATATTAATATGAATGGAGAAGGTCTTACGCTCATAATTTTCGATTTAAATGCTGGCACACGTATACACTTTTGCTGTTTTAGGACGATTGGCCACAGTACATTTCTAAGCTGATCTTGGAATGAATGAAAGACTGTGTTTCCGGTTATTGCAAGATACAAGTGAACGATTCACCACGGTGGTCATAGCAAAAGAGCTAGTAATTTTCTACGTGTGCAGTATTATTAAATCCGACGTGTTGGAGCTGCTTGTTCCGTAAAGTTCTTCCACACAATGGGCCACGTTGGACACACTTCAGCGTCCATCACTCCATTTGTTAACAAAAGAGCCATTAAAGTAGTTAGTCGTCCGGTAATGGATGTTGAAACGTGTCCAACAAACGAGCCATTATGTACTGAAGTCCTGAGAGAACAGCGAGCGTAACTACCATATACTGAATAATACATACCGTATAATCTTTACATAGACGATATTTAAGTCTAAGATAAAAGAAAAATAGATGCCAAACAGCCTGCCGCAAGTAAATAGCTGTACCATTAATTCATAACCAATTTCATAAGTAGGTCCAATATCCACTTACTACACAGTCAGAAAACAGTATGTATTCATTAATAACAAAAAGAAAGACACAGAGAGCCACTAAAAGCAACAAACTGAGCATAAAGTAAAAATAACTTTTTAGTGGAGACGCCATCAAAGAGATTACAGAACAAAAAAATGTGCGGCGTCATGAAATGACTGTTGGTAAAAATGTGCTGTGATGTTAATCCTCTGGGCTTCGTTAGCTCTGCTGTGGCCACAGGTTCTTGCGCAAGCTTTATATTATCGGGAATCAGCGATTTTCCATTATGTTGCTTTTTTTCTGTACTTACGCAGGCTCACATTCTGTAGAATTTTCAAAGTTAAAATGACTGTGAAGTTCAATAAACTTGTTGTTTTTATTTTTTTGTCTTACAGCGGAGATAACTCTAAATGGCGTGAATAAGTACAGTTAATTGTGCCGTTATATAACAATTCAGTGTAATTACTACAGTGATTATTTACTTAATAATAGTATAGTTCCTTAAGTATGAAAATGAGATTAATTATTCTGTCTAAACTGCAGTTTTTATTGTATGTAAAGACGTGATTATAGCTCTGAAACTTTAACTAAACTCGTGCAAAATTTGAAATTCAAAATCTTATCCACTGTCTAACAATTTAAGGCGCGACAAACACGCTCATTCAAGTCACGAGAAAGTGCTATTTGACTCCTGTCGCACTGTACAATGGACACGCGCACCCCCTTACTACAAAACACTACAAATTACTCATTAATTGCTGCCCATTTAAACTTTAACACCTTGACGTAACGTTTAAATTCCTTTGACGCGATGATAAATTGAATTTTGTTTTGTTTCTAAACTAACATCATGCAGTTTGTGCCTTGATCCTAAGGTGGAAAATTGATTGATTTTTTGCTGTCGTAAGTTCGTTGCATTCCTATAGAGCTTGAAAGGGGGAGTCTCGCTTTAATTGATAAACACATAGGGTGAGTGCTCCAGTAGTGCGGACACTTGTTCGTGTTATTCCTTAGTGCTTAGGGAGTGTTCACCTGTTTTCGGCTTCAAGGTCGGAATTTAAAATTTACGCTGGTGATATAAAATATTGCAAATAGATACAGCTGTTTTTATTTATTAATTCAACTTGAAATTATTATAAAGATGTTCTTGGAAATATTCAATTGTTAACTCGTTAGCCTACTTCAGTAAGGAAGTAAGTATTTAAGTAACTTCTTGTTCTTGGACTTGCCCAGAAGAAGTTAGTAAGTAGTAATGTAATGGACCCATCTGTTTTTCCTACCCACTGTCTCAATACAAATCATAGATTGGCATAGATATCCTCTTCTTATGAAAATAGTCTATTATGATATTATCTACCCTGTCAACTAAACCATTGCGTGGGAACCGATCGTTTTAAATAATTAAAATAACATGTGCATCAAGTAGACAGCACCATCCTTATAAATCAAATAACATCACATGATATAAACTGGGGCCTAAGTCTACTAATTTATAAACGTCACAATGGTGTCATAATGGTTAGTTTTTGACAGTTTTTGTATGGCAAATCTGTCAAAAACTAACCATTATGACACCATTGTGACGTTTATAAATTAGTAGACTAGGCCCCCTGTTCCTCTGCCATCATACTTTGGAAGATGCTCAAGGCCCTCTGACTGCCAACCCTGAATGTGATGTGTTTGCGGATGAATGGAGTAATATGTGAGAGAGAGATGCAAGGGAGTCCACTGTTCCATGTTAGTTTTAATTAAATTATATAACAATTGTCAATATTAATATTTTTTATGTTTCTATGTTACTTAATGTAATATTTCTTTTTTTCTTTCTTCGGTGTTGTAGCGTTTTAATTAACTATAATAAATAAATAAAATATTTTTACTAAAAATACTATTACATACTATTTTTTATATTTTTAAATGTTTTTTATAATTTTTATATTCTAATATTTAAAAATGTAAAATATATGTACTTAATGGAATAAAGGAAACAAAAATATAATAATAATCATAGTATTTCCCCTGCAAACCATAGTGTTAATAATATTTACGGAGCATCGCTCGCTCCATACGCACGACTTTTAAGGGTTGATGATGATTCTGGTCCATTATACGTAAAAACTGAAAAATACATTATTCATTAAAGTATTGCTCGGTTTAAGGTATTATCTCTGTGTGAAACTCCGAGGGAGGTAAAGCTATGACCGGATCATGGAAACTCAGACAAAAACGAACGTGGACCTTCCACGTTCATCTGTATAAGAGCATATTATAGCCAATAGAATTCTTGCGGTGATTGACTTTGTGTAGTATTTATTTTTGGTGAAATTGATGTTTTTGTTGCATAGCAATCAAATTCAAACTTAAAGCATTTTATTTCAATTAAACCATTTACAGGCACTTGTGAATTACCAAAGAGTCGGTCAGTTAGTCAGAAAGTTGAAGCTAGTTGCCCATTCCGAAACGTAGATCTCTATGGAGAAGAAAGGCCAAAAAACTCCAAGGACACTGTTTTAAATCAAGATATTACATAATCCTGGGTACATTATTCTTGTTGCTTCTATAGGATGTGAGAACAATGTAAAAAAAAAACGGGTCCTTACATAACGCCAAATAAACTGCTACTCAGATTTTCATCGGCAGTTTTTATTAAATAAATTAATACCTTACAGCTATCTAAATAACATAGAACATCCCAATCCATCATAGGCAGACATTTTTCAATTCAATAAAAAATGAACAAAGCATTTTTCTCTTCATAAAGCTTAAAAATTTTAAATCCTGCGTGCTCGCTATTCGCGTCACCCTTTAGAATTTCATATAAAAATTATCTACATAGAACATATACGTGTGTATGTATGTAGATATGTTATGTACGGAATCCTCTCTTTGTTAGTAGGGACAAACAATTGAAGTAAAACCTGCTAGCTTTTTTGTGACTTTATATCAAATGAACTCACATAGACCTTTATTTGGTAGATTTTTTGTTTTGTTTTCGTTCTGGGTGTGTTTATTGGTGTGGAAATCTATGTTTAGGATATATATCTTAGGTATTGAACTTAAATGCTTAGATAGTATAAAAATAAGGTAAACGAGTAGGTATATAAGGATCGTAGCAGGTGTAGTTCTGTGGTTTCTGCCTATCCTCGTGGGAAAAAGACGTGACTTTGTGTATGTATGTATATAGTAAAACAACTGACAGGTTTGTCGGGACTTTTCATTTATCAACGGATTAATCCTTAAAAAGTACGAAATTAAAAGGCCATTAGTGTTTACCGGAACATCTCATAAAATTGCGGAATTATCAAACTAAGACTGGACGTAAGGTGCACAATGTTTTTAAAAACCCCATTTTCACTAACCAACAAAGCGAATATAAGAAGTAGGTCAACCAGTGACATGAGATTGACACCATTAATAAATGATTTATTCGCCCCACTTCTAGAAATAACAGTCGGTAAGTGACAGCGCCAAAGACAACATTTAGGTTGGCAATGCCTGACAAACTCAAGTGTCATTTTGTATAAACAGGATGTTTTGGTAATAATAGTTTAATCCTCGACTACATCGTTGGTCTAGTGGTCGCAAGCGCTTCTGCTGAGCTTGATTCCCGGGTCGGGCAAAGTGTTATTGGGTTTTTCCTTTAGAATTGTTCAGTAGCAGCCCGGAGTCTGGATTTGTGACCGGTTGATGGCAATAGGCTCGCCCCCTATAACATGGGACTTAAACATAACTGGCGAAATGTTGGTGTACTATAGGTACATCTCTGCCTAACCCTTCGGGGAATACAGGCGTGATGTTATCTTATGATGTAAAAGTTTTATGGAATATTTTTCGTGATTATCGTGAAAAATAGATTTTTCTCAAAGAAGAAACAAATGAACATATTGGCGCGTGAAAAATTATCGTTGTCCGTCATTGTGTAATTTATAATTAATTTTACTTTGTTTGAATGTCCGCGCATTATTAGAGAAAAGTACGAAACAAGCCTTGACCGCAACCAGGCATTGATGGACTCACGTATGTGTGCCTCGGCGTCGCCTCGGCCCACATTACACGATCGTTCATCAATGCCCGAGTTGCAGGCCGCAACAGTAATGTACTAAATTATGTAGCACATCGAGCCTCAGTTTTCCAGGAACCCAGTTTTTGTCCTCTAAACATGTCTAGGAATAAAACCTTATTTATTATTTTCCTTTCTTTCTAACATTTTCATGTTTCCAGCTACAATGCTTACACAAACGAGTAAGTACTCAGCAAAGTGCTGAAGTGAACTTAAGTAGGCTTATGTTCAACTTTAACGTTTTCGGCGAGTACGACAAGGGATTTGTCTAAAAATTTACCGATGAAATGGGAAAAGAAATAAAAAATTCATTTAGGAAATTCTATAAAAAATATTACTGAGAATTCGGACGAGAATTTAAAAGCAAAGTGGGTTTGGGTGAAAAGGATAAAATCGTGAAAATATTAACGAAAATAGATACTGAAAATGTTTAGGAGATATAAAATCTGGGTTCGTATAGAGTGGCCAGATTATCATAGGATAAAATGAAATCATAACAACCAGGGGGAAGAATCCCCATGGGTTCCGTAGTAGCAATAAAGATGTTGATCGTAATACTATCTTATATCGCAATCTATAAACGCTACACTTTATTAGATTTCACACCTCTGCAACTACACCTTCGGGAAAACACCGATTTTACTGTGTAATCCAAAATGCAGTAACTGAAAGTCTCATTGGTTAATATTGAACCTTAAAGCATACTGTTCAAGGTTCAAAATCCAACAACCCAGTACCCTGACTTAAGGCTGTGTTGTAGTGTACTTGGTGGGGTCCGAACACTATATTATATTATCAGATATCGGAATTATATCACATGGATGGGCAGTAGCCCCTGCCTACACACTGATAAGATAACATGATAACAACTGTAAAACCTTCCGCCTAAAGGTCAACAATAATGTAATTTATTATAAGTAGGTTTACTGAAAATAAGGCCAGGTAATCATGGTGCGGATCCAGCCCTGAAAAAAGGTTGTGGTCACATGTTACACCAGAAAAAAGGCCAAGTGCGAGTCGGAGTACGAAATCGCTCATGATCGTTATAGTGCATTTCTTCAAAGGAGATGTTTACAAAATATATGACGCCCTGACCAAGATTTTGTACAGTGTATAGTTCCACGTGGGCTAAGCCGTGGGGGGCCAAAAATAGATATGGCAATAGTCCTACTACCCCAGCGCAAACTTACACAAGCATCTCAACTAAAGTTTATAAATAAACCGACCAACACAGCCCTTAGAACTTTACTCCGTTAGTATTGTTACAATACAAAACAACGCAATAACATAGGTAATAAAGGTAACATTATATCAAGTCTATCTTCCCCGAAGGGTTACGCAGAGGTGTACCTACCTTTAGCATACCCACATTTCGTAATAGGGGGCAAGCCTATTGCCATCAACCGGGCACAAATTCAGACTTAGGACTGCTACTGAGAATTTCCTGATCGAAAAAACAACTCTAGATCTCAACTAATATGTAGTTAAAACACACAGCCCTTAGAACTTTACCCCATTAGTATTCTTACAATACAAAACAACGCGATAACATAATATGTAGGTAATGATAAGAACGGCCTTGGCGTAGTTTAAACTACAAACAAAGTTACATAATGGTGGTATTTGCCGATTATAAAGAGTAACTTTTGAACTAACATGACATGGTTTTAATGTTTTGTAAGGTTGGCTGTTCACGCGGAGACAAAATATTCAGAGCTTTATTACCTCGACAAGACGAAAGAACGAAAGATTTACTGAAAAACCGGCCAAGTGGGAGTCGGACTCGCATACGAATAGATCGAGAAAAAAACGCAAAAACAAAAAAAAACATTTTTTTTTGTATGGGACCCTTAATTATTTTCTTGATTTAATTTTTATAGTTTTCTGTTATAGCGGCAATAGAAATATACTATCTGTGAAAATTTTATCTGTCTACCTATTACGGTTCATGAGATACAGCCCGCTGACAGACAGGCGGACGGACGGAAGGACAGGCTGCGGCCTAGTAATAGGGTTCCGTTTGGCACCCTTCCGGTATAAAAGTAGCCTAAGTTACTTCCTATAACATCAGCTATCTGCCAGTAAAAGTCCCGAACCGACGACGCACAGATAACAAAAATAAGTTTTTTTTTGTTATAAATAATTAAATACCATATAAACTTACATACTTTTTGTTTTTGTTTTATTGTTAATCTCTGAGTCTATAATTGATTTTTATGTTATGCCCTTCCCCTTCACATTTACTAATTAAGTGATTATGTTTATATACCGTGTGGTGGGATCCTGATGATCTGCTATATAGGTTTTCCTAGTGCAGACACCAGTCTCCCACAAACTAAGTAGTTTTAAGCCTGTCTAAATTGTAATATGCCATTGTTTGTGAAGAGAATATAAACTAATTTGAATTTGAATTTCGTAAGCATTTAGACAGACACTTTAATTTTATTTATTTGTATATGTATGTATTGTAGTATTGTAAGTATAGATATACAGCGTTCATTGGTGTCCATGTGTTTTCTGTAAGTGATTTTCACTTGCTACTCTGACGTTTGTCGTCTGCAATTTGTCGCACAGTGAATGCTCATCTATAGATCCACGCAATTTTGATATACGACTGGCGTGTTATAACATTTTATATTCTAGTATAATTTTATGAAAAGCCACTATTTTTGGGACGTTACGGTGCGGTTAAATATTAGCTTGATTTGTGGTCCTACTTTTTATAGGATAATGAAAATAAATGGTTTACTCTGCTAGGAGTTTAATGGTTTCATTTCAGCTTTTATATGGGTTACATTTGGGAAAAAATCTAGATTTATTCGTGCGAATATATTTCCCCTGCCTTGCTAGATTTTGACTACCTATACAGGATGATTTATTCTGGAAAATGTAATATCTGTCTTGGTATACACTTTTAGCGAAAACACCGCCCATTGTGTCACTCTATGTACATGTTCTACATTTATACCTATTAATAATTCACATGGTGTACATAATAAAGACTACTCTACTCTTTTCAATGGGCATTATCTTTCCCATTTCTTGTTAGATTCTGACTATACAGGTTGATTTAATTAGTGAAAAATATCTTTCCTCTGCCTTGGTAAATTCTGACCATAGAGGTTGATTAGTTTAAACTTGTAACTTCAGTAATGCTTATAGTTTTTCCTGGCTCTAACTCACAAGGCTGGCAAAAGGGTGGCGGCACGTAATTGGATTATACTGTCAAAAAATCTCAGTGTAGCGGGGGATTCGATTTGCGCTGCCCCATAAATGGCCGAGGGCTCACCCCCTGTGCCCTGGGACCACTTTGATGACATGCTGATTCATAAACCTTTTTGCTTGTCCCGGAGAAATATTTTATCCAAATATAAAGTTGGACGGTAGAGTTTTTCAGTTGATAAATAGTCAACATTGTATAGTAGAAAATGTATGAAATAAAAGTTGAATTACCATGTATATATCCTACTTTTAGAAAACGAACAAATGATCACTCTGGTATATTGAACAAAATCGCACAAAGCCCGTATTTAAGCTTGTATTTTCATCTAAAAAAAACAAAAGTTTACAAATGTTCATAGTTTCATATTCATATTGAAACAAACAGATTGGCTCGTTAAAACTTTTTGCCGGTACAGTTGGCAACAAAAATAAGTACCTACAACAACGTAACAACGTCCGCTGTTTTTGCTCTCCGTACGTAACAGTAATTCCGTAATAATCGTCTAAGGGCAATCTCGAGGGATGGAGGATTTTTTTCCAAGAAATTGCATAAGAAAATGTAATGCGTTTTTTATCTGACGCTAGGTGTCCACTGACTAGATAATGCAGTTCGTTGTTAGGGACTTGTCAGTGTTTTCTTTATAAAATGAAGCTTTTTCGAGCGATATTTGATGGCGGGATCTCGTGAGACACTTAGATGAAGCTTGGAGCTTATCGTTTATGCAAAAGAGTTGACTGCTGAAGCGATTTATTTCGGTTTTACTCTGCACATGCAAAGCACTCGTCCAGAAAATACCTAACTACTTACCTACCTAATACGCCAAAGATTTACTTTCTTTTAAATCATATGACTATGGTGAAGATGACAAAATATGAACAGGGTCAAATTAAATTAGCTAGGGAAACTCCGCAGACGTGTTGGGTATCGATATCTAAACAAGATGCAAGAAAAAAAAAGATGTATTTTTTCTAGGGTCAATGACCACTGGTAGTGTAGTTACTTGAAGTAGTTGAGAAAATCTGTATTTTTTTCTTCGTTTTATCGTATTTAGATATCGATACCCATCTTCCTTCGGAGTTTCGCTAGCTAATTTAATTTCACCCTGTTTACTCATAGTTTAATGGAATGCTTTGTAGATTTTTTAGCGCATTCTGGGCAGTCAGTCTCACTATCACCTTATTAACTGAATATTTTTTTTAAATAATTTTATACATGAAGTACACGGTGGTAAGGACCATACGATATAGATACGGAATAAAGGACCATACGATACGATACGTCCCACCGTACGTTAGTATATCTGAATTTGAGGAAATTCTTCCTATGTATTCGGAATAGGTATTCAAACTAAGGGCGGATTCGTCCAAACATGAATAAATTTTATCCGCGGAATAAGCCTTCTTTTCCGAATAAATTTTGAATTTTTGACAGTTTCTCCATACGAAAACTGTCAGAAGTAAAATTTATTCCGCGGATAAAATTTATTCCTGTATGGTCGAATCCGCCCTTAGTATTTTACGATACTTGTACTAATAACTACGAAAATTACCTAGCACGGCACATCTCTATTTTTACCCGACTGACCCAGAAGGAGTGTAATGTTTTTTTACTACAACATATCCATGCTATAAGACCCAAACCGAGAAGAGAAATAATTAAAATAGCTTGTAAAATACATTCATTCATATTCCTCGCTATAAACACATTTACGTAACGAACATCACGATATCACAAATCACAATAAATTGCACGAATAATGTCCTTCGCACGCTTGTGTAGCATCTTCAAAGGATAGCGCGGAGGATGTTACGTCACAGTTTGTATTGCGCTTTTTACTCCGTACCGGATGGGCAGGACTGCAGAACCCGTGGGAGGCGGCATGTTATATATATCGTGCTTGTTGAGACCTGCAGGTTTTGAAGTTACGAGGATTTAAAGGTGAAGTTATGTATGTATGTGATCTGATAAGGGTGGGCTTGATTTCAGTGATAAGATTGGGCTTGTTTATGCTTTTTCTGGGTTCTAGTTCTGCTAGTATTACCATAAAATAGAATAAGATAGTCATCTTGACCTACCTAGGCTACTAGTAATTAGGTAACTTTTTGTAGTGGTATACCACACCACAACTAAAAAGTTAAAAATAAAAACCTTTTTCTAAAAAAAAAACCTGTCGATGTCGTTGGTTTTGAATTTACGTTTTTTGCCACCGACTTCCTAAAAAAAGTTATTTTTCACTTTGTAGTGTCTTTTTCTGGAAGTAGTCGGTTGTTTTGTCTCTAAGAATTAAAACCGCAAGATGCAATCAAAACCTGTTTATTCTTTTGTAATAATGCTGTATCCATCCTTAATTCGTTTATCAATAACCCATCATTAATTATTAAAACAAACTACAAAACTAAACAATTAAAGAAACATCGATTTTGTATGAAAAACACGTTTTCTAAAACCGTGTTTATTGGTTGTACTTATCTTTAAAAGAAAAAAAAACTTTTTTCTTGTTGTTATTTACCACTCCTAAATTCCATCAACCCTTTTCAAATGTACATCTGTAGATATGAGAAAAAAAAAAAAACCCTTTTCCTATTTATACAATGAATACCTTATCGCAACAACCTCCCAACCCCTTCTTATGTAGCAAGAAAACTTTAATAAGAAGTAAGAATGCTGAGTGAAACGGAAATGAAGAGAATATATTATCTTTTTATCTTTTGTAGACGACGTCAAGCCACCTCTATTCATAAAGATGAACAATGTGAAAGAAACTGCACTTTTCGAGGCCATTGGAGCTCTGTAGTGAATAATAGGGATGTTAGAGTTATCTTTTTAAAAGTTAAAAAAGGGTTATTTTCGTATGAATGTTTTTCAAAATTGATACCTACCATCATCATCAGGTATCAGTATCTTATTTACTCATCTTATTTTTTTGAAGATTTTATTATAATACGCAGAAACATGTAGGTTACACTGATAATAAGTAGGGTACATTTTTAACATAAAATACCTGGTTTTCATATATTATTAAATATTGTTGTTAGCTGAACTTGAGCAGAACTGATGAATTAAAAGACTTATAAAACTGTGAAGTGTTTGCAAATAGCTTGCTCATAACTTCTTCATAAAGCACGAATAATTTACTATGATCTGTTTCAAAAATATCTGTCAAAAATAAAACAAATAGATCAGAAAAAGTACCCGAGGGTGCCAATCTGTAGTACCACTTACAAATTGAGTGCTTTAATTCGATCATTTGAAGATTTAAACCCGAAATTCTAATTTAAAATCACCTTTTATATGTTGTTTGTTTGGCAATTCAGGTTAATTTTGTGTCCTCGATGTTTGCTGATGATTATTCAATTAATAATGACATTGGAAAAAATGGTAAAATATAAAGTTAAAGCCTTCAATATACAGATGAATGTGTTACTAGTTTCCTTTATTGAGTGATTGCGTAAGGATGTACCCTGAACAGGGTTTGTTTACACTTTTATTTGACACTTTTTGGAACAGTAGGCATAAGGCTTTTGGAACGGTAGGCATAAGGCTTTTGGAACGGTAGGCATAAGGCTTTTGGAACGGTAGGCATAAGGCTTTTCGAACGGTAGGCATAAGGCTTTTGGAACGGTAGGCATAAGGCTTTTGGAACGGTACGCATTCTTTATCAGCTCAAAGAATCACGCAAGAAAATAATTATAAACTAAAACATCGCAAAACCATCTCAGTTTCACATCCCTCCTCCACTCCATTGAATGAAAAGAGGTCAACAAATAAGATCTGAACGGTATTCACTAATGATATCAATTAACTGTGACTAGTAAACAGTGCTTCGATAGTGCACTTTCCTTGTATTTAATTATTTAATGAGTATCGTGTTACGTAGCGGGTTTTTAGCCGACTGTGGCGGGAGAGAGGTGAGTTATGACTGTGGCACACGGATCGGTAACGTGTGATGTATATAATATGTGATGGGAATATCCTGACTTATATTAATATTATAAATGCGAAAGTGAATGTGTTTGTTACGCTTTCAAACTAAAAAGCGGACCGAAGGTTCCATACAAACCTGTAAATATATAAGTAAAAGTTCACCCATCACGACAATCCAGTCATAGTTATAATATAACATCATATAATAAAAAAATATTTTTATTATATGATGTAACTAAAAATTTACGGTTTTCGCAATTTTTACTTTATCTGTGCGTAAGATGTTGCTTCGTACCAAATTTCAAGATTCTGAGTTCACGGGAAGTACCTACCCTGTAGGTTTTGATTCCCTTGCGAGTTTCGAAAATTTTCGGAAATTTGCGGCATAAATGGCTGTATCTTTTGATTGCGTTCGCTGCATATTGGCTTAATTTTTTCACAGCTCCAAGGGACTTGAGTATTTGATATAAATTTCAGCTTGATACCTCCACGCGTTCCTGAGAAAAGGGTCTTGACAGACGGACGGACGGACGAACAACAAAGTGATCCTATAAGGGTTCCGTTTTTTCCTTTCGAGGTACGGAACCCTAAAAAAGACTTGTGAATACCTCATCTGCACCCTAATTGCGTAAAACACGATCAATCACAATCTGTCACATTTTGACAGTTCAACAACATTCATTGGGTTATTTACGTTGTTGAGCAGACAATCAAAATCAAAAGTAATTTATTCAAACTAGGCTTAGAATCAGCACTTTTCGAACGTCAAAATTACATAAGACAGTCCCCCAAATTGCCCGCCCTTCACCACTTCCTAGTGCTTTAGCTGGGAAGAAGAAGTGGCGCAACAAACTCCCCAGCAGCACAGCTGTCTGTTCACAAATTGTTCGAACATTGAATGATTCAGATTGTAGTTGATCGTGTGTTACGCAATTAAGGGGCATATCATGATCATCATCATTAAAGAGGAGACATTAGGGATAACAAATAGTACTTTTAATAAACGAAATTAGAGAACCTCGAAAATAATCATAATTGCAGCTAATTAGTTAAAGTTGAAAAAAATATGTTTTTGTATGTGATTTTAAGTCAATAGATAATGATTACTTATATGAAATAGGTAATTATTTAATCTAGGTAAATAATATAAATATGTAGGTACTTATTTCTTCTCCGTTACTACATAATTATGTTGAACAATTTTAATCTAAATTGTAGTTTTAACGCTCTTCTATACCTATTATTTATTCATAATGCACTTCAACGAATAATCATATCAATAAAATTATTCTGAATAAATAATCTTGACGGTATAATTGGATCAATACATCAATTTTTAATTGCACAATTATATGTTAATGTTCAATTTAAATTTATGAATTAAATGGCGTAAAAAATATTTTCCATTGTTTTATTATTCACGAACAATATTATTATTACGGGTGGCAACAAGGTGTGACATTAAAAAAAGTCTTGGATAAAAGTATGAATATCAAATCGAAACAAAAGTCATTTATTCAAACTAGGCTGAGAATCAGCACTTTTCGAACGTCAAAATTACGATAGTCCCCCAAAACGCTGCTAGCTGGCAAGAAGTGGCGTAACAAACTCCCCGTAGAGATCGAAACACGCTTCCTTTTTTTTACTCATTCACTGATAAGTATCGTAAAAGCCCTCCGCTCCTGAGCCTGAATCGGCTTGATTGTGCCATAAGAATATGTTTTTAATTATAAACATCAATGGACAGTCTGAAACCCATTTGGCAAATGGGACAATTTTGTCAGAAGCAATCCGTATAGCTTAACGATTTTTAATGAATTACCACGAGCTGTCGATACAATGAAGTGTCCAATTTGTTCGGATATTGGAAATTTATTATTTTTATTTAATTGGGTCGTGATAAAAGCGGACATTTCAATTTTTTATCCACACACGGAACAATCACGATCTGTGAGGTAATTACGTAACACACTTACGGCGACACGGCCATTCGATTTTGACAGTTCAACAACATTCATTGTGTTATTTACGTTATTGAGTAGACAAATATATGAAGCAATGGATTAGGAATTACCTTCAAATGCCTTCGGATTTTGATTGAAAGTATGTTAGGCTGTACGCAATGGGGGTGCTGGCTAATTGTCACTGACCACTACAGGCGGTCCCGACTGGTCCGTATGCGAGGAGCCTTAAGCATAATCTCCTCAAGCAGATCGGGTCGGAAAGGATACGAACGGATCCGGCACCAGCCGCTCGCGTCCGGCAGGATGTCGACGCATACGATCGGCTCCGTACCGTCACTTGCGAACGTACGGAACCGATCGTTGCAGCCGAAAGGAACTGATCGCATACGACGACAGGCGAACGGAACCGATCGCGTGTCGCAGCATACTTTCGGTTAAAATCGCGTGTCGTGGAAGACGCCTGCGGTCAAGCTGTTGTGCGCGGTTTGGTAATATAGACTTTAAATACCATGTACACGATTTAATATCGTTTAAAGATTGTAAAATCTGTTCCGATCCGATGCGATGTGAGCCGTTTGGTGGAAATCATCCTGTAGAGCTCTTCGCAATAAAGTTATTCAAGAAGAATTTCTCGGCCAGACTTCGCACTTATGTCCGGCAAAATGTGATAGGCTGATAGATAGTGTGGTTTTAATACCTCCCCTGCACATAATGATCAATATTGGCATTGGCCACACTAGATCAACAATTCGACGAGTTTACTGTGATAGATCTTGAGTACGAAAAGAGCACTGGAGTGCGGCCTAAGTGGGTCGTTGAATACAGGGGCCGTTATCCAAACAGGAAAAGGAAGTACGCAAGCTATAGTCATTTCTCATTCTCATATTTCATAATCTTATATGTACTTAGTTATACGAGGTATAAAACTCACTTAGCTTCTGACGTTTCTTTTATGCCTATGTGAAATATAATTTTTAATTTGAGTCAAATTGAAATCTCCAAAATAAAGACTAAAATACTCGGTAAAATCCAGCAATGCCCTTTAAAACAAAAGCATCCTACATCTTTTTTCACGAATAAGTTGCTCTAAACCAAAGTCCTCTTGATTGATTGAAACTAGTTTTAAGTAATGCTCGAATATTTTTTTCAGGACATAATTTATAAACAACGTATTGGTAAATTATCTAAGAAAACGTTGCAAACAGACTGAACTCGCTTTGGCATTTAGGTACGTATAAAACATCACTTTGATAAATGTATGGCCTTAATACACGTTCGCTGCGGAGAATATTTTAACTTCAATTGCTTTATTAGACTTCAAAAGGTCCGTTTAAGTAGACATCCATCAACAGACATAAGTGTGTCCATCTAACATGAGTTACTGGGGATGGTTACCATTAAGTGTTGTCAAAAATGGCGTCTAATTGGCGCCATTTTTTTTACTTTGAGAGTGACTACTCCTACAGCCAAGTTACTACCTATGCAGACACATTCTGCCATCTACAGCCTTTTTGAATTATGCTCAATTATCTTGATGTATTACATCTATTATAAATAATTATAATACTTATAAGGTCAAATACAGAAGGGGCACATGTTCTATATTCTTTATGGTAACTATACAATATGCAGCAAAGTATTCTTGCCCTCAATGCACAATTATTTCGCGAAATAATTGTGCAGAAAACACTTAATTTTGACAAAAACGTCGCCATATTTAAACGTTTTATGGTTATCGCGTAATTAACGAAGTTGAAATAACTTGTGAAATAACATATTCATAAAAAAGCCTTGCTGTTGACTTCCTTACATATTCTACGTGGCAGTTTTTTACGTTTTAAATTGCGAGCGAAATATTTTGTAAAATACTTTATAAGTAAGGAATGTTGGACAATTTTTTACAGCCAATAAACTTTTTTGTTATTGCAACAATTGTTTTTGTGATATGAAAGGTTATTGTTTAGTGTGATACGAAGAAATGTGAGTCCTTTTATCCTTTAAATATCAAATTGAAATAGTTATGTATATAAAATGATTGTTCCTAGTTCTAGTTCCTAGATAGTCGTTTATTCTCTGTTTATAAAATTAACCTCGAATTTCAGAATGAAAACTATTTTCAGCTTCCGTCCAAGCAATTTCACGATGTACTTTGTAAAACATTTTTCTCAAAACAATTTAAAAAGAGATTGCTAATCCTAACGTTTTATACAAAAAGCGAAGAAGAACGGAAAAAAAAACCGTTTTCCCGCTCCGTAACGCTGAGAGCACTTTTAGTGAACCATGGAGATTATTTTTCCAGCGTAAAAATAAAACACAAGAAAGTTAGCAAGACGGATAGTCAATAGAAAGTCCGACAACGCTTTTCCATCTCGAAGCTAGGTGGAAAGTTACAATGTCTTACGTATTTACTTCGCTAAAGGTACATCATGTAAACCGGTAAAGCTGATGTAATGTAGGTACAACCTTTGTATAAAAGAGATATTGGCCCAACTCTGTATCCGGATATTACTATATCTTATAATTTGTGACTTTCAGGACTGTGATAGAGAGAGAGAGGGGTGAGTGAGAGACCAGTGGTGGAATAGTGGTAACGGCCCCGACATTCGAGTGGTCGTGGGTTCGAACCCGGGCTGGCACTTTAATTTGTGTAAAAAATTTCATCACCACTGCTCTCAAAAAGATGAACGAAAACATCGTGAGCAAACAGACATGTCCTGGAACCTAAAATTGGAAGACATGGTCGATAATAGCCCAGCAGTGGGAACAAGCACCGCCACTTTGACCTTGGTCTATGCTTCTCGCATCTAGCGGATTCAGAAAAATAAGTCGAAATAATTAAAATAAATGTCGTAAAATTTTATAGTCAAAGGATTTTTTTGCTAACTCCTGATTTGCATAATTTTAGTTTTCCAGAAGTTTAATTCTAGGTAGATTGTGGTTGGTCTTCCATACAATTTTGTGCATTATTTGTATACTATATAGATTCTCATGTAGGTGTTGAGAGGCATTACAGGAAGTTATCAGTGAAATATCATCGGCAAATAGTACGCGAGATTCCGTCAGTTTTTAGGTAGGTCGTTGATATAAATTACACTACCTTGCGGAATCGAATTTTGAATGCAAAGCTCATTCGATCGTACCTTTGCAACTGACCAACCTGAAGTTTCAATAAAAACTAGTCGCCCCATAATTTGAATCACGGCATGTTGCATGCAAATGTTAATTATAATAAGAACGCTCCTTACATTTCTACACCATCATCGTACAGCTGTATTTTTAATAGTAATTAATTAGTTTAATCGTTCATTAGTGTGTTGATAGGTAATTTGATGAGATTGCTTGTAATTAGCAATGGTAATGCTGTGTTGTTCTGAGAAGTTAGCGGTCATTTTAATTAGCAAGATGACACTTTAATAATTAACTGAGTTTGTTTAGTAAATACATATCAGCTTAATGAATACGTAGTAGTATGCGAGGAATTAGTATTAGATGTATTAGTGATAAAACGGATACCTAGTTGTTTGGCCGAATATTCTGATATCTGGTCGAAAATAATCTGATCTGATCTAGGTGAGGCCGCAAAGGTGAAGCACCAAGAAATATGATATAGGCAAGTCGATTTTATGAAATATTGTGATGGATTGAAAATTCAATGACCTATTATCGAATATCCGACCGGATAGTAAAAATGGCCGGATACCAGATAGTTACCGGACATTTGTTCATCTCTAATTGTTATCTCAGACTGTGACTTAATAGTTAAATACCTACTTTTAAAATTGTAATTTCACAATTAAAACTTAATTAATTTCTGTGTAATTTTTTTGCATCGTAAGAATTAATTAATCATTTCTTACAATAGCAGCTTGAGCAACATTTTCTCATGTCAAACGAATTAACATTATTAAAAAAAATGATGAATGTAATTATAATCACTGTAAAATATGTGTAATTACATTCTCGTCATCTTTTTGTGTTGTATGTGGAAGCCGCGGGCTCGTCACATCGTTCAGTCGGAATGATTTATGTAAATAGAGTGTAAAATAGGGAACAAAATAATTCAGTTCACACATTAATGTACCTACTACTATTTTCTTCTGTAAAAAAATAACACTTCGATGAAAGACTGATCGACAGACGATGCAAAATCTAAACCACTAAAGATAACATACAAAGATAAGATACATGAAGCCATATAGTGGAAGAAATGATTCCAAGAACACTCCTAAGGGGTGAAATGGGGTGCAAACTTTTGTAAGTAAAATCATATTCTCTGCGTGTTTTTATGTCTTCTTTTGAAATAATTTTCGATACAAATAATAAAAGACGTAGTTCCATTCACACTATATTACTTTTCAAACTACTAGGTAGGGGTGTACATAATAATATGGGAAAATATCTTCATTTAAACAAATTTTCATAGTCAGATATAATATTGACTTTGCCTTTGAAAATATACCGGCGTGGCTTCGGTATGTTCCGGGCATCCTTTTAATTAACCCGTACGCTGCGGACAGGGTATAAATTATTGTTATTAAAGATAATAATATGATATCAAAGGTTTCTGTTTTATTGTATAGTTTTATTGAGGGGTCCGAGGATATGTTATTAATAGTTATTATATTACTTGTGCTTTTAATTAAAAAGTAATATGGGACTCATTAAAAATACTTAAATTAATAAAAGTAATAAAGTCGTATTATTCTTAGGATGAGCTTTAGCGACACTTCGCTAATGCTCAACCTTCAAGACTTCAAGATAATGTATCCTTTACTTAAAGATAAAAAACATTAGTGCAGTACCGATTACTGGGCCCAAACATTATAAGAAACATAGATGGAGGTACAGTCGAAACGAAAAAAAAAAAGATGAGTGCAGTCAAAGTAGGTTGTATAAATTAATTTATAATTTAAAAAAAAAGTTGATATTGCATATCTGCATTTTAATGCATGCCAAATTATTGTACAGTTTTTGAAACTGTAAGTACAATTATTTGACATCTCTGCCTACATCGTCTCGGGTTTTGCCTGCTGGTAAGGGAACCCAACATTATTGCTACTCGAATCCCAGAAACATCAACGTCTATCTCAAACGCCAAAACAAACATTTCATAACCCATGAGTACAAACTCAACACGCATGGAAAATCAAAAATGGTACCTAATTGTGGATCATGAATGGAGTCGCGTGAACATCGGCAGTGACCTTGTGGACTAGTCGGCTGCCCGGGCAGGCTATTGCACTGCACGCGGTCCCCCGCCCCGCTCACTCCCGCCCGCGCCCCCCGTTCTGCCCCGCACGCAAATTATTGAGCCACCTCGCTTGCCCCCCCCCCGCCTGCATTTCCTTCCGCGTGCCCCGCCCGGGATTTTAGTTTCACTGGGATGCCTCGGATTGCGTTAGGTTATGATTTTCGTGTTTATTTATTGGATCATAGCCCTCGCTGTTCTATTTTTGAAAGGGAGTTTGTTAATATTTTGTTTTAGATGCAGAGTATGGACATTCTTTTTATTAAACTAGTACCCTAGTTTCTCTATGTACAGATAAGATTTATTTACTTCTTTTTCGGGACATTTTGAACTCTATCTACTTCTAATTAGGTACCTACCTACCTACAGATTGTATTAATTGAATACCCCAATGAATTAGGTAACTATTTTAGTTCTAAAATAATGTAATTTAATTTTCTTATAGGAATTATTTATGTAGGTTCCAGCAAAAGTTACCCACTTCGATTTTATCAACGGCTCGCCCCAAGATATCCTTCTGAGCTAAAATGTGATGAATAAATGCATAAATCTACATGTTTACCCATTACATTTTATATAACTAATGCAATGTTATGCAGGCAATGCTAAACTCGCTATTTCCAATTAAATAATGATTTAAATTACGTGTACTTGAAGTTTGTTGACCCTAGTTGCAGAGAACTTTTATAAAATGAGAGGAGAATTTCCTTTCAAACATGGCGGAAGTATATTTCCTTATCAGTTTTCTACAGATAGCATCCGGTCGCCGACAGACGTATAAGAAAAGCAAAGGTTGTCTTATAGGAAAACTTCGTGTCGGAAAGTCTCGGCGTCCGCCAAGCAACCTGTTGAGGACATAAAATAATAAATTGCTCGGTATCTCGGTAACCCTCCAATGTTTTGATCTGTCCCACATTGGGGCCGCGCGAAACACCGTCACGTTTTTGCCGCCTGTTTTGAATTTATAAAGTGGTCCGGCCAACAGCTGATCGAGCGGTGTTGCCAGCGCGCCACGCCACCCCCGCTCTCAAAGGTGCGGTGTTGCCGCTCCGTGCGCTCGCCCGGTGAGCCAAGTCTCTGAGGCGATCGACCGACCACCGCCCCCTCCCCTCCCCACACATAAAGCACAATTTCCCCAACACAGTGCCTTCTGAAATAGTTACCTTTTTAGACTATACCCTTTTTTGGTGGTGAAATTTTCCGTACGTTGCTTAGGGTTGGGCTCGCATCGAGGTTAGCCGGTCGATTGTTGTTATACTGATGTGTTAGGTAAGCTTTCTAGTCTAGCGAGATCAGAATCCGTCAGTGTTCGCTACGTCAGCGTCAGGAACAATCCGCTAAAACGATTGTGACAGCCTTGATTTAGGGAGTATTTTGGGAAGCTTTCAGGGGTGAATGTAACTCTAAGAGCATTGTCTGAAATGTTACCGATATAAATCTTTGTTAATACAAAGTTCAGAAGTTTCAGAGCAAAATTGTCCTACATTCTCAAGTTGATTGAAGGACGACACCGCTCAATCGATGGAGGTTAAGATGCCGCGAACCAGTCAACTAAACGAAACGGGTTCCATGGCACAGAGTCTACGACCAGTTATGCATTATTACGATCTTACCACAATGCCTTATTGCTACTTACGTGGCTTCATTTCGCGTTGATATTGCTATAAATACACACGTCAATTTAGTTGGTTTTTTCGCTCTTTTTCCTGGGGACCCGACGTAATAAAATTACATCGGGCTCGCTTGGGGTCACGTAGCAGTTAAGGGTTTAATAGCATAGCATTATCGTCACGTACTTAATGGCTGAAGGACCAGGATTAGGTTCTGAGGTGCACTTAACTTCGTCCAAAGTTGATGAAGGTTAATGTTTCAAACATCGGAAATACTTCATTCGAATTTCAGGAACCTACCCGATACCATATTGATATTTCTTTCCAATACGCTCTTTGCCTGGCCTGAATATAAATTCAGGTCAAGTTCCAAAGCAATTGGGTTCATATTGAATCTAATTGGTTAGACCTCAATTCAATCATAAAGGTTAACAGAAATACAATTAGTAGCAGAGCACCACTTTAGCTTGAGTTGCGAGTAGAAGAAGATTGGGTACCTACCTTTAATATCCTAAATTGATTCAGAAGGTTTGTAAGGTCAGGTTTGAGAAATTCCATTTTAGGTACACCATGAAAGGTTTTTTTGTTGTGATTGGCTCTAATTTGACCAATGCTTAGGTATCTCATCTGATGATAGGCTATAGAGCGAACGACGATGGTACACGCTTGACTATAAGTTGACTTAAAATTCTACAACTTCTCTTGAATATCCATGCAAATAAACAATTTTACTGTATTTTCACGTCTCAGAACTAATATTTTCATCTATAAAAAGATACGAGAATATAAAAAGAATAGAAGCGGTATAGTTGAACGAAATAGTGCTCTCTAGAGAGGTCAAAATCCTCGGAGTGCTTACGTCATAGAATTCTGTGAAGGGGTGGATATACTGTAACCTTCGTTTCGAGGCTTCCAGTATCTGAAATGGCTTTATTTCTGTTTGATGTAACGAATTATTCAACGGTCACCAACCCGAGATATTATTAGGGCAGTACTTTTTTAAGGTCGTTAATTTAGCAGGTGGGCGTATTATTATGGGAAGTAGATTAGTGGAAGTGACCTATTTTCAGTAGGTATAGTATGTTTTTTTTACTTTGTTTCTGTCCATTTTGCTATGAATAGGGTTAGGTCAATCTCTGTGTTTCAAGATTCATAAGTGAAGCTTTCAGTGATCGTCTTCGTGTTTGGAAATCAGATGCTCAAACAACACTCTTAGTCTCTGCATCCTTATTACTGATAGATCACATACCTAAGGCACATGCCAATTATATAATTGACTGCGGGCAGCCCAAGGGACTGCATATAATTTTGTATTTCATGGTATATTATTAATGTATGCTCACCGTACTCGACTCCGATGCAATAAGAAGTAATTCGTATCAAATTCAGAAGGCAGATATTGGTGGCAGAACTTACTCGGAAATGGTTTTGACTGAGTTGAACTGCAACTAAAGTACCTACTTGAAAAAATAATGACTTTGCACACTAACCATTTGAAGTAATGTACATGTTACTTATCGCCCCATTTCCCTGCAGGGGTGCACTATCTGATCGAACGCCACTGTAGTGAATATTCGGTGCTCGATCTACGTTCCCATGGACATATCTATCGTGGTATCAAATAGTTCTTGCCACGAGCCATTAGGCATCATAAGTGTGATTTTATGTATGATTGTAGCCACCTATCACACTGTTTCTTGGAGGGTGAGATATCTGATCAAATGGCGGTTTGCCGAATATTCAAACTAATATTAGGCGTTATAGCTATGTTTTGTTGGTTTTCTTATCAACCATTGATGTCTTCTTAATGTATCTGCCTTATAATATTAAGTCTTATGTAGAACATGGCTAAGTATTGTAATTTACTTCTACAAAGAACTAATTTTACTAGGTAAAGGCAACTATTTTCACAAAAATATTGGTAATTTTGTAATGAGGGTTCAGAAGGAAGCTAGAAGTTGGAAGCAAGAAGTAGTCTTAGCCACAGTCAAAAATACTCGTAGACATGAATTTTTAGTCACCAGGAATAATACTGTCAAATGTTTGTGACGGATATTCGTCACTAATATCCGGCGACGTCGTAACTATTCGTAACATTATGCGTGCTGGTAATTAATGTAAAACACCACAGGTGGCGTAAAGTATCGCGCTTCTAAAGGTATTACAAGTATTTAGTTAGTAGTTATTGGGACCACAGGTGGTCTTAACTAGCAGGTTTTTATATACCCTACCTACGTACACGTATATGGAATTCGTAATAATTAAGATGTGTTTTTTAAACGAGTAAAATTATCGTTCGGATCTGGCGAACAAATTGAATAAGTGCAAAGGTGCGTTCTGATCAAATGAATTTTATGTGAAGAACATAATCAGTTGATTCTTATTATTAACGAAACTAATGGGACGCAACCTGGGTTTGCCTTCTTGCTTGATAGAATCGATGATTCAGTAGATCAAGCGTTTAAGAAAAATGACTGGGATAATCATCTTTATGTCTATGAATATTTCTAGTCGATAATTATTGTGGCGATAGACTTGTTATAATACCACAGAATAATACAGAAGTATTGTACGAGGCGGGCTCGTCTTGTCGGGCCAATTCAATGAGCGTAACGGAGTCAGAAGAGATATAAAAGAGTTACGCGATAGAAAGAGAGGCAACTTCTAGGTGAATATAATTATAATTTATTACAATTAAGAAAAAGTTTTGACATCATTACTGTTCATAATTTTAAATTAACAACAAAAATATTAGGTAGGTACCAATGTATTCAATCAACAGCAAGAGAAATATCGCATAATATAGATAAATGATATAATTTGTGTCCTTGTCAAGTTAGAAATATAAAGAAATATTATTCCCATTTGCCATATATTTTCCTCTCATAGGAAAGATAGAAGAATAAACCTAAAGTATAGTAGGTTAATCACTTATTAGGGTCACCGGTAAAGTATATTGTACCTGAGGGTAACTTCCACGTAGGTTTTGTGTTCCAGCTAGAATATTAAGCCTTCATGCATTATTACGTGGCACCGCTACAATGAAGGTATAAGGCAGAATATTACTATCACCAAATTTCGTGAACGCAGTTTGTTTAGAGTTTTAAGTGCCTGTAATTTTACCGGCACCTATACCCTTGGAAATTAACTCAATAAAGGCTTCCGCTACCAGGCGCGACGCGACACCGGTAGAACAATTTCCGTGAAGTTGACATATAAAATCCACCTGAGTCGTGTCGTGTCTGTCTTCGGGAGCCTTTATATTGGTAGTAGAACTAGTTTGGTACCTACGGCAGTATAGCTTTTTGGGAATAAATTGCTTCCCTCTCTCTCTCAGATCTCAGATCTTCACTACTATTATTATTTATTTTCATACTTAGACCAGCACCTCACACACTCCACCGTTACAAATCTGCCTAACCCTTCGGGGAATACAGGCGTTATGTTATGTTATGTGTTAGTTAGTCTTTTGTTTTTTAATCATCTCACGATTTATATCTCTGTTATGTCATACATTTGACCTTGTCACGGAACCTGCCCATTTGGAATTCGACCTCGCTAGTTTACCTCACAATAAAACTAAGAGTATACTCGTAATAAACCAAATGAACTCAAATGTTGTACACAACATAAACCCTAGTTCCACTAGCACTCAAGCTGAAGTACTAGAGATCGTATTAAAAGCACTAGAAAGATAAGCATCTACACCGCAGGGTGCGATGACCGACATGACGGGAAGCTTTCACACGTTTGAAGATCGGCACCAGGATTGCTATTGTATAGCTTGGGAGCGAAGATATACTGATAGCATAACGATATTAATCCAGGTTGAAGTATAAAACAAGTACCTAAACTTGGCTACAGGTACAGTCAACAGTGGTAATACATGCACTACGAGAATCACCCTAACTGCTATGACAGTAAGTGCTGTCAATGTCGAATTGCTACCACATTGATGTATGTGCGCCTGACTGTACTATGAGGAAGAAGTCCTTTCCCGTGATATTGCAGAAGCCGTGGGGCGTGATACGACGGGATCCGACCAATCATAGCAAATTGTATTGGCTTGAATGGAAGGAATTTGGGGTTAAGAGCACTAAATAGTAGCCATTAGACTACTTGGAGTCTTGAAAGGTGCGGTTTCGAGAATTCCTTTCGCGCTTTCAGTCGGGGTTGAATCGTCTAAGGCGTTTGAGTCTTTCGTACATTGTAAAGTTTAAATTCAGTATGTTTGGCTACACTAATGAAAAACTACATCTATCTTCCATCTATGCAAATAAAAATGAAATGCTGTTCGTTTGTAAGCGCATCATTTGAGGAAGGTTGGAGCGATATGGCAATTTCTTGTTTTAAAATTTTCGTGATAGTCCGAATTAGGTTTATATGGAAACAAAAATTGGAAAAGATGCCCGGAAAATTGGAAAATTCGGGAAAAAATTATGGTGCTTTTTTATGGGATTAAAATTACAGCATGTCTGTCGGATCAGCTAGTTTATTATAAAAATTGTTTAGTTTGGATGAAAATATTTTTCATTGAAAGACTGAACATTTCTAAGAACGGCGTCATTCTTTCGAATGAAACCTTTCAAAGATTCCAGACGCGCTGCAAGAAAACTCAGATAGGTACCAAGGTACCGACGTAACTGCAACATTTTACAAAGATAAGAATGTACCGCTCCAAGCAACTCAAAGGAACGGAGCGAGACCAAAGGCTTTCACACTGATCAATCAATACCTTGCCTTCTCCCAAGAGGAACACACAGCAACATTATGCCTTACACCGACACGCCCGTGCTTCAGTCAGTACAACACATCAGAAGGATCGAGCGCGTGTTCACGTAGGAGGAACACGCCTCTTCCGTGTCGCGCTATGTTAGCACCGCAATGAATTTATTGAGGATTGACAATAGATGCATGTGTTATGTCAATTTTTTTGTTATTTTTCTAAGAATGCACAGAGAGTTCAAAAACATATGGCCGTGTAACACGGCTAATATTTCGAAAACGTATTAAATTGCAAGATGTAGTCATTATCTTCTCTAGAAAATTCAAACTGTTGGAAAACATTGTACATAACTATCTAATGTCTAGTTAAATCTATCTCCGGATCGAAAGTTCAAGATCTTGTCAAACATGTACATTGTTATACAACAGTAACTACAGCATGACTTGCACTTAGAATTGACTATTGTCAAGTGTTTTTACAGATGTGAATATTCAACGAAGGATATTTGTCATTTGAAACTACTTTCCATACTTTTCTAAAGATGTTTGACCTTTGTCAAATGTCCTCAAATGAGACAGACACCTGTAGGAGTATACTTTTATTTTACTTTTTCTATTACCTTCACCTAAAATAGTTTTACTGAGAACTCGCTAAGATCATCCAAATAGATTTTTCTCATTAGTGCGGCGGGAGCTAAATCCTAATTGGGTTTAATATTTTTATTTGTTTTCGCGATAAGATCTTTAGTTTGTTTTTCAGCTTCATTATTTTCAGTTTTTGCGATTATATCTCAGTCTGTAATAATAATAGCCTTTTAAGCCTTGTTTCTCCGCCAATGTTTCTTTTATTTATTCTTCTACAACTGTTCCTATGGTGTAACTGATCGTTTCGTATATCAAAAGTATTGATTGCTGTTTTGGTAATTTGATCCAAAACTTATACAGACATATTTACTTTTAAAACGCTTTTTATCAAGAAACAGACGGTTAGCTTTAACCTTCAGTAAGACATTATCAAGAAAATCTCAGTTCAAAACGCTGGCTACGCTGAGGGCGTTAGAACCACTTAGGATCAGGCAAGCAATAACACGCTCAGTGCAAAGAGAGAAGCAATAAGTGACAGACTGCTAATGCATGCCTACGGGCATCGACGTACGTATACAGATACACTGGTATAGTATGCATCAATGTACAGTCAAACAAGCTATTTCATTTGGTATACAGGGGCCCAAGTCTACTAATTTATAAACGTCACAATGGTATCATAATGGTTAGTTTTTGAAGGATTCGCCATACAAAAACTGACAAAAACTAACCATTATGACACCATTGTGACGTTTATAAATTAGTAGACTTAGGCTCCAGGCAGCTTGCAAACTTTTGAACAATGTTTTTTTTTAAAATAAGCATCACCTTGTACGTATTTTATTGTGCCTTTATTCTTGTATGTTTATATGTCTGTAAATAACTCGTTAGATAAATAAAGTTTGTGGTGCTGAGTTGTCGAGTCTTATAAATCCCTCTCCTAAGCTATTACGTACACATTAAAAATGAATATTGGCCGTGTAGTGGAAAAAAGAATATATTTGCCTATATGCCAAATAGCTTGTTCGACTGTACATTCAGATACACTGGTATAGTATGGCTATCGACGTACGTAGGTCGTTTTAGTATCGGAAGCTTTTACGTGCATGCAAAACATAAGGATTGTTGTTGTTTTTTGTTCTTTCATTAGTCGCGTGTCCTCCGGCTTTGTCCCTATCCCTATTGATGTTCGATTGTCTAATGTCTTTTGTGTTGCCATCGTTATTCTTTTGTTCGTATTCGCTCCCCTAATTAATTAAATCGTAGTGTCTAGTGTCTATTTCAATGTATATGCTTGCAGCATCCTCTTGAGCAGATGTTTGGAATATGAAGAAGATAATTTGTATTAATTTGAAATCAAGGTTAAATAATGTTAGGGTTGTCATATGAGAATATATTAAAGAAGATAGAATAGAGAAGCAACTGTCTCTTCATTTACCTTCCAATAAGAAAGCTTAAAATTCCAACTTTTTTTTTTTATAAAACTCATCCTTTCATTTTTAGTCCAATGGCAAATGAGAAGCCATTCTATCACAACTTACGTTGTATAACACGTTACAAGTAACATAAACGGTCTGAAACATTATCTAACAAAATTCTTAAAAACAGAACATTATTGTTGCATTGTTGCGCTACACGTAACGTGTACTATAACATTGTTGGAATGTTACATGTTGCCGTGTTGCGATACCATCTAACGGACGGGGTTCGTAGCTAAAGTTATAATAACGAAGCTTTCTTTCATTTTGTTTTATAAAGTGAATGGAAGTTTGTGCAGAGAGTGACCTAGAACAAGATAGAGATGGGATGAGTTTTGGATTACTTTCTGACTGAAAACCATCTTTATTGAGATGTATATGATATCAGAAGTCGGTAAACTAAGCGGATCATTGAGTACTTGGAAAACATCCATACTTAATATTATAAGTAGGTTAAATTTGTTTGTTTGTTTATTTGTAAGTTTGTATGTAGGGGGGAATCTCCGGAAATTCCAGTCGGATTTGAACAATTCATTTTGCATCAGATAGCCCAATTCTTGAGGAATGTTATAGGCTGTTACATAGCATCACATTAAGACTCTTAGGAGCCGAAAAAAAAGACAAAAAGACGTCAGAAAGAACGCTAAGCGAAAACGAAGTAATAGCGCGAGGAGGCGGGCGATGGGATGCGATGAGGTGGGTTGGGGGCCGAAATTTCACGTTAACGAAGCCGCGGGCAGAAGCTAGTAGATTATAAAATCTTAATATTTATGAAACAACGGTAATGCTTCGTAAAGCCTACTTCGAAACACATTTAAGTGACCGCGAAACCATCGCTACGAATTTAGTAATCGGCAACGTTCGAATTTCGAATTCGAATTCGATTTCGAAGTTCGAAATTTGAAGAGGTGACGGCAAAAGTCCTCAACATTGTTATGAAACAGCTAATAATGTCGTCACCAAGTCTAAGCAAAGCCAACTTTATCTATGAGTCAATCTCACTTTTTAAACCACATGGTCATGTAGTAATAGCGTGGTTAGGTTAAAACATAACCATTTTACTGTCTAGGGCATTTAAGTAAGTATTGTTATATTTTATGGTCAGTCGTGAACGTGTACGACAATGACTGGAATAACCCGTTTGGCTTCATTTGATATTTCTAACAAGTGGCTAGAACAGCTGAGTTTACTTCGTTATCTGAACTATTTCCAGTATATTAGATGCCAATGTCATTGTCATGTTTTACTCTAGAAGTTAGAAATTATTGAAAGAAGCCAAAAGCCCTTAAAGGCTAAAAATTAACTTATGGCTGGAAGATATTATCATGGATATATAAGGTGGAGACGAAATGACTAATTCATAGGAGTATTTAGGAATAAATACTAAGTATTTTTTTCTAACAAACTAAATAGTGGTGATGGGCCGACCATAGGTTTTGCCAATCTTTGACTAGCTATATAATGACTAAACTATTGGAGATCGTTGATTTTATTTACGTATGCAGATTGGAACACCATATTCACATATAAAACCTAGCATACTTACGTATATTCCCGTTCGTCCCACTGGCGTAGACAAAAAGATTTTTTTGAATTTGTTGCCCCCATTCATAGTTTTATAACATGTTAGGAAGATTTAAGGATTATTTCTACCAAACGGCTCGCATTGCATCGGATCGGAAAGGATACGAACGGATGCGGCGACAGCCGATCACGTCCGGCAGGATGTCGACGCATACGATCGGCACCGTACCGTCGCTTGAAACGTAGGTATCCGTTTCTGCGCCTAGTCAAATAGTTTCATTAAACCTAATTAAAGATTGTAAAATCCGTTCAATCCGATGCGATGCGAGCCGTTTGGAGGAAATCATCTTTTAGGGATTCCCTTAATCCCTCTGAAAGTTATACTTGGGATCTGCAGCAGCAGATAGCCATTAATCGTAGTATATACCCTTCCTTCGATTACTAAGGCTTGGCTTAACTGACGTGCTAATTTGATAAAAAAAACTACTAACTACTTTCCTATCCTAAACAGATTTTTTGTGTCAATCAAGCAACAGTAATTTGTAGGCAACACAAGTTTTGGTCAAAGGGGTTACCCGTGCGCTGATTGGCGGACACGACACTATTGCTAATTGGCCAATTGAATGCACAGGAATGTAGCTGATCTATGATTCTGAGCAGAGTTCGAAAACTGGAGTCTAGACTGTACTTGAATCAAGAGGGGGCAAACGTATGGTCTGTTCCAAAAGTATCTCATGAAAATGTAAACAAATCGATCAGAAAACATACTTGTGGATACCAATTTGTAGTGCCATTTACAAAAGTGGTTTGATTTGATTATTTGAATGCTTACACCAGAAATTCTAATTTTAAATCACGTTAAAGATTTTTTACATTTGACAATTGAGGTTAATTTTATAACCTCAATTCATCGATGATTTTTCTATTAAATAATGATATTCAAACAATATTTGTTTGAATATCATTATCAGAGATGAATGTGTTACTAATTTCCCTTTAGTGAGTGTTTGCGTAAAAGTTAACCTGAACACTGGGTTTGTTTACACTTTCATCAGATATTTTTGGAATAGGCTATTAACATACATTTTGAGGGATAGAATGATGGTTTGAAGAAGACTATAAAGCAGACTGTTGGGGAAGGCTGCGAACCAAGTCTTTTGGCATAAATGATCAAAGGCAGACCATGAACTCAATCATCAAAGTAAATAATTGATCTATCAATGCTGGGAATCGCTATTGAAACGCAATGAACAAATTAGTACTTACAATAAAATAAACACATGTTATTGTTACTGCGCAAATACCAGGTGCAATAGTTCACATGCGTCAGTCAGCCTACAATTATTAGTTCGACAAAGAATGACGGTGCAGTTGATTAAAAATTAAAATGTCATACGACCTGCCTCAACCAGAACGTTGGTAGGTAGTGTAGGAATAGCATCGATCGATAAAATTGATACGGCGGCGATAGCGATGAAAAATTCATTACGAGACGTCGTAAGTAGGACAGCGATAGGTCACCAAAGTACAGAAACCTATAGAATAATGGAACCTATCGATCAATTGTGTGACGTGTGCTTGATGTCCACTGGCTGATAGATGCTAGTGATGTGAATCATTTAGTTTAGTTGATGGGGCGTTTTTGAAGATATAGGTACATCGCTTGCGACAATGGTTATAAGAATTTTAGTTGAGATGGTTTTAGGAAAATTTACATTGGTGCCGATTTCCTTGTTCACAAACTAAACTAAATTTAAGTTCAGTGCATCTTTTTCTTTCTATTTCATTAAGAAAAGGACCCAAGATATATTTTAGTTGAGTCCTGTCAAATTAATCAGCGCCTGACGTAAATTGACGTAATTTTAGTAGGCAAGTTTTTCATCATGTCTAAACTTGTATGGAGTAGTGACAGATTTGACAGGACTAAACTAAATTGTATCTTCTGTCCTTTTCTTAATGAAATAGAAAGAAAAAGATGCACTGAACTTAAATTTAGTTTAGTTTGTGAACAAGAGAATCGGCACCAATGACAACTTGAAATGTCTTAAAACTCTATTAAGAGGTGTTTCTTTGTTTCGTTTCTGGATAGATGAAAGAAGAGGTCAGGAATTACGATTCTTTGGGGCGTAAATCAAATAAAGCTGAGGAGATTTTAGGGAGTCTTTTCGGGAACCAATAATATTCGGTAAGACGTTGTACAAAAGCTGACTGAAATCTAGGTAGCTTTTGTTAGCTAAACATCGTCAATCACTGGTGGACTTACCCATGTTGAACTGAATACAAAGTCGGCTAAGGTTGTAGCATTTATAACTAATCATAATTTATTAGATACCGGCCATATAAGTATACCTACTGTATGGACTTTAATGGGCGCAGCCGTTAAAATGTACATTTTATAGTTCTCCTGTTGGAATTGCTACTGTTCTGTGATATTGTAGCTAAAAGTTTAATCTGGTTTTGGAATAGCATTTTTTTATTCCAATTTGTTTGTTTGTAGCGTAGTTAAACCTTTATGAATGTTGGATGAAAGCAGGATTGTAACTGGGTATATCTGAATAGGCCAGATGGGATTCTATCTAGGTATATAATATGGCGCGCGTTTTCTAGCACTGCCGGTTTTATTAATAAATATACTTTATCATGCACTACTAAAGGGATGAAAGGGAATAACCGTAGCGTCCGTCCGTTGGTTTGTCACGTCGAAAAAGATATATACAATTATATTCTGGAACGACACGGTAATGAAGACGAAATCGAAATAATTTGTGGTAAAGTATCGGTTGCTTCCCATTCGCCTCGCCTTACGTTCTATCTACTAAAAAAATATAAACTACATTTACTTTTAGTTGCTGGTCTTTGCGGGGTTTACCTTGGAGTTTACCTTCGAACAATAAGAAAATATTATATGAAAAATTGTATCTACGAAAACATGGGCACAAAGGAGAAGCAGCACAAATACACATAAAACATTTTTAAAACCTAAGTAAATACGATCAATTTTCAAACAGAAACATAAGTCTTTTAATACCCTACGAAAGCTGAGAACCAAATTTTAGCAAAACTTTAACATAAAAAGAAAATTCAAAGAAAATTCGAGGCATTGTGAATAGAAAAAAAAAATCTGAAACTCTCGAAGTGCGCATAACAAAGTTTGGAGAAAAAAGGTTGCCGCAGCTAGAATCCATTTGGGAGATGGTAATCCATCTGATTACAATTCTATTTTGGGAACAAGAAGACTTTTAGTGACCGAAAATGTTGAATTAGATTATGGTAATGAAATTAGACAGTTTGTGAAGTTGTGTATTGATGTTGTGGATTGGTGGTATTATAAAGAAAGATTTAAGATATCGTTATAATAAGCAAGTGTCAGCACCTCTATTGAAAAAGATGCACTTTGTGAATATGAATGCTTTGGCTTTGTACAAAATAAACTGCGTTTCGAACACACAAAGTGTCGTCACATTTGTGGAGATGCTTAGATCTCCTGTGCATTAGGTAAGATCCAGTGCCATCTCATGCTGACTACGCAAAACTCAACCTTAGTATTCTCATGCCTGAGAATCTCGAGAGATCAAAGAGAAATAGTATAGTAGGCTAGAATTAGTACAGGCTTTTAAACTTCGTATGCCCACTTCTACCTACCTCTTCTCCTCTTTGATCTGTGAGGTATAGGACATTCTCTACTAGTATATTTAGTGTATCTAGTCCACGGTATGCCGTTATTTAATGCGTCATGTAACAGGTGGCGCTAACCTGCACGTTTATTTTATCGCTGTTAAGTACAGCAGGAATGTCGCATTCATTAACGTTTTTACCGACGGTTTCTTCGGGAAATCCTTAGGCGCCAACTACATGTATTTCGCCAACTTAGTAAATACATGACGCGACTTACTAAAACGTTATTAACTAGTTTATCATTGATTGCGGCGTATACGGGCCGCTATTGAAATACTAGTGCGGTGACAATCTGGTTGCTCATTGGTTTGTGTTTGTAACTTGTTACTTTTAAGTAGTTTTCAATTTAGCCAGTAGCCTTTTTACGTTAGTCAATCATATAACGAGCAGTGGAGCAATGGTATCGGTCGTGACTTACGAGTTGTAAGTCGTAAGCTAGAACCCTGACAAGCGCTTCACTTTGAGAATCGAATTATTTGATCATCACTGCTCTCAAAACGGTGAGGAAAACATCGTGAGGAAACCGGTATGTCCTCGAACCTAAAATTCGAAGACATGTGATATACCATCTCGCACTGGGCTCGCGTGGTGGACAACACGTCCCAGCGGTTCTGGTAATGTTCCCACTTTATACAATTATATAATCACATAAACTATGGCTAGAAAGGGGGTTACTATGACTACCTAGCCTTTTCATTTGATACCCAACATGGCACCAAATTTTTTTTCTTTTAAGTTCATGACTTTATGTCCTCTAGAGGTCGCCGTATTCAATTTAATGTGAAGTCACATAGCTTATAACGCTTCCAACGAAACCTCACTTGTCAAATTATGATAAGTAGTTTTGAAGATAAGAGGGAACAGATGAACATACATATCGGTCAAAATCATAACCCTCCTTTTTGATTCGCCGTATTCGGGTAAAAAGACATGTTGCGCCGGCCTCAAAAAATTAGAAAAAGGGCAGGAGACCGATGATATTGAAACACGGTTCCATATTGAGACAGGAAATGAAATGAAAACAATTAGCTATAGCAATAGTAAAGATTGTAAAAAATAATGGCTATTGTGATTGGAAGACATAAAACAATGCTACTGTTTGCAAACTGCCATTTTTGAGTATCGGAAGACTAAGTTATCACCGAACGACGACTAAGCTAGACTGCGGCTGGAACACTGAACGCCCAACCACACGCACAGGCAAGTACGCGCAGGCCAGGCTTGCGCAGGCAAAATTTCAAGTAAGTCGAAAAGTGCGCAAGCCATGCCGTGGGGTTGGCGCGTGATACAGTTTTACCAACCATACGCACAGTGTTCCGTGTAGAAGCCGGCTTGCGCAGGTAAAACCGTGGTGAAGCTTGCGCGTGTGGTAGGCCCATTAGAGGCTGTGCAGACCAGAGCCTAAACAGTTTTGTCTGTCATAGACAGAACAGTTCTGTCAGCCAAAACATAAAAGTTTTGTCGGCAGTGTGGACACCATCATTGTTTTCATGGAACCTAAGAACTAAGACCAATATCTTTAAATGTACTTAGCATGTACTTTGGCTAAGGGTTATTACTGTCACTGTCGCACAACTTGCAAACTACAAGTGCAAGATTGAGAAGGGAACATGCCTTAGTCAAAGCATGAGCTTAGTAACGTCTACAGATGTCGGTGAGTCTGACTCAAGACAGTCTTAACTCAGGTGTGTACACAACCTTAGTGTTGCTATCTACAAATGAACGATCTGTACCAAGCCTTTGCTTAGTATTCCACCCTAATGCTTCCAAGTTCTGCGTTTGCACCCACCGGGTCCTAAGCCTATCAAAAGAACCCATCCTTTTGATAGGAAATCTAAATCTTCTGAAAGGATTCAGTCCGATGCCAGCCATTTTGCTTTCTCAAAGACGTAGTGTAACGTAAAGACGATGGTAACATAGCAAAATCTGCTTAGCCTTTTCCCAACTATGTTGGTGTCGGCTTCTAGTCTAACCGGATGCAGCTGAATACCAGTATTTTACATGGAGCGACTGCCTATCTGACCTCCACAACCCAATAATTGGGTAATACGATACCCTTGTTAATTTATATCATAACATCACGCACACCCCAAAGGGTTAGGCAGAAGTGTACGTATAGTACACCTACATGTAGCCAGTTATGTTTAAGTCCCATGTAATAGGAGGCGAGCCTATTGCCATCAACCGGGCACAAATCCAGACTCCGGCCTGAGAAACTCCAGATGGAAAAACCCAATAACACTTTGCCCAACCCGGGAATTGAGCCCAGGACCTCATGTCCAGCAGTAGCGCTTACGACCACTAGACCAACGAGACAGTCAAAAACCTTCAATATTCGCTTTCTTTCGACATATTTTCAAAATGTTGGCATCATTCCAAATCGTGTAGTACTTAGTAAGTGTTGGGATTAAACCTGGGTACTACAGACTATAGTGTTCATTGCCTTTTTTTACCATGAACCAGAGAATTGAGGCTATTTTCTTCATAGGTATCAGAAATTATATATGAGGTCCCATTAAAATAGATGGACAAATTTTACCACAGCATTCAGTAAGTCTTACCAAAGATGTCCAAACAAAAAAAAAGTGATTTTATTTTGACCTAAAATAATAAATGAATGATTTCTAAAAGTTTGTCCATCTATTTTAATGGGACCTTATATATATAGCCTCGTTCACGATATAAAACGATAGATAAGGAACCTGAGTAGTCTAGCATAGATTTAATAGAGTGCATTGAAGCTCTAGCTAGAGTGATCAAGATACTTGGTATACAAGGTAGATTGATCTACGTCAAGACTTGAGTGGAAGAGACACAAACATCGGCAAACTTCGTAACGCTTAGAAAATGATCGAGATGCAAACTACAGATGATTTTTCACACGAATGCAAAACATCTGTATCTTGAGACCATCTTAGACGCCCATGGGCTGGTAGTGTTATGTAGTGTTATTAAGAAATAATAATAAAAATGTTTTCTATACAGGATGTAAGACATCGGACACACAAACTGTTATCTATTATATTTTTCCAATTTGAGTGCCTTCAGCTTTGCACTTTTGTACTAAACACCGCCGACCTCATCTAGCCTAGCACTAATCTTTTTTTATTATGACGTGTTAAAGTGATTCCGATATCCTATTTACAAAATAAACAATTTCATTTCATTTCATTTCACCAGTTTTTTTTATTCGGTTATTTACAAAAGTTAAGTGCTGATTTCATGGTGACAACTTGCGTGTCAACTTGTTTATTCAAACTAGGCTGAGAATCAGCACTTTTCGAATGGCAACATTACATAAGACAGTCCCCCAAACTGCACACTCTTCACCACTTCCTAGTGCTTTAGCTGGGAAGAAGAAGTGGCGCAACAAACTCCCCAGCAGCACGGCTGTCTGTTCAGTTAGAAAATTAATAATTATACAATAGTATGCAAAATCAATTACATTACTTATCACAAACCATACATTAAATTATTAGTCATATGTCAGTGTAGAAGTCCCTTACACAGCGTATTGAATAATTAAAACCAAGTGCGTATGAGTCGCTCTCACTTACACTCACAGTGCTCACGTAAGTTGTTCGCACTCACTTAACGACTTTTTCTCGGATGTAATCAATCAATTCCACTAACAATTTAATCAAGATTAAAACTATCGCTGGTCGTAACAATGACGTCACCAAACTTAGCGTGACGCAATTGTGACGTCAGTAACCTAGCTGGCGACGGCATAAAGCGCGTAATAACAACCAGCTTATCTCGACTGAGATTATGTAAAGACTATCTACATTTATGGAGGAATAGCTTTTGCCCGCAGCTTCGCCCGTGTGTAAGTCGGAAATAATCCCACAAGAACGTACTACCGGGATAAAAAGTATCCTATTTCCTAACCAAGTTCATGGTCTACCTGTGTGCCCAATTTAGTCAAAATCCGTTCAGCCGTTAGGACATACAGACAGAGTTACTTAATCATTTCAGCCGAAAGACGTCCACTGCTGGTCATATGCGTCCCCAAAGCACAGGTTCTGTGCTTCCCGCATCCAACGGATTCCTGCAGCCTTCCCAAGGTCATCGGTCCACCTTATCGGGAGCTTTTCTAATGCTACGTCTTCTGGTAGGCGGTCGCCACTCCAGAACCTTTCAGCAGAGTTACTTTCGAATTTATAATATTAGTATGGATGACGTCTACCTTACTTTGGAGTCTTCAAGTCGGGAATGAATAGGTTATTTTTGGGCAAGGTTGCACCATCTCCATCATAGACCGCAGTATTCCTTACCACTAGGGTATATAGCGGTCCCACGCGAGCCTTATCTATAGGTTTGTCTGTTTATCTGTTTGTCTGTTTATTTGTAAGCGCATCACGTGAAAACGGCTTAACGGATTTTGATGCAAACTTTACTAATCTGTCGAGAAAATCCCCGGCCAGGTTAAAGTCTATGTAACATCACGCTACGACCCATAGGAGCCGAGCAAAATGAAAAAAAGTTAGAAAAAACCCTAAGCGAAAACGAAGTAATAGCGCGGGCGGGCGATGGGTTGCGACACGGTGGGCCGGGGTCCGAAATTTCACGCGGACGAAGTCGCGGGCAGAATCTAGTTTCCAATAAATAAAACAAGAAAGACAGAGCCCATATTGCTCAGTGTTAAGTAGATATAACAGGCAGTGCAATGTTGTGCCCATTCACGCTAGTATATTATATAGATATCAGACCTTGCTTCAAGATTCTATCTTTTTGCATTGCATGTGAACTAAGGTGGTTGAATTTAAAGTTGTTCAACGGTGCGGATCCTAATTTGAATTACGTAAGTGCTTAAGTGTCTTATAAACTTAAAAAAACTGTGGCGAACCTTTAAATTAAAGTGAGTGGTCTGCTCACCCCAATTAGGGAAAAGCGTGAATATAATTATAAAGAACTCACATATCAATACTCTGTACATTCATGCAGACCTGGAATTTAAAACAAAATAAAACTTTAGAACTACTGGCTAGCGATAATAAGCTAAAAATATATTTTTGCATTCCGTCATGCATTTTCCAGCAATGCTTTCGAAATGAAGAAAATATTGGGCGGTAAATTGTATTTGTTGTTACGAGGTATTGTAGCTGATATACCTACAGGGTTAAAATAAATTAGCCGACGAAACTTTACATACACACGTGATGTGTATCACAACAGATAAAACAAAAATACATTCAAATATATTTTTTTAGGTCATATCCTAGATATCGATACTGATCTGGCCTGTGAAGTTTCGCCAGCTAATTTAGTTTGACTTATAGATGGTATACCTTTTTGTGAAGATTGAAGAGTGTTAAATCAGAAGCTGTTCAGATAGTTTGTAGCACAATCAATATCTCTATATAAGGTGCTATATATAATGGTCTATATAGTTGGACACCGCCCTTTACATTATATTAAGGGTAAGAGCCTTATAAATCAAGTTCAAATTCAAAATATTTGATTTCACATAAACCGATACGGGCACTTATGATTCGTCAGAAGCTAGGTGCATGGTTCCAATTGATATTTTCCTATGGAGAAGAGACGGTAAGAAACTCCACGGGTACTCTTTTAAAATCAGATTTTGTTGAATACATGCCACTTTTCTAAAAGTCTTTCAGCTTTTTCAGTAGCAATCTTTTAATTCTACCAGACTTATCCATTCCAAATTTACGTACCAACATATTTATGTTAGTCCAATCCATTATTAAAACGACGGAGTCACCACGCATACTGTTTGTCTGCAGGTAAATGAACTATTAATCGATTCTTAAAACTCACACCTCTACACTTCGTTCATTACCGAGCCGTTTTCCTATGTTATTAGCCTCAGCAAACAGTTACAAAAAGCATTTCATTAAACAATTAAAAGTATAGCATTGAGGCTATTGTAGCAAATTGGATAATTGCTAAAATTGTTTGGAAGACCCCTTTTACTGTCGACTGTTAGCGAGAAACTTAATAAAAAGGCGTAACGGTACTTTCTTTACAATCATTACTAGTATATAATTTAATTTGATTGTTTTTTTTTTACTCCGTTTTGAGCTTCAACTGTTTTTTTTTTTCAGCGATTCGATTCGTCTGCTATAAAAGTTACTATGATGCCGATCCTGTAGTTTCAATTGAATTGTATCGAAGGATCTTATTTTGGACTAGACCGGCGAATTGATGTTTTACCGATGTTTGCGAATAAGTGAAAAATTTTAGTAGAAGTTTTAATTAGGGGTAAAACCAATATGAATCAGCATTACTCGTAATTAAGGGAATATAATTTGTGATGATATGTTTTATGAAAGTTTGATACGTAGACCAAAACTTATGAAACCAAAATAATCCAAAGAAGTTTGAAGAAAACACTGTTCTCCTCTTTTCAAAGTTTTCATCTCTTTTTGTTTTTTTCTTTGAACTATAATCTTCATCGATGTTTCCTAGAGGATAAACTACTAACAGCACTATATAATAAAATAAAATATATGACTTGTTATTCACTTCAAACATTAAAACATCATATGCATTCTATAAAAAAAAATCAAAGAATCTTTTAAAGATCAAAATGTTGAAGAAAGTTTGCCTTTGAACTGTATTCTACAATATATCAGTTGCTTGTCATATCAAACGAAAACCAGAGTTTTGTCGCCAGACGGTATTGATGGAAACCACATATTGACTAATAAAGATTGAGACTTACAAACTTGGCATCAAGTGTGTATTTATAAGAGATGGATGATAAATTGATGTTTGCATCAGTCTTTATAATTCAATCAGAATGTTGTACTAAATAAAGTATAATCATATGGGTATGCATGTAGTGGATTGGGTAGATAAGAGCAAGTTACAATATTGTTAAAATATCTGACAGTTAAGAATGCAGGAATGTCTATTTTCGCAAGCCCGAGTGCGATGCTCTTCTAGTATATACTGAAAAGGGGGAGTGGAGTATAGTAATAAGAAAATACCATTGCGGAGACCATGTAATCATCAGACAGGCATCAACTGAGGTACGAAAGTAAATTCGCAATGCCTGATCAAGAAAGTCTGATTGTCATCGAATGTTTGCTGAACTCAAAACTCAAACTCAAAGCATTTATTTCAAATAAACCAATTACAGGCACTTTTGAATTGTTAAGGGGTCGGTCAGTCAGAAAGATGAAGCTAGTTGCCCATTCCAAAGCGTAGTAGGTTCCTATGGAGAAGAACGGGCAAGAAACTATGTTACTGAAGATTATGAAATAGCTAGGCTTCTCGAAATAGAACCTTTTGCGACCACACATCTTTTTAACATCACTACACTAACAACAATAGAAAACATAATTTCCAAACCCGTTACAAAAATAAATCTAATCCTATCATCACAAAAGATGATAAATACGATTTTCCATATAATACCGAACAACATAGATACAGTACAGTTGGTCCATAAGCGGTTTATAGTATTAAAAACGTAACAAAAGATACATATCGGGTTGTTCTCGTAACTTTCCATTGTAACAATGGAGGATAGACAAACGGACACAAAGCCCGAAACAATACGGGTAGCAGTTGTGGCTGATTCATGGTCTAAGTACCGTATATGTGGCAGTAGAAACTGACGGTGAATTATGATAACTGACGATGATAGTACTGTTGAAATTAGGCTAGAAAGACCTGGGGGACACCCGATTACGGCGAAGCTAAAAGGAGGGTTATGATTTTGACCGGTATGTATGTATGTATGTATGTTCATTTGTTCCCTCATAACTTCTTAACTTCTCATCATAACTTGACAAATGGGGTATCGTTGGAAGCGTCTCGGTCGTCCGCTGGTTATAGGCTTTGTGACTCCGGATTGTTAATTTGTCTATCTGAGATGGCTTGTTTATAACTTTTTAGTTGACTTTTTTCCGAAGTCGGGTTTTAGTTTGTATTAAGACTTGTAAGCTCAGTCTCGATCTGTCGAAAATATCTACATTTTTCAAGCCTACAACAATCAAATTTTTGACATGGATTGTTGCTAAGATGAGGTTGCAACTAGATTTTGAACCTTTAAAATACGGAAATTGGCCTTTATACACCTGATCCTAAGGACCACGTTTCTGTTCCACAATTGTGTTGAGATTTTGACAATAATATTCGTACTTTGTTAGTAGGTAATCAAAGCCACCGTGACGTCTGGTGATGGAAAATATCGTTTAGAACACTGCTATCTAATTGCCTAACACATTTTCGTAAACGATTAAGACGAATCTGTTTCATTTTGACAGTTCAACAACAATCATTGCGTTATTTACGTTGTTGAGTTGTTTTTTTTTAACTTATGATGCAATGGATTAGCAATCTGTTTCAAAACGATTCAGATTGTGATTGATCGTGTTTTACGCGATTAGGGTGCTGGACGTTGAGTCTGAAATTGCGAACATATTCGGGGCTACAGTTTTTATGAATGCTTGCTCCTTCTTCTGTATGATAGAAGTCTTTACCTTGTAGTGCGACAGTTAAAGGCTGATATTGATGCTAATGATGACGATAATTGTTGGTACAAAGAGTAAACTGGGGGCTAGGAACTGGAGCTCAGCAGTAGACTGCAAGAAGTTGAGTTGTAATAGGTACTTGAAAATAGAGGGGCGGCCTCCCAAACCTTGTAAGTATAATAAAATCAGTAATATGTTTTGCGTCCTTACCGACACAATTATGCAAGCTAGAGGACGAACTATACCGCTATGTATAAGTTAACTATAGTTAGTGGAACAATTACTTACTATGCAAATTTGTAAAACCGCGAATAGCTGCCGGAAAATTATATTTTATGATGGAGGTCGGCTGTTTTCATGTTTCTAGAACGTTCTTACTATATTGTTACGTGTAATATATTGCTGTATTCAATGTATTATACTGAACCGCTAAAGGAACTATTTCAGAATGTAGTATTAGTATCCAAGTACTACATTTTAGGAATCTCATTTTGAGGCTCATTTACACGTCTTTGTTATATACCTACTTACCTATAGTAAGTATGCAGTGTGTTGATAAATAACTATTCCAACTGTGCAAATATGCTTTATTCAGGCGACACAAAAGAAAACTAGCGACTCACTACCAAAGACCAAAGTAATGAAAAAATATGCTATATTACAGTAACTTCAGCTAAAGTTAACATTTTCGATTATTAAAATGTTTAGCTAAATAAAAAAGGAAATAAACCAACGCTTATCATCGTACAAATGAAATAAAGTTTTAATGAAAAATAACTACATTTTACGCAACAGAGTTTCAGATTTGCAGGCTACACGTCTGTGTACAACTCAGTGAACAAATATCCAGTTTCAAGAACTACCAAATGGATTTCAGCGCGGTTTTCACCTGCTCTTCAAATATTTCCTGGAATTAATGTTTTTGAACAGAAGGCCACTGTAAATCTGGCTGTTCGCAATTCCATATTCCCCGAATCACTCATCGGCATCCAGCATTCCCAATTAGTGTTGGCTTTTAGTAAAATACTGATTCGGATGAATTTTAGCTGGCATTTGTACTGTCTGACCTCTGTAACCTGGGAAAAATACTATAAGGTTATATAGAATTTCAGGATGCTCTCTGAATATAATACAACTAAAGAGAAGATTACATTCAAAATATATCATTCATTCATTCATTCAAAGAAGCAATAACGCCTGTTTTTCTGGGAGGGAAAGGCAGCAGTACCCACATAGGGGGCGAGTCTACATTATTAATCGAACACTACAGAAAAGACCTTGGGCTGCTAAGTACTGAGAAAGAACCCAATAACACTTAGCACTTAGTAGAAGGAATTAAACGGGCTGCTAATGGACGAAAGAGTCTTTAACGCTTGATAGGAACTAGTCTTATGCAGTCATGAGCACTAAACAAATATGGATACACTTTGCTTTTAATCACTTTTAAAAGATGCTAATTGTAAGTAGGAATCAATCTATATTAATAAAAAGAAAAGTCCTGACTGACTGACTGACTCATCAACGCCCAGCCCCTTGGATCTAGAAAGCTAAAATTTTGCACTATTACAGGAATAAGGAAGGATTTTTCTAAATTCGTGTCCGTGAGATATTTCCTGACATCCACGCGGGTGAAGCCGCGGGCAAAAGCTAGTATAATATATACTTGACCTCGTGACTGTTCATAAAAAATACAGGCCGCCCATAAATTGCTACCATTTTTGAAATCAGAATTAATTAGGCGTCTCTCAAATATGACTATATAACTTAATACAATGAGTCTATCAATGTCGGTAGTTAGGTGCACTTTGTAAGTAAAATAAGTTAAATGTAGGGGCCCTAAAGTGCCCTTTTGTGAATTTCATTAATATTCATTGCAGTGCAAAAGGTCGGCATGCTATTATTGAAGGGCGTTGCACCGTTTTAGTGTAGTATGGCAACACTCACCTAGTTGCAGATTGTTTTATGTGCTTTTGGATTAAAACCTTGTTGTGCCGTTCTCTTGAGTCTATGGATTTAGTTTAAAATGTATTCAACTGCTTCAAGATTTAATTTTGCTGTTAATTTAATATAACTATTTATGATTTTATTGAATTTAGCTTAGTATTAAGTTGGTTTGGTTGGTTGGTTCCTTGGTTTGTGGTTGGTTGAAGACTTGATTAATATTAAGATCAAAACCCATTAAATTTTGGCATAGGTACTGACTTTAATAAGCAAAATGATATTAAAATTGGAACTTTATTCTTGGAAATTGAAATATTCTATTCTAAGAAAGTCTTTGATTGATTAACTAGAACACGTGTTTCTCTTATCAGACAAATTTCTGCCGAATTTAACGAAGAAAGCGATTGCTGTCGTATTTTTAAACTTAGGAAAGTACCTTCAGCAATATTAATTAGCGGCCCACGCATACACGTGGATTCTACCTCTTCAATAGAATATAGTAAATGAGACGCCTCATTAACTTCGAAGACTTTCATTATACTCGTGTCGGTTTTAACCATTGGATATCTAAAAATATTCAGTTTTAGAATAAAAGATAAACTGGTTCTCAGTTTTAATTTTATCAAAGATTTCTGAGATCTCTAAGAAGATGCGCTGCATAAACTCAGAATGGACCTGATCTCCAGATATGCTTACAGTAGTTTGCATATCTGAATGATAATTGCACACAGGCAAGTTTTCAGTTCTTTTTTCATTTTCTATTTTTCCGAAAAATAATGCCAATCCTGATACGTGGTACCTACAGTCTCAGGAAGTCTCTTTTCAAATCGCGACACAAAACTGAAAATACTCATCTATAATACGGCAATGTATTCCCATAGAACTATCGACCTTAACCATAAACTTTTTACTATGCAACCATAGATAACGGCTCGTACACACTAGCGTGAATCCGGGTGAGACAGGCAGCGCTACCCTTGCGCCTTCGATATCGCGCCAGTGTGTACGAGCCCTAATTCTCTTCGGTTTGCCAATTAATTCTACATACCTATTCTACTACCTACTATAAATCTGTAGTGACCCGCGTGAAAACGTGACCTAAATTAGTTAAAAGGCTTTTTAGGTTAGCCTGGACTAACATGAGGTACGTGTAGAATGATATATAGATTTATATAGACGCTGGTACAGTACGTGTAGTAGAGTGTTCCGAGAGGCTGCTAAATACGGCAGGTACATACATCAATTGGTTTTGCGTTCTGTTTGAAGAATATTTTTGTTTATGTGAAGTGTGATTATTTTATATCGTTACTACGAAAACATTTCGAGAGAATGACAATAGCCTCCACCAGGACTTTTTCAATGTACAGTTCGATTAAAACATAATGGCGGCTCGGAAGGTAGCTACTCGCTGCGCAGTACCCCACCCCTCATCCCCGCTGACACATGAACATTTAACCATGACAAGAGACATGGGAGAAAAATAAACTGTAACTAACAACTAAGTATAATGCTCAAGCCACGATGGTCAATACTCTTTGCAAATGTTCTTAACACATCGGGACATTTCTCTCTATGCCTCAAAAAGCATGGTTCACCGTCGATCCCTGATCAAACGATGACCTATGAAATTTTTTACCGGTAGGTTGTCGGAAAAACCTCACTGCTTACTTGAACATACGCGCAATTAACTTTAGTTATACATACATACATAAACTCACGCCTTTTTACCATGGGGGTGGGCAGAAACTAAACTACCCCCCCTACCCCCCTACCCACTAACTATCCTCCGTGCTTCGGAAAGCACGTTAAGAGGGTGCATCCTAAAAGTTGGCAACGTCGTAAATAGCTGTCAAATATTTACCTGTTTCGATTAATTTGGAAATAATACTGTATGGAAATAAGAAATGTGGCTAACCAATTGACTAGAATATTAATAATGAATTGCAATTATAACATTGAATTTGATGTTGTACCCGTTTTAGGTGAAAAAAAGGCATTTGGAAAGTTACCAAATACTTTTTTTACATCTAAAACTAACTATTCGGTGTTACGATATCAATTATTGCATTTCATAATCAATATTCTAGTTCGCTAGTTAGCCACATTTTTTATTTCCATACAGAAATATTATCAAATTAATCAAAACAGCGAAATATTTGACATCTATTTGCGATGTTGCCAACTTTCAGAATAAACCCTCTTAAGCCGTTGGTCCCGGCTGTTATTCGTGAATTAATAAATTACGAGTCGTCAGGAGCCGAAAGTCTGACAGCCAGTCTTACCAAGGGGTATCGTATTACCCAGTTACTGGGTTGTGGAAGCCAGATAGGCAGTCGCTCCATGTAAAATACTGGTATTCAGCTGCATCCGGTTAGACTGGAAGCCGACCCCAACATGATTGGGAAAAGGCTAGGCAGAATGGTGGGCAGTAACTACAGAACGCCACCTGCTACGATCTTTACAAACTCTTTTTGCCTCACAAGCTAAACACAGCAAGATAGCTCCTGTCGGATGCCGTAAGTAAAGACACAATTAAAAATCCATTGTGTCTCGTGTGGATCCACATTCCAGCGAAAAAACGAAAGGTTAATCAAAGATGCCGTCAAAAACACCCTTAAATTACTAACGGTTTTCATTCATATCCTAATGTATTTCTCAGCGTCCAGCGCTCGGCGTGTTAACACGTCGTGTACGGGTTCGCGACAAGTTAATCGTCATCCTGAGGACGCCTTGGTGAGACGGGAAACACGTGTGGATTTCTTACAGGGTTTTTTAAGACTCTTTAAGAATAGTTAAGCGGAATAGGTTACTAAATATATCTTCGGCTATTGTATTTTATAATGGATTTCCGCCAAGTCACGCCTGAATCAATTAACTGTATTCTACACCGATTTGATTCTTCAATAACAGCCAGGATAATATGGTATTCAAAGTATAGAAATTCCTTGAAAACGTAACATAAATAGGCTAAATTACTAATCCATCATACTTAAAGAATGACGCAACAAAATGACCTAGCTTATCACTAAATGAAGGAAATAGCTATTTCTAATGCTCGTAAACTACCTAACTGCAATAATTTATGTATGGCCACGTTTATGTTGCATGTTGCCATAAAAGGCAGGAATGGCTGCTGATACAAAATGTATGGTATGACCTTTTGAAGAGTTTACCGACTGCAGCCGATGGACAGTAATTTCAGTTTTGCAGTGTAACTGACATTTGTCGGTTTAAATAAATAATTAGATCGTGTGCTGTTTGTGGCATGGGTATTCCTGAACTGCCCCTTTGGTCCTGTGGTCGCAAGCGCGACTTCTGAGCGTGGGGTCCGATTCCCAGGTCGGGCAAAGTGTAGCTGGGTTTTTCCCATTAACAATGTATTAGTAACTGCCCGGAGTTGGGAAGTTGGCGGTGTGATACCCCCGCGCCTCGGAAAGCACGTTAAGCGCGCTTGATCTCTCTCCGGTCGTGTCGGATTGCCGTTCCATCGCACTATGAGAGTGAGGCAAGAGAGAGTGCACCTGTGTCTGCGCCCACACTTGTGCACTATAATATCTCCCGCGTCAAAGGTTAGTCTCCGTTGAGATTGGCCGCCATGGCCGAAATACGGTCTGGAGGATTATTTTATTATTATTTTTATTATTCCTGACTTACTCACAATATTAATTTGCTAGCGTGGAAAATAGATTAAAGCCCGCTTGAACCACAAAATGTTTTAAATATATTTAGAGTTAAACGACTTAGTGTATTACAGTCCACTCCAGCACCAACAATTGGCTTTCTGCTATTAGTCATTCATCAAAAATTGAGATAAGTGTGGAAACCCCGATCCAAGGTTCTTCATCCAAGTTCTTGTTACGAAAGGTAAGTACCCGGCTCAACGCTACGAAAACGCAAACGCGTCGTAGCCCCAATGGAGACGCTACGAATACGCTACGCCGGCGCTACGAAGACCCTACGAAGTCCCTACGCAAACGCGTCATAGTCCCAATGAAGACGCTACGAAACCGCTATAAAATCGCTACTCCGGCCGGCGATATGAAGACACTACGCACACACTTCGAAGACATTGCGGAGCCGCTACAAAAACGATGAAAATTAGTCTCTAGCAAAACAATACAAAATAAACCACCAAGGTCTGAACATTACAGAAGGTTCACACAGCTTAGGTTCAATGTTCATCCATAGCAACAGTTCATAGTTTTGGTGCGTAACCCAAATAATGATGTAAGAAGAGGTGAACGAACCGGCCATTGTCGGGACTTGAACCCGTGACCTCGAAGTCACAGCTCAGTAATCACGAAGTTTGAGACTGTAATCTTTTGAGCTTAGTTTTGATGTATTGTGTGACCGGGTTGTGTCGGATTACCATTGATTGGTGCATTGTTAGGCTAAGTTTTGGCTGCAAAAAAGGCCAAGAGCATTGCAGAAGGCAGAAATAGATGGAATGTGAAATGGCGTAAAAGTTTACAAATTGGTTGTAGGAAAAATTGGAATGTTTAGAACACACCGCTTGTCAAAATTTGAATAGCAATTCTTTTTCTTTTTTTCAATTAAAAACCTGCCAAAATATTTGTTTCAGTTACGTTTTTGCAAATGGCGTAACTGAATTTTGAACTTGGACAGTTCTGAGCGTATTTCAAAACTCCAAATAAGTACTCATTTCGACGAAAATATTACAGTCTGTACCAGAACTGTATAAATTTCGACACAATTTTTCACATATCCCAGACCTTGCAAATAAAATAGAGTCAAAATAAATATAAGTACTTATATTTATTCCTTAGTACATAAGATAAGAAGGTAGGAACACTGATCCTCTTCAAGATTTGCATAAACAAACAAATCTCGACAGTCAGTTAGAATAAGGAAGTCTTTGAACTAAATATAGACAATTTTAATGGCCAGAGCACTAGCTCGGACATCCTGTTCTGACTTTGAATAGATTTCCATCTTTCGCATTAATCTTGCTTTGAGATTCTGATCTTGAAAAACGAGTATTATTACAATACTTCGTGTTTTGTTTTGCATGCAAGCTTTATCCGCTTTCATTTCATTTTTCAATCAATCGGTAGGTGAGTGAGATTGCTGGAATCTAACATCGTTGAATAGGTTCACTATGGATTAATTTTTCGCTCTTGATTCAATTTATGTTGTGTTCAGACTTTTCACTTTGAGTGGAAGATGCCGTATGAAAGGCTAAAATTAGCAAAAAGTCTGAAGTCTGAGTCAAACCGTCTGATATCGGCTTAGTGGTGGATCGATACGAGACACAATGGATTTTTAATTACGGCATACGAAGTAAGTAAGTAAGTAAGTAATCATTTATTTGCATTGATTGCAGGTACAGAAAATAAGATGTGACAATAAAAAAATGGTTGAAGGCGAAGGGTTAAAACATTGATTATTACCCGACTACCCCCAGCTTCTAAAAACCTATTTGACATATTATCACATTTTATCAAGTCGTCTCTCGATTGGCTGTTGTCATTTCCGCCAACAAATCACGATAACCAACATCAGATTTGGACGCCGATTTACTGATCAGGGAAGTTCTCCATCAGTAAATCTGATCAAGTGATCAGGCTTTCAGGAAACGGTTGTTAATCTCTGATATTCGTGAGATAGGTGTCTAATTTATTGTCAAAAATATTAAGTACATTCTGCAAACTGATTTGTAAGTAAGGGTTTGTTGTAATTGTCGCAGAAGAGGATTCTGCTGTTGTTATTATGGCAGAAGACAATCCTGCTTCAATCCCAATCTTTTGACATGGATCCTTACCTAACTAACACCACCAGTAAGCAGATTGTAAGTAGGGCATTTTCTTTACTTATACTTCCTATGAGTACCTACTACCTACTCCCCCATAAAATGTAAAGAATTATATTGACGTTGAAAAGCTCTTCTTGAAAGAATGATGTATTGTTTGGATCTCATGTAAACACCGTTTTAATAGATCAATCAACATCAATCTTCAAGATTTTACAGAATTTCTACATAAACTTCATTATATAATCCACTACATACAAAGCAACGTTTTCGACTGATATTTTGATTACGCCAATTAAATCGGGTACGGTTTATATCATCGGCACGTGTTCGTTTAAACTTTTTATAAGAAAAAGTATGTATTAATTGTATTATTTTTTTATATAACAAAATATAATACTTGGTTGACTTGGTTGTGTAAGTTTGTTGCTTTAGATTATTTTTGATTCCGGTATCGTGTATGGTTTCTTCGTCAGAAAGTTTTTTACTGGTCATTGTAAATGGAAGTTTAGTTCTTGTTTCTTAAACTTATTAATATTTTACATCTGTTTCGGCAAAAAGTACACACAAACTGTGACCGAAAAGTTCCATAAACTTCGAACATCAAACCAGTTTTGTCTTAAATGTTTCTGGATCTTGACTTAGAAACAAATGAATACTATAAAACGTTAAAAGAACATGATTTCCAATATTATGATCTCATTACGAATGTTTCAATCAATCTATGCACTATAACTGGGTGTTATATAAGTACAATGCAGTAGACCCAAGTCTGTAAATTAACAACCACGAACTAATATCGACGCGTTCAAAGTCCACAGTAAACAACATACACACTAGCACGTATAGTATAGTACTTACAAGTACCTATAACACATATAGTACCTACAGTAGGTTCAATAATAACGGAGAAGTAGGTAGCTGATAAATCTACCAACGTCATGGCAGGTCGGTAACAGTGTGGAGTGTTGTGATTGCAGCAATTTGTGGCAGTAGGGGAGCCCGGTGGAATTGTGAGCGACGGGCTGATTGGCTAACGAGATGCGCTGGAGCACGTTGTGGTGGACATGACCTATGTGTTATTGGTTTTTGCAGCTCTGTGGAAGATTACCACAGGTTATCTTATTGGATGAATGATAGTCTTCATTTTGTGGCACAGCTTGGGATAGGTCTGATACAGACAGTCAGTGGTTTTGAAAAATCATTATTTTAATTTTAAACCAACTCTTTCCAGATTTGCTTGAGGTCAGCGTCCAAATTGATATGACTTCCTGAACGTCACATGGGATTGTTAAGCTTTAACTTTTTGATTATTTTATATAATCAAAAAAGTTACCGAGTACCAGGGTCTATCATAACTAACATTCATTACGGACGCACATTCTTGAAGGCTATGATTATAATAAAGCGAAAAAAAGTCCTCATTTTTCTTACTCGAGAGCCCACGGCGTAAATGAATCCTCAAAGGCGACATCATTATGAAAAAACCCCATTTAACGGAGGGTAGGCCATCCCTTTGGGGTGTTCCTCCATGAACTTCCGGCAAATTAGGATCGGGAAGGCTAAGTGATTCGAAAAGTACGGAGAAAGAAAACCACTCTGGGGAACAAAATGTACACCATAACACCATAATATAGTTAAGTGCTACTACGATGAAGAAAAAAAAAGATTTTGCACCAGATTTGAATTGGTGCTTTAAACTTAACTCAATTATTTGTTTTTGGCTCATTCGGGTCTTCGGGACCTTAGATAAAAATTAATCAATCTGCTTAGCCTTTTCTCAACTATGTTGGGGTCGGCTTCCGGTCTAACCAGATGCAGCTGAATACCAGTATTTTACATGGAGCGACTGCCTATCGTACCTCCAAAACTCAGTAATTGAGTAATACGATACCCCTTGGTAAGACTGGTTGTCAGACTTTCGGGCTTCTGACAACCCGTAACGACTGTCAAAGATCCACGAATGACAGCCGGGACCAACGGCTTAACGTGTTTCCCAAAGCACCGAGGAGTCTCGATATGTAAAGGTCGTCACCCATCCACGGTCTCATACCTCAATAGGCATAGGCTCAATAAGCTCACATCCTTATTACATTAAACATAACGTACAAAATGGTGTGGGTGTTCCTACTATAGGTCACCTCTGCCTAACTCTTTGGGGAAAATAGGCATGTTATGTAATAAAAAAATGACATCTTATTTCTAGCCGCATAAAAGCTGTTTTCATTTGTAAACCTAAATTGAAATCAACTATTGTAGCAAAATTGCATCGTCAGAATAACTCTGAACAAACAAACCAGTGAGTGGTCTAATCTAACCAACTGTCAAAAGTGGTTTGGACAATTTACGTGTTGTTCGGGCAGAGTTGTGGTGCCCGCGGTCCACATCAATAACTTATTTGGAACACATTTTTCACCAAAACGGCCAGAGTTTCTGTGTATTTTTCATCTAATTGTGGCCAATTGCCCAAGGAAGGTAATTTACGTCTGTGTGTGTGTGTGTGGTATACCTACTTTGTTCTCTCGTAGAGTCTAAAGTTGTATAATGTAATTTATTTTAGGTTGGTCTCTTGATCAGAATGTAAAATATTGCTGAAAGTCGCATTGCTGTTGATGTAAAGTTTCATACTTGTCAGTTCGTATTTTCCGTAGTCTGACTATAAGAATTTCTTTTTATTATGTTGGTATTATCAAAATACCAACATCGTTATTTCACGTAATCACCACACCGCAGATTGTTCTAGTATTTGCGAAATAAGACCGGAACACTAAACCGCGGTTATGAACGATTATTTCAATATAGTCGCCCGATATTTACAGCATTCCGCTGAAAAACTAACGAGTTATGGTTTTAATCGGTTAGTTGTGCGGTCTCTTTAGAAAGAACTGTTTGTTCCGTGTGTCGTAAGAGGTGATTGAGAAAATAAGTAACGTAATGGCAGCATCGATAATATCATACATTGCATAACGTGCTCTAAAACTGTATTTTGTAAAGAAGAACAAAAAAATGTCGTGCGACAGAAAGTCGTTGTCGGGGATCGTAGCAGGTGGCGTTCTATAGTATCTGTCTACCCCCATGGGATGAAGGCATGAGTTTCCCGAAGTATAAGTAGGTATGCGTCAAAAAAAAAAATACGTGCCCAAAAAAGTTGATAGCTTTTGTGTCGTTTATCCACCAAAGTTTACAGTAGAAATTTTACCGCCGAAAGCCATTATATAATCGACAATTACGGCCCTTATTAGCACCTTTCTTCAACTGAACAGAGCTCTGGCATGCATCCAGAAAATATCCCACCAAAACCGCAAAACTTCCATGCCATAACCGACCCCATTCATCACGTGCCAATTCCGCCAATACTCAACGAGCTAATCACATCAATCATACAAGTAATGAGAGAACTATTGCAGCTACATACGTCAATAGAAACGCACTCCCCGTAGGAAGCAGCCTATTGACGCTGCAGCCTAGCCTTGACCTGCTTCGAGACTGAGCTCGCCCGGGAACGCAAGGTCGTTGGGAACAGCCGAAACTGAGGATGCACCGGGTGACGGACGCCCGGGTGAACTCAAGGTTGTAACAGCTTAATCCGGGGACAGGGAAAAATATTACGATGCATTACGGGTTACTGACAAACTGCCTAGCATATCATGATAATGTTTAATTAAAATTAGGATACAACGAGAAGTCGGTAGAAAATTATGACATTAGTTTCAATATACAGTTATAGACGAAGGTCATTTCTATTTAGGAGACAAATAAATTGGTATGCCTGTAGATTTATACGATGTAAAAGATCAAGACAGTGATGAATGCTAGTTTATGTGGAGTTTGGATATTAAATATTTTACCTATGTTGTTTAATCAATGTTAAAATAATTTTATTATGACAATAAAACAATATTTCTTCGTCTTTATGTTATATTTCCAGAAGGCTAGACAACGCTCAAAAGAAAAAAACGGAACCCTTATAGAATCACTTGTGTGTCTGTCTGTCTGGCTGGCTGGCTGTCCGTCTGTCACAGCCAATTTTTTCCGAATCTACTGGACGAATTTAGTTGAAATTTGGTACACATATGAATTTCTGTGACCCAAAGACGGACGTGTAACATAATTAATTGAATTTTGAAATTAATACATAATTTTCGGATTACTTTCCGGAAGCAAATAGGAAAATTAAGAAAACAAAATGCAATCTGTACCGTGTGACGTATCAAATAAAAGGGTTTGTTGTGATTTATTTAAGAAAACCTATAAGAAGTCAATGATCTTAAAATAACATGGCAAGTCTCTCGATATTGTGCGAACAAACTTACATTTGAAGTTGGACTGTATGGGAGAACATGGTTTTCAACTACAATGTTAAGTTTGTTCTTGCGATAAATTCATCCCAACTACAGAACCCTTCATGTGCGTGGTACGACACGCAATTGGCCGGTTTTTGTCAAAACTATTAGTGCATACCTGTATTGTAACCAATAATATTCCAACGTTTTATGCAAGCAGCACAAATGCAAACGTAACAACATGCACAGGATGCACCCAGTACGGGCTATGCCGTGATAGGATAATAGAACAAGCTACTAGGTCAGGATGCAGCGTGACAAGTGTGTTGATTGTCACGTGGAGTTCTGTGAGAAACCAATTTGCCAATGGATGCAGTGTTAGGTTGCGTTAGTGTGGTAGAGAGCACTGATTGTCCATTACAGTTGATTTGCGTGGGAATTGAGAGCATTGAGGACTATTACGCTGGTAGATATAGTGAAGAGATAAGGAGAAGTGGAGTTCTCTGCCGGGATTTGTGTTTCCTGATAGCTACAACCAGAGAGGCAACTTGGAAATTGATTGTATTTTTGACAGATTGCAAATGAGATGCGAATGCGAATGTTCTTAAAAATACGGGGATTGCTTGATAATCACATGATTGTGTTCTACACTATCGCGCGTGCTTGACGTCTATAGACGTCATAACAATAAACCTTTTATTGTCTCTCATTTACCGTCTGCGACCCGAATTAAGTTACATCTAAGCAAGCGTGCTCATCATCCTTTCCAATCAGCTGACAAACCTAACAATTTTTTTTTTTTAAATGGATGCAGGTAAACTGGCCTCCTGAACTAACATTCCTTTATTTCAGACAAAAACCATTACATTATATTAAAAACATATAAAATAATACTCAAACATTCAAATCAAATCAATTAAATATAGTTATGGAACTTTTAATCTTGGTACATGAAGTAGGTGCTCTGGGAAACGGTTGTAACCGCGGGAAAAGCTAGTACGGAACATAAAAACATAATATTGTAAATGTAAGCTCAGTTTATGTATCAGAGCATGGATTACAATAAATCTTACAACAAGTAAATGTTTGCACAGAGCAAATGTAAAATCAACAGAACTGCATATAGAGCAAGCAAAATAAACAAAATAATAATTATGATATGTGTGTGAATGTGTTGCAACATGATAATGAAAATGAATGAAAATTTTAATGTGTGTGTGTGTTGTGTGAATATAAAGTATCAGGTATGGGAATGGGATAATTGAGAGCTAAGAGTAGTTCTGATGAAGTTGGCGATTTTGGTGAAGTAACGAAAGACTCGGATAAAAATGTTTGAAAGAGGTTTTAGTTAAAAAGAGGATGAGTAGGTAGTTGATTAGCAATGAATCGCATTTCTGATTACGAGAACCAAATGGTCATGAAAAAAAATTGTGGTGCCAAATGTTCATGAAAATACATGAAATACTTAGTACAATTTCCTAAATTCAATTTGGCTAGGTGAAAGTTTTATTGCCACGTGTATTTCCAATTTTATTTGAACACTTCTCTGTTCAATTATTGAAAATGAAAAGTCGATAACCAGATTAGTTGGGTAGGTCAGGACCTACATCTAAGAAAACGTCGTAAAAAGGAAATAACTTCTTATTGAGTTACTATAGAAGATGAATTTGTTGCGCAACTTGATAAATTGAAAGTCGTTTGGAGCAAGTCTCTAAAATTGGAACTACCCAATTTAGGAAGGCTTGTAATAAATTCGTTCTATTATGGACCCAGACGGCAACAAAAGGCTGTATAAAAATAGAGATCTATTCACCCTTTATACGAAGCCAGCGAAACACAGACACTAAAATAACAAAAGCAAAGAAGACATACAAAACCCGAGGCTTTTCCTCCAAGTTTCTGAAAGCCGAAACTGACAGCAGTGGCCGCTCCGAAGCAGCCACGTCCAATAACCAAACATCGCAGTATCGAACATACCCGAATCACAATAAAATCAATGTAGCTTGCCCCTTGCCGAAGCCTGTCCAGGCCCAGTGACGTACGTGCGAGCGAGACACCAACATCCACCACCAACAAGCAAGACAAAGACGGAAAACACACCACCCGATTTTATAGAGACATAACACATTTTACTGCACACTGCAATAATGTTCGTTTTAATTAAAATTGAGTAATCAAAGTCTTTCTTTCTTCCATTTTCCTCTGACTTTTTCCATGGATGAACTCGTGAATGTTAATATAAATGGTTAGGATTAAATTGAAAAAGTAATAAGCCATTTTTCTAAAGCTACCTAGTTCACAGCCAAGCCATTTTGCCTCTTTTGACTATCACATATCCTTTATTTGACAAGCATCAATATAACTTCATTATCCTGCTAACTTTCTTAGTAGAACTTCAAAAAGATTTTTAATGGCTATAATTCGGATGGCAGTGGGCTTTAGTGTTACATAAGTAATGAGGAGCAACAAGTTGCGGTTCCACGAGGATTGTAACCGCTCGCAAAACCTCGGATACATTCATACACACCGTTTAGAATTCACTTTATCGTGGAAAATTGTGTGGTGGGAGTTCGTCATCAACCTAGCCTTTACACAGCTATGCTGAGGTCGCGCGGTCGGTACCACTACTTCTAACGTGTTTAGTTTCGTATTACTGTCCGGAATTTACAACAGCCTAGGTATTATTATTCAACTCCGAACAGAAACCAACTGGACTGAAAAACAGTTGGTTACAAGTTCTAAATGATTCAGATAAGAATAATAGGAGGGGATAATAAGAAAGGACGAACAGTACAAAAATACTTCGATTCAAATAAACTTTTCCAATAAGGAACTGCGTCTGCACGAACTAATAAAGAATCAATGTTTGTATCACGTAAACTAAAGCACATAACAAACACCAGCCAATCTGGAGCGAGATTAAACTTTTATCGACCAATCACGACTGAGTCCGGACGACATTAGCCAATCAACAGCGTCTCGGAAGACGTCACAAAGTACTGCTAAAACTTAATGGGACTGAAAAGCCTGGAATTTAATTTATTTAGGAACGAGCCTGTGAGAGATAAAGCCGAAATCACGGTTTGGCGACGAAGATAGTAGGTGTGGGAAGTCTTCCATGAAAGAAGGAAGAATCTTGCTTTTTAATACGATTCTCCTCGGATGACGCCTCATTATGTGCCTGCCTCTTGATATCAGTAAATTTTTATTTTCTATATCATATCGCAAGGCAATCAGATTATCTAATACTTAGGGAGACGGTCTCTTGGTGCTCAAAAAAATCATGTTTCTAAATCAACGCAATAAAAAAATACGGCCATTTATGCGACATATTTTGATACTCGCAAATAAATCAAAACATTTCAGGGTATTTGCCGTTGACCTAGAATAATTAAATTTGGCAAAAAGCAAGGTCTCAGCAAGGCACAAGTAAAGGAAAAAGTACGAAGATACCTAGTTAATTTATAGTTTTCCATTTTTTTTTTCATTTGCAGTTCGGGAATTTACCGTGACATACATCGATGTATGGGAGAACTACTACATGTTTAGGATAAATTCATCCCAACTACGGAACCCTTAATTGTGCGTGGCCCGACACGGCCGGTTTTTAGTTTTGGGACCATTACGAAACATTCCAATATACAAACTTTCTTGAAATCAAATAACTAGTTCAGCAATACTACTGTAACATTTAACAGCTGCAAGACACTTTAGCACCGATCGATATTCGATACTATTCATATAAAATGGAACACAATGTAGGCAGTAATGCCCGGTTTCACTAAGACTGAGCCACCTAAATGAATGCCTAAGTAAAAGCCCGCTGTTTGATTTTCAATGCTCGGCGTGGCAACGAAAGTGGAAAATCCAACAGCACGTTTTGATACATTTATGTGTCGCCTACTGCTAGTGAAAATGGGCATAATAATACTTCTATTTAAAGAAGCATTTTCTAGAACAAAGGTGGCCTAGTTTCTTGCTTTAATATTCCCCATTACAGTCGAAGCCAGCGATTACTACATTTATTATTGATGGCAAATAGACGAACAGTTACACCTGACTTGTGAAATGATAATACGTAAATTACTTAATTCGACTTCTGGCGTGTGGCAGCGAAAACTTGGGACGAGACTTTTTTTATCACAGTTTTTCTTGTAATTTTGCTCCTTGGAATAATGCTATGGAAATTAAAGGTTTTATTGGACCATAATCTTCCTATACGGAAGTGCCAGGCCATGTCTAATTTTTTTCCGTATTTACCATATACTCTTTTCATCATCTGCGTCAATCTTTCCCAACTATGTCAAGGTCGACTCCCAGACTAAACGGTTTTTTTAATTTTTTTAAATTCATGGTTCACAAATCGGGCATTACAATAAAACTTACATAGTTACTATGAATGCAGCTGAATACCAGAATTTTACAGGGAATTTGACTGTTTACCTGACCTTCACGAATTAGTTTTTACTGGGGTTAACGCGATAACCCTTTAAATACAAGTTCAAAATAATTTAGTTTCTCTTCACAAACAATGGCATCTTATAATGTAGACAGGCTTAAAAAACTACGTATGGGACACTAGTTTGTGAGAGACTGGTGTCTGCACTAGAAATACCTGTATAGCAGATCATCAGGGTCCCACCACTAACATAATCACTTAATTAGTAAATGTGAATGGATAGGGCATAAGATAAAAATGAATTATAGACTCAGCGATTTAAAACCATATAATAAAAAGAAAAGTTAATGGAAGAAATGCGAGAACAATACATTGGGAAGTTAGAGTGATGGACTATCTTTGATGAATAAGTAATTCCTTCTAAGTTATGAAGCCATTCAACCAGAGCACACTTACACGCTTTAGTTGTTAGGTGATAATCGTGGTAATACGATTAATTTTTATAGACTGGTTGTCAGACTTTCGGGTTCCCTATTCAGCTCAAAAGGTTGTATCTGCTTCGGCACGCACTATGCTAAAGCTAGACTGGTTGTACAAGAGATAGCACCTTTTAATGCATCATTAAGTTTTAATACGTCAAAAGGCTTTTAACGCTATTCGGAGTATACTCAAATATAGAGAATCAGGTTATAAAAGCCGAAAGTAGGTCGCTTCCATTTAAAGTTTAAAGGTGGCGACAGAAATGGCTGAAACACCTGAATATCTGGGACATCGTGATTATGTAATTGTTCGGGCTAGAATGCTGGATACTATTCCTAGTTTTGCAGAGTTGTCTTTTGTCTGAATATACGGATATGACATAACATGATACTCGTAAAATGTTCTGTTCTCTGTAAGGGTTCATATATACTCAGAATACCTGAAATTACTTTGAAAGTTTATGTTATCGCGCGGCCTAGAAACTTGAAGTTTTAATGGAACTAATTAAGAAAGCTCCTAAAACAGGTAAGGTCTTACGAGCTAACTCAAAACATTTACCTTTCCTGTCTTTCAGAAAACTTTGCTCCAATTCCTGCTACCCAGATACTACTTTTCTTAATCGATCTCTGCCAAAACTTGGAACTACTAAAGCCAGACACCTATTCTTAGAACATCATTCAAATATTATCAAAGCAACAACGATGATTGGCGTGCACAAAAACACGTCTATATATTGACACCTATCACAAACCAAACATTCGTTTAAAGCCCACATCAAACATCTATTATGTACATAATTTATCGATACAAATATAAATCCCACAGCCTTAATATTCTCTGATATATAAATAATTCCTTTGTTATATAAATTGGACATAAAATATTAATGCTCTCAGCGAATTCTGAGTAGGTTGGTCTAATACGATTATTTCGTCGACAGTACTTGATTTATCGATTTTTCTCGATTTTAATAATCTAGTCTATTCTTGTGTGCAACTCGTGTATTCCCTTCGTGAATGTTTAAACGGTTGATTATTCTGCTTTGTAGTCTAGATTGGTCTAATTACTGCAGGTCTTGGTAGAAAAGTGCGGTGTTAATATTTAATTATGAGAGCGTGTGAGTGTTTCAGTTTTACCGTCGAATCATTGCATAGAATCGAACGACTTATCGATTTTGTTATTTCGGAATTGAGAGCATCGATTTTGAGTGCTGTATCGACTTTGTTAGGTTTAATGATGTTTGTTTCTGCATGTATCTAGCCGTTTACTTAAAACTTCAACATGAAATGTTAGTTGGTAAAGGTTTTTTATACCAAGTTTTTCTACTCCATCATTAACATAATTTATTAACACAGTATCATAACCACAAAAGTTAGCTAATGGCTTAAAGGTACACATAGAACACACTTTAAATTATTGGAAGCTTGCCAGAATTGTACCGTTTCAAAAAACACAACCGACAGGTCCCCTAGAGCTGCTGATAAAACTTCTTGAATGTCATGTATCATTCCTTAAAAATTCAAGCACGTTTTCTTTTAATTTACTACAGTGAGAGGAAATGTAGATACTGTAGGTAGATATCTATATTCTCAGAGATATACAAGGTGGAGACGACAATACAACAATAAATCAAATTGCGTTTAACCAAAGACGTTCCTAGTCTGCATACGAAAATTCAATCAAAGATCTCCAATAGTTTAGTCACTATAACTAGTCTAAGATTGGCAAAACCCATAGATGGCACATCACTACTATTTAGTTTGTTAGAAAAAAACATTTTTTTATTTCAATGTTAGGATTTATTTGATAGTTCCTAAATACTCCTACGCATATAGGTATTGCCAGTGTTTTCAGATAATGTTGTATTGTCGTCTCCACATTGTATACTTAGTACGGCGTTCTAAGCCAACTAAAGGTAGGTAGGACAAAATGATTCGTGTCAGTAACCTCAGTCTCTGGGTGATTAGCTTTAATAAGCAGATAGGATCCTCATAGTAGTTCCATTTACTGGATGAGCTGAAGCTAAGTGGCGACAACACGGCATGCACTGAACCAATCAGGTTTCGAGTTTACAGAATCTTTTCCTACCTAGGAAAACTGCTGTGCTATGGGGAAATAAATACATAATTTAAGTCAACAAGTAATTCGTCCTTAGAAAATGTGCTTGCCATCGAGTATTTATTGCCAATATCTGCAAAGGAAGGGAAGTGAAGGAAATGGCATCCTATTATATTATAAAGAGCTTTGCCTTTAGTTTATTTATGAAATCGATTCTATTAGTTTGATTCCGAAAAATCTTTTGAAAAGGAAGATCTTTTTCGTAGTACCTAGCGACCCAACCCTGCTTTGCACGGGTGCAAGAGCAACATGTCAAAACATAGAGGTTTCGGTGCTATATCTGAGTTAAATATTTATGAATTATACACGTTAATCTTCTGGAATAAATGCTCTAAATGATGGAACCACATCAAAATCCCTTCTGCAGTTTAGAAGATCAAATTGGTCAAACAGACGGAGACAAAAAGCACTTAAATTTATAATATGACTAGCCGACCTGCTCCTGCTTCACCTGGTTTTGATGAATTGACAAAACAACGAGATTTCTTAGCTTTATACTTTAATAATAACGTATTAAATTAAACATATAAACTTTCCGGAATAAATTCTCTAAACGATGGTGGAAACCTTATCAAAATCTGTAGCGTGGTTTACAAGAACAACGCGGACATACAGACAAACAAGAAAAGCGACTTTAATTTTTAATATGTATAGATGAATAGACAGAACTTCCTTTCTTCGACGGGAAGGAAAAGGTGTATCTAAGATCCTAAAAATAGGAACATTTGCGTACCTACGTAAGGACCACGTCGCCAATCCCTGTTTGAGTTGACTTGATATATAATCTGAATGCTATTGTTAGTAGCTTCTATATAACTATATAACCAACGTTACCTACTTTCAAGATAAGAGCTCTACCTACTGACTGAAATAATAAAACAGCGATGGTAAAAACATTACGAGTTTGCTCTTAAAGAAGTCATAAAAATTATGAGTCATGCTGGAAAACCTTCGGAAAATATAAGCATTAAGATTAAACAAAGCCATTTCAGATACCTATATACCCACTTATGAGTATGGTTAAGTATTTTTATTTAAATAATTATTTTATCTTCAATTTTGATAAAATTTAATGGATTTATTTATTTATTACACTTTATTGTACACCACATAAAAAAAAAGGTCAAACATATTTTAAAACTAGTGTATAATGGGCAGTTTTATCGCACAAGGCGAAATCTAAAACAAATTGTTACCTACGAGATCAAATCTATTGGACATTGGACATTGTTGTTGGATAAGAAGTGATTTAAGATTCAAATCTTTTTGCTTTCAGAAAAGCAATGAAAAAAAATGACAGATATTCGTGTCACCTTTTATGTCTCAAATTCTCTCTAGCAATTTTATACTTACAATCATGAAAACAAACACATACTCAAGAATTTCTCTATTTACGATAGCCCACAGTCATTTGTCTCTTCCTACATACGAGTATTATCACTAATTTGTGCCTCTCTGTGAATTAATTATATCAACAGAACTGTAATTGTTTTATTGGCGGACAGACAGACGCATCGAGAATTCTCTTTAATTAAAATTTATGCATGAAAGCAACTGGTTTATAACCGTGAAGTGATAGACAGTTAGTAATTTATTTTGTTCTACTATTGTTTACGATTTTGTACGGTTGTTATTTGTTGGTTATTTATTTAGGAGGAGAAACATGGTTTTGTATGCAAATGCAAATTATAAATATAGTTTTATGTGGAAAATGAATATGGGCAGTTTTTTTTTGTGGATCCACTTATATCTTAGATTTAGAAATCGTTCGGGTTAAAAGTACCTATGTTCTGTAATTAACAATTTACCTCTCTGTTGAATGTCATTAAAATCGGTTCAGTAATTTAGCCACAAAACGCAATAGTATTCGTGGGATTTAGGTTAAAATTACCAATCCTATAGGGCCTTGGGTTCCCCAAGTCTCATACCAATTACGAAGCTCCCATTTGGCTCTGTCTCAGATCTAATTAAACGTTGACAAGACGACGAACTGACCCACAGCCCCAACATATTAACTTATTAACCCTTCAACTTCGCCTCTATTTCGGAAGCCGATCGATTCTGGGCAAAATTAGCTCTGCCCGCCGGCCTGACCCAATAAACGCTCAGTATAAATAAACAATGCCTACAATATTGCCCAAGTATATTGTGCTTTGTGCTATATTAACTAGCGACGTCTCTTACAGTTTATTAACGTACTGAACCAGTTCTGTTTATGCGGGGAATTTACATATGTATCGGCTCACTTTGATGTAAATGCCGTGTACCTACGTTTTTTTAACGAAAGATAGTGAAAATATATTTACATGACACAAGTCAACAACGACGAATTTTAATTGATGTATTGAAAGTCAAGGAAGTAGCAACACTAGCAACATGGAAACAGTATTACCGGAATACTGATGAACACAATTTGTATGTTCAGTTATACACATCTTTCCAACATTCATAATTATTTTCTTAGAATTCACAACGTCTCGAAGGACCGCCAGCGCTGCATAAGCACATGGTAATTACGAAATCAAAGAAACTCCAATAAGAAAAGTAAATACGGCGATATCTTAAGAAGATGCAAATATTTGTAAAAGCGGTAAACATGAATGAAAGTGACTCACTTGCCGAACAGCGGATGCCACAAGTGGAAGGAGGCCGGGTCGTGCGGATGCGGCGGCAGGTGAGGCTCGCCCAGCGGCGTCGTGCTGCCCACCTCGGGCTCCTCGCGCCGCCGGGCCAGCGCGGCTGGCGGGCCCAGGCCCCGCCGCGACGACGACGACGGCATTGGCATCCCACCGTCACGCTGCGGCGGCGCCAACAAGTTTTGTAAAGATTTAACACTGATCCGAGGCCGCGGCGAATCCTGCGACCCAGTCGAACTACTTCTCTGATGGGCCTGCGCTTCGGAATGCTGCATAGACTGCAGATAGTTGTTGTTCGGAAAGTACGGCGAGGTCGGGCTCTTCTGCCCCCTCGGCGACCGCTGACTACCCATCATGTTGGGATTAAAGTATGGTATCTGAAGGCCCGGTAGAGGCATGTTCGGCCTCATGTTAGGGTTCATCCCCGGGTACATGTTCTGCAGGAATGAGTTGTGTTGCATGGCGGCTCGCTGGCTGGCCGTGTAGTTGGCCATTGGACTAGATCGAGACGACATACTGCTATGTGATTTATTTTGATGATGATGACTCTTTGTCGAGTGAACGAAAGGATTCTGCACGTCTAATGATTTCGATGCCATTTCTTTCGCCTGAGACTCTTCGGCTCGAGCTTTGGCTTGGCTTTGCCTCTGAGCTTGTTGTTGATTCGAATGGTTCATCGCTTCTTGCCACATAGCGTACTGCATCCGATTCTCGTAGTCCATCTGTGGCATCACCGGGAACCCTGTTTGTCCACCAAAACGGGAATTAGGGTTAAACACCTGTGATAACTCCGGGTAACCCTGCCCGGCGGAATAACCAGATGAATTTAGTGCTTTTAGGAAGTCCATATTTTGCGAGCACGCGGCCATAGCCTCGAGTTGGCTGATATAGGGTAGCCAGAGCATTTGGTTGAGCGCCGCGGAAGTGGCTGCGTCGATGTCGCCAGCTAGCGCGTCCATCGATGGTATCGGCTTCGGTTGAGTACTGGAGTTGATATGGTCGAGTTGACTCATAGTCGTTGTATTTTCACTACCTGATGTACTTGTTGTACTTATTGTACTTTTTGGCGTAGGTGGCTTTGGCTCTTTTTTCGGCGAAGCCGGCCTTTTGGGTTCGTTCAATATTATACTTTCTAATTGCGAAAATGATATGACCAGTATATCCGGATCTCGTAAAACCATGGGGTAGTGGAACGCGTCTGGTAATCTGAATTCGGGATTAGCCATTAGCATCAAGGGAATTTCAATACCAGGAGCTGTGAGAATTTGGTTCAGCTTGTTTTTCGGAATTAGAATTGGATCTGGTATGTTGAAACTAGAACCTGATCTCAGACTTTGTATTTGTTCGAGTGGACTCATTTTATTCATTTTCTCAATATATTTCATCGGAAGTTTTTCTTCCGCCTCGCTTTTCTTCGACTTAGTTTGAGCCTCGGTATGGTGGTCATCCCGATCACACCTATTGAATACTTTATTTATTTTAACTGATTCATCGGTAGACTCCCGTCTTCCCTTTTTCTCTTGAGGTTCACCAAATTCCTTATTTAACTTTCTAATCTCGTCTGAACAGCTCGTTACAGTTGGACTGGCTGATTTTCGATGCTTACCTAAGTTTAATGGTTCACATTGCTGTTTTGTAATGGTCACTTCTGACGTGTACATCTTAGGCGAGGGCGATGACAACAAAGTTTCTAAAAACAATGATTGCTTGCTCTTCGATTGAGGCATAGTAAATATTTCCGGTGAGGACGGCACGGCGGGGATGCCGCTCGGCTGAGGCGACTGCATGGCATCCGATTCTCTCGACGGCGCTCGCGGTATGTCTATCCTTCTCGGCGACGCATGCGGGGTGGGTAACCTTCGTTGCACACTTAAATCTCTAGGTAGGTCGTCGCTCTTTTCTGATAAATTATCTTCCATGTTATTTGTAGTTTCAGCATCGCTAGCCACTACTCGGGCAGACTTTTTAGGTTTCACATTTTTGACACTTAAATCCGTAGCCACCAATTCTACGGCTGTCGTATCTTCTAGGTCTTTCGTAAACTCTATGCTCGGGGCTTCCACTTTTATAGTATTGGAAAAATTACCTTCGTCATCACATGCGTTATCGTCAGTTTCTAGTTTGGGAGTAATGGTGACATTTTCAGTCGAGTCGTCATTAGCCTGAGCTTGTAGTTCACTGGGTAAAGTTGGTTCGCTCTGATCCGGCAATGGGTGATATTTTTGGTCTTCTGAGCGATCAGGGATTTCAGGTACTTGTTCATGTTCAGTATACATCACTTCCGCATTATCAACATCATTCTGTAGCCTCTTCTCGGCATTCTCATCATATTCTAAATGGTTAACTTCGTTAGCGTTTTGCATTTGTGACGCCGTAGATAGTGTTTCAAGCACACAATCAGTCGGAGGGTCAGCGGGCGCGAACACTTCATCCGTCATGTAGGATTGTTCTATGGACTGTTGTTGGTCCGGCAGCGGCAGGTGGTCCCCTATGTGATGTAGATGTAGGAGCCCCTGCGCCGCCGTCATGCTGCTCCGACTGGGTGACTCTAGCGACTGCTCGAGCCGGTCGATGATGTCAGCGACGGGCGCACCACCGAGCAGCATGTCGTCCTCCTCCTCCACGTAATCGGTGCCGTGCACGAGGTGCGCCAGCTTGTCGAGTGCCTGCCCGAGAATTTGATTATCTTCACAGCCCTTCTCTACGAGCGACTCGAGCAGCGCCTCGTCGTGAGGCCCGCCGAGCTCGGGCAGGTAGTGCGCTTCACTGATAGTTTCAAACAAGTCTTTGTGCACTCCCATGTCATTATGAAAAACATCTTCTTCTGCAGCGCGCTCGGGCACGTGCGTCTTGCGCTGCTCGAAGAACATCTCGTCTGGCGGCTTGGGGTCGCCGAGTTCGAACGACATGACGTCTTGCGCCACTTCTTCGGCTCCCGGCAGGAAGGGGTACTGCGTGCCCTGCAGCTCCAGCTCCAGTTCCTCGCCGCGCTGCTGGTTGAACTCGAGCTCTGCCACTGCCAGCAGGTTGTCGAGCGGCGTGGGCTCAGGCGGTGCTGGCGGTGCGGGCTGACCGCGAGGCACCGCGATCGTGTGCGACGGTATGTGCGACTCCAGGTCGGGCGCGAGCCAGGCGGGCGCGGGCGCTGCCGCGTCCGTGCGCCTTCGCCGCGGCCTGCCCGAGCGTCGGCGCCGGCGCCGCTCAGGTGGAGCACTGGGCTCGGGGGGTTCGTGCGCCGGAGCGCTAGTCACAAGGATAGAGTCAAAGATTTTAGTACGCGGGATAACTCGCCAACCGGTCGGGGTGCGCGCGATACGGATGCGGTTACGCGGATCGTAATCTTCACAGCGGACCTCTTGCACGGTACCGTCGCGCTGGCGCGCCCACAGGAACACGGGGCGCAAGCGCGGTGCGGGGTGCGCGGGCGGCGGGGCAGTCTCGGCTAGGTCGCGACAGGCCAGGCTGCGCGCGCGGCGCCGGCCGGCGGCGGGGGCGCGGGGCGGGTGGGGGGCGCTGCGACTGCGGCCGGCAGCGGCATCGGCGCGGGGGCGGGCGGCGCGAGGCTCGCCGCCGCCGCAGGGCGCCCGCGGAGACACTCCGGCGCGCCGCACCGCGGGATCAGGCGACGACCGCGCGGACGCGGCCCCGAGGCGGACTGGCGGCCGGCGCGCGCGAGCCCCGCCCCCCGCCGCCCGGCGCCCCCGCCCCCGCCCCGCGCCCGCCCCGCCCAGCGATCGATCGCCCGCCCGCTGCACCCGCCGCCTGCACCCGCATGTAAACACGGCGCGCGCCCCGGCCCCCGCCGCGACGCCGCGTTTACGTGGCCTCGTTAATCTTAAATCCATATCTGCGGCGCGCGGAGTACGCACGCCGGCACGCCCCCGGCCCGGCCGCGCGCCCGCCGAGCACGTGCACCCCGCCACCACCGACACTGCATCCTCAACGCACCTCACCACGCTCATTAGCCAAATTCCTAAGTTTTCCGGAGGCACCAAAGTTTCGACCTTCCGGTCTAGTACACATTGTCAACAAAACAAAACGCACTGAGTTTCAGAAATTCCCAGCAAAAAATTAATTTGACAAACCCGGAAGTAGGCAGCGCTAGGACATGAAAGGGGCGGTATTAAGTATAGCTGTCATCAACATCCGTCAGATGAGGCGCGTTCATCCGCGGTCACAGGAAGGTTCACTGCTCGCACGAGATCAATACCAGTAGAGAGTGGTGCCATCTTGCAGGGGCGCCGGTACATACTGTACTACAGGGAAATCAAGTCGTTGCAAGTGTTCACGGTTGCGTACGATGCGGGTAGATGGAGCTGGTCAGCTGAAAGCAGTTATATTATATTTATTTCTAGATTTCTAAACTATTAAAAAGTCTGTCTGTGCACGACATCTATGGATTTTGTTATCTCGAATCTTGTATTCACCACAAATGCACAGTTTTGCCGGCAAATTAATCATGTTTTAGTCTGTTAAAATCTCAAAGCTTTACCTTCCTAACAATCGAGATACAATAGGTACCTATTGTATCTCGATGAATGAAATCTTGCGACGAGACTGATCCAAAATACTGATCCTTCTGTTCACAGATTTTTCTGGGGCTGTCTTGAGAGGAATCACCTCTTGCAGGCTGCAGAGGTTCACCTTCCTATACGTTAATAATAATTACAGGTTAGAGTAGCTACCTAATGTTAGTACCTAGGTACTTATTTTCAATGCCATGTTTTTATCAAAGTCAAAGTTATCATGTAGGTGCAAAACGATGGGAAGTTTAATCACGAGTCGTAGAGTTGTTACCTATTTATATAGTTACGTCTCGAAGAACCAGAATATGCACGGTCTACAACATTGAATAAAAATGGGGTATGTAAAACTTCATAGCTAATAGTTACCTTCTAGTAGGACTTGGATACACTTCAGTGCCTACTATACGAAGATAAAGACACGAGGTGATTAATCAGTACTTACTTATCAGCCTATACTAACCACGAACACCGAGCTTCATAAAGGCGTAGTCTTCGTAATCGGCTCTTCTCTTGGCTTTCAGCTTCTTTCAAGAATAACAGCGTCCTATCGTCTAATTTCAAGAACTGTTCTTTATTAACACATTATTTGATTAAATACGAAATATTACACTAATAATCTGTTTTATTATCTCCGGAAATCCGGATACTCACCGCTTATAGAATTCGAGCCTTTCGTTTTGAATCTGTTTAATTTTTATCATGTGGACATCCTTGTGAATAGGTAACCGTTTGGGAAAGGCAAGGGTTTCTACAGATTTCACCATACGGTAGTTGTTTCCCAGTTCAAGCAGTGTTATTGGGTTTTTCCATCAATTTCTCAGTAACAGCCTGGAGTTTGGAAGTTGGCGGTGTGATACCCACGTGGTTGTCCTGCGCCTAACCTCTCTCCGGTCGTGTCGGATTGCCGTCCATTGGACTGTGAGAGTGCACCTGTGTCTCTGCACACACTTGTGCACTATAATATCTCCTGCGCGATGGCTTGTCTCCGCTGAGAGTGGTGCCGATTCCCTTGTTCACAAACTGAACTAAATTTAAGTACAGTGCATCTTTTTCTTTCTATTTCATTAAGAAAAGGACAGAAGATACATTTTAGTTTAGTCCTGTCAAATTAATCAGTGCCTGACGGAAATTGACGTAATTTTAGTAGCCAAGTTTTTAATCACGTCTAAACTTGTATGGAGAAGTGACAGTGGCAGGCCTGTGTAAAAGTTACAGTTTTTTTTACTAAGTTTTGCGAGACGTTTAAAACGTTAATCCAAATCGGCGCATTCCTGACGAATGGTAGCAGATTTGACTGCTAAAGAAAAAGAAGAGAAATTCTACTTTATTTAAACGTTCTAAAGTTAATAATTATTTGGCAAGGAAAAATCGGTGCAGACTGATAGGAAAAAATGTATTCAAACCCTGAATAGTATTTACAATAATATTATTTATTTTAAATAAAATCTTACAGTTCACAATGTTATCACTATGTGCATGCGACTAATTATTTTCTATAAATATGACTAGACAATGATTAAGATTTAAAAAAGATGTTACAGAAAAATTACAAAAACATATTTGTTCTACATATTTCTTGTGTTTTTAATAAACAAATATATATAATATAATACGCAGTACCGCTGTACCGCGCCTAAGGAATGCGTGGCGAGGTGGAGGGCGGGACGTCGTGAGCGTTGACGAATGAGCCTGCACTACCCCCCAGTGGGCCGCGCACATATCTAAGGCGCAATACAGCGGTATCGATCAACCTGTACGCAAATGTCGGTGATAGACAAGTGATAAAGTACCTACATGTTTATTATTAGTTATGTCATTTTCCTACGACATTAAACATAATTCACACTCAAACGGACAATATCAAAGATTTTACTACTGAGCACACGCGCAATATCGGTTAAAAACATAACCTTTCGTTACCTTTCGTGCAGTCGGGTAAAACAAAGTTGTGGTTGGTGCGTTACTTATTTCTTTTGTTGACATTACCATTAAAAGTTAGTACTTACGGAATAAAATGAATTTCCGTAGTTCAAGGATGTTGTTTTCTGGCCTGATTATTTTTTTTCTTATGTCGACTTTACTCACATACCTACATAAAATTAGAGGAATGTTAAGAAGATATTTTTTTCTCAGACATTTCTTACTTCTAGGAAAATGGGCAATTTTTTACAAAAAAACTACAATAATGCTATTAAAATTTCTAAAAGCAGGTTTTCATTTACAATAATTCTTTAATAAATACAAATGTAATACTGAAAAGTTGTGTTACGGCTAACAGTTCAAACGGGCTTACGTTTTAGCCATTTGAATTAGATAGCTAGCTATCAATTGATTTTTATAAGGATCTTCACAAACCAGAGAAGCGCAAGCGCAGAGTAGATGATTTTCTGTGATATTGAATAATATAAACTATATGTAAACGGCACATCCAATGCAAATACGCTGGAGGTGGCGTTTCATGTGTTTGTCAATGTTCGTACAACTTTGAACTATATTTCAATAACGATAAAGTTTTTTATTCAATGGCGCCATAACATATATGGTTTCAAATCTCTAGTTGGAAGCCCTCTAAAAATGTACAGATACTAAGACCAGACTTAATACGTCATACATAATTATTATGTTAAGCCGTGCTTCAACTTTTAGTCATAACAAATATTATTTTAATACAATACAGTCCATTTTACTGCAACAATATCTAGACCCCGCCCTTTAAATGCATAATATAGAGCACCTTAGGGCTTCTATATCAGTCTTAAGTTATTACTTCCACGTGTCCTTCTACTACTATAAACTTTCCAGCCATTTATTTAACTTTTGATAGCTAAAGTAGTGATGTCCAAATTGCATTTCTGACTGGAAAGTAATCTCAACAAATTAACTAGAATTTCCACTTAATATTCCTTTCAAAACAAAAATGAATAAATGTTTTCTTTCTTCTTACAACCATTCCAACTTTTCAACCATTTATTTAACTTTTGACAGCTATTATTTAAACGTCGTCAAAGGTCGCGTCACTACTAATAAAAAAACAACGTGCCCATAAAGCATTGCATTGGTTGGTATGGTTTTTAATGTAATAATTACGGAACTTCATAAGCGTGTATATGTCAAAAGTTAAACAAATGGTTGGAAATAGTATAGTATCTTCCTAACGTTCTTTCTGCAAGGAATTATACGGGTTGAAGGCCATGGAGACCAGCTTGTGTTCGTGTATGGCCTTGATGAGGTACAGCGAGCCCACCGCGATGACGAGGGCCGTGCCGATTGAGATAGCGTGGTAGTGCTCCATGTTGCCGACTGGTATCGGCCAGACTAGCGTGTCTGTTAGCTGTGGAAGAGAGGAATAGGGTTTTAAAACATCGGTAGTTTTTTTAAATGTACAGTCGACCTAATAATTGCTGCACTTTTGACCACAAATCTAAGTAAATCTAAACTTTATTAAGGTTGAAAATATCTAACCGTCATAAAGCTCGTTAAGCTCCCAGAACCCAGGCGATCAATCTGCTGAACGCGCTGATTGCTTACATATACAGGATGTCTCAAACGTAGTGGTCCAAAGGCAAATGGGGTAAAGTGAAGGTGGCCACCTAACATTAAAAAAATTAAAAGCTGGGGTTTTCGGAACAGATCACAAAATTTAACCCAGATTTAAAAAAAAATACTATCAAACTATCAAGTACATGCACATAACTTTAAAAAGGTTGGTAGACTGGGAAAATTTCATAAAGATAGCGTAACGAGAACCATAAAAAGAAATGGATTTCATAACAGCATATTTAATCCTAATCTTAACTTATTTATTTTATAAATGCTTTCACGCTAAAACGGCTGTACGGATTTGGATGAAATTTGGCACATGGGTAGACTATGACCTGGATTAGAACAAAGGATACTTTTTATCCCGACATTCCCTCGGGGTCGAGACTTTTGCGAGTGAAACCGAGGGCTGCAGCTAGTAATTTATAGTCCTCGTCGAAATATAAGAACTTGACAAGAGTGGCGCCAAAAGGAAGCGTGAATTTTCATGAAAACCCTCATTACGAGGTCGGCTATACAGTGGGTAATGTAACAATACAACTCTTTGTGTTGATTGGCCAAGGCATTGTTATCACTGTTCTGTAAGGGCGCAGATAGTTTCCATGTTGGTTTAAGTTGGGTTTCTTGTAAAAAAAAAATGAGAGCAAACATGCTCGCGCTTTTGTATTGCGTCGACATATTATGCAACGACGACGTATAAAGGAAAATGCCCATTTTTCTATGGACCGCCGTTGCGCATCAAATTTTGTTGTATGATAGCATAAATTGCATATAAAAGAGGGTTGATGTCATACTTTCAAAGGAAATAAAATTTATCCATTTGTACTGTGGGGTTTTTTTGTAATTTTCATTTTTTGATAAGTTTTGAGGTTAGTTTTGTAACAAACCTTCCACCAAAAAAAGCAGTCCTTTACAACAATATGATTTAAATTCACATAATATGCAACAAAAATAGTTCCAACAAACCAAAGAATGAATCCGAATAAATAATATTACATAGGTAGGGCATGCTAAATGTAGGTTTGTACCTATAGGAAGTAGAAAATAAAAATGCTTGAATACTTATTGGAATGAAATAGTTTTATTGGTCCATATTATCATCATATTCATAAAATATAGTATATCGTCTAAAAACGAAGCCGGCTGCTCAACAGACCTAAATCGAGCCCAACTAAGGTACCACAAAATGGTCATTACGTGAGCACAGCACCCCACTGTCCGATTACTCACCAAACAATTGCAATAATAGTCAGTAATATCAGCTATCGTTACATGTAGCCCTATTGACCAAAATGTAGGGGTAGTAAGTACACCTTGCTGTTATCATGTCGTGACTTAATTCTTCCCCTTACTTAAATACTTGTCCATTCCCAGTACCAATGATTGACAATGATTTTTACCTTCCAAAATAGACTCGGGCATAAACGCTTTATTGGTTGTTCAATTCGCCAATTACATCGCTGAAGCCCTAGGCCCCCTACCTAAAATAAAAACAATGCACTTGCTGGATGGGGTTGTAGTGGTGGTGTAGGTATTGAGAAATCCCTTGAAGGCATGGAATTTTCTGATTCACTTTATGAGATTATTTAGGGCTACAGAAATAAAATAAAACCCATAATACAAGTAATTGTAATCTTTTATTTTGCTGTCATCAATCTTATGTATAGAGATGAAATGAAATGAAATTGTTTATTCTGTAGATAGGATATCTGAACCACTTTTACACGCACTAGGTTGATGAAAACACTCGACGTAAACCCGAGGAGCAGGGTCTCAACTCGATGAGTTATAACACAGATTACTATAAGTTATAATTTGTTGAAATTATCAACCAAAACGACCGGCGGTAATCATAGACTAATAAATGTTTATGGGCTAATGACTGACAGATTTATTGAAAGCTTGCTTCATTGCTGCTGAAAAGTACAAAATAACTACTACGATACGAAAGTAGTTACATGTTTAATACAGGTCGAGACGTATCATTTGCGTATAAATGTATGCTGTAGTAATGATTTATTTGCTAAAAAACACATTTTATTATTTATAGATTACGTATTTACTTTTTATAGTTTGGTAGTCTAGATTATTTGAATAAACTCTTAAAATCGTTTTTATTTTTTATTAATGGTAACATTTGGCATTCACCTGATGGAGTTTATGATACAGGATTATAATAGTCATTTGGTCAGTGAAGCTGTACTGTATTTTAAGCTAATAATAATAACCGACTGAAT